>OW964569.2:24516826-26952931 GCA_943138885.2 Tholera decimalis
AGATGTACAAAAATACTTTAAATCCAAAAAGATAAATTACTATACCACTAACAATCCTGATATTAAGGCTAGTATTATTGAACGATTTCAAAGAACTCTAAAAATGAAAATGTGGCGTTATTTCACTCATAACAATACTTATAGATACATAGATGTTTTACAGGATTTAATATACTCTTATAATCACAGCATTCACTCTAGTATTAAGATGTGCCCATGTGATGTAAGTTCCGCCAATATTATGACAGTTTGGACTAATCTTTATAATAGAGGATCAAACAAACTTTCTTTAGAAAATTCAAAACCAAATTTCAATGTGGGTGATTATGTTCGAATAACTAAATATAAACATGTTTTCCAAAAAGGATATGAATCAAATTGGAGTGATGAAATATTTATTATATCTTCAATAATTGATAGATCTCCATGGGTTGTTTATACAATAACAGATTTACAAGATGAAGCAATAGTTGGTACTTTTTATGAAAGAGAATTACAGAAGGTCACTTACAACCCCACCTCACAATATAAAATAGATAAAATAATTGGTACTCGTTATTCGGGTAACAGAAAAGAAGTATTAGTGAAGTGGAAAGGTTATCCAGATAAATTTAACAGTTGGATTTTAGCTTCTAGTTTAAAAGAAATATGAATAAAGAAAGTTTTTATTTAACTTTGCTCAGCAATAGTTCAATGGAATACTTTCCTGATAACAAGACCACAAATTTTTCAACAAAATTACCAAAAGCTATGAAATTAGAAGGTGAATGGTCGGTTGGAGTTGTCGAGTTTCAATATCCATGCACCATGTTTACTGTTCAAGATCATGAAAATGTTGTGTACATTACAAAAACCATGTTAATGCCTAATGAAGATAAACCATCAACAGTGTACTACAAAAAACATATTCCGGCTACCAACTATGATAACGTTGAACATATTTTAAGAGCGTTAAATGGTATCAGAGAGAACTTGAAATTTCGTTATGATGAAATAACAAAATTTGTGTCTATTTCTGTTTTGGATAAAAATATAACATCCGTAACATTATCACCCAAATTAAGTTTACAACTGGGTTATGAACCAAATACAAATCTTCTAGACAGAAATTTTGGGAAGTGTCCTGCTAATTTACACTTAGGGTTACCATCTCAACTATTTCTATATTGTGACATTATCGATCCTCAGATTGTGGGTGATGTTATGACTCCGCTATTAAGAGTCATTTCATTAGATCCTTCAAAATACATTTATGGTGCGAATAAAATGCACGTTTTCTCTCCACCACACTACTTACCTGTAATGCGAAGAGAGTTCGATACGCTGGAAATAGATATAAGATCGAGCACAGGACAAAAAATACCATTCCAGTTTGGAACCGTGTGTATTAAACTACATTTCCACAAATTATAATAACGTATTCTCCTCATGATCATCATAAATGTCCATATGAAAATTATTATTCACATCAAGCTGGATCAGGAGTTGGTGTAATTTATAAGGGTTCACCATACCAACGCGGTCATGGTATTGGGAGCTTCTTAGTAGGGTTATTTAGATCAGTTTTACCTTTACTTTCAAGTGGTGTTCGAGTGGTTGGTAAGGAGGCATTAAACGCTGGAGTAGGACTTTTATCGGATATGGTTCAAGCGCGTCCTATGGAAGCCTCAATAAAAGATCGTCTTAAACAAGTTAGTACGAACTTAAAACGAAAGGCTGATAACAAAATTGATCGATTTAACATGACAGGATCTGGATATATAACTAAAAGAAAACGATTGGCATCGTTCATTCCACCACTAACTGCTAAAGTGAAAGCTACGAAAAAACTTGGTCTAAAACCAAAAAACATCGAAGATATATTTTCAAATTAAATATGTCTTTCCTTCATAATCATTCTTGTGAGTGCGTTAAGTCAGAATTAGATTTATTTGCATTACCGTCTACACAAACAAGCATTGAAAATGGATTGTGGATTCACTATAAACCAATTTCGTCTCTTGCTGATGATGGACCTATCGAGTTTCAAGTTCCTGGAACAGGCGATGACTACATAGATTTGTCTCATACATTACTCCAGATAAAGGCAAAAGTATTAAATCAAGATTCATCAAACTTGATATCAGCTACCGCAGTAGCACCTGTAAATAATTGGCTGCATTCACTTTTTAGTCAACTTGATGTTTATTTAAACCAAAAACTTGTATCACCACCTAATAATACCTATGCCTATCGAGCATACATGGAAACTCTTTTAAACTATGCTCCTGCTGCTAAACAATCTCATCTTACTTGTAGCCTTTGGTATGAGGATACAGCAGGAAAAATGGATTCCACAGATGGTAAAAACATAGGATTTGTTAAAAGACAGGAATTAGTTAATGAAAGTAGGGAAATAGAAATGATTGGTCATCTTCATGGTGACATTTTCAATCAAGATAAATTTTTAATGAATGGCGTTGAAATGAGTGTAAAATTAGTTCGATCAAGAGAGAGTTTTAATTTAATTGCTGGGACAAATGATGTAAAGTTTAAAGTTTGCATTACAGACGCAACTCTTATTGTTCGAAGAGCACGAATTAATCCAAGTGTATTACTCGCACATCAGAAAGTTTTAGCTTCTACCACTGCTAAATATCCTATTACTCGTGCTGAAGTTAAAGTTTTAACAATTCCATCAGGTGTTCAAGGAAAAACTCTTGATAATATATTCTTAGGACAGGTACCCAAAAGATGTATTATTGGATTTGTAAACAATTCTGCATTTAATGGTTCGCTTACTAAAAATCCATTTAACTTTGAAAACTATGGTATTAACTCTTTCAGCTTATATATTGATGGTCAACAAATACCTTCAAAAGCTTTGCAACCATCTTTTAATAATAATATATTTACATCAGCATATCATACTCTATTCTCGGGGACTGGTATTCACTTTCTAAATGAAGGAAATGCAATCTCTCGTGAACAGTATGCTAAAGGTTACTGTCTTTTAGCATTTGATTTAACTCCTGATTTATCAGCTAACTCATCAGCTCATTGGAATCTCATAAAGCATGGTAGTGTAAGATTAGAAGTACGATTTGAATCCTCACTAATACAAACAATTAACTGTATTGTTTATGCTGAGTTTGATAATATTATTGAAATAGATAAAAATAGAAATGTTACTGTAGACTATAGTAGTTAAGGTTATGTGTATGTAACTAAAGGAAACATTATAAAATTAAATAAAACAAATTATATGCAATATACTATTTTTTTATTTCTTTATAAACACCCTATTCAATCTTATACAGAACACTGATTGAGTTTAAACTTTACATAAGCACACTGACTAAACCACTGAACATGCTGCTGCCAAGGATCATCATCATCTTCCCAATCTTTTAAACCGCCACCACAATGGAAACACTTGGTCCTGTCTTCATGACCAGTATAAAAGAAACCGGCTTCTGCAAGATCTTCAGGCTTCTGTTTCATAACGAGTGGCCAGTCTCCGAAACTGAACAACTGTCTAGATTTTGAACTGAAAAATGGATATTCAGCTCTTGGGTACTGCATATTCTTCACTTTTTCTTCTCCAATCAGTTTTGTAGTTTTGCTTTTCAATGAAGTGATCTGTTCACGTGTGCCACACTCATCTCTTCCTTCTAATCTTGTTTTTCTCTCAGCACCACAAGACGACACCTCCTTGGATCTAATGAATACACAGAAGTAATTTAAGTAAACAGAATCACATTCACTAATCGACTAATGAGTGTCATTGTTAAAAAAGTATTTTTTAACTTATTCACTTTTTGCTATTGTCTTTGTAATATTGTATACGAGGCTGTTTGTGCTGTCATAGATGCTATCCTTATTATTCTTTACATAATATTTAATCCTCGTGGTAGCGTGTTTCCAATGATCAGTAGTTGGAATCTTACATAGCTTCTTCATATCGTACATTTCAATTTTTATGAGATGCGTCGCTTGGTCTCCGTCGTCAGAATTACTAGAAATGTATGATACACCATCTCTAGCGGCTTGTGCCAAGGTTGACGATAACAGTTTCTTCTTTTTTATTTTTTAAAAATGATCAATCGGTTGTGATTTCCTTTTTCCACCTCGCATGTGTTATTAATAACGAGTCAGGTAGAATCTAATGAGTACACAGAAGTAATTTAAGTAAACAGAATCACATTCACTAATCAACTAATGGGTGTCATTGTTAAAAAAGTATTTTTTAACTTTTTCACTTTCTGCTATTGTCTTTGTAATGTTGTATACGAGCCCGTTTGTGCTGTCGTAGATGCTATCCTTATTATTCTTTACATAATATTTAATCCTCGTGGTAGCGTGTTTCCAATGATCAGTAGTTGGAATCTTACATAGCTTCTTCATATCGTACATTTCAATTTTTATGAGATGCGTCGCTTGGTCTCCGTCGTCAGAATTACTAGAAATGTATGATACACCATCTCTAGCGGCTCGTGCCACGGTTGACGATAACAGTTTCTTCTTTTTTATTTTTGGTGCCACTTCAAAAAAATGATCAATCGGTTGTGATTTCCTTTTTCCACCATCGCATGTGTTATTAATAACGATGTCATCGTTCTCTTCTTCATGTTGAGGGGAGAGCGGTGAGTAGTAATACTGTTTATAGGTATTTTCATCGAAGTTGAATGATTTCTGCAACAAGACAGTTATCATGTTAATATCAATTTGTTTACACTTAATCACACACGTTAGGAAACAACAACAAGAATACAAGTAAGTTTGTCAATAGAATAAACACTTACCTCCATGGCCATTGATGCGTTGAAGTAACACAAACGTAGTATTGGTAGACGTATACAATCCACTGCGGTCAAACGACCATAGACTGACTGCATGACTGCAATGGTACGATCTTATATAGCAACATTCTTATCTAAAACAAATTCCTAAATACAACGAAACTGATTGTAACTCTATGAATCACCAAAATTATCTCACGTTCCTCCGGAAACTGATAGTAACTCTATGAGTCAACAAACTTATCTCACATTGCTGGCATCAACCTGTTTTGTGAGTGCTACAAAATAATGCGATTTAATATTTACAAATCACTATAATTGAACATTCCTATGACAACCATTGAATAGATTGGTAGTGTAATAATATGCTATATCATGGATACACTAGAAGTACAAAAACATCTGAAAAAGATTCATCCCAGTCTAGAAAATAATGTTTATGCTGCTAATAGACTCCCTATGTATACCCATGCACCAACGTATATAATATGCAATTTGGATGCGGATGATAAGCCAGGTTCACACTGGGTAGCTGTACATATCGATACGAATGGCATCGGTCAATATTTTGATTCGTATGGGCGAACACCTGCGCGATATCATCTCGAGTTTTTGAAAAGGAATTGTAAAAGATGGGGCTGGAGTATTGATAGGATTCAGAATGATTGGACTTCAGTTTGTGGTGAATATTGCTTAATGTATTTGCTATATAAGTTTCAGGGATGTTCAATGCATAGTTTTACAAACATATTTACAGGGAACACACTGTACAACGATATTTTAGTGGATGAGATGTTCCGCTCATATTTTGTAGATAAAAATAAAATTTGTTAATGACGCATGTGTTTTATTGATTCCGTTTTGATGATCCCGAATAGCAAAGTAAGCAATGGTCTATGAACAATAAAAGTATACAATAGCAGTAGCAGTAACAAGTAATACATAGAAACGTCAATGCAATCCTAATGAGGGTGAGCGGCCGGACGCACGGACAATAGATAAGAAAAGGCGAACAATGAAAGTCGATAATGAGGTTCGGGTCACCGGAAATGAAACAGATTGTTGTTAATTGATTTCTGTATCTCCGGAACCATGCATCTTACGCGAAAACGGATTGCAGAAACGTGATCAGCGGACCCCAAAACCTTTCTTTTTTTTTTTTTTTTTTTTTAGGTTTGAAACGCCCTGGACCGCGATTGCGCCAGAAGCGGTGGTGCGCCAGAACCGGTGAGCCACGGGATTGGTGCGCCAGAACCGGCAAATCACTACTACTAATGTTAATGTTCCAAATTCAAATTAAATTTTCATAGGTTTCGTATTTTGTTTAACAAGTCGTATCTTTCATACCCAGGGTTTACCTTGGAGCACAACTTTAAACCACGTGCGGGTGTATATATGTACGCCCGCGACGACATCTGCTATCGGCGTCTCCGGAACCTTGAGGACTCCAGGTTCTCTATGCTTTGGGCTCTGGTGGACACGGGCATAGACAAAATTATTTATGCCTGTGTCTACCGCTCGCACAGCGGAGATCATGAGACAACCAGGCTCACACAGTACATCAGTGAGGCGGCAGATGCGGCCCAGCAGCGGTACCCTTCAACTCAGCTCGTGTTAGTGGGGTCTTTAATGCCCATCACCAGGAGTGGCTTCCCATTCCAGTGCACGGACCATGCTGGGCGAGAAATGCACAATCTTGCACTTGCATTAAATCTCACTCAGCTGGTCCAGGGAGCAACGAGGGTGCCGGATATTGACTCACACACAGCCAATTGCTTGGACCTTCTGCTGACTATAGATCCAGACCACTACTCGGTAACGATATCTTCACCGTTAGGTAGTTCCGACCACTGTCTGGTGAAGTCTGTATCCGTCTACTCTCCGCCCGATCTCAGCCTTAAAGGCACTCGGCGGGTTTGGCGATACAAGTCAGCGGATTGGGATGGCATGCGATCTTTCTTTGCATATTATCCTTGGCAGCCTACTTGCTTTTCTTCAAATGATCCATCGTCGTGCGCAGACGCCGTGGCAGATGTTTTGCGACAGGGGATGGAGTACTACATTCCGTTTTCTGACCTAACATTGTCCGGCAAAGCTTGACCTTGGTTTGGCGCCGAATGTGATCGCGCTGAAGCGCTTAAACACGCGGCGTACCTAGCATGGGTCGATGCTCGAAACTGCAAAACAAATGACGTGGATCAGAAGAAGAGAGCCTTCAACAGGGCTGCCAAGTCCAGCAAGAAGGTTTTGCGGAGGGCTCGGTTTGACCACGTTAGCCAAATTGGGAACAAACTCGCTTCATACCGCAAAGCGTTTTGGTCCCTGGCAAAGTCGGTCGAATCGAACTTCTGTCGCCCCTCACTACCACCACTGCTCAAACCTGACGGGTCTCTGGCTCACTCCGCTGAGGAAAAAGCAAACTTGTTTGCCGCTCTCTTCGCGGAGTCTTCACGTCTGGATAGTAGTGGCACTCACCCTCCTGATGCTCCTATTGGATGCGAGATGTGTATGTCGAACATTCGCATCCATCAGAAGGACGTCCGTAGAGTGCTGCGTAATCTTGACGTGAACAAAACTAGTAGCCCCGACGGGATACCAGCAATTGTTCTTAGAACTTGTGCGCCTGAATTGTCTCCAATCTTGACACGCCTGTTTCGCCTTTTGCTAGAGACTGGAAAGGTGCCGAAAGCATGGAAGCTGGCTAACGTACAGCCTGTACCCAAAAAGGGCAGTCGTGCTGACCCGGCCAACTACAGGCCTATTTCAGTCACGTCCATACTCTGTAAGAGTATGGAGCATGTACTTAATAGTAAGCTCCTGGCATACCTAGAAGCCAACGATATCCTCAGTGACCGGCAATACGGCTTTCGCAACAACCGGTCAACTGGGGATCTTGTAACGTATGCCATTCATATCTGGAGTGAGGCCATTGAGAAGCAAGGGGAAGCACTTGCTGTTTCCCTTAACATCTCCAAGGCTTTTGACAGGGTCTGGCACGATAGCCTTATTGCTAAGCTTCCTTCTTTCGGTTTACCCACTCAACTTTGCGTTTGGATTGAAGACTTCCTGAGGGATCGGTCCATTCGAGTGGTCATGGCTGCTCGTCTGGCCAATTGGCAATTAATGCCAGGGTCCCTCAGGGGGTCTGTTATCTCAGCAACTTTATTCTTGCTGCACGATCTGATAATGCCCGGTACCTTTGGGTATGCAGACGACAGCAGAGTTTCTGAGAGATATGTGTCCAGCGCACGAGCTGGTGGGTCACAGATCCGGTCTCTCCGTGGGGATATGGTTGGGTGCTTGAACTTGACCTTGAAGGCTGTCTCCGAATGGGGCGATGCCAACTTGGTCAAGTTTAATGCAGCTAAGACCCAGGCGTGTCGCTTCTCCGCAAAAAGGAGCCAATTCGAACCGGCTCCCACTTTCCGTGGTGTAACCGTGCCGATAACCGATTATATTGAGCTTCTTGGGGTGACTTTAACTTCCACACTCAATTTTGACCCGTTTATCGAGGCTAAGGCTCAGGTAGCATCAAAAAAGTTGGGAATCCTAGCCAAGGTGAGACGGTACTTCACACCGGAACAGCTGCTCAATTTGTATCAAGCCCAGGTTCGGTCGTGTATGGAATACTGCTCTTATATTTGGGATGGATCTGCGAAATACCAACTGGACGCGCTTGAGTCTATCGAGAAGCGGGCCAAGACACTCATTGGCAACGATGTACTGGTCGAGTCAAAGCTCCAGAGCCCTGAACACCGACGACGAGTTGCAAGTCTATCGGTTTTCTATCGGCTACATTTCTCTCACTCACTCCCCAGTTTGCGATGGAATTACACAATCTGATTCCGCCAAGCCCGTTCCATCACCGGACTACGAGACAAACGGCGAAGCGCCATCGTTACATGGTGGACATCCCACCCATACGCACAAAACGTTTTGGGAATACCTTCATTGTGCGCACGGCTAAGGAGTGGAATTCCCTGCCGGAGTCTGTGTTTCCCGACAGCTACAACCTAGGAGTCTTTAAGTCCAGAGTGAATAGGTTACTTTTAGGTAAGCGTGCTCCATCTTCGATCACATCATCACTTACCAGCAGGTAAGATAGTGGTCAAACGCGAACCTATTTTCAAAATAAAATAAAAATTACCCTGTATGGAGTATGAAGGAAATTGATAAAACAATACACGTAAATGAAAAAACAAGCTAAGAAACGTTTATTTAATAACTTGTATTGCCTCCCCGAGCTCTTATTAGAACTTCCATACGGTTCTTCATCGACCGGATGAAAGTCACTATCAAATTCGAATCAGATCGCCGTTTACGCGCGCACTCCGTATCCTCAACAGTATAGCAGAAGGCATATACTTATTTTGTTGTACCCTGGGTGGGTTCATAGTGAGAGCTCTCTATGAGATATGTTATGGTCCTGTTGTGACGTAGACATGGAGAATTTACTTAGTAACAAAAGTACAAGGATCGAAAGCTGTTACTTTTGCATAATAATAATAATTGTTTTGCTGTAGTTCTTAAATATATATAAAAGTTGACTACATTATCGCATTAGGTGATAAGCCTGTAATAATAATTGTATAATAATAAATAAATAAAATGTGGCATTCCATTCCATTCCTCTTGGATTGCATTTTGCACTTGGCTAAGTATTTCTGGGGCAGGATCTCTTACATGAATTCGTCTCTTTAATTCATCCCATAGATGTTCAATCGGATTCATGTCAGGGCTTCTTGCTGACCATTCCATATTGGAGATAGAGACTTTGGTAACATTATCTCGTACGACGCTCGCGGTGTGAGCCCTAGCATTGTCGTGCATGAATATGAAACCGTTGCCAATAAAATATGCATAGGGTATCACGTGAGGCTGAAGACACTGTTCGATGTACCGATGACTGTTTAGTGCAGGCAGACGTGGCCCAGACACAAAGACAAACTCTGTCTTACCATCGGTGCTGATTCCTCCCCAAACCGTCCAAGAACCGCCGCCATAGCTGAACTTTTCTTCAATGCAGCATTGTGCAAAGCATTCTCCATCTCTTCTGTAGACCTTGTTTCTTCCGTCGTTACCATACAGCATAATTTTACACTCATCAGAAAAGAGGACTTTGTTCCACTAGAGGTATGACCAATTTAGGTGCTCACGTGCAAAGTTAAGGCGCGCTCTTTGAAGGTCTGCAGTTAATTCCGGCCCATTTGCTAGCTTGTGCGATACCAGTCCGCGTTCCTTCAACCTTCTTCTAATTTGTAGACTTACTTACAGCCACCCTACGTACAACACAACACAACATGAAGCTGCTGCTGCAGTTGAAAAGCATTAAGGCATCGATTTCATAAAGAAGTTGTTACAATAAATCAATCATCTCGCTCAGAAGTGACCGGATTCCTGCCAGATCCTGTACGGCGCGTGAACACTTTCAGCCACAACACGCTGACTAAGTCCAAAATCCAGCAATGTCACCACTTGGGCGGCTTCTGCGGGCGAAGTATCCTAAGGTTTTAGAAAAAAAATACTTTTTCAGACGTCCCAAAGTCACAGTAAACAAAGGTTTAATGTACTAGTATATAGTATATATTAGTTTTCAGGTGAAATCTACTCCAACTCTAAACACACATTTGTCTCAAGAATTTTTACTAACAAACAAAGGTTAAAAATTAAAAACTGTCCAAGTGTGAGTCGGACCCACCCATGAAAGGTTTTTCAATTCGATATTCTGCGGACAAGGAGACAGCAACAATGGTATACCGCTCTTTATGTGAATCTATAATTACGTACTGTATTCCAGTATGGGGAGGGACGTTTAAAACTGTTATACTAAGAGCGGAACGCGCACAACGGGCAGTACTTAAAGTTATGTCGTTCAAAAAACTAATATATCCCACTGGACTGCTATACTCGGAAGCTCAAGTACTTACAGTTCAGCAATTATATATCCTCCGTACCACACTACGTAGACACAGGTTGTTACCCGTAAGCTCAGATTTAATAAGCAAACGCATTGGGTTTCCCGTTTGTCAAGTTCCCAAATGTCGCACTAAACTTGCGTCCAGACACTTTTGGGCATTAAGTTCTAGGATCTACAATAGAGCAAATAAAACGATTCCAATTTATAAGCTTACGTTACATAAGGACAAACAAATTTTGAAACCATGGCTTCAGTCTTTAAGCTATGACGACACTGAAAAATTAATTTCGTCAGTACAGTAAATTAAGCTATTCAAAACACTGACACATATTAAAGCACACGCGTTCAGACACACATACACACACACACACACATACACACTCCCAATTACGCACATACACTCAAACTTACACACACATACACGTTTCGCTTTTCTTTCAGTTATTCTCTATACCTTCTAATGTTACTTTTTGTTTGAAATTTATAACATAAAAATTAAAATGTGTATTCATGTATAGCGTAGGGCACTGATTCCTGTAACACAGGTTCGCCTAGCACAGGAGTCAGGGGCTTCACTTGAAAGATGTAATATTTTTATGTTCAATAAATTATTATTTATCCTACTAATTCCTACTAATATTATAAATGCGAAAGTTTGTGAGGATGGATGGATGTTTGTTACTCTTTCACGCAAAAACTACTGAATGGATCCGAATGAAATTTGGTAAGTATATAGTTGGCAGCCTGGAATAACACATAGGCTACTTTTTATCCCGAAATTCCCACGGGATCGGGATTTGCGCGGGAAAACCTTCCCACGCGTACGAAGTCGCGGGTAGAAGCTAGTTATTCATAAATTATGAAGTTCGTACATCAACCATTTGTATAAATGACCAAATTATATTTGCGGTTTTTCAAAATGTTCTATATCTGCTGGCAGTAGGTACTTATACGCTGAGCTTATACGTATTTTCAAATTTATTCGTGCCGGGTGCCAGGTCTTCTGTCTAAATGACATTTCTTTATTTATTAAAACTTTATGCAACACAAAATGTACAAAGGCGGACTTAATGCCATAGGCATTCTCTACCAGTCAACCATGGGTGGCGAAGAGATAACATGGCAGGTGCATAAAAAAAAGATAACTAAGTAGATTCATTGAGACATTGAGGTTCCAAAAACGACTTTTTCTCAAAGTCAATAGTTTGAGAGATATTTTTCTAAATTGATGTTTTCTCAAAGTAAATCGTTTTAAAAAGGATCTAAATTTTAAAATAAGAAAGTGAAAAATTGAAACTTTTTTTTTTCTGTAGATCTTACTGTACACTTTCAGCAAAAATTAGTTTAAACAAGTTGTAATCAGCAGTTATTGAGAGATATAACACATTTTATTAATACCGCAAATATTACTCGGTCATTTATACAAACACCCTTCATGGGCGAGTCACACTCGCAGTTGGTCAGTTTTAGGGTTCCGTTCGTTTGTCGTCAGGAGTCTGTTCGTCCATATATCACAGCCACTTTATTCCGAAACTATTAAGACAGAGTCGAAACTTGTTAAGTAGATGTATTCTGTAAACAACTTAGCGAGAATTAAAAACAAGAAAAGTCCGTGGAATGCTCCGCATAAACATATAATTCATCATCTGCCCAGCCTTTTCCCAATTATTTTGAGGTCAGTCTATCCTGATGCAGCTGCGAATTAGTGCTTTACATGGAGCGTCTGTCTAGCTGACCTCTACACTCCAGTAGCTGGGTAACACGATACTGACCAGTATCATACCCGTAACGACTTTCGAAGATGTCCAAATGATAGCCAGGACCAACTACTTAACGTGCATTCCGAAGCACGGGATATCATACCGCCAACTTCCAAACTCTGAGCTACTACTGAGACTTTTCTTACAGAATACTTTTTGCCCGACCCGGTAATCGAACCCGAGACCTCATGTTACACAGTTGCTTGCGACCAATGACAAAAAAAATTATCAAACCTATATGTGTTAGGTCAATAGATACTTAGGTCTTTAAAAATTATATTGAGGTATCTGAAATTATTTTTTCTCCAAATCAATCGTTTGAAAGATACACTTTTCCAAAGTGGTAAAATGTGTGGCAGTACCCATTCTATTTTTTTTTAATAAGAGAGAAATATCTCAAACAAATATGCTGTAGCTCTTAATGAAAACTTTCAACAAAAATGTTGAACAAGATACAGTCAGCAGTTTTTGAGATAAAGCACATTTTCTAAAACCGCAAATAATAGGCGACAATATATGAAAGGAGATTCTGGAAGCCGATGCGAGCCAAACTATCCAGGAAGTGGTGGCATGGTATAACGTTACCTTACCTACAATTCACATTCACGTTCATTCACTGATATGCATGAAATCAATAAGATAAAAAAATATGAAAAATGGGTGTCTCATTATTTGACTGATTTGGAGAAAGAAACGCGTGTTAAAACTTGCGTTGCCTTGTTGAATCGGTACAGAAATGAAGGAATATTGGATCGAATTATGACATGTGACGAAAAGTGGATTGTTTACGAAAACTAAAAGCAAAAATGCAATGGCTGACCCCAGGTAAAACGCCGCAACAGTGCCTTAAGGGAAAGCTTAACAATAATTGTTTGTGGTGTTATTTACTAAAGCTTTCTCAGGTCTAATCTAGCAATAACGGTAGATGTTTAGTGTGCCGAACTTCGAACAATGATGGTGAAACTAGTAGTGAAACAACCCCGACTCGTGATTCGATCTTCACCTTGATAACGCAAGCGGCATCACACTTCACGAGAAACCGTTCTTACTCTGCACAGAAGCTGCAGTTATGTTAAACCATAGGTGATCCTACGTACCAACCAGACCACGAAGCCAGATCTTGTTCCAACGGACGTAATTTTTTTTGTGATTTGGTAAATATTCATCAATTTAAAAAAAATCTGTCCAAGAGGCAGTACGAAATGCTTTCAAACACTTTGTAGAATTTAGATCCTGAAAGGTCTATCGTTAAGGCATAAATAACTTTCCAATTAGATGGCAACAATGTATAGATAATGAGGGTAAATATGTTGATTAAATAAGTATGTTACATTTTAGAAAAAAAAAGTATTTTTCATAGTTTTCGTTTCAAATCAGCAATTTCATACTTTAACCCCTGTCCCCTAGTATAACTTTGTCATTTATACAAACGCTATAAGAAATTAAGTTATTTTAAGGTAATCTATATTTGCTACTACGGAACTCTTCATGGGCTAGTCCGAATCGCACTTAGCCGCTTTTTTTTAAATACTTACAATTACAATTGACTTTTCAGATTCTTCTTGTTGAAACTACTGTTGCGATACAAGTTAAATTAATTAATGTAAAAATTTTCATTTCGTTCATTAAACTTTAAGGCAACTTCGATAAGTGATCATCGCTTCACAGGGGGCCAGGCCCCCCCTGAAAAATATCTCTAGATACGCCAATGTGTGCAACAAGAGAGCAAAGTCGGTTTTTGCTGCGAGTGCTGATTTTGAATCCTGAGTGTGGCGAGGCGACACACATAACTTTTCACTTCAGCAGCGAGAACACTTTAGGAGGTAAAATAAAATATATATAATAAATAAATATAATAAACAGGAATATATTGAAATAAGTATTTATTGTGAATCAAAATAATTAACATTGTAGGTACCAATTCAATAAAATGGAACATTTTAAAAGTTAAAAGTAAAATTACAGCAATTCTGCAAATTAAAAGTAACAGATATATTTGGCAACGTTATAGTTGCATTGAGTTGTTTGATTTGATTATCTGGGGTCAAGGTTTCTGTTTCGGTGGCGGATTGAGAAGGAACAACGGTGAACGTTGGTGACTCTGATCGGCTTTCTATATAAGTTAACTGTGCGTCGTTGGAAGTAGATAGGCGTGGGTGAGACCAAGGATCCGAGGTCGAAATCAGACTTATTGTTTCCATAATCGTATACTTACAGATTTTCGACGTATTTTCTATTGAGTCTTCAATATAGCCTTCTGCTACCGTATTGGACTTCCACTTCCACCCGCCGTGACGCTTTAAAGTGGTGAGATCGGCTCCGGAATCAGCCAAGAGCGTTGCAGAAGTTCTCCGAAAGCAGTGACCCGTGTATAGCTGAGGCTCTTCCAGTTTTAAAAAAGTGGCAATTTCTCGTGGTATAGCACCTATTTTATTTACTCCCATAGGCTGTCTTAAGTATTTATTATTATGGTATTGTATGAAAAATCGGTCGGTTTTTATAGTGGCTGGACGTAAATTTTGGTATTTTTCTACAACAGTTACATATTCTTCGCGTACGACAAAAGACCTGACAAGGTTTGTCTTCGTAATTTTCAATTTTCCTAACAGTAATTTATCTGATTGCTTTTCTATATTTTTAACTATTAGCTGTAATAGCTTGTTATTGCGACACGCTACACTAATTCCTATGATCAGTACAACCTGTAATGAAAATATTACATAATTAATATGCATAATTTAACATTTACAGCAAATTTTACATATCGTAATAAATATTTTAATAGTATTGCTAAGCCAGACTAGGATTCATTACGCCTCCGAAAGTTAGTAGTAGGCAGTAAGTACCTTTATACATAGCAGTCTACACACAAATTTTAATAACTAACAACATAGATTTATAGGTACCACTTACTTTAGCGGCAAGAAAATTGCAGTCCGGAGCTTCATTAACAAATTTTTCTATGTTAAGGGCCGTGAAAATTTTGGACTTTTTAGCCTTATGCCTAACTGACATTCTTTTTAGAAAAGATACGAGTTTTGCGTATGTTTCAATATGCACGTTATGTTTCTAAAAAATAAGATAGCAACAACGTCTCTGAAAAACTGCTTGCGCCCTTTTTAAGTCTCCATTCATTGAAGACATGGTATGCTTTCAGATATTTCTCGCGAGACTTCTTAGGTAGGAAACTTAATTCTGCATTAATAACTTGTTGTTTTAACTCTTCCGCTGTTAAAATACTATTCTCATCCCTAGTTTCACTCATATTTTACGATTATTTTAATATTTTTAACTTATTCAACACTACGCCAGCCACGAAATTTTATTCCCGCTCTTTTATTTAAATTAAGGCGTGTTCGGAAATAGCACCTATGATATTTTATTATTCAATAGTAGATTATTAACCAAGGGCTGTATGACATCAATTGCATACGAGGTTTTTGGCGCCTGAGCGAAGCGAAGGCGCTAATTAACCCGAGTATGCAATTGATGCTTACGCCCGAGATAAATACTCTGCTTTACATATCGATTGTGAGGTAAGTAAACAACAAGACAGCAGGTTTCAATGAACATTTATTAAGAAGAAAAAAATGTGTATTTAATTAAAATTAATAGTAAAATTATTACAATTTGTAAGAGATATGGTCACGTTCTTTTTAGGTATATTTATAGTTTGAATATGAGTTTGTGATGATAAGACTTGAGTTTGAGTGACTTGAGGTTCTTGCATCGTAAATGGCGGCAGTTGACTGGTACTATTTTCTTCATTAAAAAATGGCTCAGATGATGTGCTTTGACGTGGTGATTTTAAGTTTATATTTTCTGTTATTTTAGAAGTAATTTTGCTTTTGTTTGCCATCGAATCTTCGATATAACCTTCGGCCACTTTGCTGGACTTCCAGCCGCCGTGCCTTTTTAACAGAGTGAGGTTGGCTCCCGAATCAGCCAATAGAGTCGCTGATGTTCTGCGAAAGCAATGCCCGGTGTATAACTCTACGTTACTCAGTTTTAAATATGTGGCTATTTGCTTTGGCATGCCTGTAAATTTGTTTTTTCCTATTACTTGTCTGTGGCATTTTCCTTTACTGTAATTAAGAAAAAAACGATTTGTATCCACGTTTTCAGGCCGAAGAGCTTGATATTTTTCAACATAATTTGCAAATTCTTCATGCACAACAAATGACCGGTCAATTTTAGTTTTCGTGTTAGGCAGTTTTATGAGTAGTAATTTGTTATGTTTTTCTACATTTTCTATTGTCAAGTTTGTCAATTCCACGGTTCTGCAGGCTCCCGATATCCCAAAAATTAGAACAACCTGTAAAAAAGACATAAGTTGTATTAAAGGCACCAAATTCGCATAGTATTTCTGTGAAATATTTTGGTAACTTATTAAAAAGGGCAAGTAAATACGTAGGTACCTTTATTGCTAAATAAATTTCATCCGGAGCTTCATTTAAGAATTTCTGTACTTCTTCTGCAGTAAATACCTTCGATTTCTTGCTTTTAAAGCCGTCAGACTGCCTTTTCAAGAAAGCAGTAAGTTTAGAAAAATCTTTCAAATTCACGTCATGTTTTGTCATCATTGTAGATTTTAGCATGGAATAAAAGCACCATAAACTGGAAGGTTGTAGCCTCTTAGATAATTCATCAAAATATGATATAAAAACACTTTCAGAAAGAGATTTCACTTTTTTTTCTGACCGCCATTTCATAAATTCGTCGTATGCCTTTACATATCTTTCTTTCGAGTTCGGCGGTAATATATTTTCGACAACTGTTTTTGCCCTTTCTTTAATAAAATCGGGCGTTAGATCTATGTCTTCGTCACTAGACATGTTTAAAACTTTTGAAAAAGAACTCAAACAAGAAAATTAATTATTTTCGCGATGCTTTCGCGCCTACTAATAGACTGCCTTTTTTTTTCACGCACGCAAGCGCGTCAAATCTTGCTGGCCAGTTTGATTTTTAAATCGATTCCATCTAACATACGATGTGGAAACAAATAGTTCCATATTTAAAATAAAATCTTTATAAAATAAATTGTCTAGATTCCGATTCGAGTAATTAATCGATACCGAGAAAAAAAAAATTAACTTTTTAAAAATATTCTTCGTGCAGTATGAGTATGACAGTTCTTTTTTCAAATTCCAAAACCTATGCTGTAATGATAGTCATACACCCCGGCATTCAGGGGTGTAAGGGTGTACTTACAGAGCAAGAGATATGTAAAATATATTACGTAACATTATTGAAACTAGAAATAAATATTTACAGGTTAAATATCAGTTTTATTTGTAGTTAATAGTTATTTTCGTTTAAATACAACAATAAGTTAAAAATTCAACAAATTACATTAAAAGACATAATAATTATCTTTTTGCAAAATTTCTTTAGTTAGTACGAAATTCCGAGGGTTTTTTTCTTTGAGGTCGAATTCAAAATCGGAACTTCGAAAGGGCTGGTCTTTGTCTCTCTCTCTTTCTAATGGCGGGAACTTAGAACAACAACGCATAGAAGAGGCGTCTAGAACAAAACATGAGCGATTTCGTGTGTCCACTTTATTTTCTTTGTGTGCGTGAGCCGAATGTGTCTACGTTCTTCAAACGCACACAAATATAGCTTTCAGTGATACCATTACCAGTACCATTACCACAAAAATGGGAAAACGCACTATTATGTTGCTGGATCAAATCAAGTATTTTGTTATGAAACTAAATAAGATGATGTTTTTTCATGTAATATGACTTATATGACATATATTTACGGAAGGTAAACGAAATGAGATATCGTTTATTGCGTTTAGAATGTTTGATGTGTAATGTGTTATAATGATATTATAGAAATGTATTAATTGCTTGAAAAATCTTGTTTGATATCAATTAAAAGTATGTGTTGTATTTATGAAATAGAAAAATATTATTGAGAACATTACTTAAATGAAAAAAATCTTAATCAATAAAATTGTCATCTTTATGATGCCACTCTTCGAACTAAGAGTAACTTTTAGTTGTAAAACACTGTAGATAGTAGCTGTAAATAAATATAGTTTAGTTTGACGCATACATAATTGCCGCCAAAACTATATTTTTTTTAAACAAAAATAAGCACAAAAGAAATCAATATGGGTATTTTTTTTCCTCACGGATAGCAACATTGAATTGTGATAAGTTAGGTTATTAGAATTTTTGTTTGATGGTCGATTTACTTAGATATAATGTATAAAATGTAAGTATTTACTTGTGAAATGTAATTTGATTACACGTTTTTTGTTTTCCTGAAGGACTATGACATCCCTTTACGCTACAAACGGTAGTTTTAAATTATTTACTCGTGAGCTCTGTTCGGCAGAATGTGACCTTGAGTACTGACGGCTCGTCGAGCAAAGTTAGCCAAAAATGGCTAAGTTTTAGTTGCCTCACTTTTTGCACTCGTACTATCCTTCTATGCGTTGTTGTTCTAAGGGCGGGAAAGAGATAGTGTGAATGTTGCCGTCGAATCGTTTTTGCTGCCGGCCATATCTCTTTGTTTATTATATCTATGCTCCCGATACATGGAAATGAAACTAAAAATATTTTTCTCATCAAATCGGTTGTGGTGTCTATAGACACGTCTTCAAAAATGACATGAGGTTTCAAAAACCACTTTTTCTTAAAATCAATCGTTTAAAAGAGATGTGCTTCCTAAGTGGTAAAATGTGTCCCCACCCTCTAACCTCTACAATACTTAAGCGAAAAAAAAAAAAATGTCACAGCCATTTTATTCCGACTAAGACAGTAAGACTACACATGTGAAACTTGGTTTTATTCGGTGAACCGTTTTCCAATTCATAGACAAAAATAATAAAATTAAGGGGGGCCTCCATACATGGAACCGAAACTTTCATCAAACCTATATATACGTGTATGTTAACTATAGACAGGTCTTTAAAAATGACACTGAGGTTTCTAAAACCATATTTTAAAGTTAATCGTTTAAAAGATAGACACTTCCAAAGTGTTAAAATGAGTGTCCCTCTAAGTTTTATTAATAAAAGAATTAAAAATCTAAACAAAATATATGTAGGTCTTTATACAAACTTCCACCAAAAAAATACTTTTTAGCAAAAAATAAAACCGACTTCCATATCAAAACACTACAAAACCAAAAATAACTTTAATTTCGGTAGTCGGTGTTATTGGTTTTGTATTTTCATTTTTTTGACACCGCCTTCCGAAAATAAAGTTATTTTTAACCGACTTCAAAAAAAGGAGGAGGTTCTCAGTTCGTCTTGAACTTTTTTTATTTTTTTTTATGTATGTTACCTCATATCTCGTAGACGGCTGAACCGATTTGGAAAATTCTTTTTTCTTTTGAAAGGGTATACTTTCTAGTTGGTCTCATTGTTATGCTTATGAGAGGCTTAATTAAATAATTATTATATATAATTAATAAGGAATATAGTAATTAATAATAAAACTATTCCTATATAATTGATAAATAATATAGGAATAATTTTATTATTTTTGTCTAAAAATTTGAAAACGGTTCACAGAATAAGTTTCACATGTGTAGTCTTAGTCGGGATAAAATGGCTGTACTTAACAATTTTTTTTTATTTTACGTATCAGTATTATAGAAGTTAGAGGGTGGGGACACATTTTACCACTCAGGAAGCACATCTCTTTTAAACGATTGACTTTAAGAAAAGGTTTTCGTTTTTGACCCCTTAATGTCATTTTTAAAGACCTGTATATACCATGCACGTATAGTTTTGATGAACAAAATATTTTTAGTTTCAGTTCTATATATGGGGAGCCCCCTTTAATTTTGTTTCTTTTTTTTATAAAAATCGGAAGTTTCACATGTGTAATCCGAAAAGAAAAGTTTCGGAATAAAAGGCTGTGACATACGGACATGACGAAACTATAAGGGTTCCGTTTTTTACCATTCGGCTACGGAACCCTAAAAACTGACTAGAATCCAAATCCATCCATCCGAAAATGACTCGCAAATTGCAAATACGCAAGTTCACACTTGAGCTGAACTAGCGCATTAGGAATTTGCGAGTTATTTATTATTGACTCCCTTCACCGGTTTCCAACTGAGCAGAAATAGTGCCTGTACATATGCAAGACGGCTGACCATACAATAATTGTGACCATGGACATGGAATGATGGCCATGAGGATTGTAATGAAATGACGCAACCCCATCGAATAAAAGGTCGTTTTGTCCTTTTTGGCACGGACTTAGTGTGATCCTAGATGATATCCAGGGTCTGGGATTGAAGCCGGAAGATAACAACCTGGAGAACAACAGTTATAATTATTTACAAAACTGTTTTTTTTAATTGTTGTCTGTCTGATTTTCTGTTCGATTGGCCTAATCTCTAAAACGGCTACATGTATAATGAGACTTTCCTTAGAAGATAGAGGAGGTTATCTAGTACTCATACCACAAGCTCTGCTCAGTTTGGGACTAGATGGCGTGGTGTGAAAAATGTGGAATATTATTATTATTATACATAAGCTTATTATCTCTGAAATTCTGTGGGGAAGCCTCTCACACGAACGAAGTTACGAGCATAGTTAGTATCCAGTAAGACCATAAACGATAGTGCTATATATGTTAGTTGGGAGTTGCTATGGCAAGCTTAAGCATCTATCGTGGGATCATAATCATCAGCAAGTAATATAAAATATGACACATACCTACCTACCTACTATATCGTACCTATCTACTATATGACGAGCTATTATTAAAATTGAATACTGTCATAGTTTAACCGATACATAACATTTTGTGACATTGTGTAGAGATAAAACATCCTAATCATGATAAAACTTAATTTTCGTCGCAATTGCACTAACATGTTCCAAATCATTTGCTTTGTTGGAAATGCTTTTAATTCAGTTTGGTTAAACAATGAGTTATTTTTTATTTACAATAAAAATAAAGTACTTATAACTTGTCAACCTACGCCTAATTAAGCTTATGATTCCTTTAGGTATAAAAAAAATACCAAAACAAGAAACGATCATAAACAATTCTTCATTTCGCTGTCACCCTGAAACAAATCACAGCATTTATAACTACTTATAATAATCATAATTTCAAGTATAATAATCTGCTATGTGAACGTAACTCTCAACATTTACAGTGAAGCCCTTAAACTCCCTAACAAACTTTGTAGCTAGGGGACCGGCAGCAAAGGTCAAAGTCAGGGTGACTTTGACCTTTGCTGCCGGTCCGGTTTAGCTTTTGTTCCCAAAAAATCGAAATTGATATGTTAACGGTGCCTGCCAAAAAATCACATAGCAAAAACGTCTATTTGTGAGCAATGTTTGTACGATGTTTAATATTTGTGTTGATGCCTAGTCGTTTGAATACTCTACAGTAATACATATGTTTCTGTTTTATGTAAACTATCTGGCTACTACTAACTAATCAGAGTCATGATGATATAACCATCCAGATTATTTTTAAGACACTATCTGTGCTGATAAATTTTGTCTTTCCACAGTTACAGTTTTTTTTCCAGAGCTTAAGTTTTCTTAAGTTTTGCATCGAAGTTTAAAAATATATTGATTAAGTAATATTTAAAAAAGATAAAAGTCAACAACAAATCAAAACCGCAAGTGGCTAAATTTCAAATAGGGGAAAATTCACTATTTGCACGGGATCTTTTTTTTAATCCCTGATGATATGATCGTCACTAGGCATACACAGAAACGTGTTAGTACTAGGCTTTGTTCCTCTTCCTTGCCAACGCCCTTGGATATCTGCC
This sequence comes from Tholera decimalis, assembly GCA_943138885.2. Taxonomy (NCBI): domain Eukaryota; kingdom Metazoa; phylum Arthropoda; class Insecta; order Lepidoptera; family Noctuidae; genus Tholera; species Tholera decimalis. Next base: position 24,539,050 of record OW964569.2, read on the forward strand.
CCCACACTTCCCCGCTCGCCACACCCTGCCTACGCCCAAAAGTCCTTATGTAAATAGCACTGCGTATACAACACGTCTGGGAATACGTCAACGCCCTTGCCAGATTAAACGTGTTGTACTTATATCAAAACTGTAAGTTTCTACATATTTACTTTGTATTTAAAATATTTGTCAAATGAATCTACACAAGTATTTTCGTCATGTAATAAACAATTTAAGCCGTAAGCAGTTCACTAATGTCTCAAAGCCGAAATTCTCTCAACATTTCCCATCTTTCAGCCTTTCAAATGACTAGTGTAATAATGTTATATTAGTAAAATTGTATTTAATTCTTATACACTAGTACAAATCATATACGGACTGCGATATCGGACACTTTCAGCATTTTGTGTTCTTTTCAAAACATCCTACTACTAGCGCCATTGTTGAGTCAGTGCTGCCAATTGTAAAATTAAAGTTGTGCCTATTGTATATTTTTATGTTGAGTTTGACAGCTGAAATCAAAATAAACATCGGCCGACGCCCAAACAAAACATTATTTTTGAGAAATAGGCGTGTCGCACACACCCGGCTGCAGTCTCCGCTGACGCTAAATAAGAAATACTTTAAATATTATATCAGTCGGTATTTAAAATAATCAAGCTATTGGCGTGCAAAATCTTATTGTGTGATTTTATGTTTTCTTCAATTTAATTATTCTTTTAAATAATTCTTATTCAATTACATAACTTAGATTATAGGTATATTGATTTATTCGTGGCATATCAGAAGAAAACCCTACAATGGTGTCTACAAGGGGAGTTCGATATAAATTTAGCGAAGGCGAGCGCGTTTTGTGTTATGAACCGGATCCAACAAAAGCCAAGGTGCTCTACGACTCCAAGGTAAAGACTGCATTGCTAGATTTAACCACGCCCTGTGCCAACTCATTTTTTACAGCTTTATCTAATATAACTGCAATAACTACTAAACAACAGCTAGGTTATAATATTATATAAAACTTTTTTACCAGCACTTAGCAACTTTTTTCAGTAAAATATTATTCAAAAGTGACTCAATACTTTACATAACAAACTTGGATACCTACCATTTTCTTCTACATAGCTAAGAACTCTACATAGCTACAAAATACTATTTTAAATTCATTTTAAAATATTCCTCAATTCCAAACAATTTTTTAGTGTAAGTATAAGTTTTATATAATTTTAAAAGGTGTGAATCTTTGTGCTTTAAGTTACATTTTATCTGTTTTAATATACATCTTACTTATTACTAAAAAGTCTATAGCTATTTTTAGAACTTAGTGCAGTCAGGGTGGGGCAACTCTTAATACTGGCTTTATTATTGTAATCATTATTTTTATTTAATGCCCATTATTATATCATCCTCCTCTCCAAAGCTGAAGCCATAAAAGTGCAGAAAATAGGTGGTTATAAGATAATTACCAGGTCTGCATATATTCCTCTTAGCAATACTAATTTAATCCTCAGTACCACACCCAAAGAATTGTTATAAGTTGTCTGTATATAATGTTTTCTTTAATTTTTAAATATTTGCAAAATTAGATATCCAGTCTACATTTATTTTGAACAGGTATTAGAAGTGATAGAGAGTAAAGACAAGCGCGGGCGCCGTACTGTGGAGTATTTAATCCACTTCCAAGGATGGAACTCATCTTGGGACCGATGTGTCAGTGAGGACTTTGTGTTGAAGGATACCGAAGAAAATAGACAGCTGCAAAGAGATCTTGCTGAGAAATCTCAACTACAACTGTTAGATTTTATTTATTCTTGGTATTTGTATTAAGATTTCTTTTTTCATTTCTTTAGTATTGACCGTGAAAAAGTTTTCCCCCAGAATTTACTGCTTTTGCGCTACATTATGTTATAATAGCTATTTTAATGTCAGAATTTTTCTGGTTGTGTATTCATTGATGTATTTTATATAGAGGTGCATATCTATATCGCCGAGAACGTAAGAAGGGTGGCAGTACATCGAACGCAGGCGCGGGGCCCGCCAAGCGCGCCCGACATGGCTTCTCTGACGATGGCTCTTCTAGTAGCACACAACCTGATGGTAAGTTTTCACTCCAACATAACTGAGTACCTATATAAAATTTTATTTTTCCATAATCAATCTAACACGTGAGTCGTGACTTACTGAGAAATTACTTACTTTTAACTCCCCTTAGCAACAAGAGAAAAGAACTGTATAGATAGATATCTATGAGCGTATTTCCCCCGCATTTGCTATTTCTAAAATATGTGCGATTGAATTGATCAATTTCCAATTGTTACTTTTATTAGCGTCGATTCAACATAAATCGCATGAAGTCGTACATTTACATATAAACAAGTTGGCACGTGGCTATAGTTTCGAAAAGCGCGCCATTGACACACCCAAGTACGTCAAACATGGCTTCGCCGTTTACGCGGTAACGCCCAGTCATGCGCACTCACCCTCTTCGCATTGCCGCTTTCCTTTGTTATCGTGTTTATAAATACTTTCATTGAATGCTAAGTTTAACTTCTGCTCTAGCTAAGAAGACGATGATTACTAAGGACTTGGAACTAAAAGTGACCACCTACTTACATCCTTCTAGAAACATTTTCAACTGAAAATTCTAAAACAATAATATTAGGTTGAGCCGGTCATAGATTAGCCGGTATTATACTTCTGTAGCATATGAATAAAACCTTATTCAATCTCGTTCACACTTCAATGAAGGGCGTGTCTACATTTTCACAGTAGGTTCCTAAGTACCAAATATAAAATTCTGTACTAGGTACAGACATAGATTACTAAATAGTTACTTCGTAAGTATAGATACGAACGCGAATGAGAGCGACACAGATAAGTACCCTACATCAATGCAATTTTCCATTGTTGGGTCGCGCGAATGCCACACCGGAAACGTGCGAAGCAGTTAAGGCGATCAACGTTCTTTAATATCTTAGCAAGCATTTCCAGTTCTCGTTATAGCTTCGTTTTATCCAAATGTAACTTGGGTTTCGTAGAAATATAGGCAGAACCAGAACCTACATTCATTATACACATAGCATATCCATAACACCGTAGTAGTTGGAACTTGCAAACTAGTATTATTTTATCACCTTGTATGTAAGTGTCTGTGGAGCTCGTGGCTAAATAATAAGAACCGCACGGGTCCATCTTCAAGGTTAAGCAACGCTTCCCGAGGTCGGGATCTGGATGGGTGAGCATCTTAACATGTCGAAATTCCTCAGTGCCATGAAATGCACGTTAAACCGTCGGTCCCGGCTGACATTTATACATCTTTGACAGTCGTTAATAGGTAGCCAGAAGCCAGAAAATTGATGCTGGTTTTACTTACTTAAATACCGTGTTGCCCAGCTACTGGCTTGTGAAGGTCAGATAAGCGCCACTCTATATTAAACACAAGTACACAGATCCATTGGGTTAGTCTGGTAGCCGACCCCAACAAAAACGGTGGTACTTAGTAGCTGTTCTTGATCAGATAACGTTGAGGAAGGCGTGGAGACAGCCGACACGGATTCTTCGTCGGCGTCAGTGTCTGGCGGCTCGCAGCCTCGCTCGCCGCCACCCAATGTAAATGTGGGACGGGCGCACATCGCACTGCCATCAGCTTTACGGTAAAACAAAATAACTATTCTTATATATATATACTAGCTGTGGTCCGTGGTTTCACCCGCAATAATTATAAGGAAAAATCATTAAAATCGGTTTAGATTTCTCATACACATTTTCATCCCCGACGAATGTTACATTTGTGATTTTGTCCCTCTTGAGGTAATGGAACTCAATCCCAGATGCAAGGTGGTTGGTATTGAAACAATAAACGGTTTCAAAACAATATTAATTTATTAAAATAGGGAAAAGTTAAATACATAAAAAGAGTTATTTCCTTATTCAAACTAGGTTAAATTAAATACCAAACATTGGTTAATGCCAGCCAGTTTAAACTTCAGTTGGTAGATGTACGGGTTGTGGGTGGTTGGGATAATACCAGTACTGTTCTATTCTTTCAAAGTTAAAGTTTGTCATAAATTACAAAATAAGTAAGTACTTAATTGAATTAAATATCAAGGTACAACCTTCCAGTTTTAGTGAACTTAAATTATTAATAAATTCCCGACTTCCAAACTTTATGTTGATTATATGGTTGATTTTTCAAAAAAAAAGTAGCCAGTTTGACCCCGGGTCTTCGATTATTTCCATTCCAAATCGGTGCTGGGGTTTTGCCGTGAAATCATAACAGACAGATAGACCTTCGCATTTATAAATAACACAAAACTGGTACCCTGAAACTCGGAGGTGGGGTTTCGGCAGACCACGAAGGAGATGGCGGGACGAATTGGATAGTTTCCGTCGGAACTGGAGGGAGGACGCGCGAACTCGCGAGAATTGGAAGTAGTAGCAAGGCCTCTCGCCTTTACCCAGTGGAGAAGAGTAGGCTTACAAAATAAATTGTATATAAGCGCCCTTCTTTTTATCTAACCGGATATTTCCTACACCGTCGTGAGATTACGTAACACTTGTTGATTATGAAAGGAAATATTTTCTCAGTATACATTCCCTTGTCTATGAATCTTATTTCATTTGCCATTTTTATTACCGTTGATAAAGTGAGATGTTGAATGTATATTGTTGTTGTCAATAGCCTAATGGCTGTGTTGACGGACTTGTGATCGAGGGGTCGTGGGTTCGAACCCCACCCATTACACAATTGCCATGAGCCCACTCCAGATACAAGTATATTTATTTAGCTTAGTTGAGGGGTTAACGAGATTGCAAGTAATCTTAAAAAAAAACATCTGAGGTGCTGCAAGAATGAACGTCAGGTTTTTGGCGGACGTAAAACTAAATATTTTTCTGAAGTACTTATTAGTTTATTTATTATATGTATACTTTATTGTACACCTCACAATATTTCTATGGATACAAAAATTTAAACTAGTGTACAATGGGCGGTCTTATCGCACAGGGCGATCTCTTACAGACAACCTTTGGATGGACAAAAATTAAAGGAGACAGATTAAGGGCTGTCAGTGTACAAACAACATAAATAATATTAATTGAACATAATAATATAAAATACATACATACAATACAAAAATCATATACTAATAAATATTACATGTATCTATAATTGATAAACTTATAGGGATACGTAACTCCGCGTTTTTTTTTTTCATTATTTTAATGAGTTTAAGTTAATATACTGGATGTAGGACTAGTTCAAAGCATTTTAGCAAACCCAAAATCGAAGGAAGCAAAAAGATTATTTAGTTTAGTATTAGTCGTTCAACAGTGAGGAGCCTAGTATTTTAGTATAACTTACTATAAGGGGTATTATATTACTTAACTGATTCATTTTGTTATAAGGTATGATGTTGACATAACCTTATTGGACAAAAACGCCAAATACAAAAAGTTAACAAAAGAAAAAAAACGCAATGCCTTAAGCTTTGGTTTCCTAGGATAGCGGTGCCGTCAAATAGCGGCCGTAATACAGCGGTGAATGACGTCACTAGAACGTTGTCTATGTAAACAAAATGGCGCGGTTTCCTAGAGAGCGGTAACTGACACCGTAACGTCAAAAAGCGGTGCCGCCATTTGCATGACGGCCGTCTTGTCGGTGTCAGATGGTTTCGTGAACGGTTCCAAAGAGAATGTAATACACTAGATAGCGATGAAGCAGACAGTGTGTTAAAACGGCCGTGGAACTTTCCACATGTCACCGTAAAGGCGACCGCCTTTTTGCGTCCGTAATATTACGGCCGCTATATGACGGCACCGCTTTCCTAGGAAAACAAAGCTTAATTATTTCACAATAAAATCTTCCAGTGACCGCCTGACATTCGACTACCACCTGGTAGTGAAGCGGGGCAGATTGTCACAGCTGCCCGCGACTCCGTGCGCCGCTCAGATCCTGGAGTCGTTCGTGAAATGGTTCGCACGAGCCGGCGCCTGGCATCCTACTCGTGCTCGACATGACCCGCCACAGAAACCTGACATGCTTGATGTATCCTGCAGGTAATATTATCAAGTCACTAGCTTCTGCCCGCGACTTATTTCGCGCGGGAGGGTCTTCCCGCGTAAAATCCCGATCCCGTGAGAATTCCGGGATGAAAAGTAGCTTATGTGTTTATTTTTTTTGTTGACAGAATATAATTTACATGCCACAGGTTTACACAGCGGATCCCAAACTAGGCACAGCCTGTATTTTGGTGACCCATACCACTGATTTAGTCTTTATCTGATACTGTTCTGCTAGCGCACTAAAATTTAAAACTAATACACTAAACTTATAAACAGAAAATATACTTTAGAAACAGAAAATATTGTAGAAGAAACTTATTCCACGATGTAAACTATCTTGCAAAATTTCATTCAGATCCGTTTAGTTATAATTTAATTTCATTCGTTAGTTAATTTCATTCAGTAGTTTTTACGTGAAACAGTAACAAACATACATCCATCCATCCTCAAAAACTAAATCCTTACAAACACAACCTCCCGATCCCGTGAGAATTTCGGGATAAAAAGTAGCCTATGTGTTATTCCAGAATGTCAACTATCTACTTACCAAATTTCATTCAGATCCGTTCAGTAGTTTTTGCGTGAAAGAGTAACAAACATCCATCCATCCACACAAACTTTCGCATTTATAAGAAAGATTAGTAAGAAGTAAGATTTAAGTAAAGAGTGAATAGGTTACTCTTAGGCAAGTGTGCTTCATCTTATATTGTACTACATCATCGCTTAATATCAGGTAAGATGGTGGTCAAACGCAAGCCTATGAATGAATGAATGAATGAACAATAAAAAAAATAACAATGCGTCACATATGTTTGCACTAGCCTGGACAGGTTCTCAAATCTATGTACTTCTTTCCTCAAAAAAAAAATGACGTAAATCTACATTGTTCTTATATGATTTGACTAGTACGACTATAACTGGCAAATGGTATCAAGTAAAATGACGATGTAAAAGTGTCAATTTGTAAAAATAAATACCATTTCACCATCATTTTATTTCATGCCAATCCACAGCATTGCTGTGAGTACAAAAGGAGTTATGTTTTTTATTGATTCAGTTATATTATATATTCAATACTTCAAGAAACAAAAAACAATTCCTTCAACGTGAACTGCAAAACCAAAGTTTTCTTGCCTTTATAAAATGACAATAAAACAAGTGTTTTATTGTAATTTTTTCATAAAGTCAATCGTTTAAAAGATATACGCTTCTAAAGTGCTAAAATGGGTGTATGTGTGTGTGTGTGTCTCTAACTTCTAGGATAATGGTGTAAAAACTGTTAAAAAAATATATGCTATAGATCTTAATGTAAACTTTCAACGAAAACGAGACGGTTTGAACGAGATCGAGTCAGCAGTTTTTGAGATAATATAGCATATTTTCTAAAACAGCAAATATAACTTTGTAATTCATACAAACACTATGAAAAACAAAGTTATTTTGCGTAGTTACTACGGAACCCTTCATGGGCGAGTCTGACTCACACTTGGCCAATTTTTCCAGCTATGCATCAGAATTCAACGGGCACGCCGCAATTGCGGCGGTAAGACCCCTCTTTGAGGAGTGGCTAGATCGGCGTCACGGCGTCCTGACCTACCGCATGACGCAGGTCCTCACCGGACACGGAAGTTTCGGGAGGTACCTGTGTCTGATGGGTGGGGAAGAGACGCCTGGGTGTCACCACTGCGAGGGTCGCCCTGAGGACACAGTCGAGCACACGGTGCAGGACTGCCCAGCTTGGGCAGAGCACCGACGTGTCCTCACGGCGACAATAGGCGGAGACCTCTCGCGCCCGGCCTTGGTCGAGGCCATGCTGCGGGGCGAGAGGGAGTGGGAAGCGGTCGCCTCCTTCTGCGAAGCAGTCATGCTTTCGAAGGAGGAGGCGGGCCGCGTGAGGGAGAGGATGGCGTCCTCCCTCCAGCCCAGCCGCAGTGGTAGACGTCCACGGCGTCGGACGTCGGCCGACGATCTCCGGCCACCGTAGGCGCGGGCATGCGGACAGCGAGTAAAGGGCAACTCGCTGTCCGACCATGGACCATGCCCGGGTCGACGGCGCGTCGTGTTCCACGCGCGCCTCAAAGAGCGTCAGCAACATGACGAGGCCCCCTCTGCAGAGGGCCGAAGCCTGCCGGGGTCGTGGGACTCATCCCGTTACCGTGGCCCCGGTATGTAAAGGGTTATTGAAGGAACACCGTGGATTTTAGTCAGTAAAAGTCTGACAGTCCCTCCCACCCTGCCCGGGGTGGGAGGACTTATTTGATAATTTTACCACGTTAAAAAAAAAAAAAAAAAAAAAAAATGCATCAGAATTCAAAGAAGTTATTTTCCGCAGTATCGTAAAAGTATATCGTTTGTTTCAATAACATAACAGTCCGAAATAAATCTTTTATTTAAAACGAAGCATTTTTTTTTGCCAAGTATATTATATCATTTTTTTATAATTTCTGAAATCTTAGTTACCTACTTGACTATGAAAAACATCTATTAGTTTAGGTAAAATCAGTTTTTGAAAGTTAGTGTTTTTCAAGAACACTTTATTGAAGTAAATAGTAAAGCGATATATTGTATAGATATATTATAGTATCATTATGTATTATATTTGTGTACATTCTTTTATTGTTACTTTTTCCATAATTTCTATCTATTCACACGTTTCTGGGTTACAGGTCTGCTGAAACAAATTCCTTTTGAAACAAACAACATTTACATTTTCTTTATGTAATTATCAAAGAACTACTACCCATCTTGAAACATGTTCAATGTCCTTTCACAGGTTGAACCTAGTCCGCGAGGTAGCCGACGGCCTCCGCGTTTACTTTGACTTCATTTTGCGCGGTCATCTGCTGTACAAGCAAGAACTGCCACAGTACCATGAGATTTGCGGACAATTCATCGATGAGTAAGTTCCCAACAAACATTATACAACGTGTAATTTAAAGGGTATATACATATCAAGTGCACGGCTTCTTTGAATGATCCTATGTCTACATGTGTGGGACTTATTAGAAATTTCAATACATTGATACCGGAGACCGAATTTTCCAAATTAAGAAGAACGCAGATAATTATTGTGTTATTGGCAAGTGACGTGGAAAGTTATTGACCCTCGTAGTGCTGTGACACGTTTGTTATGATTGGTATTCAAGAAAAATATGAAACCGATAATTTAGTATCAAGTCTTTGAGTCACTTATTTTAAGCTGAAACTGTGCATAGAGACTCCATACCAGATGTTGTCTTCAGCCCTTTTGGATAGATATGGGGTCTCCGTTACACGTTGTATAGGTCGCCACAACGTGCCAATTAACTTTAAGTTCCATAAGCTGGTCGTCTTTACATCGCTATCACGTTGACACGACCGAGAAAAGGCGTATTTTATACGAATCAGTGTCGTAATAGTCATGAAGCAGTCGTATAAATCACTATGGTCGTGTAGTAGTCGTATAAATGTCGTGAGATCCACCATTGGTCGAGTTATGATTACATAATGATGTAATTACCGCTGCTTTACGGCATTTTATCGAATAACCAGTGTTCATCACGACTCTTATATGAGATTTTGATGTAAAGTTATGATATTAATGTGTAGTAAGTAATAAACGGCGAAAGCTTAAAACCCGAAGATACCAGTGTTCTTAGGTGGGGCCCCCATATAGATAAATTGTCCGAAAAACTTAGCTCTGACATCAAACTTAAAACCAGACAATTTGTACTGTGTTAGAATTTTTATCATTGTCAGGCAAGTTCAGCCGTTTTATATATTCATGATTACATCCTCGAAACTCATGTTCAAGTACATTAATCTATTGGGAAATTAATGTTACCGAGTAATATGCGCTAGTTTTTTCAATATAATGAACGCGCCTTACAAATTCTTTATTTTTTTATCTTTTAGTTTTTAAATGATTAACATCCTAAAGGCTCGAGCAGACCGGATGCGTATGCGTGACTACGACGTAACCACGTCGTAGTAACGCGCGTAGTTACGGCGTGACCCGATGTCACACCGGGTTACGCATACGTCTACGCTTACGCAATCGAGCTGAGTACGCAACGCAGGCCCATAGCGTGCCCGGCTGCGGCAGCCATATTTACTGTTTTTGAAGCTTATGTTGTGCACGATATCTGACGAAGATTGGGTATATGGATCTAGTAGTTCATCTGACGAGGAAGAAGCAATATTACTACTATTGTGCCAGAATACTTCTGCGTGTGCAAAAAGAAAATGGGTTCATGATATAAATGAAAGAAGAGAAACATATTTATGATAACTCGAATCGTATGAGGATCGCTTTTACTTGTATTTCCACATGTCAAGAAGTTCTTTTGAAGAATTGCATGATTTAGTGAAACCACATATATTTAAACTGGACACCAACTACAGAAAGGCAGTTGCAACAAGAGAAAGACCAGCAATTTTTTTAAGGTAAATTTTACTTTTTCATTTTAAAATCAAATAAAAAATTATCATATAAAACCAAATAAGAAACAAAAAATATGATCATTTACACAACTCTTAAACAACTAATATATAAAAGAAATGAAAGTACCTAATAAAAATAATATCTAATGTTGATATTTAATATGCTTCCTATTCTGAATCATTCTTAATATTATGATTGTTGGAATCGTCAAAACTATTGCGACTCATTCGAATTGTGATTCGTTAGATCTATGGCTAGAAAGACGTCGTCGTTTTGAGGTGGATCATGAGAAGTTCCTTCCGCTATCAACACAGGTTGCATCGGCAGGGACCGGACGAGCGGATTAATTTTTAAAACCCTTTGAAGGGGTTTCCCTTACGATCAACTAACCCTTTGTTTGGGAAACCTTTACGAATTCTTAGCAAAATACTATGGAAAGCCGATTGAAAAGGAAACCCAAGTGATATCGTAAGGGTAAGCGCTAACCTAGCCTTTAACGGGTAAACCAAATGCTTTATTGCTTTCCACTTAATAAAAGGGTATTTTCTTCCGCCAGCAAATATCCCCGTTATGTAGGCAGGCTAGAATTCTTCTTTGTCCTTATAGGTCTTAACCTGTGGATATCTATAGGTATATATTATATAGAAAAACACGAAAAAGTTTGCTTATTTTCGATATTTACAGACTAGGTAGGTACTTTGTGAAGAACTACCTATTTTTTTTTTGTTTACCTGATAATAGGCTCGCGTTTGACCACCATCTCACCTGATGGTAAGTGATGATGTGATCGAAGATGGAGCACGCTTGCCTAGAAGTAACCTATTCACTCTTGACTTAAATACCCCCAGGTTATAGCGATCAGGAAACAGACTCCGGCAGGGAATTCCACTCCTTAGCCGTACGCACAATGAAAGTACCTATGTATTCCCAAAACGTTTTGTGCGTATGGGTGGGATTTACGTTTACGTTCTTGGATAAATACCCTATAAATAAAATGCTCAATATTTTCAACCGACGACTAAAAAAAGGAGGAGGTTATCAATTCGACGCGTATATGTATATATATATTTTTTTAATGTATGTTCACCGATTACTCGAAGACGGCTGAACCGATTTGGAAAATTCTTTTTTTGTTAGAAAGCGTATACTTCGAAATTGGTCCTACTGTCATCAAGTCAGGATCTGATGATGGGATCCTGGAGAAATCGAGGAAACTCTTCAAATATTATAGGCACACCTCTATAGGTGTTTTGAGTATTTTTTATAGTAACGTGAGTAGGTACATTCAAAAAGCATCATTTGTGAAGTGGACCTGATGATGAAGACACAGATGGCCACTAGAACTATTCAATATATAAGTAGGAATAATAAGTATTTCACGGGTTCCGCTTCGATTACTTGAATATGGTTACTAAGCATAATATGCTCGTCACTATGCATATGGTGAAGTGAAGCTGATGGTGAAGTACCAGGAGAACTCAACAATTAACGGCCCAGCATTGGAAAAAGTAATATTTTGTAAAAGGATATAAGTAGTTGACATTTAGGCTTTTGTAACTAGGTAAATTAAAAAAAAATTGGCCAAGTGCGAGTCAGACTCGCCCATGAAGGGTTCCGAAGTAACTATAATATATAATATAATATGCATATTTATTTGACGAAAAAAAAACCTTACAAATTTCTTAAAACTAGCTTATTTACATTTTTTACAACTACGCCAAATAACTTTGTTTTTATAGTGTTTGTATGAATTACAAAGTTATATTTGCGGTTTTAGAAAAATGCTATATCTCAAAACTGCTGACCCTATTTCGTTCAAATCAATTTTGGTTGAAAGTTTACATTAAGGTCTACAGACACATATATTTTTTAGATTTTTCACTCCATTATTATAGAAGTTAGAGGGGTTGGACACACATTTTACCACTTTGGAAGCTTATATCTTTTAAAAGATTGACTTTATGAAAAAGCGGTTTTAGAAACCCTGATATAATTTTTAAAGACCTGTCTATAGATACCACACACGCATAGGTTTCATGAAAAAAAATATTTTCGGTTTCAGTTCCATGTATGGGGACCCCCCTTTATTTTAAATATTTTTTATTTTTTTTCTTAAAATTGGAAAGCGGTTTACAGAATACATCTACCTACTAAGTTTCACATGTATAGTCTTAATAGTTTCGGAATAAAATGGCTGTGACATACGGACGGACGGACAGACAGACGGACAGACATATCGAAACTATAAGGGTTCCGTTTTTTGCCATTCGGCTACGGAACCCTAAAAACGACCAACTAAAAAGAGTGAAATAAAAAAGTTTTACCAAAAAATTAAACCGACTTCCAAAAAACATTGCAAAATGAAAAATAACTTTAATTTCGGAAGTCGGTGCCATAAACGAAAATACAAAACTTCACATCGACTTCCGAAATTAATTATTTTTCACTTTGCAGTGTTTTTCGGAAGTCGGTTTAATTTTTTGGTAAAAAGTTTTTTATAATCTAAATATATTATTTAAAAAAACTTTGTTCTATGAAGAATTCAAATAAATAGTTTTTATGACAATGCGATCATGTTATTTTGTAATAACAATTTTTTCCGTGTCCCGGAAGTCGAGCGCACGTATCGAGAACGCATTACTATACTACGACTACGCGGGTTTTGATACAAGTATTTCTTTTGCCAGAAATATTTTTTGTTCTTTGTATTGTTTTAGCTATGGAGAACACGCACGGTGTATACCATTGTGTCAAATAAAGGTAAACGCAATAATTCTGCACCCTTAAAGAACGCACATGAAGCGAGGTACAATTTATTTAACCGACTACAAAAAAAAGGAGGAGGTTCTCAGTTCGTCGGATTTTTTTTATGCATGTTCCCCTATTACTCGAAGACGACTGGACCGATTTATAAATTGATCTTTTGTTTGAAAGGGTATACTTTCTAGATAGTCCCAACGTCATCACGTCAGGATCTGATGATGGAATCATGGAGAAATCGAGGGAACTCTTCAAAAATTATAGGCACACCTATAACAGTTTGGTTATTTTTTTATTGTTACTTGTGCAGTTGCTCTTGAAAAGCACCATTTGGTGAAGTGGAACTGATGATGAAGACCACAGATGGCCACCGGAACTACTCAATAATAAGTATTTCGTGGGTTGCGATTCAATTACTTGAATATAGTTAAGCACTTTATGCTCGTCACAATGCATGTTGTAAGTAGGGCTGATGGTGAAGTACCAGAAGAACTCCTCAAAAATTAACGGCTCTGCGTCGGGAAAGGCAATATTTTGTAAAAGGTGATAAGTAGTGAACATTTTGGCTTTTGTAACGTGCTAAATTACAAACTGACCCACTAAAAAGCATGAAAAAAAATTATTATCAATTTTTTTGGAAGTCGGTGTCCAAACACGAAAATACAAAAACACCGACGAACGAACTTAAAGTCAATTATTTTTTAAGATTTCTGCATTTTTAAAATATAAATCACAAAAGATAGAAGCACTTTTAAAGAAATTAAAAACTAACCGTTGTTCAGTACTGTAGAACTATAAACAAAATTTAACGAATGTCATATTATTTTATTGATTTGTTTTTAAACCTACTTCAAAAAAAGAAGGGGGTTCTCAGTTCGACTGTATTCTTTTAGGAATTTTTAGTAGCGGGCTAGATTGATTTGGAAAATTCTTTTTTATTTGAAAGGCTTTACTTCTAGGTGAGTTCAATTATTGTTATTAAGTTTGGATCTGTTGATGGAATCATGGAGAAATCGAGGAAACTCTTCAAATATTATAGGCACACCTATAACAAATATTTCGTAGGTTGCGATTCGATTACTTGAATAAAATTTTTAAACACTTTATACCCGTCACACTGCATATATGGTGAAGTGGAGCTGATTGTGAAGTACCAAGAGAACTCCTCAACAATTATATCATCGTCGTATTATTATTATATTATATTATCGTCCCTGCATCGAAAAATAAATATATTACAAAAGGTGATAAAAAGTTGACATTTAGGATTTTAAACGAGGTAAATTATAAACCAACTCACTAAAAACCGAGATATAATCAAACTTAAAAAAAACACTGCAAAGTGAAAAATAACTTTAATTTCGTGAGTCGGTGTCTTTGGCTTTGTAGTATCGTTTTTGACAACGAATTCCGTAATTATAGTTATTTTTCTCTTTGCAGTACTTTTTTGTAAGTTGGGTTTGTTTTTTATTACAAAGTTTAGTTTTTATTTCATTTTAGATAAAATAAATAAATAACGAGATACCGCAACATCGAAATTTAAGGGCTGTTGATGGAACAGGGTGGATTTTTAGTCAGTAGAAGTCTGGCACTCCCTTCTGCTCCACCCAGAGCGGGAGAAGACATTTGTTGCTTTTTCCACCCTAAAATAAAAGATAAAATAAATTGTGTTGCAATCACATTAATCCTGTAGCTTTAGACCTTAGGCTGGATCATGGATGATGCAATGGAACTTTCGAACGTAAACGTAAATATTTTTTGGATTGTTTATTTATGTAGTTACTTCAATTTAGCTGTTGAACCGAATTGCCGTCATCATCCTCCATCCTTCCCCCTGGACCGCGAAAGCGAATAGACGTGTTCACTATAACAGTTATTATTTTAATAAAATATTATTTAAATCGGCAGTAAATATAAATTAAAATTTTGCAAAGTACTAGGCGCGCATAATACAGTAAGAAGTGCAGTGTATGTGTGTGAAGAAGCTAGAAACAGTGAGACGGAACTATAATCTAGCTGTCAGCTTTTTATCTGTTATCGGACTGTCACCTGTTGAGCTGTCAACTGTCACATGTCATTATGTTGACACTACGTCGACACTACGTTTCGTGCAACGCAGAGTCAAGATTTAAACCCAAGAATTGAAGTGCAAGTGTGAGTCTTTGCCGAAGTGCTAAATTATTTTTTATTGTATACTGGTAATTGCTTTGAATTAAATTGCCATACATTGGAGAGGCCAGCTTACCGTGGTGGATAATAAATTTGTACTAAATAGTTGATCGGTGACCATTTTAGTGACCATTTTTAAGACCGCCTAGTAGTTGCATTGTGCAACAGAACGCCATGCTACGCCGCACCCCGCCTCTTGCACCCGCTCCAACACCCGGAGCGCCACAACAAACATATGACTCAGATACACCTTCTGAGCGGAGTGGTAGTAGCAATATTGCCGTGCGACATAAGCGCAGACGCGAACTGGACGATGGTCATAGGGAACTTAAAGCCGAAATGTCGAGCTTATTCACATCACTATCAGCGACTGTTGAACAGCATTTTACAGAACTGAAGCAGCAAAATACTGAACTAAAAACAAGTTTGCAATTTATGTCTGATAAGTACGACTCTGTCCTCAAATCTCTTGCAAACCTAGAAGAGGACAGGGCAAAAGACAGAAAGCTGATTCTGAAGTTGGAGGAGAAAATAGAACTGATGGAACGCAAAGCCAAGTCTACAGGAATAGAAATACGCAACGTGCCTGCAGTCTTACATGGTAATACAAAAACAGAAACGAAGGAAGATGTGTGCAAGTTGGTAAAGTCGTTGGCCGAAGCCGTGAATGTACAGTTACAAGATTCCGATATCAAAGATACATACAGAATAATGACAAATAAGGAGAACATTAAACCGATTATGGTTGAATTAAATAGTGTCTTAAAAAGGGATAAAATACTACAAGGAGTCAGGAATCTAAATAAGGCGAAAACGAATGAGGATAGATTAAATACTGGACATCTTAAGATCGCTGGACCTACTAGACCTGTGTACATATCAGAGGCTTTAACATCCAGGGCCCAAAAGATTTATTATCTGGCCAGACAATTTGCTCGGGAGAATAGCTACTCATATTGTTGGACCTCGAGAGGTTTGGTATATCTACGCAAAGTTGAGGGTGAGCTACCAGTCCGGATTGAAAATGAAGCAGATCTCACTAAACTTACTATAAAAATATGACTATTTTATATTATTCTTTGTGGTGTTATGGTTTTGAGGCCAAACATCCCTTTCAATGTTAACTTAGAAAAACATATTTATGGTGTATTAAGTATATCGCTACTAGTAAACTTAAGCATTCCACACAAAAATGAATACTTGCATTACACAAATCACATTACTCTTCACTTTATACTGTCACTCACACTCGCACACACCATTAATATCTCTAATTCATCACAACAACACTATTGCCTACGTAATTTACTGTTAAAAACTAATTACTTTATAATTACTATATACAAGAAGCCCTTAAAAACAACTAAATCTAAGCTAAAAATTAAAAATTTGGCTACTAATCCGATCAATTACTACATATATAACAAAATTCGATAAGATAGACAATTATTTAAATAATATAGACGACCTTAGAATTTCTGATTCTCGTAGATGCGAGCCTGAAGATTGTAAAAGTATGGTCACCTTGGAGTCCCTAAAGATTCTAACCCAAAATATTCGGAGTATTTCAGCAAATATACCTAGCCTACTAATATTATTGTCCAGAATGGCTATATCACATGATATACTTATTCTTACAGAGTGCTGGCTATCATGCAACCCAAATATACCTTCATTAAACGGATTTAATTCATACTATACTTCAAAAAGACTGAACAAAAATGATGGAGTTGTAGTCTACATTCGAAGTAGTATTAGTAATATAAAAATAATCGAACCAAATTTTATAGATGCAAACTGCATCGAAATAAGAATAGGTCAAGATACCTGTATCTTTGCAGTTTATAGGCCACCATCATTTAAAGACATTTCTAACTTTCTGTTCTCCATGGACCAGGTTCTAACCACAAATTCTTCATTTAGTAATATAATTATCACTGGTGATATCAATATAGATATTGCAGAAGGTAATACAGATGCCAGAACTCCGGATTATCTTACTCTAGCAGCTAGTCATGGACTTCTGCCAGCACACACTCTCGTTACGCACGGGAAAACTTCCCTTGATCATGTATTACTTAAAACTAAACTTAAAGCTACAACCATAGTTATTGATTCTGTGGTCACTGACCATAATGCTGTATTACTTACATTAGACAAAATTAAAGTGGACAACCCTCTAACCAGGAAAGCCAAAATTGACTATGATATATTAGAAACTCAGCTCAAAAACATGAACTTCAATTATATTTATGAATGTACAAATGCAAATTTAGCCATGGAGTACTTCACAATCACTAACCAGAGCCTTAAAAGTAAGTTCCAAGTGTGTTACTGTGCCACATCGCTCGAGAATTATTAAACCATGGATTACTCCAGGCATCTTAAGATGCATGAGAAATAGGGACCGCATGTATGTAAAAATGAAAAGTGACAATAATAATGTAATAATCAGGACTACTTTTAAAAGATACCGCAACTATTGCAATACTATTCTAAAAACTCTTAAAAGACAATATGAGAAAGACGAACTAAACAAAGCTAGGTCTAATCCAAAAAAGATGTGGAACGTTATAAAACAGATCACCCATACTACTAAATCTAAATCATGCGCTTCTGCGTTACTTACAGTTAAAGGAACTGCTGACGAGTCTATTAATGAAGTCAATACATTTTTCACAAATATCGGAAAGGAGCTCGCAGACAAAGTTGTAAATACAAATTTAAAAAGTCCACACACAGAACCTCAGACTACAACTTTGCCGAATTCGTTTGTATTATTAGAAACCGATGAGCAAGAAGTTGAGCAAATGATACTATCCCTGCGTTCCGATTGTGCGGTTGGTATTGATGGTATTTCCTCTAACCTGCTAAAGCAATTTAAGCATATTTTAGTTCCTCCATTAACATACATAATTAATTTGTGTATAAATAATGGAATCTTTCCGGACTTGCTAAAGAGAGCTCTGATTCATCCTGTTTATAAGTCTGGGGATGCAGATCGTGTCAATAACTATAGGCCCATATCCGTCTTGCCTTCTATGTCAAAGATATTGGAGAGGATCATGAACAATCGTCTATACAAATACCTCGAAGATCATAATATTATTTCGAACAATCAATATGGTTTCAGGAAAAATACATCTACAAATGACGCAGTTCATGATCTCTCTGATCGTATTGTTAAGGCCTTGGATAGGAGTAATAAATGTTTGGCAATATTCCTAGATTTGGCTAAGGCTTTTGATACGGTCTCCATCCCAAAACTGATATTAAAATTAGAGAAGATTGGTATCAGAGATAAACAGTTGAAACTGTTTCAAAGTTATTTGACTGGTCGAACCCAGTGCGTAAAAATCGGTGAGCATACAAGTAGAGATCTACCCATAGGACACGGTGTCCCTCAAGGGAGCATTCTTGGCCCTACGCTCTTTTTAGTGTACGTAAATGAAATTTGCAAATTAGACATCACAAACGGCAAACTTCTGGCTTTCGCAGATGATACAGTGATTATTTTTACAGGGGCAACTTGGGAGCAAGTTTTTAACGCAGCTCAAGTAGGATTTAATAAAATAACTGATTGGCTATTTTCTAATACCCTGTCACTTAATGTTGATAAAACAAAATACATTGTGTTCAGTATAAAAAAACCAATAAAATTCGACAAAAGTAAATTTTACATAATTGCTCATAATCACACAACAAATATTTCAGACATGTGCAAGTGCCCTCAACTACAAAATGCACCTACTATCAAATATTTGGGAGTGATTTTAGACGAAAGATTAAGTTTTGTACCTCATATTAAGCTATTGACAGGGAGAATTCGGAAACTGATATATATTTTCAAACACCTAAGATATGCCGCGGACCCCAAGATTTTAAAGTCGGTTTACTATGCCTTGTGCCAATCTTTGATTAGTTATTGTATTTCCACCTGGGGCGGGTCCTGTACAACCTATTTGCTAGTTCTTGAACGCGCGCAGAGAGCAGTATTAAAGGCCTTTAAACCTTTAAACCTTTTCGTTACCCAACCAAGGAACTCTATGAATACTGTGAGGTTTTAACAGTCCGTCAATTGTTTATTCTACAGATTATTCTAAGGCAACATTCATTAAACACAAATGGCGAACAAGTTTCTATTAACTCCCAAAATCGGGCTACTCGTAGGCTTAAACTTCCCCTAGGCGATACCCTCAGGACTTCTTTTAGCCAGAGATTCTTCTGTTTCCTCGGACGTTTTTTGTATGCCAAGGCCAACAAATTATTAAGTATTAATGCTCAAAGTAAACATAGCTGTAAAAAAAATGTAATTGATTGGCTTCTAAAACTTACCTATGATGAAACAGAGAATCTCCTTCATCCAGTTAAATAATATAGTATCACTAATTCACAACTCATAGGCAATCATTACAATTTACACACGCACACACATACTTATACACACACATACTTATACACACATAAACTTATAATACTTACACGTAAATAACCACACCCCTACTTAAACATTTATAGTTTACTAGTTCAAGTTTTGATTTTGATTTTAAGATTTTTTTTCTTGTATTATTAATTAAATGTATTTTTGTTATCTCTGTAACTTCATCTAACATGTCTGTATAGCTATTTTATGTCATGAATTGCTTTCACTGTGTCACTTGAAGGTTGCTGGTACTTATAGCTCAGGGTTTCCTTTTTTAAGTACCAGCAGTACAATATCTGTTAATTCTTGCACATAAATTTGTACTAAGCATGTATTACCCTATTTAATTTGTGAAACAATAAATGAATTGAATTGAATTGAATCAAGCACTGTCTTTTCAGTTACCTTTCAGAGTGACTGTGTAGTTTCTAGTCTAATCAGCGGTAAATTATTATATCTTATCTTAAATTTTATACAAAAAACCACCCGTTGCATTAGACATCAGACTTGACGAATCAGCGGAAGTTTAGGATTCAATAGTAAATACTTTTTGGACTTCCTATATTTCTTTAGTTCTGAATTTAGTTAATACGAAACAGCATTACTTATATAAATAGGGTCTTCTACAGTGTGCCTTTAGTTTGGGACCCGGTATTTCAGTAATATTGAAAACGCCATAATCACAGAAAGATAAAGTAGGTAGGAAGTTACCAGAAGTCAAATAAATTTAAGATATGTAAATAACGGCGATAGTCTGAAACTATATATATGAAACAGCATTAGGCACCAGTGCCTAAAATTATGTATATACGATTGCATAGGTAGAAATTTTGAACATACAAAAATCTTCAGATATGTAGTGTAACAACTACATGTCTGAAGATAAACCAACTAACTTTAGGGTATTATATTTTTGAACATGTTATACAGGGTATAACGGAATATACATAAACCCTTAAAAGGAGTAATTGTACTCATTATTATGAACGTGAAATATAATCAGCTGTTTAGTAAATTTTATCCAGTTATGCACACTTATAAATGAACGAGGTCGTTTATTCTTTTTCGCAATTTTAAGGTTGGTCCCATAGTAAAAGATGTTCATAATGATGATTACAATTACCTCCTTTCCAGTTTTACGTATATTCCATTACACTTTGTATCTATACTAGATTTTAACCAAGGTTCTAATTTCTCAAATGCTTATTTTTATTTTTTAGAATAATTATAAAGTGCATGGAAGGCTAATAATAGATTTTCAGTACTTTTGGAGTCAATTAATAAATATAAGCTTAATAAATACATTGTAAAATTCGGCTACAAAATGAGCTATCTAAAAAGAGAAACAGGTGGGTCTCATATCCAAATTTTACTTCAAATGTAAGATGTGTGTATCTAGCTTTATTCTGAAAACTTCAGACACCAAAGCAACTGAAAAATCTAAACTCAATCTTAATCAAGGATTGGGATCTGGTTCAATTATGACAGGAATTGGCATTTCAAACCAAAATGAGATCACTGCATCGATGGATTTACGGACAATGCCATGTATGGCATTGTCCGTAAATAAATAGCATCATGCGTTTTACTGTACAGTATGTATACTGTACAGTAAAACGCATGATGCTATTTCTGATTATTATGTGGAAAGCTGGTGCCGAAAGAACAATGACAAATGCTGATAAACAAGAAATTAAAGCAGTAAGAGCACACGGCGATATTATATACTCGTATAATTAGTACATATAATATTTAAACTACCTGGTTTTCATATTTTATCATTTGACAAGTGTCTGGGCTTAAAAAGATACTGTAACATTTAATCTTATTTCAATGTTTCTCTCAAAGTTATCAGCTAGGAAATACCGAGATCAACTAATTTTAACTAAATATGGTCATAACTTATGCGTAAAAGTGTAACGTATTTTTTTGTATAGATATACAAACACTTTTTCTTACTCGTAAACTATTTATTTATACAAATAAATATCATCGACACAAAAAGTGCAATCTTTCTTAGTTATTTAACACCGAAATATACACTTTTTAGTTTAATTTTGTTGAAGTTGACTGTCACATAACGTATATTTTTCTTTTAAATATATACTTTATACATATAATGAATACATGTGTTTAATGTTTTTTATCTTAAGTCGTTTTTTAGGGTTCCGCAGCCGAATGGCAAAAAACGGAACCCTTATAGTTTCGACATGTCTGTCCGTCTGTCTGTCTGTCTGTCCGTCCGTCCGTATGTCACAGCCATTTTATTCTGAAACTATTAGGACTATACATGTAAAACATGGTAGGTAGATTTATTCTGTGAACCGCTTTCCGATTTTAAGAGAAAATTTAAAATAAAGGGGGCTCCCCGTACATGGAACTGAAACTGAAAATATTTTTTTTTCATGAAACCTATACGTGTGTGGTATCTATAGACAGGTCTTTAAAAATGACATTATGGTTTCTAAAATGACTTTTTCATAAAGTTAATCGTTTAAAAGATATACGCTTCCAAAGTGGCAAAATGAGTGTCCCGCCCCCTCTAACTTCTATAATAATGAAGTGAAAAATCTAAAAAAGCCATATATTGTAGATCTTAATGTAAACTTACAAACAAAATTAGTTCGAACGAGATCAAATCAGCAGTTTTTGAGATACAGTATATTTTCAAAAACCGCAAATATAACTTTGTAATTCATACAAATACTATGAAAAACAAAGTTATTTGGCGTAGTTGTAAAAATTGTAAATAAGCTAGTTTTAAGAAATTTGTAAGGCTTTTGTTTGTTTTTCAAATAAATATACATATTAAGTATGTTATATTTATTATAGTTACTACGGAACCCTTCATGGGCGAGTCCGACTCGCACTTGGCCAATTTTTATTTTATTAAAAAATAGGTTCGCGTTTGACCACCATCTCATCTGATGGTAAGTGATGTTGTGGTCGAAGATGGAGCACGCTTACCTAAAATTAACCTTTTCATTCACTCTTGACTTAAAGACTTCTAGGTTATAGCTATCGGGAAACACAGACTCCGGTCATTTAATTAATCAAATAATTTTTTCTCTTAAAGACAATTATAACAGCTCATAATTGTTTACTCCGACTCGACATTCACTCTACACTATTTGTGTTGTATTATGTGTGCATTGCCACGCGCACATACCAATTTTTACCTAAACTCGTGCGTTCAAATTTTTTGAAATGGCTTTAATATTTTTTTCACAAATTTGGCATTTGCTGCAATTATTTGTCTCGTCATATTGAAAATATCTATGTACCTACTGCATCTTTTTTTGGCTGAGGTATTATTTATTAATTAGTCGCTGCACTAATAAGAACGCTAACACTATAAATTAACCTTAGCGCATCGTATGCGGTAAACTGTAGGTATAAATGGCGAATGCTCTCGCCTCTCGAGTCTCGAAGTCTTGACTCTCGCAAAAATGGCTGTACGCCGGCGCCCGTGACGTTTTAGTAGTAAACAAACACAATACACGTCATGCACACAATCACGCGCTGCGCCAACGCTGCACTGACACGACGCACACGTTAGCTTTTAAAGTAATGACAATAACTTATATTTTAGCATGACGCGGTGATCGGAAGGCTTATCTTTGTTAGTCTTGAAGTTGCCGAATTCATCCGCACGGCTTCAGATCGCTCTTAGGAAGTTAAAAATACGGTCCAAACTCGCTTGAATTAATATGTTGGTTAGCGCTTACGAAAGGGTTTCCCTTTCAGAATGGGTTAGTTGATTGTTAAAGCTTTTTGTATTCGGCTGTAAAAACCTAGCTTATTTATTGGGAAAGTCAATGAACGGGTTTCCCTTGAGAAGGTTAGCTAAAAAAGTATTCAGCCAAATCATAGGGGTTTTTAATTGAATTAAAATATCCTAGCTCTTCAAAACCCAGGGTAAAACCCTATAAAAGGAAAGCGCTATCGGTCCCTGTGCATCGGTTATTGATCTTCTGTTATGAAAATGGTTTCAGTAGATCCATCAGACATTACAGAATAAGCAGGTGATAGGTACATTAGCGACGATGGTTGTTGGCTCGTTTGGTTTCGTCCTTCATTTGTTGAATTATTTTCAAATTCGTCCAATTCAGCATCAGCAAACAATTTTGCTAATGCTACTTTTATTTTAACTTGATTCTGCACTGATATTTTTTTTAAAGATTTAGCATAGCTCATGAACAAGTGGTCAGCGTCATCCCATTCTCTTTTCTTTTTATTTTTAAGATAATCAAGGACTATCGGCGTTGTCTACCAAGTTACGGCTGTCAGTCTTTTTTTTCGTTGTACGTGACGCTGGCGACGGTGATGGCTGTAAACTAGTTGTTGGCGGCTGCTGCATTTGTGTCGAAGAAGGTAAATCAAGTGTTTCTAATAGTGATTGTGAAGATTCATCAACTTCAGGTTCAGGATACAGCCCCGATGGTCCAGGTTGCGGAGAAGGCGGTGAGGGCATAAGTACAGGTGATGACTGTCTTGGCGCTGGCGACGACTGTCTTCCTATTGGCGATGACTGGTCTTGGTAAGGATGATGGTGACAGTGGCGCATCGAAACCTGGTTGCGGCGGTATTATGTTAGTGCTTGTAGGTCTTAACTCGAGCGTGCTGTCCAAAAATGACATCTGGGAACTCCATGTGAAATTTGAATATTTCCTGCTTGAACCAGCTCCACTTCATTCTTAGCTCTCGCAGCAAGTTATCACTCAGGTGCAAGCTGCGTATTTTCACCGCGGTCATCCGTCCCATCATGACCTACGCCTGCGTTGTTTTCGCACACGCAAAGCCCTACCTCCTCCATAAGATGCAGACCCTCCAAAACCGATTCCTCCGTAGAGTCACGGGAGCCCCCTTTTATGTTCGAAATGAGCTTCTTCACGTAGACCTCAAGATGCCCACCATCCAGCAGTTCATGAAACGCGTCTCCAAGCGCTTCTTTGAAACTTCAATCCAACATAGGAATCCCCTTATCGTATCGGCCGCCCAATACGAACCCTCGCGTATCTCTAAGATTCGCCGACCAAGGCATACCCTAGTCACTCCCGATGACGCAATCACCCTGCTCCAAGAGAGCCGTAGGGAAACAAGTACAGTGGCACACAAACACAAAAACTGACCGTCCTTCCGTCCTCGCCGCCGAGGCCCGCCGCGACGTCCCCGTAATAGTCCACCCCGACCCTTGCCAGAGCCAGCCCGCGACGCTGAGCCAGTAGCTTTAAATTCCCTTATTAATAATAATAATGATATGATCCAGCCTGTCCCTAGCTGCCCTCCCCTGCGACGCCCTAAGCCGAGTAGAGTACCCCACAGGGGGTGCACTTAGCGTGTAGTCGCCTAGTTTGTAAGTTTTTTTAATAAGCCCTGGCTGGAGGCTTTAATTAATTTATTAATTAAGGCAACCACAGGCAAGCCCGGTTAAGCAGCCGACAACCTCAGAGGTTGACCTGCGAGATGCCACACACAAAAAAAAAAAAAAAAATAATTTAGGCTTATTATACACTTATATACAGCTTTAAACTATATGCTACTAAATATTCATTAGGAACTTATTCTAGTGATTGATTAATTATGAAAACTTGTTTCCTAATTAATCGTCGCTTACAACCACTTTGTAATAAAATACAACTGACTGCAGTTTACGCGCGTAGGGCAACGCACAGCAAAGGTACGCGCGTGTTCAAATTTGTTCGGTGTGACGTCCAATATGGCGCGCCATTGAATACAACGTCATCAACGCGACGTTGCCGTTCTGCTCTGCGTAAGGCACGGCGTAAGTCACGCAGCCTGTTTGTGTCTTGGGAGATGCATTGCGTAGGGCTACGCATTACGTCGACGCGCACGTCTACGTTACGCAAGCGGTGTGTCCTGTCTCATACAGTTCCATACATTACAACTCAGTGGTACGTGCACGTCTACGCTTACGTCTACGCATACGCATCCGGTCTGCTCGAGCCTTTAATTGAATCAATAATTGCATATACACGTAAATAAAAACCCTAAACTACATTTATACATCTGAAAATAACCGTAATATATAAAAAACCGTAAATCTGAAATTAGGCAATATTTTGCACCTATATTTTAACGAACGTATCAACAGTTACCTTTATAGGACTTAGTGTTATATAATATTTAGGACACAACCGTAATACAACATCTAACGGACTTGTCATTCCGTACACGTATTTTTGATCTGTGATTATCAGCCATATTAACTAAATTAGGGTTCATTTAAAGTGAATCTCATGTAAAAAAAACCATTTTAACTACACAATTTAACTAGCTATGTATTTAAAATGGTAGGTATAATGGACAGTAATAAGTTTTTAACCAAATCAGATTTTATCATATTTATACGTATGCGTTTGAGATGGCCATGGATATATCTACACACTTATGATTGTATTTTTTTTAATAAATATAACCAACTACTCTATTTTTTATTTACACCTTTTACTGCTCTTTGAGCAATATCATATTGTTTAGACCTATTCTGCATCGAACTCAATTCTCTTGAGTCCAAAATTAAATTTTGTGCGGAACCAACTCCAGTTTGATTACAGTTGACTTGTCATGTAGAAATATTCTTTTTTTATTCCAGTCATGTAATAGTAGCATAAAAGTCTTCAAATTGATTTAAAATCGTATAATAGTGCAGCTTATCACCCTTTTACGATCGTCACGTAGAAGTAATCTCGCGACTCTTATACGTTTAATGTTGGTGTTAAAGTCGTATAGACGTTACTAAGACGACAGCACTGGTTACACTACTGACAGTTGTGTAATGGTCATATAATACAGTCGTATAGAAGTTTATAAGATGTCTATATACGACTATAAGTTGTATAAAAATTAGAGGCACTAAGTCGTATTACACACAAAAATTACTTCAATACAAAGTTTATAGGATTTTGAGTCGCGTAACATGTACTTATACGACTGAAATGTTTGTTGGGTTACTGTTTCAATTACTTAAACGCCTAGCATTGCATCTAGTGTCGACACGATTAGCGCAGTGGTTAAGCGATCGACTGCAGCGCTGCGTGTCGCAGGTTCGGTTCCCGCATTGAGAAAATTGTTTGTTTGACCTACAAATAGTTGTTCCGGGTCTAGGTGTTTGTAAAACTGCACACACGATTCAGGAGAAATTCTTAATGCGGTGAAATGTTTTTCATCGCTAAAGATGGGCGATATAACTTAATAGGTGTGGCTAACACCCAGTAAATAAAATAAAATTTCAAGGGATTTACAAATTCCTAGGCAAGAAGAATGCAAGAAGTTGGAATTGGAAGGAGAGGAAGAATACGAGGATGAACCGATGGGCACTGAAGAAGATGTGCTGACTGCCGCTGAAGAAGATCTCAAGAGCCCCAAGATACCGGAGTACTCGCATCTGCCGCCCGATCCTATGGACGCTGATAAGAGCGAAGGTACACCACAAATGTCTTTAAAGGAACTCTGTTATTATACTAATTCATCGCATTATTATTATTTTTAAAGAGCACAAGCAAAGTGGGTAGAATTCACATTGCCAGCAATCTTGTTAACCCCTCCAACTAAACTAAATATCATTGCAATGGTTTCACGGCAATAGTGTAATGGGTGGGTTTGAACCCACGACCCTCTCGATCACAAGCTCGACACCTTAGCCATTACACACGACGCCGTTACAGACTATTCGTGTGAAATAGTGTTTGTATACAATAAAACTACTACAGTTTTATTGTGTATTTATAAAATATGTATTAGATAGTCACTTTATACATACATTATGTATGTATATTTTTCTATGGGCCTTTGGTAGCCTGAAATAAATCTATACTTAATATTATAAAGCGGAAAAGTTTGTTTGTTTGTTTGTTTGCTTGAACGCGCTAATCTTCGAAAGTACTGGGTGGATTTGGATGCAATTTGGTATGGAAGTAGCTTGAAGCTTGAGGAAGGTTATATGCTACTTTTTACGCGACTGCAAATAAGGAGAGTTATGCTTTTACCGTGATAGAATCCACGGGAGCGAAGCCCCGCGTGAGTACTAGTAAGAAATAAATTAGGCTATTATCGCTTTGTTAAGTGCAAGTTTTAGGCATTGACTTGAAAAAAAGAAAAGTAGTAACAATACACTATGAAAATGTTATTACTTTTTACTAGTTTACTATTTAACCGGCAAATCCTTTTATTTTACTTTAAATCACTTTCTTTTACTCACATTAAGAAAAAACAATTAGCTATCAAGCAATGTTCTGCAGTTCAATTTCTTTTTCCTCCAGGTGAATCCAATAACCACGATGATACAATCGCATCAAAGAGCGACTCCAACGATAAGACAGCTGCTATTAGCGACTCGACTACGGATGACAACCATATCGGTGGGTCCGGGAAGACTCGTGAAGGAAGATCAGCCACTCGTAGCGGCAATGTGGCAAGGAGGTTGGTAAAAGAAAGAAATATACACACACACACGGCATCACATTGGGCTATGAGAGTAAAGAAATAGAGTGCACCTTTAATTAATCAATTCAACCTGGGTAATAAATTACGAGATTTGCCCCGTGGCCGAAATCGGTCCATTATTAGGAGGACTATTATTACATATGATCCGTCAGCCTTTAAAACAAGGGTGAACAGGCATTTTCTGGGCTAGCTCGTTTCATCGTAGACATCATTTATCGCTGATCCAAGTCAAGAGCGGGCTCATCTAAAATATAAAAAATACAGTTTATTTTCTTATTATTTTGATAATAATAATTCAATCATTTATTATAATATATATATATATGTACAGAATATATACCGCGCAGAACGATAGCGTAGGGAGGGCAGCCGAAGGAACAGGGTGGGTTCCCTTGGCACTCTTCCGCTTAACCCAGAGCGGAAGATGTCATTCGATGATTTTCCCAACCAGAAAAAAAAGGGAGCATCACGGCATAATATCGTTTGCCTTCACCGAATGAATACAAGTTAGTTTTACTGCCAAAGCGCGCCTATAGATATTTCACTTAAAAAAAAACAACAATTGAACTTACTTCTAAAAACAGTAAAAAAAATCGTAAGGCCGTGCGCGCACTGCCTTGCGGTGGCCGCAATTCCGGTAGTTCTACCGCACCGGTAGACTGACCGCAGTGCGCGCACTTCTAGGACACTCCATACTTCACAAATTTTGCGGTGCGGTAGAACTACCGGAATTGCGGTACCGCAAAATTTGTGAAGTATGGAGTGTCATAGAAGTGCGCGCACTGCGGTCAGTCTACCGGTGCGGTAGAACTACCGGAATTGCGGCCACCGCAAGGCAGTGCGCGCACGGCCTAAGTCATGTGCCTCACGACTGTGCTAGTTCATTTCCGTACTTTCACTAGCACTCCTGGTTGATTTGATTATAAAATTACCTATTCCATTCACAGCTGTTACAACGAGATTGAAGAAGATACATGCCATCTTTTAGTTTTAACTTAAAGGTTACATATTTATTCCTATCCTAGGATAGTTATATTTTACTAGCGCTTGAATGGTTTTCAGACTCCGCTCTCACAAGTCGGTGGTGTCGCAATCGGAGAATGAAGAGCCAGCGCCGTCTACTTCAACTGGCGAGCCGAGGTTGTTCGAAACTATGTCATCCAGGTAAAAAGTAATATGGGACGACAGTTCACGCTAGTAATTGTTCTCTGTCGACAATGGAGATATCTAAAGATTACAATATCTTGTCAGGATATTCCGGCTCCCAATAATGAGTACCATTTTGAAAGGCAGGCTAACAAAAAGATTGACTTACGCCTGATTTTCAGTCTATTTTTTTTAAGATATCAGGCACACGTATTTAAGTACCTTAAGCTAAGGAAGACTAAGTATATTGTAAAGAAAATTTTAAAATGATTTGAGTTGAACATTTTCATAAATTGCGTAACTTTTAAGTGATGGTTTTATAATATACTAGCTTTTGCCAGCGACTTCATTCACGTGTGAGGTTTTTCCCACGTAAATCCCGATCCCGTAGGAATTCCGGGATAAAAACTCTCCTATGTCCTTCCCCGGGCCCTAAACTATTCCCATACCAAGTTTCATATAAATCGGTTTAGCCGTTCTTGATTTATAAATAGTGTAACTAACACGACTTTCTTTTATATATATAGATAAGTCAAAGGTGACTGACATAGTGATCTATCAACGCACAGCCCAAACCACGGGACGGATCGGGCTGAAATTTGGCATGCAGGTAGATGTTATGACGTAGGCATCCGCTAAGAAAGGATTTTAATCAATTCCCACGGAATCGGGAAACGGACACGGGAAAACTTGCCATGCGGACGAAGTCGCGAGCAACTGCTAGTGGTTTTATAATTTACAAAATATGACATATGTCCAGACAGAAGAGCTACTTGCAATATGCAAATAGAATGTTAACTACTAGGCATGTATCTTGAACTATTATTATCTACATTTCGTTTTAGTTATTTCATGGATTATGTATACCTATCTCTTAATGTAGTTTGTACTTAATCACCTTAAGCTCAGGTTTTTAACCTAGTATGGCAAATATGATAATATTCCTTATATTAATTAATTCTTTAGACTCTTATTGCAAATCGATACCCTAATTTGCAAACCTAATAACTCCACTTTTTCATGAAAAATGACTTTTCATACCGGCAGAAACTAGATTTTTTGCTCTATTTTTTAAAATACTAATAACTCCTTGATTCCCAACTGTGTTGGTGTAAAACGCCATTTGAAAATCAAACAACTCCGCGTGAATCGAAACGCATCGATTTTGACAAAATAATCGAATATCTCCCGCGCAGTTGGCCATTTTGTATGGCGTCACAGAAGCGTACGCATGCTCCCGAAGATTTATTTTCAAAACAAATGGTTAAAGTGTGTTTTATCACCGTTTGAAGCTTAAAAACAGTAGAAGATATATTAAGGTAAGTGTATTTATGATTTAAACAGCCTTATTACATTATTTTGACATTTTTTTGGAAAATTTGCACGGGGTTTGGAGTTATTATTTTGGTGTGATGCTTGGAGTTGATAATGTTTGTCGCAAAGTTTTTGAGATACTGTAATAATTGAATTTTTACTATGTACATTGTACAATCATGTGCAGAAGTGTCAATTTTATTAATGTGAAGTGTGTGTGTGTGTGTGTGTGTATAGGAGACTTCAATATTACTAGAACCTTTCGTGCGCATCGCTTAATGGTACATGATGTTGACAGAAAATTAAATTTGTAGATTTTTGGTGCAGTGTTTTTCTTACCATGTGTTTCCACCAACCAAACATGAACAACAACATGTAGCTCTCTTTGATCGTTGAATAGGAAATGCTACAGTTTGTCTAATATAGGAGATACTTTTGACAGTTGACACCTATGTACCTCTACATAGGTGTCAACTGTCAAAAGTACCCTCGTATAAAGCTGCTATTGCAATGTCAAACCAAATATAAGGAAACAATCGCAACCTTAGTACGTTGCAATAAGGAAGTGACATTACAGTTACAGTGACAAAAGTATCATCCTACATTAGACAAAGTGTAGACATATTTTGAGCATATTTCGTTGCTAGAAACAAATGGTGATTTTGTTATTTATTGTGATACTCACATTCCTTCCAATAACCTAACACTATTAGAATCAATACCGATCCATACACAGCCTACTGCACCGGAGAATGAACCTGAGACGGAAACCATTGTGAGTTACCACCAGAAAGAATGTCAACTCTCCAAAGGGGATCCAAAGGTATACGCTTATTTTCTTTCAATTTGCATGCTTTGTTTCAAATTATCATGACTTAAGACCTTCTTTCTACATGTTTGTTATATGATTATTTACAGGGAGGCTTTCTAAAATCAAGTGTTTTTTTTACAGGTTACTGATCTGAGAGCTCTGCAGTACAGACCTAATGGAGATGTAAAGCTGCAAGTACAAGCTGCGGTTTGGCGAGGAGTGGAGGATCCTCAATCAAAGAAAAACCCAAGTTGTCCCCGTGAGGGTGGAGGACCTAAAAAACTTATATGACGAAAGAAGAAAAAACACGAAAAAAAAATTCTGATCTACAGCAACTAAAGTCATCTATGTCCCGTGATTATCACGCCTATTATGATGCGTTGCCACACGAAAATTAATTATTTTCATTATAAAACACAATTTGTTTGTACGATTGTACTCTGCTTAAAGTTTAAGATAAAAACAAACAACTCCACTTTTAGTTTCAATTATTGCTTAAACCAAATCTAACAACTCCTTTTTTCACTATAAAACCAAATGGTTATAAAAAAAATTAGGTTTTTAAGTGTTTTTAGTTAAATAAAAAGCATAATTTCCAACGGGATTTTTGGTTTTTCTTTATTGCGTAAAATAAATTTATTATGACGTTTTAAGTCTCTCCTGTAAAATTTGCTCCAAAGGAGTTATTAGGTTTGCAAATTAAGGTATCGAAATGTATTTTGCACTATTTCTGAAAATAAACAATTTATTATTTATTTAATTTATACCTGTATGCTGTGAAACTACCTTTTATAAATAAATAAACTTATGGTGGTTCTGTATGTTTCAGCGTCGGTAGTAGCGGGTCTTCTTTGAGTGAGTGCTGGGCGAGACCCGCGCAAGCAAATCCAGCGCCGACTTCAACACGTACGCCGTTGTCGCTGCTGCTTGATAAGGTAAACTAGACCTAATGAGCTATAGGTACCTCCACATTTTGTACTAGAACAAGTATTTCAAAAGTAATTTCACTTGTAACTTTTAATATACAACATGTAACATAATTAATGCACATCCTCAAATTAGTTTCTTCTGGCCAGGGCCGGATTAACCATTAGGCAGAGTAGGCAACTGCCTAGGGGCCCCGCATCCACTAGGGGCCCAGTGCACGCACCAAGAAAAAATCTTTTATTTGTGTTTATAACTGTCAGGTTTGTATATAAGAAAATATTGAAATAAAAAAAAAACGTCTGAATCAGAAATATGAAATTTGGCGTGCAAGGGGACCATATAACCGAAAATATTAAAAACTAGGGTTAAACGAAGTTCGTGGGAAGACTAGTAATCTATTTTTATTTATTTTATTTATCTATAAATCTAGTGTTTATGTGTTTTATTCATAGAAAACAATCAGACTTGAGACAACGTCCATGCTTATGTCGAGAATCGTACCCAGGACCACGGGGTGGCAATAATTTTAACAACATACGATTTGGTCAGAGAAAGTAAGAAAAAGGGCCCCCGAGAATTCCATTGCCTAGGGCCTCTGACAGGGTTAATCCGGCTCTAATACAGGTGATATTTATTTGCTCAAAATAACAAAATCTGCGTTAATTACAATTGCACTATTGCTGTACAGTCAAAACAAATCAAAATAGATCGTAAATAAAAGTAATAATTATAAATACAGTTTATTACGAATTCCGTCAATAAAAGAAACTTATTTCAAGGAAGTTAAAGTCTTGACAAAAAACTGTTTATGCTAATATAATCAAAAATTCAGTGTGTGTAATATACTATGACATTTTTTTAATTGGGGTGTTTGAGGGTGTGTGTCCGTTACGATACATGTTGTATATTCTAGTAGATTGTTCAACAAAAATTACATAAGCTGGACGGAGGATTACAATGTAATAATTATTTTTGCTAGGTGGCGAAGTGGCAAATCATTCCTCGCGAGGGAACAGAACATTTGCCGTGCCGCGTGTATGGCGCCATTCATCTTGCCAGACTCTTCGGTACTGTATTTGTAAAACTTATATGTATATCACTAGCAGAGGCAGGGGGCATCGCTCCCGTTGACTTTATCACGATAAAAACATAACCCACCTTCATTTTCAGTCGGTTAAAAAGTAGCCTAACCTTCCTCTGAAATTTGGTATGGAAGTAGTTTGAAACTTGAGGAAGGTTATAGGCTACGTACTTTTTATCGTGACAAAGACCACGGGAGCACAGCCCCGCGCGACTGCCAGCAATATTTTATAGTGTAGATTAATAGTTCTTTATATAAGTAATAAAACAAACAGATTAATATTATTTTTTTCGACATTCCAGTAAAATTGCCAGACTTTTTGAATGCAACTCAGATGCCAGACTTCAAACTGAAGCTGATCCTCAAGCACATCGATATGTTCGTGCAGTAAGTAATTCACGTTATATTATGAAAAATTTGCGAAACAGTTTCTGTCAGAATAAAATTATCAATATTAATTTTCTTTATTTTGCAGGTATTTGGACGAGCATAGCGAATGGTTCGGCGAGGTATACTACGTCGCAGACAGCATGTCCCGCTCGCATTAAACTAAAAACGGACACGGATACTCAACAGAACAACTAAACTAGCTCTCTATTGAGATACTTTACATTCCAAATTGTTAAAAACAAATCGCTAAATATTTTTACGATTCCAAATTGATTCAAAACAAAAATTGTTTATTCGCCACCGTCCAAAATTGAACAAATCACACACGTCAGCGGTGTTTAGCAATAGCTACTATATTATCAAAAATAAGTCCTTGCTTTTAACTTGCTGTTTTGAATCTCTTTCTAACTATACATATTTTGATAATATAGCAGCTAAATTTGTCTACCTGCTAGTAATATTTTGAGATTACTAGAAAACAATCAATATTGTAAACGAGTGACTTATTGTAACGCCTTCATTAGGAGAAGTAATGTTGAAATAATGTATTTCAAAGTTCTCATGTTGAATACACATCTTTACGCCGACACCACTTCTGGATAGGGGGATTCTGTTACGTTTAGTACAGGATCCCAAGGAGGTCTTATAACATACCGTAAAGATTGATAGTTGTTTGAAGATACTGCGAGGTAGCCCGGGTGATTGTGCTTTTGTATGAATGTGTCACTGTTCAGTAGTGGTGTAGGAGTTAAGAGTAATTAGGGTACTATTTTCTTGTAGGATACATTTGTCAGTATTATGTAGTGGTTGTTATTGGGACCTTGTTAATTATTAGCACTGGCCTATCAATGCACTATAGGGAACCCGCTATGATTATTCTAGGTAGGGGATAGTCGCTGTAATTGGACTAGCCTGCATTTTAATCTTTGAACTATTTGCTGCATCTTTTGAGCAATAGTGAGGTATTTCTATTCATATGAATAGCCATATTACTTTTAATCATAATAGTACATGTACACATTTATCAATTTCATGGTTAGAATAACCTATCAACGGCAATGAATAACTGTTTGGAATAGATAAATATAATAGAAATATACAGTGTGGCAATAGTTCAGTGTTTCAGCTAGTTTTTATAATTTACCGTGCGTATTGTGTTGCGCTTTAATTGTCGATTGATTTATGTAGTTACGGGGTATCATTCCGATACAACTCGCACACTACAAACTATATCAATAATTATTACAAGTATGTAGTTATTTTACAAAACTTGGATCAGTGTCGCCATTCCAACGATTGCACTGATCGAAGTTTTGACATCATCAATGACATCATAATGTTATTATTATATATTATATAATAAGTACAGTGTAGTTTGAAACTAGAAATGGAGCCAGCTCAATTCAATAATTATGATTATGCGTGATTATGTACTTTCTGAAAATTTCTTTAGATTCTGACTCATGATTAACATTTTATTTTTCATAGATAAATGCAACATATAATACTTAAACCCACATATTAATTAATAGTACTGTTTTATTTAAGTGAACAACCATAAAAATAAATAAATATTATTTCAAAGAGTGTTTTATTATCAAAAATTACAGAAGATATTCACTAACTAAATCAATTTTGAGACATTCAAGTCATAAATCCAGACAGTATTGAAAACTAAAGGTAATAAGACATATTACACCTTCACAACAAAATTTAAGGCGTGTGGTGTTCATAAGGCACACAAGAAACATTAAATTGTTTTACAAAACACAATGTTTTCTACTTTGAACAAAACGCCTCATTTATAATAACTGGTTTATAACCAATGTTTACCGTAGCTTAGCTTATGTGAATGTTTTCAGAAACTCGTAACTCATATTTTAACTAATCAATAACACTAACACTATGATCTGGTTGATATTGGTATTAAAAGGATCAATCTGAGATCAAAGTAACATGTTTAACTGACAAAAGTACCGAAATATCAAAATTAATATTTCAAAAGTAATTATAAATCACATTTCACCCAGAACCTTCATCTGAGCAAGACCAGATCTTTGTCACCAATAATTTATTCTTTGCAATTAAAAACAGACTTAGTAGTACAAACATAAGAATATGTGATAGTAGTAAGTGCAATGGAAGTTATCGTTATCATTATCCACATATTAAGGGCGCTCTACACTGATATAAAGACCTGACAAGTTATTGATTAGCTTATCTTCCATCCAATTCTTGGTTGTAGCCTAGATGGTCGGGGCCACTTTGTAGGCAACCAATTGATATCACTACATTTGATATAACGATATCCGGAGAAGACAATTACCTCACCTTACACATATTTGTAATTTTGTACAATTTACCCAGGAGACAAAGCATCCGACATAGATTTAATACATCAACGTCTGAGGTAAAACACTCAATTTTCAATACACTATTTCTATACCTTCATTTGGTGTTTAGTATAGTGTAAGGCGCCGCTTAATAATGGATTTAATCCTGATCCATCCTATGTATGACACGTCGGTACTCCTGCTCCAACGCTAAGTATTGGTTGGCTAGGCGGCCGTGTGTCTCGCTCAGTCCTGTGGCACTCACTGTGGCTGCGTATTCTTCAGGCTTTAGGACCTTTTGTAGTTTTTTCATTTCTAATTTCTTTTTCTGTCAACAAAACATTTTCATATAAAATCTTCAATGTAATTGGCCTGCTTTCTATTAACGCAGGGCATACTTAAATATTTGTTAAAATATTCAGAAGCAAGGTTTGTCGCGAATATTCGCATCCAGATCAGCTATTACGGTGCATCCTATTAATTATTTATTGCAGCATTCGCTTGTTGTCCAATAGTAAGGCAGAGAAGAGATACAATTAATTAGAAGAACCGGTTTACATGCGCTTCCCTAAGGAATAAATAAGTCTAAACGCAAAGACAGCCACAATGTCTTTTTTTTTACTACAACTGTTTCGCCTTCCTCATTCTTGCATTAAACAATATTTAAGTTGAATGGAGGATAAAAACTACAGCGATATATTGGCGAGAGAGCCAATGCTTACTATCAGATCACGGATTAGTGACCATTGTGATGATGAAACAAAATTCATCTGTGCCTTACCCTGACCTTGGTTCCGTGATTGTCATTTCAATACATCTTTGGTTAGTTAGGTTTGGTTATTTATAAGTGCTCCTAAAAGTGCTTTCTAATAAATTTTAAAATCCGCATCCCTGCATGAACCTCTAGAAATCCGCATCCACAACGCCCTCAAAAGTTAACCCTTTGACCGCCAAGGGTAGCGCAGCGAAAGTGCACGCTGTACGTCAAGCCATTTTTTATCACAGTAAGCTAGTGATGAGGTGAGGTTAAACTCGGATATTACTACATATCGATAAAGTTCCGTAATATTTTTTGATTTTCCATACGTAAAAGCGCTAAAAATATTTATTTAAGAAATGAAAGTTGCCATCATTTTCAATTGTAATTTAATAAAGGAACTATCACTTGAAATAACAATCACATATCAAAATTAAAATTACAAAATTATCGTTCATAGCACATCCCTATTGTCGCTTAAAAGCGACGATGGCGTACTACTCCAGAGAAAATTTTAATATTTTAGAGTTGTTAAACATAATCAACGAGAGTTCGTATTTTTAACGATTTCGGTAAATCTGAAAATTCAGCATCATGTGGTCCAAAATGTAGCATACCTAATATCATGAAATATCTATTTCGAGACATCAAGTTGGAAAAAAATTGGGGCATTTAGAAGAGGGTCTTTTGACCAATGTTCCTCGATAGATAGGTGTCTATTTCGTGCAAATAACATTGTAACGGCAAAGAATATGTACATTTCCGGAACAGATAAATCGTACCATTTTTAACCCCCGACGCAAAAAGAGGGGTGTTATAAGTTTGACGTGTCTGTATCTGTCTGTGGCATCATAGTTCCCGAACGGATGAAGCGATTTCAATTTAGTTTTTTTTTTGTATTAAAGGTGACTTATGTGCGAGTGTTCTTAGACATGTTTGATGAAAATCGGTTAAGCCGTTTAAAAGTTGTGGGGTGTGAAAGTGAGGATGAATAATCGAATGTTGTCAAATATACCTAATTGGGGTATCAAATGAAAGAACACGACGGGTATATTACAATCAGTTAGTATGTTTTATTAAAATTGGTTCAGCCATTTACTAGGTATGCGGAGTGAAAGTGGGGATGAATAATTGAATATTGTCAAATATACCCAAGTGGCGTATCAAATGAAAGGGCACCACGTGTACTACATTGCAAAAACTGTCCATTCCATGAAATTGGAATGGAAAGTTTTCCGTGAGGACATGGTTGAGCGCTTGAACTTGTCCTTGAAGGCTGTCTCCGAACGGGGTGATGCCAACTTGGTTAAGTTTAATGCAGCTAAGACCCAGGCGTGTCTCTTCTCCGCAAAAAGGAGCCAATTCCGACCGGCTCCTACTTTCCGCGATGTAACCATGCCGATAGCCGATCGTATTGAGCTTCTTGGGGTAACACTAACTTCCACCCTCAATTTTAATCCGTTTATCGAGGCTAAAGCTCAGCTAGCAGCAAAAAAGTTTGGAATCCTAGCAAAGGTGACACGGTACTTCACACCGGAACAAATGCTCAATCTCTATCAAGCCCAGGTTCGGTCGTGTATGGAGTACTGCTCTCATCTTTGGGATGGATCTGCCAAATACCAACTGGACGCGCTTGAGTCTATCGAGAAAAGGGCCAAGAGACTCATTGGCAACGATGCACTGGTCGAGTCAAAGCTCCAGAGCCTTGAACACCGACGACGAGTTGCAAGTCTATCGGTTTTCTATAGGTTACATTTCGGGGTGTGTGCGATGGAATTACATAATCTAATTCCGCCAAACCCGTTCCATCATAAGACTACCAGACAAACGGCGATGCGCCATCGTTACATGGTGGACATCCCACCCATACGCACAAAACATTTTGGGAATACTTTCATTGTGCGTACGGCTAAGGAGTGGAATTCCCTGCCGGAGTCTGTGTTTCCTGATCGCTATAACCTGGGAGTCTTTAAGTCAAGAGTGAATAGGTTACTTCTAGGCAAGCGTGCTCCATCTTCGCCCACATCATCACTCACCATCAGGTGAGATGGTGGTCAAACGCGAGCCTATTATCAAAAAAACTTTTTACCAAAAAATTAAACCGACTCCCAAAAAACACTGCAAAGTGAAAAATAACTTTAATTTCGGTAGTCGGTGTCTTTAGTTTTGTTTTTTCGTTTTTGGCACCGACTTCCGAAATTAAAGTTATTTTTCACTTTGCAGTGTTTTTTGGGAGTCGGTTTAATTTTTTGGTAAAAAGTTTTTATTTCACTCTTTTTAGTTGGATGATTTTTAATTTACCTAGTTACATGAGCCTAAATGTCAACTACTTATAACCTTTTACAAAATATTTCTTTTCCCAATGCTGGGCCGTTAATTGTTGAGGAGTTCTCCTGGTACTTCACCATCAGCTCTACATCACCATATGCATTGTGACGAGCATAAAGTGCGTAACATCCATATTCAGGTAATCGAATCGCAATCCACTCAATACTTATTATTGAGTAGTTTCGGCGGCCATCTGTGGTCTTCATCATCAGTTCCACTTCCCCAAATGGTACTTTTTGAGAGCAACTGCACAAGTTACAATAAGAAATACCCAAAACGCCATAGGTGTGCCTATAATATTTGAAGAGTTCCCTCGATTTATCCAGGATCCCATCATCAGATCCTGACTTTGGTGATAATGGTACCAATTTCGACGTATACCCATTCGAACAAAAAAAGAATTTTCCAAATCGGTTCAGCCGTCTTCGAGTACTCGATGATCATACATAAAAAAAAAAAAAAAAAAAAAAATATACGCGTCGAATTGATAACCTCCTCTTTTTGTCGTCGGTTGATAAAAAATAAAAATAACTTGGTCAAAGTGACAAAAACTATGGTAGGTGAAAATTTTAAAAGCATAAAATAAAAATTAAATTAAAAAACCCCCGCGCAAA
Source organism: Tholera decimalis (assembly GCA_943138885.2). Taxonomy (NCBI): domain Eukaryota; kingdom Metazoa; phylum Arthropoda; class Insecta; order Lepidoptera; family Noctuidae; genus Tholera; species Tholera decimalis. The sequence goes on from OW964569.2 coordinate 24,579,034, forward strand.
AAATATTTAGAAGTAGTTTGAGAAACGTCGCGGCGGAGTATCGCCATGTAGAATCGATATTTAAAGATGAATAAAAGTCGTTGGCGGTCTGAACACTTTTTTGTTGACGACTGTAGGCGTCGTTGGCGGTCAAAGGGTTAAACAAATAGCGATTTTCGTTTTTCTATTCTATTAATGCCATAGACCGCACAATTAAGTCTATACATATAGTATATAGGTTACTTCTAGGCAAGCGTGCTCCGTCTTTAACCACATCATCACTTACCATCAGGTGAGATGGTGGTCAAACGCGAGCATTATTATTAATAAAAAAATACACTGATAAGAAATAATACGTCATGTTTTTGGACGTGATATAATATACCTCAATGAATCATACCTGGAAAGGCGCATTGAGTCTGTTTTTGACGTCAAGCCTGTAGTTTAAGTAGGCAGTCTTATCGGAAGTGTTGGTGCTCTTTAAGCGCAAAATCTCGTACACGCGCCGCGCTTGCTTCCTGTTAATCTTGAACTTACTACTGGCTTGATTTGCCATTTCTTGAGAGAACCTGAAACGATTAATAATGTTTTGTAATTTAAGGGGTTCGTAGCTACATTATGACACAGTTCATGATGTCTAGCTGTGCTGTGAAAATGTGTGGGGGTTTCCACCAAAGCTGTGCGATGAAAATGTGCCTACGAGGATGTGTAGCGGAGCTGTGAAAATGCGCATTAATGTGTGGTGCGAGGATGCACATCCCTCGCACACATCCCTCGCTTGTTTTGTATGCGAAAAATCTAGCTCCACTGAGCCGTTTCCACCAGAGCTGTGCTGACCGAGGCGAGGTAAATGAAGCGATTCTATTGGTTCTTTACAAACACATCCCTCGCTACGCATCCTCGCACATCTCTGGTGGAAACGCAGCCTAAAGTCAGAAGTCTGACACTCCCTTTCGCTGAACCCACAGTGGGAGAAGTTTTTTGATGATTAATAAATAAATAAATGAAAAAATCAACAAAAAAAAAAGCTGGGTTGTGGAGGTCAGGATAGGCGTTGCTCCATGACAAACACTTAAGCTTTGGTTTCCTAGGATAGCGGTGCCGTCAAATTGCGGCCGTAATACAGCTTTGAATGACGTCACTAGAACGTTGTCTATGTAAACAAAATGGCGCGGTTTCCTAGAGAGCGGTAACTGACACCGTAACGTCAAAAAGCGGTGCCGCCGTTTGCATGACGGCCGTCTTGTCGGTGTCAGATGGTTTCGTGAACGGTTCCAAAGAGAATGTAATACACTAGATAGCGATTAAGCAGACAGTGTGTTAAAACGGCCGTGGAACTTTCCACATGTCACCGTAAAGGCGGCCGCCTTTTTACGTCCGTAATATTACGGCCGCTATATGACGGCACCGCTTTCCTAGGAAACCAAAGCTTAACGGCTCGCGTACACAAAAACTGATTTTGTCGGCCGATGGCGGACAGAGCTACCCGGACGAGTAACTCGGACGTGTATGTGCTTACACTGCAACAGTGTACCAATTGTGCCAACATTGGACGTCGGCGGTATTCTGTAGTAGACTGTGTTGCTTAACAGAGTGAAAACGCATTTTTAAAATGGAGAAATTCTAAGAAATGTTTCTTTTAGAAAATTCATACCGCAATTTAACTCAGAATAATTAAATTTAACTATAAATACACTCCATTTGCACTGTAGACGCCGGCAGACTGGCGAGAAATCCCAACAAGTTCGGACTCGACGGTTGGTCGGCCGTTTTCAGGCATCATCGGACGATGACGGTCGTGTTTGTGTAAGCGCTCTCTTTCTTCTTCAAGTGTTTGATTCAATCGTCCGAGTTTTGCCGTCGTCACCCGAGCAAACTTCGGCCGATAACGGATTAGGTTAGGGTTGCCACCCGTACCACATAATAAAGTATTGTACGTTATTTCAGGTAATTGTACTCTATACTTCATGAGAACAATAAAGTACACGAAAATACTTTATTTCGCATGATTTGATTTCTTTGGAAAAAACCGGTCAAGTGCGTGTCGGGCCACGCGCAGTGTAGGGTTCCGTAGTTTTTATAACAGCCAAGTGCGTGTCGTATTGGCTGACTGATCGTTTCGTACCATGCTCTAACTAAAAGCCAAACATTACTACCTAACTAATTTGACTTCCTATACAAATCCTCACCTGATCCAACAATTTTGCACGAAATTTTTTAATTTTTTTTAGAGATTTGTATAAAACTTGTCATAGCCGGTGTTTTGAATTTAAATACGGACGCAGAGCTACACTACTCAATCGTCACAAGAAGCTAGCACGATACAACTGGTGCTTAGCGCCATCTATCGACATTTCTGTAGAGTTGTTCGAAATTTTCGAGTCAAATACAATTGGTCGACTATTACTCGTAAACTTGTAAAGCCCAATTATGTGTGATAGTTTTCCTTTAAATTTCGTTATATATAGGTACTACTGCCGTGACATTTGAATTTCTAACTACAACCGTTTAGTTGATAGAGGGGGGACACTTGACTCTAACGAAAATTGGTACTTTAAAGCATAATAAGTCACGAACGGTTTACTTAATCAAAAAACGGTCTTACCATACCCCTAATATTTTTGAAAGACCTATCCAATGATATCCCACACTATGGGAAGAACGAAAAAAAATAATTATCATCCCACTTTACATGTATGGGAGGAAAGTCTCGTGGTTGTGATGAGTGGACGTGCCTAGCTAGTGCTTTCCCACTCAGAACGCTCGGACCGACACGTTAGTCTCCTTTGTGCTTACGCAAGTAGCCCTGCCGCCTACGTAGATACGAAGAAGACTCCCTGCCGCCCGGTGGACCTCCACCGACGCGGTCGCGTTACCACGACACACAGTGCCTCCTACTATGCCGAAACCCCGCGACCGCGGCTCCTTGAGTCGCGACAACGCCCCAACGCATCCCGAAGAGGAAGAAGAGGAAGCCTTAGAAGACGAAGAAGAAGGATGGACGCTGGCTCACCGAGCGTCGTCGCTCCCGAATGTCGGGTTCACGACGGCCGGCCCATGGACCAACGCTCCGAAGCCCAACGTGAAGACGACGACTGCCGCCGGCCCGTCGGCACCGCCGGCACCTGCGCGCGCTGTGCCCGCGACGCCGCCGAGCCGCCCGCAGAAATCATCACCACATAAGAAAAACCCCAAGGTAGGTAGTGCACAAACTCGCCAACTACCTACCTCGGCCCCGACGCAAAGCGCCAAGTCACCGCACGGTGCCGCGCCCCACCGCGCGCCCGTACAACCCGCGATAACGCCGTCTCGCTCTTACGCGCAGACGGCCCGCGCTGTGCATACCGCGCCGCCCGCGCCCCCGACCGCCGCCCCGCGAAACGCCGAGTCACCGTACCGGCCGCAGTACTCCCCGCCCGCGACCGCGCGCCCCTCGCCCGCGCACGTCGCCGCTCCGGCGCGCGCGCACCTTCTAGAAGCTTCGCTCCAACAAAATCGAGCGAGCGCGCCACCGCGCCCGGCCAGTGTAGCTCCGGGCGCGTCTCGCGATCCACGCCTGCGACGGGCGACCGCGCTACCGACGCCAACCTCACCCGCGCCTCCACGCACCGCTGCGTACGATTCGCCGGCGATGTGTTCGACCATGGCATCGTGCGCGGGGTCGAACATGTCGCTGGCATCTTATGGCAGCGAAGTGCCTGTCAGCACGGACTCCGAAGGAGAGACGGCGTACCCACGCAAACCGCGCCCCCAGCGCCGCCGGCGCAGTACAGACAGTGAAGAGGAGGCGAAGCGCTACTGCTTAGACCCGCCGCACACCCCACGTGTGCGCAAGTCGCAGGATCGGGGTACCGACTCGCCCACCGGAAGTGATGTTAAGGTAAGTGGTTCTAATACTTGCCCCCCCCCAAGTGTCAAGGCAGCCCCCCCCCCCGATAGCAGCCGCGAGTAACGCGGCCCAGGACGGGATTCCGGGGAAGAAACGGGAGCGCTATCCGCCCCTGGTAGTGGAGCGGCTACCGGACTGGGCGACGCACTTCCGGGCCATCACCACCCAACTGGGCCAGCCACCGAGCGCTCGTCCATACGGCACCGGCATCCGTTTTATGCCGACGTCGGGAGAAGAGTATCGCCTGGTCCAGAAATACCTGACGAAGTTAGAAGAGGAGACAGGGCTCAGCTGGTTCTCCTACTCACCACCAGCTGAGCGCAAACTGAAGGTAGCAATACGGGGGCTGCCAGCCGACACGGATCCCAAGGAGATCGAGGAGGAACTCCGCGCCCTGGGATACGAGCCGGAGTACGTGCGCCACATAAGGGCGCGCCAGGGACGACCCGGCTGCGTATTCCACGCAGTACTTCAACGTACAGAGAACGTACGTAGCATCTATGACGTCACGACATTTATGTATATGCGTGGCGTCAAGATCGAGATGTGGCGGAGAAAACGTGGGCCCGCCCAATGTCACCGGTGCCAGAAGTTCAGGCACTCGTCCCACCAATGCCACCGGCCGCTCGCTTGCGTGAAATGCGGAGAGGGGCACCTGGCCAGGGACTGTCCCCGGCCCAAAGAAGAACCGGCCACCTGCGCAAACTGCGGTGGCCCCCACCCAGCCTGCCACGTGAAGTGCCCCGTCTTCCAACGGGAGATGGCAAACAAGCGAGCGGGGACTGTCGCCGTCACCAAGACAGCGACGCGCCGCACAAAAGAGATCGTGCAACCCACGACCACGGAGGCCACCGAAGAGGCCCAGGGCGCGTCGCTGATGGCGGCAGCCAACGGGCCCACGGACCGAGACGGAGCCACCTCCTCACGGCGGAGGAATCGGAGGCGAGGGGGTAAGGGAAGAAACCCAAAACCCCCAAAAACCCCAGCGACCCAAGAAGAGGTCCCCACGGCCGCTCCTGTCCCTACAATGGCGCAGGATAACTCTACAGACGACAACCAAACGACGCAGACACGGCGCGCCGGCGCACTTAAGAGCGCCGGCACATGCGCCGACGCCAACGCTGAACACACCGACGCTGAGCCCACAAGGAGGCCGATAAATGAAGAGGCCACATCCTGCGCCATAAGAATCCTACTCGGCCTCATCACAGCGCTGAGAAGGGGACAGGACATAAAACAAGTCGTGCTAGACGGCCTAGCGGAGATGGCAACACTTTGCAGTCGCTAGGCCGCCGAGCACGACCAACAGAAGCCCGCGGCCCACGGGGAAAGCCGCCCACTCCGCCTCTCCTTGGTGAGTAATAAAATTATTTATTAATCCCCTCTCCTATTGACACCTGGGTAAGTCGCCTCCACACTACACGCGGCTTACCTAAACATTGATACTAATCATAATATTCACACCACGATACGTAACGTGTTCTAAGTTAATATAGGCACGTTACGTACCGATTCATACAAGCGCCACTATACACACAAGTATACATAACAGCGCCGGATAGCTAGCTATTCGGCGTCGACGCACTGAGCGATGACTCACAAAACAAGTCGCTCACACACGCATAACACGGCTCTTCGGCCCGGAACGTAACCGGCTAGATCTGGAAGCGTAACGGGCGAGAGCCACGCATCTAACTGTAGGCTCGCCTAAGCCGACACCCTCGCCGCTGGTCGCGCTCCGCTAGGCCTCCCTCAGGTAACTGGGGGCCTCACCTGGCGGGCGCCGACCGCCGAGGTGTCGTGAAGAAACGACGCCGAATTATCGGCGTCGTGGCGCGCTTACAGTTTACACTTCATAAACATAATATGTGTGCGCGCCCGCCGCGCGAACTACGCGCAGGCAGGACGCGCGCGCAAACAGGTCACGCCTATATAGGCAACCCAGCGACGGGCCCGCTGTCGCGGGCCGCGGCTGGCCACCGTGATCGTGGGGCATATGCCCCGATATCACTTGCCGCGCCCCCTTCGGGGGCGCAGCGACTGTTACAGTGAGACATGTATGGGAGGTACCCTAAATAATTGTTTTTTTTTTTTAATTTTATTTTACCACTTTTTTGGCGTCATTAACTTGTATACTCATGCCAAAGTACAACTTTCTAGTACTAATAGTTTTTGAGCTAAACCGCGGACAGACGGACACACAGAAGGACATGGCGAAACTTGACTACGGAACCCTAAAAATGAATTACTTATTTACTTCAATTTAAATATAGACTGTAAAGATGCTGTGCAATTGTTTAGTAGAGATACTAATTTGATACAAACTGCAAAAAGTAATAAGAAATATGTTTTTAAACATAACTAGGTGCCCACCCCGGCTTCGCTCGGGTGCAATTTTTCTTCCGGTATCACACAGTTTTCTCTCCAAACCCTATCCAGGCAATTATTACGAACACAACAAAAAATAATTATTACAATAATTATATTTGATTTTGATGCTATGTACTTTTTTTTTCTTACCTATTTTAACCAATGTACTTTAACTGCACAAAAAAAAAGGTGGCAACCCTAGATTAGGTGTACGCGAGCCGTATCAGTCATCTGCATCCGATTATACTGGAAGCTGACCCCAATATAATAGGCTAAGCAGATGACGATTTTAGGGACTCGTGATATTTTCTTAAATAAATAAAGTTCACAATAATTACCCTTGAAATAGTTTGATAGGATGGAAAGCTGGTAAATCACTGCAGTTCTTGGCATCAACGTAATCTCTAATTCTCTGAAAGTCTTGTGAGGGATCCTCCACTGTAATATCAACTACTTCTGGCTGTATCATGAAGTGGGAATAAATAGCCTGAAAATAATATTTTAATATATTTAATTAAACAAAATTACTGGTTCCTCGCCTACTCGATATACTAGCTTCTGCCCGCGACTTCATTCGCGTCTGGGGTTGGGTTTTCCCGCGTAAATCCCGATCGCGGGGGAACTCCGGGATAACAAAATAGCCTATATGTTATTCCAGGGTGTCAACTACCTACTTACCAAATTTCACTCAGATTCGTTCAGTAGTTTTTGCGTGAAAATTTACCTACCGAACGGATCTGACAAACATCCAAACATCTATACATCCATCCTCACAAACTTTCACATTTTCATTACAAAAGAAAAAGAATATAGTCTGGGTAGCCAAAAAGAGCACAGAATTATTTCCAATATAATCTATACATTAAAATTTTATACAAAAATAATAATTGAAGTGGGTTAAGAAACGGTAACACGGCAAAAATATTAAAAAAAAAGTCTGTCTGTTTGTACACGCTAATCTCCGGACCTACTGGATGGATTTTAATGAAATTTGGTAAGTAGATAGTTGACATCCTGGAATAACAAATAGGGTAATAGTTAAATCTTTTATCCTTATAATTTAATAAAAAAATAGTTTTATCCCGGAATTCCCACGGGATCGAGATTTACGCGGGAAATCCTCCAACGCGAACGAAGTTGCGGGCAGCAGCTAGTATAATATAAATTCATTAGTTCAGGTATCCATGGAAATAACTTTAGCTAATTGAAGATAGCATTGAGCCAACACACCAAGCCATATGTATCATTCTATGTCTCATTACTGCATCGCGGCGGATCCCACGCAAATCTATAATGTGTATTAACATACTGCAAGCTTCACTACTCACTACTCAGGTATTAATCCACTTCTTACAAACAGAAACGAAAGAAAAAGATTTTATGACCAGAATAACACATGGCGAATGTGTAACTTAAAATTTGGATGTAAACCCCGGTAACCTTGGAAGAACCAGGGCACCTTTTTTTGGAACTTTGGAAGTGTAACCACATATTTTTTTTTCTAAAATAGACATAAAATAAATTTTCTTAAGCTTCTGTTCCCTACCACATATGGCCTGTCAACCTTTCAAGCAAGAGTGAACAGATATCTTCTGGGCTAGATTGTTCCATTGTAGACCTCATCTATCGCTTACCATCAAGCATGATCGAGGTCTAGAACACTCATATCAGGCTTATAAGTATTTTTTACATTATTTGTATCAGAATGTGACTAGTAACTTTCCAATTATGGAAGATTTTTTAAATTATTGACTATCGGCTAGCGTTTGATCACCATCTCTGACTGATGATATGTGATAATATGTAAGAACTGATGGTAAGTGATGATGTAGTTGAAGATGAAACACGCTTCCTAAGCTAATATACTTCAATTAATCTTAAGATAAACCTAGTAACCTGCAAGAATTATCACACGATAGGTATAATGGATAGTCCTTTGTGCAGGGCATGCATGGAGATGCAGGAAACGGTGGGACACATGCTCCTAGAGTGCACGGGAATCACCGACATACGGAAACAAGCCTTCCGGTCACTGAATTCCCTTACAGACATCCTGAATAGACCGAGAGACCTGATCTGCTTCTGGAAGGGAGGTTGACTGGATGTAGTGTTGGCCGACATGGCCCACGCACTATGGTCCCATGCAGGGACTAAGTGCGGAAACCAAACCATAAAGAAGAAGAATAGTCGGCCCGTCTGTGGAATGCATTACCCATAGATGTGAGGCGTGCTCAAACATTACCTACGTTTAAAAGAATAGTGAAGGAGCTTTACCTCTCACTGTAATTTTTTTCCCCTACTTTCTCTAGTATGAATTTGATATGTATTAGTATACAGCGTGAAATTTAAATGGTTGTTTACCCGTGGCAGGACGGTTACCCATCAGTAGTAGTATCGAAACATACAGTTAAACTTTAAAAAAAAACTAATGTTTTTTTTTCAAATTATTAAAAAAATATTCATAAACTTGAAAGCGCGAGAATCATTAGTAGTTCAGTAGACGTAACGTACCTACACGAAACACATACCGCCGCGCGCTGCCAACAAAGGAAAAGTGATTAATAAATGTTCAGAGCAAAATAAGCTCTCACGCATGGTGATAATGCATTAACTACACTGCGCCATTTTTTGTTTATAAAACGATTGTATTACCACGACAAAGCCATTTCGCTGTGGGAAAACAACTATTAAAATTTCACGGTGTATATTTATACACCTATATTGTGGTATGTATTTTATAGTATTATGTATGATGTTGTATACTGACAGCTCTAAATCTATCTCCTATAATTTCTGTCCATCCAAATGTTGTCTGTAAGAGATTGCCCTGTGTGATAAGACCACCCATTATACACTAGTTATATTATTTGTATCCTTAAGTGTATTGTAAGGTGTACAATAAAGTATATAATAAATAGTGACCTGCAACAGTTGCGCGCAGATGCCAAGCTTCCTGAACGGCGGTAGCGTGAGGACTTGTGAGATGCGCGGGCGCGAGTGTCGCGGGTAGGCGTAGTAGCGGTACACCGTCGCATACGCAGCCGTCGCGTAACGTGCACTACCTTCACTCGAACGGAACTTCTCGAACCTGGAACCATGCATGGATGACGTGAAATAGACGCAGAGAGGAACGACATGAGTATCATGCTAATTTATGCTCAACATATAGACTAAATTTTCAATTAATATTTATCTTCTTTTCATACGAATACGCACGAGTAGGGACACGGTATCGAAAAGAAAGTATCGATATTGTACTCATGAGTAATATCGAAAAAAAAATATCGTCCTCATAAATGTATCGAAACTAAAGTATCGAGTACTTTTCTTAGGGCCTAATGCGCATACGTCAGGCCGTCAATGTCAGTCAGTAAAGTAAATTTAGCTTCAGTACAGTAGAGCAGAAGAACAGAATATCAACACTAATGGTTTTGGTACACAAGTGTAATAATAGTATTATAAAAAAGACATCTGTGACACAAATTTAAAAATTATATTATTTATTCTTTTAGACACATATTATAGTACCCATTCCTCCTCCGTACAATCGCTAATAGATACACAGCACGGAACAATAGGTACTTTTAGGCATTTTACAGGAATGCGTGCCACATTCACATTTAATAAGTCAAATAATAGTCAAGAACAATAACGATCAACCGGAGAAAAACGCGAGACGAACACGAAGAATAATACAAATAATTTTTGTGGGATATCGTTGTACATTATAAGAACTACATTGTACCTTATAAGCACTAAATAAATAATAATAACAAAACAATTTACGAACAGCGAACGATTAAGTGATTGATTAGTGAAGGAAAGGATCTGAACTGTGAACAGAAAGACTGAAGGAACGATTTCGAGCTCAATGTAATGATTTAGAAGGTTTAGTCTAATTGAACCAGATGGCGTTGCCGTCCAAGATTTATTCGATACGATACCTGTCAAAAAGTACTCACTGAGTAAAAGTATCAAATACAACGTATCGAGTACAAAAGTATCGGTATCGAAACGAAACGTACTCGATACCACAAAGTATCGATACTTTTTTCGTGTCCCTACGCATGTATTTTAACAGGTTATGGCCCAGCACGCTTCCACTGCGATATTGTTAACAGGTTATGGGCTGCCCCCGGGCAAATTTAACCAGATGTTGTAAGAAGATCGACGAAAGATAAGTCTAAAAATTATTTGGAATACATGAGAAATTATAATTCAAAATAAAATTGAAAATGATTTGAAGATTCAAAGTTGTCAAGAAAGACAATATGTGGCTTGGAAACAAATGAAAATAATATTTTCAGAGGGGAATAGAGATGATATAGTAGTTGAAATTTGAAAGCCATGCAAAGGAGTTGTTGGTGATGATTTTCGCAGTGAAGAAAATGCTGAAGTTAGTGATGAAGATGCTGAGGTTTCTGAAGGCAGGATTGAAGACGTTGAAGTTGAAGTTAGTGGTGAAGATGTTGAAGTTCGAGGAGTTGTTGTTGAAGATAGCGTTGAATATTTTTATATAGAGTTGAAGAAGATAAGTTAGGAGTTTTGTAATAATTTTATATAGAGTCGAAGTAGATAAGTTAGGAGTTTTATAAGTGAAATGTGTTTAGTGATGGTTTAGTGATGGTCAGAGTATAAAATTCAGAGGGGATGTTGGTGTAGAATTTTATAGGTTTTGTGTTATTGGGGCTCCTTTGCATAGCTGGCAACGTGAAGTAGTGGTTTAATTGAGTTGGGTTTTTAAAATGAGTTGATAGGAGTTATATAGGAGATGTTATTCTAATTGCAATAAACATAAAATTCAGAGGGGATGTTGTAATATTGGTTTTATAGAATTTTATGTCTATGGTTTACTGGCAGGTTTTTAAGTCTATGGCATTTAAAACCAAAATGTTGTTAGGAATGTTTTTAAAATGTGACAAGGTAAAATGAAAAGAAATGTGAAGTAGAAAATATTGAGAGTTGAAGATATAGTCGTAGTCGGGGTCAGTTGTATATGGTCGATCATAAATGATTTAGTTTTTAGAGCAGTTTACCAATTTTATCAAACATGTATAGAATGTAATTTAGAATTTTGTAAAGGATTTTGGGAATGAAATAAAAAGCAGTGTAACTACAGAATGAAGCAATTTATTGGAATAAAGGATCCCACACTTACAACATCTTGGTAAGAGAACTATTCGATACCTTTAACATATATTGGTTTTATGGAATTTTATGTCTATGGTTTACTGGCAGGTTTTTAAGTCTATGGCATTTAAAACCAAAGTGTTGTTAGGAATGTTTTTAAAATGTGACAAGATAGATGAAAAAAAAAGTCAAGTAAATAATATTGTAAGTTGAAGATATAGTCGTTAGTCGGAGTGGTTGTATATGGTCGATCATAAATGATTTAGTGTTTTTAGAGCAGTTTACCAATTTTATCAAACATGTATAGAATGTAATTTAGAATTTTGTAAAGGGTTTTTGGGAATGAAATAAAACGGAGTGAAACTAGAGAATGAAGTTATTTATTTGAATAAAGGATCCCACACTTACAACATCTTGGTAAGAGAACTATTCAATATCCTCAACAGGTTATGGGCCCAGCACGCTTCCACTGCGATATTTTTAACAGGTTATGGGCTGCCCCCGGGCAAATTTAACCAGATGTTGTAAGAAGATCGACGAAAGAAAAGTCTAAAAATTATTTGGAGTACATGAGAAATTACAATTCAAAATAAAATTGAAAATGATTTGAAGATTCAAAGTTGTCAAGAAAGACAATATGTGGCTTGGAAACAAATGAAAATAATATTTTCAGAGGGGAATAGAGATGATATAGTAGTTGAAATTTGAAAGCGATGCAAAGGAGTTGTTGGTGATGATTTTCGCAGTGAAGAAAATGCGGAAGTTAGTGATGAAGATGCTGAGGTTTCTGAAGGCAGGATTGAAGACGTTGAAGTTGAAGTTAGTGGTGAAGATGTTGAAGTTCGAGGAGTTGGTGTTGAAGATAGCGTTGAATAATTTTATATAGAGTCGAAGTAGATAAGTCAGGAGTTTTATAATAATTTTATATAGAGTCGAAGTAGATAAGTTAGGAGTTTTATAAGTGAAGTGTGTTTAGTGATGGTCAGAGTATAAAATTCAGAGGGGATGTTGGTGTAGAATTTTATAGGTTTTGTGTTATTGGGGCTCCTTTGCATAGCTGGCAACGTGAAGTAGTGGTTTAATTGAGTTGGGTTTTTAAAAATGAGTTGATAGGAGTTAAATAGGAGATGTTATTCTAATTGCAATAAACATAAAATTCAGAGGGGATGTTGTAATATTGGTTTTATGGAATTTTATGTCTATGGTTTACTGGCAGGTTTTTAAGTCTATGGCATTTAAAACCAAAATGTTGTTAGGAATGTTTTTAAAATGTGACAAGATAGATGAAAAAAAAAGTCAAGTAAATATTATTGTAAGTTGAAGATAGTCGTTAGTCAGAGTTAGATGTATATGGTCGATCATAAATGATTTAGTTTTTAGAGCAGTTTACCAAGTTTATCAAACATGTATAGAATGTAATTTAGAATTTTGTAAAGGGTTTTTTGGAATGAAATAAAACGCAGTGAAGCTACAGAATGAAGTAATTTATTTGAATAAAGGATCCCACACTTACAACATCTTGGTAAGAGAACTATTCAATATCCTCAACAGGTTATGGGCCCAGCACGCTTCCACTGCGATATTTTTAACATTGAAAATGATTTCTCATGTACTCCAAATAATTTTTAGACTTTTCTTTCGTCGATCTTCTTACAACATCTGGTTAAATTTGCCCGGGGGCAGCCCATAACGTATTAAAAATATCGCAGTGGAAGCGTGCTGGGCCCATAACCTGTTGAGGATATTGAATAGTTCTCTTACCAAGATGTTGTAAGTGTGGGATCCTTTATTCAAATAAATTACTTCATTCTGTAGCTTCACTGCGTTTTATTTCATTCCAAAAAACCCTTTACAAAATTCTAAATTACATTCTATACATGTTTGATAAACTTGGTAAACTGCTCTAAAAACTAAATCATTTATGATCGACCATATACATCTAACTCTGACTAACGACTATCTTCAACTTACAATATTATTTACTTGACTTTTTTTTTCATCTATATTTTCGCAGTGAAGAAAATGCTGAAGTTAGTGATGAAGATGCTGAGGTTTCTGAAGGCAGGATTGAAGACGTTGAAGTTGAAGTTAGTGGTGAAGATGTTGAAGTTCGAGGAGTTGGTGTTGAAGATAGCGTTGAATAATTTTATATAGAGTCGAAGAAGATAAGTTAGGAGTTTTGTAATAATTTTATATAGAGTCGAAGTAGATAAGTTAGGAGTTTTATAAGTGAAGTGTGTTTAGTGATTGTTTAGTTAGTATATCTGCCAAATTATTTTTAGTTGGACAATAATGAACTTCCAACAAATTTTTATCTATTTTTTCCTTAATAAAATGATACTTTACATCAATATGTTTGCTTCTTCTATTCAAAATTCCATTTTTAATCAATACTACAGCTGATTGATTATCAACAAACAACTGTGTTTTTGGTAATTTGTTTGTCAACTCGAAGATCAGAACTTCAACGTCTTCAATCCTGCCTTCAGAAACCTCAGCATCTTCATCACTAACTTCAGCATTTTCTTCACTGCGAAAATCATCACCAACAACTCCTTTGCATCGCTTTCAAATTTCAACTACTATATCATCTCTATTCCCCTCTGAAAATATTATTTTCATTTGTTTCCAAGCCACATATTGTCTTTCTTGACAACTTTGAATCTTCAAATCATTTTCAATTTTATTTTGAATTATAATTTCTCATGTACTCCAAAGAATTTTTAGACTTATCTTTCGTCGATCTTCTTACAACATCTGGTTAAATTTGCCCGGGGGCAGCCCATAACCTGTTAAAAATATCGCAGTGGAAGCGTGCTGGGCCCATAACCTGTTAAATACCATCTTGGAAGCGTCCTGGGCCATAACCTGTTAAGGATATCGTATAGTTCTCTTACCAAGATGTTGTAAGTGTGGGATCCTTTATTCAAATAAATTACTTCATTCTGTAGTTTCACTGCGTTTTATTTCATTCCCAAAACCCTTTACAAAATTCTAAATTACATTCTATACATGTTTGATAAAATTGGTAAACTGCTCTAAAAAAACTAAATCATTTATGATCGACCATATACAACCACTCCGACTAACGACTATATCTTCAACTCACATTATTTTTTACTTGACTTTTATTTTCATCTATCTTGTCACATTTTAAAAAACATTCCTAACAACATTTTGGTTTTAAATGCCATAGACTTAAAAACCTGCCAGTAAACCATAGACATAAAATTCTATAAAACCAATATTACAACATCCCCTCTGAATTTTATGTTTATTGCAATTAGAATAACATCTCCTATTTAACTCCTATCAACTCATTTTTAAAAACCCAACTCAATTAAACCACTACTTCACGTCGCCAGCTATGCAAAGGAGCCCCAATAAAACAAAACCTATAAAATTCTACACCAACATCCCCTCTGAATTTTATACTCTGACCATCACTAAACAATCACTAAACACACTTCACTTATAAAACTCCTAACTTATCTACTTCGACTCTATATAAAATTATTACAAAACTCCTAACTTATCTTCTTCGACTCTATATAAAATTATTCAACGCTATCTTCAACAACAACTCCTCGAACTTCAACATCTTCACCACTAACTTCAACTTCAACGTCTTCAATCCTGCCTTCAGAAACCTCAGCATCTTCATCACTAACTTCAGCATTTTCTTCACTGCGAAAATCATCACCAACAACTCCTTTGCATCGCTTTCAAATTTCAACTACTATATCATCTCTATTCCCCTCTGAAAATATTATTTTCATTTGTTTCCAAGCCACATATTGTCTTTCTTGACAACTTTGAATCTTCAAATCATTTTCAATTTTATTTTGAATTATAATTTCTCATGTACTCCAAAGAATTTTTAGACTTATCTTTCGTCGATCTTCTTACAACATCTGGTTAAATTTGCCCGGGGGCAGCCCATAACCTGTTAAAAATATCGTCTTGGAAGCGTCCTGGGCCATAACCTGTTGAGGATATCTCGAATAGTTCTCTTACCAAGATGTTGTAAGTGTGGGATCCTTTATTCTAATAAATTACTTCAACATTTTCTTCAAAAATCTCATGATCTTCATCACTAACAGCTCCATCACCACTTTCCCCTCTTGATGTGTATCGACTAAAATAACCGGATGACTACTATCTTTTAAGTTTTCATATTTAAACTTTTTCAAAATTTGATTTATATAACTTTCCTGATAAATCTTAATAAACTTTTGTTCTACTTTAATATCAAACCCTATAAACTTTTCAGTCTTATCAAATCTCCGCATTTCAAACTCTGTTTCTAATTTATTAATAATTTTATTTAAATCAATCTCGTTTTCACCAATTAAAATACCATCATCTACGTAAATAGCCAAATATATTTCTTTATCTTTATTTATAAACACACATGGATCTGATTTTATTTGTGAAAAACCCAATTTTTTCAAAAACTCCGTTAATCTCTTGTTCCACATATGTGGTGCTTGCTTCAAACCATACAGACTCTTCTTTAATTTACATACTTTATTCTCTTTGTCTTTTATATCATATCCTAAAGGTATTTCCATAAAGATTTCTTCATCTAGTTCTCCATATAGAAAGGCTGTCTTAACATCAAATTGTTTAATTTTAAAACCTCTTTGAGCTGTAATCGCCAACGGCAATCTAACACTAGTAGTATTTACCACTGGACTATATGTCTCCTTATAATCAATGTTGTATTTTTGAAGAAAACCTCTTGCTACTAATCTAGCCTTATATCTTCCACCAGGCTTTATAGTAAATATCCATTTACTCGTAATTATTTTCCTATTTTTTGCTTCACACTTGTCAACGATTTCCCAAGTTTTGTTTCTCTCTAAGGAATCTTTTTCCTCATCCATTGCTCTTTTCCATAAATCTCTATCAAAACTATTAAAAACATCTGTATAAGTCAAAAACGAAGTCTCCAAATCATAATCTTTCAGTCTAGATGGCAATTTACTTTCTCTATTCGGTAAAATCCTCAATCCATCATTAATAACTAGTTCAATTGCATCCTCAAACTCATCACTAATTTCACCTACTATATCAGTTTTTGTTATCTCGTGTGTGGTTGCTCTTGAGAGCAATCTTTAATTTTCATCTTTCTTGTTGTGAGTTTCAGGTTTTAGAATTGGTCAGATACCCGTATGGAAGTTAAAAGGATTACCTGTCTTGAATGTTTTCCCGATTCATACGACTGGACTACAGAATTGCTAACTGAATTTATGTTCTTTGCTAAAGATCCAAAAATGTTTAGATGTTTTAAATTAGGTATTCTATTAAACCACATTTCAGCTGGTGTTTTAACATTTATTGTATTTGCAGTCATGATTTTATAATTAAGATTTAATAAATTTATTGTTACTTCAGAAAGTTATCTTGAAGATAAGAAGAAGATTAGTAGTTGAAATTTGAAAGTGTGGGATCCTTTATTCCAATAAATTACTTCATTCTGTAGTTTCACTGTGTTTTATTTCATTCCCAAAACCCTTTACAAAATTCTAAATTACATTCTATACATGTTTGATAAAATTGGTAAACTGCTCTAAAAACTAAATCATTTATGATCGACCATATACCACTGCTCCGACTACTACTATATCTTCAACTCACAATTTTTCTACTTGACTTTTTCTTTTCATCTTTCTTGTCACATTTTAAAAACATTCCTAACAACATTTTGGTTTTAAATGCCATAGACTTAAAAACCTGCCAGTAAACCATAGACATAAAATTCTATAAAACCAATATTACAACATCCCCTCTGAATTTTATGTTTATTGCAATTAGAATAACATCTCCTATTTAACTCCTATCAACTCATTTTTAAAAACCCAACTCTATTAAACCACTACTTCACGTTGCCAGCTATGCAAAGGAGCCCCAATAACACAAAACCTATAAAATTCTACACCAACATCCCCTCTGAATTTTATACTCTGACCATCACTAAACCATCACTAAACACACTTCACTTATAAAACTCCTAACTTATCTACTTCGACTCTATATAAAATTATTACAAAACTCCTAACTTATCTTCTTCGACTCTATATAAAATTATTCAACACTATCTTCAACACCAACTCCTCGAACTTCAACATCTTCACCACTAACTTCAACTTCAACGTCTTCAATCCTGCCTTCAGAAACCTCAGCATCTTCATCACTAACTTCAGCATTTTCTTCACTGCGAAAATCATCACCAACAACTCCTTTGCATCGCTTTCAAATTCATCTATATTCCCCTCTGAAAATATTATTTTCATTTGTTTCCAAGCCACATATTGTCTTTCTTGACAACTTTGAATCTTCAAATCATTTTCAAGTTTATTTTGAATTATAATTTCTCATGTACTCCAAATAATTTTTAGACTTTTCTTTCGTCGATCTTCTTACAACATCTGGTTAAATTTGCCCGGGGGCAGCCCATAACCTGTTAAGTACCACTGCTACCATGTTAAATACCATCTTGGAAGCGTCCTGGGCCATAACCTGTTGAGGATATCGAATAGTTCTCTTACCAAGATGTTGTAAGTGTGGGATCCTTTGTTCAAATAAATAACTTCATTCTGTAGTTACACTGCTTTTTATTTCATTCCCAAAATCCTTTACAAAATTCTAAATTACATTCTATACATGTTTGATAAAATTGGTAAACTGCTCTAAAAAACTAAATCATTTATGATCGACCATATACAACCACTCCGACTAACGACTATATCTTCAACTTCCAATGTTTTCTACTTGACTTTTCTTTTCATCTATCTTGTCACATTTTAAAAACATTCCTAACAACATTTTGGTTTTAAATGCCATAGACTTAAAAACCTGCCAGTAAACCATAGACATAAAATTCTATAAAACCAATATTACAACATCCCCTCTGAATTTTATGTTTATTGCAATTAGAATAACATCTCCTATATAACTCCTATCAACTCATTTTAAAAAAACCCAACTCAATTAAACCACTACTTCACGTTGCCAGCTATGCAAAGGAGCTCCAATAACACAAAACCTATAAAATTCTACACCAACATCCCCTCTGAATTTTACATTCTGACCATCACTAAACACACTTCACTTATAAAACTCCTAACTTATCTACTTCGACTCTATATAAAATTATTACAAAACTCCTAACTTATCTTCTTCAACTCTATATAAAATTATTCAACACTATCTTCAACAACAACTCCTCGAACTTCAACATCTTCACCACTAACTTCAACTTCAACGTCTTCAATCCTGCCTTCAGAAACCTCAGCATCTTCATCACTAACTTCAGCATTTTCTTCACTGCGAAAATCATCACCAACAACTCCTTTGCATCGCTTTCAAATTTCAACCACTATATCATCTCTGACTTCCCCTCTGAAAATATTATTTTCTTTTGTTTCCAAGCGACATATTGTCTTTCTTAACAACTTTGAATCTTCAAATCATTTTCAACAAATTTTATCTTGTAATCCAAAGAATTTTTGGACTATTCTTTCCCACGATCTTCTTACAACATCTGGTTAAATTTGCCCGGGGGCAGCCCATAACCTGTTAAATACCATCTTGGAAGCGTCCTGGGCCATAACCTGTTGAGGATATCGAATCGTTCTCTTACCAAGATGTTGTAAGTGTGGGATCCTTTATTCCAATAAATTACTTCATTCTGTAGTTACACTGCTTTTTATTTCATTCCCAAAATCCTTTACAAAATTCTAAATTACATTCTATACATGTTTGATAAAATTGGTAAACTGCTCTAAAACACTAAATCATTTATGATCGACCATATACAACCACTCCGACTAACGACTATATCTTCAACTCACAATATTTTCTACTTGACTTTTCTTTTCATCTATCTTGTCACATTTTAAAAACATTCCTAACAACATTTTGGTTTTAAATGCCATAGACTTAAAAACCTGCCAGTAAACCATAGACATAAAATTCTATAAAACCAATATTACAACATCCCCTCTGAATTTTATGTTTATTGCAATTAGAATAACATCTCCTATATAACTCCTATCAACTCATTTAAAAAAAACCCAACTCAATTAAACCACTACTTCACGTTGCCAGCTATGCAAAGGAGCCCCAATAACACAAAACCTATAAAATTCTTAAATGCCATAGACTTAAAAACCTGCCAGTAAACCATAGACATAAAATTCCATAAAACCAATATTACAACATCCCCTCTGAATTTTATGTTTATTGCAATTAGAATAACATTTCCTATTTAACTCCTATCAACTCATTTTAACAACCCAACTCAATTAAACCACTACTGCACGTTGCCAGCTATGCAAAGGAGCCCCAATAACACAAACCCTATAAAATTCTACACCAACATGGTTTAGTGATGGTCAGAGTATAAAATTCAGAGGGGATGTTGGTGTAGAATTTTATAGGTTTTGTGTTAAGTCAAATAATGCGTCGATTTAATTACTTGGAGTGTTGTAAGATCTAGCCTGTGCCTAGCTGACGCCAGTGCATAAACATAATGACCACATATAACTGAGATTAAAGGTAGATAAGACAGCCTATGGTTCGTTTTATTTTCTTTCTTTTTTCTTCTTGGAACAGTGTCAAAGACTTAGGACCTTTAATTTCTTTTCTGTTTCTTATTGAAGTAGTTTGCTGGATTACACTAAACGATGTCTAATATACAAAAAAAATTTTTAAAACTGTTACTTAAATCCAATTACATAATCATTTCATGAACAGATGACTGCATCATTTTCTTGCACTTATATATGTTGCAGTCAAAACTCTTAACCAGTCAAAAGTACTATTGACTAGCAAAATCAGTCAAAAGTACTTTTGACTGAACAGGTTGGTCAAAAGTAGTTTTGACTGAAAATTATTGGTTATTAGTACTTTTGACTGCAAATTTGCGGTTAAAAGTACTTTTGACTGACGCTCTTCGTCAAAATTAGTTTTAACTGCAATAAAGCATCAGTCAAAAGCGGTTGTCTATTGTTTACCCGAATATTATTTACCATAATCATCATATTCCCGAATTTTATTTGCCCGTATTTCATTTGCCCGAATGTTTGGTTTGCCCTAAAAGACATATGACATACTTTTAATTGCCCGAAACTTAACTTTTTATAAGATACGAGTGCCATATGTATTGTTTTTCATATTTTTAATTGCCATAATAATGATTAGACATAATATTTAAACGCCATAATGATTATTAGACTTCTAACCCTTCTAACCTAACCTATCCGAGTCGGGGTGCCTTAAAGTCCCGATTGCATCCAGTTTCTCTTAATATAACAACCGTTACACACCCAATGTCGATGGCAAATGATGTTATGGCATATAATCCGTGTAGGTTAGGTTAGGTCGTTCTCCACTAATAGTGAGTAATATAAAAGTTTATGTGTGCGTTTGTCGTTATTTTTATCGACCACCTTAACTTTTTAAGAGTTTTGACTGATACAACCAGTCAAAACCACTTTTGACGGAATCACTTAGTCAAAAGTACTTTTAACCAGTTCCATTGGGCAAAAGTACTTTTAACTGTTATTTTAGTCAAAAGTATTACTGACTAAAGCATACAGTCAAAAGTACTTTTGACTGGTTAAGAGTTTTGACTGCAACATATATATATATATCACTTACACTAAGTGATATATATATATATATATATCACTTACACTAAGTGATATATATATATATATATATATATATATATATATAATATATCACTTAGTGTAAGTGCAACAGATTTTCTTCTTCCACTCTCCCCTATCAGACATTACAGCATCATTTACACCTTCATCTTTCATACCATTCCATTCGTCGGTTGAAAAAGGAGAGGAATGCACAATGGTAGGACGGGAAGTAATTTCAGACATCCCTCTTTTAGAGGTCTCAGCTTTAGAGAATGCCAAACGAGGCTGATTGTAAAAAAAATCAGGTCGGAATTCCAATTCTACCCTAAGATATCAGCATTTGAAGATTTGTCACGTTAATTGGAGCATTTTTAGGGTTCCGTAGTCAACAAGGAACCCTTATAGTTTCGCCATGTCCGTCTGTCTGTCCGTCTGTCCGCGGTTTAGCTCAAAAACTATTGGTACTAGAAAGTTGTATTTTGGCATGAGTATACACGTTAATGACGCCAAAAAAGTGGTAAAATAAAATTTTGAAAAAAAATAATTATTTAGGGTACCTCCCATACAGTGGGATGATAATTTTTTTTTTTCGTTCTTCCCATAGTGTGGGATATCGTTGGATAGGTCTTTCAAAAATATTAGGGGTTTGGTAAGACCGTTTTTTGATTAAGTAAACCATTCGTGACTTATCAAGCTTTGAAGTACCAATTTTCGTTAGAGTCAAGTGTCCGCCCCCTCTATGAACTAAACGGTTATAGTTAGAAATTCAAATGTCACGGCAGTAGTACCTATATATAACGAAATTTAAAGGAAAACTATCACACATAAGTGGGCTTTACAAGTTTACGAGTAATAGTCGACCAATTGTATTTAACTCGAAAATTTCGAACAACTCTATAGAAATGTCGATAGATGGCGCTAAGCGCCAGTTGTATCGTGCTAGCTTCTTGTGACGATTGAGTAGTGTAGCTCTGTGTCCGTATTTAAATTCAAAACACCGGCTATGACAAATAATATACACATCTCTAAAAAAAATTGAAACTTTCCGTGCAAAATTGTCGGATCAGGTGAGGATTTGTATAGGAAGTCAAATTAGTTAGGTAGTCATGTTTGGCTTTTAGTTAGAGCATGGTACGAAATGATCAGTCAGCGAATACGACACGCACTTGGCTGTTATAAAAACTACGGAACCCTACACTGCGCGTGGCCCGACACGCACTTGACCGGTTTTTGAAAATTGTTTTAAAAAATTACTTCCAAGAATTTCTAAGTTGATGCGTTTTGGCAGTTAATTTCCCTTGATGGTAGGCACCCCTTGCAAAAAAAATTAGCCCTCTAACTCAACAGGTGTACGAGATTTAGAGTTAATTGATTTTTCGAAACTTATTTTTTTTTAAATAAACGATAGAAAATTGGCATAAGCTGAGAGTGCACATACGTGCACTCTCACTCGTCACTCTCGTCATACGACCACAAAGGCCCCGTCTACAAACCCTGAAAAGATGGTAGCTGCAGCTAGCGGAAATAAAAATCTACGGGCCCCATAAGGTTCACCAGGTAAATCCAATTAATTTTGTCTTGTACTAATTTGTTTGTAATTTTGTACTTCTTAATTGCATCACGATTAATCACGAGTTAATCATCCAGTTACTTATTTCAGTCAAGTCACAATCTGTCAAGCTCATAAATTATAACCAATAACTACTTTTAGAAGTATATGGCTGTTTGTATTCTGCAAATTTCTGCCCACCGCCCGTTGTGTCTGCCCATCTCTGATGACAAAATTAATTGGATTTACCTGGTGAACCTTATGGGGCCCGTAGATTTTTATTTCCGCTAGCTGCAGCTACCATCTTTTCAGGGTTTGTAGACGGGGCCTTTGTGGTCATACGTGCACTCTCAGCTTATGCCAATTTTCTATCGTTTATTTAAAAAAAAAATAAGTTTTGAAAAATCAATTAACTCTAAATCTCGTACACCTGTTGAGTTAGAGGGCTAATTTTTTTTTGCAAGGGGTGCCTACCATCAAGGGAAATTAACTGCCGAAACGCATCAACTTAGAAATTCTTGGAAGTAATTTTTCAAAACAATTTTCAAAAATGCTCCAATTAACGTGACAAATCTTCTAATGCTGATATTTTAGGGTAGAATTGGAATTTCGACCTGATTTTTTTTACAATCAGCCTCGTTTGGCATGCTCTAAAGCTGAGGCCTCTAAAAGAGGGATGTCTGAAATTACTTCCCGTCCTACCATTGTGTATTCCTCTCCTTTTTCAACCGACGAAAAAAACGGAGGAGGTTATCAAGTCGACGAGTATATAATATATTTATTTAATGTATGATCAACGATTACTCGAAGACGGCTGAACCGATTTGGAAAACTCTTTTTTGTTTGAAAGGGTATACTCCGAAATTGGTCCCATTGACACCAAATCAGGATCTGATGACGAGATCCTGGAGAAATCGAGGGCACTCTTCAAATATTATAGGCACATCTACAGTGATTTGAGTAAGTATTTTTTTGTAGTGACTTGTGTAGTTGCATTCGAAAAGCACCATTTGTGAAGTGGACCTGATGATGAAGACCACAGATGGCCACTGGAACTACTCAATATTCAATATATAAGTAGGAATAATACGTATTTCATGGGTTCCACTTCGATTACTTGAATATGGTTATTAAGCACAATATGCTTGTCACAATGCATATGGTAAATTGAAGCTGATGGTGAAGTACTAGGAGAACTCCTCAACAATTAACGGCCCAGCATTGGGAAAAGCAATATTTTGTAAAAAGTTATAAGTAGTTGAGATTTAGGCTTTTGTAACTAGTTAAATTATAAATCGACCAAATAAAAAGAGTGAAATAAAAACTTTTTACCAAAAAATTAAACTGATTTCCAAAAAACACTGCAAAGTGAAAAATAACTGATTTCGGAAGTCGGTGCCAAAAACGAAAATACAAAACTTAAGACACCACCTACCGAAATTAAAGTTATTTTTCATTTTGCAGTGTTTTTTGGAAGTCAGTTTAATATTTTGGTAAAAAGTTTTTATTTTATAATTCATATCATTCCTCACACAATCCATATTTTCTTTGGCCTTTCTTTAACTCTCCATCCATCAACCTTCAAACCCTGTTTTCACATAAATGTCTCACAATAATATACATTTATACAAATATACTTACACAGTAAAGAATGTCCACTGGTCATCATCCACATCAATAAATGATGCTGCATCCACAAACCACAATAAAAAGGTCTGTAACCTTTCATGGAACACCAGAAAGCCAGGAGTGGATGTTTCACAGTAATACACTTCAAAGGATCGTTTCTCGCCACCATCAACTGTGAAATAATATCGTTTATTTGTTAGCTCTTATAGATATGCGTTTTAAAGACATTCTGTGAACAGAACTCTGTGTACCATTATTTGTGAATGAGTGTACTGAAGAAAATCAAAATACATCTATACTAATATTATAAAGCGGAAAAGTTTGTTTGTTTGTTTGTTTGCTTGAACGCGCTAATCTTCGAAAGTACTGGGTGGATTTGGATGCAATTTGGTATGGAAGTAGCTTGAAGCTTGAGGAAGGTTATAGGCTACTTTTTACGCGACTGCAAAAAGGAGAGTTATGTTTTTACCGTCATAGAATCCACGGGAGCGAAGCCCCGCGTGAGTACTAGTGACATTATATTGGCACAGTAAATGGAGCAAGTACAACAACTTTTAAGAAAGTTAACTGCAAGAGATAAAATATTAGGAACAGTGCTCTTCAACCATGTCACATAAACTACTGAAACTGCAAAAGCTCTAATTTACAAGAAAGAGATTCCAAGTTTCAAGTTTTTATTTATTTATTTCAAGCTTCTAAGGCCCATAGAAAATATACATAACAATAGACTAATACATATTTTCATAACACTATCACTAGATATTGTCTAACATTTAAGACATAACTCTGTTCAATTGAAATGTTAAAAAAAAACAGTTAAGAGTATATTATATAAAGTAGAATTCTAAGATAAAAAGTAGCCTATGTGTTATACCAGGATTTCAGCTTGCCAAATAGCATTTTAAATTTCATTCAGATCTGTTTATTAGTTATTGCATGTAAGAGTAACGAACATCTGTACATCCTCACAAAGTTTCGCATGTATAATATTATTGTAAGAAAACAGATACATAAATATCAAATTATTTATCGTAACCTCTACTTGATATTTTTTTTTTAAAGATATGGGATAATATGGGTACAATTCACAATATTAGCAATCTTTTGAACCCCTCCAACTAAGCTTAATATGCTTGCATGTAGAATGGGATGATGAAATGTGCAATAAAATGATATTAACTTTTTTGAAGTTTCAATATTTTATATGTCAATCAACCATTTAAATTACCCTGATGACTGATGTTATGAGAAATCAAAACTTAAACTTAATAAATCTGCTTGCAATCATCATGAATCAACATCAAAACTTATACTCATAAATATACTCCCAAAAGTTTACAAATAAGAAAAAAACTAGAATGTATGTTTGTATTCCATTAAAATTTATATGTTACATACTTAGAGTATATAATTACAATAGTATAGAGCGCGCGCAACGAAGTGGGAACAGTAGGCACGGGTGAGAACAATACGACGTCGTTCCCGCGTCCCGCCGCGAGCGCTTGTTATCGTGGTTGAGTGCTAGCAGTGGGCGTTCCTCCAGATTTTTTTCATATTTACTTATCAAAATAGTCAAATCGCACCCTTAGTAATATAAGGGCACAACTCGAAAAAGTAGATTTTTGAGAAATCGCTTTTCAAGATTCCTACATTACAGATATTTTTTTCATATAACATGCTTATTATTTAAGTTAGCCAACCGGTTTAGTTAGTTAACCGGTAGCGAATTTCATTTTGTGCCCTTAGCGTTTAAAACCTCAGTTATCAAAAATTTTGACTTGATTCCTTATATTACTGAGGGTGCGAAATGTGCACTTCGATCTTGCAAAAACGATACTAGGAAGCACACAAAACTGAAATCCAGAATCACATTTCATTGGTAAGTCGATTTTTATACTTATTTTTATGAAAACAAATCACGCATCGCGGGGGTGAAGACGTGGGAGGCGGGCGCGCGCAGACCCGCCCGCGCACCTCGCTTCCCACGCGTTACTGTAGTGATGTGACGCGATCAACGCTGTAGTCGACATTTAAAATATATTTTTAAACGTTTGCTAGGAGAACTACTTACTTAAAATATATTTATGTAATGTAACTTGAATACTCAAAATCTTCATCTCTACATATGAAGCCAGTTTGTTATAAACAATGTTTATGTGTGTTTTGTATGATATACTTGCTAATATTTTTAATGCGAAATTGTTATAGCGTCAACATAAAGTATGGAATGTTACAATATCACGTCTAAACTGCTTAATTAATTGATTTTGAAGAGTTATGTAATAATTTTTCTTCTTATTTTTCAGCTTTCCAAAAGATCGAAACTTGATGGACAAGTGGATTATCGCTTTAATACAAATAAATTTGGAACCAAACATATGGAGTAAAGTTTGTTCAGTACACTTTCTGGATTCCAATTTCTATGAAACAAAAAAAGGACTGAACATATGAATATAAGTACTGCTGTGCCATCGCTTTTTCTTGGGCCATCGACACCTTCTGATCATCATAATTGGACGGAAGCAGCGTCATTTAATTCAGGCAAAGTAACTGTATCTTTCGCAGAACACGAACCGTCTACTTCAGAAGACATGCATATCGATTCAGAAGTACCTCCAGATGTATGTCCACTTCTCAACAAAGATATTTATTTACATAACTTATCGATAGCTTGATGCCTATCGGCACGTAATTGATACATCCCTATCTGTCATACACTCGTCAATATATATATATATCTATAGCTCGGTTGCCTACGATGCGTACTAAGCAATTGGTGCATTATGCGCGCTCTATACTACTGTAATGTTATATGAGGCATGCCTTTTAAGTTCTGTCATTTCCATATTTCCCGGAAATTTTGAATTTGGAACTGTTCTATATTCAAATGTGTTTATGAATCTCAAAACAATTGAAGGTATTAGGATTAATGCTATTGTCTAGTCTCAGCGTCGATAGGAATCTGTCAGGTTACATAGGAAAATGAATCTTTCTAAGGAAAATGTTTGTGCAATAATTTTCTACAACTTTAGAAGAGGCCTGACATGGCTTCAGTGTTTTGAAGAGTTAACATCTGTGTTTAGTGATGAAGCCCCATGTCTGCAGACTGTTGAATGCTGGTATTTAGAATTCCAGCATGGACATACTCAAAATCCGCCTTCACTGAAGATAACATCATTGCTGTGAGACAACTAATTCTCGAAGATCGTCATGTGACGTATTGAGAGATAGAGGCTCTATTAGGCATCTCAGGGACAACCATTCAGAAGATCTTGCATGAAGAGCTTGGTGTGAGAAAGGTAGTTTGCCATTGGATACCGCATCTGTTTTCCGACGATGACAAGGCGGCCCGCATCAGACGGTGTGAGAAAACTCTGCAAAGGTTCAACCGAGGAGAGTCAAATGCGACTATTGCACTTGAAGATCGTAGAATGGTTAACGCAGAGTGGTATACCACAGTTTGTTTACCACAAGTCATTCGCCATTTCATTCGCCGTAGTCATTCGTCAGTCGCCGAACTTCGAAAATCTAACTCAAAGCAACGCATCATCCTGCACCACGACAATGCAAGCTCACACAGCGCTCGTCAAACGATTGAGTATTTGAAGCAGGAAAATGTAGAAATTCTTGACCATCCTCCATACAATCCTGACCTAAGCCCTAACGATTTCTTTACATTTCCTAAAATTAAGAAAAATCTTTGTGGTCAAAGGTTCCAGTCCGGTGAAGAAGCAGTCAATGCTTTCAAGTCAGCCATTTTGATTACCCCCACTTTAGAGTGGAATAAATACTATAATAACTGGTTTGAGCGAATGGAAAAGTGTATTAAGCTACGTGGTGAATACTTTGAAAAACAATAAAAAGTACTATAAGGTTCTAGTTGTGTTTTTTTCTTCAAACGACAAAACTTAAAAGGCAAGCCTCGTACTCTATGTATAGGTCATATCACCTGTCATACTATTTTTACTAGAAACAGTTTTATTCAATTTACATGTTCAACAAATAGGTGCAAAATTTATTAACTTAAGTAAATGAGCAGCCACTTGATACACTTATGACTTAAAATCAGGAGCAATGTTGAATGCACTTACACTATTATTATATTCAACTTATTTACTTACAGGGCTCAACTGAGAATGCATGTATCAACTCCCCGTGTGGTGTAAATGACTCATCTTTCTTTAGTATAGACACAAAGTGATCCAAATTAGTGACATATCCTGGGGCCAACACTTTTTTCAAAGCCCCTTCAACATCATCTGGTTTCATACCTTCAGATTTATTTGGTTCAATCTGAAAACATTACATCTTTTTTAAGATTTGCAAGTATAACCTCTTTTGAATTACAATACAAATATTTATGAAATACTAGTGTTTATGTAGTTTTACAAATGTAAATTTAATTATTTCTGGATTAGTGATACATATTTTGGACACTAATAATAATAGATACCTAATTGCAACAGGTTTATAGTATCAACACAAGATCACAAAATGGATACTGGTGACAATTCATAAACTTTCCTGTGAGATATTGAAGATTTAGGAGAAAAACAAAACTGTTTTTTTTAGAAAGTGGGAAATCTGTTGCAAAATACCAGCTTTATATTAAAATAATTACCTTTTCTGTGTATTCAATTCCAAGATATGTCTGAAGACTTCCTGCACTATAATAAAGTCTGATGTGCAAGTCTGTATAGCCAAATATGTTTTCATTCTCCCCGAAAACCTGGTGACACATCTCTGGTCCGAAACTTGTGTCGTCATTTTCCAGATCATCAACAGATCTCACTGGAAATGTAATCAGAAATGAAATTAACAAAATGGTGAATCTTGTTATCAATAGCGTAAGACAGGTCCTTTGTAACTAGAAAGGAATAATAAAACTATACAATTATATCGTTATATATTAGCACAACATGTTAAAGCAGAACAGTAACAATGATCACCTAGAAGTATAGAACCAAGAGGTACTTTAGGTTTCAAAATGAAATTCTTACCCAGCTTGAACTCCAAAACCTCGTTTCCATCAACTACTAAATGGCACAGGGCATCAGTCATGTTCTATAATAAAAATCCAATTTCATTACACAAAATAACCCGCGATTCCCGCGCAAAAAGATGGGTAATAAAAGTACTGAAAGACAAAAAATAAGAAACTGGGTTTATATAGTTTTCTCCACTGCTTCGTTTTGATATATTGCCAATGCACTAGCAAAACTGCATAATAAGATTTACAGACCAGACTGAACACAAACGCAAAAACATATATGATACATATACGCAAAAATGAGGGAAACGAAAGTCGCTTTTTAAAATAGCTTAAAGATGGGCGATTGTGAATGACATTATTCGAATGATTCGATTGTATAAGTCATTCAAATTATTCGAATAACCTTACAACTCATTCGAATTTGAACAAAAGCGAGAAGTAAATAAGAATGTATTGCGTCGTCTCTTTCCTTCCGATTCAAATTTCATTACTACTAGTTTATATATTCGAATATCCGCAACCTCATCTAAAAGTAAACTCTATGCACTGAGAAAAAATACCCAATTTCGTGTGGCAAATTGATTGAATCATCAAACCATCGAACGACTAGTTTGTATTCGAATATATGAAGTTATTATTGCGCTCGAATAAGAAACTATTTTGGTTGTAACACCTAACTAACTTGTACGAGGGGGACTTACGTGCATAAGAAGGTAACGGTAAATTATAATATCAAAATACGAATTTGTACGTATAGAAAGTGTATTAAAAATTCTCATTCGTCCGGTCCGGTCCTTGTTTTGGTGTGAACCTGTGACCTGTATACATATCTAAGTAATCTTATTATAACTGTGTGCGTGTGCGATTCGTAGAAAGGGCAACGACAACATTTTCGATACTTTCTGAAGTACCTGCCTACTCGGAAATTAGTCATATCTAATTATTGCTATCAACTAAAAGTAATCTTTATAGTAGGAGAAAAACGTAAACTGTATGGCAAACTGAATGAATGAACTAGCGGTTCGCAAATCAGTAACTATTAACTTATTACTACGAATATCAATCAAAAGTAGACTTTATTATAATAAGAAACATACCAATTTTGTATGGCAAAGTAAATGAATGAACTAGCGGTTTTATTCGAATTTGCGAACTAGCGATCGATTGTTTTTGTATTCGAATGTTAATATTAGTAGTATCAAACCATTCGATTATTGGAATCAGTAACAATCGCCCATCGCTGAAATAGCTGTCAAACAAAAGTGTCATCTGATGAACAGATTTTTTTTCATCGATGTTTTAGGCCGTGCGCGCACTGCCTTGAGGTGGCCGCAATTCCGGTAGTTCTACCGCACCGGTAGACTGACCGCAGTGCGCGCACTTCTCTGACACTCCATACTTCACAAATTTTGCGGTGCGGTAGAACTACCGGAATTGCGGTACCGCAAAATTTGTGAAGTATGGAGTGTCATAGAAGTGCGCACACTGCGGTCAGTCTACCGGTGCGGTAGAACTACCGGAATTGCGGCCACCGCAAGGCAGTGCGCGCACGGCCTTATAGAGATGCTACATCTATTCGACTAACTAAAGTATTTGATGCAACTCATTCCATTTAATTTACCTGCATTCTGCAACTTACCAGCAACATACCTGATACCAAACCCTAAACTTTAATTTCTGAAATTGGTGATTTTCTAATTTATTTTTGTTATTAAAGAAGTTATGTTGTACTTTGTAGTGATTTTTATTTCGAAATTGTAATTAAGTGTTTCTTATTTTATAAATATAAGAATCACTTATAGGTACCCAATAAGTATGAATTTAAACCTTTTTTTTAAATTCTGAATAGGTTAATATAATTATTAATTTAATATTAGATAAAATGTAACTTAATTTAACATAAAATATTTAAAATACAAACTAGAATAAAGCATCAAAAAATTGATCCTCAACGCTGTCGGCTGGCAACATACCCAAGATACTGGTGGCATTGCCTCGTTGTATGGCAATGCTTAGCCGTTGACCAAAGAAATAGCCAGCCTTTGGGTCGCGGGAAGCGTCGAGCCTTTTCGATATGTCTTTAAAAAGGCTGTGAGCACACGGGCCCCATGGTCCAAGAGTTTCGACCCCAAAAGGCTCGAAAATATAGTTATCACCGAGATAACTATATTTACGCCGCTTGAGGTTTTCCGCAGCCGCAGCGGGAGCACCGCGCCAGCACAACATGATGAACTGGGAAGATGGGATGGCGCGACAGTATCAACACAAGTTGCGTACCACACTAAAGGCCTACCCATCTTCCAAGGAAACAATGACATGCCCTCTGGTTTCTTGCCATCGTCACGCGCCAGTCCATTGGGTTCCAATACGGCTGGAACGCCGACGGTGACAAGGGCTGGTCGGATAAAGTAATTTAAATTGGCATGTCATGCAAAACGACCCGCACTACGGTTGCAAGAGAGTCCATGGTGCTCGAGGCTGTTGACCGCTTCCCCACAAATACAGCGATGAGGGGAACAACAAGGGGCTCCTAGGCATAGTGAAGCAGCAATGCGGAAAGTGGTGTCGTCGACGAACAGAGTGCCTAGATTTGAGGTCGGTAGAGTGTGTAACCAAAGACCTGATTCCCACTTTCCCACAGTCAGCAGACGTGCACACTCTGCAGAAGTAGCAGACGTGGTTAGTAAATTATTCAGAACTACTCTGCAGAGCGGCTCGTCCCACCGCCTCTGGGAAGATGGTATAACAGGTAGGTCAGAATTCGGACAAGTGAGATTCCAGGCATCAATAGCCTCAGTGAAGCACGACACATTAAAATCAATCAGTGTGGAAGCCAAGATATTCCTGATTAATTTCTCAGTGTTGTGGACCGAGGAAATGAAAGCCGGTAAACTAATACTAGAAATTTTTGCGGATTCCGAGCCCTCCCATGCGGATGGGAAGAGAGGCTTGGGCCCACGCTCGGTCAATTCAAGTATGAATTAGCATATTCTATATTTTGGTACTTACAATATTTATTACTTCATAAGTGAATATAATTATTATGTAATTTAAATGCAATTTATTTAAAATTGCCGTTGAGTATGTTCAAAAGTTCACTTCTGAGTTAATAAATATCTACTTATGATTAGGAATTTAGGATTGACATAAACATTATATTTACTTATTATGGCTAGCAGACGCAAATACCATTATATGAAAGAACGTTTCATTTGTATATGTATATGTGCCTATAAAATTTAAGGCTGCCCTTGATTTCACTCAGATTCCATCAAAAGACCTTGAATTGATATTAATAGGAGTATGATCTTTAGAATAGAAGGTGAAATCGGTGAATATAGTCATACATATATTTAATACATGTATATTAACATATTTTCAGTAAATAATGTGTTTTGTAGCTATATATAATCTTGTAACGTTATGAAAACCAGACTCCTTAATTATATTTTTATCGAAGGGTCTGCCATATCACTGCCACGGACAATAACGTTGTTTTGAGTAACCTTGATATAAAATTGAATTGCATTTTAATGATACATTAATAAAATTCGTTTCTCTTTAGAATGTCGAAATATTATTATATTAATTCGATAATTCATGGGCTTCAATTCACAACAAGCCATGACAGAACATGCCGAGTATACTATACCATTGCCTAATAATAAAAAGAAAGAGCTATATCGATGGTTCATTCATTTATGTGACGTCATTATGGCCTGGTTGGGTTAGGTTTGCTTGGAAATTTTTGTTAACAATCTTGTATTTTAATATATTGTATGTTGTGCTACTTATTTTAGATTAGTAATATAAATACCTCATATAGTACCGGTAATCCTGGTGCCGAGAAGTGTCTATTTCGACGACATTTTCTGGCGAAAATGAATCGCCATGAAGGTGGGTAATGATAATCAAAATTTGTTCGATGCTATTGTCACTGCGAATTTCATTGCAAAAAATTATGAAAATATTGACATCATAGCGTAATTATACGTTTTAGACATTGAATTTTCGTGTCATTTTCTGGTATGTAGAGGAAATAACAAATTGTTGTTGTATTTTGTGTATTGACAAATTTCCAGGAGTCAGCTGTGATTCTTGTTTGAAAAATAACTTCAGAGGACGACGATACAAATGTTTGATTTGCGTCGACTATGATTTATGCGCAGCCTGCTATGAGACCGGCGCTACCACAAATCAACACACTACAGACCACCCCATGCAATGCATTCTATCTAGGAGTGACTTTGGTGAGACCTATTTTCACTGTTATGTATATTAGACGCATCTTAAATGCCAAATGATTTCATACAATACCTAAGTAAGGTTAAAAACATAGATAAATACTTTGAAACTTTTAAAATCACAACAAAGTGTCAAATATTATTATCTTTGTGCATGACATACATTTTTAAGTCATCAAATGAACTATTGTTTGTCCATAACTCAGGAAAAACATAGTCCTATTGAAAGTACAGCTAAGATTTTATGAAAAGTTGTTCCCAGGCCTCTGTTGATAAAAAATACAATAATATTATGTTTATTGTATTGTAAATAACATTTTATTATTGTTAGACAAATAAATTGTGATGGAAAATCTATATATAGAATGATTTTTTTAAGCATTACCATCCATCCACAACGAAATAAATTATTAATTATAGTTTATCATCATAAAGCTTGTGTCAATATTCCTATAAGAAACTTGTAAGCACAGGTCATTCACAGCTTTTGTGTAATAACTTCATTCTTACTTTCTCAAAAGACAGTCATTTTGATTTCATATTTTACTTGTTGACTAACAAAGATAATCTTGAGTTTTAGTCTTTCAGCTTTGCTTATGCCATAAAAATTACATCAAATGATTTAAGATGCAACTTGAATGAACTAATAATTTAAAAAATGAAGCTGTTTTTCATAAATTCATGAATGTTTAATCACAGATTTATAATAGACTGACATCTGCATGAGGCTTTACTCACATAAAAAGTTTTTTCAGCAAAAAATGTAGCCTAGCTTCTAATGATCAAAGAATTTTTGAAATTGCTGCAGTAGATTTAGGGTTTATTCATTACAAACATTTAAAAATACAAATCTTTTCTCATTATAATATAATAATAGATAGACAGATAAAATATACTTTATTGTACACCAAAATTTAAACACACCTATTTAACATTATTTCTTAATTCTATGGTTACAATGGCGGTCTTATCGCTAAAAGCGATATCTTCCAAACAACCTTTGGAAGGGCTTTCAAAACTTTAATTAAAGTGGGGAGGGCTAAATAATTAGTGTACTCATAAAACAGAAAATTATATATATATATATACATACAAATATATAGATACAATACAATACATAAGTAATTATATATAAATATAATATAATGTGTTCTTTAACATCATGTGGAGAGGAAACAAATGAATAATTATAATTTTGAAAGAAAATGATTAGCAACCAAGCTCTTAAAAGTAGCGAATGATTGAGCTTGTTTTACTGACACCGGCAAAGCATTCCACAAACGAACAGCTTGCACCATAAACAATGAGCCATAGAATTTAGTGGAATGTGCAGGCATAGAAAGTCTCAAATTCTCCGATGATCTTAAATTTCTAACATGTGTGTCATGAAGGAATTTAAAACATTCTTTGAGATAAAACGGAGTTGTTGGTTTGAAGAGAACTGTAATGATAAAATATGTGCATTCCGGTGAAGGCGGATAGGCAATAAATAATAGTATAGATATTCACATATTTAAAAAATATGCTGGTTATTGTTGAATGTTGTTGGTTGTTTATTGTTGTACTACAACTCAGCTTAAATCTTGGGATATAGGCATGGTCTATCCATCTAGAAAATGATGATGATTTATATGATTTCATATCACCTTCAGATCTGTACTATGGTGGAGAAGCCCTAACTTTGGAACAGCCTCAGGCATACACATGTCCATTCTGCAATCGGATGGGCTTCACTGACACAGCGCTCATGGAGCATGTAACAGCAGAGCATGCAGATACTTCTCTGTCTGTAAGTATCATTTCATCTTCTTCATCCTTCTCCATCGTCATCTTGCAGTCATGTAGTCATTTGTAACATGGAATTAACATAATTATGTGGTCACTTATAGCTTAATAATGTTTATTCTATCATGCCAGTATTCAAGTATCATTTGGTGTTTTTCAAATCAGTTTGGGAACCTTATGTTGCTGGTGGTATTGGCTTGTATAGTAGTATTGTTTGATTCTATTTGCCCTCAAGGAGTATTTTTTTAAAGTATAATGTATGTATATATTATGTTTTTAACTGTCTGTAAAAGATCACTTTTAACCATAATACCACCCATTGTATCACCCTTTTTAGGTGTTAAGTCCTTATTTGTTTCTGTTATAGTGTCAATAAAGAGTATATCTCAATCTCTATCTTTTTCGCCTTATTTTGAAGCCTTGAAGGTAGAGATTGCCTTTATACTTTTGTGCACAAAGTCTAAATAAATAATGCTTTTTAGTGTTTAGTATATCTTAATTTGGTTTTTTTGTATAGGTGGTATGTCCAGTATGTGCTTCGATGCCTGGTGGGGAACCTAATTTTGTGACGGATGACTTTGCTGGACATCTTACCCTGGAACATAGGACTGGTCCTAGAGATCTCATTTCATTTCTGATATCCTTTTCAATATCATAATGTTTATTTTTACAACCAGTGAGCATTAGTGTATTTTTCATACTTTACTTAATAATCTGAATAATATCATATTATGTAATGTTTGACAACATGGTTGGTGTAGTGGTTAAGCAATCGGCTACTGCACTGCGTGACGCAGGTTCGATTCCGGCGGGACTAATTTTTGTGTGGCCTACAAATATTTGTTACTATTTTGGGTGTTTATAAAGTGCAGCCACGAGACATGAATAATTCATAGTGTGCGGTAAATGTTTTTTTAGCTACATTGAGTTTTGTAGCATCAATAGCCTAATGGCTAAAATGCTTGTGATCGCGCATTCGATCCCCACGCATTACACCATTAGACACAAGCATATTTAGCTTAGTTGCGAGGGGTAAACAAGATTGCTAGTAATGTGAATTCTACCCACATCCTTACTAATATTATAAATGCGAAAGTAACTCTGTCTGTGTGTTTCGCAATCACGCCCAAACTACTTAACCGATTTTATTGAAATTTAGTACGGACATAGTCTAGAGCCTGAGAAAGGACATAGACTACTTTTTAATGCGAAAAAAGGGCTGTAAGGGGTTGAAATAGGGGATGAAAATTTGTGTGGAAATTACGTCATTTTTAAAGCTAGAAGCTTGAAACTTATTTTTTAGACTTTTGATTGGATATTAATAAATACGACATTCAAAATAATTAGCCCAAAAAATTAAAAATGCTGCCGAAAGTCACTATTCCGCGCGGACGAAGTCAGGGCACAGCTAGTTCTAAGTAAATAAATACATTGTTAGTTCTCTTTAAAAAAAACTTTTTAACAAAAAATTAAACCGACTCCCAAAAAACACTGCAAAGTGAAAAATAACTTTAATTTCGGTAGTCGGTGTCTTTAGTTTTGTTTTTTCGTTTTTGGCACCGACTTCCGAAATTAAAGTTATTTTTCACTTTGCAGTGTTTTTTGGGAGTCGGTTTAATTTTTTGTTAAAAAGTTTTTTTTTCACTCTTTTTAGTTGGATGATTTTTAATTTACCTAGTTAATAGAGCCTAAATGTCAACTACTTATAACCTTTTACAAAATATTGCTTTTCCCAATGCTGGGCCGTTAATTGTTGAGGAGTTCTCCTGGTACTTCACCATCAGCTCTACATCACCATATGCATTGTGACGAGCATAAAGTGCTTAACATCCATATTCAAGTAATCGAATCGCAATCCACTTAATACTTATTATTGAGTAGTTTCGGCGGCCATCTGTGGTCTTCATCATCAGTTCCACTTCCCCAAATGGTACTTTTTGAGAGCAACTGCACAAGTTACTATAAGAAATACCCAAAACGCCATAGGTGTGCCTATAATATTTGAAGAGTTCCCTCGATTTCTCCAGGATCCCATCATCAGATCCTGACTTTGGTGATAATGGTACCAATTTCGAAGTATACCCATTCGAACAAAAAAAGAATTTTCCAAATCGGCTCAGCCGTCTTCGAGTACTCGATGATCATACATAAAAAAAAAAAAAAAAAAAAAAAAAAATATACGCGTCGAATTGATAACCTCCTCTTTTGGTCGTCGGTTGAAAAGATAACTATATATGAGGCTATAACTGTATTTTTTTAAATACTGATTTTAATTGATAAAACTGCTCTAAACGGTAAAAGTCATAGCACCACAGTCGCCTAAAATTTAGTTCAACATTTTGACCTTATTTAGAGAGTTGAAATTTTTGAGGCCATGAGAGCCAGAGTGGTTTAGCTGTCATTTTTTCAATAAGTCGATTTTACGGTTAGGCCACTCTGGCTCTCATGGCCTCATATTATGTTGTGTTGTCCGATTAATGATTGGTTTCCTTAACCACGCTGCACGATGAACCGAGCGGTATCAGGCACGGTGGGGTCCGACGTATGCCGCACTCGGGCCGAGGCGTGAGTCGCGCAAGACGCACCAACATGCAGTTTAGGTAACGCAATTATATTAATACACTGTTTCAACATGTTTCCAAAAAAAAAAACTTTCGTACTATACCTTTTTTTTATACACACTCACGCTCGCACACATTTTATTCTTTTTCACATTTTTCCAGGTAATTCACATTTATACTAATTTTACAAACGAAAAGTTTGTTTGTTTGTTTAAACGCGCTAATATTCGAAAGTACTGGGTGGACTTGGATGAAATTTGGTATGGAAGTATCTTGAAGTTTGAGGAAGGATATAGGATTACTAGTAGTTACGTCAGATTTCGCTTCTATGGACTTTATCACGGTAAAAACATAACCTTCCTCTTGCAGTCTGGTAAAAGGCTTCAAACTACTTCCATACCAAGTTTCATCCATATTCACCTAGTACTTTCGAAGATTAGCTTGTTTAAACAAACGAACAAATTGTATCAATAGAACTTCTATCGGAATATTTACCAT
The DNA here is from genome assembly GCA_943138885.2 of Tholera decimalis. Classification (NCBI taxonomy): domain Eukaryota; kingdom Metazoa; phylum Arthropoda; class Insecta; order Lepidoptera; family Noctuidae; genus Tholera; species Tholera decimalis. Next base: position 24,617,323 of record OW964569.2, read on the forward strand.
GTGTATTTATTGTTTCGAGTTTCCGATATTTCGGCACTGTTCCAAGCGCCAATAACGATTGAACTGAAGTCGTTGCGGATAGACGAATCGGTCTACCCTCTTTCTCGTTCGTTTTTTGTGATCGACACCGCTAACACTGTCACATGTATCACTCGAAAGCATCAAACAAACATTTTTTATTATACTTTCTACACGAGCAGTCTCTGCACGCATTCAATACTATAATATCTTCAGAATGCTGTTGAGACATCCCCACTTCTGTAGTGCGTCAGAGAAGTTTGCGTAAGCACATACTGATGACTTCCACGCCATCATGCACATAAAGCTCTGTTCACTGGTCAGCATAGTGCGGGCGAGTAACAACAGCATTCTGTCGACTATGGCGTAGAGGCTAGCTTAACTCCTTTTATGATTCACTTTATGGGAATGACGATCAATCGCGGCACGTTTCCCATAAATTCTCAGTCTACTTTTCTATACCATACGCACAAGTTAGTTATAATTAGGTTACCATGTACACACTTAGAGCGTTCTCATTATGTCCTGATGATTAATTTCTCGTTGGACGACTGTCGTCACTAGCTGTTCCCACCTACAGAATGACTATAGATTACAGCTAAGAAAAGTCGAGTCGAGGCCGACGGTAAAATTTGTCGTTGTGAAAACCTCCATTTAAATACACAAGCCACGACTCTTTTAACGATACGATAATCTTTCGTCACGATATAGTGGAGACGCGCACTAACCCTAGCCTAAGCATATTTTTTATTTAGCCTTTGTTGCCCCAACGCTGGGTAAAGTCCTCCCCCAAATCATTCCAGACAACTTTGTCTGCAGTCTTCTCCGGCCAATCTGTAAGGAATTAGTCCAGACTGTTACGCCATCGCTTCTTACGCCTGCCTCGTTTAGGGGAGACCTCTAGTCTCCCCAGGGTTATGCCGTAACAGCTGTTGCACAGAGAGGGTTCTCGTGTGGTCTTTTTAGAGGTAATGGGGCCCTTTCTGTGCTGAAGATGATCATATGGGTGGTTTTAGTGAGGTGAGAATCCCACACTCCCTGGTCTTCTCCCCGAAAGTCCAGGCGCCTTTTGAAGGTTTCCCCCGAAAACAAAAAATAAAAGGCCTGCTTCGGCTACGATGTCTATCTTGTGACACCCACCGCGTGACAATACTAGCCCATCTGCTCTTGTGCATCCTGTAGATGTGTCCCACCCAACCTCAGTTCAGCCTTGCAGACTTATCACCAACGTCAGCTATACCTGGAGCGTATTAATAACGTTGCGGATGCGGTCGGTCAGCTTGATATTTAGGATGCTACGCTACATCGCTCGTTGGCAAACCATGAGGTTCAAATCCCGCCAACCACCCATGGCCCCACCGACATCATGTCATATGGGCCGAATCGCAAGGAGACGGCTGCGCACATAGCGCGTGCGCTATCACCACAGTTGCTTCTTGACTCCTTTACAAGTTTCCTCGTCCTGTCCCTCTGTGCCTTTCTCCCCATTCTGGGGCGGCCTCTATCGTACGACCCCTCCCATGGGTCCGAACACCACAGCACGCCTTCGCTGCCCGTCCCTGCGCTTACCCGTCTCGCTCCAGCCCGCTCCTGATCTTATGCCATGCGTGCGCGAAGTCTCTCAGCCGCCGGAAGTTAGCTTCCGAAGCCACGAGGTCGCAATAATGGACCGGTCCTTCCTCCAAGCGTGTAATCCCATCCATCATCTTACATCGCGGTTCCTCATACAGGGGGCATTGCGACAAAGTGTGGTCCAAGCTTTCGTCAGCCTCTCCGCAGTAACACACACTTACCTCGTTCAGTCAAAGACCACGATAAATATAATGTGTGATGAAGAATGTGTGTGATTGCAGCACGGGCGGCGGCATCTCGTCGCTGTCGCCGTCGTCGCGCGACGCCGTGGTGGACCCCATCGCCGAGTTGCTGTCGCAACTGTCGGGCGTGCGGCGCGGCGCCGGCCAGCCCGGCACGCCCAGCCAGCTGCAACAGCTCCAGATGCAGCTGCAGCTCGAACGACAACAGGCCACGGTTAGAACTTACAAACATTTAAAAATCGATTGTCTGTAAAGTCGGTTTACTGACGACAGTTGAACGTGACAACGTCATAAGAAAATACTGATGGAATGGTTGCATTTTTCAAAATAAAATTTTAATTTTACATCACTATTACTGCACTTCTCATGACAATGGAAGAATCCCTACACAGTGACTTCATCTCTTAGCGTTTTATGATAGCCTAGTACTTGACTCGTTGAGTCATACATAAATGTCAAAGAATCCCTACACAGTGACGTCATCTCTTACCGTTTTATGATAGCCTAGTACTTGACTCGTTGAGTCATACATAAATGTCAACTTGTAGATCCAATTTGATTTGCTTTGGAACGCCTCAGAGCGATGGAACGCCTCAGAGCGAGGTAACGCCGCATGAGTCATGTATTTTCGTGCGTGCAGCCAGCTTCATCGAATTATAAGACGTTGTCACGTCAAAAAAACTATTTTATTTCTAATCTACCTATCTTTTCTTTCAAATGTATCTCCTTCTACGTTGTATTCATCATAATCATAATCATCATTTATTGCATTCATGTAGTTTACAAGTTGTTACAAATAGGTTATATAGGTTTCATACATGAATCCTGCTAGGGCACAACAATATAAATAATTTAAAGTACTACAGTGTCCATAATGAACAAACAACTCAAAAATTGATACTAAATTTAACATGAAGTAAATGTCACAATCACAGTGTTAATACTAAACAAACCACTTGAACAAAAATACTAAATTTAACATTAAATAAATGTCACATATTACAGAGTCAATAATAATAATAATAAAAAAAAAAACACTTAAACAAGGATACTAAATTTAACATGAAATAAATATGAAATAAATGGCACAATCACAATTGGTCAAATTTCCATTCTTAAATTTTAATATAATAAATTAGAGCTTAGATAAAAATAGTCAATAATAGTATGTCAAAATTGTATGTGCTGTGTATGCATTGTGTACATGTATGAATTTCAATGTCAAAGTTTACTTATCGTCAAAGAATTCCTTTAGAGTGTAATATGATTTTAATGTAAGGTATTTTTGGAGACTGTTTTTGACTGAAGGTCGTGTCTCTTATGAGTGCTGCGTCGATATAGCTATTGCAAATGCAACATCATTCCTCCACATCACTGTCTTCGGTTTTCCATAGGGCTGTCGATACGCTATGACCATTAAGTCAGACGCCGTCGACGCTTTCCATTTGTTATTTATTTACTTTATGGAGGACTTACAACTAATAAAAACACAAAAAGAGCAATACTTAGTCGCCAGCGAGCCAATAACAAGATCTCACGTTTAGACTCATAATAAAATAAAATTTTAAGCATACAAACAGCAACACGCTAACTATAAATTAAAGTTACAAATTCATAAATAATATATAAAGATTTGCTTGCAATGAGTCAACAGTATAACATAGCCACTAATACTTGAACTACCTTCTGGATGAGTTCACACTAGTTGTGAAAGGATCCAGATCATACTACTTGCATATGTCATTATTATTTTTTAAATAGAACCATCAATGTGCTATTACTAGCAATCTTGTTAACCCCTCCAACTGAGCTAAATATTCTTGTATCTGGAGTGAGTTCACAAATACGACACCTTAGACATTAGGCTATTGTCTATCTATATATATCTATCTTACTACTAATCTATATTTTCTTTCAAATTCACACGATGTTAACGCGATTTCGTATGCTTGGGAGGGTTTTCCCGCGTAAATCCTAATCCCGTGGAAATTCCAGGATAAAAAGTCGCCTATGTGTTATTCTAGAATGTCAACTATCTACTCACCAAATTTCATTCAGAACCGTTCTGTAGTATTTGCATGAAAGAGTAACAAACATCCATCACACACTATAAATGCAACTCTATTAAGTTTTCACGCCTAAACAGCTGAACCGATTGAGATGCAATTTGGCATGGGAATAGTTTAGGGCCCTGGAAAGGATATAGGATAGTTTTATCCTGGAATTCCTACGGGATCGGGATTTACGCGGGAAAGCCCTCCCACGCGATCGAAGTCGCGGGCAGAAGCTATTTCGTAATAAAATAAAGTAATAAGTTATATTAGTATAGATACAAAACTAATTTATTGCTTATGGTGATCTTGCCATCATCTCATTACCTTACTAAACCATTCCAATATTATGTTTCACTAGCTTTTGCCCTCGACTTCGTTCGCGTTGAACGTTTTTCCCGCGTAAATTCCGATCCCATTCCGAGCCTATGTGTTATTCCAGGATGTAAACTATCTACTTGCCAAATTTCATTCAGATCCGTTCAGTAGTTTTTGCGTGAAAGAGTAACAAACATCCATCCATCCTCACAAACTTTCGCATTTATAATATTAGTAGGATATAATATTAGTAGGATATTAGTAGGATAGGAAGTAGGATTAGTAGGAAGTAGGATATTAGTAGGATATAAAACTAATTTACTGCCTATGCTGATCTTGCCATCACCTCATTACCTTACTAAACCATTCCAATATTGTGTTTCATTTGACTTTGTATTACAACTGTATGAATTAACGCGGAATCCAATTTGATAAATTATAGTTTAATCACCGACAGGCGGCCCGGCAGCAGCTGGAGCGGCTGCCGCGGCGCGGCGGCGCGGCGAGCTCGGCCGCGGCGCCGCCGCCCGCGCCGCAGCTCGCCGCCGCGCAGCCCGCGCCGCAGCCCGAACCCAGCGACTCGCAGTTTCTCCTCTCCGGCTTCCTCGGTAACTACCTACCACCAGTGCCCCACTACATCACCCCCAAATACTAAATTAAGGAGAGCTCCGCATACTCGTTCGAGTTCTAAGTTGAGCTACGCTATAACTGACAAATGCTTGCACTGTTTGGACGGGCCTGCTCAAATCTATGTGATTCTGTCCTCTAAACGGCGCCACAGACCGCTTCGCGTAACCACAGAATAAAGATGGACAGTATAGAAACTAAGCCTAGTTGACGACATAATTACCAGGGATGTTATGGATATGAAATTTCGGATACGGATTGGATACTGATTCCCCGTTACCCGTGACAACCATGGTAGTCGCAGAAACTACCATCGAAAGTTGATAAGGCAGACATTTGAAAGATGCGTCGCCGGTACTGGACCATGCGATCGGCAAAAGTTATCCAGATTCATCAAAATTAACGACTTCGGACGCGAGGCCCTCCGTCGATTGGTTTTGATCTAATAAAAGCACTCATCCCATCACTGGTCAGAGTTCTGATTGCATGTATTAGCTCTAGAATTACCACAGTTATCCAAGTAACTGAGTAAGATCTAAGGAACCAAAACTGATATATTGAGCCATTCGCGGTATCGCCTTAATACGCCTTGCACTGAGACATGCATGGCTTAATCTTTGAGACAAGCATATAACTACTGGCAGGATCAACCAGGGAGCTTTCTTTATTCTTAAGACATACCGTATATAGTCGAACACGTTCGACATACACCGTACACCCTCTCGATTCCCGAGAGCGCCGTGAAACGCAAACGGGCGAGCTCTGTTTGTGTGTGAATATATCACATAGCGGCGCGCCCGCATCGCCCGGGGAATCGGGGAATCATATACCGGATACGGATAAGGATACGGATATGAAATTATTTCGGATTATCCGTTAGTTTCGGATAATTTCAGTTACGAATATTAGATTTTTAAGGAATTTGAAAAGTAAAATACAAATAGATAATCGTACTATAACGCGCTATTTCATCTCATGTAATGATGTATTACATTTTATAACGCGAGAATTTCATTACAATAACCATCGTGTGGCGCTTCATTACGCGTCATGTTTGGAGTCATGGTGTAATGCAACATTCCCCGGTACTAAATGTAATGTCATATAACATCACTTTCTAACGCATTGTTTTGCGCATGTATACTTCTGTGTTTCGCCGCCGCCCGGCCAATAAAAACAACTTGTCATAACGTGTCTCAATTAGGCTCCGCCGCTATCCGATATTATCCGAAACTTTTATTTCGGATTCGGTTACTGTTACGGATAATTTTTTATATCGGATATCCGAAAGTTTCGGTTACGGTTACGGAGCTCCCTAACATCCCTGATAATTACCTATGCTCCATTGATGCGTTAGGGTTGTCACTTTTAATGATTTTGGTATTTTTTTTTTCACATTTTTGTTCTGTAGTGATCAATCCATCGAATTTAAATAACTACCTAGCTTACAAATACAATTTAAATAAGTTATTTTATGGTTTCGGTTAATCTCAGTAAATGACGATAGTTTAAACACGAAAAACAATTTAATATCAACACAACAACTTGTAGAACTATAGATCTGTAACTTTGTCATTACGGCGGCGTAACCTTTGCAAGTTTTATCTTGGATTCACGTTTTGACAGCAGTATCGTTTTTAGCACCCTCGAATACCTTGAAAACGACACCCATGACGAAAAAATTGATACCTGTTGCAGCCGCCGTCTTGGATTAACGTTTTGACAGCACTATCGTTTTTAGCACCCTCGAATACCATGAAAACGACACCCATGACGAAAAAGTTGATACCGGTTACAGCCGCCATCTTGGATTCACGTTTTGACAGCACTTTCGTTTTTAGCACCATCGAATACAATAGAACGACACCCATGATGAAAAAATTGATACCTATTGCGGCCGCCATCTTTGATTTACATTTTGTTGCAACTATTGCACGATCGGCTTTAAATATCCTCATAACCGCCGCATTCTGGATTTATAAGTAATAAGATCACGAATTCATCATGATCGCGAATTTATAATTCTATAACGATTATAAGTATAAAAAATACAACAAATAAATCATTCTTTCAAAATCAGCAAGAAGTCTGAAATACGATAGCTCCGGTTTTGTTGAAGCCGAGTTCAAAAAGCCGTACACAACGCAATACGTTCCTGGCATTTTCGGAGATAAATAAAATTTAAACGTAACCAATCGTCTCGACGCAACACGGACTACTGAGAGCACTGTAACTAAGACTTAGAGGTCTCGTCGGTGCGCATGTTTGTGTGAGTGTGCTGTTTCGAGCGTTTGTAGGTAGATTCCGTACTGTCTGTCTATTATTTTTTATTCTGTGGCGTAACCTACTATCTATTTCTACTATATCTAATTCCTTCAAGCCCGTTCCATCATCGGACTACAAGACAAACGGCGATGCGCCATCTTTACAGGTAGACATTCCACCCATACGCACAAAACGTTTTGGGAATACCTTTATTGCGTACGGCTAAGAAGTGGAATTCCCTGCGGGTGTCTGTGTTTCCCGATAGCTATAACCTAGGGGTCTTTAAGTCAAGAGTGAACAGGTTACTTTTAGATAAGCGTGCTCCTTCTTCGACCACATCACTTACCATCAGATGATATGGTGGTCAAACATAACCCCTAAATCTATATATATAAAAGAAAGTCGTGTTAGTTACACTATTTATAACTCGAGAACGGCTGAACCGATTTGGCTGAAAATTGGTAGGGAGGTAGCTTAAAACCAGGAGACGGATATAGGATATTTTTTATCCCGGAATTCCCACGGGGTCGGGATTTAAGCGGGAAAAACATCCCACGCGAACGAAGAAGAAATAGGGTTGGTGTAGGGTAGGGGTAGTGTAGGGGTAGTGTCGGGGTAGGGGTAGGGTAGGGGTAGGGTGGGGGTTGGGTAGTGGTAGGGTAGGGTAGGGTTGGGGTATGGTAGGGGTAGGGGTAGGGTATCGGTTGGGTAGGGGCAGGATACCACGCGAACGAAGTCGTGGCGGGTCAGCTAGTATAAAATAAAGGAGAGCTCCCCATACATGGAACTGAAACATTTTTTTTTTTTTTTTTTTTCATGAAAACTATACTCTGTGGTTTCTATAGATAGGTCTTTAAAAATGACGTTGAGGTTTTTAAAATATTTTTTTCTTTAAGTCAATCGTTTAAAAGATATAACACTACCAAAGTGGTGAAATGTGTACCCCCTTCTAACTTTTATAATACTAAAGTCAAAAAATTGGCCAAGTGCGAGTCAGACTCGCCCATGAAGGGTTCCGTAGTAACAATAATAATATAATATAATAATTATGTATATTTATTTGACGATTAAAAAAAACCTTAAAAAATTCTTAAAACTACCTAGCTTATTTACATTTCTACAACTACGCTAAATAACTTTGTTTTTCATAGTGTTTGTATGAATTACAAAGTTATATTTGCGGTTTTAGAAAATATGCTGTATCTCAAAAACTGCTGACCCGATTTCGTTCAAACCAATTTTTGGTTGAAAGTTTACATTAAGATCTACAGATATATATTTTTTTTTTAGATTTTTCACTCCATTATTATAGAAGTTAGAGGGGGAGGGGCACATTTTACCACTTTGGAAGCTTACATCTTTTAAACGATTGACTTTATGAAAAAGTGGTTATTAAAAATATTTTTCTTAAAATCGGAATGCGTTTTTTTTTATTAAAAATAGGTTCCCGTTTGACCACTATCTCACCTGATGGTAAGTGATGATGTGGTCGTTTCACAGTATTTACCACCACATACCACATCATCACTTGACTACTACATCAACTATTATACATGTGAAACTTAGTAGGTAGATGTATTCATCTACCTACTAAGTTTCACATGTATAATAGTTTCGGAATAAAATTTCTGTGACCTACGGACGGACGGACGAACAGAAAGATAGACAGACAAAAATAAAAAAAATTAAAATAAACGGGGGCTCCCCATACATGGAACTAAAACTGAATTTTTTTTTTCGTGAAACCTATCTTTGTGTGGTATTTATAGACAGGTCTTTCAACATGACATTGAGGTTTCTAAAACCACTTTTTCATAAAGTTAATCGTTTAAAAGATGAGACGCTTCCAAAGTGGTAAAATGTGCGTCTCCTCTCTAACTTCTATAATAATGGAGTGAAAAATCCTAAAAAAATATGTCTGTAGACCTTAATGTAAACTTTCAACCAAAATTGGTTTAAACGAGATCGGGTCAGCAGTTTTTGAGATACAGCATATTTTCTAAAACCGCAAATATAACGTTGTATTTCATACAAACACTATGAAAAACAAAGTTATTTGGCGTAGTTGTAAAAAAAATATAAGTAAGCTAGTTTTAAGAAATTTATAAGGTTTTTTTGTCAAATAAATTTACATATTATATTATGAACCCTTCATGGGCGAGTCTGACTCGCACTTGGCCAATTTTTTATGTACATTCACCGATTCCTCCATCAATTGTGGACCATTGAGGTATTTCCATTGCCATAGTCATAATCTGATGATGGGATCCCAGGGAAATCGAGGGAATCTCAAATTTTATAGGCACATGCGTTGTTTTTTTGATATTTTCATCATTCAGATGTTTGTATCAGATAGTCATCTTTTTAAAATAGTAATATCAAAAAGTATAGATCCAATTGAATCCGGGTTTTCACTGTTGAAATTATTATTTTGAAGGGTATGTTTAAGTAGGTATTTAATTCATTTGGATTTCTTATTCTAAAAACAAAGTAGTCGTAGCCGTGTTTGGCCTTCATAGAATATGCATGAGAGAATTTACGAATAATAGTAGAGATAGATACGTCTGCATCTAGTAGAAGTCGGTACTAAGCCAAATGAATAGGCCCGAAATCCTTTCCGAGGCACAGAGAAATCCGATAAGTTAAGATGCCCCACCTGCTCACAGAACGACCTCGGAAAGCGTAGCTTAACGTCGAAGATCGGTCTGACATGAGCTCTTGTTATTTATAAGCAACTAGCTTCTGCCCGTGACACTCCACCAACGACTCCGTCCACAGGCCTTAGCGTGCGGTTGTTTAAATGTAAATATTAGTATGTAAGCCCTGGCTGGGGGCCTTTTAATTTAGAGATCACCACAGGATTGTCCGGTTAAGTAGTAACCAGCCTTAGTGTGCTGAACTACGAGTGGCCCTATACGAAAAAAAAAATTACAGCGACAACGTTCGCGTGACAGGGTTTTCCCGCGTCAATCCCGATCCCGTGGGAATCTGGGATAAAAACTATCCTATGTCCTTCCCAGGGTCAAAATTTCATCTAAATCGGTTCAGCGGTTTAGGCGTGAAAAGGTAACAGACAGACAGACAGTTACTCTCGCACTTGTAATATGATGGATTTCCAATATATTTAGTTGTTGTGTGTTCAGGCGCGAGCGACAGCCAGGCGGGCCCCGAGGCGGCGCACCGCGCGGCGCTGCTGCGCGGGCTGGTGCTGGCGTCGCTGGGGCGCGCGGCGCCGGCATGGCGCGCGCCCGCGCCGGCCGCGCCCGCGCCGCCCGCCCCGCGCGCCGCGCCCGCCCCCGCGCCGCCCGCCGCCACGCTGCGCGTCAAGCCGCAGCCGCGCACCAAGGTACCGAGCCGCGCCGCCCGCGCCCCGCGCCCCGCGCCCTGATACTGACGGCCTGTTCCCCGCAGGAGGCGGCGGCGCGCGCGCTGGCGGCGGCGCGCCAGCTGCCCGAGGGCAGGTAGCCCGCCGACGCCCGCCGCCGGGAGCCCGCCGCGCCGCCCCAGCCCGGCGCGGAGCGACGTCGGAGGATCAAACTATTGGATGTTTACTCGTTAGATGTTACGGTAGTCCGCGGCCGCGCGGCCGGTCGCGACCGCTCTCGAGGGGACGCCGTGGCCGTCGATGTTGTTAGTGTTTATCCGTTGTACATATGGAGTCGCGGGGCGAGCCCGGTCGCCCGGCCGGAGACGCTCCGTCGCCTGGACTAGTTTCTTTGTTTTACGCTAACACTTATTAGTGGACGCTTTTGTTTGTTTTGTTGGCTTTCCAAATATCCGTGTGATTTCCTTTATCATAGAGAATTTAATAGTGATGGAATGTTTTAATCGATTAAACTACAATTAAATTTAAAAGAATAATGATATGCATAGGGCGGCGTTATTAAATTATTATCGTACGAGAGGAGTCCTATCGAATTGCATTTGTATTAAGATTAGATAAGTTTAAATAATTCGCAGATTATTCAAAATTAATTATAATATTGACAACGGGTCAGTCATTAAAGTGGACGTCGTTTAAGATTGCTATTAAAATAATTATTGTATTTATCTTATATAAAGTATAGGTATTGTTTTAATTTATTCAGCAACTTATTAACATATTTCACGGTAAACACTGACTCCTCTCTAAAGTTGTTATTTTGATAAAACAGTTGAAAACATACTTACCCACAAATTTTCACTAGCTACTCAAACAAAGTGCTTATTAGTTTGATTATTATACTCCAACATTACAAAATGTTTGTATGTACCCTAATTAAATTCTATAATATTAAAAATGTATTTTATTTACTAAATTATTAGCAACCAAGCCCATAATTTGTTTTATTTCTCCCATGTTGCAGAATGAATGATTATTGACTACAGCTGAGGCTAGTGAAACATCAAAAAATGTTTATATTCGAGAAATGTCAAGGATTCCACTGCAAGTGTTGATTGCGGGTCATAAGTTTTATTTATAATTAATTAATTAATGTAGCTCTAATAATCAATTCAATTAAAATTAAAAATCCAAGGTTACTTCAGTCAACATACTATACATTACTACAAAACTTTACCGAGAACACTCAATAGCTACTATGGAACTCGACTAATCGAATAAGTTTTCATACATGTTTGTGGTATGTTGAAGTTTATAACATAACCAAACGGATCGGGCTAATAGCTATTGTTATATCACATAAACTTTGTACTATGTTATAGTTTTTAACTACATTTTTTTTTCCAACATTTCATCCACCACAGTTTAAAATGTTAAGGTATGAATGGTATGATACACTATCAAGTCTTCCATGAATAAATTATGGACGAATTAATTATTACATAATTATTTAAAATACCTGCCCACATATTACACATCTCTCGGTACAAATTAATAGCCCTTAGTACACTATCATTCAATAACACGTAGCCTCACGTAGGTACGAACCATATCCCAATATTGAAATATTGATAAGACGTCATTTTTGGTTAGACAAGAACACGTTTACACTTATCGCGAAGTAAGCGGGGATGTTTACGGAAGCGCAATAGACAGTTCCTTTCTAGTAAAAAGTATAGCCACCACCATGCTCGATTAGTTCACTTTCGTCGGCCAGATGTGTTTCACTGATAGCAGCCACACCAACATTATAACGACAAAGCTCCCTTTTTTTTTCGTGAAATTATCAAATAAGTCCTCCCACTCCGGGCAGGGTGGGAGGGACTGTCAGACTTTTACTGACTAAAATCCACGGTGTTCCTTCAATAACCCTTTACATACCGGGGCCACGGTAACGGGATGAGTCCCACGACCCCGGCGGGCTTCGGCCCTCTGCAGAGGGGGCCTCGTCATGTTGCTGACGCTCTTTGAGGCGCGCGTGGAACACGACGCGCCGTCGACCCGGGCATGGTCCATGGTCAGACAGCGAGTTGCCCTTTACTCGCTGTCCGCATGCCCGCGCCTACGGTGGCCGGAGATCGTCGGCCGACGTCCGACGCCGTGGGCGTCTACCACTGAGCTACGATTGCAGATTTCCGTTCTGGACAGGCGTCCATCGCGTACCATCACGGTCAAGAAGTGTCCGCACATTCCACGCTTCAAATGCCAAATGATGTGATGTTGATGTAAAATATTTGATTAAATCTCTGTATCAGGTTTATATTTGGCTTGCGCAAGTAGGTATATATGACCGCGTTTCTGATTTCCGTGCGTAGCTCAAATAGCTCAATATTCGGTTTCGCCGGAATCTTCACTTACTTTGTCTGCTTTATAATATGCTCTTTAATCCTTTTACTCCTTTTTATCTTAAGGAGCGTTTTCAGTCCCTCTGTAACACACATTCTAGATCCTAGAGATCATTGGAAAATTTAGAGTTAAGTAGTCGTATGCATTCCACTTCTTTCTTTGACAAATCTTTTACTATTCAAGCAGCTCGTTTGTGGAATGCATTACCCATAGAAGCGAGGCGTGCTCAAACGCTACCAGCGTTCAAAAGAATGGTGAAGGAGCATTATCTTTCCCTGTAGCTTTTCCCTTCTTTCTCAACTGTGCATGTAATATTTGAGTCATCTAATATCAAAGGCGGCAATATCCACTGTGGTCGATTTTGTACAAAATGACAAATTAGTATATTATGAAAAATATATTATCTTACTGCTTGTAGTCTTAATATAAAATAGAATAATAACATTCTAAACACTTTTCAATGGTTTCCTTAAACATTTATCATCAAATAAACTAGAAATTTACGTAAAACCGTCGGAGATTGCCGGATTTGATGGAGACGTGTGGATATTGCCGGATTTGATTTTGACGCGCGTGGAGAAAGCCATGTTTGATATAACTATCCGCCATGTTTAAGAGGTGTCCTATTGTATCTAAAATCTTGATACTTTATGAATGGGTATAATAATAAGTTAAACCGAACGATATGAAAGAACAAAACTAGAAATACTTTATTTCAAAATATCAGTCTGTAGACACTTTGGGAATAATTAAATGAGATTGTGTAGGTAATACATTGAAATGAAATGAAATGAAATGAAATGAAATGAAATGAAATATTTATTCTGTAAATTGGTTATAAATAACACTTTTACACGTCATGTTTTTTTGCGTGTTTAGTTTAGCTAGATGAGGCCGGTATTTCCTAACTGACTACTCTGAGAAGAAACACCGAAACAAACTCAGAGGTCAAAGTCTCTTTTAAAGTCCAGACAATTTGTATTTGTATATGAGAAGCATGTAGGTTCATGTCTGTGGTATTCTTTTGAGGAAATAACCACGCAAATTTGAGCGGACCTGTCCAGACAGTGCAAGCATTTGTCAGTTATCGTGTAGCTCAACTTAGAACTTAAGGAGCTCAACAATTTGACGAACAATACCAAAGTAAGGACCTTTGGGTAGGCCACAGAAGTACTCAAACTGCTTGACATCATTAAATAAATTATAGTGAAAGCAAAAACAATGAAGAAAGAATAACCTACATCGTCCTCACATTTACAATAATGAAATAATTTTATATATATAAAAAAAAACAACAATATAAAAAAAAGAAAACAACAATATATAAAAAAAACAACAAACAAAAACAAAAATTAATAGGTATATACAATACTTGAGAAAGCAAAATTTTAATTAATCAAAAATAAATCATCAATCATAATTTTAAAAAGAAATAAAAAAGGCACACGTATATCACTGGAGCATCTCATTCCCAAGCCTTCTTGTCCTCAATATAATCTTTAACACTGTAAAAAGCTTTCTGACATAGTTTACGTTTTATCAATAATTTGAATTTATTAATACTTAGTTTTTGAATATGGCTAGGAATTTTATTATAAAAACGTATACATTGGCATCTAAACGAACCACCTATTTTTTTTAACCTTGTTTTAGGAATGACATATGTGTCTTTGTTCCTTGTATTTACACTATGAATATCACTGTATTTTTTAAACAGATTAATATTTTTGTGTGCATACAAGAGGTTGTCATAAATATACTGAGATGGCACAGTCATAATATTAATCTCCTTAAATTTGTCTCTTAAGGAGTGCTTAGGACTTAATTTATAAATTGCACGAATGGCCCTTTTTTGTAATACAAATATTGTGTGAATGTCGGCGGCATTTCCCCAAAGTAAAATGCCGTATGACATCACACTGTGAAAGTAACTAAAGTAGACTAAACGTGCTGTTTCGATATCAGTTAATCCACGTATTTTTCTAACGGCATATGCTGCAGAACTTAGCTTTTTTGACAATTTATCTATATGGGGGCCCCACTGAAGCTTCGCATCCAAAGTTATGCCCAAGAATACTGTGGTATCTTCGGCTTTCAATATTTCGCCCTTTATTGATACACTAGTATTCACTTGTCTAACATGAGGTAACGTAAATTTTAGGAATTTGGTTTTTTTCTCATTAAGAAGAAGATTATTAACATTGAACCAGCTAACTACAGTTGCAAGGGCTCTGTTAACTTCTTCAGTAACCTGCTGTTGACGTTTGATTTTAAATAAAAGAGAAGTATCGTCAGCAAATAGCACTATGTCATGATTTTTGATCAGGTACGGCAAATCATTTATATAAATAAGAAACAAAAAGGGACCTAAAATTGAGCCTTGGGGGACCCCCATTTTGACCACAGATCCCGGCGATCTTTTGCCGTTCACATCGACTCTCTGAATCCTTTCACTCAAGTAAGAGGACAAAAGATTCAGAGAGGTGTCCCGGAATCCGTAGTAGTGCAGTTTCCTGATTAATGTCTCATGGGGAACACAGTCAAATGCCTTGGACAAATCACAAAAAATGCCCAACGCATCGCACTTATCTTCCCATGCATTATAAATGTGTCCTAAAAGTTCAACACCGGCATCAGTTGTTGAACGACCCTTTGTAAAACCAAATTGTTTATTATGTAGCAGTTTGTGTTTATTAAAATATCTTTGCATCTGCATTAAAATAATTTTCTCAAAAATTTTACTGAAAGTGGGCAGTACAGAAATAGGTCTGTAATTAGTAGGGTCAGATGTACTACCCGATTTAAATAGTGGGATTATTTTACTATATTTCATTAAATCAGGAAACTCACCGCAATCAATACAATTATTAAATATAACAGCTAATGTAGGAGCAATAATGTGTATAATGGACTTAGTAACATCAACAGAATTACCCCACAGGTCTGCAGTCTTTTTAACATTCAAAGAATTAAAAGTTTTAATGATGTCATTAAAAGTAACATATTGGAATTTAAACTCTGAACTACAAACTGGAACATTTTTTTTAAGTAGTGTTTCTGCAGCAATGGTAGATGATTTTAGCGACTTGGTTGTCGATACAGGAATGTCAGTGAAAAAATTTTCAAATTCTGTGGCGACTTGTGAATCTAATGTTATTATATTATCATCAATAGTGAGGGTGTAATCACTATTTCGGTTGCAAGACCTTCCCGTTTCGCTTTTTATAATATCCCAAGTCGTTTTAATTACATTACTACTATTTTTAATTTTAGAACTCAAGTAGCGAGACTTGGCAATATAACAGACTTTTTTAAATAATTTAGAATAGTTCTTAACATATAAATGAAATTCTGCCGAGTTAGTGTAAGACCGCTCCTCATAGAGTTCATAAAGCCGATTTCTACTTTTATAAATACCAGTGGTGGCCCAGTCACTGAAAGAAGTGTTAGTATTTACTGAAGCAATTTTGGGAATAAATGTGTTATCGAATTGTTGGCAATATATTTTGAAAAAATCATTATAATGTTTATTAGGGTCCTCATTAGTTAACAAACAGGGCATTTTATTTAAGAGTTTAGTTTTGAATGCTTCCAGGCGATATTTAGTTTTTGGATTTACAGTGATATTCTTTTTTAACATTTTATTGACTTTTTTTGGTAAAGTAATTAGTTGCCCACAATGATCAGAGTCTATTAAATTAATGATTTTTTTGTGAGTCGGTACAACATCCGTAAAAATATTATCTAAACAAGTGGCACTAGTAGGAGTTATTCTAGTGGGCTCCATAAATAGGTTTACAAGATTGTATGATTGGAATAAACTAATAATGTTAGTGCTCAAACTAGAATTTTCTAATAAATTAATATTAAAATCACCACAAACAATGACATATTTACTCGAGTTACAGATTTTATGCAAAACTTCATCCATTACTTTTTCAAAGCAATCGTACAATCCTGAAGGTGGTCTGTACACACTTAATATAATAAACTGCTCCAATTCAATACACGCTATTTCAATAGATCGTTCAACAGAGAGGCTCACAATATCCATTCGGTTCCTGAATTTAAGATTATTACTTATTAAAATTAAAGAGCCACCATGTATAGCATTCACTCTGCTGAAAGAACTACCAACCTGGTAATTATTATAATTGAAAATAAATTGATGGCTTTGAAGCCAATGTTCAGTTAGGCAAAGAATATCAATATTGTTAAAATTAAGAAAAAAGTCTACTTCTAAGTCTTTGTTTAAAAATCCTTGAATATTTTGATGTACCAGGTTAATAGTATTTATTGATTTTAAAACTATATTTGTGTCCTCTTTGCAGTTTAAAAGTTCATTACTGCTAGAGATTCCCTCTGTTGTCAAAATTTCTAATTTAAATTCTCAGTAGTAAAATTATTTGCAACCAAGCAATTGGTTGAGTTATGTAAACTGTCAATGCAATAATTAATTTCAGTATTATTAGATACCCTAGATAATACTGAATATTCACTTAACCTAGGATCAGTAAAATTATCAATAAATGAGTGTATATTGTACGCTAACAAAGTAGCCAATAAATGTCGACTTTTTTTGGGAAGATACATATATTCCCGAATCAAAACAAAATCTCTAACAAAATTGTTAGTATCAAAATACAATAAATGGTCACTATGACGGCATACTAACATATGCATCAAATTATTAAGTCTATAAATATATTCATTTTCTATACATGTCAAATTATTAGAATAAGGCAATGCACATAAAATTAATTTGCCTAATTTTAATTTAAGGAGGGTGCCAATACCATTAACAATGTCCTTTTTTGTCACATTAAGACTGTTTCCAAATAAAAGAATGACTGTGGTCTGCTCATTCAATTTTGATTGTTTGATTTTATGAATGAGCTCAGTGAAATGCAGGTTATGGTAACAATGACTTACTACGGTATGATCGCAATAATTATTTAATAGTGAGCCAAAACCTGTGCCTAATCTATCTGAATACACTAAAATGTTACTTTGAGCTGGGTTTGTGGTTTCCAAAGTATGAGGCAAAATGGGGGAGGATGCAGGAGTAATCTGTGGTAACATGATGGCCGGGTGATTTGAAGCACAACTACAGGTGAGGTCATTTGTCAATGACTCATACCTCTCCGCATTAAACTTTACCAAGTCCACCAAGTCACAGGCCTCCTGCATGCGCTCACTTAACATTTTCTGGCTCAACTCATACTTACAAAACATATCCCTAAGTGTATTTTCCCTACTCAATAATTCCTGCTCTAGATTTTGTATATCAAAATCATACACCTTTCTCTGATTATCTAACTTTAAATTACATTCTTTTAATTGGCTATTTAGGATAACACGTTGCTTTCTAAGTTCAGTATTATATTTATAAACACTTTTTGATTTTAAAAGTTTCTTGTACTTTTGAATGTTTCTATTAATTTTAATGTATTTCTTTATTTTATTGTGGCTACCTAAAACAGGACAGTTTGTTAATGTATCGTCCCCAGTTAAGTCTATGGTATAGGTGGGCTTCTTACATACTAGTCCGGATCCACTACCCACCAGCTCGTCAAAAAGACTGTTTGTATTGGCCACTTGTTCACTGGCTCTCAAGGTTTCTATAGTAGAGATTGTGTTATGAGCCTTGTTTAATTCCGCTTCCAGTCCCGATATACGTTTGAGTGCTTGGTCATGTGTGTTGCTGCATTCTTGAAACCCAGACACCAGATTGCGGAGATGGTGATGCTGGTCGAGTATGTCCATGTGCTGGGTGTGCAGTTCCACAAGCTGTCTCTTGAGTTCTGTGTTTTTGTCAACTAAGTTCCTGATTTCCACCTCGCTTTCCTCTCTTTCTCGCAGCAGGTCACTGCAGGTCTTCTTTGAGACCTCAAGCTCCTTCAGTGCGGCATTCAGTTTGATATTCATGTCACGTACAGTAGCTCCACGGGTCATCATATTGAAAAAGTTGATGAAACTGCTCCTGGAATATGACAAGAATCAACTGAGTATTTGGGGAAGAGTACTAAGGAAGTTTAGAACAGTAGTAGGTAGAAGGAAAATATATAAATATTAGAATTAAATGAAAAAATTAAAGAATAACAGACAAAATTTTTAAAATTACAATAAATAAGAAAGAAAGTAGGTAGCAGAAAAAGAGAAAAAGATTCTACTATTAACTTCTAATTTATGTGTATCATGTATCTAACACAATACTTATTGATTTTCTAATATCAGAAATTCATTTGCTCAAAGTTTTTCTAGCCTAGCTTAGTTGATAAACAGTACCTATGTAATGTTAAATGATATGGGTTTCTTGCTTTTACAATAAACAGTTAGCTACTAGTTTAAATGAAGTTAATAGATGATTAAGAAGAATTTAACAGTAATAATGTATGTGTATTGTAAATATGCAGTGTAACTTTTGTCTGAGGCGAATGTTTTCGTCATCGATTTTGCTTCCACAGTTTGTCAAGCAAAAGGAGACATAAAC
This sequence comes from Tholera decimalis, assembly GCA_943138885.2. Taxonomy (NCBI): domain Eukaryota; kingdom Metazoa; phylum Arthropoda; class Insecta; order Lepidoptera; family Noctuidae; genus Tholera; species Tholera decimalis. The sequence continues at coordinate 24,636,637 of OW964569.2, forward strand.
GGTGCCAATGTGTGCTGGACGTGGCTCAGAAAACTGAGCAGTATTTGTAGGTGTTCTGAAGTGTGTAATAGGCAATAATATGAAAAAATATACTCCCCGGGTTTGGTGATTTCAAATCCGCAGTCCAAACTGACAGCCGGTCCAAAACTTATTGTTTTATAGAATTTAGACGTTATTACAACAAAAACACTGACTGGGTCACTTTATATATTGATTCTAAGGTAAATAACACATTTAAAACTAATTTATACACAATTAATGAATATTTAATAAAAAATTATCTACGAGATCGTTTTTTCACGACCTGTCACCAGTGTTGCCAATTGCAATTTTTTTTTTTTCCTTTCATTACTAACTTCATTACTAATGTTTTTATAGAAAATTAATATTAGTAACAGTTGAACGCATACTGAGCATACATCTGTCCTGGGGCTGCCGAAACCAACATTATAGTAATTGTTGAAATTTTTTCTGATATAACGTTTTGTAACTTTTAATTGTGCTTCGATATGTAGTTGATTATTGTACATTTTTCACATTTTGTTAATGGTTTATGATGAATGGTGGAAGTTGCACTGACAAATATCGTCGCTGTGAATGTCCCCGAAAATAATGCGGTTCATAAACATGAAACATTAAGGACGCATTTACATTTATCACTCGCTCAATTTTAGGTATCCTAGTAGCAACACAACAACATTGCGCGCACACACACTTACAAACCATTGTTCGCCCGATTTTATACATTACTTAAACTAATATTGATACTTGAATGTAATATTATATTTTCTTTAATATTGTTTGATCATAATAAGTTGTAACTTATTGTTTACAAAGGCTTACATGCTTATTGATTAGATGTTAGTTTCAATTTTGTATTAATGTGTTTGACGCCCGATTAGGAGTACTAGGGGACTTTGGAAATAAAATACTCATATGTGATAAAAAAATTAATAAGAAATAAAGAAGTTTCGTCATGCCTGTCTGTCTGTTTGTCCATCCGTCTATATGTCACATCCATTTTCAACCGACGAAAAAAACGGAGGAGGTTATCAATTCGACGCGTATATTTTTATTAATGTTTGATCACCGATTACTCGAAGACGGCTGAACCAATTTGGAAATTTCTTTTTTGTTTGAAAGAGTATACTTCGAAATTGGTCCCATTGTCACCAAGTCAGGAGCTGATAATGGGATCTTGGAGTAATCGAGGGAACTCTTCAAATATTATAGGCACACCTACAGTGATTTGAGTATTTCATTATAGTAACTTGTGTGGTTGCATTCGAAAAGCACCATTTGTGAAGTGGATCTGATGATGAATACCACAGATGGCCACTGGAACTACTCAATATATAAGTAGGAATAAGAAGTATTTCATGGGTTCCGCTTCGATTACTTGAATAAAGTTATTAAGCACAATATGCTCGTCACAATGCATATGATAAAGTGAAGCTGAGGGTGAAGTACCAGGAGAACTCCTCAACAATTAACGGCCCAGCATTGGGAAAAGCAATATTTTGTCTACTTTCTAACTAATTTCAGAAGTCGGACACCGCCTATCTACCGAAATTAAAGTTATTTTTCAATTTACAGTGTTTTTTGGAAGTTGGTTTAATTTTTTTGGTAAATAGTTTTTATATTCCGAAACTATTAGGACTATACATGTGAAACTTGGTAGGTAGATGTATTCTGTAAACCGCGTTCCGATTTAAAGAAAAAAAAATATAAAAAAAATATTTTCTGTTTCAGTTCCATGTACCCCACATGGAACTGAAACTGAAAATATTTTTTTTTCATGAATCTTATGCGTATGTGGTATTAATAGACAGGTCTTTAAAAATGACATACGGGTTTCTAAAACCACTTTTTCATAAAGTTAATCGTTTAAAAGATATACACTTCCAAAGTGGTAAAAATAGAAGTAAGAGGGGGACACCCCCCTCTTACTTCTATAATAAAGGAGTGAAAAATTATACAAAAAATATATGCTATGATCCTTAATGTAAACTTTCAACCAAAATTGGTTTGAACGAGATCGGGTTGGCAGTTTTTGAGATACAGCATATTTTCTAAAACCGCAAATAAAACTTTGTAATTCATACAAGCACTATGAAAAACAAAGTTATTTGGTGTAGTTACTACGGAACGCTTCATGGGCGAGTCTGACTCGCACTTGGCCAATTTTTTAGTTTTTGTACGGACTGAACATATTGGCATATTGAACCGTATGAAGTAAGCCCAACAAAAGGTAACTGTTGTATATCGTTGAGAAATTCCCTCGACTGTCTATGGTCTCCATCATCAGACCTGTAATGGCACTTATAACCCATATGGGTGCAAAGTTCTCATCAATATAAATGAATATATTTGATTTGATTTCATTTATTCAATAACGATTTTTGCATCATGTCTGAATTTCTATAATTAACACAAGGTAGCTACTGTAAACCGTTGAGGAGTTCCCTTAACTGTCCTTCGTCTTCATCATCAGACCTCTAATGACAGTCACAAACTATTTAGGTGTAAAGTTCTGGTCAATTCAAATTAATCAAGCCCAAACAAAAGGTTACTGCTGTAAATCGTTGAGGAGTTCCCTCGACTGTCAGGCAGGAGTCAATCTGATGAAAGGCTCCATCATCAGATCAGCTCTAGACCTTCCTTAATTTGTAGTACTTTAAGATACTTAATGAAAAAAAAAAAACATTTATACGGTCGAATTGCGAACCTCCTTATTTGAAGTCGGTTAAAAAAAAATTGTTGTTTCATGCTAGGTTCAGTAACCAATATCCATCCAATTCTAAAAATAAGTATGGTTCTCGTTCTTACTTTTGTTTCGGTACGAAAAAGCATCAACGTATTTTAGTCACAGTATACAAGATGCCACTCTTTTTATTATAGGTTTCGACGTATTTATTTTTTGGAGGAAAGCGATACACCCCTGCGTTCACGAGCGCGTCTCAGCGCGGAATGACGGTCGGAGCCGTGCGTTTGGTAGAAAAATGTATGAAGAAATTTGAGACCGATTTTATTTTTCTCATAAATCATAAAGTTTTTTATGTATGTTCAAAATAATTAACTTAACGTATAGATAAATACATAGGCTATAATTTCTTGTTATTTTGAAGTTATGAATATGCTCCAGATTTGGCTTACAGGTACGTATTCAGACCCCATTTTTTGTAATTTTCTACGATTATTGCGGCGATAAAAACGTATTTGTGTGAAAAAGATGTATAGGACTGTGTAATTATAATGCATTCAATGTGGAGATGAATAAATTATCTTGAAATTAATATCATAACATTGTCAACATTTTAACTCCTTATGTATCAAAATGGGACCAGAAAAACATTGATATTTGCGAGAAAACGTAAATGCGTCTTTAATAAACAACTTCACTGACTTCTTCTTTTCTGAGAATAAATGGGACTTGTGGTCTCCACCACTTTTCTCCTTCACTGGTTCGCCACCAGTTTCCAAAAACTTTTTGTAACATATTGCACTCTGTGTTTCGTAATATTCAAGATGTCAAGGAATGCTTTCTGACAAACACGATTTTTTTTTGTTTATTGTGCTATACACTGTGAATTTTGGTTGAAATATTTTTGTGTGGCCTTTTTCTTTTAGGAATTTTACAAGTACAGTATTTGAGAAGAAAAGCATCTTGAGTTTCTTTATCTGGGTGTTTATAAAATGCACTATGAAAATTATTCAAATCTCGCATCGTTAGTGACCCGCATTTAAAAACTCCCTTACGGTGTCGACACATAGCCTATGTTGGAAGTTGATTGGAGGAGTACCTTTTGGAAGACAAAAAAAGTATTAAATAAATAAATTATGCAATGATTACTAATAATAATAGGTACTTAAATACAAAAAATCCACGGAATAAATTTAATATTAAAATGTAATTATCTTAAAAGTATCAAACCTGGTAAAGTAATGTACTTACCGCTCTCATTTTGCAACGTTTTCTTATCCAATTTTCTGGCTGATCTGTGTGTTTTCGGGGTTGATTGGATATACTTGGACATGCCCGACACTCCATATTTCTAGTTTTTATTGATACTGGCTCTCAAATAACACTTAAACTCAGAAAAAGACAAAAAACATACACCGATCGGCAGTTACAAACAGCGTGGGCGCCATACTAAATACTGCGCTCTGATTGTTCGACATGGATATTGCCAGTTTTGATTTGAAAGACAAGCAACAATGCCGTGTTTGTTCCAAACTTCATATTTATTTGCGTGTTTTCTATGGGATATTCCCGTTTCTGATGACCAATGATTTTCTCAATATAAACTAGGACCACAGATAAATAAAATGACACTTAAAGTTTAATTTCGACCAAGAGTGGATATTGCCGCCTTTGATATTAGATGACACATTTATTAGTAGGTATATGATTTTTGTATTCTATCGTCGTTGTCAAACCAAAACCTGCTATGTGCAAAAAGCAAAGATATATAATAAACTATAGATACGTTGTCCGCGCTCTAAAATGGCAAGTTGAAATCAAGGTAAGTGCCTCGTGTCTGTTTAGTTACGCACGAACCTGTGTCGCGATCGCTACACTAATACATCTTAAGAAAAAATGTATTTTAAAAGAAAATTAGGAAAAAAGCATGGCTTTGTGTGTTTTCAGACGTTGCACTAATTATACTGCTTCCGTGAGAGGTCAAAATGTGTCATTTCATAGGTAAATATCAACAGAAATACATTTTTTATTTTTATTTTTCTACACGGCTAATGGCGGCTAGCGTATGAATGAAGTCAGTCACGTGACTTTAGGGGAGGTTGTTAACTAAAGATGTATATTCATCTCTCTCTAACATCAGGTGTACCTAAGGATGGCATTTATTTTCTGTCCCTTTCTTTACACGTATTAGATAGTAATTCTCTGTGTGTGTTTCGTGCCGTTTTTGAGAGGTGTTTTGTGGGAATATGACGCGTCTATTATAATACGTCATTGGCAAAAAGTATACTTTTGAGATATTAACAAAAGAAGTTTTCCTTAAAAAATATTTTCATGAGAGTTATGTTTTTTAAGTATTTTATTTCAAAGTTATCATTATTATACTTAAATTCGTTTGTATGATAAACACATAAAAATAGTAATTTATTTATTTTTTAGATTATAGAGAAAAGAAGCACATAGCAGATTTTAAGTAGTCAAGTTTAGGGCACATAATAGGTTTTAATAAAAATAATATTGAAATTACGTAAATATTTAATGTTGGCTCATAAAAAAGACTGTATTAATTAGGCTTATATTTAAGGCAATCATAAAATGGATGGTAGTCACGATCTATAAATGGTTTCAATTCTTGAAGTTGATTAAACTTTGATTGAGTTATTTCCAATGGACCATCCTACAATGGCGCAGGTTCAGGGTACTCTTGGGGAACCTGCCTTCGTTGCGGAATAATTGTATAATCTTCTGGATGACGGAGTTTGAAATACACATCGCCAGACGGCGTGTATTTAAAGGATCTGATGTCATTTACTGTAGGATCACCCTTCCTTTTACCTGGTCTAATAGACTGGTAATTTTTCAATAGATTTTCATAATCTTTGAAAAAATCATAGTGAACAACTCTAATATCATAAGCTATTTATATGTATCATCTATGATCATAAGGTTGTTTGGGCCGTGCTTGTCGCATTTTTGTGACGTAATCCTGGGGTGCATAAATAGGTTTTATGTAATTAATGCTCGATTGCAGAATGGACACTATCGACCTCCATCAGTGTGTCCTTTTCTAAAATGATTTGCTCCACTTCTACTTTAAAAAAAAAAACAATTTTCTTTCCCCTGTTCATTGTAACGTTCACTTAAAGCCATCCTGCAAACGTTTTAACCGAGAAATGAACTGTTCGTTATAAGCTAACACTCGTAACATAACATTAATTGACTGCGTATGAGTACAGTTAAACTATGAAGGCAATATAGTCATCTAATGAAATTTGAGGGTATACATAAATAAACAATAAAGATTTATCACTTTGTTTGCTCAGTTGCACAATGCACACACGTTCATATTGTATTGCAATTGCAAAGCAAAACTGTTAAGGAACAAGAACATTTATTCATTATGTTCATATCAATATCATCTCTCTCTCTCTCAATATCTCGTTATAATTATATTCTGTATGAATAAGCTGTAATATGAGTGTATAATAAAGTTACTATTGTTTGTGCTATGCACTTAGCAGATTTTAAACTAGGTATTGCTACTAGCTACAGCTGGTCGTGGTCAAATAAAATGTGCTATGTGGCAATTTGTTACATAGCAGTTTTTCTTTGACAAAGTTTTAGCTGCTGCACATAGCTCATTTTATTCTGAGGCCATAGTTCCACAACTAGTGGTCATAAGCACATAGCAGTTCTTTTATATGAGAAATAAGGCAGTGACCTATAAGCTGTGGTCAAAATCTTGAAATCTCAAAAAACGGCAGATTAGCAGCAGTAGCAGATTTTGATTTGACAACGACGATATGTATCTTATATTATTATGTTTCAATGAATAATATTTATGATGTTTGTACACTGACAGCCCTAAATCTGTCTCCTTTAGTTTTGTCCATCCAAAGTTTGTCTGTAAGAGATCGCCCTGTGTGATAAGCAGTGATCGGAGTAGGTAGATTGATTTTTGGTACTTGTATCATAAATGCACACAGAAAGAATAACATGGATAAGCCATTTTCCCGGAAAGTAATTCCGGTATTTCCGGATTCAATTAAACATTGTTAATGTTGGTAGTGATATTATTCCTACTCAATTCAAAATTTAAAGGAAGGTATAAAAACTAAATTAATTCATTATTTATCTGTTGAATAATAAAAACAATCTAATTCCGATCAAAGCATTAATTTTTTTTTTTAATTTTTAGCCTTTTATGGTTAGAACTTTTATAGATAGACATAAATTGTTGCACTTAAATTTAAATATTTTCATAGTGGTCATGGTAATTTGCATTAAGGGTAGAATAAATGACGGGGCCCCATAGAGGGCCAATGCCTGCTGGGGTCGTGAGACTGTTCTAAGGATGCACGATGACTCTGAAACGTAAAGGGCATACGAAGGAACAGGTTGATTTTAGTCAGATTTTAGGACCAAAAAAAAGGGGTAGAATAAAGAAAAAAGATAAAAATCAACATTGTTAATCGTTGAATATGTACATTTTACATTTATTCACATTTTAATCTTCATCGATTACAATGTCAGCATCCTGGTAATCCTGATCTTTACAATTAAAATATATAACTATGAGTTTCTCTATATTTTCAATTTTCAACCTATTTCTTTTAACATCTAAAATCCATTTATAAATGGAAAAAGACCGTTCTACATCTGACGATGTCAAAGGAGCAAATTTTAAAAAAGGTATTAAATTATGTGCTTCATTTTTTTCAATGGCCTCACTATATTCTCTAAGTGTGTCTAAATCTGGGTTTCGTTCCATAACACATTCTATTTTAAAAAAATAATACTATATATAATATACGTATTTATTAATATCTTATCAAAAGTCTAAAAAATAAGTTTCAAGCTTCTAGCTTTAAAAATGACGTAATTTCCATAAAAACTTTCATCCCCTATTTCAACCCCATACAGCCCTTTTTCGCAATAAAAAGCAGCCTATGTCCTTTCTCAGGCTCTAGACTACGTACGTACCAAATTTCATAAAAATCGGTTCAGTAGTTTAGGCGTGATTGCGTAACAAACAGACAGACAGAGTTACTTTCGCAATTATAATATTAGTAAGGATTATGTATCACTGTAACATGGTACATGACGTGCGGCCTAATGTAGAAATATTATTTTATTTCTAGTTATTTTATTTTCTGTTACCTAATTTAATTTTTTGTGTGTCTTATAATTTGAAACTGGTCTACATGTTGCTTTGAATAAATGCATTGAATTGAATTAATCCGACTTCCAAATAAAAAAGTTCGAATGTGTCTAAATATGAAAATCAACTTTTAACTTGTAGGAAACAAAGAACCGACAGAATCTTTCCAAGATAAAAAAAATCTATTGTGTAATTCGTTGTTTCAAGTCTTGGAGCACTTTCCACGTTGGCAATCCGCCACAATGTCAATGTTGATATACAAGTTCAAACGAATGTTCTGCGTGAACTGATTCTCGAGAAATATTTAAAACTAGCTTTTGCCCGCGACTTCGTCCGCGTGGAATAGTTACTTTGGGCTAACGTTAAATTTAACCCCGATTTTGAAGCATTCTTCATTGGCGCTCCGCTCCTATTGGCCTTAGCGTAATGATATATAGCCTATAGCCTTTCTCTATAAATTGACTATTTAATTAAAAATTAAATATTTTTTCAATTCGAACCAGTAGTTCCTGAGATTTTCGCGTTCAAACAAACAAACAAACTCTTCAGCCTTATATTATTAGTATAGATAGCTGTTGCCCGCGACTTCGTCCACGTTTCTGTCGTTTTTCGTAAAAAAAGTAGCCTATGTCTTTCGTCGCGGTTCAGTGATTTTGATGTAACAGACAGATTAACTTTCGTAATTTAGTAGGGAAATATAATATGTTAATCTATAATACTGTTGAAAAATATCGCAATACCGAACCGCGCAATATTATTGTTAATATCTGTGCCCGCGACTCCGTCAGCGTGTAACTCCTTGTGTGTTATTAAGTTAATGTATTGGTAATATTGTTTAGATCACGTTTACATGAGGCTTAAGTACCTATAGAACGAAAATACTTCAGCGCAAAGCTTCCGGGTAAACTATGTTGAAAGTTGACCCGTCCGGCACGTGAACATAAAGATTTCTATAACTGCTAACCCGGGCAAGAGCGACGTACAACTGACCATGCGAGAAACAACTGACACCGAGATCTACTCCAGCAACACGAAAAATCTGCCTTTGAGCCTTATTAATTGTCATTGCATAACACTGATACTGGGAATTGCGTTCTTTTAAATTGGAATGGAAAATTATTTGGTATTATGGGAATTCTGGGAATAAAGACGGTTTCTCCTACACCGCAACCTGTTAAAATTTGAGCCTCGATTATATTTTGTTGCAACTGGGTGAAAAGTGAACGTAAATTAGCCAAAACTTACCTATCGTTATACTAAAATAACTAATACCTATTTTATAAAATAACAACAAAAGGAATCTAAAAATAAATTATCAACGACTAAAAGTCGCGCTGATAAGTGAACGTAAATTAGCCAAAACTTACCTATCGTTATACTAAAATAACTAATACCTATTTTATATAATAACAACAAAAGGAATCTAAAAATAAGTTATCAACGACTAAAAGTCGCGCTGATAAGCACGGTTTGTTAATATCTGTCTTATAAGTATTGTCCAATATATGAAAGAACTCTGTGGTATTGTCTGTCAATAAGGTCGAACGCTCTGAATGTCTATTCGGATCAACCATACTTTTCCTATCTCAATGGGATCAACAGGCAAAAATTGTATGTTTTTTTTTTTTGGGATTTTATGACCTGGTAACTGGACCTTTAGGTCAAATCTTATTTTAAAAAATTGTATGAAGCCCGCACTTTTTTTTTTAGATAGGGCCTCTCGTAGTTCAGCACACTAAGGCTGGTCACTACTCAACCGCGAACCTCGCGCTCGGACACCCCGCCTTTTTAGGGTTCCGTAGCCGAATGGCAAAACACGGAACCCTTATAGTTTCGATATGTCTGTCCGTCTGTCTGTCCGTCCGTCCGTCGGTATGTCACAGCCATTTTATTCCGAAACTACTAAGACTATACATGTGAAACTTAGTAGGTAGATGTATTCTATGAACAGCTTTCCGATTTTAAGACAAAAATTAAAAAATATTTAAAATGAAGGGGGATCCCCATACATGGAACTAAAACTGAAAATATTTTTTTTCATGAAACCTATGCGTGTGTGGTACTTATAGACAGGTCTTTAAAAATGATATAAGGGTTTCTAAAGCCACTTTTTCATAAAGTCAATCGTTTAAAAGATATAAGCTTCCAAAGTGGTAAAATGTCCCCCCTCCCTCTAACTTCTATAATAATGGAGTGAAAAATCTAAAAAAATATATATGTCTGTAGATCCTAATGTAAACTTTCAACCAAAATTGGTTTGAACGAAATCGGGTAAGCAGTTTTGAGATACAGCATATTTTCTAAAACCGCAAATATAACTTTGTAATTCATACAAACTCTATGAACAACAAAGTTATCTAGCGTAGTTGTAAAAATGCAAATGAGCTGGTTTCCAGAAATTTTAAAGGTTTTTAGGAACCCTTCATGGGCGAGTCTGGCTTGCACTTGGCCAATCGAGACGCGTCGAGCGCGGCGACCGATTCTCAAAAATAATCCTTATAGCATGATTCAGTATTCACGCGCGATGGCTTATTATTAGCGTATTTCATGCATAACTTTGGTGTTTCTATACCGATTTATATGATTCTGTTTTATGGAATAGTTAATAATGTTAACTTTTTCAATTAGGGGTGACTGAGAGTGTTATAAACGTAAGAGTAGACAAATATTATAATCAGAAAGCTTCGAACTGCTAAGCTATCGGGAGTTACACGTGTTATTGTGAGTCAACCATAAAAGATAGACATATGCTGTCGTGGGATATTTTTTATATAATTTTAAGGAGAACATTTCCGTCATAAATGATTTCTGTGTAGCTTTAACCATTAAGGTTGCACACGCGACGGAAGCTTAAAAAATGGAGTAACTTCTCCCGTTTTTCCAACATTTCCCTTCACTGCTCTGCTCCTATTGATTGTAGCGTGATGAAAAGTATACTATAACCTGCTCAGGAGTATGAATATTAATTGTACCAAGTTTCGTTAAAATCCGTCGAGTAGTTTTTGTTTCTATAACGGTTATACAGACAGACAGACAGACAGACAGACAGACAAAAATTTTACTGATTGCATTTTTGGTATCAGTATCCATCCCTAATCACCCCCTGATAGTTATTTTGTAAATACATTTAATGTACAGAATTGACCTCTCTACAGATTTATTATAAGTATAGATAGATAGATATAGATATTTTCTGAATTGCACTGAATTATAGCATCTCTGACGTTGAAAATGCTAAAAGTGAATCTGTCAACGATAAATTATGCTTTTGCAACTCTTTTAAAGACAAATGAATTATAAAATAATTGTCTTTAATGTAATTTAAATCTTCTTTTAAATTTTCTTTTTCTATAATATTTTTTGCCTCTCGAATAGATACCGCATCAGAGCTGCTTAAACAAGATAATACTTCTTTTATTTTTTCAAAGTTTTGAGCGTAATAAAATGCTGCCTGTAACCAAGTGCCCCATCTTGTAACAACTGGTTGGGGAGGTAGCGGCAAATCTGGATATTTTTCTTTTAAAATTTTGACTCTACTTGGGGCTTTCAAAAATACCTTTTTAATATTTGCTATTAAAATGTTAACATCGTGATATTCTAACCTAATTTGCTCAGATACGCGATGAAGAGAGTGCGCCAAACATGTTACGTGCTTCATTTCAGGTAAGTATTGTTTTAAATTTCGTCCTGCAGACAGCATATATGCAACGCTATCAGTGCAGAGGACAAGAATGTTACCTACCTTCGATTCAAAAGAATCTTCCCAAAAGTTTTCCAAACATTCTAACACAAATTGCGTGATTGTTTGTCCATTAACTACAGTTAGCATTTTACATGCTACCAAATAAAGTCTAGTCAAATTGCTAGGATGTAATGGTTTTATTAAAAAATGGACTATATAGAGACCTAAAAAGTCTGTCGTTTCATCTAATGATATCCATAGTTTCTCATTTTTATAATTTTGCCGAATCGAATTGATTTTATTCTTAAAAAACTTGTCCAAGTAAACTTTCCGTAACTGTGATTCATCTGGCAGAGTACGATTAGTACACGTACAACAACAGGTACTACACATATATTTTTTAAAGAAATCTTGAAAAGTAGTATTTTTCATCTGAGACCACGGAATATTGCACAAAATGAGAAATTTTATAAGATCGAAATAAAATTCCTCTTCGGGCCGCTCAAACTTTCCCTGGTGTACTGCTCCTTCGACATGTCTTTTAACGTTTCCTTTATTTATGGTTTTCAAATGGCTTTCACATTTTGAACAGTGTATTGTACCACTAGCGTGATCGTAAAGTAGTTCGGGATGACCGGATATCCATTTTTCTACAGTTTCAGCCTTGACGTTTGCCATATCTGAACTCTGTTGTAGAGATGGAACCTCGTATATATCACCTAAAACAAAGACATGAAAAAAAAATACATTTTATTTAGTTTATTTAGCTTACTCCGTTTGTTTTATTTTTCGTGGATCAAATTTAGTCATTGAAATTTCACCCTCTTCCTGTCAACCGATTGATCTAAAATTTGGTATTCGCCTTTGATTCTGGTGACAATACAATTATGTATATTCAATATTATTGTCAATCCAAAATGGCTGCCGCTACAAGATGGCGGACAACTTAGTTTTTTTTCAATCCCATCAATATGGGTATCAAATGAAAGGGCTTGTTACGTAGAATATTTTGTAGAGAAGTAGATAAGGCCTATAGTAATTTATTTTACCAATACATTGCAAGAGGACACAGCACACAGGGCATTCAAATTATATACGGATTCCAGTAAAATGTCGGTTAATAGTGGAGTTAGCTGAATTGCGACTACATTACTAGAATATCATAATTTTGTTTCGCACTAAGCTCACTGGTTCATACTCTATAAAAGATTTAAAAATATTAAGACTCATGGTATGTTCAGCAGGTTAAGCGAACAAACACAATACTAAAAATATTCTTATAGTACATCCAAACATGCTTTATACTCCTTGTAACTAGTAAAATATTACTTACCAAAGCTTGGTTTAAATATGTAGATCCAATTCAATAGTGAAAAATCTGAGTCCGTATATTCGAGCCAAATCGTGGTTTAGAGCAGATTCCAGAAGTCAGTATGTACACAAGCCAGGGTCAAGTAACGTTTTCACAACACAGTAACAAACAAAGATGCGCACTCTACGAACCGAAGTAAACGAGTGAGCTACCTGGCATGTCGTCGGCGGGCGTACGCATTGTTCTGATAACCGGTTATTGTACCACCCATGATCCTTTGTTCTGATTGGTCGTTGGGTTTTGTCAAATCGTGACTGTGTGCCGTTAAAAAAAATATGAAGAATAATAAAGAATAATATTGCTCATTTTATTACAATTCCTACCTTTTTTTTGAGGATGGCAAATCATCAAATGACTCCTTCCACTCTGGCAGAATAAAATTCCTACATAAGTTCCGGTTTTTTTTTAATAATCCACCAATTCCGGAGGAATGTCCATATTAATATATACGTTTCGGATCAATGACCCCATTTCAATCTACCTACTCCGATCACTGGTGATAAGACCGCCCATCGTACACAACTTTTAATTTTTGTATCTAAAAAATCCACGGTGTTCCTTCAATAACCCTTTAGGTACCGGGGTCACGGTAATGGGATAAGTCCCACGACCCCGGCAGGCTTCGGCCCTCTGCAGGGGGGGGGCCTTGTCATCTTGCTGACGCTCTTTGAGGTGTGCGTGGAACACAACGCGCCGTCGACCCGGGCATGGTCCATGGTCGGGCAGCGAGTTGCCCTTTACTCGCTGTCCGCATGCCCGCGCCTACGGTGGCCGGAGATCGTCGGCCGACGTCCGACGCCGTGGGCGTCTACCACTGCGGCTGGGCTGGAGGGAGGACGCCATCCTCTCCCTCACGCGGCCCGCCTCCTCCTTTGGAAGCATAGGAGGCGACCGCTTCCCACTCCCTCTCGCCCCGCAGCATGGCCTCGACCAATGCCGGGCGCGAGAGGTCTCCGCCTATCGCCGCCGTGAGTACACGTCGGTGCTCTGCCCAAGCGGGGCAGTCTTGCACCGTATGCTCTACTGTGTCCTCAGGGCGACCCTCGCAGTGGTGACACCCAGGCGTTTCTTCCTTTCCCATCAGACACAGGTATCTCCCGAAACTTCCGTGTCCGGTGAGGACCTGCGTCATGCGGTAGGTCAGGACTCAGGACGCCGTGACGCCGATCTAGCCACTCCTCAAAGAGGGGTCTTACCGCCGCAATTGCGGCGTGCCCGGCCGTCGGTTGCGACAGTCGTTCCCTCCATACTGCCCTGAGATCGCGCCGGAGCTCTTCCCGCCGCGCCTCGACTTCTCGAGGCAGCGGGGATATGCCCCGGCGCTGCGCCTCCACGCGCCATTCATAGACGCGCTGGAGGGCAGTCGCCTCCAGATCCCAGGGCAGCAATCCGGCAAGGAGGTTGGCCGATTCGCCGGCGATCGTGCGATATCCCCGGATCATCCGGATAGCCATGACCCTCTGGCATGCGACCAACTTCAGTGGTCGCGTCCGGATGCTCAGGGCCCACACGGGGGCGGGGGCCCCGTAGAGGGCCATGGACCGCACGACGCCGGCGTACAGCCTTCGGCAGGAGGCGTTTGGCCCGCTGAGGTTAGGCAGGAGTCGCCTGAGGGCGGCTGCTGCCCGGTTCAGCTTTTGGGCCAAACTCAGGAAATGCTCCCTGAAGTTCCACCGGCTGTAGAGGACGAGTCCCAGGTACTTCATCGTCCTCCCAACGCCGTTGCGAACCCCCTCCACCGTTATGTGGGACTCGGACCGTGGCGCGTTCCGACCGCCATGGAAGCACATGGCCTCTGTCTTGTGCAGCGCCATGGCGAGTCCCAACTGCCGGATCCTATGAACGACTGTCGCAACCGCTTGCGTCGCCAGGTCGGCCGCCGCCTGGTGCGACTCTCCCTGCGCCAGGACGAGCGTGTCGTCGGCGTAACATATTACGCTGACGCCGTCAGGGAGGTCGCCGCGCAGCACCCAGTCGTATCCGAATCCGTTGTCGAATGTTCCACAGGGGTGGCCCCAAGACCGATCCCTGTACCGGCGAGAGATGTCGTGCAGTGTCCCACTGCACGACATCTCTCGCCGGTTCCACTCTCCCCGAATTTTTGTATCTAATGAAATATTGTAAGCAGTGTTACCAACTTAGTGGATTTTCCACTAAAACTGGTGGTTTCGACCCCCCTTTTAGTGGCGAAATATTGCTTTTAGTGGCTGGTGGTTTTTTCTAGTGGTCAAGTAGAATTCAGTTTCAATTACTGAAAGTGCTATTACTCAACTACTAAGCCACTAAAACTTTAGGAAATATATTATTTTTACTTAATTTACTTTTACTGCGTAGGCACAATAAAAGTGCAGAACTTATGGCAAGAGTTGATGGTCTACAAATTCATTTGCAGAAATGGAATGAGAGCAAAGATACAAAAAAAAATTGGAATGAAGATGCTCAAGGGGAATCTATCTGCTGATATTGAGAGACTATTTAGCAGTATGAATGTAATAAAAAACAAGCAGAGGAACAGAATGAAGTTGAATATTTTAACTGCAATATTAAAAACACGCTGTGGTTTAAGATTGGAAGAATAATGCTGCATAGATTATGAAATTCCAATAAAAGTTCAAAAAAAGGCAAACGTAATGTATGCCATTTTATAATGTTAGTGGTTTAAATCTATATAATCAATTGTATTGTCTTACGGGATAACCTATAATATAAAAGTAAAAGTAAAAATATATATAAAAGTCATGATTTGCTCACCTCGTACCTAAAGAACAGAGAACAAGTCGTAGAAATTGAATATTACAATAGCAAAACAAGAGAAATTAAATTAATTCGATCTCAAAACATACCCGTAAACACGTCAATACCACAAGGAACTGTAATAGGATGTCTGCTGTTCCTTATTTACATCAACGATCTCCCTAATCACATCAATGAGCCATGCGTGTTGTTCGCCGACGATATTTCTATTTTAACACCATGTGATAATAATATAGATTTGAATCAAAAATTGACTTCCACACTTGACACCACAACACACTGGATGAACGAACACAACCTCGAAATTAACTTTACTAAGACTAAAATAATAACTTTCTACCCGCGACAAAAAATACCCATAAATATCAACTTTAATTACAACGGACACAACTTAGAAGTTGTAAATAAATTCACCCTTTTAAGCCTAGACATAGATTCACACATAGATTGGAAATCCCACATCCAAAAAATAAGAGCTAAATTATCTAAGTTTACATACGCTCTCAAAGAAATAAAAAAAAACAACTGACCTTAAAACAGCACTAGTTACTTATTATTCATACGCATTTGCATGGCTCAAGTATGGAATTATGCTATGGGGAAATAGCACAAATGCGCCTACACTATTCACTTTACAGAAAAAAATGATAAGAATATTAATGAATATCAAAGATACCGACTCCTGTAAACCTTACTTCAAAGAGCTAAAAATATTAACCGTACCTTGTCTTTATGTACTGGAAATTTGCAAATTTGTTCGAAAATATCCACAATTCTATACCAAAAGAGAGGACATCCAAACTAAAATTACACTTAGACATAAAAATAGACTTAACATACCCGCTTCACGATTGAAAATGCACTCTTCTAGTGCATTTGTTATGTCTATTAAAATATATAATAAGTTACCAGAATTCATCAAAAATGCAGATAGTTATAATATGTTCATCAATAAATTAAATCAATTTCTAATAGACAAATGCTACTATACTATAGAGGAATACTATAACGATAAACATCAACTACAATAAAACTATTAATTATATACTGTATCGTTGTAATGTGTTTAAAAATGTGCAAAATAATGAGAGTACTAAGGTGAATAAAATATAAATTAAGTATATACATAATTAAATTAAAATAAATACATGATTTAATGCTGATGACGGTAAAAATAAATAAAAATACCTGACATCTAATTTACTTATACAAAGACATTACATAAATAAATCAATTACAATAATAACATAAATTTAATAAAAATGACGACCAAAATAAATAAAATATCTGACATAATATAATAATAATGACAACAAAAATAAATAAAATATCTGACATAATTTAATAATAATGACGACGAAAATAAATTAAAATACCTGACATAATTTACCAATACACAAACATAATAAAAATATATAAACATAATTAATTTAAATAAATACACAATTTAATAATGATGACAATAAAAATACCTGACATAATTTACTTACATGAAGACATTCTAGTTATGCACATACATAAATTAATTTAAATATTAACATAATTTAATAATAATGATGATGATGAAAATAAACAAAATATCTGACAAAATGTTAAAACTTGTACTTATCCATAATAAATAACATGCATACACAATTTAATTTAAATATATGGGTACATAATTTAATAATAACAATGATACAAAATAATTTACCACACAATAATATACATATACATCTATTAGATCTACCTATAATAATAATTAATTCCATGAATTGTTACTTAGCCTTCATCCTCTCTCCTAACTTTGCTGTGCCCGACAGGGTCCATATTGATCTTGAAATTATTTTATACCTATATACATAATATGGAATGCAATAAAGTATTGAGTATTGAGTATTTCTTAATGTGTAGGAGGAAGGCGCCGATGTCTGTCACACAGTGCAAACTAGCACGGACATCGACGTTTCACTCCTATCTGTGGAAACTTTCATTGTTATCTTTGCACTTGTGTTTTTAATTAGGATAGATGAGTTGTACCTAATATTTTTATAAATAAATTAATATTATTTCCTTTATTTCTAATTATACACATATAAATTACATTTTTAAATATTTCTGTAAAACACAAAAAACATTTAAAAATATAAAAAATAGTAGCCCACCGGTATCGGGAACAGGGTCCAAGCTACCGGTGGTCAGGGCTCTAGAGAGAGGAACCTCCTAACGATACGCGCCGTGTCCAGGAGTACCCCTTTCTGTAGCAAGCCCTTGATCCAGCCGCCTAACGAGAGCCTCCTAAGGTGTTGGTCGAGGCTCTTGGCTATTAAGCCATTGGCTGAGATGACTATCGGTACAACGAGTGCCGAGTTCACATCCCACATGTCGACAATCTCATGCGCCAAGTCAAGATATTTGATTTGTTTATCTTTCTCGGCTTTCACGAGGTTCTCGTCATGCGGGATGGTTATGTCGACAATCATGGCACGCCTCTCGTTTCGGTCCACCACCACTATATCAGGCTTATTGGCTACAATAGTCCTGTCAGTGATGATGGACCGATCCCAGTATAATGTGATATGGCCATTATCGAGAACTGGGTCGGGCACATACCTATAGTACGGCACTTCCGATTCCACAAGAGAATATTTCAGAGCAAGTTGCTGATGAATAATCTTGGCTGCAAGGTTATGCCTATGCAAGTATTCTCCATTAGCAAGACGAGAACAACAAGAGACAATGTGACGGATTGATTCACCCGGACGGTGACATGCCCGACACGTCAAACGTGCCATCCTTCACAATAAATTTCCGGTAGTTGTTCGTCATGATAACTTCGTCCATAATTGCGCAGACAAAACCTTCGGTTTCCCCAAAGAGGTCACCGAAGCGCAACCAAGCTACGGACGCTAACTGGTCTACATCGGGTCCATGAAGGGCCCGGAAAAAACGTCCGTCTAGTTCCTTACTCTGCCATATCCTCCATCGATCGTTAATGTCTAGCACTGCAGGTTTACGCCAGTTCTCATTAGCCAAGGAGAGTGAGTCCCTTGTCCACCGCTACTACATCTCGATGCATACCCACTTCAGAAGCAAGGAAATGTTCCCTGTGACTGCATACCTCGCGGTTGTGGAGAGTTTTAGCATTCAAAAAGCCTAACCTCCACATTTCCGCGGGATATACAGCCTCATCACCGACGAGCGTGGGTGATGCATTCGATATGCAGTCAGCAATGTACGAACTCTCCTATCCAGGGCGTCAAGTTCAGTTTGAGTCCATTTGAGTTCGCCGAAAGAGTATATCAACACTGGCATGACCCAACCGTTGAAGGCACGCACCTTGTTCCCGCAAGATAGAAGGCTTTTAAATATCTTCTTTAGGTGGCCAAAGAAGCGCTCCTTCAGCGATTGCTTCATGTCAACTACATTGATACCTAACGCTTCCGACATACCCAAATACTTATAGGTTTCGGTTGGAGAGATTCGAGGGTTGAGATCCCACGGATTCCACAATCTCCCCTCGCTTTACATGCATAATCGCACATTTGTCGACACCAAACTCCATCCTGATGGCACTACTGAAAGTTTCAGTTACCTGCAGTAGTAGTTCCGTCAGCTGTAGACTAGTGGCGCCAAAAAATTTTAAATCATCCATGTAAAGGAGGTGAGAAATAACCTGACCACCTCTTTTCAACCTATAGCCTAGGCCTGAATTCTCCAGCAGTGTGCTTAGAGGATTCAAGGCTAACCAAAACCAAAGTGGACTCAAACTATCGCCCTGAAATATATAGCTCGCTCGATCCTTATCGGTTCGCTGTACCTTGGGATATATCGACATCCTGGATAGCGAAGAACTGTCCTCCATTGTCCCATACATGATGTCAGAAAGGTGCGTAAAGTTGCATTAATTTTATACAATTCTAACACCCTCATGAGCCATGTATGAGCCACTGAGTCATAGGCCTTCTTGTAGTCTATCCAACATGTCGACAGATCTTTTTTGGAACGTCGAACCTGTTGGCTAATGGCCATATCAATGAGAAATAGCTCCTTAGTACCGCGGGACCCATTCTTACATCCATTTTGAGAGGTAGACATGATGTGATTTTGTCAATGTGTGTTAATTTTAGCTCTCAAAATGGATGTCAGAACCTTATAGACCGTAGGCAGACACGTGATTGGTCTATAATTTTTGGGGTCCGTGGTGCTACCAGATTTGTGGAGCAGGTGGGTAACTCCAGTGGTAAAGAACTCGGGTAGTGAGCCAGATTCTAGGGCAGATTGGTACTGAGACGCCAAGCGAGCGTGCGATCTTGTTAGCCATTTGATCCAAAAGTTATGCAGTCCATCCGGCCCTGGAGACTTCCAATTAGGCAGCGGACGAACTGCATTGGCTATATCATGGGGGCTGATGATGATTGCCCCCATTTCTGGTATTGGATCGCACGCTTGCTTGACCTCCCGGGTCCAATCACCTTTGGTGTGACTGACAGGTACCGACCAGATGTTGCGCCAGAACGTACATAAGGCGTCATCATCGGGCAGGCACATATCAGTCGCACCTTGGTCCGGTCGCTCCCAAGCCCTATATACCCACCTTTCGTTACTTCGGAAAGTGCAATTCTGGGTGAATCGCTCCACTCGCCGTCTATACCTTTGGATACGGTTTGCCCATGCATACACCTTCTGCTTTAGGAAGTCGATGCGCTCTGTGACACAGGACATATAATTATGTGGGTGGATATTGGTTCCGAAAAACGCCCGTCTCACAAAGCGCATCACTCTCGGGCGAGTGTTGCCCTCCCTAAAGCAAATAAGTTTGCCAATGAGTGCCCTGGCCTCACCAATACGGCGCTCGATCCCATACTGCCAAGCTGGGACAGTGGGTTTAGGTCGTATAGCTATGTCATTAGAAATTTTAACATTAGCTACACGACATGCCGCAACAGCTGCGCAGTATAAGACAGAGTGGGTATCGGCGAGGTCTTCGCAGTTATCAAAATAGTCTGACAACTGCGAATCCAGAGCAGCCACCAGTGCCCTATTCCTGTTATGCATGGGCAAACGAGGTAAGCGTGGTCTTATTTCAGGCGACATGTTGCGATATTCCCGAATAGCACATTCGAAAGCACTCCTCAATTGCTCATTATACTGGGTACTTACATTTGTAACTCTGTGACTACTTTCTTCAACTTGAATGTTGGGCTGTGGTGGTGCCACCACAATCGGCGTCGGATGTGAAGTGACACAGCTACTCATTTCCGAACGGAGGCGATCAAGTACGGCTTCATCCGACATACGGTTACGTTGGATGACACGCACTTGATCCGATAGTCGCTGGGCCGAAACGTTGACAGTTGGCTCAAGTACCTGAAACAGAGAGAGCATCCGACCACGGTACGCAGTCAGGTTAGTTCCCCCCGCTGTAGCCCCATAGTATGAGCGCATGACGTTCTCATTAATGGATTGAGTCCATCGCATGCGCTGCAGACTTCCACCGGCAGCGGGAACCCTATCAGAGGCAGGTGGGCCTCGAGGTTCCAAGCAGTCCGGAGGTCAGCCTCTTCCCCGTCGACGCGCAGGTGGTGGTGTCGTCGGCGGCGAGAAGTATTCGTCACTCGAGCTCGACGCAACTGCAGCGGCCGGAGTCTCTTCACTCATGGCTGGAGCAGGTCCCGGTGGCTGCGAGGTGGAGCTGAGCGACGAATCCGAAGATCTTGGGCGTGTAGACTCGAGCAATCGTGCCCGGTTTCTCGTCAACATTCTTTATGCACGAAGTTGTCATTCATACTTGGTCTATTTCCATATTCTATGTTCTATGTTCTTCGTCTATTTTAGATGTGCATGTGGATTGTAGTTTTTTTTTTTTAAACTATTTTCGTTTTAACGAACATTTTAAATAACTATTTTATATTTTCAATAATTGATAAAAATCGGAATGAAAAATTTTGACGTGCTTGTTGACAGCCGGGCTTATTATTATTATTAGTTATAAAACAAATTGGTAGCAAAGCATCATATAAATGTGAAACCGACGATGATGGTACAGACAAAAGTTCTTGTATGTTGATTTACTGACTTAAAATATTTTATTACGTCATATTAAAGAAAATTTTTTACTAATACAAGTAATAATAAATAAATACTGTTTTCTTTCGTAAAAACTATAAAAAATTGTGTAAATTTTAGCGATTTTTAGAGTAGGACCAAGTCTTGTTAGTGGTTTTCTGGTGGTTTTAGAAGTTGGATCTGGTGGAGAGCTAGTTGAACTGTTGGCAACACTGATTGTAAGTTGTAGATAAAGTATATAATTGAGCGAATCCCGAAAAACCTTTAAAAGCAAACTAAAATGGTGTCAAGCACATCAAAACCAAATTAAAATGGGTTTAATTGCTAAACACCATACAAACAAAGATTTTTGTAAATTCTGGAAAGCAACTAACAAATTAAATCATAAGCCGAGCCTTCCCGTGAGCGTCGAAGTTGTGCATGACCAGAGTGGTATTGCAGATCTGTTTCGACAGCATTTTAGGGTACAATCACCCCTCACAACTGTGCCACAGATGCCTGTGCCCGTTTCTGAGACCGTCGCCTGTTCTGTGCGAAGCGTGTCGTTCACAACAAAACAGATAGCGGCGATTATTAAGAACATGGTTAGAGGAAAATCGCCCGGACACGACGGATGTCATGTGTTGATGTTTTTTGTAAAGGCGTATTAGGTGTAGAGCATGGATACCGGTTTTCGATAATATCGAAAAACCGGAATATCGGACCATAAATCCGATATCGAAAAAAGCGATATTGGATTTCAAATATCGGTTTTTCGATATTTTATAAGAAACAAAAACCAGACGCAATAAAATCTTTCTTACCTATTTCATTGAATTTAATTAATGTAAACAAAACCTATCGGTTAATTATAATAATATGTATGCTACAGTGTCATTTATAAATGATTATTTCCACATACAAGTGTACAACACTTGGGCCGGCATTATGTACATACGTGCAACAAATTAAGATCGTATCTCAAAGACGAGCCCAGAAGTTGCACGTTCACTCTTGCTTTGAAGGCAGACGGGTCATATGTAGAGGGGAACACAGCAGCCTGCAGAGAGTTCCAAACCTTGGCCGTGCGCACAATAAATGTAGAGGAGAATCGCTTAGTACGACAAGACGGTATATTGAACAAGTGAGAATGGTAACATGCAGTACGTCTTGTAGATCGTTAGTATAAGGTAGATGGAGGAATCGGGTCATGGAGTTCCTGCGCATACTCTCCGAAGTACAATCTATGGAAGACTGACAGGCAAACGTTTCGCCGATGAGCCAGCCTGAAGCTTGTCTGCTAACACTGCATCGCCTATGAGTCTTTTAGCTCTGCGTTATTCGAGTCAAGTGCAGCAAGCTGGTATTTTGCTATGCCATCCTACAAATAACTGCAGTACTCCATACAAGAACAGACCTGTGCTTTATACAAATTCAAAAGCTGTACAGGTGTGAAGTATCGCCTCACCTTGTGCAGGATTTCCAGCTTTTTGGCTGCAGTCAAAGCTTTTGACTCAATGGTTGAGCCGAAGTTTAAGTTAGACGTCAACTCCATGCCCAAGAGCTCCAGGCAGTCAGTAACTGATAGGTATAGATGCACCTCTGAAAGTAGGAGATAATTTAAATTGGCTCCTTTTAGCAGTGAAGAGATAAACCTGTGTTTTCAAAGAATTGAATTTGATGAGATTGTCGGGTCAAATTAATTTGCTCCAACATGGCCTTTCTAAGTCAGTCTGTTTCATCCCTGCTAGCTCTAGCACTGGATAAGTATATCCATAAGTCTGTGCTGTCATCCGCGCACCCAAGAGCTGGAGCAGGTCCTTGATATGCAGCAAAAAAGAGTCGCAAAGAGAACAGAACCCTTAAGAATACCGCATTGACATTGACGGCCATAAGATCCGTTGAGCAGCCATCAATGACCGCTCGGATTGACCGCTCACTTAAGAAATCAGAAATCCAGTTGTAGAAGCCAGCAGGAACGCCAAATGTAGGAAGCATACTCAGTAGACTAGCGTGCCAGATCCTGTCAAAGGTCTTTGAGATATTGAGGGACTCCATTAGAGCATTGCCGTGTTTCTTAATGGCCTCGCCCCAGCTGTGCGTAACATACACAAGAAGATCTCGGGTCGACCGACCAAGGCGGAAGCCATACTGGTGGTCACTAAGTAGCTAAACTACCTTCCGCCACCGCCTAATTCCGTTCAGCCCAAGGAACATCTGCCACCTGGACGTGACTTGCAGTGGCCTATTTGGAAAGCTATCAATGGACTGCGAACCCAAGTAGCCCAAAAAGGGCAGCAAAATGGGGCATTATATGCCAAATTGACATCCAGTGCGATTACGGCGTTCCTGATCAAACAATGTCCCATTAGCTGGAATGTCCAAATGACCCAAAAACGTGGACATTAGAAGACCTAATAAACGCTACTGAACGAGACCTGCGTGACTGGGGTACGCAATTTACCATCGATACGAAGAAGAAGAAGAGACTAAGGAGCTCATTGTCTTCAAGGTATGCTAGCAGCTTATTATTGAGTACCCTATCCATCACTTTGCAGATTTTGGGGGTTTTTTGGGTACTGGTTACACATCTTGGTTGCTTGTGATAACTCCAGAGCACAACTTTTTAAGACTCGTGCAGGTATTCCGTCCGGCCTGCTGGCTTTGTTCTCATCTAGTCTGCAAAGAGCTTTATGGACCTCTTAAATGGGAATTTCTAAAACTGACGTTCCATATTTCAGCAATAGCGATCTCTTGAATTGCCGTAGTCTTCGTACAGGATGACTGTGTAGTCACTCCTCCCATTGAATATCTACTTCTTTGCGTTTAACGTAATATTTATTTATACAACGTGTAACAGATTAAGCGCAATACCTCAGACACCCCAATTACAATATTAAATTATAAGGCTAAGACAATATCCGTAACTAACTAAATAAATTGAAACCAAACCTAGACATTTTTTATAAAATAGTTATCCTTACCTACTAAACGTAAAACGTATGTGCGTCATACAATATCCTTACGCAGACGCATACACTCATGCAATAATAGCGGCCGACACGCACACGAGCGCATTTCCTTGAATTAAGGATTGTATTAATGTCATGATACTGTGTTTCTATTTTAAGTTGTATTTTAGGTAATTTTAAGTATCTAGTGGCATGGACATAGGTAGGCAAGTTGATGCGCTCTATTTCGATTTCCGTAAAGCTTTCGATAAAGTTGACAATGATGTGCTATTGACGAAGCTGGGAGCCATCGGTTTCTCGTCCGCTTGGCTTAACTTCTTTTCTGACTACCTGCGGGATCGCAAACAGTTTGTCCGACATGGCTGCTTCGAATCCAAGCCTTACTACACTCGCTCAGGTGTGATCAAGGATCTGTTTTGGGGCCACCTCTCTTCCTAATCATGATCGTTGATCTTATTTCCAATGTCAAGTTTGCGAAATGCTTGTTCTATGCTGATGACTTAAAACTTGTTGCGCAAATCAAAACGGTTGATGATTGTAAACTCCTGCAAAAGGACATTGACGCCATCTATGAGTGGAGCATCTCGAACAGGCTGTTTTTTAATACGAGCAAGTGCTATGTCATGACGTACGGTCGGAAGTTGCAACCAATCCATTACAACTACTGTTTGGGTGGAGAAGCAATTACTCGTGTCACCAATATTAAGGACTTGGGAGTGACCTTTGACCGATACCTGACTTTTAGAGATCACGTCTCTGCCGTTGCGAAAGAATCTCTTAGGCGACTAGGTTTTGTACTAAGAAATGCTCGGGATTCCGCAATCCCAATGTTATTAGGCTATTATACACCACTTTGGTAAGGAGTAAACTTGAAAGCAGTGCCTGTGTCTGGCATCCTTACACTGCAATTCAAACATTAATGATATAAAAGGTTCAGAAAACCTTCCTGAGGTTCCTATTCAAAAGGTTATACCACTTCTTCCCTTACATGTACCCTACCAACTACCTTTTAGGAATGCTAGGCTTTAATTCTTTGGAGGTGAGGAGAGGCTTTGATCAGCTCACAGTAGCCTGCAAGACCCTGAGCGGACGTATCAATTGTCCCGAGCTCCATGGCCTTTTCTGCCGACTATTCGTGCCTGACAAGTACATCGGACACCGTCAGAACCGCTTGCACAATTTGTTTGCTCCACCGACTTCCAAAACTGTCGCCAGAGCTGAATCCCCAGTATGTCGCACTCTAAGGATGCTCAATGCCCTCCTGACTACCAACCCTGAATGTGATGTGTTTGCTGACGAATGGAGTAAAATTATACGTGCATGTCTGGTCTTCTGTGAGAGGAAGTATGCAAGAGTGTCTACTGTTCCATGTTAATATTAATTTTATTTTATCTTATATAATTTCAATTTTCAATCACAATTATTACTATTCTTATCTTAAATGTATTTCTATTTCTATGTTAATTAATGTAATTGGTGTTGTACCGTTTTAATTAACTATAAATAAATAAATAAATAAGGTTGAATGAAAGATTTTTCCGTCAAAATTTAACACCTATTTTGTATGACAGAATCGATTCAGAAGCCGATTCTGAACCAACTACTTTCTGAAATTGCGTTTATTCTGTTACGTTGTATATTATGTTACTCAATCACTTATTTTAACTTGTGTTGATTTTTTTATTTAATGACACAGCAGAGTATGTTAAGAAATTTATATTTTTTGTGTATCATACTTTTAAATTCGAATTGATATAAGATTGCAATTAAATATTTTTAATAATAAATGACGGTGATTTTATATTTCCAGAGCACACTTTGATAGTCTCTAAATTCTAATATTTGGACCCTTATGGTGAACGCAGACCTAGCCGCACCGCACGCGCCGCAGTCTTTGCATTCGAATTCTTTATATGAAGTTCTATGCAACCTCGCACACCTACCCGCGCCGCAGTCGCCGCATTCCCTGAAACGACCGAACTCCCCTAGCCGCAGCTGATGACGTCATCCGCACGCAGCGCGGATGACGTCATTCGCATCCACGGCGCGCAGTGTTGCCAGAGTTATAAAATAGACAGAGAATCTCTGTCAACGGTTTATAATAAAATTACTTATTCTCGTATAAATAATTACTTGCTTATTCCCTATTATAGCACCTACAGATAAAAATACACAAAAGAGCAAAATACCAATACCAAATACAGATTTTATACAGATTTTTTGAATCTTCGGTACAGATAATGCTTTCAAAAATCTGGCAACACTGACGGGAACGACTGTAGAGACTGCGGCGCGGCTAGATGTGCGAGGCCATTAACAAAAAGCGATGACTGCGGGGACTGTAGAGACTGCGGTGCGGCTAGGTCTGCGTTCACCATTACAACGTTAAAACGAATTTGATCATTTTATTTCCATAATATCGGAAAAATATCGAAATACCGGAATACCGATATTAAAAAATTGAATATCGAAACAAAACCGGTATTGGGAAAAGGTTCCGATATTCCATGCTCTAATTAGGTGACTTAAAATGATCCCAAAACATTAAATACATAAATAATAAAGTACAAATGTAGAAATTAAATAGGTAGTTAACTTCATGATTTTTTTTTAAATCAAACCAGTAATCTCTTTTTTTATACGGTCACTCTGCTTTGGATATCTAACACTGCTAAACTTACAGCCGTAGCCACTCTTTCGGACGATACTGAGAAACACGAAAGAACCGGTGCAAAGTTTTAGCAATTTACTCAAATCTTTACAGAACCTAATTTTCTCTCGAATATTGGTTGGTCCAAATACTGTTTAAGCTTGACACAGCAGACAGGGGACAGAACCAGAGCTTGAAATTTTTGGTGAAGTTGAGCTACTAATGGATAATAATTGTTCATGCCTATATCAAATAGAAAACTCAGCATTTTCTGGGGTTGTTGGTATAGATTTCAAATTTGTGGAGAACTTTATCCTTTATGTCTATGTTCTAAGCGTTTGAAACGGCAATTGGAATTCATCAACATTTGAGCTATTTCCCGGATATGACTAAAATAGTGTGAAGTATCACTGACCAATTACAATTCTCCTTCTTCGTATCGTTGGCACGACAACTGCTATAAATACTGACCAATACTACAGTGAATTAGAAATATATCGAATTTGATACTCGAAAATAAATATCAATTATATTACTGAGATTTAAAATATTTCCGATATTTATGGATTTTTTAGAAAAAAATATCGATATGTTGATAAATCGATTATTTTTACTTAAGCCTATTTCATTATCAAAGCAACAACAAAGTTATAGTATGTACAGTCGCCAGCACATCAAGCTATCCGAATCTGTCAAATTTACCCAATTGAGTTTGAACCTTATCATGTTGTAATAAAGTTGTAAATCTATTAAATTATTTTGACAGATTGGAGTAGGTTGATGGGCCGGCCACCGTACATACATACTCATTGGCAACAACTAGGGATGAAACGATACCATCTGGGTATCGATACTTTTACTCAATACCGTATCGGTCACGAGGTATCGATACCTACTTGGTATTGAATGAAAAGTATCGATACCTACTTGTATCGGTCATTTTACTAGATATTGCTATTACAAATTAATTTCAGTTAAGTTTTAATTTAATAAAAACAAATGAACAACCGCCATGCGATGAAGGAATGTAGTGACATGAATCATGACAGACCGATGCGACCGTCCGAATGAACAAATGATGAAAAACACATATTCTATAGTTGTCACCAAATAACTTGGCAAGAGTCGTTCAATGCGCAGAAGTCGATTTTTAGGTGTCAGCGGGATGCGGGGTATGACGTAGCGCCGCTCCGAGCGCGCGATTGGTGCGTCAGTAGTTCTCGTTCAATTTGCTCCCGAATACACTTGTGTACACGAAAGTTGTACCCTTTGTTTTTGTTACGAGTTGTTGTTTTAAATTTAGTTTTTGTTACGTTGATTACAATGCCAGGACCAAATACCGTTTTACGCAGACTATTAATACGTCAGAAAGAACAGTTAGACATTATTATAGTTAAGGAAGGTTGAAATTCCGAATTCGTCACTGTCTTTAGGACACCGGGAAAAAAGAAGAATAAAAGGGGTAGCAGTTTTATTAACTAATTGTGACGACGAGAACATATTATTTTTAATAATTTTTAAATACATTTTTTTCCTTCACCGAATTAACGAATGACATCCTCTTCTTTCTTTAACATTCTTTTGAACAGATATGATTAGAAATAAATGATGACAATAACCACAGAGTAATGGCAAGCAGTAAAAGTGACCACTTTTTTCTTCCACTAAGTGCACGATGCGCTATCTTACCCCCACTGCGCCAAAACCTTGCCAAGTTATTTGGCGACAGGTATACATTGCGATTAAAGAGCTAATAGCTCAATTTTATCTCTCATTCGTGAGCTACCCATGTCTAGCACAGAGTACATTATATATACAGTTTCATCCCTACTCCCTAGCAGGGTTGCCAACCGTACGAGGTTCCTCGTACAAATACGAGATTTGTGGTCTTCCGTAAGAGGTACGAGGATACTATATTACTTTCAATCTCGTACAATTATGTACGAGATTTTGATAATATGGCCATACGAACATTTTGCATCACCATTTTATGTAGTAAAGTCAATTTAATAAAGATGAGAAACCGGCTAACTGTGGAAACAGTGAGCACACTTCTTGCTGCAGAGAGCGCAAAAGGTTCAACTCGTACTGGAAACTACGTCAATTTTCAACTCACAAAAGGAATGTATAGCCGCATGACAACACATAAAATATACGGCAGAAAAAACGATGACAGTGAGGATGTTCCTGACATAATATATGGAGAAGAGATGTAAACTAAGTTACCTTGGAAATTTTCATAATAATTTAGACACATTTAGTTTTTTTGTGATTTTAAATATTGATCGAAGGATTTTACTTGAGTAATAATAAAGATTTTTTGAAATACAACACAAAGGATGTTTTATTTAATAGAAAACTTACAATAGTTTATTTCATTAAATAAAAAGTCCTAAGTCCAGTAGTTCAATATAGCTTACTTTTGGCTTTAGCATGTTTTTGACGCATAATCAACGAATTAGGAATAATATAGAACACGAACTCCGCTAAAAAATGGTTCCACGCAAAACACAATCAAGTAGGCGGGGTGAAAAAAATACAATCAAAGCGCCTCTCAGTATGACGTGCGCTCAGTGACAGACGCCAGAATCGTGTTGATTTGTGAAAAATCCAAGAAAAAGCTCGTTTCTGAGGGATAAAAATTACCTCCTGCGTAGTAAGGTGGTGTAAAAGTCGGAAAGAAGGAAGTAAAAAACTAATTGGGGTAGCTTATCACTCGTAAGTAAAATAATTTCGTGTTTTATTTTCGTATAGACAACCACGAGTTGTCAGTATTATGCAACAGGTAGCCAACCAGTTTTTAATACCTAACTATTATATATTTTATATTAAGTACAGAGTTTTATAAATTGGATGGATTGGTTTGGCTGTGTCTTTCTTATTTTAGTTTCCCCAAAAAAGAGATTCGACGACTACAGTGGATTGCAGCAGTCCGCATTAGAAAAAAGAGAGGATGACTGGTTACCAACTAATGCCTGTAGGGTTTGCTCCATACATTTTGGTAACGAAGACATATATTCGTCACGCACTGGCTATCGTATGCTAAAAAAATCAGCTGTACCTATTTGTACGGTTAGTACTGTTGCACAGCATTTCGTGAAAAAATCGGGTAAATCCTAATAACTTAATTTAAGGATTGCTGGAATACAAATTTTAAATCACGTCTAATGTGTTTTATGTTATCAGTAGGTATTAAACCACGTTGAAACAATGCAGGTCATTAAATCGGCACTCCGTATATGAGCTGATAAATAGAGCGAGCCAATATTTAGGAGATGTTTCTGTCCATTTTACTAAACAACAAAGTTTTATTTTGCGTACCTCGAGTACCCTTAAATTTTTGCTCGTACTTTTTAAAAACCACCTTATATATTAAATTTACTCTACTCACCCATTCTAAATATATATATACATCTAGTTTCACAGCTTATAAGCTCAACGCTCTTCTGATGGGGGTTAGCTAATGAATTCTTACCTTATTTATGTACTTTAAGAAATTAATAAATATGAAATTCGGTAGATCCTGAGGAAATAATGATTTCCATTTAAAATAGGTATTAGGTAAGCAATAAAATAACTGTTTCGTTACAAAAGGCTGTTGTCCAAATGCTTGAAATGGACAGAAACTGCGAATAGTCCTTAATTATTTTTAAAATAAAATATGTATAATGAAATAATTTTCGAGTTTGATTAAGTAGGATATAAAAATATGGAAATCATTAAAATATTTAACCTGATATCCATTAAATTCATTCTTATTTTTATTGGAGGTCAGTGTTTATTTGACACTAGTAAGTGGCATTCAGCCAAACAGGAATCGTAAAATAATTCCTAACGAATTATTTTGCAGATTTAGTGCACAGTAATTATTAATTTAATATAATTCCACCTATGTGTACCATAAATCTAAAAAAATAATATATGCATGTCAATATTAATTAAAATCAAATATTTTTGAATAGAAAACGTATCGTAGGCTGTATGAATCACATCTCCTTTGCCTTACCTACTGACAGACTGACAGTTTGACATTACTGCATTTTCGATTGTTTGTTTACTTGATTCTACAATAGCGCTTGCGAATTGTCATCATTTTTCGAAGATTTTGATTTTAGTTGTGCACACGATACCCATTTTTAAACACGGACTTAGGTTGGACCCGCCTAAACGACAACTTGGCATCCTTAACCCTATACTTATTACGACCAATATTTCCGAAAAAGTTTTGTAACTGACTTCTACCTAGTTTTTTTTTAATAATTATTGAATTGTAATAGGTTACCTACGTATTTGGCGTATATTTCATTCTTGTTCATATCAGGAATTTTATTTCATGGCCGACGGGCATTCCCTTTTATGAAGCTTTATACTTCTTGTAAACTTAATGTAAAGAGGTTTAATATTAATTTATAATATTTGAGTTCATAATAAATGACTGACTCCTACTGCATACTGCATAACACCATCCTCACCGCTCTCTCGTTCTCCAGCTAATAGCAACTCCAGAAAATAAACACACCATTCCAGATGTCGACCTTCCAGTAGTTTGGTCTCCTGCATGATCTGCGTCGCTGTAACAGACTAAGCGTGGAGGGGACTTTTTCTTATTGGTTAGCCCATTCTGTTGGGTACCTCTCAAGTACCGGAAGATGCTATTACCAGCATGATATCTTTCTTAGTAGGTGCTGCGAGGTTTCGAGATGCGACACCCACGGCATATGAAATATCAGGCCTTGTGCCTACTGATAAATATGCCAAAGAACTCACGGCTTGTCTATATGGGAAATTCGTGTTGACATCCTCTTCTTCTGCCTTCTCATTTTCTTTGATGATTGGCATTGGTGCTGGTTTGCAGTTGGACATTCTATATTTTTCTAACACTTTCTTTGTGGCCTTTTGACATAATGAAATGGTCTTGTCCTTGCGGACATTAATTTCCATTCCAAGGAAGTATGACGCAGGTTTCGTAGTTATCTTAAACCTTGTTTGCAATTCCTTGATGAATTCGTCTCCTGCTCTGGTAGTATTGTATACTACAAGTCCGTCATCAACATAAAGACTAATAAACACTTTAGATTGTCCTCTGATTCGAACATACAAGCATGGATCCGCTTCACTCTGTTGAAAATCAGAATTCCTTAAGAATTCGGCAATGCAGGTGTTCCAGCAGCGCGGTGCTTGTTTCAGTCCATAGAGGCTGCGTTTTAGCTTGCAGACTCGTTTGGTGCCATCCTGATAGCCATCAGACTGTTTCATGTAAATGTCTTCATTTACTGTACCGTTTAAAAAGGCGGTTGAAACATCGGTTTGAAGTAGTTTAAGATTATCTCGAGCAGCTATAGCAAGTAATGCTCGTACGGTGCTCAGATGAACCACTGGACTGAATGTTTTGTCATAATCAGCTCCAGGTTGCTGGGAGTAACCTTTAATAACCATTGTGACTTTATACCTATCGACGGTACCATCAGGATTCATTTTTACTTTATACATTTGCAAGGGAGGGCTCTTCGTCCTTTGGGTAAATCAACCCATGATACTGTTAGTGACCATGTTAGCTTAAAAACTTATTTCACTCTGCATAGCATCTAGCCATTTTGCTTTGTGAGGAGATTCCATCGCTTCTTTGAGGGTCTCAGGCTCTTTAGGCCAGGCTCTTTAGGCTTGTGAAGATTTTCGATTTATTCAGCTGCTGCCAGAATAAAATCATCGTAGCGCTTAGGAGCTGTGATTTTTGACCTGTCTCTCAAAGACCTCGTTTGACCGGTCGCATTTTCTTCAGCTTCAGTATCAGGTTCATCATCATCGACAGTGGTAAAAGATCCAGAAAGAGATTCGTATTCACTTTCATTATTTGCTGATTCCACTTGTCGAACGTTTTCAGTGCTATGGACCAAACTTTGTTGCAGCGTTTCATCTTGATCATCTGCGTCACTATCACTATCATGCTGCTGATCATCTTCTTCATGATTGTCAAGCTTAATATCTACTCGCTTGCGCGTTGTTTGCTGCGATGGCGTTTTATTAGATTGTTCGTGTAAGAACTCTAAATCGGTGAGAAGTCTGGAGATCACATTTTTATTCGGTTCATCGTAGAACATAGTCTTCAATACCCTAACATCTTTTGAGGTTATGGTGCTGTTCTTCGTAGGTATGAAGATCCTGAAAGCTTTTGATGTTTCTGAATAACCCGCAAACACAGGAATTGCCTTCGGTGCAAATTTGTGACCGTTAGTGCCTTTCATAAGAACGTAGGTCTTGTAACCGAACACGTATAAATGATTAATACATAGCTTTCTCCCAACCCATCGCTCGAATGGCGTTTGGTTCTGAACGACGCTGTTTATACTCCTGTTTGATAGGTAATTTGCAGTGAATACTGCTTCGCCCCAGAATTTTAATGGTGCCTGTGCGTCAATCATCATTGCTCTCGCTTTCTCCACAAGGGTACGATTCTTTCGTTCAGCAACACCGTTTTGGTTTGGCGTATAGGGTGAGGTGAGATGTCTCTGTATCCCGCAACGTTTCAGATAAGGAGTGAACTCTTTGTTCAAATATTCAGTACCATTATCTGATTGTAAGAATTTGATTTTGTTCCCAGTGTACGTTTCCGCTAACTCCTTGAACTCTTTAAATTTTTCTAAGACTTCGTTCTTGCTTTTAATCATATAGACTCGACTGTATCGGCTATAGTCGTCTATAAAAGTAACGAAGTACTTGTTTCCGCTTACTGTGGGCGTTCTGATAGGTCCACATACATCGCTATGAACGATTTCTAAGCGTTATGTCGTTCGTTGATTTGTTTTCTCACGGAGGGTAGGTAGTCGATGTATTTTTGCTTGGATACAGATTTCACACTCTGTCAAGGTTTCAGAAGCATCAAAGTTCAACCCAATCAAATTCTCGTTTTTAAGTGCATATTTCAGATCGTTGGCGTTCATGTGACCAAGTTTTCTGTGCCAGTCGTAGATGTTTCATGAATTCGCTTTGTTTTTGGCAATTGGAATCGAAACAGTGTCATCAATATGATTGGCCAGGTCGTTGCGCTCATGTTTATTAGGTTTGATGTAATAAAGACCATCTCCTTGTTTAAATGCGGTGAGGGTTATACCAACTTTTGGATTGTGGATCGTCGCTTTATTATTTATTTATTGGTTTATACTTTATTGTACACCTTACAATACATTTAAAGATACAAATAATAAAACTAGTGTACAATGGGCGGTCTTATCGCACAGGGCAATCTCTTACAGACAACCTTTGGATGGATAGAAATTAAGAGAGATAGATTTAGGGCTGTCAGTGTACAACATCATACATAACACTAATTAAACATAATAATAGAATAATAATAATACATACCACAAAAAAAATCATATATAAATATATACTAATAGATATATTTCAAATTCATAATAGAGAAACGAGGGAAAAAAATTATAGTGAGAGGTAATGCTCCTTCACCATTCTTTTGAATGTAGGTAATGATTGAGCACGCCTCACATCTATGGGTAATGCATTCCACAAACGGGCCGCTTGGATAGTGAAAGATTTATCGAAGAAGGAAGTGGAATGCATACGGATACTTAACTCTAAATTTTCCGATGATCTCAAGGACCTTGAATGTGTGTCACAGAGAAACCGAAAGCGGTCTTTAAGATAAAAAAAACCGGTCAAGTGCGTGTCGGGCCACGCGCAGTGTAGGGTTCCGTAGTTTTTATAAGAGCCAAGTGCGTGTCGTATTCGCTGACTGATCGTTTCGTACCATGCTCTAACTAAAAGCCAAACATGACTATCTAACTAATTTGACTTCCTATACAAATCCTCACCTTTTGCACGGAAAGTATCAATTTTTTTTAGAGATTTGTATAAAACTTGTCATAGCCGGTGTTTTGAATTTAAATACGGACACAGAGCTACACTACTCAATCGTCACAAGAAGCTAGCACGATACAACTGGCGCTTAGCGCCATCTATCGACATTTCTATAGAGTTGTTCGAAATTTTCGAGTCAAATACAATTGGTCGACTATTACTCGTAAACTTGTAAAGCCCACTTATGTGTGATAGTTTTCCTTTAAATTTCGTTATATATAAGTACTACTGCCGTGACATTTGAATTTCTAACTATAACCGTTTAGTTGATAGAGGGGGGGGGGACACTTGACTCTAACGAAAATTGGCACTTTAAAGCTTAATAAGTCACGAACGGTTTACTTAATCTAAAAACGGTCTTACCAAACCTAATATTTTTGAAAGACCTATTCAACGATATCCCACACTATGGGAAGAACGAAAAAAAAAAATTATCATCCCACTTTACATGTATGGGAGGTACCCTAAATAATTGTGTTTTTCAAAATTATATTTTACCACTTTTTTGGCGTCATTAACGTGTATACTCATGCCAAAGTACAACTTTCTAGTACCAATAGTTTTTGAGCTAAACCGCGGACAGAAGGACAGACAGACGGACATGGCGAAACTATAAGGGTTCCTTGTTGACTACGGAACCCTAAAAAGGAGTGAAAGGATTAAATAGCACATTACAAAGCAGAGAAAGTAAATGAACATTCCGGCGAAACCTAATAGGAATTTGAATTTGAGCTTAGTACGAAATTCAGAAACATGGTCATATTTGCGCAAGCCAAATATAAACCTAATACAGAGATTTTGAAGTCGCTCTAGCTTGTCAAATTGGTCTTGGGTCAAATCAAGATAGCTGGCATCAGCATAGTCCAAGATAAGAAGAAGAACAGACTGTGCAATTGCAATTTTAGTGGTGATGGGAAGAAAATTACGAAGCCGTCTCAGGGAGCCTGCAGAAGCAAACAGTTTACGACTGACTTCCTGCAGTTGCTTCGTCCAAGACAGAGTTTTGTCGATGTATATCCCCAAGTTCTTCACGGCGTGACTGAACGGAATGACGGTGTTATTAAATGAAACTTCGGGAAGTGTCGACCAGTCGATCTTAGAGATAGTCCGGGAGCTACCAACAACAATTACTTACTTGGGTTTTGGCAGGATTAATTTTCAGTCCGAACTCAGTGCTCCAATCACTAATCCGAGCGAGGTCTCCATTAATTGTCCCAATGGCATCAGATAAGTCGACGAGGGGTGCTTGCGTGTAAATTTGCAAATCATCAGCATACAAGTGGTAGAAGGAAGATAGTCGTTGAGTGATAGCATTAATAAAAAGTACGAAAAGTAAAGGAGATAAAACGCCACCCTGTGGCACACCGGCAGAGGTGTTACACCAAGAAGAGAAAGAATCCTCCGTGCAAATACGCTGCCGGCGACCAAACAGGTAACTACGAAACCAGTCAATTACCGAAGGAAATATGTTAAAAAATTTTTTAGCAAAAACATAGAACCGACTTCCATTAAGAACGTCCCGTAGAACAACTTTTTGCAGCTGATGACCCCATCTAACCCCTATTTGCGTTTGATCCACGACTTTTGGGCCACCCTGTATAGTATCTATATTTGGTCAGGCCATAGATACTTCACAGCAACCCTGCTCCCTAGCAACAACTTTTTGTCATTGATAGGGACACGGTATCGAAAAGAAAGTATCGATATTTTACTCATGAGTAATATGGAAAAAAAAAATATCGTCCTCATAAATGTATCGAAACAAAAGTATTTCTTCAAAGTATCGAGTACTTTTCTTAGGGCCTAATGCGCATACGTCAGGCCGTCAATGTCAGTCAGTAACGTCAATTTAGCTTCAGTACAGTAGGGCAGAAGAACAGAACATCAACACTAATGGTATTGGTACACAAGTGTAATAATAGTATTATAAAAAAGACAACTGTGACTACACATTTAAAAATTATATTATTTATTCCTTTAGACACATATTATAGTACCCATTCCTCCTCCGTACAATCGCTAATAGATACATAGCACGGAACATTAGGCACTTTACAAGAATGTGTGCCACGTTCACATTTAATAAGTCAAATAATAGTCAAGAACAATAACGATAACCGGAGAATTTTTGTGGGATATCGTTGTACATTATAAGAACTACATTGTACCTTATAAGCAATAAATAAATAAATAATAATAACAAAACAATTTTCGAACAGCGAACGATTAAGTGATTTATTGGTGTGGGAAAGGATGTGAACTGTGAATAGAAAGACTTTTAGCGCTACTTTGGAGCACTATTTTTAGAGATTATATTTAAGGTAGCAGAGATTTACTTTAGGTAGCACTTTGGAGAATAAGTTAGGGAGAGCAAAGAAATGCGTGAAGTCGCAGTAATGAATGTGGAATGAATGTATGTAGTTTTATTAAAATAGAATTGTGTATATATAATAGTAGTGTTTACATGAGTAGTAACTTTAAAGTACTTTTAGTATTAGTAGTTTACATTAAAGTAACAGTGGTCACTGTGTGAGAGCGCGGCCCTCCGCCCGCGTCTCATATAACTGTTTACATTATATTTAATTTATAGTATTTATAATAATATTCCTTTGTGCATTGTATGAGCGATTGGTTATCAAAGTGAAGGGTATGCTACGTATGCTACAGACTGAAGGAACGATTTCGAGCTCAATGTAATGATTTAGAAGGTTCAGTCTAATTGAACCAGGTGGCATTGCTGTCCAAGATTTATTCGATACGATACAGCTGTCAAAAACTCAGACTAAGGAAAAAAGAGGACACGGCATAAACATTCTATACGAACAGTAGTTATAGGAATATGATGCATTTCGACGGCATAGCTACTGATATATCGGCATCTCTTTTTAACTTGTGAGAGTAATCATATGTAAAAAAGGACAATATTAGTTTTATCATTGCCAAAAATGGCAACATAACTTTGGTGACGTCCCAAAATACCTAACTGCGGCCGGACGCCATGTTTTGTCACAGCCAACAACAAGTACATCAGTTGTCATTGCGACTTGCTTGTTTCAGTGTTTTGAAGAAAATTTAGTGATAATAGGCGAAAATTGTGCTTGTTTATAGTGTAAGAATTTGCATAATACTGCATTTATTATGGGTAGGTGCAGTGTGTTAGTCTGCC
The DNA here is from genome assembly GCA_943138885.2 of Tholera decimalis. Taxonomy (NCBI): domain Eukaryota; kingdom Metazoa; phylum Arthropoda; class Insecta; order Lepidoptera; family Noctuidae; genus Tholera; species Tholera decimalis. The sequence continues at coordinate 24,674,994 of OW964569.2, forward strand.
GCATGAAAAGCAACAAAAACATCCCAATAAAACGTTGCACAGATAAGTAACCGAATTCATTCAAAATATCTTGTTTTTTCTATGATTTTGAAAGATTTTGCTATTTTTGGGAAAGTTTATAAAGATAAACTTGCTTTTCTGTAATCATTTACTGTTTAACTGTTGATATTATGTGATTTTTAAGAAAATCATTTGTTAGTAAACAGAGAGTTAGAGTTACGGTTCGGAATTTTCAATTTCTCGATAAAACATATCGACAGGTGAATATTATTTAAACTCGATTTCTTTTTATAATTTTAGATTGCCAACATGTAAAGAAAGAAAAGAACAGTGGCTGTATATATTTGGGATTGAAAATTCGAATACTACAACAAAGCATATTTTTATTTGTTCCCTGCATTTTGAAGATAAATGTTTTAACCGAACTTTAAATATAACAGTTGATGGAGAGAGAGGAGGGACGAGAAGCATGTCAGCAACAGCAGTTCTATATTGCTGAAATATTGGTAAAAAGTTTCAGATTTAAATACACATCAAGCAGAATAAATAGATAACTTTTTTTTTCTAAAAATTATAAAACATCCTTAAAATTCTCGTACAGACTGAATCAAAACCAAATCTCAATCAAATCAATCTGAATCAAAAGTTATATGATTTTAATTATCCACCTCCTCACACAGATTAAGGCACATATACCTGCACTATTTTTCTCCTGATATAGTCATAGCAAAAGGAGATGGATAATGATTAATTTTTGAAAAAGATACATACATATCAGGTTATAAAATGTTGTGTCTATGTCAAGCATGCAAGCTAAACAAATGTGAGCGTGAGTTAGTGATTAAATTCGCAATGTAAATATTATTAAACATTTATGGTTATTCTTTGTATAGTTACCAGCACAATTTGACGAGTGTGGGGAACAACAATCTGTTTCTCGCAGGGTGTTGGAAGAGAAACCTGTTTGCAGCTCTTCTAACAATGCAGATGTAAGTGTAATATTTCATAATGATTATGTTCCTTATGGTAATTACCATGCAATCTTGACTTTTAAATACAAACTCACTCAATATAAAAATTTGTTGTTATTTCATTATAATTTCCAGTCCAATTTAATGAATGTGAGGCACAACAATTTTTTTCTCACAAAGCACTGGAAGAGGAGCCTGTCTGCAGCACTTCTAGCTATGCAGATGTAAGTGTTCTATTTTATAATATGTTACTGCATGTACTGTGGGCAGCGTAACTGGTAATTTCAAATTAATTTACGGCAAAAACTTGAACGAAGTTGCAGAAAACTAGAAGTTAATGCGTTTTTTTTTGTTTCAGGATAAAGTGCTTGAAATTATTTAAAAATTAAAATCAAAAGGTGAACATCAAAAGAAAAACATTAAACGAAAAAGTGAGAAGACAGAGTAAGAAAATCCAGACTATAATCTACATCTGTGCCAAATTTCATCAAAATTCGTTCAGCTATTCTGACGTGATTGAGTAACAAACATCCATCCATACAAACAAACTTTCGCACTTATAATAATATTAATAAGTAAGGATTGTGTAGTTTGTATTTTTTTTTTGTTTTTTGTTTGTTCAACATGCTCATATTTGATTAATGTGTATATTTGTATAAAATTTGCGCAACGTGCTCTTATTTGATTATTGTGTATACATATTTGTATTTTAGAACTTGAGTATGACTGGGATCAACGGCTTTTATAGTTTTCAATAAATCTGTGTAAAATGATAATTTTTGTTTTATTATGAATGATCGAGCCAAGTAGTAGTACTTAAATAAAAAAATATATATTATTAGTTAATAAAAATAAGTATAGTCTGACAAACGAGGAAAACAAACCGTATTTTGTATTTTTTTATTCTTTTCATTGGTAATTATCATAGATAAAATAAATAAGTAGATTTGGTCAACAGACGAAATTATATAGGCGCTGGGCGGGGCAACAACTACACATGCAGTTTAATAAAATCAATAGATACGCACTCGCACACACACCCGCATTTCTTAAATCAGAACGTACTATACAATCAATAATAAACCTTATTCCGTCAAACACAGCGTGTATTTACCATGCACCGTAGAACTTACCCACACAAAAACATCGGTCGCTATCGTTGTGCTGTGCAAAAGCAATTTATTTTACATATACGCTAGTGATTGACTAAATCGGAAAGTTATCGATTCTTCCATTTATTATTGTACAACTTTTTTGGGCACCTGAAAATGAACCAAATAAAAAATGGCATGTCCAGAAAATATTACAATAACAATAAACATATTATTAAGAACATAACATTACATAATTATTATTAAGTACTACCTACTAAGTATTAAGGGCTACCCTGGCGCTAACGACTTAAATCTTAATATTTAACTATCATAGTGATAGGTCAAATAGAAGTTGATGTTAACTTACATTACGCTCTTGATCGGAACATACCAGCTGTATAGGTTGTATAGAATCCTGAAAAGTTGAATGACTGATTTTATGAATACCCTAAATCATGAGAATAGCTTTCAGTAATAAAATAAAATTTAACCCACTTCTGCAAAAATCAGTTGTACTCTTAATTTTGGAATTGTCCATTCAAAAAGCCTGCGACTTTTCTTTAGAGACTAGAACATTTCTGCGTTGAAGTGAACCGAGCATATGGTGCTATTTTTTGTAGGGTACCAGTTAGGTGGCATGCCTGTGGCATCAATCCATTCCTTTTTTATGTTACCATCTTTTGGGAAGCTGAAAAGTACGAAAAGCACTTATTTATCATTTACATACATCCTAAGCTACTTCTAAACGTCACCATATAATAAGCATCGCAATAATTACGTAACACACTATAAATCAAGATCTGAATGATTTTGACGTATATTGCTAATCCATTGCTTCATATGTTCGAAATATTGGTCTGCTCAACAACGTAAATACCGCAGTGAGTGTTGTTGATTTAGCATAATGAACCCGATTCCTACTGTAAGTGTGTTACGCAACTATTACCTGCGGGGTAATCGCAGATAATAGTTTAGTAGGTTATAATAGGTTTTTGTTATAAGAAAAATCCTAGTTAGTAGAGAAATTGTTAAATATGTGAAAACAAACACACATCCATGCATAACAAATAAATAGCATGAATATATTGACTTATTTTAAGCTCAATTCACAAATATATTATCTGAACCATGCCAATTATTATAACGCATTCGAAGCTTCAATGGAAGCAAAATACAAAAACCATAAAAAATAAAGAAACAGCATGAGGATAAGGCATAACATACGATAATTCTAAACCGAAAAACACCACCGATTATTAACCTAAAATTAAAGTAACTTACTTTACGAATATTGGTTACGCATTTCTCTACTACTCTGTAAAAAAATCAAAATAAGTAAAAAAACATTATTTACATCGATGTTCCAACCGGGCTAAAACGGTTGACAGATTGGAAAATAAACTATTGTAGCGACGGCGACGTCGGAACTCCTTACGCATGCTGCGGGCGTAAAATAAATTGTTTATTTTTTTTTACTTTTTTGTACACTTGACTTTTCAACGTATTTTAAATTAAAATTAATTTTAAAAGTTAAACATATTTTCTTAGAGGTTTCCGTATGTTATAAAAAACTTTTTACTAAAAAATTAAACAGACTCCCAAAAAACACTGCAAAGTGAAAAATACCGACTACCGCAATTAAAGTTATTTTTCACTTTGCAGTGTTTTTTGGGAGTCAGTTTAATTTTTTGGTAAAAAGTTTTTATTTCACTCTTTTTAGTTGGTCGATTTTTAATTTACCTAGTTACAAGAGCCTAAATGTCAACTACTTATATTCATTTACAAAATATTGCTTTTCCCAATGTTGGGCTGTTATTTGTTGAGGAGTTCTCCTGGTAGTTCACCATTAGCTTCACTTCACCATATGCATTGTGACGAGCATATTGTGCTTAATAACCACATTCAAGTAATCGAAGCGGAACACATGAACTACTTATTATTCCTACTTATATATTGAGTAGTTCCAGTGGCCATCGGTGGTCTTCATCATCAGGTCTACTTCAAAATGGTGCTTTTCGAATGCAACTACACAAGTTACTATAAAAAATACTCAAATCACTATAGGTATGCCTATAATATTTGAAGAGTTCCCTCGATTTCTCCAGGATCCCATCATCAGATCCTGACTTGGTGACAATGGGACCAATTTCAAAGAATACCCTTTCAAACAAAAAAAGTATTTTTCAAATCGGTTCAGCCGTCTCCGAGTAATCGGTGATCATACATAAAAAAATAATAATAATATACGCGTCGAATTGATAACCTCCTCTTTTTTATGTCGTCGGTTGAAAAACCCCCTAAACTATAATAGCAATATTTCATTCGTCAATCGACATTGCTGTCGATAGCCTACGTTAGTGGATCTGCACAAGCACATCACTAATTCGTCGCAAGAAGTGGCGGCCTCACTACGCGATGAATCCGCGTAATACAGTTTCGTATGTTATGTTTACATTGCTTGTCCAGTTACTTAGTGACGAACTCAGGTAGTGGTTAAGGAGCAATGTATTTATAGCAAAAGGAGTACAGTCGCTCTGATATTTGAAAACAAAAATAACATAGTAAAACCAAGAAATATTTTACGATTTATTGTTTTTCATGATTTTAAAGACAAATATTGTAAAATACTTGTACTTACATATGGTAAGTGATTCCATGATTCACATAGATTTGATTTTGGCTTCGGTTTTTACAAGATACCACAGAACAACTCGGCATTCATATATGTTATCACGATCGCCGTCGAAAGCGCACTAGTTCGCGGAGACGGCCACTTGCCTGTGACATGAGCCCTGTGGCCATGTCGCGCGGACACCGATACGCCCCCTTACCACTTCTCCTGTATTTTTGATTTCTGTGGTAATTATAGACCTTAGGTAGAGGTACTGCATTCGCAGTAATAGTGATACGCTAATAAGGCTCCTACACATATGCCCCGGCACAAGTCGCAGAAACTGGAAGTCCGCATGAAACTCAATCTTAATTCCAAGCGCTAAGTAACCCTGAGCCGCGCGCGGCAACCTTCCCAGCCGGCGGCACTGTGTGTAGAAGGTTTTTTACTCGCAACCACTATATTGAGCGTGGTCGCCACAGTTGTTCTAGCCGCAATTTCGGTCGCATACTACGCTCACAGGAAAAAGCGAGCAATGAACACAGTGATCACAAGGCTACAGTTTTTTATTCGTGATCGCCGTGGTGGCAACTGGGAATAAATGGAATAGACATACCACACCATAGGAAAATTTGGTTTATTATGAACATACCCGTACAAGTACAGAATATAGATAGTTAATTGCAGTAGCATCTATTCAGTATCCACGTACCCTGCGTCCCTGCCTGCCATATAAAATGACACTAAGCGTGTGCGTTTATATAGCTCGCCTTACCACGTAAATAAAACTGAAGAAAGCTAAAAGAAACGTGTGCATCTGGATTGAATTTATAATCCTTATTATTATATTATTTTTAATCCTTGCAAAACGAAATAAGACTTATTAGGGAAATTAGTTAAAAATAGTAAAAACTTAAAGCAAAGGGCCATGAATTTCTTAAACGTAAAACTCATTTTCGACCATTTTGAATTCTGTAAGCACCGTGCAATTCAACTATCGATATTATAATGCGCGCAGCTCTACGGCAAGCCGCCATCTTTGTGCCATACTCACAATAGGTACTTTACTACTACTAGGATAGGATAGGTTAGGGTAGGATACTTTTACTCACTGAGTAAAAGTATCAAATACAACGTATCGAGTACAAAAGTATCGGTATCGAAACGAAACGTACTCGATACTAAAAAGTATTAATACTTTTTTCGTGTCCCTAGTCATCTTAGAGCATTTAACCTATGGAGATGGTATAGCTGGGCGAACCCCTCTGCCAAAGTCGATTGATCATATGACCATGCACGTTTAATAAAACTAGTTCATTCGTTATTGTGTCGCTAGTAAGTGTTCACAAAAATTATGAATTGTGCAGTTTCTTCTTACAAAAAGCCATCTACCACTTCAAATTTGCGAAACCATAGTTTCGCAAATTTGAAGTGGTAGATGGCTTTTTGATATTTTCTACCACATGTAAGTATAAATTATACATCAAAATAGTTTTATTTAAGGAGAATGTCAAAATAAACGTGAATGCCATTACGATAGAAAAATTCAGTGGTACGTTGGTAGCACAAACGTATTACAGGGGCTGACAGAGTAGTGAAATGCATAGTGATGGGATAATGTGAGTGAATGATTGACAAAATAAATGATTTTTTAATCAGTATGTTCAGTTACATTTTTTGTGTGAATCTGCTGCCTATGGTTTTAAGTTTTAGAGATCGTCTATTAAGTGTATGTACTGGACAACTCGGTTCACGGAACTGCTAAGTAAATAAAATAAACTATAGTAAACGTTGCTGGTTCTACACGATTATGAGGCTAATTTATTGCATTTAGAGGTTTTGAGACGGGTTTTTAACATTTTTAATTTAATATTTTTTATCAAGTTGTTTATCTCAAGGCTATAACGTACATAATAAAATAAATGGACATCATTTTCATTTGACTCTGTTGGAACTGATTTAAACTGATTACTTCTATTATTATTATTTTTTCAACAGATTTCCAAAAGATCCTGTGAGAAGAGAAAAATGGAGGATATTTTGCAGTAATACAGAAAGAGAAAAATTTGGACACACGCGTACTAGTACAAACTGTTCAGAACATTTTACGCAGTCTAGTTTTAAAGCACTTGCGAATAATAGAAGGAAATTAGTTAAGGGTGCGACATCCACTTTAAAAAATTAAAATTACAAAGACCATGCTTGCCATGGAAACGGTAGTAGTTTCTTTTTCTTCATTTAGCCAATCCATTCCTCAATCATTACAGTCTCACAGCCTATCCATCTCTCAACCATCAATTACACACAGCCAATGCGGTCCAATAACTTCATCATCTATCAGTGACATGGGTCAGACTCCGACGAAAATAAAACTGCGCAAGTAGTTGCAGTTTTAAAATAAAAAAATACTTAGGCTTCATTGTGCGTACGGCTATGGAGTGGAATTCCCTGCCGGAGTCTGTGTTTCCCGATAGCTATAACGTAGGAGTCTTAAAAGTCAAGAGTGAATAGGTTACTTTTAAGTAAGCGTGCTCCATCTTCGACCACATCATCACTTACCATCAGGTGAGATGGTGGTCAAACGCGAACCTATTTCTAATAAAAAAAAAAACGAATCTTAAATAAAAAGGTTGATACAAGAACTTCATAACAATTTAGAAGAAATATCACTGATTGACAAAAAAATAAACTAGTCTTGAGCAAAATTGGTGTTACTCAGAAGGAACTTCTTAAAATACGGATGAAAAGAGTGATAAGCTCCCTAGAACGAAATGTTCATCAGAATTGAAATCTTTTGCGCTCACTCTGCATTACTACTTGGCAAAGGTGTATAAGTGCGTACGCAAGATTAAACTCATAGGTTTACACTGCATTCATTCGCCATCTCCATAGGTTAAATGCTCTAAGCTAGTCATAGACTCATAGCGACAAGCCAGCAGTGTTGCCAACGTAGGCGATTTTTCGCCATTTAGGCTACTCACGAAGAGAATCGGCGCCAAAAAAAAATACATGAAAGGCGACCGGTCGCCTCTTAGGCTACTTCAGTTCAGGTTCAAGGTTGTCTGGAAAGTGGAAGATATCGCTCTCAGCGATAAGACCGTCATTGTAACTAAATTGTTAGCAATATTACTACTTAAGGGTGTTTCAATTATTAATACACAGTAAAGTGTATTCAATCTGTCTGTCATAAACGAGCTTAATAAAAAAAAACAAGTCTCATGCAAATTAATGTAAAAGGTTTGCAATACTAGGAAAGGATGGATGGCACTCACTTTATTTATTAGAAAGCATATTATATTATATACGCATAAACTTAGGACTTTTTCAGATTAGAAGCGATCTTCACACAATAAATATACGCAATAAGCGTGAAATTGTTATACCCAAATGCAGATTAGCCAAGACTAGCAAGTTATTCTTCATAAATAGCATACGCATTTATAACAAGTTACCAAACTTTGCCTCTGTGTGAAAATTTAAAACCCCTATCAAAAAAGCATATTTTAGATTGAGGATTACGTTGAAGTCATGATTGCTTGGCGATGATTCCTTCCTTCTGCACAATGTGGCTCGGGCTTATTGTGATGGCGTTATCAACTAGTCTCTTTACAACTCCACTTTAGTGAGTGTGTCTTTTTATTATTTTATTTGTTTGTAGTTTTCCCTACGATAATCCATCCGATTGGACAGATTTTTTTTTATTAGTTTTTATTACTAATAAATAATAAAAAAATATTGTTTAATTTTACAATGCATTCATTTTTCATTTTTTAATTACATTGTGTCAGTAAGACAAGCACAAACCCTATCTTCTTTCAAAACCTTAGTAAAAGATCTTTATCTCTCTCCTTAAATTGTTGTTATTATGTATGTCTTTGTTTCTTTCTTTTTTTTTTAATTTTTATATATGTTTTGAGAACGTTATTTATTGTTTTGTATTTTATATAGATAAATAGTACACCATGGACTACCCGCGTATTTATTTTCTCCTTCTGTGTCAAATCCATCCAAAGGTTGTCTGTAAAAGATCGCTTTTAGCGATAAGACCGCCCATTGTATCACCCTTTTTAATTGTTATTTCCATAATTTTGTTTTACTGTTATGGTGTACAATAAAGAATATATCTACCTACATTGTTTGGTGTGAATTGGTAACTATCATACCTTTTAAACGAGTATTATTAATACATGATAAAAATGAATGATATTTTGAAAAGAATAACTATGGAGTTTCTTGCCGAATCTTCTCCATAGGAATCAACCAATTTCGTGCCGTGCACTAGCATGTGTCGTTTTATAAGTGGCCATGTAAAATAAAATATGTTGAGTTGAGTTGAGGCCACCTTTTTGTTTATGGTTAGTTAGCTTCGGGGAATACCCTGAATTTATCTTTATCTGTAACCAAATTTAGAATGTAATGATGTGATAAGAATTAATTCTGTGTCAGAGTCTGTGCTTTCTGTCTGTGTTGTGTGTGTGAGAGTAAGTGTGAATAGGTTACTTCTAGGCAAGCATGCATCGTCTTCGTCCACATCATCACTTAACATCAGTTGAGATTGTAGTCAAACGCAAGCTAATCAACAATAAAAATTAAAAAAAAAGAAATAGTGTAAACGCAATTAATTTATTATTTATCATTTTCATTTCGCTTCGTACATCATTTGTGTCAAAGTATTTGTTTCACGATAAATTATTGGCGCATACATTATGCGCGATTAGTGGATAAAAAAATACCAGCATTTATAGCAAGTAAAATAGGTAATAATAAATTGATTTAAACTACATTTTTACCGATATTTTGGGCTACATAATTAGGCTACCACTGACTGAAATTAGGCTACTTAAGCTGTGAAAAACGGGCGACATTGGCCCCCGCGTTGTTGGCAACACTGGTTGGTAAAGTGTTGGTAAATTATTTGATAGAAAAAGCGCGGGAAACCTGAACTTTGGCGGACGTGATTTTTTTTGGCTCTCTATAAATTATTTTTTGTATATTGGATTAGATTAAGTTTTTGTATATATTTCATTTTATTATTTAGTTTTAGTGTAGTCGTAGTGTTTTCTTCAAATTTGGTAAGTTTTTTTTAGTTCTTGTAGTTTTAATATGGATCCTCCGGGTGACCCCGGAGGAACGGCACCACTAGAAATAGGTCACTATGTGACAATTTCTAATAATGAAACCAGTGCAGTTGATACTGATTGTTCAGTATCATTAAGCAACAATAGCTCAAAACGCAAAAGGGTGTCTGCTCGGCCGACAATTTGCAAACACTGTAATAAAAAAAGGCGCAAGAATGGCGGGAAACGTTCTAACGATTGTGATTGTGGCGAGATGGATACAATGATTACTGTAGATGACACTAATAAGGCATCTGATCCTCCGCGTACTCCTTTGTTAAGGGCTGGCGTTGACGATCTGAGTGGGTCGTCTCAGCGTCCAGCTTCAGTTGCTCGGCTCTTATACAATTCCTCCGATGCGGCTCCGTTTTTAATACATGTTCAGAGGGAGCAAACTGCCTCTAATGACAATACTTTTCTGAATCCAGTTACTTTTGGTCGATTCTTAAAAAGGAATTCTTTCAATAACATAATTAATGGTAGTCTAAAGAAAATAGGTCGAAACAGGCTGGTAAGCAATAACCAGCCTGTTTCGACCTATTTTCTTTAGACTTCCACTTATAATGATGCCAACTCGTTTATAACCAGCAAGTTGTTGGAAAGGGAGTGTTATAAAGCTTTTATCCCCTCATTTTCTGTGACTCGCATGGGTGTCGTCAGAGGCATACCCGTAGAGTGGAATGATGATGAAATATTAGAAAACATCTCTGTGCCAATTGGTTGTGGCAAAATATTAAAGCTAAGGAGAATCAAAAGAAAAACTATTTTTGATGATAAACCTTTATTAAAAAATACAGAAACCGTTATTTTAACTTTTGATGGCCAAATTCTTCCGAAGCGTGTATATATGTGTTATACAGCACTTTCTGTTGACCTGTACATTTACCCAACAATTCAATGTTACAATTGTTGTAGATATGGCCATGTCAAGATTCAATGCAGGTCCAAACCCCGCTGTTATAAGTGTGGTCAAGGTCACTCTGGGGAAGGGTGCACAGTCTCTGAGGATAATTTATCTTGTTGTCTTTGCAATGGTTTTCATGAGGCTACTAGCAAGAAATGTTTAGAATATGAACGTCAAAAAAACATTAAAGAATCCATGGCCAAATCATGTATTTCATATGCTGAAGCTTCAAAGCTTCATCCCACAATTTCTAAAATATCATATGCTGATGCCTTGCTTTCCTCTCCCACAACTTCAAGACATATCAATGCTTCTGTTCCCCTTGATTACTCTCCATCTAAACAAAATAAAATATCATATAAAAAAACAGTTTTTATTAAACCTCGCTCCCCACCCCAGTTTTCTAAAGGTTATGATCAGCAATTCCATCAGGAACTTGCTAGGAATGTTCCTCAATTAAAAGATGGCTGTGCCCTCATCGCTAAGGATGATCTGTCTGCATTGACTGTAAATGAACTAATCATTGCTTTGATAAAATCATTAACTCAAACACATCACCTTTCACCGTCCATCGCTGCCACTGTATTAAATGCAGTTACTCAATCATCAACTAATAATAATCATGGACAACAAAGTCTTACAATGGAATTGCCGAAGTGCAATTAATAAAAAGTCAGAAATTATACATATTGTAAATAAATATAAACCTTTTGTTTTTGCTCTTCAAGAGACATGGCTTAAACCAGGGTCTTTGTTTAGGATCCCTGGGTATGCATGTCTCAGAGAAGACCGCTCTGATGGGTATGGCGGTGTTGCTTTACTCATCAAACATCATCATTCATTTTCATTTTTCACAATCCCACCTCATAGTAATGATTTTTCTGTTATTGCAGCAGTTGTAGATAATAATATTTGTTTTGTTTCTGTATATATTCCTCGTCCATCTGTTGTAATTTTTAATGAAATTGTAAATATTTTTTCAATTCTTCCTAAACCATTTATAGTTTTAGGTGATTTTAATTCCCAGCATGAAGTCTGGGGAAGTTCGTCAACAAATAACTATGGTAGCACCTTACTTGACATTCTAGATAATCTCAATCTTTGTTTATTAAATACTGGGTCTCCAACTCGACGCACTTCTCCACATGAAGGTGCTAGTGCACCCGATTTGTCAATATGCACTGACAAACTAGCTTCGCGTTTGACCTGGAAAGTTATGCTTTCATCCTATGGCAGTGACCATTTTCCTATAGTTTTATCATTTCCCTTCAATCAAAAACCTTATTCTAAGAGCGCTCCACGGCTGAAGTACAAACTGGGGGATGTTGATTGGCGTACTTATAAGGAGCATTTAGATAACATAGTGTCCGTTCTACCTGAAATTAAATGTGGTAATGAACAGTTCTGTGCCGATGCCTTGTCCGAAGCCATGATAAAAACTGCAGATAAACTTTTTCCTTTCAAAAAGTCACAAAATAAAATCCCATCTCCGCCATGGTGGGACAAAGATTGCACAGATGCAATTAAAAAAAGGAAACAGTGTGAAATAAATTACCTTAAAAATTCTACCGTAGAAAATTTTAATATTTTAAGCACCTCAATTACAGAGACAAAAAAATTATTTAAAAAAAAGAAATTTGAAAGCTGGAAATCATTTTGCCTCTCTATTTCCCCTAACGTTCAACCATCTGTGGTTTGGCGGAATATTAGAAGGTTCAGATCGGCGTTCTCAGATTCATCTAGCGCATTCCTTCCACCTGAGTTGGTAAATAGTTTTTTAGGTAAATTAGCTCCCTCATACGTCCCGGAAAAGATTATTACAAATTCTATTCCCCTTTCGACAATAGATTCTCTTTGTGACCTTAATTCTCCATTCAGTTTAGAAGAGCTTAAACTTGTTGTATGCCACAGTAAAGACTCCGCTCCAGGCGCAGATGGTATTCCGTACTCTTTTCTATCAAATATGAGTGACACATCTCTTTTATATTTTTTAAAACTAATTAATAAAATTATGATAACCGGAAATATTCCGCTTTCTTGGAAAGCACAAGATATTATACCTATTCTCAAACCCAACAAATGTCCATCCAATAACACTTCTTACCGACCAATTGCTCTATCATCAGTTTTGCTAAAGATCACAGAACATTTAGTAAAAAATAGGTTAGAATGGTTTTTAGAAAACAAGAAATTACTCAGTGAGAGTCAATTTGGTTTTAGGCGAGGTAAAAGTACCATAGATAGTTTAAGCATCTTTGTCACTGATATTAGGTTAGCATTTTCTTCGAATCAATCCATAATTTCTGCTTTTCTTGACATAACCTCTGCTTATGATAATGTTGTAATATCAACATTAAAATATAAACTGGAGCAGTTAAATGTCCCCATTTTACTCACAAACTTCATTCTAAACATGTTATCTGAGAGGTATATTAAACTTACACTTCAGGATTCTAGTTGTGAATCTAGAGTCGTGTGGAAAGGTCTTCCTCAAGGATCAGTTCTTAGCCCTTTATTATATGACATTTACACTTACGATCTTGAGAGTTCTTTAAACAATGAAGTGAAAGTGCTACAATACGCTGATGATCTTCTTTTATATTGCCCTCACAGCTCTATACAAACGGCTTGCAATACCATGACATCGGGTCTTAGCCTTTTAAAAAAATGGATGGATAGCAATGGCCTTGAGCTATCTACTTCTAAAAGTACAGTTGTACTTTTTACTAGGATGCGCCTTCCTCCCCCTGTTTCTGTATATTATGATGATAATTTAATACCTGTGAAATCTTCGGTAAAATTTTTAGGAGTGCTTTTGGATAGTAAACTTACTGGTATTCCACACTGTGATTATATAACGGCAAGATGTGAACAAAGAATAAACATATTGAGATGTTTATCGGGGGTCTGGTGGGGTGCCCACCCCTATTCATTGAAATTAATATATAACGCAATAGTTAGAAGTGTGCTTGACTATGGAACATTTTTATTGGAACCTGGAAATTCAGCTGCTTTTAAAAAATTAGACAGAATTCAGTCAAAAGCACTGCGAATAGTGACCGGAGCTATGAGATCAAGCCCAATAAATGCTTTACAGGTTGAAACTGTAGATCCTCCTCTTTCACTTCGACGTCAGTATCTTTCTGACAAATTTCTATTCCGTTCATTTCAATTTTCTAATCACCCGTTACGTCAAAAATTGCAGTCTCTTCTAGACGAAACCAATTCTTCTCGTTATTGGTCTAATAAATCTCTTCCTTGTCTTATTATAAGTTATAAAAAGTTTATGGCTTTGCAAGCTCCAATTTACCAGTCACTATCATTTCCTCTCTTCAATCATTCTTATGAATCATTGGTGTTTTCTCCGGATGTTATCCTGAACTTAGACATTAATAAAAATGATTATTTTGTTAAAGAATCATTTAACTTTGCCAAAGGCTTGCGATGGGAGAATTGGCATCATATTTACACAGACGCGTCTAAGCACTCTTCTTTAGGAAATGTTGGAGTTGGGGTTTTCCACTCACAGTATAATATAGTACAAAAAATCAAGCTTCCTCCTGAATCATCAGTATTTACTGGTGAATGTTTTGGACTGTTCAAAGCTTTAGAGTATATTTACATCATGAAATTGGAAAAAGCAATAATATTTACAGACGCTCTAAGTGCATTACAGGCTATTAAAAGAAATCCTTTTAAATGTAAACCAATATTTCCCATAGTTCTTTTTATTAGAGATCTCTTATATAAATGCTCCAAATTAGGTCTTCAAATTTCTCTCGCTTGGATACCTGGCCATAGTAGTATCGCGGGAAATGTGAGAGCCGATCAACTGGCTAATGAGGCTGTGGACTGTGGTGATTTGTTCCCTTACATTAACTTTAGCCACGACTTGGCGAATCTGCCAATGAACTTTCTTTGGGATGCCTGGAGCAAGTTGTGGGCGGACAGCAGCACTATTAAAGGAAAATATTATTCTCATATTCAAACTTGTATTCCCAAAACACCATGGTTTTTTAAATTTAACTTTGGTAAGGCTGCTACCAGTTGCCTTATTAGAATGAGGTTGGGTCACAATTGCTCCAAAGTCCACCTTGCCCGATTGCAGATTGTTGCCAGTGACCTTTGCGAATGTGGTGATGTTGGCGATTTAAATCATATTTTTTTCTCCTGTCCTCTTCTTAGTCATGATTCTTTTATTTCTAGTTTACTTTCCTATAACATTACCTTTCCTACCTCCATTTCTGTCTTACTGGCTTCTAATGATTCAAATATATATATATATCTATCATCATTTATCACTCAGAATAATTTACGCATATAATTTTTACTTATGTTTATGCCTTTCCTAATAATCCTATCCAATATCCATCCTAATTCCGTGCCCTAAATTTACAATTTCATTTTCTACCAAGTTTCCTCGTTTTTTGTTGATGGCATTGCGCAAATAGCGACTTGCCAATTAAAAAAAAAAAAAAAAAAAAAAAAAAAAAAAAAAAAAAAAAAAATTATTTGATAAGTACGCATTTGTAAGTTATGAATTAATACTTCCTAAATTGGTAAACAGGAATGCAGATCTTGTGATTTTAATACTTACAGCATTAATTGAAAGTTTCACCATGGCTAGTGAAGAACATAAGTTCCTTTCACAGTACATTAAGGATGTCCATATGTCGTTAAGAAAATCCACATTGAAACATGGAGCTGATACTGCATGGCTAAATCATTGCAAGAATGAAGATATATTATTGAAATATGCCCAATATATGCAGAAACTAGCGACCACACACTGGGAATTAAATTGTAACAGTGAAAAAAGTGAAGCTACCTCAAGAATTAAATGGGTAGTCGATTTCTGCTATGATTATTTCATTAACAGTATGTTCATGAAGTATAGAGAAAAAGAGCTTTTTATTTCTCGAAAAATAGATGTACCTGTGGAAGTTCAAGAATCATTTCCTGAACCCATAAAGATGTTAGATGTTGGCAGCTGTTATAATCCATTCAAAGTGTATAAAATGTTTGATGTATTGGCAATTGACCTATGCCCTGCTAATACTTCCGTGCTACAATGTGACTTTCTAAAAGTAAATATTGGCCCCTGCAATGTCATAGAAGGATTGATGACAACTCAATTACAGGAAGAGTCTTTTGATGTAGTAACATTTTGTTTCCTTTTAGAATACATACCTACTTCAGAGTTAAGAATCTTAGCTTGTGAAAAAGCTTACAGGATATTAAAACCTGGTGGACTCCTGATAATCAACACACCAGATTCTAAGCATGTTGGTGCAAATAACAAAATCATTAAATGTTGGAGGTACACTTTGGCTTATATGGGCTTTAATAGAATTAAGTATGAAAAAGCAAAGTACATGCATTGTATGGCATTTAGAAAATCATTGAATAGAGAAATAGCCCAACGATGGGCTTTATTATATAAAGAATCATATATGAAATATGCTATTCACATACCACAAGATTCCAACATTTCAGAAGATATATTTACAACACCTATAGTTATAGACAAAGACACTATGGTTGATGGCTTTCGAGAACTGCCATTTAGTGACAATAACATTATTTGATATCAAATAAATAAATAAATCATAAACTTGATGGTCAATTTTTATTTAATACCCTTAAATTACACAATTATCACTAGATGTTACAACTGTCACCACTGTTACCAATGTCACAACTGATTGAAATACAAAATGTATTGTTTTGTGCTCACAATTTTAAACAGATTAAATCTTAGGCAAATTAGTAACAATTGCTAAAACATGTCACTTACTCACTATTACTATGGAATTAGAGAACATTTAGTTTACTTCAAGACAGTTCGCAAAAACTTATTTACAATAATAATTTTTGACATGAATGTCTAAGCTGACTCGCCAAATTTGGCTTTACGCTTTTCCAGTTTTTCTTTTTTTTCAATGTCTGTCATTATTTTTGACACCGACTCTCCAAATCTCTCAGCTCTTTTCTTGAGTTTCTCCATATTTTCAGACAGAGTGCCAGTTTCAGTAGCAGTGATGATTGAACTCTTTGCAGACACATTCTGGCCAAATCTTTGCTTCCTAGCTTCTTTCCGCTCATCTTCACTCATTTTAACTGGCAAACCAAATCTCTTGGCTCGTAATTCTAGTCTTGTTTTAGAGTCGACATCTGCAGTTATTTTGATTTTATTACTCGAGGCGGAGTTTGTCTCGCTTGCTACAGTTTCTTCTTTATTTTCTACAGTCACTGCAGGAGAAGTTAAGGATATAGCTCTGTTTAACACTATTTTCTTAGAAGCAGACTCCTTGTTATCTGAAGATTTAGCGTCTTCTGATTTGTCTTTCTCTGTCGATATCATTCTTCTTTTAAGCGTTCGCGGCGGCTTGGACTCAGGGATGGGTTTAGCCGGAGATGGCTGTTCAGAAAGCGCCAATTCTTCGCTCAATGTGTCAACTGCGGAATCATCAAGTATGTCAGTTTGGCTTTTATCATCTTCATCTTCTAAAACGCCGTCAGAATCAATTTCATCAGAATCCAAGTTGATGTCACCGTGGTCGTCTTGAGACATAGCCGCCTGTAGTCGAGACACTAACTCCGCTTTGTCTCCTGTATATGATAGTCCACGTGATTTTAATTCTTTGCGTAAATCGACCACTTTCATTTTGGTAATATCAGTCACGGTAGAATCAGCCATTGGGGATATAGGTAATAACTGCAGAAAATATTAACCATTAACCAAATAAAATGTTTGTATGCGTACGGCAAGGCGGCAAACCACAGACAAAAAACAAAGACAGATAACTTTAAAAACAACAAAACAAAACAAGTAAAAGTACTTGTGTGTGGCACACTTTTAGGCCGTGCGCGCACTGCGTTGCGTTTTGGAAACGAAAAATCTGTGAAGTATGAAGTGTCATAGAAGTGCGCGCACTGCGGTGGAATAAACGCGTGCGGTAGAATCACCGATGACCCCACGCTGCAAAATTGCGATGAATCTACCCAATCTACCGCAAATATTTTGTATCGCATAGGAATGTGTATAGTGTTGTGGTGAACGCAGACCTAGCCGCACCGCACGCGCCGCAGTCTTTGCTCACGAATTCTTTATATGAAGTTCTATGCAACCTCGCACACCTACCCGCGCCGCAGTCGCCGCAGTCCCTGAAACGACCGAACTCCCCTAGCCGCAGCTGATGACGTCACCCGCACGCAGCGCGGATGACGTCATTCGCATCCACGGCGCGCAGTGTTGCCAGAGTTATAAAGTAGACAGAGAATCTCTGTCAACGGTTTATAATAAAATTACTTATTCTCGTATAAATAATTACTTGCTAATAGGTAGAAGATCCTTGTTACTTGCTTAGTCCCTATTATAGCACCTACAGATAAAATTACACAAAAGAGCAAAATACCAATACCAAATACAGATTTTATACAGATTTTTTAAATCTTCGGATAGATAATGCTTTCAAAAATCTTGCAACACTGACGGGAACGACTGCAGCGACTGCGGCGCGGATAGATGTGCGAGGCCATTAACAAAAAGCGATGACTGCGGGGACTGTAGAGACTGCGGTGCGGCTAGGTCTGCGTTCACCATTGGAGTCGCGTTTTGGATTTTAAATAAAACGATTATAATGAGAGTAAAAATATATATATATTGACACAATATCTTCTATATATATAAAAATGAATTGCTGTTCGTTAGTCTCGCTAAAACTCGAGAACGGCTGAACGGATTTATTTTATCTTGGTTTTGAAATGTTCGTGGAGGTCTAGGGAAGGTTTAAAAGTTGAGAAAAATTAATAAAATAACCGGGAAAACCCTCAAAACAGCCCTTTTCTATTTACTATACAAACGTTTTGTAAATAAAATGGAGAGTAGGTTAGGGGAAGGGTAGGGGTAGGTTTGGTGTAAGGTAGGGGTAGGGTAGGGGCAGTGTAGGGTAGGGGTAAGGTATTGGTAGGGTTTGGGTAGGGTAGGGGTAGAGTAAGGTATGGGTAGGGGTAGGATACCACGCGAACGAAGTCGTGGCGGGTCAGCTAGTTAATTAATAAAAATGTAACTATGCAACCATAGGATTATCACAGATAATAAAATACTATCAATAAAGTTCTAACTCTAACATCCTCCCTTTTTGAAAGTTTATTTATCCAATCGATTCAATCCGATATGTTTTGCCATAGAAACAATTTTAGGCTGGTGTAAAGGCTTTGTTAGCAAGTCCGCTAACTGAAACTCAGTTGGTACATACTGTACTTTTAGTTCACCAGCGGTCACCAATTCTCTGACATAGAAATGACGGATGGCAATATGTTTAGTTCTCCAGTGTAACTCAGGATTGTGCGCGATTTTTATGGCTGCGTCATTGAGTGCATTATCGACTTTGAGTATGGGAATCTCCTTTAAGTTTGATATCTCTGCTAAAAGCCTTTTAATCCAGACTATTTCTCTAGCCGCTTCACTAGCTGCAACTAATTCAGCTTCCGTGCTCGAAATAGGAACACATGTTTGTCTTCGACTCAGCCAGGATATTGCTCCTCCTGAGTATAGACATAATATGCCTGATGTTGACCTACCAGTAGTTTTATCTCCTCCGTGGTCGGAATCACTGTAACAGTTCAATATACCACTATTGTAGTTTTTCTGATAAGTGATTCCATAATCCAAAGTTCCTTTAATGTATCGTAAGATACGTTTCAATCTTTGAATATCATCTTTGTTTGGGTTTTCTAGTGATCTGGACACTACACTCATAGCATATGCCAGGTCAGGTCTGGTTCCAACTGTTAAATATGCCAGAACACCAACAGCTTCTCTATATGGAAATGTCACAGGTTCTACTGAATCCTTTGCCAGGAGTCCATCCTGTCCATCTTTTATAATAGGAGTAGTTGCAGGTTTAGCATCAGCCAAAGCGATCTAACACTTTCTGTGCGTAATGCTTCTGTGTCACTGTGATATCACCATTCACGTTCATAATTTCCAAACCCAAGAAATACGACGCATCTTTCGTTGTGATTTTAAATCTTCGTTTTAACTCAGATATGAATCTATCACATTCTTTTGGATTTGATGCAGCTATAAGACCATCATCAACGTATAGCGCAAGGATAATCTTATCGTTTGAACGATTGCGAATAAATAGGCATGTATCTGTATCACACTGTTTAAATCCAATGTTTTTTAAATAATCAACCATACATCTATTCCAACATCGAGGACCTTGTTTAAGACCGTATAAGCTTCTTTTTAATCTACATCCTTCTTAGATCCATCATTATAGCCGTCAGGTAAATTCATATAAATTTCTTCATTTAACGAAACATAGAGGAATGCGGTTGAGACATCAAATTGGGCGAGTATCATGCCTTCATTAGCAGCAATGCTTAGTATCGTCCTAACCGTTGTCATTTTTGCGACAGGACTAAACTTTTCAGCATAATCAACGCCTTTCTTTTGTGTATAGCCCCGAGCCACTAGTCGAGCTTTGAACTTATCGAGACTTCCATCGGCATTTGTCTTTACTTTGAAGACCCATTTGCATGAAACTGGCTTACGACCCTTGGGTAAGTCTACCAAAATCCAAGTTTTGTTTTCAGCCAGTGATTTAATCTCATTTTCCATAGCTTTCAACCATCGTTCCTTTTGAGCACTATTGACGGCTTTTTTATAAGATTTAGGTTCAATAAACGTGCTTATATCATCATACGCTGACATCGCATAGTCATGGTATCTTTGCGGTAGTTTCAGCTGATTTCTGTCTCGTAAGATCATTCTAGAACTTTCATTTGCTAAGTCCTCTATGTTTTCCGGTATTGGAGTAAGATCATCACCATCTTCGTCAACTAAAGCATCTTCATAGCGAGGTGAGCTTAGTAGTGAAGCTTCTGGAAACTCTTGTAATGGTTCAGCAAAACCTTGAGATGTAGGAGGCACAGTTAAGCTTGGACTGTTGTCAGAACTGTCTACATTGCGTTTATCCTCCCTTGCATCACACATTGAAGGTGTAGTAAGTGGACAATGAACTTCAACTGAAGAATATTCCTGATATTCTTCAGGATCGTCAAGACCAATTGGATTTAATGCTGACTCATTAAATATAACATCTCTGGATCTTACAAGAGTAGGCTTACCATTTTTATTGAAGCTTAACAAACGGTATCCGTCATCACCTTCGTAACCGATCAATACACATTTTTGTGCCTTTTTAGATAACTTTGTTCGCTTTTGTTTGGGGACATGGTTTTAACATTCGCATCCAATTACTCTTAAATGTTTTATAGATGGTTTTCTATTTAACCATAGTTCATAAGGTGACTTTCCATCAACGCTTGAAGGTTCTGTCCTGTTGAGGACATAAGCAGCTGTGTTTACTAATTCAGACCAGCAACTAACAGGTAATTCATCATGGGAATGCATTAAACTGCGTGCAGCTTCAACTAAAGCCCTGTGTTCCCTTTCACACGATCCGTTTTGTTGGGGAATGTAGGGCATAGTTAGCCTTTGTTTTATGCCAGCTTCTTGCAAGTTTCTTGACATTCATGTTATCAAACTCTCCACCGTTATCGCTTAAAAGTTATTTAATAGTGTGACCAACTGTTTTACTTTCTTGAAGAACTTGTTTGAGTTTTTCACAAACTTCAGACTTATGTTTCAAGAAGTAGATATATTTAAATTTACTGAAGTCATCTTTGAAGAGAACAAAGTATCTGTACTTACTAAAAGAATAAGGAAAATGTCCACAAACATCAGCATGCAGTATTTCTCCAGGTTCTTTAACCTGCACTCTTGTTCCAAATTTCTTTCTATGTGTCTTTCCATAAATGCACCCAGTGCAAAATTCGGAATCAAGTGGTACTTTAATACCTAGTTCTTGTTCAATAACTTTCTTAACATGTCATTTATTCTGGTGAGCAAATCTCTCATGATAAAGTTGAAGACTGGACTTGGACAATACGTTCACCACTTCAGTGCTATTGCCAATAACTGTATTTGCATTGAGCTTATACAGTCCTCCATTTTTAGAGCGTTTTCCTACTAGGTAAACCTGTCCATTCCCTTTTAATGAGCAAGGTTCTCTTTCAGAGGTAAATACACTGTTATTTTATTAAGTTTTAGAGTGGTGACTCGAAACTTGTGAACAGCGGTGTGCAGTGGAAGTTTGTATTGCCGTGTATAACACTCAGTCAAGAATAAACCAATGTATTAGAGCCGAACTGTGTATTATTTAGTAGAATAATTAATTATAGAAATACATAAAATGCAAGACGAAGAATTGTGACATAAGCAATAAATTATTTAAATATAACAAGAAAAAAGGTTGCTTGGCAACGTCACGTTAATCAATGATCATATAGAGTCACAGTTTTCACACCCTCACAACTTTTTGCAGAATTAAGGGATTCTGTTCAAGCCAATCTTCTTGCTCAAATCTTACAGTCTGGGCCCATAGAGTGATTTCGTCAGCATGTCTGCTAGCTGCAGTTCTAAAGATACTTAACTTCAAGGTCCCCGTTGCAACGCATTCTCTTACGAAGAAATGCTTCAACTTAATATGTTTCGTACGCTTGTGGTACTCATATTTAGGGTTCTGTGACATCTTGATTACTGACTCATTGTCTAGATATAGTGTAGGCTGGTTCAACTTCATCAGATCTTTCAATAGACAATTTAGCCATATAAGCTCTTGAGAAGCCTCGCTGGCTGCAATTACTTCCGCTTCGGTAGAGGAAATGGATACAACGTTTTGGCGTTGAGATCTCCAGCTAATTGCAGCTCCTGCGAGTAAGCATACAGTACCAGACATCGATCTGCCGATGGTTTGATCGCCAGCAAAGTCTGAATCGGAGTAGCAGACGATATTTTCAGTCGAATCATTACAATAGGTAAGACCTTTGTCACTTGTTCCTTTTAAGTATCGAAAAATCCGTTTAACAAGCGCAACATCTCTGTTCCTTGGCTTATCCAGGTTTCTCGATGCTATTCTTACTGCATAGGAGATATCGGGTCTAGTGCCCACGGCCAAGTATGTTAAGGCACCTACGGCTTGTGTGTAAGGAAAGCTTTTTTCAGCTTGTATTCCTTCATCTCCTCCCATGTTTTCTTTAACAATAGGTGTTGGTACAGACTTGCAGTTGTTCATTGTAATTTTTTCTAAAAGCTTCTTTACGTATGATGTCTGACGTAGTGTGATCTTGTCGTCTTTCCTTACAATTTCTATGACTAGGATATATGTAGCAGGCGACGTTCGAATTTTCAATCGTTTTTGTAGTTCATCAACAAACTCGGCTTCAGCTTCTTGTGAGTTGCTTGCTACAAGCCCGTCATCAACATAAAGAGCTATGAGGACTCTCTTTGTCCCTTTTGTCCTCGTGTATAGACAAGGATCAGCTTCGGACTGTTCGAAACCTGATTGTAACAAAAAAACATTTATACAGGCATTCCAACAACGTGGAGCCTGTTTAAGTCCGTACAGGCTTCTTTTCAGGCGACATGCTCAGTTTGTGCCATCGTTGAAACCTTCAGGTTGCTTCATAAAAATTTGTTCTTCTACTGTTCCGTTTAGGAACGCTGTAGTGACGTCAAATTGTAGAAGCCTTAAATTTTGTTTGACAGCAGTTGCGAGAAGGGCTCTGATAGTACTGAGACGTGCTTCCGGACTGAATGTTTTATCGTAATCGATACCAGCTCGTTGTGAAAAACCTTTAATTACCAGTCGTGCTTTGAAGCGTTCAATACTTCCGTCGGGGTTTGTTTTCACTTTATACACCCATTTGCATGGTAAGGCTTTTCTACCTTTTGGTAATTCTACTAGTTCTCATGTTTCATTCTCGTGGAGTGATGAAATCTCGCTTAGCATTGCTTCTAACCATTTGTCTTTGTTTGGTGAGTCAAGTGCTTCTTTGTAAGAAGTTGGTTCTTTTTGTTTGATAACATCATCTGCAGCTGCCAGTAAGAAATCATCAATTTTTTTGTGGTGGGTGTAATAGCGATCTGTCTCGAAGTGTCCGTGTTTCAACAGGTTCATTAAGTTCAGATTCATCAAGTTGGTGTTTATCATTATCAGCTCGAGGTTCGTCAGGTTTTTGTTCTTCGTTTTATGGAAGAGTGCCCTAAGGAATGTTGTTTTCCTGATCTTGATCATTTTCAATCTCAGCCTGTTGTTCAGTGTCTTCATAGATGCTATCGTTTTGATGATTGTTATCGTTTGTATCTTCGTGGTTTTGAAGTTCAATTTCAATAGATTGTGAATTGTTCCTAGACGCTACTCCTTGCTTATTCACATTTCATATCACATTCACGTTTTCATACAAGTTGCTCTTTAAGATTTTCACATCTCACGAAATGACGGTCTTGTGTTCAGATGAAATGTAAATTTTATAGGCTTTGCTTATTTCTGAATATCCCACAAATACACCAGGCTTTTGGAGCAAATTTATGTCCTCTGGGACCTTTCTTCAGAACAAAGGCTTTGGATCCGAATGCATGTAAGTGGTTGACGCAGGGCTTTCTTAGTACCCATCTTTCAAATGGTGTTTGATTGTCAATAGCACTGTTGATACTTCTGTTTGCTAAATAGTTAGCTGTGTTTATTGCTTCAGCCCACAGATGTAATGGTGCATTGGCATCAATAACCATCGTTCTGTCTTGTTCCACAAGGGTTCGGATTTTCCGTTCTGCAATACCGTTTTGTTCAGGCGTATAGGGTGCGGATAGTCGTTGTCCAATCCCGTTTGCCTTGAGGTAATTTTGAAATTCTTTATTAATGTACTCAGTTCCATTGTCAGTTTGTAGGAACTTTATTTTATTTCCAGTAGAGTTCTCCATTAGTTCTTTATATTCCTTGAACTTCTCAAGTACATCAGATTTGTTTTTTAGGAAGTATACGCGGCCATATCTGCTGTAGTCATCTATAAACATCACAAAGTACTTGTTGTTTGCAGTGCTTGGAGTTCTTATAGGGCCATAGACATCACTGTGTACAATTTCCAATCGTTGAGTTGTTCGTGGCGTAGATCTATGTTTGGGGCTTGGCACTCGAGTCATTTTTGCTTGAATGCATGCTTCACAGTCAGATGCTTTTTCATCTTTGTTGAACTTTAACCCAATCAGCGTCTCATTTTTCAAAGATAGAAGGAGGTCGTTGTAGTTCATGTGTCCCATTTTTCTATGCCACTCTCCAATGGAGTTGTCTGGAGTCGTCACCATACTCGTTTCTGGGTTTTCAGTACAGTCATTAATAACTTGGGTTTTGACGTAGTAGAGATTATTTTTCTTCTCTGCAGTCATTAGAGTTTTGTTGTTTTTAATTATTTTAGCTTCATTTCCATTAAAGGTGACAGTTGCACCGTTTTGTGTCATTTTGGAAACAGAAAGAAGATTCGCTGTGAGGTTGGGTACACACAGTGTTTCTAGTAGACTTGCTGTGTGGTCTGTATTTGTTGCGACTCGGACTGTACCACGTCCTTTAATTTCAGCGGTTTGTTCCTTAGAAGCTAGGTTAAGTTTGCGTGAATCTGCATTCAACGTGGTGAAGCTTTCTCTTGCGTAGGTCATGTGAGATATGCATCCGCTATCCAATACCCAGTCCTCGCGGTTTCCATTGTTGGCAGTCAAGAGACATTCGTCGGTATGATGTGTCGTTTCATTTTGACCCTTGGATGTCGTCTTCTTAGATTTGTTTTTCTTCGACCAGCAGTTTGAACATATTTTGTGATGGCTTTTCTTAAAATGTGTACTCCTGTTTTTTTGCATATTCTGCATGAAGCGTAGAAAGATTCTTGTTGAGTATGAGTACTCGTGCTTGGTTCCATTTGTGAGTGTCGAGCCTCGCTTTCCTCAATAATCTTCGTTTTGAGCTCATCTGGTTTTGGCAGTGTGTCTCTGCTCTCAATTGCGATTCTGAAGTTATCGTATTCGGGTGAAAGGTTGTACAGCATCATTATCGTGAGTAGATCATCATTGATGTTTATCTGCATGTCAGCAAGTTTATCAACGGTGTCCATAAATTTGTTTATATGCTCACGAACGTCATTGCCTTCTAGTTTTGTTAGTATTAACTGCTTTAGAAGAGATGCTTTACGAGCCGGACCTTTGCTCGCGTATATCGCTTTGGTTTGTCCCAAATTTCTTTTGCAGTTTTGCATTGCTTTATTTGTTTTAGCTCTGAAGGAGCGATTAGAAGAATAAGGGTTGACTTAGCTTCTTTCTCCTTGTCAATTTCTTCAGTACCTGCTTTTTAAAGATGTTTTCTTGTACATATTTCCAGAGTTTATCTTTAATCAACACAGCTTCTACCTGTATCGCCCAGGTTTCATAATTCTCCTTGTTTAGGGGTTGTATGTTTACCTTAGATATTTTTGGTTCGTTTTTCGTGATGCGATGCTACCATATTAAGTTTTAGAGTGGTGACTCGAAACTTGAGAACAGCGGTGTGCAGTGGAAGTTTGTATTGCCGTGTATTACACTCAGTCAAGAATAAACCAATGTATTAGAGCCAAATTGTGTATTATTTAGTAGAATAATTAATTATAGAAATACATAAAATGCAAGACGAAGAATTGTGACCAGGGTTGGATTTATGTATGTTGAAAAAGATAGTACAAACAAATGAAAAGGATAGTATTTATAAAAAAAATATAGTACACTTTCATTATTTTTAATTTAACATATAATAGTCATTAAAATCAACACCCGTTAAAGCAAAATTTACTCCTCTTCTAAGTTTATCAGTTCTTGAATATTACTTTAGTTCAATCTTCATCCTTGGCATTTAATCTCATCAACATATCTTCAGTAGGAATAAAATCAGTAAAATTCCCACTTTTGCTACCGCTTATGATAGCGTCACAAGACAATAAAATGACATTTTAAATACAAATTATTACAATACAAAATCCAACCCTGGGAAAGAGAGAAGTGTACTTCGGAAGATAATCGGGGAATCCCTGGCCATCAACACAGAAAACATTGAAAGATCGGAATTCGGTCGGAATATTCATGATTATGACGTAAAACTAAGCATTCGGGAGCAAACTTTAAATTATAGTATGTTAGCGTACTATCCTTAGATGTGGATAGTATATAGTACAAAGGGCGAAATTATAGTATAAATACTATAATTATAGTACAAAATCCAACCCTGATTGTGACATAAGCAATAAATTATTTAAATATAACAAGAAAACAGGTTGCTTGGCAACGTCACTTTAATCAATGACCATATAGAGTCATAGAGTAGGCTATGCAGTCTTCACATATTTAGTTTATCTTGGGCAGTCAGAACTGAAAAAAGATTCTTTTTAATTGCAGGAACGTACCAAACTTTATTAAGCGTTACGTCTTGCATTTTATTTTTGGTAAAAGCCGTCAGATGTACAGTCCCTTTACCAAGAGCACCATTGTCTCGGGCTCTATTTGCATTAGGCAAAGTATTACTGTTACAGCTTTCGAAAGTAGTGAAAAAATCTCTTCATTTCGTTACATGATTGGTCGCCCCATTATCAACGTACTAACTGTCCACATCGTTATCCGATACTGCATTTACTTCTTGTTCGTCTTCAACGTACATCAAGATAGTGCTTACTTTAGCTTCAGTTGTGGAAGGTGTAGAAGGTTTTTTTGGTCTACCATCTGATATCCATTTATGACATTTCTTAATATTGTGGCCTTACCTTCCGCAATAGCTGCATTTCTTTTTGATTAACCTTATTATTGCTATTTTGAGTAGCAAAAGCTTCAGTAGCCTGATTATGTTGACTTGCAAGAGACTTTTCAAAGTTGCATAATTGTACTGTTAAATTCTCATGTGCGTGTGAACTGAGGGACGACACTGGGAATTCGCGAAATGAAAATCCTAGGATTTAGTAGTAGACTTAACACAATTTTAGAATGAATCTGGGAATTTGTAAACAAATATATTAAAAACTACGACCCATAAAGTGTGGTCCCTCAGTTCTCACAGACGATCATTACTGAACCTATATAAACTGTTATCAGCCTACCCCAGACCTATGATAGAGTGTTGTGTACTGCTGGCCAGCATAGTGTAGGTATCCAGAAAGGACCTGTGAGCTGTTCATCCCGAACGCGGACATGTGGTCGTCGCCTGCGCGCGCTGGAGATCACTGGTCAAGGTATGTGGTACAATTAATGAATTGGACGATCTCCTGTGCCTTCAACTACTTAGGACAGAATCAGCATTTATAGCCTAGATTGCTCTAATAATCTAGGCTCAATCCGCGTGTGATTTTTAGCGGAATTTTACAACTTCCGCAGGTTATACGCTCCATTTTGGTCCTTCGTCCCGGATAAATTAATTTTGGGCCTTTTTACGGCCTATTTTTAAGTCCTAAAAGTCTGATGTTGAGCAAAAAACTTTCAATGTTAATTGCATATCATCACACAACTCTCAACTCTATTGCTTTAGTAATAAGCTTCAAACTGCTTTGCGTTTGCAATAGGTCAACCGTCAAATAAATTATTAATTTAAATCTCTAAGTTCACTTTTAGCCGAGTTCCATTGCAAAGTTGTGGTGGTTTTAAATTTCGGAGCAGAATAATAATCAGAAAACTTCGAACTGCTAAGCTATCGGGAGTTACACGTGTTATTGTGAGTCAACCATAAAAGATAGATATATGCTGTCGTGGGATATTTTTTATATAATTTTAAGGAGAACATTTCCGTCATAAATGATTTCTGTGTAGCTTTAACCATTAAGGTTGCACACGCGACAGAAGCTTAAAAAATGGAGTAACTTCTCCCGTTTTCCCAACATTTCCCTTCACTGCTCTGCTCCTATTGATTGTAGCGTGATGAAAAGTATACAATAACTAGCTCAGGAGTATGATAAATAATTGTACCAAGTTTCGTTAAAATCCATCGAGTAGTTTTTGTTTCTATAACGGTTATACAGACAGACAGACAGACAGACAGACAGACAGACAGACAGACAAAAATTTTACTGATTGCATTTTTGACATCAGTATCGATCCCTAATCACCCCCTGATAGTTATTTTGTAAATATATTTCATGTACAGAATTGACCTCTCTACAGATTTATTATAAGTATAGATAACACACCGATACTGGGAATCGCGTTCTTTTAAATTGGAATGGAAAATGATTTGGTATTATGGGAATTCTGGGAATAAAGACGGTTTCTCCTGCACCGCAACCTGTTAAAATTTGAGCCTCGATTATATTTTGTTGCAACTGGGTTACTTTTAGCCGAGTTCCATTGCAAAGTTGTGGTGGTTTTAAATTTCGGAGCAGAATAATAATCAGATGGCTTCGAACTGCTAAGCTATCGGGAGTTACACGTGTTATTGTGAGTCAACCATAAAAGATAGATATATGCTGTCGTGGGATATTTTTTATATAATTTTAAGGAGAACATTTCCGTCATAAATGATTTCTGTGTAGCTTTAACCATTAAGGTTGCACACGCGACGGAAGCTTAAAAAATGGAGTAACTTCTCCCGTTTTCCCAACATTTCCCTTCACTGCTCTGCTCCTATTGATTGTAGCGTGATGAAAAGTATACTAAAACCAGCTCAGGAGTATGATAAATAATTGTACCAAGTTTCGTTAAAATCCATCGAGTAGTTTTTGTTTCTATAACGGTTATACAGACAGACAGACAGACAGACAGACGAAAATTTTACTGATTGCATTTTTGACATCAGTATCGATCCCTAATCACCCCCGATAGTTATTTTGTAAATATATTTCATGTACAGAATTGACCTCTCTACAGATTTATTATAAGTATAGAGATTTTTTAAATTTTCTCTTAAAATCGGAAAGCGGTTCACAGAATACATCTACTTACCAAGTTTCACATGTATGTATAGTAGGGTGTCCTGAAAAATTTTTTTTTCGCTTTTCGCTTCTCAAGGCCCCTCAAAAGTTGCATTATTAGTTTTAGATTACCGTAAAAATAATAAAAAAAACATAAAAAAAATATCTTGAGGGTTCTACCGGCATTTTTTTTAATGTTTTTATCACTTAAATAACCCTCCAGTCAATGTCGTCTATTCTATTTTATGTACATTATTCCCATTTTATTTTTTATTTCATTGATAGTGAAACCCTAAGTTATGATTTGCAGGCAACGACAGGATTTTTTCTGTTAGGAATTGGTTTGGAACAAACTCGCAAAATTCATGTTTGACTTGTTTTTCTTAAATTCTCTACTTCTACTGTGAGGCAGTTCGTCTCATTTCTATTTCGGTTTTATTGCTGTAAGGTGTCGCTCTGCACTTCCTTGTGATAAAATACGTGTTTTTGTTATATATAATAATGGGTTCAAGACGAAGTGAGACTACTTGTGCTATTTTGGGATGATATAAAGAACTTGACGATCGCCAGTTACCAGTGATAAGTGACGTTATCAAATTCATTTTGTTTACTAAAAATGAACTAAAACTACAGAAGAATGGGAAAGATCCTTCTAACACAGAAGTTATTCAATCGTTTCTGGAAAACGTGATACGATTTGGACCAAAGCTTCGATTCCTATCGTTTCCAACGTACGAGTTACCCAATTGCTGAAATCATATTTCGACAAATACCTGTCATTGATAAGATATCCCAAAAATAAAAGAAATGATAGTTACGAAAGCAAAGTGAAGTGCTTTTTGGAATCGTCGAACAAGCTCTTCGATATTGCTGCTTGTAAGTGCACTTCGTTTGACATTTGTTCCTGCATAAAACCTAAGAAAGTTCCTATTTCTGAAAGAGACTTTTTACTGGATCAAAGAAGTGATAGAAAAATCGCAATAAGCGTTATAGACACAAAAGAAACAGCAAGACTTTTAAAGAAACATCAGAGACAAGAATATTTGAATCGGAAAGAGTCAGAGCACGCATGTTTTCCCAGTGCATCACTAAAAACCAATCCTGTTCCGGTGCGCGAGTTGCCGCCTCGACCGCAGTCGCCTGTAACAGAGCTTTCTGCGAATAGTGACGTGCCTGTAAATGAGACTCCATCTACTTCGTTGAATCGGAACACTCTGGCGCTGCCAACAGTAGCTAAGGTATGTGATCGGTATGGACTATCAACGCGATCTGCGGCTGCGGTCGCTTCGGCGGTCTTAGCTGACGTAGGATTGGTATCTTCCGAAGGTCTAAGTCTTGTTATTGATAAGAATAAAATTCATAGAGCTGTTTCAAAAGCACGGACCAAGGCCAGCAAAGACATTGATACGATTGTAATAAAAAGTATCTACTTTGATGGATGAAAGGACAAAACACTCATAAACGAGAAAATAGGCGATCGGTACCACCGCAGAGAAGTCTTGCAAGAACACATTTCAGTTCTCACAGAGCCGGGATCTATTTATTTGGGACATATGACGCCAAGTCGTGGCACTGCCAAAGGGATCGTCTCTTCTATCATATCTTTGTTAGAAAATCAAGGGTTGAACTTGGAAGAGGTGATCTGTGTGGGGTACGATGGTACTGCTACGAATACAGGTTGGAAGGGAGGTGTCATTCAATACCTGGAACACTATTTAAAGAGACCGTTGCAATGGTGTGTTTCTATGCTTCACGCGAATGAATTACCGCTTCCTCATTTGTTCATGTCTCTGGATGGTAGCACATCTGGGCCAAAAGAATATTCAGGACCTATTGGAAAACAGCTAGCTGCTTGTGAAAGTAAACCTCTAGCGTCTTTTTGTGCAATGTCTGGCAATTTGCTAGTATTACCTGATAATATTGTGAAGGAACTAAGCACGGATCAAAAGTATCTGTACGAAATGTGTCATGCTGTGATGGCTGGTTCCTGTTCCCTTGAGCTAGCGAACCGCCAACCTGGAAAACTGGCGCATTCGAGATGGCTCACTACTGCCAATCGTATACTCAGACTTTACGTAAGTACTGTTTCGCCGTCAAATAATTTGCAGCTGCTTGTGAACTACGTGGTCAAAGTTTACGCTCCTGTTTGGTTCCTAATCAAGCAAAACTCATCATTTAAAGATGGAGCCAAGCATATTTTTCAAATGGTTATATACTCTCGATTTTTGCCTGATAGTCAGAGATCTATTGTAAATTCGGTGATCGAAAGAAACGCTTTTTTGCGCACCCAGAAAACTTGCTTATTGCCATGTTATTCGACGATAGAGAGCATATTCGAGAGCTTGCATCTCGCAAAATATTAAAGGCCAGAGAAGCAGAAAAGAGCAACTCTCGCAGGGTATTTAAAGCACCAAAGCTTAACTTCTGTGCGCGAGACTACACCGATATAATATTTTGGCAAGAGTGTGAAATATCAGCTCCACCAATTTTGCGACACGTCTCCAACGATGAACTTAGAATTAAGGTTAAAGAACACATGCTCGACATTATTGACTTTCCCTGCCACACACAGTCAGTGGAAAGATGTGTAAAACTAGTGACGGAGGCTTCTCAAAGCGTCACGGACGCTACAGCTCGGGATGGTTTTATTAGGAACAGATTAAAATCTCGCTCAGAAATGCCTAATTTTGGTCACAAAAACCAGTTCCGTTTTTAAAGTTGCCATTGATTATTTTGTCTTTCAACTATTTTCAACCTTGCTTTAACTCATTGTTGTACCCTTAAATTTAATAAAAACCATTTAAATGTTATTTTTGTATGATTTATAGTTTATATTAGGAACCCCTAAAAATAGCAAATTTGAAAAACTTCAAGGACTGGTAGAGGCCTCAAGATGCCGGATATCTAATTAAATTTTATAATAATCGTAATATATGTGTCAAAACGCAACTTTTGATACCTCTTACGTAGCCGTAGCTCATTTTTTTTTTCCCCCCATACATGAACGGGACACCCTAATGTATTGTCCTAATAGTTCCGGAATAAAATGGCTGTGACATACGGACGGACGGACAGACAGACAGACGGACAGACATGTCGAAACTATAAGGGTTCCGTTTTTTGCCATTCGGCTACGGAACCCTAAAAATGGAGTAACTTCTCCCGTTTTCCCAACATTTCCCTTCACTGCTCTGCTCCTATTGATTGTAGCGTGATGAAAAATATACTATAACCAGCTCAGGAGTATGAAAAATAATTGTACCAAGTTTCGTTAAAATCCGTCGAGTAGTTTTTGTTTCTATAACGGTTATACAGACAGACAGACAGACAGACAGACAAAAATTTTACTGAGTGCATTTTTGGCATCAGTATCGATCCCTAATCACCCCCTGATAGTTATTTTGTAAATATATTTCATGTACAGAATTGACCTCTCTACAGATTTATTATAAGTACTTATAGATAAGATCGTGTCGCGGACGTAAGGTTAATATCAAACACGGCGAACTGACAAGAGACTTTCTATAGGTATAATTAATTGGCTAAAATTCACACAGGTTCTTGATGGGGTACCTGAGTATCCATATTTTTTCTTTCAAGCAGATTGTGTTATGGGTTTTGTAGCGTAAATAAGATTAAGTGCACAGTAAAACACAAACCGCTACTTTACACGTTTAATTTTGATTAAAAGGAAAAAGATAGAAAACAAGTACTTAATTAAAAAATATAAAAAAGTTAAATATTAGTTATTATTGGGAACCTTTCAGTGATGGCGTGGGTTAACTTAGCGGAAAGAAAAAAATGTTATCGAAAGTATTATGTAAATATTTTTAACTTACCTAACAAAAAAATCGATTGCAATCGGTTATAGCTAGGCGAATACGCAATATTAGTAATTTTAGTTACAAAAAAAAACACTAAGAGCATCCAACGCGTCTTGATAGGCCTTAGGTTAGAAAGAGTTTTTGACGTGATAATTTTTAGATTAGAAATATACAAATTAGGTGCGCTATTTAAAATAAAACTCCTGCTGCGAAAACTCGGTAATTCCTGGACGGCTGGACACGACTGTGGGAAGTAACGTAGAAATCACGGAGCCACTGCGCTGCGGGGTCCGCATCTACCTCGTACTCTCTTCAGGCCTTTGAGATGGACGTCTCAGGCACAGGATGTGCTCGGATATCGGGCGAGAGCGCCCCGATCTCCGTCGTCGATAACCGACGTCGCTTGCCCGTAGGGTGGAGCCAAAAATTGGCTTGTAACGGGATCTAAACAAAAAGGTAACTTCAGACGACCGATGCA
This sequence comes from Tholera decimalis, assembly GCA_943138885.2. Classification (NCBI taxonomy): domain Eukaryota; kingdom Metazoa; phylum Arthropoda; class Insecta; order Lepidoptera; family Noctuidae; genus Tholera; species Tholera decimalis. Next base: position 24,708,806 of record OW964569.2, read on the forward strand.
AGCTGAATCTTTGATTAATTATGAAACTAGTGCGAAATGGATCGAAAAGAAAAAAGGCGACAATACATACCAAATTAACCAGAAAATCACCCACAGACTATCCTTTTGCTAGGACACTTTATATTTTTTATTGGCTTAACACCAACATAAAAAACTTTCACTTCATAATTTCGATATGAATCAAAAAATACGGTCGACCATCACATATCGGGTCCCAAAAATGTAATGACGCCGTCAAAAGGCAAAACATCCGAGGATATTTTTCACGATTCCTTGTTCAAATGTGAATAACAGCTATGAAGAAAAAATTTTATTGAAAAGTTTGGATTAGAATTGGAGGAAGTTTTAACCGTAGCGGTTTTACGCTACAGTACCCCATTTCCAGTAAAAAAAAAAAAAATGAGAGTAGCAACCCTAAAGGTGAGTGGCATCCCTAAAGGAAAGGTGAGTGACAACCCTAAAAGAAAGGTGGTTGACAACCCTAAAAAAAAGGGTGGTTGACAACCCTAAAAGAAAGGTGGTTGACAACCCTAAAAGAAAGGTGGTTGACAACCCTAAAAGAAAGGTGAGAGATCAACCCAAGTGAATGTATCAACCCAGTGAGAGGGTGACAACGCTATAACAGATTGACATCACAACAACAGATTGAAAACACAACAACAGATTGAAAACACAATAACAGATTGAAAACACAATAACAGATTGACAACACAAAAGGGATAGCATCAACCAAGAGTGAAAACCATAATATATACAAATTAAATAAACTAGCCTAACTAACTTTAAACTAAATACATCAAATCAACGACATCGAAGTGCAGCTGATACTGAATAAAATTGAAAGCCGGCCTCCAGTTTAGACGTTAACAGTGCGAGCTTCAGATGCGTCTCCTAAACCTACATTAGAATAGAAAAACAAACGATAGAACTAGAATAATATTCTTAAATATATAGGAACAAAGAACAATATTCAAGACGAAACAAATAAGAGTTGAGATTAAGAAATAACCTAAAAATAACTTCAAAGGAAGTCAAACAAAAACTCGAAGTCGAACACAAAAGCTCGAAGTCAGATAATAACTCGAAGTGAGACACGACACAAAGTCCAACACGACTCAAAGTCAAACACGACTCAAAGTCAAACACGACTCAAAGTGAAACACGACTCAAAGTCTAACACGACTCAAAGTCAAGAGCTTAAGTTATAGAGGGATAAGTTAGAAGGTTAAGTTAAAGAGAGAGGGTTAAGTTGAAGAGGGTGGACCTTAAATCAAAATCAAAAATAAGACGCTTAATGAGAGGAAATGGTTATGAATAAATATTAACTCCAGGGAGGAATGAGGGTCGAAATAATAAAAGAGGTGTCGTTAATTGAAAACTAATGGCCTAACATAAGTAATGCTGATTAAGTTAAGAATATGGAACAAATTAATTCATTTAAGTATGTCTTTTATATGATATTGTCCAATATGATGAGAATCACAGTCTTGTAGGACATATGTAGTCATGGAGATGACTCTGATCACACGACATTTAATGAAACGAGGAGCAAGCTTTCCTGTAAAGTATTCAGCAGCTGACGATTTTGAAAAATTACGCCTCCATACAATGTCGCCGGCATTAAGTGTAATAGCCGTCCGGTTCGTATTGTAATTTCGTGAATTACGGAGAAAAGCAGAAGAAAGATTGTCCGCTACTTTTGCGTAAATCTCGGCGAGCGAAGTCAGATTACTCGCGTGTTGTTCCCGACTTTCAGCTAAATTAGTGCTTAGAGTCTGGTTATTCGCACGCGATGAATCCATACAGACTTCTCTACCGAATATGAGAAAGTTTGGCGTAAACCCTGTGGCTAAATTAATACATGAATTGAGGTAAAGTTTGACCTTGGGTAACAATTTAGCCCAATTTCTTTGGTTCTCGCCGACCAATATGCTCAAACAAGTAACGACACTTTGGTTATAACGTTCTACCGTGTTTGCTTGTGGAGTGTAATAAGGGGTATATGTAGGGGATTCAATGCGAAACGATCTAAGAAAGTTTAAAAACTGATTACTACGAAAAACGGTAGCATTATCACAGAGAATAGACCGTGGAACTCCGAAGTTAAAAAATATTTCAGATTCCAAAGCTTTTATAACTGAATTGGCGTCAATTCTTTTAAGGGGCACTAACCAAACATATTTAGAAAAAACATCGACCATAGATAAAATGTATTTGAACCCATAATAAGCGATTGGAAGCGGTCCAATAACGTCGATAGAAATCATTTGTAAAGGTAAAGAAACTTCCTTTGGATAACACATATGACCACGTGGTTGGGAATTCGCGATCTTATAAGCTTTACAAACCTCACATTGCCTTAAAGTCTCAGAAACATCTCGAAACATATTTGGCCAGTAAAAGTTATCCTTGAGCTTAAAATAAGTCTTTGAAACTCCAGGATGTATAGAGAGAGGATTATTATGAGCTTCCCATATAGCGGATTTAACCTTTTCAACGGGTAAAACTATGCGCCAAGGATCAGAGCACAATGGGTTAGTGATTGGCATGCGTCTTAACAGAACACCGTTCCGAATGGCGTAAGCTGGAAACGTTTGAGGGGAGTCACGAGCCCCTAAATACACCTTTTTATACCATCTATCATTGGTATGGTCAGGTCCTTGATCGAATGTAACCGGACTCGCGTACATTCTAGATAAAGCGTCTGGAACGACGTGTTGCGACCCTTTGCGATGAATGATATCAAACGTGTAGAACGACTAGTACCCGGAGTGGGCCTAGGTGGAATGGGAGGAGGTCTAGAAATAATAATACTTCCGTGTAAAGGAGTCTCAACGATAGAACCTTCTTCGGACATTTTTAAACACAAAATAGAAATAGGTTAAATGAAAGAGCGGGACTTAGCAGGAAATCGTTAGATATCGTACCGTAGTATCGATGCGGGAAGAAGACGACAACATGAACGTCAAAGGAATCGGCTGGGCTAAGAATCCAACAAAACAGATACTAGCAAATAGCAGACAAGCAAACAGACGGGCTAAAAAAAATAAGAAAGGTAGACACTAGCACACGACCATACAAAAAGCTTACCTTTGGTCACGATGCCTAACCATCCACACATCAAACACACTCTACGGGAAACTAACTACCGCTACCTACTGGGATAAAATAAAACTCGGGATAGATAAGTATATTTTGGGAGAAAATAAAAGAATTGGAAATTGGGTATAGTTACAAAGTTAATCTTTAAAATTGAATTTCACAAACATCACACAATTTAGCAAAGAACATAAATTCAGTTAGCAATTCTGTAGTCCAGTCGTATGAATCGGGAAAACATTCAAGACAGGTAATCCTTTTAACTTCCATACGGGTATTTGACCAATTCTAAAACCTGAAACCCACAATAAGAAAGATGAAAATTAAAGATTGCTCTCAAGAGCAACCACACACGAGATAACAAAAAAAAAGGTATTTTAGTAATAATTAATATGCAAACTTACTTTAATTCGGGCGCCATATTGTAGCGTAAATAAGATTAAGTGCACAGTAAAACACAAACCGCTACTTTACACGTTTAATTTTGATTAAAAGGAAAAAGATAGAAAACAAGTACTTAATTAAAAAATATAAAAAAGTTAAATATTAGTTATTATTGGGAACCTTTCAGTGATGGCGTGGGTTAACTTAGCGGAAAGAAAAAAATGTTATCGAAAGTATTATGTAAATATTTTTAACTTACCTAACAAAAAAATCGATTGCAATCGGTTATAGCTAGGCGAATACGCAATATTAGTAATTTTAGTTACAAAAAAAAACACTAAGAGCATCCAACGCGTCTTGATAGGCCTTAGGTTAGAAAGAGTTTTTGACGTGATAATTTTTAGATTAGAAATATACAAATTAGGTGCGCTATTTAAAATAAAACTCCTGCTGCGAAAACTCGGTAATTCCTGGACGGCTGGACACGACTGTGGGAAGTAACGTAGAAATCACGGAGCCACTGCGCTGCGGGGTCCGCATCTACCTCGTACTCTCTTCAGGCCTTTGAGATGGACGTCTCAGGCACAGGATGTGCTCGGATATCGGGCGAGAGCGCCCCGATCTCCGTCGTCGATAACCGACGTCGCTTGCCCGTAGGGTGGAGCCAAAAATTGGCTTGTAACGGGATCTAAACAAAAAGGTAACTTCAGACGACCGATGCAAGCTGAATCTTTGATTAATTATGAAACTAGTGCGAAATGGATCGAAAAGAAAAAAGGCGACAATACATACCAAATTAACCAGAAAATCACCCACAGACTATCCTTTTGCTAGGACACTTTATATTTTTTATTGGCTTAACACCAACATAAAAAACTTTCACTTCATAATTTCGATATGAATCAAAAAATACGGTCGACCATCACATATCGGGTCCCAAAAATGTAATGACGCCGTCAAAAGGCAAAACATCCGAGGATATTTTTCACGATTCCTTGTTCAAATGTGAATAACAGCTATGAAGAAAAAATTTTATTGAAAAGTTTGGATTAGAATTGGAGGAAGTTTTAACCGTAGCGGTTTTACGCTACAGTTTCCAGCATCAAATTTCGTAAAAATACTTAGAACAGAAGAGCAAGGCAAGGAACGCACGAAAACAGTTGACCGCCAGCCCGCCATCAGTAAGTAGGTAACAAAACCCGGAAAAGGTTATTGAAAAACCTACCTGTTTAAATGTAATATGTGGTAATATGAGTAGGTAATACCTACTTAATACTTATAGTTAACTAGCGACCCGGCCCGGCTTCGCTCGGGTAATAAAGGTTATAATTTGCTTAGATTTTGCTTAAACAATTTCTCGTCCGGTAATTTGCCACACTCATATATTCGGCGATAACTCATAAGATATTCATTTTATTGATATAGTGTAAAAAGCAATTTTGATCTACATTAATTTCAACATATCTGACGTATTTAATTGGATAAGGAGTGAAAAAAGATTCGTATATGACCCATCATTTTAATGTAATTTGTAAAAGAAAAAAATTGTTATTGTGGGTTATTCTTGTTAGATAGACATAATTATGCCATCGCGTATTTTTGTAGATCTATAAAAGAGTAGGTAACAATCCCGCCATATATTGTAAGTATTTTTAAAACTCAAAAGGTTTTGGCAGCGTTTTCGATTAAAGCTCCCCATAGGCTTAATTCTTTCCAACATGTTGAAGTATAATCGTCGTATTTCATTCAATCTACACAAAACCTTAACTTATTATACACTAAAACCTTCCTCAAGAATCACTCTAGGTATCTATTAAAAAAACCCGCATCAAAATCCGTTGCGGAGTTTTTAAGATCTAAGCATACATGGGGACAGACAGACAGGGAAGCGACTTTGTTTCATACTATATGTAGTGATAGAAACAAATGTGTAAAAATGAAGGATTAAGTAAAATATAATTTCAATAAAACAAATTGATAATAGATAAGCTTTCATAAGTATTTTAGGCAATGCGCGGGCCGCCTGCTTTTCTTACCATGTCATTATTTCGATTCGATTCAAGTATTCAACCTGCTACGCTATTTCTTATCGCATAGTATTTTATTCTACACCACGACGCGCACACACAAACATCCTCAAGTACGCACTGCAGCACGAAACATTACAAGTAAAGCCGACTCTACACGTTGGCCAACACAGTGGCGAATGTAGTGGCCAGCATATTGGCCAAGAGTTCGTGATAAGCCGGCTCTACACGTTGGCCAACACAGTGGCGAATGTAGTGGCCAGTGCCTATTGGCCAACGTGTAAAGGGGGTGTTTGCGCATCTTGGGTTGTATTGGAATGATGGCCGACAAGCTGGCGCGAGATCCGTGTGGTGTCGGTTTTTTGCAAAAGATCAAAGGGTTGTTGGCCGAGTATTGGCCACCGCATCCACACGTTGGCTGCGCGTTTAGTTTGCTACGAGCTCCCAAAACGATCGCACGCACCTGATTAAAAATTTTTTAACCGACTTCAAAAAAAGAAGGAGGTTCTCAGTTCGTCTTGAACTTTTTTTTATGTATGTTACCTCATAACTCGAAGTCGGCTAGACCGATTTAGAAAATTCTCTTTTATTTGAAATGGTATACTTTCTAGTTGGTCCCATTGTTCAATCCAATCAGGATCTGATGATGGGATCCTGGAGTAATCGAGGAAACTCTTCAAATATTATAGGCACACCTATAGCGTTTTGGGTATTTCTTATAGTATCTTGTGCAGTTGCTCTTGAAAAGCACCATTTGGGGAAGTGGAACTGATGATGAAGACCACAGATGACCTCCGAAAGTACTCAATAATAAGTATTTCGTAGATTGCGATTCGATTACTTGAATATGGATGTTAAGCACTTTATGCTCGTCACAATGCATATGGTGATGTAGAGCTGATGGTGAAATACCAGAACTTCTCAAAAATTAACGGCATTGGGGAAAGCAATATTTTGTAAAAGGTGATAAGTAGTTGACATTTTGGCTTTTGTAACTAGATAAATTACAAACCGACCCACAGAAAAGCGTGAAAAAAAATTTTTAACAAAAATACAATGACTTCCATATCAAAACACTACAAAGGCACAAAATAACTTTAATTTAGGAAGGCGGTGTCAAAAAAAGAAAATACAAAACCAATAACACCGACTACCGAAATTAAAGTTATTTTTGCCTTTGTAGTGTTTTGATATGGAAGTTGGTTTTATTTTTTCTTAAAAAGTTTTTTATAGCCACGCGTCGGTAACAGCTAGTGTAAACAAAATGTCAGTAATGACTAATAACGAAGAAACTTTTCGGTTTATCGAGCTCTACCAAGCCGTAAATTGTTTGTGGAACCCAAGAAGCAGCAGTTAGCGCCTCAATATCCATTTTAATAAATACGTCCGCACATTGGCCTGAACCGAAGCAAACTGAACGACCTTCCAACGTGTGGACGCCATCACGAACTCTTGGCCAATATGCTGGCCACTACATTCGCCACTATGTTGGCCAACGTGTAGAGCCGGCTATAGCGTCCACACGTTGGAAGGTCGTTCAGTTTGCTACGGTACAGGCCAATGTGCGGACGTATTTATTAAAATGGATATTGAGACGCTAACTTCTGCTTCTTGGGTTCCACAAACAATTTACGGCTTGGTAGAGCTCTATAAACCGAAAAGTTTCTTCGTTATTAGTCATTACTGACATTTTGTTTACACTAGTTGTTACCGACGCGTGACTATAAAAACTTTTTAACAAAAAATAAAACCAACTTCCATATCAAAACACAACAACGCTAAAAAAAAATTTAAAAATTAAAAAAAAAAATTCTTTCTTTTTAGTGGATCGGTTTGTAATTTATCTAGTTACAAAAGCCAAAATGTCAACTACTTATCACCTTTTACAAAATATTACTTTTCCCGATGCAGAGCCGTTAATTTTTGAGGAGTTCTCCTGGTACTTCACCATCAGCTCTACATCACCATATGCATTGTGACGAACATAAAGTGCTTAACATCCATATTCAAGTAATCGAATCGCAATCCATGAAATACTTATTATTGAGTAGTTTCGGTGGTCATCTGTGGTCTTCATCATCAGTTCCACTTCCCCAAATGGTGCTTTTCGAGAGCAACTGCACAAGATACTATAAGATATAACCAAAACGCTATAGATGTGCCTATAATATTTGAAGAGTTCCCTCGATTACTCCAGGATCCCATCATCCGATCCTGATTTCATAACAATGGGACCAACTAGAAAGCCAAGAAAGAAAGAAGAAGAAGATACCATTTCGAATGAAAAGAGAATTTTCTAAATCGGTCGAGCTGACTTCGAGTTATGAGGTAACATACAAAAAAAAAATTCAAGATGAACTGAGAACCTCCTTCTTTTTTTTGAAGTCAGTTAAAATTTTTAATCAGGTGCGTGCGATCGTTCTGGGAGCTCGTAGCATACTAAACGCGCGGCCAACGTGTGGACGCGGTAGCCAATACTCGGCCAACAACTCTTTGATCTTTTGCAAAAAACCGACACCACACGGATCTCGCGCCAACTCGTCGGCCATCATTCCAATACAACCCAAGATGCACAAACACCCCCTCTACACGTTGGCGAATAAGCACTGGCCACTACATTCGCCACTGTGTTGGCCAACGTGTAGAGCCGGCTTAAGAACTGACAAAAAGCTATACATCTCTTTCGCACGATTCTCGCTGTTGTTACTCAAACGCGTTCAAGGTCAAAGTATAGTAACTTGATGTGCTGGCTGTACATGCTGGTCCACAGTTGGAACCCGGCTCTACACGTTGGCCAACACAGTGGCGAATGTAGTGGCCAGTGCCTATTGGCCAACGTGTAGAGGGGGTGTTTGTGCATCTTGGGTTGTATTGGAATGATGGCCGACAAGTTGGCGCGAGATCCGTGTGGTGTCGGTTTTTTGCAAAAGATCAAAGGGTTGTGGCCGAGTATTGGCTACCGCGTCCACACGTTGGCCGCGCGTTTAGTATGCTACGAGCTCCCAGAACGATCGCACACACCTGATTAAAAATTTTAACCGACTTCAAAAAAAGAAGGAGATTCTCAGTTCGTCTTGTACTTTTTTTTAATGTATGTTACCTCACAACTCGAAGTCAGCTGGACCGATTTAGAAAATTCTCTTTTCATTTGAAATGGTATATTTTCTAGTTGATCCCATTGTTATGAAATCAGTATCTGATGATGGGATCCTGGAGTAATCGAGGAAACTCTTCAAATATTAAAGGCACACCTATAGCGTTTTGGGTATTTCTTATAGTATCTTGTGCAGTTGCTCTCGAAAAGCACCATTTGGGGAAGTTGAACTGATGATGAAGACCACAGATGGCCACTGATATTCCTCAATAATAAGTATTTCGTGGATTGCGATTCGATTACTTGAATATGGATGTTAAGCACATTATGTTCGTCACAATGCATATATGGTGATGTAGAGCTGATGGTGAAGTACCAGGAGAACTCCTCAAAAATTAACGGCTCTGCATCGAGAAAAGCAATATTTTGTAAAAGGTGATAAGTAGTTGACATTTTGGCTTTTGTAACTAGATCAATTACAAACCGACCCACTAAAAAGCGTGAAAAAAACTTTTTAACAAAAAATAAAACCGACTTCCATATCAAAATACAAAACCAATAACACCGACTACCGAAATTAAAGTTAATTTAATTTTGCCGTTGTAGTGTTTTGATATGGAAGTTGGTTTTATTTTTTGTTAAAAAGTTTTTATAGTCACGCGTCGGTAAAAACTAGCGTAAACAAAATACCACTAATGACCAATAACGAAGTAACTTTTCGGTTTATAGCTCTACCAAGCCGTAAATTGTTTGTGGAAGCCAAGAAGCAGCAGTTAGCGCCTCAATATCCATTTTAATAAATACGTCCGCACATTGGCCTGAACCGTAGCAAACTGAACGACCTTCCAACGTGTGGACGCTATCACGAACTCTTGGCCAATATGCTGGCCACTACATTCGCCACTGTGTTGGCCAACGTGTAGAGCCGGCTTTCACATATACGACAAACTTATTGGCCTCTAGGTGGCAGAAACTTGTCTAGATTTGTCGTGAATAAATGTCTTAAATGTTTTAGACACAAGGCTCAGAACGTACAGCCTATAATGGGTCAGAGCTACCTAGCTCAAGAACAAATCTTGAGTTTCCTTTTTTAAATAGCTATGTTGACTATGCTGGGCCAGTATTGGTGGCCAATCGTAAAGGCCTAGGATGCAAACTTACAAAATCCTATATGTGCATCTTTGTTTGCTCGGCAGTGAAAGCCGTACATTTGGAGCTCGTCACGACTCACGGAACCTCTAATATAAAATAATTATATTTTAGCAGATTTAGGAGGATTTATGTAAAAAAAAGCTTTTTCAACATACTTACGTTTCAGTTTCATTGGAGTAGCAGTCGGTATGTTTAATTCGCAAAAATGGGTCCCTTGGACAGTTATTACAGAATACGTCGCTGATAATGTGGGATGAATGCACAATGAGCCATAGAGCTCATGTTGAAGCAGTGGATCGAACGCTTAAGGACTTGAGAAATTCAGTTGCTATGTCACCTTTGTGTTTGCTGGTGGTTTTCGGCAAACACTTCCCGTCATCACAAAAGGGACCCGTGCGGACATCATAAAGGCGTGTCTTAAATCGTCACCTCTATGGAGTAGGTATGGTCCAACCTTAAACCTACGAACTAATATGAGAGCCCACCTAATCGGAAATACAGATAACGATTTTCCACAACAGCTACTAAGTTGGAGAAGGGTCTTTTTTTCTCAAACCTTGGGCACTAACGTTGAGGAAATAAATGAGACTGTAGCCCAAAAAGTTCACAATTTGCAGCAACTCATAGATGCAGTTTATCCAGATCTTGAATATTTATTAGATAGAGACATTCATTGGCTTTGTTCAAGGGCTATCGTCTCACCAAGAAACGATACAGTCAATGAAATCAATAACCTAATTTTACAAAAAGTCCCCGGTCAATTCAAAATTTACAAGTGCATTGATGGTGATACAGTGTGCAATGTCGAGGATGTAGTCCATTATCCGCAAGAATTTTTAAATTCCTTGAATCCATCTGGCCTGCCACCTCACCAACTGCTCTTGAAAACTGGAACGCCTATTATGCTTTTAAGGAATTTAAGCCCGCCTCTCATCGGACCAGGAGCTGGCCAGTTGGCGCACTTCCCGAGAATTCCAATGATTCCTACGAACCTGCCTATACCATTTAAGCGACTCCAGTTTCCCATAAAAACATCTTTTGTCCTGACTATAAATAAGTCCCAAGGACAAACTTACTCTTTAGTTGGCATTGACTTACGAAAATAATGTTTTTCCCATGGGCAATTATATGTTGGTCTATCACGAGTTGGATCATCTGAAAAGCAGATTATTTTGTTACCGGAAAATAAAACAACCTCAAATATTGTATACAGAGAAGCTTTAAATTAAACAGGGCTGTTACTTAAATTTTATGTTTATGTTTTATGTTTTTTTTTTATGTTTTTTATGTTTTATGTTATTAAATATTACCTACGTTTATATTATTATCCGTACCGCCTGTAAAAATTGCACGCGGACGACGTCATAGGCGAAATCTTTCATATTTAAAAATGGGATTGTAAATCTATACCTATACTAATATTATAAATGCAAAAGTTTGGATGGATGTTTGTTATTAAATCACGCTATAACGGGTGAACGGATTTGAAAGAAATTTGGCACACATAGATAAATATGTCCTGGAATAAAACATAGGATACTATTTATCCCGGGGACGGGATCCCGCGGAATATTTTCGACTTCTACGCGGACGAAGTCGTGGGCAGAAGCTAGTAATGAATATACTTCTCTGCTACAGGCAAAATCCAAGTGGTTTCATTACAGGGGTGAAGTGAAGCCGGGGTCCTTAGTCTTGATAAAGGTCAAACCAACGCCACCTCTGCTCTGGTCCCTAGGCCGGATCATGAAGACCTATCCTGGCGTAGATGGAATCACGAGTGTGGCTGAACTGAAGACGAAATGGGGCACTAGGGCGTCCAATCCCGCAGCCTGAATTCAATCTCGGTATTTGCGGGACTACGAATTTTCAATCCCGCGGGATCTCGGTATTTGCGGGATCCCGCATATTGAAAATATTCACATTTATATAAGGCAAATAAAACAATGAATTAATCAACTAACTCCACGTTTATTTTCGTATTACTATTAGTATGAGATCAATCAAATTACACCGTTTATTTATCATAAAAAAACTTGAGAGGTGTCAAGGGACACCCGGATGGAACAAAGTTCCTTTCGATTAATTAGTGAAGGAAATGTAAAAAAAACATGTGTACAATTCACACGTGGTAGAAGTGAAACCTTCAAAAATTTACGAAATTTCAAAGGTATACCGTTGCCCTCTCTCTCTCTCTTTACCTCAACTCCCCACGAGACGCCCCTCAACTCATCCTGCAACTCATCCCGCAACTCGACCCGCAACTCGACCCGCAACTCGACCCGCAACTCGACCCGCAACTCGAACCGCATCTCGACCCGCAATTCCCCCCTCAACTCCCCCCTCAACTCCCACCTCAACTCCCCTAAAGAAGTTTTCACTTCAAAAGTTCAAGACGAATTGAGAACCTCCTTTCTTTTGAAGTCGGTAAAAAAGTGTCGTTACAACTTTTCGTATGAATTTTTAATAATTAATATTATTAATTAATTATTAATTTTATAAAATTGAAAAATGTTTAACATCCATGTTCGTTACTTTCATATATACTTTTTGTTGGCATATTTTTACGTTCATAATACCGAAATATTAACCATAATGATTTATAAAATAATAGTGCCCTTTAAAATATTTTTGTGTGACAATGGCGGATTGGCGGTGGCTAGCGGCTTCTACAAAGGCATAGATAATACGAATAGAAAAATAAAACGTTTCTTCCGTCGAAATAGGAGTTCATTTTTAGTTGCGAGGTGCCCTTTTCTATGAAAATATGGGACCGAAATAAGACCTTATTTTTATAAAATTAACCATGTAATTCGATTGTGCATCGGATTCTCAGAATAATTTTTTAGCAAACTGCGTACTTACCTAGTTTTCAACGATTATGGTTAAGTATTATATATAGACCTAATTCGCTTTTCGTATTAGTTTATGTTATATACAAAATTAGTAGGTATACGGTACAGACCTTCTGTACCTTATACCTACTAATTTTGTGTATACCTACTTTAAAAGTTATTGCAATTATATAAGTATGGTATCAACTAAGTTTTGAAAGATAGTGCATTTTTAGGGTTCCGTAAACGAATGGCGAAAACGGAACCCTTATAGTTTCGTCATGTCTGTCCGTCTGTCTGTCTGTCCGTCCGTATGTCACAGCCATTTTATTCTGAAACTCTTAGGACTATACATGTAAAACTTGGTAGGTAGATGTATTCTGTGAACCGCTTTCCGAATTTAAGAAAAAAATTAAATAAAAAATTAAAATTAAGGGGGCTCCCCATACATGGAACTAAAACTGAAATATTTTTTTTTTCATGAAACCTATGCGTGTGTGGTATTTATAGACAGGTCTTTAAAAACGACATTGAGGTTTCTAAGACCACTTTCTCACAAAGTTAATCGTTTAAAAGATATACGATTCCAAAGTGGTAAAATGTGCCCCCCCCCCCCCCCCCCTCTAACTTCTATAATAATGGAGTGAAAAATCTACAAAAAATATATGTCTATAGATCTTAATGTAATCTTTCAACCAAGACTCGGTTTGAACGAGATCGAGTCAGCAGTTTTTGAGGTACAGCATATTTCCTAAAACCGCAAATATAACTTTGTAATTCATAGAAACACTATGAAAAACAAAGTTATTGGGCGTAGTTGTAAAAAAATGTAAATAAGATAGTTTTAAGAAATTTGTAAGATTTTTTTTGTCACATTAATATACATATTATATTATATTATTATAGTTACTGCGGAACCCTTTATGGGCGAGTCTGACTCGCACTTGGCCATTTTTTTTCATTACCTAACAAGTACATAAAATATTAAGTAGGTACTTACAGTTTTATTCTTTGGAATTTCCTCTTGTATGCTATTTTCAAATTACGCTTCTTGCGTCTTTTTTTGTCACCCATTTTAATATTATAATAAGAATTTACGACAAGTAGTAATTATTATTTACAACGTTATACCTAATTACACACTAAAATAACCAAATATTTACACACACTATACATAAAACAAAGAAAAATCTAATTGGTTGGGCTATCGACAATAATTTTGTTTGCGGAGAAAAGTGTCACAGGTCCATCCAGCACTGCGTCTCGTCCCGCACTGATTTACTGGGCGCCCGGAGGGGTGGATACGTGATTTGCGAGTAGCGATTACGTAAAAAAATCCTTATAAATAATTAAGAAAGTTATTGGCAAAAATAAGCACATGGTCCCATCGGCATTACTTAATATAATATATTGGTGGTAATTAAAAGATCCTGTGATTGATAGTTTAGGAGAAAAATGGTAGTAAGTCACAAAAACAGAGGCCACTTTACGTATTTATTTATGATATTTCAGATATATTTTTATTTTTTCTGAAGCCACGAGGACACGCTTTACATTGTGTAGATTAATATATATTATTTTGAAAAAAAATCTTGTAAGGGTTACGGAAAAAAAGGTGAATGAAGCCTGATTCACGAATATCCACACCCCTTAAAAAGTGTCGTTACAACTTTTCGTATGATTTTTTTCCGGCTAGCCCCCTTTCGTAACGCGCGATAAGGAACTTCGTTCCAAAAATTAAAGTTAAGGGGGCTCCCCATACATGGAACTAAAACTGAAATATTTTTTTTTTCATGAAACCTATGCGTGTGTGGTATTTATAGACAGGTCTTTAAAAACGACATTGAGGTTTCTAAGACCACTTTCTCACAAAGTTAATCGTTTAAAAGATATACGATTCCAAAGTGGTAAAATGTGCCCCCCCCCCCCCCCCTCTAACTTCTATAATAATGGAGTGAAAAATCTACAAAAAATATATGTCTATAGATCTTAATGTAATCTTTCAACCAAGACTCGGTTTGAACGAGATCGAGTCAGCAGTTTTTGAGGTACAGCATATTTCCTAAAACCGCAAATATAACTTTGTAATTCATAGAAACACTATGAAAAACAAAGTTATTGGGCGTAGTTGTAAAAAAATGTAAATAAGATAGTTTTAAGAAATTTGTAAGATTTTTTTTGTCACATTAATATACATATTATATTATATTATTATAGTTACTGCGGAACCCTTTATGGGCGAGTCTGACTCGCACTTGGCCATTTTTTTTCATTACCTAACAAGTACATAAAATATTAAGTAGGTACTTACAGTTTTATTCTTTGGAATTTCCTCTTGTATGCTATTTTCAAATTACGCTTCTTGCGTCTTTTTTTGTCACCCATTTTAATATTATAATAAGAATTTACGACAAGTAGTAATTATTATTTACAACGTTATACCTAATTACACACTAAAATAACCTAATATTTACACACACTATACATAAAACAAAGAAAAATCTAATTGGTTGGGCTATCGACAATAATTTTGTTTGCGGAGAAAAGTGTCACAGGTCCATCCAGCACTGCGTCTCGTCCCGCACTGATTTACTGGGCGCCCGGAGGGGTGGATACGTGATTTGCGAGTAGCGATTACGTAAAAAAATCCTTATAAATAATTAAGAAAGTTATTGGCAAAAATAAGCACATGGTCCCATCGGCATTACTTAATATAATATATTGGTGGTAATTAAAAGATCCTGTGATTGATAGTTTAGGAGAAAAATGGTAGTAAGTCACAAAAACAGAGGCCACTTTACGTATTTATTTATGATATTTCAGATATATTTTTATTTTTTCTGAAGCCACGAGGACACGCTTTACATTGTGTAGATTAATATATATTATTTTGAAAAAAAATCTTGTAAGGGTTACGGAAAAAAAGGTGAATGAAGCCTGATTCACGAATATCCACACCCCTTAAAAAGTGTCGTTACAACTTTTCGTATGATTTTTTTCCGGCTAGCCCCCTTTCGTAACGCGCGATAAGGAACTTCGTTCCAAAAACAATGAATTAATCTACTAACTCCACATTTATTCCAATATTACTACTAGTATGAGATCAATCAAATAGGTAAGCTTGCTCCATCTTCGACCACATCATCACTTACCATCAGGTACTAAGATGGAGGTCAAACGCGAACCTATTTTTATAAAAAAAAGAATACTAACTCCACATTTATTTACGTATTACTATTAGTATGAGATCAATCAAATTGCACCGTTTTTTCTTCACAAAAAACAGTAACAAAATCTGAATAAATAACTTTACTGATATTTTAGGCTACATACTTAGGCTACCACTGACTGAAATTGGGCTATATTAGGCTACTTAAGCTGTGATAAACGGGTGACATCGGCCCCCGCGTTGTTTGCAACGCTGCCGGCCGCCAGACCAGTTACCGTTACCGAGCGATCGCGCTCGCGAGAGGTCACATGCATGCTTTTTTTCAGTCCCGCAAATACCGCGGATCCCGCGCCCGTAATCCCGCATCACGCGGGATTGGAAAATGACGCGGGATCCCGCAATACCGAGATCTCGGTATTCCGGGATTGGACGTCCTACGGGGCACCATTCGTCGTGCCTTCAACTGCATCTGCCCCCTACCAGTCGAACATTGAAAACTTCCCTTCAACCCGGGGAATATGTCGGCGCATCACCTATGCGCGTGATCCACTGCGGGGAATGCGCGGGGTCCCGGGGGGTCGAGCCCGCTCCGAGCGACCGCTGCGCGCCCGCCAGACCACTCAGCTCACCGACGCGCTCCGCCACGGGCGTTTCTTTGTACAAACGTAAATTGTGGGATTACACCTATTTTATACAGTCCACTAGTTTTTTATTCCTAAGTCCAATTGAGCCTATTCAGTAGGTATACTCTTTCAAAAAAATAAAGAAGTTTCCAAATCGGTTCATTCGTCTTTGAGTAATCTGGGAACATATGTACTTTAAAAAAGAGTTTCCAGCGAACTACATATCGCACCCCCGGTGCGAGACTGTCACTTATGCAAAAATGCAATTTTTCAGGAGAAGCATTTAAAACTTTGACATTACAAAAAATAATTATATTTTAAGATATAGACAAGATGAATAGCTTTTACTACAACGTCAACTTTTAACTTACCTTTTGAATTAATAATTACCACTTAATATTGTAAAAAAGATACTATACGATTATTTTAAACCTTCCAACCCCCTCAGAAGAGACGTTGTGACACTTGGTTACGCTTCGTAACTTATAGTTTTTCTTATATTTTTCTACATCACCTACTGGCGATTGGAAGGCATTGGTTTACTGTTCTAATTTATTTAATCTGTGCCATATATCGCTGACTCGGTGATTTCCTCGTGCCATGCGGCGCTGCGCGCCGTCATTGGCAGTCTCGTTCTAACCTTGGGATCGGGCGGATGCGCCTGCTATGAGTGACATTAATTCGTTCCATCGCGCCCTAAAACCCCTGAACTGAACCTATATAAACTGTTATCAGCCTACCCCAGACCTATGATAGTGTGTTGTGTACTGCTGGCCAGCATAGTGTATCCAGAAAGGACCTGTGAGAGGGTTCATCCCGAACGCTGACACGTGACCGTCGCACGGTGGGCTGAAAAACGGCTTTCATAGACTTAGGCATTTTATTTTGCAAGTGTCAGTTTTTGTGCCGGATATCACTTCTATTTGTTATAACAATATACAAAAATGACACCAGAATTGATTCTGCACAAAAACGAAGGAATTATAATTTTTTTTACGAAAAATTTGTATGGAGCTAGTATGAAAAATCGAAATATCTCTGAAACGGCAGCGATAACCGTAATATCCTTATAGGAGGTTTTAGTACTAATTATTTATGATTTTTTGACATACGTTACATAATGGTTGTAGATGCCTTTTTTTTTTTTAAATCGTCAAAATATTTTTATTTATTTTTACATATTAAAGGTTCCTTTTAGTGTTTAAGTTGAAGAATTCAGAGCTTTAACAACTCTTAACATAAAATAGCATCACCCCTATAGACCTGAAGGACTAGACAGAGGTGTGTAGTATCTTGTTGATCTTGTAAGATTTCCAACAATACCAAATAGTTGAATATCAGTGTCAAAGTGCCCATGCTGTCGCTTCTTTTAGAAAGATAGGGGAATGAAATTGTTAATTGATCATACCCTAAAAGTATGATTACAACATAACCGGACACATAATAATATCGACACAAAAGGAATTTTAAAACCTTGCATACGTTCAAAATACAAAATAACATATTGTGTAGTCATCTAATGAGTCTGATGACAAGTAATTAAGTAATTAGAATGATGGTTGTAGTCTTCTGATTCTAATGAGCCTATTAAGTGATTAAATGATTTGAAATATCTCGCAACAATACCAACTAAGAACTGCATTCACCTTTTTATAATTAGTGAGCTAATGTGATTTGCTAATGTTCTACTATGAGTTCTACGAAATGTTTTTGACGATTATAAATTTTTATTATCATATCTTTTATAACTTTAATGAGGGTAGTTAACTAATCATTGACTTTATACAATAAAAGGGCTATAATTTTGTTCCATAATTTAGATTGTTCACAACCGTGTAACAGCTAACACTAAAACTATTTGCTTTGCGACTACAAAATCTTAGAATGGAAAGTTTAATCACCAACTTAGATTTGTTTGTTCTTCTAAAAAGTGAGTGTCCTTCATTTAATCATGAAGTATTGTTTAGTGCAATTGTGTCCCGCATAGGCGATTGCCTTTCTGCCGAAGATCAAGTAACTCTCAAAGAATTTTGCCGGAGATTCACGCGAGCTGCTTTAAACAGGTGGCAGAAATCTAAACGATTCTTTGATAAGTTTAGAAATACGTACGGAGAGTGGTTGCAAGCAAATATTGATTGGCCGAGTTGCGTGCAAACTTTAATAAATCAAGAACCAACTGTTGATGAGATACCAAGAGCACGCTCAGTCTCTCCAGAACCTTCGACATCATCGACTGTTGGAACAATGACAAAAAGGTCCCGAAAACCATTCAAAGATCTGGGAAGCAAACAGAAAAAGAGAAGATCTAGTGAGCACATAGGCGAGGATTCCTGTGAATTGGCATATGCAGCTGCAGCACGTTTAAAAGAAGAAGGTTATGAAGATATCGCATCTGTAATCAATTATATGATCAAAAATCCAGAAGCTGCCGTTAAAATCAAGGAAAGCATTAAGAAAACAGTAATATTTACACCAGAGAAAGCACTTGGATTGCTTCTTTCACTTAAGCTTTCAAAGTGGCAATATATTACGTTGCGAGAGACTGCCATTCGGGAAGGTGCTAAGGATATTTACCCATCCTACTATAAACTGCAACAAACTAAGCTTGCATGCTACCCTCCTAATCAATCAGTATCAGTTACGGATTCATCAGCTAGAATTACACTTCAAGCTTTACTTGACATCACGGTGAAGCGGATTCTTCAAAGTCTTTCTGATAATGTGGAAAATAAGCAGTTAAAGCTGATATCGAAGTGGGGATTTGATGGTGCTTCCAATCAAAGCCGATACAAGCAGAAAATGGACGGCGAGCATGATGATTCAAGCATTTTCATGACCTCCTTGGTGCCACTGAAACTGACAGATGGAGATAATACTATATGGACAAACCCGAAACCATGCTCAACTTTTTATTGTCGTCCGGTTCAGTTCACTTTTGTAAAAGAAAGCCATGCAGTTGTCATTGATAACAAAAGAAAAATGGATGAGGAAATTGAGGCCCTTAACCCCACAGAGTGCATTAATAGTAACAGGGTGACTCATAAACTAATGATGACAATGATCGACGCAAAAGTCTGCACGTACCTTTCTGAAGCTAGATCAAATGCATCATGCTACCTGTGCTTAGCAAAACCAACAGAAATGAACCACTTAGATGCTGTAACATCAAAAACTGTGTGTTCTGACATATATGAATTTGGCCTATCATCCCTACATGCCCGTATAAATTGCATGGAATGTCTGTTACACATTGCGTACAGACTTGACTTCAAACAGTGGGCAGCAAGAAGTAATGAGCATAAAGATATGTTACAAAACAGAAAAAAACACATTCAAAATAAATTTAAAGAGGAGCTCAATCTGTTAATTGATATAGTAAAACAAGGCTCGGGAACTACCAATGACGGGAATACCGCAAGGAAGTTTTTCGAGTTTCCCAATAAAACTGCAGCTATTACTGGGTTGGATCAAAACCTGATAAAAAGATTTGCTGTTATTTTGCAAGCAATAACATCTGGTGAGAAGATCGATGTCATCAAATTTAAAGATTTTGCTCGCAAAACAGCAGAAAAGTACGTGGAATTATACGACTGGTACTACATGTCATCAACCGTACATAAACTATTAATACACGGAGCTGACATAATCGAAAAAAATGATATTGTCCCGATTGGGACTCTCTCGGAAGAAGCCTCAGAGTCTCGAAACAAAGATTTTAGGAGGTTCCGGGAACATCATTCGCGGAAAAGAAGCAGGCAAGATTCTAATCAAGATATCCTAAATATGCTTGTTGTTTCTTCGGATCCTTTTCTAAGTGCACAAAGGCCGAAGTTAGATGCCAAAAGGAAGACAACCTTTTTTGCTGAAACTCTCGACCTAATAGAGTTTCCGGAAACTGAGTTCGAGTTTGTAGGTATATCCGATCTGGATTCTGACTCGGAATTGGAGTCCGACAACGAAAGTTGTAAAGAAAATTTGTAAAATTTAATTATTTTTCTTTATGTTCTTTTGTTATTTATGTTAGTTTATTGTACCAATATGTTTAGTTAATAATTTCATAAATTATAGTTTCAAATATGTATTTTGTATAATTGAATTTATTAGATATTATTTTTGTTACTTCTGTTTTATTTAAATTACCTATCAATAAAAAGTTTATATACAGTCTTTTTTTTTTCACATATTCTTAATATTTGGGGAAAAAGCATGCTTCCTAACGATGTTCTTAACTTTGACACAGTTCATGGATCGTTTTGAACAGTTTCATATGTTAAAATAAATAATGTTAGTACTATAATCCCCTATAAGGATATTATTATTATTCTCTCTCTCTGTCTAGTCCTTCAGGTCTATAGGGGTGATGCTATTTTATGATAAGAGTTGTTAAAGCTCTGAATTCTTCAACTTAAACACTAAAAGGAACGTTTAAATATGTAAAAATAAATAAAAATATTTTGACGATTTTTTTAAAAAAAAGGCATCTACAACCATTATGTAACGTATGTCAAAAAATCATAAATAATTAGTACTATAACCCCCTATAAGGATATTACGGTTATCGCTGCCGTTTTAGAGATATTTCGATTTTTCATACTAGCTCCATACAAAATTTTCGTAAAAAAATTATAATTCCTTCGTTTCTGTGCAGAATCAATTCTGGTGTCATTTTTGTATATTGTTATAACTAATAGAAGTGATATCCGGCAAAAAAACTCGCACTTGCAAAATAAAATGCCTAAGTCTATGAAAGCCGATTTTCAGCCCACCGTGCGTCGCCTGCGCGCGCTGGGGATCGCTGGTCAAGGTATGTGGTGCAATTAATGAATTGGACGATCTCCTGTGCCTTCAACTACTTAGGACAGAATCAGCATTTATAGCCTAGATTGCTCTAATAATCTAGGCTCAATCCGCGTGTGATTTTTAGCGGAAAACACCTTCCGCAGGTTATACGCTCCATTTTGATCCTTCGTCCCGGATATATTAATTTTGGGCCTTTTTACGGCCTATTTTTAAGTCCTAAAAGTCTGATTTTGAGCAAAAACTTTCAATGTTAATTGCATATCATCACACAACTCTCAACTCTATTGCGTTAGCAATAAGGTTCAAACTGCTTTGCGTTTGCAATAGGTCAACCGTCAAATCAATTATTAATTTAAATCTTTAAGTTCACTATTTAAAGCTCCGAAGAATACATTTAATTGAATATTAACGTTAATTCATATCGCTAAATACGTTTATTTAATTAATCAGCTAGTTTTCGGCGTAATTACATATTTTTTTGGTTTTAAAAATTGTGGGTAGTGGGTATAAATCGTCTTACGTTGACTGTGGAATGTTCTAGTTCTGAACTTTGTTCGCATACCCACGATAAAATTTAGTTACGCATTAGAAACTTTTACATACTTATTATGTTGGTACTAATCGACATTGCTAAATGAATAACATTGATTGTTATTGTATGATACACTTGTATAGGTTCGTTAGGTTTACGCCTGTTATATTCGTTTTGCACGAGCAGGTATGCTTTATATAGCGAGACTCAACCGCATATGATTAGTTATTGCAATTAACCATATTATCATCGCGTCGCTTGTTATTTTGCTTTGTAAGGTAACTTGATTTCTTGACAGAAACCTTCAGGTAAAGTAACAGATGTGTATAAACTTTACGCGTTATTTCTCCTCAATGGAAACCGCCGTATATTTATACATATCACACCCGCACCTCACGTTTGTAAACGTAGTATATACTTACTAGATAACTTATTTCAAACGGTCATCCACGCGTCCACTCGTGAGGAAATTTATTGGTTCTTACGAAGTTATTTCGTTAAGAATACACTCGCATCGCTTACGAAAATAAGTTAATACTTTTTTTCTAAGTTCAACACTTAACTTATTGTTAGTTAAGAATTGTATCTTCATTTACTTGTATTGAATAAGTTAATCTCATTCAAGTAGAAGTTAATGCAGACAAGTTAATCGCGTCGCATCCGACATAAATGCTATAATCGGGTCGTAGGTATATCTGAGCTAATCATAAATATAGTATATAGATGGGTACGTCCATAAGATATTTGGCGTGCTTACTATTTTAATTTATATTAGATTTGTGACGTGCACTTGGTTAAAGCGTCGGTAGTTTATATTATTTGTTTACCTTTCAATTTAATATTGTTAGAGTTTCGCGTGTACGGAAAGTTCGTTTCGTACTATTTAATTAAGTTATAAAATCTTTCATTGGGTTATTGATTTGATTGGTCCCTAACCTCACTCACTGGGGTTCCGCAGAAGATAAAAGGTTGATTTAATATTATTATTTTTGTGTCATATTTAACTTCTGTTCACAATGAGTGACAAGGTTAAACTTAGATTATTAACAAGTAAACGTGACGCATATTTTGCGCGGGTTCAAAGGATTTTGGATTCAACTAAGTCTTTAACTACCGAAAGATTACGCGAAGCTTTCATCGCTCAGGCAAAACAAATTGATGGATTGCGTAGTGAATTCAATGGACTAATGGACGAGATAAATATGCTCAATTTGACATTGGATCCAACCTGTGAAGTGAGCTATGGCGCATTGCATTCATTTGATGAGTTGGTCGGCGAAATAAAGTTTAGTTTATCTTCATTAACTGAGTCAAGTGATTTCCAGAAACCTAGCCCGTCAGCGAGCCCTAATACTCACCATATACAGGTTCCTAAAATCGAATTGCCTACCTTTGACGGGGATATTCAGAGCTTTCCGTTCTTTCATGAGACTTTCAAACGTATTATACATACTAACGCAGATTTAACAGATTCGGATCGCATTCATTATCTGTTGAGTTGTTTGAAGGGAAAGGCTAGGAATGTGGCCGAAGGTATTGTACCTTCTGGTGATCACTACCTTGTTGTTTGGGAGGCGCTTATCGCCAAGTACCTAGACACTCGCGCGCTCGCTACTAATTATCTAAATCAGCTGTTCTCATTGAAATCGTTCGGATCGACTCCCGCTAATATTGAAAAGGGTTTCGATAAATTAACTTCTATGGTTGCGGGACTCAAACAATTGAAAATACATAACCTAGATGATTTTATATTTATTCATTGGGGTCTTAAGTTAATAGACTCTGATATCGCAAAACATTTTGAAATGTCGCTTCGTAATCAACAGGAGTTAGATTATGATTATTTCGTAAAGTTTGTTCGTGAACAAGTAAAAATCTTGTATCGCACCTCTCCTGCGGCTAGTAAGTCCGCCCCCGCAGGTAGCCCCCGCGCCTCATCTAAAGAATCGCAGGTGTTTGTGGCTACTGAATCTAAATGTTCACTTTGTCATTCCACGCATAAAAACTTGTTTATGTGCAAAGCGTTTCAAAAGTTGAGCGTTGATAATAGATTTAAGTTTATAAAAGACAATAACAGATGTGGTAATTGCCTAAGTAGCCAACATACTGTCTCTAAGTGCCTATCGAAGTCTACATGTAGGAAATGCCACGGTAAGCATCATTCCTTATTGCATTTCGAGCAATCGACGCAAGCCCCTGCGCCGACGCCCGCTAGCGCCCCCGCTTCTGCCTCTGCGGCCGACCCAGCGACTTCCGACCGTGTGGCTTTGTGTACGCATTCTTCTGCTCAAGGTCAGGTCACACGGAGTACCGAAGTGCTGGCTACTGCCAAGGTGTTGGTGGCGGGTAGGAAGGGTAAGGCCGTGGTGGTCAGATGTCTCTTGGACCCTGGGTCGCAGAAGAATTATGTGACATCGCGTTTTTGCCGTATGCTCGGTCTAACTATACATACTGACTCGATAACTACCGTTCGTGGTATTGGTGGCACGTCGCAGCCCGTTCGCGGCTCGGTGAATCTTACTTTCAGCTCACGGTTTTGCTCACAGCCTAGGTATGAAATAGACGCTTTAGTTTTGGATCAAATAACCGGACAGCTTCCTCTGGGTTCTATAGATACGTCCGTATTAAATCATATTGATCCTAAACTACTCGCGGATGACAGCTGGGGTGTGCCAGGTAATATTGACATGTTACTTGGGGTCAAGTTGTTCGCTAAGTTATTGCGACCCGGTCATGTGACCAGCGTACCCGGTTGTCCCGACACATTGGAGACTGTGCTCGGCTACATACTTCTAGGAGAAGCACCTATCATTGAACCTCCAACTGACACTCTGTCTTTCTTTGCGAGTTCTGTCGATAACTTCGATCTTCGTAAGATTTGGGAGATTGAAGATGTTACTGCTTCATCTATTGGGAGTGTGGATGATAAACATTGTGAAGAGTTTTATTGTAGTACAATTACCCGCGCTCCAAACGGCAAGTATGTTGCAGCTTTACCACTGAAAACAGACGCGGCAGCATTAGGAAATTCTTTTAGATACTCGCAAGAGATTCTATAGTCTTGAACGTAAACTTAAATCACTTCCTAACGTCAAACTTCTTTATGATGACGTCATACGGGATTATCTAAAAAACAATTATATTTCTTTGGTGCAGAATATCGTACCTGAATGTATGTTGCCCAAACGAAATTGTAAGGAGCGAGAAATGGAATACTATATTCCTCACCATGCTGTCATTCGAGAGGATAAGGTGACCACCAAATTGCGTGTGGTCCTAGACGCCAGTGCATGTACAGATAACGGTACCTCGCTCAATGATATCCTGTACGCAGGTCCAGTCCTTCAGGCTGACCTTCTCAATATTTTATTAAATTTTAGGCTGTTCAGTGTCGCTGTTTCCGCAGATGTCAAATCTATGTACCTACGTATAGGTATACGCTCACAAGATCGTTCACTACAACGTATCTTATATCGATTTAACGAGGAAGAAGAACTTCAAATTTATCAGTTTTCATTGCTTCCCTTTGGTTTAAAGTGTAGTCCTTTTATAGCTATTCGCACTATCCAACAGTTATGTCAGGATGAAGGAGCACAGTTGCCTCTCGTCAGGGACATTTTGCAGCGAGATATTTATATGGATGACATAGTTAGTTCTATACCTAGCAGTGCGCTAGCTATAGACTCGGCTCGTGAACTAATAAAAATATTCTCTCTCGGTGATTTTCAATTGACGAAGTGGTCTAGCAACAGTGTCGATGTTCTTCGGACTATTCCAGAGTCATTACGACTTTCACAGAGCGTGGACCTAAGTAAAGATCCGACCCAGAAAATACTGGGACTTCGTTGGTTCCCTGACGAGGATTGTTTCGTATTCCAGGGTAACCCTGATGTTCGCACTTGCAGTAAATGGAATATTCTTTCTTCCATCGCACGTCTTTTCGACGTTTTAGGCCTCGTTGCACCGATAATTTTATACGCCAAGCTTCTCATCAAAGAGCTTTGGCTTGTCAAACTTGGATGGGATGACGTCCCACCATCTCGCATTGTTCGTCTGTGGGAACAGTTTCAATCTGAACTGCCAATTATCTCTGAATTGAGATTTTTGAGACATGTTGGCCTCGTAGAACGCTGTAGACTCTCACTCGTCGGTTTTGCCGACGCTAGTGAGAAGGCTTACGGTGGTTCGGTTTATGCCCACGTTGTTAGACCTGACGGTAGTGTCGTGGTCTCGCTGGTGTGTGCGAAATCTAAAGTCGCGCCACTGAAAGTCGTTTCGCTAGCTCGTCTCGAGTTATGCGCCGCACTCCTTTTATCAACTTTGATAAAGCGAGTATATAATCTTTTCGCAGCTCAACACGCCATTGAGGTATTCGTAGCTTTTTCGGATTCAACTGTAACTTTGAGTTGGATTCATTCAGCACCGCATCGATGGCACACTTTCGTAGCCAATCGTATCGCTAAGATTCATGAGAATCTCTCGGCAGATCACTTCTTCCATGTGAAAGGGTCTGAAAATCCCAGTGACTGCCTCTCTCGCGGTTTAACGCCTGCCCAATTAGTTCATCATCCGTTGTGGCTAAACGGGCCGTCGTGGCTTAAACTTTCCCGCGCTGAATGGCCGATAAAACCATTCGTTTCAGGCAAGTCGCAAGAGCTTCCAGAAATGAAGCCCGTGGCTTTACCTGTTCTCTCGCACGAATGTTCTCACAGAAGTCCTCCTTCTGACAACATTTTGTACGTTCGCTCTACCAGGTTCTCGTCCTGGTTTAAATATTTAAAAACTATTTGCTTAGTTTATAAGTTCATCAAACGGCTCCCTATAGGGCCCGTTACCGCGTCTGATTTAGAGTTCGCTGAATCGATTGTGTGGCGATCTGTGCAGAGGATTTACTTTGAATCTGATCTCGTTCGTTTAGCCCGCAATGAGTTGTGCTCTAAGCCAGTACAACGGTTAAGTCCCTTCCTTCACGAAGGACTTATCCATGTTGGAGGTCGCCTAGCAAGCTCTGAGCTAGATTTTGACTCTCGTCATCAGATCCTCCTTCCACGTCAAAATCACATAGTGGAACTTTTAGTTTCCCACTATCATGCAACCAATTTCCACACAGGTCCAACCTTGCTCGTATCACTCTTACGACAAAGGTATTGGATCCTGTCCGCGCGACGTATTGCACGTCACATTACCTTTAAATGTAACATTTGCTTTCGAGCAAAGCCACGACCTACCTTTCCTATAATGGCGGATTTACCACGTTGTCGCGTTGAGTCGGCTCCTAAGGCTTTCTCTCATACAGGTTGCGACTACGCGGGACCCTTCTTGGTCACGTCGGTGCGTGGTAGAGGCCAAAGGGCCAGGAAAGCTTTCATCTGCCTTTTTACATGCTTGACAACTCGCGCTCTGCATCTTGAGATTGCCTCAGATCTTAGCACTGCGAGCTTTCTGTCTGCATTGAAACGCTTCCTAGCGCGTAGAGGTCCAGTTCAGTGTCTGTACACAGATAATGCTACCAATTTTATTGGAGCCAAATCCTATCTCCGAGATCTCTACCAATTCTTGGCTATAGAGTATCACCCCTTGTGGGAAAGAGAACTTGCAGAGCATCGAATCACACTCAAAAACATCCCCTGTAGAGCTCCACATTTTGGTGGTTGTTGGGAAAATGAAGTGAAGAGTGTCAAAACTCATCTCTGCAATGTCATCGGTCAGCAAATTCTTAGCTTTGACGAGTTTAACACTATGCTAACTCAAGTAGAAGCTTTACTAAACTCGAGGCATCTGTATGCGATCAGTTCGGATCCGTCAGAGCCTACTTCATTATCACCGGCGCACTTCTTGCATACTAAACCTCTTTTATTTCTGCCCGCTCGCGAAGTCAATGAAACGCGGTCACATCTTATTTCGCGATATGAATTGACTGATCAGATGGTTCAATCTTTTTGGAAGCGGTGGCGCCAAGAGTACTTACACACCCTACAATCCAAACAAAAATGGAAAAAAAACAAACACTTCTGCCAATCCAATACGGGTCGGTATGGTTGTCGTCTCCATGCAGGACAATGTGATGCCTCTGCATTGGCCGTTAGGAGTAATTAACGAAATATTTCCAGATAAAAACGGAGTTTGTAGAGTCGCATCTGTCAAGACTCAAAGCGGGATCCTTCAGAGTCGCCCGGTAGTAAAGTTGTGCCCTTTGCCAACGCAATAAGTTTAGTTACCTTAATATTAAGTCTTACCGTGCACCAATGTGCAGTATTAGATTTAGTTACCGCGTAGAATAGCTAGTTAAGTATTCTTATTTCTTATATTATATAGTGTCGCCACTCTGGAGTTCTTATAGCTTTGGTAGAGTTGTGATGATATGCAATTTTATTTACTTCTCCTTGGTGTTTCGAAAGTGGGAACTTTCAAGCCGGGGAAAATGGTTACGCTTCGTAGCTTATAGTTTTTCTTATATTTTTCCTACATCACCTACTGGCGATTGGAAGGCATTGGTTTACTGTTCTAATTTATTTAATCTGTGCCATATATCGCTGACTCGGTGATTTCCTCGTGCCATGCGGCGGCGGCGCTGCGCGCCGTCATTGGCAGTCTCGTTCTAACCTTGGGATCGGGCGGATGCGCCTGCTATGAGTGACATTAATTCGTTCCATCGCGCCCTAAAACCTCTGAACTGAACCTATATAAACTGTTATCAGCCTACCCCAGACCTATGATAGTGTGTTGTGTACTGCTGGCCAGCATAGTGCAACGCCGAACGGCCAGCCGAACGCTGACACGTGACCGTCGCCTGCGCGCGCTGGGGATCGCTGGTCAAGGTATGTGGTGCAATTAATGAATTGGACGATCTCCTGTGCCTTCAACTACTTAGGACAGAATCAGCATTTATAGCCTAGATTGCTCTAATAATCTAGGCTCAATCCGCGTGTGATTTTTAGCGGAAATTTACACCTTCCGCAGGTTATACGCTCCAACACTAACAAAAAATTATAACTGTAATTATGTCACACTGAGTTAAAAAGAAAACAAGACCAAATTGTTTACTTAGTTTTATTTTAAACCACAAATATGCACTGTTATTGGCGTAAGAAATAAAATAAGTCTAAATTCTATAAAATAAACGTAAGAAACTTTTGTACTTCTTAACATTTCTACAGAAGTGTAGTACAAATAGAATAAAAAATCAAATGTAACAAAGAAATAACAATCTCATATAGGACAAAATGAGAATGTTACGTAACCCAAGTAACACAGTCTTGGAGGCTTAAAACAAATCTGTCTATAGACAGTCTATTCATGGTAAATCTTTAGATAGGGGCTTTCTAAAGATGGTTTCAATAAAGAACATGTATTCTTATAGAGTTTTTTTTCTCAAGCTCGATTATTTTTAGAGCATTTGTTCTAAAGCACACTTATTTTAAGTACGTTTATAGGTATATTGAATGTTTTAAGATACAATGCTCTACAAATAGTTAATAAAGCCTAAAGGTACCTAACTTGATATAACTTTATAGATAATATGATATATTTTAAGATAAAACATTCTGTTTTATCTATTGGTACTCTTATCTTTGCTTATAAACAGACTTTTAAGTCTAGATAAAATACTTTAATAGATATTTTTCAGATTGTCTTAAAAAAGTATAGTGGAAACGTGTTTCTAGTGGTTTTTTTCCTAAAAATGGCTTAATTAAGTGTATTTTACATTAAATATTTGAATTGGATGATTTTATGCAATGGAAACAGTAAAAAAAAGACAACACGTCGAAACTGCGACGGAGCGGCCCCACGGACGCATAGTAGGTACATGCGCGGTCCGAAGGGGGGTGGTCACAGGGGAAAAGAACCCCCCCCCCCCCCACAAAATCGTACACGTCAAATTGAAAAATCTTCTACAAAATAAAAGAAAGCTATTTAAACGGAGCGTAGAGTCCGTTCCCACTTATCCGATCAGTCTTTTTGCCCTGAAACCGGACGTCGGACGTGGGTGTTCACATTATATCCGATCAGTCTGTTTTGCCGGAAGGTCGGTGGTTCGACTCGCCGCCAGTTTACATTTGTATTTCGTACGCGATGGACGGCGACGATGATGTTCTTATATTGTGGTGGTATTTGAGACGAAAAAGTAGTAGAAAACGGAGACAACATTGGGTGCATCCTATAAGTATACGAGACGAGACCGATTTTTAACATATTTGAAACATTGATGGGTGAATTAAGGAATGATGAGGCAAAGTTCTTTAACTACTTTCGAATGTCTTTTTCCTCTTTCGACGATCTCTTGGGAAGAATTTCAATGGACATAAAATTACAAGACACAAGATTTAGAGAGTGCATTTGTCCACAACCAAGGCTGTCCCATATATTTAAGGTACGTCCTTTTTTTTTCAAATATTTATATAGGAAATGCTCTTCCAAGGTGGCTAGTTGGATTGTAATATAGTTTTAGGAGTTTAATAAAATACAGATATGCAATTATTGAAATATTTTTATTGGAAACAGTCACATGAGAGCTTTTGTTTTTGTCGTCTTGATTAAGTCATAGTGACTAAAGTCCTTCAAAATCATAATCTAATACACTCGATGCTTCAGAAGATGGTTGAGAATGATACGATGACTGAGGTTGGTTATGGTAAACGTACGAACGCTGCCGTTTGCTGAAGAGATTGTAATGCACTTGTCGCTGCAGGAGATGGTTGAGAATGATACGATGACTGAAAGGTTGGTGATGGTGAATGTACGAACACTGCCGGCTGCTGAAGAGGTTGTGTATGGTATCCACGATATTGATCTTGCCATTCAGTTTGATAATCATATCTTTGGAAACCAACACTATTCCTTTGATTTTTTGTATAAGAGTTAAAACTCCTGCTGGAAACTCTAAAGTTTCATCCATTGTGAAAGAATCAACGGCGGGTAGTACACCCTTGAAAAATAATAAATTTGGGTTTTCTTTTTCTTGTGTCATCCTAAAGTCCAGGAATTTAGACATCTTTTCATTGACGTCTATTGTGCTCTTCGTGCTTATGGGAATCGAAGGTTTACGAAAGTCAGTTTCATTACTAGGACCACTTTGTACATTTCCTTCATCGTAGTTTTGAATTGACTCTTCGGTTGATCTCGGCTCATAAACCTTCTTTAAAAACATCATCTATCATCGTGTACATAACGTCGAGACTTTTTGGCAGCAGATCCATTTTTTTTTTCATCTTTCTTATTTTTCATCGATTTTCGCCAAGTGTCTCGAATGCTGTTCCATTTATCCGATACAGATTTTCCTGCAAACATATAATAATAAGTATTATAGAAATTTTTTGTTTAAGTGTTTTCATCCATTTTATTTGTTTTCAGATATTTTGCTTCTGGGAGTTCGTTCAAGGAACTCCACTACTCATAATTATAGGGTAGGAATATCGACTATTAGTAAAATAATAAAAGAAACCAGCGTCATTATTCGGAAGAGATTATTCACAGATTTCATGAAGTTGCCTGATACAGAGAGAGAATGGGAAGCCATTACAAATGAATTTGAAACAAAAGCTAACTTTCCTCATTGTCTTGGAGCTGTACACGGAAAGCATATCGAAAAAACATGCCATAGTGGTTCTATGTTCTTTAATTATAAAGATTATTTCTCTTTTGTATTACTTGCTGTGGTCGATTCAGAATACCGATTCATCTACATAAGTGTTGGTTCATATGGAAAAGAGTGATATAGGTACACTATATATTATATAGTGTACCATATTAAAGAACAGTACCTTTTGGTAAAAATTTAATGATGGTTCATTAAATATACCAAACCCCAAGCCTGTACAAGAAACCACACAATCATGAAGAAATGCCGTATGTACTCATTGGTGACGAAGGCTTTAGCTTAACACCGAATCTCTTAAGACCATATCGGGGTACATTTAGATCATGAAAAAAAATCTTCAACTATCGCTTGAGCCGAGCTAGAAGATATGTTGAGTGTGCCTTTGGTATTCTAGCCTACATGAGCCGATAGATCTTCAAATAGAGACGGCGATTAACGTCATAAAAGCTTCTACGGTTTTACATAACTTTGTCCGAGATAAAGACGGTATTAATTCACAACAAAACCCAATAAGTGAAGAAACGGGCCCGTTTCCACATCGTTCACATCCGCGACCGTGTAGAGGTGGTCCTACTGCAAATATAATTCGAAGAGCAAGAGAAGAATACCTTGGTAGGAAGCAGCTTTATGAAACTACCTACATAGTATTGAATAAAAAATTAACTTACCAATTTTTTTTCTTTCTTTTTCGTCCAGTTTCTCAAACTCAGGATTTAATATTATGCAAATTTCCCGCCACGCTTCTAATCGTCGATTTGTGAATTTGTACTCGTCCAACGTTTTTCCCACAATATGGGTTTATTTTCGACTAGCGATATTAACGCGCAAGCGTCCACGTCCATTTTGCACGAGCACTGACGCCAAAGAGAATGTAATACACTAGACGCCGAATGAGACTAGCGACGTGAGGAAGAGCGGGGCGGAGGGGGTCTCGTCTTCAGTCTAGACGCAACGTTCCGATCCGGGCGTTTTGACTGATCCTCGCAGTGGCAAAACGGCCGTCAAATAACTCCTATCAGTTTTTTTTCCCGGATCAGTCATAATGTGAACAGCTCCATACAAATTGTACTGCCACTGGCACATCCGTCTATTTAGACTAACCGAGAAAAAAGACTGATCGGATAAGTGGGAACGGGCTCTGATACATTTTATGGTGTGCTTGGTTTCGTCCTCGACAGCCGGTGGAACTTCGTAAAGCTCTTCCGACGTTTGGCTCTAAGGCTGGACGAGGCAGAGGCTGCATTGAAGCAGCTCCTGCCCAAACTAGGACGGCCAAACGCTCTACGCGGAGATTGTACGGTCCTTGCCATAGGATCTGGAGGTGGTAGGACTGGCGCGCTTGCACAATTGGCGCAAGGACTAGGCATGCCTCAATCGCGCCGATAAATCACCTCTTTGAGGAGTGACTGGAGCCACCGACGATCTGACGCCATGGCGTCCTCACCTTCCGCCTGATGCAGGTGCTGACCGAACTCGAGGCTGTTTCGGGAGGTACCTTATTCGAAACAGCGGGAGGACCCGCCTGGGTGTCGTCATTGTGAAGATAACCCGCAGGAAGCGGAGGAGCATACGGTAGAAGTGAGCCCCGCTTGGGCGGAGCACCGCCGTGTCCTTGTGGAGGCGATCAGCAGCGGCGATCTATCGTTCCTGGTTCAGACCATGGTGCGGGGCGAGCGGGAATGGGATGCAGTTGCTTTCTTCTGCGACGCAGTCATGCTAGCGAAGGAGGAGGCTGAATGCGTGAGGGAGAGACAACTTGCTTCCTCACGCCCCAGCCGCCGCTGGAGACGCCTCGGGCGTTGGCAGCCGATGTCCGGCCACCGTTGGCGTGGGTTTGCGGCTGGCGAGCAGGGGTAGCCCACCGTTCGGTAAGGATAGGTCTGCTGTCACCTAAATTGCCGGCCTCAGACTTCAAAAACCAACCCCCAACTAAAATTATAGTTTTTTCCCGGACACCCTAGAAAAAATTATTTTCGAAGTTGAAAACAAAACGAGGTTTACTTATGGTTTTATTTTTTTTATAACATTATAGAGCTATGATAGAGCTCTATATTTTTTCATATAGTCTCTTTCTTTATATAAATCAACATTATAAAAGGGCGGTTTTATAAAAGTTTGTATGGTGACAAAATTATGACAAAAAAAAGGTCACTAAATTGGGGGTTTCATTATTCAGATTGACTGTATAATATCTAAATTTTGTCAAAATAACAAAAAGTAAGAGAAAGATGCGGTAGAATTTGACAAAATTCTAATTTGAATGGACAATGACCTGAAATCTTCTTCCGCTGCGTTACACATTAAGTACTCTCGTTTATAGGATAATTAAAAGAAAAGTACAATGAACAATCGTTATTTATTAAAGAAACTAAACATTTTATTTTAAATTCTCTCAAAATATCTATAATATTAAACAAAGATAGAAAAAATATAATTTTCTATCCTCTGAGTTACACTATGATTAAATTAACATAATAAAGTTTTGTTTATTTGGCAAAAAACGATATCTGCATTAAAACTTAAATAAGTAATAAAATACTGGTATCAATTAGGTTAATCTTAATTAAATAAATGAGATCTTCTCTAAATAACAATAAAAACATTAACTAAAATAATTAGCCTCAAAAGGGGGACCGCAACTTAGCGGAAGGGTATGGAAAAAGTTAGGCATAGTTTACAATAAACACTTTAAGTGTAGGTACTTAAAGTGTTTATTAAAAAATAAAGGAAAACGAAATCATGAAAGGACTACTCACCAAAACAAATATCACAAATAAAATCGTTGTAACAATCTTTGGACATAATATAACTATCGCAAGTAAAACAAACAAAATTTTTATTTTTTCATTAATTGCAATGATGTTCGAATTTTACATATATGGCACTCAAGAGTGACGGCTGATCACATTTCTAAAAGACTTTGTCTGTTTTTTTGGACACATATTTTCTTTATTTAATTTAGGTATCTTTTGTGCTTGAAGTTCCCATTTTTCTTCTTGAATGCATTGTCGCTTTCTATTGGTTATTTTATGTTTGCTG
This sequence comes from Tholera decimalis, assembly GCA_943138885.2. Classification (NCBI taxonomy): domain Eukaryota; kingdom Metazoa; phylum Arthropoda; class Insecta; order Lepidoptera; family Noctuidae; genus Tholera; species Tholera decimalis. Next base: position 24,743,154 of record OW964569.2, read on the forward strand.
TCTTCGTCATTGACGTCTGTCTCGCCAAAAACTTCTAGAATATTAAATATTTAATATTAAATATTTATATATTTAATTTCATCAAAATTATTTAAATCAAATGACAAATCTTCATCTAAAGGAATTATAATTGAATCAAATGCCGCACCACTGATCCCGTATCCTTTCTTTTCTCCTGTTCTTTTTTTTCTTGGGATCCTATTATCTCATCACTGACTTCTTTGCCTATTATTTCTTTATCCTTTTCTCTACATTTAAATGTCGCAGAATAAATTTCTTCTATTCTCTCTTGTTTTTCCTTTTCCTGTCCTTTGTCGCTATTTACATCTACTTCTATAATGTCTTCCTCTCCCTCAAAATGAGTAATTTTATGTTTTTGTTTGGACGAGACAGATACAACTTTTTTTGAACTAAGAATTGGCATTGCATGAATTTCAGCTACTACTGTAACTTTGCTAGGAAGATTAGAGCAACTCAGTTCAGTTTGTTGCATTGGTTTTTGGTAGATATGAGTACATAAGCCAAAGCAATCACACAATCCTCTGTTGAAGCCACAAAAACAAGATAGTGGGCGATATTGAATTTCGCCAGGTGATTTAGCAATAACTTGGTGTATCTGCATAGTGCCTGTTAAAGGCTTCAAGTCTTCAGGAACCAGTTTATTTATGTTGACTATATCAGCGGCAAATATATAAAGACATTTCACTGACTTCATGCATTTTGACAATATCTTCACAGCTTGGTCACCACAGGAAACATCATTACCATAAGCTACTTGTTTATCCAGGGACCTTTTTACTGCCCCACCTATTCCATCTGCCACTGATTTTCCGTGTCCGCTCTCGGTGAATGACCATGTTGAGTACTCAAGGCCTAATTTGAATGTAAATAAATTGTGTAAAAATAATTTTTTCTTTTGCCGGTACTGCGTACACGGACCATCAGAGTAAAAGTGAATAACCTTAAGTAAAGGATTGTCCTCTTTGGCTAACTTTATGACTGGTAAAAGATGAGCCCATATAGCTGCTGGATCATGGGCGTTTTTATCACCAATACTGCAGAATGATTGTGAACCTCCAGCCCAGTAAATCATCCCTGTATGTAGGGTAAATTGTTGTTTCGCGGCACCGAAGTGCATAGATTGCACTTCCTCGGCTAGTTTACCACAGTAATTTTCTGAGAAGTCACAGAGTAGAACGGCTTCATTTTCTTTCAGTTCGGTTATACACTTTCGGTATTGGTGTAGCTGATGTTTCCAATTGTAATGTTTTTTGAAATACGGTATATTACTTTTAAAATTTTGAATTAATGTTTCCACGGTTCCTGGTTTTCTTACTTTTCCCATTCGCTTTGTTTTTACAGTTTTATTATTTTCCTTTTTAGTGTCTATGTATTCATGATTTATGTTCTCCCACTGTTCCCATTCTATTTCTTCAGTTATCTGTCTGTCTTTTAAATCGCACTCCAATTCTTGTTCTTTACAAAGATCACATTCACCATACATACATTTTTTTTATTTAATATCACAGGTGAAATGAGCCAAAAGATTTTCTATTACTTTATATTTTGACAAAACTCCAAGTTTTTGTAGTGCAGAGAACATTTTTTCAAAATTGCTATGTTTAATACAGATGCAAGTATCTCTTTTCTGTACAGTAGGCGACAAAACATAAAAAGGTCGATATTTATAAAATGTGGCAAATGATTTTGTTCCGCCCTCTGCTTTATAAATCTGATATACATTAAATAGCGTATCAGTAAGATATCTAATCTGCTCTTTTTGTTTTTTCAATGTGCGGCACTCTTTTTTCCCAGATGTACTTTTGCTTATATCATCTCTCAAGAAAAAACATCGTATTTCTTTGCATATTTCATTTTCTTTTGTTTTTTTAGCTGTTTTTCGTGCTATTCCCTTTAAACCTAATAGTTTAGAAACAAATGTTTTCTTTTTTAATTTTTTTGTGGCTTCATTTACAGTTAAAGTTTTAAAAGCATTCCTTTCTTCGTATTTCTTACACTTTTTGTAAGATGTTTTAAACAGCTCTCTAAGAGCTCATCTCTAGCTTTCATTTTATTAATAGTTTCTTCTAGACTTTGAAGTTTTTTATTTGTTTGTTTTTTATAACGATAATAGCGTTTTCTTGACGTCTCAAGATCTGTTTTCAAAGTTTGAATTTTTTTTTATGGCGGCGTTATATTTACGGGCTAATCTATTTCTCGTCCTCTTCTTATTTCGAGTATTCACAGTAGATGATATTATATTTTGTTCATTTTTATCCTGAGTTTTACTTTTTTCTTTCTCGTTTTCTGTTAGCTCCGATATCTTTTTAGTTTAATTTTTAACTCGTGCTGCACGTTTTTTCTTGACTTCTTCGTATTTTTGTGGATTTGCTTTCAACTTCTCTCTATATTTTTTCATACGTTCCGCGGGAGTGAGAGCCATTTTGAAACCTGATAAACCAATATAAATGATTAAATTCTACTGGTATAATGAATGCCATAGTGTGGATGTTTGTTTGTTACTCAATCACGCTGAAACGGTTGAAATGCAAAGCCGCAGTCCGCCGCTTGTTTAAATAAAAAATTCAAATTACTGTCTAGCAATCGCCTTCTGACCTATGTCAATTAAAGTACGTACAAAATACAAACACTACATTACGGATAACGTTAAAAGTATTACTCAATCTGTCAGCTTTAAAACAAACATACAAGCAACTTCGCTTTTATACATACAATTTAATACACAAACATTATACTATATAAAGCTAAATTACCACTCACTCACTCACTGACTCATTGACATAATTGTTCTCCCAGATGGTGGATGGGGAGGTGGGTATATTTTGACAGATTCGTAAACAAGTAACTCTCAAACCTACGGGAAAAGTGCCAAACCTCCCCTTTTCACCCCTCCCTATCGTATCTCGGAAACTACGAGACCCGTATTTTTTTCTTTTTACGGATTCGTATAGAGGAGGCTCGGTAAAGTAAAAACCATTTTTCAAAGTCCCCCCCCCCCGCCCCCCTTCTCCCCCCCTTTAGGCGGATCTCGGAATCTAAGAGACTTGGAACATTTTTTTTTTCAGATTCATTTAGAGGGGCAATGCTTTAGTCGAAATACTTGTGCAACCCCCCCCCCCGCCATCATCATTTTTTTTTTTTCACAAGCTCGCAACACGCAAATACTAAACCCCCCCCATCACCCCCGCCCCCCCACTTTTTTTTTTTTTCACAAGCCCGCGAGGTGCTTGCACCTCGCGCAACACGCAAATACTTGATTTAGAGGGGCAATGCTTTAGTTTTTTTCACAAGCACGCGAGGTGCTTGCACCTCGCGCAACACGCAAATACTAAACTCCCCCATCTCCCCCCCACTTTTTTTTTTTACAAGCACGCGAGGTGCTTGCACCTCGCGCAACACGCAAATACTAGTTATACTATATAAAGCTAAATTACCACTCACTGACTCACTGACTCATTGACATAATTGTTCTCCCAGATGGTGGATGGGGAGGTGGGTATATTTTGACAGATTCGTAAACAAGTAACTCTCAAACCTACGGAAAAAGTGCCAAACCTCCCCTTTTCCCCCCCCCTTCTCCCCCCTCCCTATCGTATCTCGGAAACTACGAGACCCGTATTTTTTTCTTTTTACGGATTCGTATAGAGGAGGCTCTGTAAAGTAAAAACCATTTTTCGAAGTCGCCCCCCTTGCCCCCCTTCTCACCCCCCTTAGGCGGATCTCGGAAACTAAGAGACTTGGAACATTTTTTTTTTCAAATTCATATAGAGGGGCAATGCTTTAGTCGAAATACTTGTGCAACTTCCCCCCCCATCACCCCCCCCCCTCTTTTTGTTTTTGTTTTTTTCTTCACAAGCCCGCGAGGTGCTTGCACCTCACGCAACACGCAAATACTAAACCACCCCCATCACCCCCCCATTTTTTTTTTCACAAGCACGCGAGGTGCTAGCACCTCGCGCAACACGCAAATATTAAACCCCCCCCATTTTTTTTTTTTTCACAAGCCCGCGAGGTGCTTGCACCTCGCGCAACACGCAAATACTTGATTTAGAGGGGCAATGCTTTAGTTTTTTTCACAAGCACGCGAGGTGCTTGCACCTCGCGCAACACGCAAATACTACACCCCCCCCATCAACCCCCCCATTTTTTTTTTTTACAAGTACGCGAGGTGCTTGCACCTCGCGCAACACGCAAATACTAGTTATACTATATAAAGCTAGATTACCACTCACTGACTGACTGACTGACTGACTCACTCATTGAGAGAATTGTTCTCCCAGATGGTGGATGGGGAGGTGGGTATATTTTGACAGATTCGTAAACAAGTAACTCTCAAACCTACGGGAAAAGTGCCAAACCCCCCCTTTTCCCCCCCCTTCTCCCCCCCCCCTATCTTATCTCGGAAACTACGAGACCCGTATTTTTTTCTTTTTACGGATTCGTATAGAGGAGGCTCGGTAAAGTAAAAACCATTTTTCAAAGTCCCCCCCCCGGCCCCCCTTCTCCCCCCCTTTAGGCGGATCTCGGAATCTAAGAGACTTGGAACATTTTTTTTTTCAGATTCATTTAGAGGGGCAATGCTTTAGTCAAAATACTTCTACAACCCCCCCCCATTACCCCCCCCCCACTTTTTTTTTTTTTTTTTTTTCTCAAGCACGCTAGGTGCTTGCACCTCGCGCAACACGCAAATACTAAACCCCCCCATCTCCCCCCATCACCCCCCACATTTTTTTTTTTCACAAGCACGCCAGGTGCTTGCACCTCGCGCAACACGCAAATACTAACCCCCCCCCCATCACCCCCCCCCCCCATTTTTTTTTTTCACAAGCTTGCGACGTGCTTGCACCTCGCGCAACACGCAAATACTTGATTTAGAGGGGCAATGCTTTAGTTTTTTTCACAAGCACGCGAGGTGCTTGCACCTCGCGCAACACGCAAATACTAGTTATACTATATAAAGCTAAATTACCACTGACTGACTGACTGACTCACTGACATAATTGTTCTCCCAGATGGTGGATGGGGAGGTGGGTATAGTTTGACAGATTCGTAAACAAGTAACTCTCAAACCTACGGGAAAAGTGCCAAACCTCCCCTTTTCACCCCCTTTCTCCCCCTCCCTATCGTATCTCGGAAACTACGAGACCCGTATTTTTTTCTTTTTACGGATTCGTATAGAGGAGGCTCTGTAAAGTAAAAACCATTTTTCAAAGTCGCCCCCCTTGACCCCTTCTCACCCCCCTTAGGCGGATCTCGGAAACTAAGAGACTTGGAACATTTTTTATTTCAGATTCATATAGAGGGGCAATGCTTTAGTCGAAATACTTGTGCAACCCCCCCCCCATCACCCCTTCCATCTTTTTTTTTTTTTTTTTCACAAGCACGCGACGTGCTTGCACCTCGCGCAACACTCAAATACTAAGCCCCCCCATCTCCCCCATCACCCCCCCCCCTTTTTTTTTTCACAAGCACGCGAGGTGCTTGCACCTCGCGCAACACGCAAATGCTAAACCCCCCATCACCCCCCCCCATTTTTTTTTTTCACAAGCACGCGAGGTACTTGCACCTCGCGCAACACGCAAATACTAAACCCCCGCCATCTCTCCCCATCAGCCCCCGCCCTATTTTTTTTCACAAGCACGCGAGGTGCTTGCACCTCGCGCAACACGCATATACTAGTTATTATATTATATAAAGCTAAATTACCACTCACTGACTCACTCATTGACATAATTGTTCTCCCAGATGGTGGATGGGGAGGTGGGTATATTTTGACAGATTCGTAAACAAGTAACTCTCAAACCTACGGGAAAAGTGCCAAACCTCCCCTTTTCCCCCCCCCTTCTCCCCCCCCCCCCATCGTATCTCGGAAACTACGAGACCCGTATTTTTTTCTTTTTACGGATTCATATAGAGGAGGCTCGGTAAAGTAAAAACCATTTTTCAAAGTCCCCCCCCCGCCCCCCTTCTCCCCCCTTTAGGCGGATCTCGGAATCTAAGAGACTTGGAACATTTTTATTTTCAGATTCATTTAGAGGAGCAATGCTTTAGTCAAAATACTTCTGCAAACCCCCCCCATCACCCCCCCCCCTCTTTTTTTTTTTTTTTTTTCACAAGCACGCGAGGTGCTTACTTTTTTTTTTTTTTCACAAGCACGCGAGGTGCTTGCACCTCGCGCAACACGCAAATACTAGTTATATTATATAAAGCTAAATTACCACTCACTGACTCACTCATTGACATAATTGTTCTCCCAGATGGTGGATGGGGAGGTGGGTATATTTTGACAGATTCGTAAACAAGTAACTCTTAAACCTACGGGAAAAGTGCCAAACCTCCCCTTTTCCCCCCCCTTCTCCCCCCCCCTATCGTATCTCGGAAACTACGAGACCCGTATTTTTTTCTTTTTACGGATTCGTATAGAGGAGGCTCGGTAAAGTAAAAACCATTTTTCAAAGTCCCCCCCCCCCGCCCCCCTTCTCCCCCCCTTTAGGCAGATCTCGGAAATTAAGAGACTTGGAAAATTTTTTTTTTCAGATTCGTTTAGAGGGGCAATGCTTTAGTCGAAATACTTCTGCAACCCCCCCCCCTATCACCCCCCCCACTTTTTTTTTTTTTTTTTTTTTCACAAGCACGCGAGGTGCTTGCACCTCGCGCAACACGCAAATACTAACCCCCCCCCCCATCTCCCCCCATCAGCCCCCCCCTTTTTTTTTTCTCACAAGCACGCGAGGTGCTTGCACCTCGCGCACCACGCAAATACTAAACCCCCCCCATCTCCCCCATCACACCCCCCTTTTTTTTTTTTGTCACAAGCACGCGAGGTGCTTGCACCTCGCGCAACACGCAAATACTAGTTATACTATATAAAGCTAAATTACCACTGACTGACTCACTCACTCACTCATTGACATAATTGTTCTCCCAGATGGTGAATGGGGAGGTGGGTATATTTTGACAGATTCGTAAACAAGTAACTCTCAAACTTACGGGAAAAGTGCCAAACCTCCCCTTTTCCCCCCCTTCTCCCCCCTCCCTATCGTATCTCGGAAACTACGAGACCCGTATTTTTTTTTTTACGGATTCCTATAGAGGAGGCTCGGTAAAGTAAAAACCATTTTTCAAAGTCCCCCCCCCGCCCCCCTTCTCCCCCCTTTAGGCGGATCTACGAATCTAAGAGACTTGGAACATTTTTTTTTTCAGATTCATTTAGAGGGGCAATGCTTTAGTCGAAATACTTGTGCAACCCCCCCCCATCACCCCCCCCCCCCTCTTTTTTTTTTTTTTTCACAAGCACGCGAGGTGCTTGCACCTCGCGCAACACGCAAATACTTGATTTAGAGGGGCAATGCTTTAGTTTTTTTCACAAGCACGCGAGGTGCTTGCACCTCGCGCAACACGCAAATACTAGTTATACTATATAAAGCTAAATTACCACTCACTCACTGACAGAATTGTTCTCCCAGATGGTGGATGGGGAGGTGGGTATATTTTGACCGATTCGTAAACAAGTAACTCTCAAACCTACGGGAAAAGTGCCAAACCCCCCCTTTTCCCCCCCCTTCTCACCCCCCCCTATCGTATCTCGGAAACTACGAGACCCGTATTTTTTTTTTTACGGATTCGTATAGAGGAGGCTCGGTAAAGTAAAAACCATTTTTCAAAGTCCCCCCCCCCGCCCCCCTTCTCCCCCCCTTTAGGCGGATCTCGGAATCTAAGAGACTTGGAACATTTTTTTTTTCAGATTCATTTAGAGGGGCAATGCTTTAGTCGAAATACTTGTGCAACCCCCCCCCCCCCATCACCCCCCCCCTCTTTTTTTTTTTTTTTTCACAAGCACGCGAGGTGCTTGCACCTCGCGCAGCACGCAAATACTAAACCCCCCCCATCACCCCCGCCCCCCCACTTTTTTTTTTTCAAAAGCCCGCGAGGTGCTTGCACCTCTCGCAACACGCAAATACTTGATTTAGAGGGGCAATGCTTTAGTTTTCTTCACAAGCACGCGAGGTGCTTGCACCTCGCGCAACACGCAAATACTAAACTCCCCCATCTCCCCCCCCACTTTTTTTTTCACAAGCATGCGAGGTGCTTGCACCTCGCGCAACACGCAAATACTAGTTATACTATATAAAGCTAAATTACCACTCACTGACTCACTGACTCATTGACATAATTGTTCTCCCAGATGGTGGATGGGGAGGTGGGTATATTTTGACAGATTCGTAAACAAGTAACTCTCAAACCTACGGGAAAAGTGCCAAACCTCCCCTTTTCCCCCCCCCTTCTCCCCCCTCCCTATCGTATCTCGGAAACTACGAGACCCGTATTTTTTTCTTTTTACGGATTCGTATAGAGGAGGCTCTGTAAAGTAAAAACCATTTTTCGAAGTCGCCCCCCTTGCCCCCCTTCTCACCCCCCTTAGGCGGATCTCGGAAACTAAGAGACTTGGAACATTTTTTTTTTCAAATTCATATAGAGGGGCAATGCTTTAGTCGAAATACTTGTGCAACTTCCCCCCCCATCACCCCCCCCCCCCTCTTTTTGTTTTTGTTTTTTTCTTCACAAGCCCGCGAGGTGCTTGCACCTCACGCAACACGCAAATACTAAACCACCCCCATCACCCCCCCATTTTTTTTTTCACAAGCACGCGAGGTGCTAGCACCTCGCGCAACACGCAAATATTAAACCCCCTCCATTTTTTTTTTTTTTTCACTAGCACGCATATACTAGTTATACTATATAAAGCTAAATTACCACTGACTGACTCACTCACTCACTCATTGACATAATTGTTCTCCCAGATGGTGAATGGGGAGGTGGGTATATTTTGACAGATTCGTAAACAAGTAACTCTCAAACCTACGGGAAAAGTGCCAAACCTCCCCTTTTCCCCCCCTTCTCCCCCCTCCCTATCGTATCTCGGAAACTACGAGACCCGTATTTTTTTTTTTACGGATTCCTATAGAGGAGGCTCGGTAAAGTAAAAACCATTTATCAAAATCACCCCCCCCCACCCCCCTTCTCACCCCCTTTAGGCGGATATCGGAAATTAAGAGACTTGGAACATTTTTTTTTTCAGATTCATTTAGAGGGGCAATGCTTTAGTCGAAATACTTGTGCAACCCCCCCCCTTTTTTTTTGTTTTTTCACAAGCACGCGAGGTGCTTGCACCTCACGCAACACGCAAATACTAAACCCCCCCATCTCCACCCCCTTTTTTTTTTCACAGGCACGCGAATTGCTTTCACCTCGCGCAACACGCAAATACTAAACACCCCCATCACCCACCCCTTTTTTTTTTTTCACAAGCACGCGAGGTGTTTGCACCTCGCGCAACACGCAAATACTAAACCCCCCATCTCCCCCATCACCCCCCCCTTTTTTTTTTTTTCACAAGCACGCGAGGTGCTTGCACCTCACGCAACACGCAAATACTAAACCCCCCCATCTCCACCCCCTTTTTTTTTTTCACAGGCACGCGAATTGCTTTCACCTCGCGCAACACGCAAATACTAAACACCCCCATCACCCACCCCTTTTTTTTTTTTTCACAAGCACGCGAGGTGCTTGCACCTCGCGCAACACGCAAATACTAGTTATATTATATGAAGCTAAATTACCACTGACTGACTCACTCACTCACTCATTGACATAATTGTTCTCCCAGATGGTGGATGGGGAGGTGGGTATATTTTGACAGATTCGTAAACAAGTAACTCTCGAACCTACGGGAAAAGAGCCAAACCTCCCCTTTTCCCCCCCCTTCTCCCCCCCCCCCTATCGTATCTCGGAAACTACGAGACCCGTATTTTTTTCTTTTTACGGATTCGTATAGAGGAGGCTCGGTAAAGTAAATACCATTTTTCAAAGTCCCGCCCTCCCCGCCCCCCTTCTCCCCCCCTTTAGGCGGATCTCGGAATCTAAGAGATAAAATAAGAGACTTGGAACATTTTTTTTTTTAGATTCATTTAGAGGGGCAATGCTTTAGTCGAAATAATTGTGCAACCCCCCCCCCCCCCATTTCCCCCCCCCCCCTTTTTTTTTTTTTTTTCACAAGCACGCGAGGTGCTTGCACCTCGCGCAACACGCAAATACTTGATTTAGAGGGGCAATGCTTTAGTTTTTTTCACAAGCACGCGAGGTGCTTGCACCTCGCGCAACACGCAAATACTAAACCCTGCCATCACCCCGCCCCAATTTTTTTTGTTCACAAGCACGCGAGGTGCTTGCACCTCGCGCAACACGCAAATACTAGTTATAATTATATAGTTTGAAGCCTCGGCTGGTGCGCAGAATGTTTAAAAAGATGCAGAACAAAATTATGTTCAAATATAATTCATAATTATGAAATTGTTTTACTAGTACCTACCTAATAAAACTCATAGTGTAAACGAGGGTTTATGTTCCACTGAGTTACAAAAATCTATCCACTGAGTGAATGTTTCTCAGCTGACGTAACGGATTTTAGGTTTAAGTTGATTTTTTATAAAATTTTCGTCAAAGACACGTCTAATTCAGTTAAATTGTTGCCTGATTATCAAATAATAGATTATACGTCTAATAAATACTTTTTAAATGTACATCAGAACGTTCGGCCAGTCGAGGTAGGGAGCTGGCTGCTACTCCAGTTTTTACTGACGATCATGTGACGCATAAAGATGCCAGCCAAAGAATTTGTGACGGAACAATTCGAAAGTTAGAAGCATTTATTTATGGCCGAACCACCTGATATCAGAACGTTCGGCCAACCTGAATCTCCATAACTGAGGACCTCAGATAAACTGTTACTGAATAAAGATTTAGCGACGATTTGCTGACAAACAACCACGGCTTTACTTTTACTCGTAATGTCACCGATTAAAAGTAAAATGAACTTTAGTTTCTGGAACATCAGGACGTTCGGCCAACGTGATCTCCATAACTGAGGACCTGAGAGAAACCGTTAATGAATAAAGATTAAGTGACGAGACTGAAACGAATTTTTATTGCTTTATTTTATTTTGTGACGGCCCCGTTATTTAGTAAAATGAAAATTCAACTTATAACCTCAAAACATTGGGATTATCGATTCCTCCACAAGGAAGAAGCCCAGAGAAACCATTAATCAATAAAGATTAAGTGACGACACTGAAACGAACTTTTATAGCTTAATTTTTTTTTGTAACGGCCCTTTTAATTAGTAAATTGAAAATTTAACATATAACCTCAAAAGATTGGGATTATCGATTCCTCCACAACAAAGAAGCCTAGAAGAATCGGAAAACACCTGATGTGTTTTCAGTTTCCAGTCCAACGGTGTCAGTATTTTTGTTGATTCGAGATTAATCTATAAAAATGCACTATGGCGGATGGCGCCTGAAATAGGGTGACCATGTATTCCAACGAAACAAGTATTTATCGAGTAGGTACCTATTTATCTACTTAATGAAACAAAACACGTCGAAATAATAAGGTGACGATGTAGGCAGGGGCGGATCGTGAATTTGTGGGGCCCTGGGCTGAAACTGCTCTGGGGCCCCTTTTTACTGAAATAATTGTCATTTTGTCAAGAAACTGTTTTCTATTTGATGAAAATATGGTCAAGACTAAAATGGATTAAATTGACTTTATTGAAAAAAGAGTTCGTATTTGTATTTTTTTTTATTACTGATGAGTCCGCTCTTGGCCTCGATCACGCCTGATGTTAATTAGTTAAAACGTCATATGGGGTCTACGATAGGGCGACAGAGCATAGAAGTTGCCTGATCACCCTTACTTTAAGGGCGGCAGACGGGTCATATGTGGAAAGGAACACAGAAACAGACAGAGAATTCCAAACATTGGCCGTACGCACAATAAATGTAGAGGATAATCGCTTAGTATGACAAGATGATTGACCACGTGAGGATGATACCCTACACAGTAGGTACGTCTGGTAGATCTGAAAGAAACAGGCTTCTATGAAGTACTAGTATAGTAATTTATATAAACACAAACAGTTATTTGCTCATCACTAATTCTTTTTTAAATCATAAAATATGGAAAGAATTGACAAATGATTAAGATTTAGACAGTCACTCGTTCGAATGTTTTTGTCGTAAATTTGTTTCGATATAAGACATATTGGTGAAGGAGCCCTCTGCTTCACAGCTAGAGATAGTTAATGTCAAAATAATTAATATTCAAGATGATATAGCAATTAGTGAAAACATGAGCAACTTTATTTAAAAAAATAAGAATACTTCTTTATGTCAGGTGTTCATTTGAATATATTAGATCTTTACAAATGAAATTGCCGTTTTTCATGAAATAACGTATCTTTTTCTATACTATTTATTTCTATTAATCCAAGTAAACACCCATGCAATCGATGCATCTTTTCCAACGCAGTGGTAGCTTATTGATGCCTTTCCTGAAGAAATAAGCTGGACGGGAGGCAACAAATTCTTCAAAGGCATTTTTTACTGCTTGTGTTGATTTTTTTCCGAGAAGTTATCCAAATTCAGGAAAAAGTAGAAGTCTGTAGGCACAGGGTCTGGTGAGTACGACGGATGGCGGAGAACTTCCAACCCCAGCTCTTGGAACTTGTAGACCGTCTGCTGTATAGTATGAGGTCGAGCAGCGGAGCCGAGCGATTGACCAAAGCTGGTTGGAGATGTGGGAGCTTCTCCATCATTGTGTTCAGTTCTGCAGTAATGCTCATCCTGTTTGGTAGGAAGCTGTGATTAGTTACTCCAAGGTTAGACCACCAAACAGGGAATATCAATTTTCTAGAGGTTAGTTTTCCAGGATCCAACCAATTTGCTTTCGATTGTCGAACAGGATCTATTTTTCATCGCAGGCAACAAAATTCTTTCGTTCGTGTGCCTATTGAGCAGTGCAAGGTACGTCTCGATGCGTCCTTCGCGCTGATGATCACTGAATTCGTGGGGCAGTCGTCAAGCTTTTTTACCTTGCCAATTTGACGCAAGTGAACCAATATTGTTTTGATACTAGCGTTGAAAGCTGCTACTAATTCAGCCGCAGATTGTGTATCATCAGCTCCCACAATCGCCTTTAATTCGTCATTGTCGACAAAAGTTTTTTGACGATCACACGTCTGTAAAGTCGTTGAAGTTGCGGGCCGTAGGTACAACTGGCACGGTTATGACAAACTTGGAAGCAAGAATTCCATGTTTTAAAATAAAATTAATTTGAAATTAGAATTCTTAGCTAAAAAAAATATTATTCTCATACTCAAACTCAAAATATTTATTTCACATAGGCCTATATGAGCACTTACAAAACGTCAGAAGTTAGTGCACGGTTCGAAATTTGTAGTTTTCTATGGAGAAGAACCGGCAAAAAACTCAACAGTTATTTATTTAAAAATATAATTTTACAATGTATCCATGATACAGGTTAAGAGGACAGTATATAATTTGATATTATAATTTGAAATGGTCAGTACGGCAAAACAGCGATTTCATAGGTCAAGCCCTGTTATTAATATCAAATAGGTATTTAAAAAATATTTATAACTAACAGTTGGGTAAAAAAAAGCCTATAACCCTTCAAGGTACTTTCATACCAAATTTTATCTTAATCCACCCAGTACTTTCGAAGATTGGTGCGTTCAAACAAACAAACTTTACTGCTTTATAATATTAGTATAGATTTCCTAAATTAGGAGCATTGTAGGATCTTTTCATAATCAGATTACTTTCAATTATGATAAGTAAGATAATTCTCTTATCTTCAAGGCTCAAATCTGATATTTATAAATGAAATGAAATAAAATATTTATTTGTAAAATGGTTATAAATAACACTTTTACATGTCATTGTTTTGTGTTTTAAGTTAAGCTAGATGAGGCCCGGTGTTTCCTAACTGACTACTCTGAGAAGAAACACCGAAACAAACTTAGAGGCCATACAATTCTTATTCGTGAAACCATATGAGAAGCATGAAGGTTGCTGTCTGTTGTGTCTTTTGAGGAAAGAAGTACGCAGATTTTAGCGGACCTATCCAGACAGTGCAAGCATTTGTCAGTTATCATGTAGCTCAACGATCTGACTAATAATACCAAAGTAAGGACATTAGGGTAGGCCACAAAAATACTCAAACTGCCATACATCAACTATTAATTATAATGAAAATAGCACAAAAAGAAATAATACCTAACCTATATATTCTTCACATTCATAATTATAAAAAAAGTTATTTAAAAAATCTAAAAACCCGACTGCTCAACTGAAATGCAAGAAACAAGCACATTTTTATTTTAAAAAGTGACAAGCAGCCGAGACCCAATTGATTTTTTTTTTAATGGGATAGGTCCGCCTGCTTGTCACTTTTTAAAATAAAAATGTGCTTGTTTCTTGCATTTCAGTTGAGCAGTCGGGTTTTTTTAGATTTTTTATATAACTTTTTTTTTTCAACTTTTTAGTTAAAATATTAATTAACATTTTTATAGTTTTCCCGGTCGTATCACAATGGCACCCCACCGGATTCAGAGAGTAAAAGAGCTAAGTCCATATTTTTAAACTTTCTCTTTGTATTATTTTTGCTAGTATTACACTAATGATAAACATGATATACCTTTTTGAAATGACTTTTGAAATTTTGAAACGTTAAGCCCTTTAATTTGATACCCATATTGCAGTATTCGAAAAAATATTTTTTTTTCATTATGTATAATGACTTCGCACACCCCCATGTTTGATTTTTTCAAATGTCACCTATTAAGAACACTTGGGCTGCTAAAACGAATCTAACGATACCTCAATTATGTGAATCCGTTCAGCGATTCTGGAGATATGAGGTAATAAAGAATATTACAAACATACATACATACATACAAGATACGCGCGAAAAACATAACCCTTCCTTTGCAGTCGGGTAAAAATATAAAAGACCAAAAATACAAAAAAAGAAATAAATAATTATTTCTTTTTTTGTTTAAGTATATACATTACTTTAGAAAGTCAATCATTAACTCAGCAAAATATATAAGTAGGTATATCATTGGAGCAACTCATTCCCAAGCCTTTTATCTATACTTATAATAAATCTGTAGAGAGGTCAATTCTGTACATGAAATATATTTACAAAATAACTATCAGGGGGTGATTAGGGATCGATACTGATACCAAAAATGCAATCAGTAAAATTTTTGTCTGTCTGTCTGTCTGTCTGTCTGTCTGTCTGTATAACCGTTATAGAAACAAAAACTACTCGACGGATTTTAACGAAACTTGGTACAATTAATATTCATACTCCTGAGCAGGTTATAGTATACTTTTCATCACGCTACAATCAATAGGAGCAGAGCAGTGAAGGGAAATGTTGGGAAAACGGGAGAAGTTACTCCATTTTTTAAGCTTCCGTCGCGTGTGCAACCTTAATGGTTAAAGCTACACAGAAATCATTTATGACGGAAATGTTCTCCTTAAAATTATATAAAAAATATCCCACGACAGCATTTATCTATCTTTTATGGTTGACTCACAATAACACGTGTAACTCCCGATAGCTTAGCAGTTCGAAGCTTTCTGATAATAATATTTGTCTACTCTTACTTTTATAACACTCTCAGTCACCCCTAATTGAAAAAGTTAACATTATTAACTATTCCATAAAAAAGAATCATATAAATCGGTATAGAAACACCAAAGTTATACATGAAATACGCTAATAATAAGCCATCGCGCGTGAATACTGAATCATGCAATAAGGATTATTTTTGAGAATCGGTTGCCGCCCTTGACGCGTCTCACGGCCGAAGGTATAAAAAGGCGGGGCGTCCAAGCGCGAGCTTCAAAGTCCGGTTAAGTAGACTCACAGCCTTAGTGTGCTGATCTACAAGTGGCCCTACCTAAAAAAAATAAAAAAAAAAAAAAAAAAAAAAAAAAAAAGCGCGAGCTTCATACAATTTATGACTGTTGATGCGAATAGACGTTCAGAGCATTCGACCTTATTGACAGACAATACTTAATTGATATTAACAAACCGTGCTTATCAGCGCGACTTTAGTCTTTGATAATTTATTTTTAGATTCCTTTTGTTGTTGTTTTATAAAATAGGTATTAGTTATTTTGGTATTTGATAATTTATTTTTAGATTCCTTTTGTTGTTATTTTATAAAATAGGTATTAGTTATTTTGGTATTTGATAATTTATTTTTAGATTCCTTTTGTTTTTATTTTATAAAATAGGTATTAGTTATTTTGGTATACCGATAGGTAAGTTTTGGCTAATTTACGTTCACTTTTTTTATATTAGTTTTATTTTCATTTACGTTTTAGCTTTATTTTCATTTACCTGCATCAATGCCACCTAAAAAATGATTATCTTTATCTCGGAATTCGAGAGAAGCTAAGAGAATGAGAAATAGGCGTTCTCAAGAATCGGCAGAGGAAAGAGCACATCGGTTAAACTCTATGAGAGTTAATGCCTCAACTTCTCGAGACAATGAAAGCTCTCCCGAGAGAGAGATGCGATTAGCAGCTGACAGAGCAAGACGAGCTACATCACGGGCGTCTCAAAGCTCTTCTCAACGAGAGCTAAGGCTTACCATTGACCGAGAACAACATGTGTTATCTCGAGAAGCTGAAGCTGCTTCACAACGAGAATTGCGGCTCACAGCTGACCGCGAACGGCATACATTATCTCGCGAGTCCGAAACCTACACTGAGAGGGAATTACGTCTGACAGCTGATCGCGAACGGCATGTACTATCCCGTGAGTCCGAAACCTTCACTGAGAGGGAATTACGTCTGACAGCTGATCGCGATCGGCATGTACTATCCCGTGAGTCCGAAACCTTCACTGAGAGGGAATTACGTCTCACAGCTGATCGCGAAAGGCATGTACTATCCCGTGAGTCCGAAACCTTCACTGAGAGGGAATTACGGCTTACGGCTGATCGCGAACGTCATATTTTATCTCGAGAATCTGAAACTTTTACTCAATATGAAGACCCTTTGACAAATGATAGGATGCACCATAATATTATTCGATCTCTTGAAGATGAACATGAGCATGAACAACGACTAGAGTCGGTACGCGAATATTACAATTCTTTGAGACAAGCACGATTAATAAGTTTGTCTGATGAAAGATTAAGAATTGAAAATATTCGGTCTCTTGAAACGAACGAACAGCGAGAGGCCCGTCTTACTGCAGACAGATTTCGACATAGTCTTAATGACTTAGATGTAAACATGGAAGATCAATCTATGAATTCGGTGGTGTGGTCCGACAAATATAAAAGTGGGTTTGCTTATAACCTCATAATTGATTACAGATCATCTTCTGTAATAGGCGATATGAACGTAGTATGTTCTTTTTGTAATGCTTTGAAGTGGAGTAAGGAGTCGGCTGGTTTCTGTTGTTCTGGAGGTAAAATAAATTTGCTTTCGTTCGAAGACCCACCGGAACCTTTGAAATCACTACTTTTAGGGGAACATGTGCAATCTAAACAGTTCTTAGACAATATTCGCACTTATAATAGTGCGTTTCAAATGACATCCTTTGGTGCTCAACAAATCTCAGAAGGTCCTTTCATGCCTACTTTTAAGATACAAGGTCAGGTTTACCATTTGATAGGATCCCTTTTGCCTGAAGACCAACCTAAGTTTCTTCAAATATATTTTGTATCCGACTACAACGAACAGTCGAATATAAGAAATCAATATTTCCCGAATTTAAATACTGAACTCATTTCACAACTTCAGAACATGTTACATCAGGTTAATTCGTATGTATGCAGTTTTAAATCGGCATTAGAAGCTTTTCCTCAAGATGGTGATAATAATTATAAAATTGTTATAAATGCCGATAGGCGTCCAACTCAGGAACATCCTGGGCGTTATAACGCTCCATCCACGAATGAAGTTGCTGTAGTATTGGTCGACCAGGAATGTGATAGGCGTGATATCGTTATCCGTTCCAGAGACAATCGTTTGCAACGTATTTACGAAACCCACCGGGCTTACGACAGTTTGCAATATCCTTTGATATACTGTCGAGGGGAAGATGGTTATAATTTCGCTTTACACCAAACTGATCCGCGTACAGGCGTACCTAATTATAATAAAAAGATGTCATGCCTTCAATTTTATTGTTACCACTTGCAAGTGAGAAGGAATAGATTTGTATACTTTCAACGTTTTCGTGGCTTATTCAATCAGTTTATTGTTGACATGTACGCTAAAATTGAAACCGAAAGATTAGTTTACATACGATCTAATCAAAGGCAGCTGCGCGCTGAAGAATACGTGCACCTTCGCGACGCCATGCAGCAAGATAATGATACGGTGAATATGGGCCGTTTAGTTATTTTACCCTCTTCTTTTACTGGTGGTCCACGCTACATGCACGAACGTACACAAGATGCTTTTTGTTACGTAAGAAAATATGGACGTCCCGACTTATTTATTACTGTAACTACCAATCCCAAGTGGGATGAAATCACTCGGGAACTTCTTGAAGGTCAAGCACCGCATGACCGCCATGATATTATCGCAAGAGTTTTTCATTTAAAATTAAAATCAATGATAGATCTACTTACCAAAGATAACATTTTTGGAGAAGTATTGTGTTATATGTATAGTGTTGAGTGGCAAAAACGCGGCTTACCTCACGCACATATCCTGCTTTGGTTAAAAGATAAGGTTAGACCTAATGATGTAGACAGTTCAATCCGTGCTGAAATTCCAGATCCGATTGCAGATCCCGTGTTATACGACATTGTTAAAACTCATATGATACATGGTCCATGTGGTGCATTTAACGGAAATGCTCCTTGCATGCAAGACGGTCGTTGCACTAAAAGATATCCAAAAGCCTTAGTGGATGAAACTGTAACAGGACATGATGGATACCCATTATATCGTCGCCGTTCAAGAGACAATGGTGGTTTTACTGTTGCAAAGCGAGTGTCTGGACAACAGGTTACTTTAGATAATAGGTGGGTCGTTCCGTATTCGCCTGTGTTGTCTAGAGCATTTCAAGCTCACATTAACGTTGAAATGTGTAATAGTGTAGAGTCAATAAAATATATTTGTAAGTATGTTAACAAGGGCAGTGACCAAGCTACATTTGCGTTGAGAAATGAACATGATGAAGTTACTAGATTTCAGTCAGGCAGATATATCAGCTCTTCAGAAGCTGTGTGGCGGATCTTAAGTTTCAATATTCACGAAAGATATCCACCTGTGACTCATCTGGATGTTCATCTTGAAGGTGGTCAACGTATATATTTCAACGCCGAAAATATTACAGAACGATTAGAAAACCCTAGACAAACAACTTTATTAGCATTCTTTCGACTTTGCCAAACTGATGATTTTGCAAAATCTCTTTTGTATGAAGATGTTCCATCGTATTATACCTACGATAAGCAACGAGGTGTCTTTAATCGTAGACGCCGTGGCAGGCCTGTAGATGGCGAGTCAGGTATTTTCAAAGAACATGTTCTTGGTAGAGTGTATACCGTTCACCCAAATAACGCTGAGTGTTTCTATTTGCGATTATTATTACATACAGTGCGAGGACCAATATCATTTATAGATTTGAGAAAAGTAGACGATGTTGTTTATCCAACTTATCATGCAGCTTGCCAAGCGCGTCATTTGCTTGAAAACGATCAGCATTGGGATGACGCTTTAGCAGAATCCTGTGTTAGTGATAATCCACGACGGTTACGCCATTTATTTGTAACATTACTCACATTTTGTAATTTGTCAGATGCTGTACAATTATGGGAAAAATATAAAGAAAAAATTGCAGAAGACTTTCTTCGGAATATATCTCACAATGATGAAGGCGCAACTAATGATAATTTTCGTGATCTTGCCATAAATCAGTGCTTATTAGCTCTTCAGGAAGACTTAACAGCAGTAGGCGGTAAATCACTCTGTGAATATGGTTTGCCAACACCAACCTCAGTTGGAGAGGTTACCAATAGGGAATATTCCGCAGAGATTGGTTACAACTCAATGGAACTACTGGCAACATTAGAACACGGTGTCCCAATGATGACTGCAGAACAACGTTCAGTCTATGATCGCGTGTGCGAGAGTGTTCAGAATAATTTGGGAACAATATGGTTTTTAGATGCACCTGGAGGAACTGGGAAAACCTTTTTGACTAAATTAATATTAGCTTATGTTCGAAATCAGCGTAAAATTGCTCTTGCCGTAGCTTCATCAGGTATAGCTGCAACATTGCTACCAGGAGGTAAAACTGCTCACACTATGTTTAAAATACCAATTGATTTAGATCGCACGGAAAGTCCAACCTGTAGTATTTCAAGAAATAGCGACAAAGCTAAGGTATTACGCGAGTGTAATTTAATCATATGGGATGAATGTACGATGGCCCATCGAAAAGGAGTAGAAGCGGTTGATAGAACTTTAAGGGATATAAGACAAAATGATCGACCAATGGGCGGTATCACGGTTTTATTTTGTGGTGATTTTCGACAAACCTTACCGGTAATACCACGGGGAACCCGAGCTGATGAGGTTAGGGCTTGCCTGAAAAGCTCTTATTTGTGGCGTGATATAGAAGCGGTGCATTTGACTATAAACATGCGAGTGAGAACTGGAGATAACCCGGATGATCGTCAATTTTCTGATATATTATTAAAGATTGGTGAAGGTACCTATCCACAACTACACCAAGGAAAACTTATTCTGACGCCTGAGTTATGTTGTATAGTGCAATCCCAACCACATCTTATATCGTCGGTTTACGGTGACGTAACAAATATATTAAATAGGGACAATTCTTGGCTATGCGAAAGATCTATTTTAACTCCTCGCAATGACCAGGCATTTGAGATTAATAATAAAATACTGTCGAATATACAGGGGGAAAGCAAAGTTTATAGTTCAATAAATAGAATGGTCGATGAACAAGAAGCCACTAATTACCCGATAGAATTTTTAAATTCTTTAAATATGCCCGGACTTCCTTCTCATGAAATTTGTTTAAAAATTGGCATTCCGATTATTCTGCTCCGAAATTTAAGACCACCACAACTTTGCAATGGAACTCGGCTAAAAGTAACCCAGTTGCAACAAAATATAATCGAGGCTCAAATTTTAACAGGTTGCGGTGCAGGAGAAACCGTCTTTATTCCCAGAATTCCCATTATACCAAATAATTTTCCATTCCAATTTAAAAGAACGCAATTCCCAGTATCGGTGTGTTATGCAATGACAATTAATAAGGCTCAAGGGCAGACTTTTCGTGTTGCTGGAGTAGATCTCGGTGTCAGTTGTTTCTCGCATGGTCAGTTGTACGTCGCTCTTTCCCGGGTTAGCAGTTCTAGAAATCTTTATGTTCACGTGCCGGACGGGTCAACTTTCAACATAGTTTACCCGGAAGCTTTGCGCTGAAGTATTTATTTCTATAGGTACTTAAGCCTCATGTGAACGTGATCTAAACAATATTAACAATACATTAACTTAATAATACACAAGGAGTTACACGCTGACGGAGTCGCGGGCACAGCTATTAACAATAATATTGTGCGGTTCGGTATTGCGATATTTTTCAACAGTATTATAGATTGACATATTATATTTCCCTACTAAATTACGAAAGTTAATCTGTCTGTTACATCAAAATCACTGAACCGTGAGGAAGAACATAGGCTACTTCTTTTTTACGAAAAACGACGGAAACGCGGACGAAGTCGCGGGCAATACTTATCTATACTAATAATATAAGGCTGAAGAGTTTGTTTGTTTGTTTGAACGCGATAATCTCAGGAACTACTGGTTCGAATTGAAAAAATATTTTTTAATTAAATAGTCAATTTATAGAGAAAGGCTATAGGTTATATATCATTACGCTAAGGCCAATAGGAGCGGAGCGCCAATGAAGAATGCTTCAAAATCGGGGCTAACGTTAAATACGTTAGCCCAAAGTAACTATTCCACGCGAACGAAGTCGCGGGCAAAAGCTAGTTCCTCAATATAATCTTTGACTGTTTAAAAAGCTTTCTGACATAGATTAAGTTTTAAAAATAATTTGATATAATGAGAATAAGTTGCTTATCACTTAACAACACACTAAATACCCATACTCACACACAGTTGTGACAATTAAACACTGAGTTTGTATTTAGATGACAAGAACACAATTGCGACAGTACCACCCGACACAATTGCGCTGCGGGTAGTTCCTTCTAACAAAACGCCCTTCCTAGCTAAATAAAAACTTTTTACCAAAAAATTAAACCGACTCCCAAAAAACACTGCGAAGTGAAAAATAACTTTAATTTCGGTAGTCGGTGTCTTTAGTTTTGTATTTTCGTTTTTGGCACCGACTTCCGAAATTAAAGTTATTTTTCACTTTGCAGTGTTTTTTGGGAGTCGGTTTAATTTTTTGGTAAAAAGTTTTTATTTCACTCTTTTTAGTTGGTTGATTTTTAATTTACCTAGTTACAAGAGCCTAAATGTCAACTACTTATAACATTTTACAAAATATTGCTTTTCCCAATGCTGGGCCGTTAATTTTTGAGGAGTTCTCCTGGTACTTCACCATCAGCTCTACATCACCATATGCATTGTGACGAGCATACAGTGCTTAACAACCATATTCAAGTAATCGAATCGCAATCCACTCAATACTTATTATTGAGTAGTTTCGGCGGCCATCTGTGGTCTTCATCATCAGTTCCACTTCCCCAAATGGTACTTTTTGAGAGCAACTGCACAAGTTACTATAAGAAATACCCAAAACGCCATAGGTGTGCCTATAATATTTGAAGAGTTCCCTCGATTTCTCCAGGATCCCATCATCAGATCCTGACTTGGTGACTAATGGTACCAATTTTGAAGTATACCCTATCAAACAAAAAAAGAATTTTCCAAATCGGTTCAGCCGTTTTCGAGTAATCGGTGATCATACATTAAAAAAAAAATATATATATATATATACGCGTCGAATTGATAACCTCCTCCTTTTTTTGTCGTCGGTTGAAAATACTGAATAGCCGATCATTGATAAGCGACAACGGAATTCCCTGCTTCGTTCTCGATAGTCGCACATACGATTGGTCGATTATGGCGCTGCCAATATTATGTTTTAATTTTACATATTTCTGATTTATTATATATATATATATTATTAATGAGCACTGATAGGGGGCCCCTTATATCTACGGGGCCCTGGGCTGCAGCCCAAATAGCCCATAGGTAGATCCGCCCCTGGATGTAGGTATTGCAACGAAATAAATAGATACGCGGACGGAGGAGTATGAAATTTGTCACAGTTAAGTTTATATGGAGAAGGAGTGCAGATAACTAATATTTATATAATATGCATTAGACATAAATTGTTATAAAAAACACATACACATATGCGTTATGATGAAAAAGTCGAAGCAATGAGGCCACCGTCTTTGCTTCGACTTTTATTATTTTACTGTTTGTCAATGTCACATAAATAAAAATAATTGAAACTAATTGAAACTATCTATAGAATTTCGACCAAAAGGCGACCAATAGTTTTACTTTATTCAGTTACAGCCGCTTTCTAAAATATATCTCAATCCCAATTAATTACTCTCGTTTACAAGGAGATGTGATAGTGGTAGAAACTGTGCCATGCTTCTGCTATAACGAGAGATGATGGAGGTAAATGAACTTGCACCAACCTAAATCGTACCTGAAATAAAATACCTACTTGTAGGTAACGATTATTCGTCTGACCATCCCTTGAGTCCACTGCGAGCGCGCTATCAACTGACTCATACACGCACATCTATGCCGCACTACGTCATCACCGAGTGGATCGCGTATGATCTTGCTTTTATGAACAAAATAGTGGAAGCGCTACTAGAAAACAAAAAATTACAGAAAAAACTGAAAAATTTCTAACTTCTTTATTAGTTGTCTTAAAAAAAACAATAACATTGCCAATAGTAACTATTACTCGTCTGGAGTTAGTGTTTCGGCTCCAAAACGATGTAAAATTAACCGTGTATAATCAAAGAAAAATGATGCACAAAATGGTCAGTGTCATTATGATTAAAGTTACCTTTAATCATTATGACATGAATTTACTTAGTCATTTGACTTCTACACTTTCAGACTCCGATCCACCTCTGCTGGAAGGTGCTAGGTGTAATGATTACGAGGATCTAGTCGAAAAGAAGAAGAGACACGCTTTTTCACGTTTCCTTTGCCGTAAGTGTACTTATTTGAATTGAATTTTTAAGAAATGAATAATAACCATTAAGTATGAAAAAAACCGGCCAAGTGCAAGTAGGACTCGTGCCTTGAGGGTTCTGAATCAAGATTATTATTATGTCGTTTATTAACTTTCTTTCTAATCTAGTTATATTTTTAAATATTTCATTAAAAAAATAGAGGCCCGCGTATTGGGAGCAGGGTCCAAGCTACCTGTGGTTAGAGCTGCAGAGACAGGAACCTCCTCACAAACCCCCTGACCACAGCTAAGCGCGGTGCGAATTGCGGCGCGTCTTGAGGCGCGTCAAGAGGTGAGTGCCGAAAACAAATTGTAGACAACCTATGAAGTATGCCACAGCTACCGGCGACGCGAACTGCGGTGCGTCTTGCGGCACGTCTTGCGGGCCTAGTTACACACTCAAACACTACATACCCATACAAATATTAAGTAGGTACCACTTACATACACTTCACACATACATACTTCAATCAAACTCCACAGATACTGCACGCACTCTCATAATCACCTCCACTCTTACTAACTCTTCATTTTTTTTAATTAGTGTTAAATTTTCACCTTAGCTGATAAGTACTCCATGCTGTTGTAAACACTTTGTTGGCATTTTTTTTAAACTCCTGGAAATGGCATTGATAACTGAAACACAGACATTGCCTAGTTCGGTTACAATAGCTACATCCATTTTACACAGTTACTCACTGCCAAACTATAATTCTGTAAACTACTAATAAATTTTTAGAGAAATAAATTACTATTACTATTGTTAGTTTTTTACTTCTAAGTAGATGGACATTTTTAAACGGATGATAGTACCTACCTACTTGTTAACACGACCAATTTTAAACTAATACCTAACTTTTTATAAGTCAATTTAATTTTTAAGCAGTTTTTGATGATAAGAATCAAGCGCTTTTAAAGTGTAAAAAAAAAAATATTCTCTGACTGATTTTTTAAGTATTTTTCAGCGCTATTTAAAAGGTTAATGGTAATGCAAAAATGTGATGTCTACATTTAATTTTATTTTTATGGCATCTGTGAGTTTTCCTCTCGTGCATATTAAATGTGATTTCTTATCAATTTCTACTATAGTACCTACCAAGGTATTTCTGCACCCGCGTGGAATGCGTTCCTTTCTCCGCAACTTCTCCGCGGGGCGCCTTGCTGTCTCTCGCTCGCTCATGTCATTGGTGTGACGTCATCGAGGTCAGGTGCAGAGATCCTTTGGTAATATAATAGAACCGGGCATCAAGAATGGGTAGCTTAAGTCCTGGCTGATCTTACTGGAAAGAAAGCCGTAATGTTGTCGACGTATTTTTAAGAGGTCATTTGGTGTAGTTATTGTATAATACTGACTGTGATTTATCTATGGAACTGTTATTTAATTGTAAAATGTGTAATCTAGTTTATCAAACTAATTCCGATTTGACAAGTTTCAAGTCAATCACCTAGCAGTAGACACGAAGTAGTAAACCAATTTAACTGTAATTCTAAAAAGTACATATTATTAAGTAATTAAGTACATACCAACGTTTGATTACAAATAAAGAATTTTTAAGTTGTGTTTGTTTTGTTGTATTATTGTATTTCCCGACAGCTACAACCTAGCAGTCTTTAAGTCCAGAGTGAATAAGTTACTTTTAGGTAAGCGTGGTCCATCTTCGATCACATCATCACTTACCATCAGGTGAGATAGTGGTCAAACGCGAACCTATTTTCAATAAAAAAGAAAAAAAATAGGCGTTTGACCACCATCTCATCTGATGGTAAGTGATGATGTGGTCGAAGATGGAGCACGCTTGCCTAGAAGTAACCTATTCACTCTTGACTTAGACTCCCAGGTTATAGCGATCAGGAAACCTATATATTTAAGTATTCTTGTACTTAATCAAATTTCCCAATCTCCAATGTCAGTCACCTTTCCACTTTCGTTTGCCTTTAGCCAAAATAGACCCAACTGATATAACAAAAACTTCACAAGTGGACACTGGTATGCAGGCATCAGCTCAACGTTGCTTGTACTCGTACACAATTTTATATTACGACGTGTTTTGCGTCATTGTTTAGGTAATGAAGTACTCGAAAATACTTGTTTCGTTGGAATACATGGTCACCCTATTTCAGGCACCATCCGCCATAGTGCATTTTTATAGATCAATCTTGAATCAACAAAACTACTGACACCGTTGGACTGAAAACTGAAAACACCAGGTGTTTTCCGAGTCTTCTAGGCTTCTTTGTTGTGGAGGAATTGATAATCCCAATGTTTTGAGGTTATATGTTAAATTTTCAATTTACTAATTAAAAGGGCCGTTACAAAAAAAAATGAAGCAATAAAAGTTCGTTTCAGTGTCGTCACTTAATCTTTATTGATTAACGGTTTCTCTGGGCTTCTTCCTTGTGGAGGAATCGATAATCCCAATGTTTTGAGGTTATAAGTTAAATTTCCATTTTACTACTTAACGGGGCCGTCACAAAATAAAATAAAGCAATAAAAATTCCATTCAGTCTCGTCACTTAATCTTTATTCATTAACAGTTTCTCTCAGGTCCT
Source organism: Tholera decimalis (assembly GCA_943138885.2). NCBI lineage: Eukaryota > Metazoa > Arthropoda > Insecta > Lepidoptera > Noctuidae > Tholera > Tholera decimalis. Next base: position 24,769,914 of record OW964569.2, read on the forward strand.
CAGTTATGGAGATCACGTTGGCCGAACGTCCTGATGTTCCAGAAACTAAAGTTCATTTTACTTTTAATCGGTGGCATTACGAGTAAAAGTAAAGCAGTGGTTGTTTGTCAGCAAATCGTTGCTATATCTTTATTCAGTAACAGTTTCTCTGAGGTCCTCAGTTATGGAGATTCAGGTTGGCATAAATAAATGCTTCTAACTTTCGAACTATTCCGTCACAAATTCTTTGGCTGGCATCTTTATGCGTCACATGATCGTCAGTAAAAACTGGAGTAGCAGCCAGCTCCCTACCTCGACTGGCCGAACGTTCTGATGTACATCTTTTTAAAACGGTAAAACAAGCGTACTTACTATGGAATTTTCGTAACCCAGCTGAACTTTAAGCACGCACTAACCGGTGACCCAGGTTCCAACGATGTTCCCTTCAAACTGTGCAATTCAAAATGGCTGTCTAGTTGTGAACCAACCATTGTAGGGTTGCTAGTTTATGAAAATAATACTATTGTAGTAGATTTAGATACTGTTCTGGAAATATTTGCGTAACTCAGCTGAATTTTCCACCATGCCCAATTTTTATATCATTCAGTAAATTATTTATTTTACTAGTTTTTAAAATATTGATTAAAACTTCATTCATTAAAATGAAAAGTTAGGTTTGCGCTTCTTTTAGTGATACCATAAATGTAAAAATATCGTGATTCTACTTGAAACAACGAGGTAAAATATCTGACATGAACAAGATGGGACAGCGATAAAAATAGAAATTGCCAAACCAATTTTAATTTTTTGCTTATAATATATGGTATAATAATAATAAAAATGGTAATTTAAAATGCCTAATATTCCAATTTCTTTAAGAAATAAAACTTAACCAGAGAGTGGGCTTCACTTTTATGTAAGAAAAATTAAACTATAGTGGCAACGTGAAACTGCTCACTACAAACAAATAAAAAATGCCCCAAAAACAATGTGATAAAATCGTCGTGCTTTTTAGCACCCGTAAGACATGAACGCTTATAGCGAAAATCCCCCCGGACGCTCTCCAAACTAGGACAAATCCGGGAAAAACCGGATGGATGGCAGCTCTTGGTTACCAGGCTCGGAGAGACGATGCGTCGTGTTGAGCGGCTTGAGCCTTTGCCTGCTGGGAATGTTCTAACGAGACACCACGGCCCCGGACCACAAGGGCAACTGAAGGAACAGGGTCGGTTTTTAGTCAGAAGAAGCCTGACACTCCCTTCCGCTAAAAAAGGAATAAAATAGTGTATTGTGCAATAAAGTCAAATTTAGTCGACTTATTTTATTATAAGTGACCCCTCCAACATTGCAGGCTGCGGCCGCGCCTGAGTAGGTATAATACAACCGAACATGTCAAAACATGCGTTACTCATCTATTACTCGGTCAAATTACGGGCTTTGTACGCAAATCTGCGAATATGCCCATAACAAATTAAATACGAATAGGTAGGTAATATGGGTAATAGGTAGGTAGGTAGGGGTACGCAGCTACGGAAGGATCCGTCCACTTTTGTATACCAGCCTTATGTTAACACTGCGTCTTTGGCACCGCCACCGCCGCCGGCGTATATCTATACTTACATACCTACCTACTATTATACCTACTATTTTTCACATTGTCTATAAATAAAAAATCTTTTACTTACCCTCTTGAATTTAGATTTAGATTGCTCTGTTACTGCATAAAATCGTCTTCCGTTCACAACACATCTAATAACCTGGATGACAGTTACTAGATAATCTTAAACCACTCATAAATCTGTTTTTAACCGACTTCAAAAAAAGGAGGTTTACAATTCGTCTTGAACTTTTTTTTTTTTTTTTTTTTTTTTTTTTTTTTTTATGTATGTTACCTCGTAACTCGGAGACGGCTGGACCGATTTGAAAAATTCTTTTTGCGTTTGAATGGGTATAGTTTCTAGTTGGTCCCATTGTTACGAAATCAGGATCTGATGATGGGATCCTGGAGAAATCGAGGGAACTCTTCAAATATTATAGGCACACCCATAGCGTTTTGGGTATTTCTTGTAGTACCTTGAGCATTTGCTTCCGAAAAGTACCATTTGGGGAAGTTGAACTGATGATGAAGACCACAGATGGCCACTGAAACTCCTCAATAATAAGTATTTCGTGGGTTGCGATTCGATTACTTGAGTACGGATGTTAAACACTTTATGCTCGTCACAATACATATGGTGATGTAGAGCTGATGGTCAAGTACCAGGAGAACTCCTCAAAAATTAACGGCTACGCATCGGGAAAAGCAAAATTTTCTAAAAAGTGATAAGTTGTCGACATTATGGCTTTTGTAACTAGATAAATTACAAACCGACCCACTAAAAAGCGTGAAAAAAAATTTTTAGCAAAAAACAGAACCGACTTCCATATCAAAACACTACAAAGGCAAAAATAACTTTAATTTCGGAAGGCGGTGTTTTTAGTTTTGTATATATTTTCGTTTTTGACACCGCCTTCCGAAATTAAAGTTATTTTTGCCTTTGTAGTGTTTTGATATGGAAGTCGGTTCTGTTTTTTGCTAAAAATTTTTTGTTTTGTTCTGTCGTTTTTCTAGTAAATTTTATCTTGACGCCATTTTTATTGCTTAATTTTGCTTCAAATGATTTTCGTTACATATTTTAATGCTTATTATTACGTTTTTATAATTAAATTATGTCTAATTAAACATTTAACATGTTTTAAAATACTATATTTTAAATAAAATGAGTATTTGAAACATTATAATGCAATTTCAAAAATTGCCTTATAGAAATAATTTGGTAAAAAATTATTAAATCTTACATTTACAGCGGGCGCTCTTATTTTAAGAGAGTTTTACATAATAATCGACGATAGAATTTCAATCGCATATAGATTTGCTTGTTTATAACTAGCTAAAACATAAGTATATATGAAATAAGAAATTTGTTACGCCATGATGCAATACAATAATAAGTTTAAATAACTCTTGTAAGTTCTTCGCCATTATGTGTCGTTGTCTATTACAAATCGAAAGTTACTTAAAGTTGTTAGTCTTGAGTTAATTTTGGTTTAAAAACTCGACGAGTAAAGACTTCTTTAAAGGTCTCAACTTTATCTATAAACTATCTACTAGTAAAATTTGTGATCTATAAACAGTTTAGTGAGACACTAGAAAAATCTCTATAGACAATTATAAAATTTACAACTCTTATCTCTATCTATTCATGTTTTCTTAACTCATTCTTATGCGAGCGGATAAGGTTGTGCCCACTTTTACTAAACTGTGTCTATAAGCGTTCTTGAAGATTACTTGGGGGATATTTTACTCTTAAGGTAGACGATAAAATTAAATTCTATTAGATATCTAATAGTCCGTTAGAAACATGTTAGAGTAGGTTAAAACTTCAGTAAATATTTACCTACAAGTAAAATTAGAAGAGATAGTACAACATACGTAACTTTTGTCTAAGTACCTATGCTCCTATTCTAGTTACTATCTGAATACTAAGTTTAATCAGACTTGTGAAATCACAATCTTGTGTTACTTATTTGCGTAGTATTCAAAAAAGCCTTAATTAAATAATTAAAACGATTAACATAATTATACTTCAATATTTTGTTCTCAACACGTATTAAAAGTTAAATAAAATTAAATGAGATCTTTATAGAACTTTTCATAGTATTTTGGTACTATGTTTGTTTCTACCAAATTCAAAATATCGCGCTTCTTGCGTTCTGTAATAGCAATTTGCGAGGTATACGCTGGTTTCAAAGCGATCTCGTGTATACTTGGTACATTACCTCGATCTCGACGTAAGTTCTTTCTATTTGGTTCTGTTACAGCTTTGGCCTCTTCCCAGTTTTCAGTCTTGTATGTTGTTCGATATTGATAATTGGCGCAATTTTTAATGATCTTAATATTCATAATCTCGCTAACTTTAATTGCATCCCCGTTAACATTTTTACTTATGTTAAAATTTATGTTATCTGTCATAGCCTTAAGATCAAATAAATCGCTGTAGTTCATTTCTCTCACCAAAAATGGTTTCCCTGTCTTCTTCGCTTCTCGTATTATGGATATGTATTGTTCAGGAACATAGATAGGGCCAGATTTTTTGGCTCTAGTGATGGATTTTTCGATTACTGAATGTGCTGTGTCGTCTTCGTTTTGTGTATGTCCACGTATCAAGAAGTTATGTTGTATTGAATTTATGTTTAATTTTGTAATCGCGAAGTGGTACATTGCAAATACGAATTGGTTTTTTTGCTGACCACAGCTATTATCTGAATAAAAAATTACGTCACAGCCAGGATATTTATTAGCAACTTCTACCAAATATGAATATACACAAGATCCTATCTCAATAGATCCCCTGCTACCCAAGCCTTCATGCCAAAAATAGCATGTAGTTTCTCGCTCTTTTGCATTGGAAATCGTGAAATTGAAGCAATTAAGCCTAGATTTGTAAAAAAAAAGCCGATGAATTTCCTAAAGGGCATGGCAAGACGGCTTGTAAGTCGTAGGTACATACAATCTTTGTGTTTTGAGGATCTTGACATTTTTTCATATCTCTATCTTTTTGAATTCTCTTTTCTTCTTGGTGAACCTTGTAACTGGCATTTAATTTTACTTTTTCTTCTTCTGGTGCATTTTCGTATGCAACGCATTTTAAATATAATATAATATTCCACAACTTTCACACAACGCCATCTAGTCCCAAACTAAGCAGAGCTTGTGGTATGAGTACTAGACAACTGATAAACATACATATATATTTCTAAATACATACATATTACAGATAAATTACACCCATACAAAGAACAAATGATCGTGCTCATCACACAAACATTTGTCCTAGGTGGGAATCGAACTCACGACCTTGCGCATAGCAGTCAGGGCCACTGACCACTATACCAACGGGCCTGTCAAAAAGGTCTTTCTTCGGCCTAAAAAAGCCAATATTAAAATCATGATTAAAAATGCGCTGATAGGCGTCATAATTAACAGCTGGCTTATTATTTTGTTTCTGAACTTCAATATAGTTTCTGTGCAATTCTGCGATTGTTAAACCACCGTCAATAAATAGCCTACTTGTGTTTGCCCTAAGATAGTGGATTCCTACTTTTGGAATAGATTCAATGTGATCTTTGACGGCTTTTATCATTTCAATGTCCAATTTGCAATGATTTCCGTGTTTCCTTCGCTGGTCTTCGGGAATGATACCGTCATTGAGTTTTTTAGCATCAATAACAGTCCGTATAGTCCTTGGTGAAATACCCAAGGTGTTAATTAAACATGTTTTGCAAACCCGGAATGTTTGCCCTTCATAGACTAAATAAAATGCAGAGATACTTTGTCTCAGGTAACGCCTATTTGTTTTTATACGGCGGCTTGCAATCTCCAGTGGTCTGATACAGGAATTTAAAAAATGACGATGCCTTTCTACGCTGCCTAGCTCCCAATAAGAATTCAATATTTGAATTCTTTTTTCTTGAGTAAAATGAGATGAATAAGCCAGCCGACACTTATCTGTGTAGGAGGGACCAGTTTTTCTAGCCTGAACTGTTTTGACTGTTGTAATATTGATCGATATTCTTGACCAGATTTTTTAAATTTTTTTGTTATATTTTTTTCCAATTATTAGGATTACGAGTACGTTTTCTTCCCCTTTTTTTCGGTGATGATTCTGGTTCTTGGTCATTGTTATGTATCTAGCTATAAGTAGGTGTGGCTGCGCCACACGGTAAGAGCGAGCCACGAATAAACCAGTGCGAATCATTCCGTCTTTAAGTTAACACCTCCGTAGGCTTCCTATACAACATTGGCGACGAGTACCCACACTAAAAAAATATAAATATGTTCGGTGTAAATTCAACATTGGGAGCTATATCCAATTTTGATCACCTTAACCAAGACTGGAAGCTTTACAAAGGGCGGCTTCAGCAATGGTTCATAGCCAACAGCATTGGCGCGGACAACGATAAAGCTGGAGTAAGGAGAAAAGCGGTACTGTTAAGCGCACTCACGGAGAACACGTATCAACTGGTGTGTAACCTGGCCTTGCCTGAAGATTTGGATACGAAGAACTATGAAGATATTTTGAAAATCTTGGACGACCACTTTGTGCCGAAGCGCTGCGGGTTTGCGGAGAGGCATAAGTTTTATACAGCGTTGCAGCAACCGGGTGAGACGCACTCGCAGTGGGCTGCAAGGTTACGAGGCCTAGGTACTTACTGTGCGTTCAAGAATTTGGAAGATTATCTTTTAGACAAGTTCGTCATGGGCATGTTACCGGGTCATGAACGAGATAGCTTTTTGCTAAAAATATCGACGACTTAACGCTGAGTATGGCGGTAGACTTAGCGGAAAGTACCCGCTGTGCACGCGCAGGCGCCGCGATGGCACCAACGGGAAATACCGACGTAAATCATGACGCTGTGTTCAAGATATGCCAAGGTATCAAAGTATCGAACGGATCGCGTAAGGATCAACATAGTGAAAAATGTTCTGTATGTGGTTACAAGAATCACAAATCGTCGGAGTGTCGGTTCGTAAACTATACGTGCAAATTGTGCAATCGAAAACGACATTTACGTAAAATGTGTACAAAAAGTAAAGTGAATCGTATTGTGCAAGGTAATTCCGATGACGAGGGAGATGATGGTGAGTTACTTTTAAACATTAACTGTTCGAATGAAGTGCCAATGACTGAAACTGTAAGTCTGGAGGGTCAAAGTATTAAATGCGAAATAGATAGCGGCTCACCAGTTTGTGTCATTTCAGAAAATTTATATAACAGTACTTTCTCTGAAATTCCGTTATCTAAACCTATGAAGACCTTGTTCACATACACCAGCACTAAAATGGTAGTTAGGTACAAGTTGTAAAATAATAAATATTTCATACTTAGGCCGTACAGTCAGATTGCCTGTTTATGTCATTCGCGATGGCGGCCCTCCACTCCTAGGTCGTGATTTTATACGTGCATTTGAATTACGTCTGATATCCAAGATCGGTAATTGTAATAATATAACTGATGCCGATAATTTATTGCCAAATTTACTTAAAGCATACCCGAGGGTATTTTCAGATATCCTTGGATGTTTTACTAAATTTGAGATTACGTTACCCCTTAAGTCAGATGCTAAACCTGTGTTTTACAAGTCTCGCCCGTACCCTTTGCCTTAAGAGACAAGGTAAACAAAGAGTTGGATAGATTGGTCGCGTTAGGTATTTTGAAATCGGTTTCTTATTCAGAGTATGCGTCGCCGATTGTGCCCGTTCCTAAGCGTGATGGTAGTATTCGAATTTGTGCTGATTACTCGGTATCAATAAATAAACAACTGTTAGTCGAAAAATATCCTTTTCCAACCACGCAAGAACTGTTTACCAAGCTTCATGGCGGTCAAGAATTTAGTAAACTAGACCTATCAATGGCATATACACAGTTAAGGATACATGAAAACTCACAAAACATAACTTGCATAAATACTCCCCGGGGTTTGTTTAATCACACTCGCCTTATTTTTGGTTTAGCTAGCGCACCTTCAATTTTTCAAGGGTCATTGAAACAATAGTGGGTAATATGGAAGGGGTTTTAGTTTTTCAAGATGATATCTGCATCACATAGTACATAGTAATTAATAACTATACGTCTAGCTGGGTGAATGTGCCCAGTGGGGTGCCTCAGGGATCGCTGCTCGGTCCTTTCTTATTTGTGGTCTATGTGAACGACATTGATCTGTGCCTCCATGCATCCAAACTATTATGTTTTGCTGATGACATGAAAATTTTTGCCACTATTGAATAAGCTGATGATATGCTGGCACTTCAAGCTGACTTATGTCGGCTTGAAGAGTATTGTCAGATCAATAAATTGGATCTCAACCCATCAAAGTGTTCCGTAATCACTTTCACTAGGAAACGTGCGGTCCTGGTCACCACTTATACTTTGGCGGGCCAAAACTTGCCAAGGTGCAATACTATCCATGACTTGGGCGTTTTTCAAGATAGTAAGTTAGTTTTTGATACACACATTGACGCCATAGTCAAAAAAGCATCGAAACTGCTGGGATTTATAATGCGTCTTTCTAAATGCTTTACAGATGCTAAAACCCTCAAAATATTGTATTGCACTTTTGTAAGAAGTCAGCTCGAGTATGCGTCTCAAATATGGAATCCAAGGTATCATAAATACATCGACCGGATTGAAAATATACAGAAACGGTTCATCAAATATCTTTGTTTCCATCAAAAGATTCCATATCACTCAGCAGGATATCTTCAACTCTGTAAGAAGTACCATCTGTTGCCACTGGTAGATCGACGTAAAATTGCAGACTGTTTGTATTTATTGAAAATCCTCCACAATAATATTGATAGTCCAGAACTACTGTCTAAATTTTATTTTAACGTACCCAACAAAACATTGCGCTTTAATCCTCTTATATGTATACCTCATTCATCATCTAATTATAGGCAAAATAGCTATATTGTGCGCGCAAGCAGAACTTTTAATGAGATATGCAAGCAGTATGATTTGGATCCTTTCACAACTAGTGTGAACTCAGCCAGAAGGTGCTTAAGCTTAAACTTTTTCAAGCGTTAGTGGTTATGTTACGCTGTTGACTCATTGCAAGCTAATCTTTATATATTATGTATTCTTACTGTGTAAATTGTATCTTTAATTTATAATTAGCTTTATTATTGCTTGTTTATTGCTTATAACTTTATTATATTATATAAAGCTAAATTACCACGCACTCACTCACTCACTGACTGACTGACTCATTGACATAATTGTTCTCCCAGATGGTGGATGGGGAGGTGGGTATATTTTGACAGATTCGTAAACAAGTAACTCTCAAACATACGGGAAAAGTGCCAAACCTCCCCTTTTCCCCCCCTTCTCCCCCCCCCCCCCCTATCGTATCTCGGAAACTACGAGACCCGTATTTTTTTCTTTTTACGGATTCGTATAGAGGAGGCTCGGTAAAGTAAAATCCATTTTTCAAAGTCCCCCCCCGCCCCCCTTCTCACCCCCTTTAGGCGGATCTCGGAAATTAAGAGACTTGGAAAATTTTTTTTTCAGATTCATTTAGAGGGGCAATGCTTTAGTCGAAATACTTCTGCAACACCCCCCCCATTACCACCCCCACTTTTTTTTTTTTTTTTTTCACGAGCACGCGAGGTGCTTGCACCTCGCGCAACACGCAAATACTAAACCCCCCCCCCCCATAACCCCCGCCCCCCCCACTTTTTTTCTCTTCACAAGCACGCGAGGTGCTTGCACCTCGCGCAACACGCAAATACTTGATTTAGAGGGGCAATGCTTTAGTTTTTTTCACCAGCACGCGAGGTGCTTGCACCTCGCGCAACACGCAAATACTTGATTTAGATTACTATATAAAGCTAAATTACCACTCACTCACTCACTGACATAATTGTTCTCCCAGATGGTGGATGGGGAGGTGGGTATATTTTGACAGATTCGTAAACAAGTAACTCTCAAACCTACGGGAAAAGTGCCAAACCTCCCCTTTTCACCCCCCTTCACCCCGCTCCCTATCGTATCTCGGAAACTACGAGACCCGTATTTTTTGTTTTTTACTGATTCGTATAGAGGAGGCTCGGTAAAGTAAAAACCATTTTTCAAAGTCCCCCCCAAGCCCCCCTTCTCCCCCCCTTTAGGCGGATCTCGGAATCTAAGAGACTTGGAACATTTTTTTTGCAGATTCATTTAGAGGGGCAATGCTTTAGTCGAAATACTTGTGCAACCCCCCCCCCCATCACCCCCCCCTTTTTTTTTTTTTTTATAAAAAGCACGCGAGGTGCTTGCACCTCGCGCAACACGCAAATACTTAACCCCCCATCACCCCCCCCATTTTTTTTTTTTTCACAAGCACGCGAGGTGCTTGCACCTCGCGCAACACGCAAATACTAAACCCCCATCTTCCCCCATCACCCCCCCCTTTTTTTTTTTCACAAGCACGCGAGGTGCTTGCACCTCGCGCAACACGCAAATACTAGTTATACTATATAAAGCTAAATTACCACTGACTGACTGACTGACTCACTCACTCATTGACATAATTGTTCTCCCAGATGGTGGATGGGGAGGTGGGTATATTTTGACAGATTCGTAAACAAGTAACTCTCAAACCTACGGGAAAAGTGCCAAACCTCCCCTTTTCCCCCCTCCCTATCGTATCTCGGAAACTACGAGACCCGTATTTTTTTCTTTTTACGGATTCGTATAGAGGAGGCTCGGTAAAGTAAAAACCATTTTTCAAAGTCCCCCCCCCGCCCCCCTTCTCTCCCCCTTTAGGCGGATCTCGGAATCTAAGAGACTTGGAACATTTTTTTTTTTCAGATTCATTTAGAGGGGCAATGCTTTAGTCGAAATACTTCTGCAACCCCCCCCCTATCACCCCCCCCCCTTTTTTTTTTTTTTTCACAAGCACGCGAGGTGCTTGCACCTCGCGCAACACGCAAATACTAAACCCCCCCATCACCCCCCCCTTTTTTTTTTTCACAAGCACGCGAGGTGCTTGCACCTCGCGCAACACGCAAATACTAAACCCCCCCATCACCCCGCCCCAATTTTTATTTTTCTTTTCACCAGCACGCGAGGTGCTTGCACCTCGCGCAACACGCAAATACTAGTTATACTATATAAAGCTAGATTACCACTCACTCACTGACTCACTCACTCATTGACATAATTGTTCTCCCAGATGGTGGATGGGGAGGTGGGTATATTTTGAAAGATTCGTAAACAAGTAACTCTCAAACCTACGGGAAAAGTGCCAAACCTCCCCTTTTCCCCCCTCCCTATCGTATCTCGGAAACTACGAGACCCGTATTTTTTTTTTACGGATTCGTATAGAGGAGGCTCGGTAAAGTAAAAACCATTTTTCAGTCGCCCCCCCCGCCCCCCTTTTCACCCCCTTTAGGCGGATCTCGGAAATTAAGAGACTTGGAACATTTTTTTTCAGATTCATTTAGAGGGGCAATGCTTTAGTCAAAATACTTCTACAAACCCCCCCCATCACCCCCCCTTTTTTTTTTTCACAAGTACGCGAGGTGCTTGCACCTCTCGCAACACGCAAATACTAAACCCCCCCCATCTCCCCCCGTCACCCCCCCCCCTTTTTTTTTTTTTCACAAGCACGAATTAAGTAAGCGACAACGGAAGTATTTATAAAAATAACTTTATTTGGACAGAGTTACAGCTAAACAGTAATTAACTTAATCTAAACAAATCTTAATCTTATATACTAACTTAATTGCTAGCGTAGAACATACATAGCGTGATCAGGTATGACGCACGTCCTAGATAATTAAGGATGCTGATCAAGCAATGGAACCTTTTGGAAATAAATGCATGTAATACACTTATTAGCTGACAAAGCTAATACTTGTGGATTGGGGTTCCTTAACTCCTCCCCCCCCAAGAGAGAAATTATCCGAAGATGTCGCATACGGTTTCGGAGAATTTCGACAAAAATTTATAAACCTAAATTTATACAATATAAAGATAATTATTGCTATTATAATAATCACATACTCGAAGATGGTCCATATACTAATTTCTATTGTCACTGTTTGCGTTGTATCGCCTATTTCACTAAATTTTGCACTTTGTAACACTTCTTTCACATCACTGAAGTCCACATTTCTTAGATCCACTTTCTTTGATCATCTCTGGATGTCCTGTTGCAGCTCTGGCATCTGAATCAATGGTAACTGGAGACTAGCAACTGTAGTGTTTGTGGTAGCGGCAACGATGACTTCGCCTATTTGCGTCTCGCATTGTTGACCAGGAGTCACAATGTATGTCCCAAGGACAGTGTATTTCAGGATTTCTGTATTGCAATTCTCGGTGATGATGAGATTTTCTTCTGAATAGACTAACCAATGGTTGTCGGTTACTTTTTGTATCTTAGTTTTCTCTATTTCAATATGGTTCTGTATGCAGCTTTTGTAGTTGTTCTTAATCAACATTATTTGTTCAATGCAGGTCTCAGTTGGATACTGGGCAAAATTTGTTTCAGAGCAAAGAAATTTGTCGTTTTCAATCTCAGCACATGGGCTTACCACGGGCATGTATTTCAATCTATTCACCATTAGGTAAGGGTATTTAGGTATAATAGTAAAGGTATTTGGGGAATGGAATATAGGAATGGGTATAACCTTGTAATAATTATATGTTTCGTTATCTATTATGGGAACTTCTAAAACAAAAACTAACTTGTTGTTGTTTATGTATGATTTGAGTATGATATTACGTTCTAATTTTAATAAATTACATTTACTTACTGGATATATTGTTCTAGCATGTTTAGTAATGATTTCTAACGTATTATATAATTCTGTATTGTTAATAATGGATTGGTGCAATGTGTTTAATTTGCTAAAGGCTATAGCCGTCTCAATCTCTTGTATGTTTTCGTAACAAGTTCGAAAGTTACTTAAAATTTTATACATAGTATTCAATATTTGGAAAAGATTGTTAAACCTCAACTCCTGTTCAACTAATTTTTCCATTTCATTGGTATGTAAACCCAAGTTTTTAATATTTGAATTTATTATTTCAGAGTCATTTACTAACTTATCGAAAGCCTTTTGCATTGATGAAACTTTACGTTCGACTACATGCTCTTTATTTTGTATCATTTGAATTTCCCTATCATATTTAATTGCATCATCTTCATCTAAATTTCCAGAAATTGCTTTTACAAATGATCCTAATGGATTGAACAATGCTCGCTTATTTCTATAATGAAAGGGTAAGATTTGAAAAAATCTGTCCTTAGTTAGTTTAACTAGATATTCTATTTGATTTTCTATTCCTACGGTTTCATTATTGACTTTATTTTCCTTAATTTTCGTTTTTAAGTTATTAAAACCCCGAATGTTATTATCTATTTGTAATCCTAGTGATTCTAAATCTATTGTTTAATATATAGTCCAATAACTATTCCTCTTCACTGCTACTCCCTTCTTTATCGCTGCTATCCCCGGATTCTGACCGAGGTTTTGGAGGTCCAGCGTGAATGTTGGCACTATTAGTACCAGAAGTACCAGGCACGATCTGTGGAGGACGTTTTACATTCTTTAACGCTACTCTTGTTTTCCTTTTCTTTACTTCTACTGGCACTACATTTCTTTCAACTTCACCTATTACTTTCGCTTTTTCGTATCGCGGTTTTTCTTTAGCTTTTCTAATCCTAGTGTCTTTCATATAGATATTATCGTCTGTCTCAAGTACCGGTGTCGCTTCACCACCTTTTTTATTTATCACTTTAATTTTATCGGCTTCTAATTTTTCTGTTATGAATTCATAAAGTTTTTTAAGGCGTTTTCTATGATCTAGCAATAGTTTTTGAGTTAAATTCTTTTCTCTATCCACGTTAAATGCGTTATCTGAATAAGTGTGACCGAATACTAATTCAAAAGGCGTAAAATCTGTTGCTGAATGAATGGTGTTGTTATACGCCATGATAGCATAAGTCATAACGGATGCTGCATCTATATCGCTCTTATCGTATTTTGCTATACGGTAAATCTCAATAATGGTAGAATGAAACCTTTCTACTATTGCCATTGAACTGGGATTATTTGGAGTCGCTATGTGAAGTTCAATTTTGTATAAGCATAGCATTTCTTTAATCAGAGCATTATTGAATTCTGTACCGGAATCACAACTAATTTTCCTAGGTACCCCATACATGCTAAAATACTTAATTAATGCCCTAACTATCTCCGGTGTACTCCTGTTTGGTACCTCTATGGCTTGTGCTATCTTTTTTTTTCTCTTTATTGAGGGCTTTGTCGCTTTGCGATAACGTCGCCCGCGATCGCGTCGTCGTCATTGTGCTATCTTACTAAATGCATCTACTATAGTTAAATAATATTTCCCTTCTATATATAATAAGTCCATAAAAGCTTCCTGAAAAGGACCATCCTGCGTTTGTGTTAATTGAATGTGAGGTTTGATCGGTTTTCTATCGTATTTCATGCGTTTACATGTTTCACAAGCGTTTATGATTGCCGTAACTGTCTCCTTCATGTTTGCCCACCAGTAGTGTCTTTTAAGTTTTATTAAAGTTTCTTTAATACCTCTATGACAAGTTTTCCCGTTGTGATATTTCAAAATAACTTCCTTTTGATCTTCTTCTGATTCTGTCAAGTTTACAACTCTTTCTGTACACTCTATTAACTGAACTAAATCCTTTTTAAATAGTTTAATTACCATGTTTGAAAATGTTTTTCTAAAAGATGGATGTTCAAAGTACATAAAGTGCTTATGTTTTGGATCTATATACTCTTTCAAGAAGTCTTTAACTAATGTATCATTATTTGTCGGTAAGTGAACTTCGAGAATTCTCTGTTTTTTATTAGAAATATCTTTTACATCTAATTTATTTTTAAACCATGAATGTACTAAAATCTGTTTTGGTTTCGTATCGATAGCTTCGTTTAGAATAGGAATACCTTCGTGTTCCCTATTTGAAACCGAATTGGCTGTGACCCCATCATCAGAATCCGAAAGTTCTATCGTTTCTATTGGATTTCCGAGATCTTGCAGTTCATTTTCTATTATTTTTTGTATTTGCTCCTGCCTGTCTCCTACATTTACAAATATTGAATCTAAATCGTCGTCAATCGCATTAATCTTAATCCTAGATAAAGCATCTGCATTCGTGTTTTGTGGACCTTTCTTATACTTAATTTCAAAATCGTATTCTTCTAACCTAAGCCGCCATCGCGTGAGCTTACTATTGGGCTCTTTTAATGAATACAGCCATGCTAATGGTCTATGGTCTGTAAATATGGTAAACTTATTACCATACAAATACGGTCGAAAGTGCTTAACTGCCCATATTATGGCTAATAGTTCCTTTTCGATAGTGCTGTATTTTACTTCTGTATCACTCAAAGTCCTACTGGCATATGCTACAGGCTTATCTGAGCCTATTGTCCCTTGTGATAGTACAGCTCCGATTGCAAAATTGGATGCATCGATGGTTAAGATAAAAGCTTTACTAAAGTCAGGAAATTGTAACAAAGGTGCATTTGTTAAAAGTTTTTTACACGTCTCAAAGCTTTCTTTATATTCTTCGTTAATAATAATTTTACGACCTTTCTTTAAGCAGGCTGTTAATGGTCTAGTTATTTTGGCAAAATCTTTGATGAATTTCCTATAATATCCGATAAGCCCTAAAAAGCTTTTAATCTGTGTAACCGTTTCCGGCATGGGATATCTAAGAACAGCATCTATTTTATCATTATTTGGCTTCAAACCCTCACTCGTAATAGTATGCCCTAAGTAAAGTACTTCCTTTCTAAGAAAATGTGATTTATCTAGTTGTACTTTCAAATTCGTTTGACGGAACCGGTCAAAAACTGCCCTAAGTTTTTCTACATGTTCAGGCAAACTTTTAGAGAAAATGATGACGTCATCAAGATATACTAGGCAATGTAAGCCTTGAAGGCCTCGTAAGACGTTATCCATTGCTCTTTGAAAAGTTGCAGGTGCTGTCTTTAACCCAAATGGCATTCTGTTAAATTCGTAATGTCCTGAAGGTGTACTAAACGCGGTTTTAGCTCTATCTTGCTCCTGGACTTCTAATTGATGGTATCCACTAGCTAAATCGAGGGTTGTGAAGTAGGTACTGTTACCTAACATGTCAAATAGATCGTTAATGTTGGGCAAAGGATATTTATCATCAATTGTAATTTCATTAAGCCGTCTATAGTCGACTACCATCCTCCATTTTTGTTGACCTGATGCATCTAACTTTTTCGGCACCAAATGTACGGGGGCACTCCAGGGAGAATGCGATTCCTGGATAATGTTATCCCTTAACATTTTCTCTACCTGACTCCTGATTTCTTTTGTTTGAATAGGAGGTAACCTATGTGCTTTAATGTTTATTGGGTCTTCATTTTTTGTTCTTATTCTATGTTTAACCTGATTTGTGAAGGTTAATGGAATATTCTCACAATAAAATATATCTTTGTATTCCCTACAAAGTCCCTCAATAGCTGTACGTTCTTCTGCGTTCATATGATTTAACTGTAATTTTTCAAAATTTTTTGTTAATAATCTGTCTGCTTCGATATTATTATCCATAAAATTAATACTAACAGATGGGTTCTGTATGTATGGTTCTACTTGAAAAGGCTCTGTAACTACTAAGTCTCTAGTTTGATTACTGTAATTCTGAATAATAGTTGTTGCATAGCCTTTAACACACGTAACTAATGCGGCGGGCATTCGAATCCCTTCCGTAAACTGTGTAAAATCTAACACGGCTTCTCCGTCCAGTAAGTTAACTGGAAGTCTTACTCTAAGTTCACTAAGAGATGGTAGATTATATACCTCTCTCATAGGTGGTGAATATACAATGGGAATATCAGTATTTTTTAAATGTAATATTTGAGTTTCCATATTAATCTTTGCCTGTAATTGCTTCAGCAAATTACTACCTATTAACCCGTCATACCTATCGTCAACACTGTAGACATAAAACTTATGGAACTCTTTACTACCAAAGGTAACCGGTAATGGGATAATTGCCGTTTCACTATGAACGCTCGATGCGTGAGTGCTAACAACTTCGAAGGGTTCATACTGTAAATATTTTTTAAAATATTTGTTTGCTACATACGGGCTTATAAATGACCTAACACTCCCCGTATCTATCATAAAAACTGCTTTTAATTCTGGTATAACTATATATGGTAAATTTAAGCGTTTATTACAGTTTATTTTTATTCGTTCTCTAGTGTAGAGGCCCTTATGCAAAAATTTCCCGCCCCGGTTTCTTCAGGGGGAAATTCCTGACACTCGTATGAGTTACTTGCACTTTGTTCATTATTAGTAGAGCTATTTGTGTAATTAACGCGTCGCGAACTTGCAGTACGCATGGTGACGTCAGTATTCGTACCCGACGTAGATGCTTGCGCTGCAAAAGTCGGCATGCCCGGTGCATTTGCCGCGAACTGTTGGTTCTGTTGTGCAAGCGGAAAAGATGACCTACTTGACTGTGGTGACGAATTATTGTTGTGTATACGATTAAAACTATCTTGATTATTTTGAATATTATTATGTTGCTTTAAATGTCTGAACTGACGCGAATTGTTCGGTGTAAATATGTTGTTTGTCGCGTTATTCGGTACATGTGTACTCGATATGCTATGCGTATTATTCTTTTGACTATTAGAATCAGATACATTTTGATGATTAAAGAAATAAGGTCTGTTAATTCTATTAGAATTACGTCTATCGTTGGTTTTAGAATCATAGACCGCCTGGAAGTTTTGTTCTTCCAGAACTACTTTTAACGCGTCCTCTAAGGTTGTTACGTCGCGCAAACGAACTAATCTAACTAGAAATGGTGGTAAATTAAACAAGAAAACATTCATCGCTCTGTTACTATAAATTATTTGCTTTGCCTTACGTAGAGATTCATCAATGATAGTTTCTGATATTTTAGCGAATAAAACACTTCTCATCTGCTGTATTCTATGACAAAAATCTAAGTAACTTTCACCCTTATTTATTCTACAAAACTCTAACTCCATTGCTAAACAATCATCTGTGCGCGGGTCACCGAAGTGTTGGTTTAACAACTTCTTCAGCTCATCCCACGTATCTATAGAGTCTCTTTCGCCTACCAAACTGGCTGCTTCGCCTGATAACCTACTTGTTACGACGTGGAATAAGTATTCGTTTTGGGCTACAGTTCCTTGGAACTTAGACAGAATGTATTCACATTTTTTTATGTATAACGGTAACATTCTAGCGTCGCCACTGAATATTGGTATGATGTTAACCATTTCCTGTGGGACACGGGTTACGTTTTCCATTGTAAAAAGTTATCAATAACAAAGAGAGAAGGAAAAGAGAGAAAAAAAAATTACACCAATGTGCTGCTAAAATAACACTATTCTAAAATATTAATACAACTAAAATCTATGCAAATATTATTACGGCGTTGTCCAATCCCTAATAATACACACACATAGACTTATTACAAGGTTGGGATGTAAATGGAAGAGCTGAGAGGAAGGTGAAAAAGATCTACTCACAATTCCGCAGCTAGCTTCATGCTCCCTGAATTACTGCTGTGGCTGGTCCTCCTCCGTAACTCGAAGTGGCTTCTTAATTAATTTATTTGTTCGGTGATCTCTGCTAAACCGTAGACACGGACGTCGGCTACTTCTCGTAGAATTGTATACACGGCAGACTGACTACAGAGATCCTACCGGCTGCGCCAATTAAGTAAGCGACAACGGAAGTATTTATAAAAATAACTTTATTTGGACAGAGTTACAGCTAAACAGTAATTAACTTAATCTAAACAAATATACTAACTTAATTGCTAGCGTAGAACATACATAGCGTGATCAGGTATGACGCACGTCCTAGATAATTAAGGATGCTGATCAAGCAATGGAACCTTTTGGAAATAAATGCATGTAATACACTTATTAGCTGACAAAGCTAATACTTGTGGATTGGGGTTCCTTAACTCACGCGAGGTGCTTGCACCTCGCGCAACACGCAAATACTAACCCCCCCCCCCCCATCTCCCCCCATCACCCCCCCTTTTTTTTTTTCCAAGCACGCGAGGTGCTTGCACCTCGCGCAACACGCAAATACTTGTTATTTATACTATATAAAGCTAAATTACCACTCACTCACTCACTGACATAATTGTTCTCCCAGATGGTGGATGGGGAGGTGGGTATATTTTGACTGATTCGGAAACAAGTAACTCTCAAACCTACGGGAAAAGTGCCAAACCTCCCCTTTTCCCCCCTCCCTATCGTATCTCGGAATCTACGAGACCCGTATTTTTTTTTTTTACGGATTCGTATAGAGGAGGCTCGGTAAAGTAAAAATCATTTTTCAGTCGCCCCCCCCCCCCGGCCCCCTTTCTCACCCCCTTTAGGCGGATCTCGGAAATTAAGAGACTTGGAACATTTTTTTTTCAGATTCATTTAGAGGGGCAATGCTTTAGTCAAAATACTTCTGCAACCCCCCATCCCATACCCCCCCGCCATTTTTTTTTTTCACAAGCACGCGAGTTGCTTGCACCTCGCGCAACACCCAAATACTAAACCCCCCCCATCTCCCCCCATCCACCCCTTTTTTTTTTTTTTCCACAAGCACGCGAGATGCTTGCACCTCGCGCAACACGCAAATACTAAACCCCCCATCACACCCCCCCATTTTTTTTTTTCACAAGCACGCGAGGTGCTTGCACCTCGCGCAACACGCAAATACTAAACCCCCCCATCTCCCCCATCACCCCCCCCCCATTTTTTTTTCACAAGCACGCGTGGTGCTTGCACCTCGCGCAACACGCAAATACTAACCCCCCCCCATCACCCCCCATTTTTTTTTTCACAAGCACGCGAGGTGCTTGCACCTCGCGCAACACGCAAATACTAAACCCCCCCATCTCCCCCCATCACAACCCCCTTTTTTTTTTTCACAAGCACGCGAGGTGCTGGCACCTCGCGCAACACGCAAATACTAAACCCCCCCATCTCCCTCCATCACACCCCCCTATTTTTTTTTTTTTTTTCACAAGCACGCGAGGTGCTTGCACCTCGCGCAACACGCAAATACTAAACCCCCCCATCACCCCCCCCTTTTTTTTTTTCACAAGCACGCGAGGTGCTTGCACCTCGCGCAACACGCAAATACTAAACCCCCCCATCACCCCCCCCTTTTTTTTTTTCACAAGCACGCGAGGTGCTTGCACCTCGCGCAACACGCAAATACTAAACCCCCCCCATCACCCCCCCTACCCTTTTTGTTTTTATTTTTTCACAAGCACGCGAGGTGCTTGCACCTCGCGCAACACGCAAATACTAAAACCCCCCCATCACCGCCCCACCCCTTTTTTTTTTTCACAAGCACGCGAGGTGCTTGCACCTCGCGCAACACGCAAATACTAAACCCCCCCATCACCCCCAACCTTTTGTTTTTTTTTCTTTTTCACAAGCACGCGAGGTGCTTGCACCTCGCGCAACACGCAAATACAAAACCCCCCCCCCCCATCTCCCCCCATCACCCCCCCCCCCCCATTTTTTTTTTTTCACAATCACTCGAGGTGCTTTGAAGTCTAAACGTGAGGACTTGTTATTGGCTCTCTAGCGACTATGTATTCCTTTTTTATGTTTTTATTAGCTGTAAGTCCTCCATAAAGTAAATAAATAAATAAATAAATCACTGGTTCAAATAGGTTTGAGCACTTAAATCGCCTTAAGGAAGTTTTAAAACGTTTGCAAGAATGTGGATTAACTTTGAAAAAAGAAAAATGTGTTTTCTTTCAAAAAGAAATATCTTATTTAGGATATATTATAGATAAAAATGGTATTAGAAAGAACCCACTTAAAGTAAACGCAATTATGCAAGCAACCATACCCAAAAATTTAAGCGAACTGCAATCATTTTTGGGCCTGATCAATTATTATCGGAATTTTACTCCGAATGCATCTTCTATTTTGAGTCCATTACATGAGCTATTAAAAAAAGTAAATGGCGCTGGGAACCTAAGCACAGTTCTGCTTTTAATAGCATTAAGAGAATAATGTCTTCTGATAAGGTTCTCGCACACTTCGACAATAATGCTAAGATTATCTTAACAGTTGATGCGTCACCATTTGGTTTGGGTGCAATTTTATCGCAAATAGGTAGCAATGGCATAGAACAACTGGTTTCATACGCGTCGCGCTCGCTTACTGTGGCCGAAAAAAAATATTCACAAATACAAAAGGAGGCTACAGCAATAATTTTTGGTGTTAGAAAATACCATCAATATCTTTATGGTAGACCTATACCTTTCACCTTACGGACAGATCATAAGCCTTTAACAATTATATTTAAGCAAAACCATGGCATTCCCGAAGTATCGGCAAACCGATTACAACGTTATGCTATTTTCTTAAGTGCTTATAATTATGAAATTAAGTTCATTAGCAGCGGTCAAAACACAGCTGATTTTTTGTCGCGAGCCGTATCGGTAAACAACGGTGACTCAGAGCGCCGCCGCCAGGTGTGCGCGCTCAGTGCGACGGAGACAGCTGCGTATGTGAACTTTGCCATTGATGGTTGCTTACCTGTTACTGCGCGGGAATTAAAGATTGAGACTGAAAAGGATTCGGTTTTAAAACTGGTTATAAACTTCGTTCAAAATGGTTGGCCTCGAAAAGTGACAGATAATTCACTCAAACCTTATTTTTTATGTCGTATGCAAATATCTTGTGAAAATGGAATTTTATTGCGAGGTCATAAAGTCATTATTCCACAAATTTTGCGTAGTAAAATAATGAACGAGCTTCATAGTTCCCATTTTGGTATAGTCAAAATGAAAGCTGAGGCTAGGGCTCGGTTTTGGTTTCCGGGCATTGATGGAGCTTTAGAAAGATTGGCGCACGCTTGTGAAACTTGTGCACAGTTACGGCCTTCTCCGCCACGCGCGCCGCTTGCACCTTGGCCTCACCCGCCTCATGCATTTCACAGGATTCACATGGATTTTTTAGGTCCGATGTGCAATAAAATGTTTTTAATAATAGTGGATGCGTATTCCAAATGGGTTGAGTGCTACGATATGAATAATAATATAACGACTAAGGCAGTCATAACTAAGTTAAGTGATTTTATATCAAGGTTCGGAATACCTAATGTTATAGTGACTGATAAGTGATAACGGAACTTCATTCGCGTCACAGGAATTAGCTAAGTTCTGCAAGTTGAACGACATATCACATTTATTTTCACCTGTTTATCATGCAATGAGCAATGGTCAAACAGAATCATTTGTGAAAATAATTAAAAAGGTATTAACTCTATTTTAGTATCAAGTTGTAAGGATGACTTTCAAAATCGATTGTCACAGTACCTGTTCGACTACCGAAATTCGGTTAACTGCACTACCGAGACCTCTCCAGCTCAGTTAGTTTTTGGCCGTAAGTTACGCTCACGTTTAGATTTAATTTCAAAATCAGGATTTAATCATTCCCTGTCATCGGAATTACCAGCATTAATTAAGCGCAAACAGTGCTCACAGGTTAAGAATTACGGTGGCAAACCACAGAAAGATTATGCGATTGGTGAAAATGTGTTAAATAAAAAGAAATTCAAATGGTCAAAAGGAACAATTATAAATAAATTTGGAAGAGTAATGTACAAAAGTGAAGTGTTAAGAGATAATAAATACATAATGAGGCACAGAAATCAGCTCCATTCATATAAAACAAACGAAATCTCTGATGTATGGGATGTAACTCTACCTCAAGAAGAAGAAAATCCAGAGAGCAGCTTAAATGACAAAAGTAGAATGTCATTGGCAGTGGAAAATTCACCCATTCTGTCTACAGACACACCTGCCAGTGTTATCTTAAGTCAGGATGTAATAAGTAGCGACAACACAACAGATATCTCAACAACATCGCTAGGCATTACTGAGACACCTAAAACACCTGTAACGCCTGATACACCGTCAAGTTCCTCAGCAACGGATAGAAGCCCTGAGTTCAGTACTCCACAACCTTCACCAGCTGGCGATGATAACTCCCACTTGCCTTTGCCAGATCGAGTTCGTAGGAATAGACCGAACATAGATTATAAGAAATTCTTTTAGGTTTTAATTTTTGTTTTAATTTTCTGTTTAACAATTAGTTTCCTTGCTTTAAGAAGGGGGAAAAGTGTTATGTATCTAGCTATAAGTAGGTGTGGCTGCGCCACACGGTAAGAGCGAGCCACGAATAAACCAGTGCGAATCATTCCGTCTTTAAGTTAACACCTCCGTAGGCTTCCTATACAACAGTCATCAACAACTTCATGCTCAGAGCTACTATCACTAGATGAACATGAACTGGAGGAACTACTGGTTGAAGAAGACGAACTAGATGAGGGCTTGAAATCGTCACCTGAATCAGTACCAGAGAAGTCACCAGTTGGAGACCCAGATTTTTGTTCTACTGGTGAATTTTCATCATCAATAATAGCATTATTAGCTGGGGAGTTTGCAGTTGGTAAAACTGACTTACTGCCATCTTGCTTGATATTAGAAGGTGAAACTGAAGATTCGCCGAGTTCATCTCTTTCAATGTGTGATGTAGGACGTATCAATAACACCAGTTTTTCCCCGAGACAGTATTTTATTTGATCCAAGAAACAACTGAAAATAAGTATAAAGTATCGGAATAAATAAATTGTTCCTACAATCACCAATCACACCTTTACAAACAATAAAATCACAAGAATTGGAGAAACAAAGTCATTTTTCAACAAGAGTCATTGTAGTTACAAAATTAAATTCAAAGATATTCAAATATTGGGGAAATAATGTCACAACTGTATCTTAGGTCACTTTTGCTCCAGAACAGTATATTACTTTACTCTTTGCTCCAGAATAAAAAAAATATTATGTCACAATTACCTTAGTAACAGTGTAGCTCCAAGACACACTTGCACTTGCGGGGGGACCGCACACTAGTGTATTATCTATGCCGCACACAACTGAACAATAACTCGATGTTGCTCCCAGCGTCGCCGTGTTTCGCGCCAAAACCACAATGACACTCACACCCTCATACAGAAACTATGTGTACTACGAAAGTAACGTTATCACACCAAGTGAAGGGGTGCTTTAGGACTAGGCTTGCCAGGTGTCCGGCTTTAGCCGGACATGTTAGGCTTTTTGCAGTCGCGTCCGGCCAAATATGTACGTGTTTGGCCTGTCCGGCTTTTGTCAGGCTTTTTGTCAGAGTGGCGATTCGTACGACGATGGGCGGACGAGCGCCCGACCCGAACAGGCCACAATGCCAACGTTGAAAGAGTTTTCTCTTTAATAAACGCCCAGTGGACAAAGGAACGCAGTAGACTACAAACAGATACAATTGCTAAGATGATGTTCTTGTTATGCAATTTAAAATTAACATGTAAAGAATTTTACGATATGATTTCTAAGGAAAACGAAATTCTTGACAAAGTAGGTGCAAGTGCCAAATATAACTAGATTTTGTTATTTTTTAAAGATTTTAAATTGTTCTATAAATACCTACTATAAAGTAAATTCTTACCTAGCCGTAAAATTAATATTATCTTTTTGTTACTTTCCAGAAGAATGATTATTTTTATTTGTTTTATTATATTTTTTAGTTTATAGTATTAAGAATGCCAAAAGAGAGCTATATTCATTTGTTTTTTAGTTTTAATAATATTTAATTATCTACAAAAGACTGATGATCCATTTGTAAGTAAAACTGTAATAGTGTAACTTAATAAACATTTCAAATTCGTAAACGAGTTTTTTTATTATAAATATTATGTCCATCTTTTAATAAATATCGAATATCCTCACTTTTCACCACGTATAAATACTTTTTTCAACAGCCCAGCTGTAAAAACATTATGTTTGGCAATAAAAAAAACATGTCCGGCTTTTAGGCTAAAATGTCCGGCCTTATATAGTGCGCAGTCCGGCCTTTGCATTTTATGGCCTGGCAACCCTATTTAGGACAGTTATTACATATTTAACTCATTATTGCAATTTTTGCATAAATGACAGTCTCGCACCGGGGGTGCGATATGTCGGTTAAAATCACCCAAACTTAAGACTACAGCCTATGGCGAGAATCGTACCTAAGACCACAAGGTGACACCGATTTTAGCGACACACGAATCGGTCAGTCAAAATAAGAAAGGGGGCCCAAGAACTCCATTGCCTAAGGGTTAATCCGGCTCTTATCATTAGACCAGCAACTGATATATACGACTATATTATTTCGTTAACCCTTAACCAGGCTATGGATTGAGCATTTCCCACATAGGAGATTTAGGAGTTTTTACCAGGTTTTGGTTAAGAATCTCCCACAATCTGTCAAAAATGCTAACATAGAAATATTACATTATGGTAATACAAAAAAAAGTAGATCGGAACGCAAATGTCACTTTTGCAGCCATTTCTTCTATGGACTGGTCGGCCGCTGAACGAACATTTTTGTGACAAGTGCACCGTATTTTTAATTATTATGGCGAATCGGAGAAAGGTAAGTCGTACAATTTTTTGATATGTTGTAGAATTTGAGTTATTCTAGTGATTTGTGCATAAACTATAGGTAAATCCTTCTAAAATATCATGATATAACGAAATAAAACATGTGGGGAACCATATGACCTAAGCCTGTGAAAGCCTAATTATTGCGGGAGTTATATGTCCATTGCCCGGTGAATTGAATTTTTTATTTTATACTAGCTTTTTGCCGCGGGTTTTATTTAGGATTTACTCATGGTCATTTATCAAAATATAAAATGTGGGTAGTGGTAAACTTTTGTCGTCATTATTTGTCAGTCTAGTGTATTTTTTGTTATTCAGGTAATACGCGATCAAAAGCTCGAAAATATAATAAATTAAATGTTTTCATCAGAGGAAGAAAACGATGAAGACCCATATTTAGATTATATCCCAAAACCATTTAACGCAAGATTGAACGAAATTCAAGTTACATCAAACCGACAGTTATTACAAATATTAGACCCTGATGCACATCAAGCTTATGAAGAGTCACATTATGAAGAAATTCCACCTTGTATTACATTGCCTCCACCATCCCGTGACTTGGCTGAAATGCTTACTCTTTCTGTTGACGAAGAAAATAAAAATTCAGAAATTCTCAATTAATTCTTTGAGAATTTTTGGATTTTGATTTTTGTGGCCTTCTTTCTTTCTTTTCTTTTTCTTTTTAATTGTTTCTTTTTTCTTGTATTGTAACGAAAATCCAGAAGAAGAATAAAAAACTTTTTAGTTCATTCTCAATCCTTTTTAGTTGTTTATTGTGTATTTGTTTTTTTTTTTTTAATAAAAAATAAATGCTTACATTACATTTTTCATTTGAACAACAAACAGTAAAAATGCTACCAAAATGACTTTCGTTTTTATTTTATATATAGTTATAAAAGCCATCGTCTAGACAGGCAATGGGATTATGTTTTCCCACATGCTTTTTTCAGGTTTTCAGCTAATTTTCTAAATAAAACTGATAAAATCTCATATCGAACGTTATCACTCATCTAAATCTAGGAAAAAATCATTATTACTGCAGGATTTGTCCGAGGCCTGGTAAAGGGTTAAGATATCCATGATAACCAATGCATGCCAACAAAACGATAATCGCATCTTCTCTTTCTTGCACCTAATTATTGTCTAAGTGAGAGTGGGAAGGCGTGGTTGCCAGTTACCGGTTGGTTATCATCGGTTTCGGTTTCTTTCTGTTTTCGTAGTTGCGCGTTTAGTTGTAGCTACTCGCTCGCTACTCGTACTCTGCAGATGCAGGTATTTGATACTCCGCTAGGAGTATGTGTTCTGTGATTTGATAACCGTTGCCGATTGAGACGATACCTTGGACGATACCGATACCTAACGTTATTGCTACGGCAACCGTTTTCAGTTACTTTTATTTGTTCGCCTTTATAAAGGCAGGCATCGGTCTAAGGCCGTGTGCGCACTGCGTTGCGTTTTGGAAACGCAAAATCTGTGAAGTATGGAGTGTCATAGAAGTGCGCGCACTGCGGTGGAATAAACGCGTGCGGTAGTCACCAGTGGCCCCGGACATTCTACCGGCGCGGTAGAACTACCGCAATTGCGGCCACCGCAAGGCAGTGCGCGCACGGCCTAAAGACCATTCAGCCTATTTTCAGTTACGTTTTATTATAAGTTATAACTGACACATGTCTATTTGACAAGAGACTTGTTTTACTTGTGCAATAATAGAGTGCTAAACTCTTAAGTGCTGTTCAATAATAATTGTTTGTTTATGTAGCCGGTACATAATAAAAAGTAAAACAGTTTAACCGTTAAAATCGTTGTACTGAGGAATATAAATGAGTAATAAGTGATCATATTATTAAACATGGATGTCGTGCAACATTCGGAATGTAATCTTCTGGATCTATCATTATTCGAGGACGATGGCATTACAATGCCTCTACCCGATTTAGGTTCAGACCCTCATCTCCTCATATCAAAGGTTATATATAAAAAGGAAATTGAATTTCTCGTGCACGTGCTGTTAAAATACTAATAAAATTTGTTTTAGGTCCGTAAACACTACATGGAATACGTGATCAAATTGCTGTGTAGTAACTATGAAACCCACCAGAAACTCGTCAACAAAAACATATATCTTCCCAGTGCCATTTGGACATGCGCTAAAAATATTGAAATATCTGCAGCTCAATCTTGCATGGTGGCTCAGATATACAGAAAGAACATCATCTCTGTGGTAATTTAATTTTATATTGTAGGAAGTATATCCAGGGCTTAGTTCAAAAACAGTGTAATGTAAAATGCAGTGCAGTTTGAGATACTAAATTTTAAAAGTATATGCTTGATTGCTGTTTGTGTTGCTTAATTGATAGTTGCTGAAATTTCAAAAAGATGAGAGATGTAGGAACATACTTAGCAGTCACAGGTAGTTAGGATAAATTGCAAATTATATTATTTTATTTTACCAGTATAAAGAGCTTAAAAAATAAGTACTTTTAATGTTTCTAATTTAACAAGATTTTACAGTAACCCCTAGATATTATGCTTTTTGTAAAATGATTCAAATTTTAATCTTTAAAAAAATTCAGGTAAATGAGTTGAAAAGGGATACCAAAAAAGGAAAATTGAATAAGAAACTGTATGAGTGTTTAAATAAACCTCCACAAAACAGTAAAAAAACTCAAACTCCTAACACATTCAAAGATAGTAGTTGTCAATGTAATCATATCAAACGTAAGAGACTCACAATTCCAGTATCACCAAAACGTGTTGAAAGACAATCAACCAATTTTTGTGATAATCTGACCAATAATCATATGACAACAACAGCTACCATGCACTACAATTACAATACTCCATACCCACCATTAACTTGTGATACCTTACAACCAATGCAAATACAGCCAGAATATCAAATGGTGGCTGCAACCCAAAAATCTTCACCAATGACCATTAAAAGGATGTCTGTTGAATCCCAAGACTCAGATGAATTAATGATGCAATTAGAGAAACTCTTTCACGGTGAAGCCAATGATGATGACTTGTTTGAAGGCACTCTTTGTGACAAAATAGAAGTTCCAGATGATCAGCTTAAGAAAAATAACTGTATGTTAGAAAGCAATATGAATAATGCAAAACAGGATTCTGTCATTGAAAATCATTCAGCCCAAATTAAGTTACTAGATGAGAGAATAGCTAGCTTAGCAGGGTTATTAGTAAGTAATGATAATGTACCTCAGAAGACTGAAATTCCTAAGAACAGAAAAAGTGGTTCAAGTAAGTGGTTATGTGAGGAATATTTTTTGAAGCAAAAGTTGTATGAATTGCTGGACCAAATTGGAGACACTGATAGAAAAAAACTAGCAAAGGTGTGTAACACTTGTTTCATATTTAAAATGATTGGTTACTATAACAATATTCTTATGTGCATGTGCCTAATACATAACATAGCATAAAGAAAACCTATTGATTTATAGTTGCATTGACTTTTATTGACTACTATAGTGATGGGTGCATTGAAGGCAATGGCTCATGCATATACAGTTACAAGCCAAATAGCCATTATAAAAACAATAAAATGCAGCAACAATATAAATGCATATAAAATAAACTCAAACAACTTTCAACTCTATGTAGGTCTAAAGTGGTTCTAGTTTTATATTTGTAATTTTATGCCCAGTCCATATAAAATTATTACAATATTTTTATTTACAGATAAAAGAAAAATTTGTGCAACTATTTGATTATGACAGTGACGATGAAGGTATTTTGTCACCTTTGGAAGAAACACCAGAATTTATAATCAGTTGCAAAGAGCGTATTGCGCCATGGGTTGTGAAGCTGTTGACACCCTACTACATAAAAGGGCATATAAAGGGCAAAGGAATATTTAAAGCTTTAGCCAAACATTTGATCAGATTGATATACCAGTGTAGTAGATACCCAGGTACATAAATTCTCAAAATCAGGAACTGTTAACATTCTGTCCCATCTTAGTAATATATATTTTTTTAATTACAGAAGAATATGAAGTAACCAGTTTTGTGAATGATTTCCTGAAAAACCACAAAACAATCCGATGTGAGGCTGACTTCAAAGAATTCAGAATTGAAAACATCTAAGTGGCTTATGATGCTCTGTAGAACAGAATTTGTGCATTGTTTTAATGTCCTAATAGTATTAATGTGTGATTATTAGCACGAAAGTGCTTAAGACTGTTACAGTTTCACTCCAGAAGTTCATGATTAAAATAATTGTGTATCTAATAAAATTGTTTATAATTGTAATTAAATGTTTCACTTATCACATTTTCTGCCTTTTAGACTCAATATCAATATTTTCAGTCGACTTTCGTTTTTCAACTTTCGTAAACCATGAGTTTAATGTTTTTTGTATGTTTTTCTTATTCTTCTCTCCTTCAGATAATCTTTTATTACAATTTGTAGATTTATTTCTCGAATTATTAACTGCTGTTGAAACTTGATGCCATGATAACAATTTTATTGGTTTAAGATATTCCAAGGCCATGTCTGGTTTAACATTATCAATATCAAGCCATGCCTGAAATAAAAATATATTTTAAGAATTGAATATATGAGAAGAATCAAATGTAGGTATCAGAAGTTAGTAACAGACCTTTATTTGTTCATCACTATCCAGTATAGCAGGCATCCTGTGATGTAGCCAATCCAGTGTTTTATTGGATTCCATTGTAATGACAGAGTAAGAGTAAATAATAGTTTCTTCATTCTGCCAAACATAATACAGACCTGCCATCTGTAGGAGGCGTATTCCTGTCCAACCAGTATCTTCATTAAAATTATTGTTCCATGTGTCAGGTTCATCAATCTTAAATTTGTTATGGTAAATTTTATACATACAACTAGTATTAACTGAATTATCAAAACTCGACCATAATTTAAATTATTTCAAATGCATTATTATGTCAAAATATTAGCATTCTGCACTTCTCCATTTTACTTTAACTGTGCTCAATTTCATACCCTAACAACTCCACAATTTTCATAAAAAGGGGTACACCTTTGCTTCACATATTAATTAATACATAGATGGTCTCTATAATCACAGATAAGCAATAAAAACAGTATGAGAATGTAAAAGTGTGCCTTAGATATACATGTGTTTGATTGATTGTTCAGAATAGAAAAGCATGTCAAGCATGAAAAGAGCAATGAGTATGCTATTTGGAGACAGGTAATCTAATACATAAAATTCTCGTGTCACAATGTTAGTTACCTTACTCCTCCGAAACGGCTTTACTGATTTTTACCAAATTTTATATGCATATTCAGTAGGTCTGAGAATCGGCTACTATCTACTTTTTATCCCGGAATTCCCACGGGATCGGGATTTACGAGGGAAATCCTACCACGCAAACGAAGTTGCGGGCAGCAGCTAGTAAAAGTATAAAAGAAACAAAATTTGCATAGACCTTAACACCATCTTCCTGTGGGGCATAAATATAATAAGGCTGTTTGACTTTGGCCATCTTGTTAGTTGTCTGCCACTCATAGAATCCCTCTGCAACTATTACACATCTACCTCCTTTATTTAGTATTGGAGTGTATAGTTTAGAACTTTTTATATTCTCGAGACGGCAATTGTTAGTGCTCAAATTATGTGTTTTGTAGTCACCCTGCAAAAATAATATTAGTTACATTCATTAAAGATTCCTATTGGAATGTATGCATTTTTTTTTTTCAGTACTATATAATACCTTGTGCCATGGTGGAATAATGCCCCACATCATTGGTTTAAGGACTCTGTCTGACTGTGCGACATTTCGAAATCTGCTTGAAGAGACGATAACTGGAGTCACATCTGTAGGAGCGATATTGTATGAAGGTGTATAGTCCTTGCCCGCATTGAATTCTGGGAGCCAATCAGGCTTTGTGTAGAAATTATTATTCTTTGACTTGTAACTACAAGCACATTGGACTTTTTCTTTGTTTAATGACCTGAGAAAAATTAAAAACTGCAATCATTAATTCTTTCACGTAGGTAGTATCTTAGTTTAGGTAGGTAACTAAGGAACATTTTCTACGCACAATCCAGTACGGCCACACATAATTCGATACGATGAATGGAGTTTCCCCGACCGACGTAATTTAAATCGTTCTGTGATTCCAACGCCCGGCGCACCCTGTATAGCTAGCACTCGGTATTGCAGTCTACCTGCTCAATTGACATGTAACATGTATTAATAACAATAAAATAAACAATTCACCACGATGGTAATCCGCTACGACTTTTATCTTATCCACTGTGCGGTATTATAATAATAGTGTATGAAGGTCAAAATATACTGTTTTCACGTTTTGTCGTCAAACACCGCACCACCCACACCGCACCGTGTTTACAAAACATTTTCACCCAGTGTGACCAGATTACATTTTACAAAAAAACCGAAGCTCGTTAAAAATACTGAAATATAGCAACTTGCACGGTAAATATACCAATAAAAATACTGATTTTCAAAACATATTTTTATTTATTAATCATCATCATCATCGCAATAAATATTAGAATTATATTTTAACATTCTGTTTGATGGGTTAAAATTCACACAGCCTCCTTCATCTTTTATACCTTGTTTGGTTTTCAAAATTGCAGATACATTTTTGTTTATGAATCTGTTTCTTTGTTCCGTTTTTATTAAATTAATCTGTGAAAATATGCGCTCGCATGCAGCATTCGACACTGGTATACATAATAGAGATTTACTGAAACTAGTTATATTCCTGTATTTTAATGTACCATCACTGTTAGAAATTTTCCCTAATTCCAACCAAAATTGTTCACAAGAAAGGGGTGAGCCAATACTCGAAGATGTTTGAGTGTTCTATATTCTTCGTCAATTATCTGCATTTGTTCTGGCTGTACTTCGTATGGGAAAGTTTCCATAACATTTCTTAAACTACTAAATTCTTTATTTACGGCAGTGTGTGAGTCAAGAAATTTCAGTTCTCGGAAAATTTCATCTTCAAAAGGCAAACGTGATTTCAATTGCGTGCTCAATTCAATTTAAAAAGATTGGCACTTTCTGAAAAAATCAGCAATTTGTTCTTTCATGTTTGTTTCCCCTATGTTTAATTAATTCTTGACCCACTTGAATCCCTAAGTACATATTATTCAATGGCAAATAATTCACACTAGATTTTGGGTCTAATGTAAATACGTTGTGAGTGCTTTTTAACCGACTTCTAAAAAAGGAGGAGGTTCTCAATTCGGATGTTTGTATTTTTTTTTTTTTTTTTTTTTTTTTTTTTTTTTTTATGTTTGTCCACGCATAACTCCGTCGCTTGCCAACCGATTTGAAAAATTCTTTTTTTGTTGGAAAGGGTATACTTCCCAAATGGTCCCATGAAAATTTTATCGAAATCGGACGAGCCGTTTCTGAAAAATCAAAAAAAGTCGAAAAAAATAATTTACCTTGATGATCTTTTCGTTTACTCTGCATTGCGTTTTTTGTTCGCGCATAACTCCGTCATTTACGAATCGATTTGGAAAATTCACTGACCCACTAAAAAGCGCGAAAATAAAAACTTTTTTGCAAAAAATAAAACCGACTTCCATATCAAAACACTACAAAGCCAAAAATAATTTTAATTTCGGAAGGCGGTGTGAAAAAAAAAGAAAATACAAAACCAATAACACCGACTACCGAAATTAAAATTATTTTTGGCTTTGTAGTGTTTTGATATGGAAGTCGGTTTTATTTTTTGCAAAAAAGTTTTTATATAATTAGTTTTCATATAGCAACCCAAAATCGACAAGTACATATTAGAAGCATCATCATATAATCTTTCAATGCACGGGTAGTCGCCTTGAAAAATTATATTAAATTTGTTTACAATCGGCAAAATGTAGTCTAAAAAGTAAAAGTATAATTTATTCATATCATTATTAAAAGAATGATACAAAAATTCTGATTACATAATGCTATCACTCAAATATTGGTCTTGAAAAAACAACTGCAGTGCCCTCCATTGCTCAATTATTCTATTAACACAAGCATGAAGCGATAGCCATCTTATATCATAATGACGCAGTAGTCTATGTTTTTCAGTGTCAGTGAAATTTTGGAACTCAACAAATTCTCTTTGACGCTTGCTGCTTTGAGAAAAATATCCAAATACTTCTTTTACTATCTGTTCTAAATTTCTAGGTAGTATTTTGCAAGCATGACTAACACTTAATGCTGCAGAATGACAAACACATTTTATGAATAAGCACTTTGGGTTCACTTCTTTAATTTTTGTAACAATGCCAGAGTGTTGATCAAACATCACATTCGTAGTATCAGCAGCGAACCCCATCACGTCTTTAATATCTAAACCTAACTCGGATAACTTTGATGACAAAGCATCAAATAAATGATCTATAGTCTCAAGTCTCACCACTTAAATCAACTAAATCAAGGAATATGGTTTGTACTTTACATTTAGTTTCAGAGAAGTATGTGATTACTATCGCCAACACTTTGATTGTGGTGACATCTGTACTTTCATCGATTACAATTGAATATACTGGTTTACCTGACGGAGATACAGTATGAAGTATATCTTCAATCATAACTTTTTCAAATTCGGGTCCTAAAACGTTATAGGTAATAGCTGCTGCTTTGGTTCTCTTGCAGGAAAATTCTTTTGCAATTTCGGAGTCAGGAAAACATTTCACTATAACATCACTAAGATGATCCATAGCTCTAAAAGAGATGTTGTGTTCTGAAAGAAAACCGCATAAACGCAGCTCCGCTTTCTTAACTTCGTCTTTCAGTGGTGCCTTTTTGAAAAATGTGTCAACCTGGAAACAAGTAAAAACATAAAATAATTATACATTATGATCATACACTAAATAAAGTACCTCCGAACTTCTAGACTTTAGGTACAGTAATTCTAATTTTACTAAAAACTAAAAACAAGTTAAGCTTACCTTTGACTGTCCTTCATATTTTTTCAAGTTCGATTTATGCTTTTCAGTATTTGCATGTTGTTTTATAGATGCTAATCTACTTTGGAGTTTCGCACTGCACGCTTTATAAAACGCAGCGTACTCGTCATCTTTATAACGTGAAAGCCACAAAGAAAACTCCGGAATTTGTTCCCATTTAGCCAAATAACTTTGCTGGAAACTAGACATGTTTTCTGGATTCTGAATTGCGTATCAGATAACAGCGTATTAGCATGAAGGAAAATGACAACAAAAAATCGCGCCCTCTATTTATATTACGATGAACACGTACAATATAAACTTAGGGAATTACCCTAAGTTTCAATTTGAAAGTTTGAAACCAAACCTTCAAAGATTAAGCCAAGTGCAGAACAGAAAATCATTTTGTGACTAGATGATTCGATAATCGATACTTTTTGTAATTCTAGGGGGGCCACCTGTCATGTCCTATCTGTAACTTACTGATGAAAATGAAAATAAAATAATAATAATAATAAAATAATCCAAAATGAAATATAGACTAAATCCGGAAATTCCCCTGAACATCAATGTACGCAGTTCTTTTTTATAATAATTTTATGACATGGCTATGGTATTGCCATTACTTTTTTCCAAAATATACCCAAAAAAACTGGCTTCGCCTTTACCTTTAAAAATACAGACTCTTGGAAAACTTACTAAAATATACTCAAAAAGTATTAAAATACTGAATCCGGTCACACTGTTTTCACCATAATATTGACATTTGATTTGACATGATAGATGACATGTCAAAAGCAAAGTCTATGTTCATAGACAAGAACTGGATGGTAATGGAAACTCGTTCATCCAAACATTTAAACATCTCATTTACAGTCTAATTCTAATGTAATCTCATGTATACATACGGATCTTACTCTGTGTGCTCTCAACGTACGTTGTACTTGACAACGTACTTAAGAATTATTATAAATTTAATTAAGTAGGTACGATAGTACAAGAGTCGAACGTATGTATGTACTTTTACTTGATAGATAAATAGAAGATACCTCATTGGGCCTTCTAATGATTAAAATCTCAACAGACTTCATGCGAATTCTCTCTAACCCTCCATAAACTTAACTTTGGCACAGCCGATAGCGACTAAAATATGTAGATGATACTTTATGCCGCCTCTTCACGTTGGCCAACATAGTGGTGAAGAGGCCATTGGCCAAGAGATCGTGATGGCGTCCACACGTTGGAAGGTCGTTCAGTTTGCTTCGGTAATTCGATTCAGGCCAATGTGCGGACGTATTTATCATTTGAATCAGGTGCGTGCGATCCACAGAACAGAAAAACTTTTTACCAAAAAATTAAACCGACTCCCAAAAAACACTGCAAAGTGAAAAATAACTTTAATTTCGGTAGTCGGTGTCTTTAGTTTTGTATTTTCGTTTTTGGCACCGACTTCCGAAATTAAAGTTATTTTTCACTTTGCAGTGTTTTTTGGGAGTCGGTTTAATTTTTTGGTAAAAAGTTTTTATTTCACTGTTTTTAGTTGGTTGATTTTTAATTTACCTAGTTACCAGAGCCTAAATGTCAACTACTTATAAAATTTTACAAAATATTGCTTTTCCCAATGTTGGGCCGTTAATTTTTGAGGAGTTCTCCTGGTACTTCACCATCAGCTATACATCACCATATGCATTGTGACGAGCATAAAGTGCTTAATATCCATATTCAAGTAATCGAATCGCAATCCACGAAATACTTACTATTGAGTAGTTTCAGCGACCATCTGTGGTCTTCATCATCAGTTCCACTTCCCGAAATGGTACTTTTTGAGAGCAACTGCACAAGTTACTATAAGGAATACCGAAAACGCTATAGGTGTGCCTATAATATTTGAAGAGTTCCCTCGATTTCTCTAGGATCCCATCATCAGATCCTGACTTGGTGACAAATGGTACCAATTTCAAAGTATACCCTTTCAAACAAAAAAAGAATTTTCCAAATCGGTTCAGCCGTCTTCGAGTACTCGGTGATCATACATAAAAAAAAAAAAAAAAATATACGCGTCGAATTGATAACCTCCTCTTTTGGTCGTCGGTTGAAAATTAAGTAGAAGTGCCCCTACACTCTCTCAAAACGAGAACCAGTGTCGCCAAACTCATTCATTTGCTATTCAAATTGTCCATTACACACATAAAAAAACAGTGATATAGGCTACAAAGTTGAAACGCAACTTTAACAAATCATCTTCTTAATACTGTTAAAAATTGAGTCTTGTGACAACGAGCGAAAGTTGTTATTATTTGACATGATATAATTAATAAAGGCGTTTATCTATACTAATATTATAAAGCTGAAGAGTTTGTTTGTTTGTTTGTTTGCTTGAACGCGCTAATCTCAGGAACTACGGTTCTGATTTGAAAAATTCTTTCAGTGTTAGATAGCCCATTTATCGAGGAAGGTTATAGGCTGACCAATAGGAGCGGAGCACTAATGAAGAATGTTTCAAAATCGGGGGATTCTTTTTTACACGCGGACGAAGTCGCGGGCGGAAGCTAGTCGTTTATAATACTTAAATCGAACAATTTATAACGACTTCAGCTACTCAACGCTAGATGGCGCTGTAACCAATTTATTCTATTCGGAACGCTAAGAACTTTGAAATAGATGTCATATTTGCATGCACATGTCTTTTTCTACTCAGATAGAGAAGTAGACAAATATCGGTATTTTAATATCGATGTTACGCATTTTATTCGTATGAGCAATGTAATAATTTATCAACATCATACAAATGCTCAGTAATGGAAATAGGTTGATCATCTGCAAAAAATAGAATCTAATAGGTTGGGGAAAAAGTTTCTTCGCATTTTTTAAGAAAATTCAAAACATTTTTTAATATAGTTTATTTACAATTAACTAAAGTATGTAGGTACCATTTTGTTCGATAACTTTTTGGAATCTTGTAGGTAGGGACATGATCCCATTGCTATAGAAATTTAGGGATTTCTGATCAAAATACCGCGACAAGTGGTTTTGGCAGTCCTATATAATTCTGAAGAGACCGAAACAGGTGGAAACTTGAAGGTGCAAGGTCAGGACTATACGGCGGATGCATTAACACCTCCCAGCCAAACTCTCTTAATTTTTGCTGAGTGGCTAAAGATGTGTGAGTTCTAGCGTTATCATGATGAAAAACCACACCCCTTCTGTTGATTAATTCCGGCCGCTTTCTCTCAACTTCTTGCTTTAATCTCATGAGTTATTCGCAGTAGAGTTCAGAATCGATGGTCCTGCCTGGTGGTAACAGCTCATAATGAATAATGCCCTTCCAATCAAACCACACACACAGCATCACCTTGTTGCTAGTTAACCCGGGTTTCGCCACAGGCTGTGAAGCCTGACCGGCCTTTGACCACGACCTTTTTCGCACGTTCTTGTCGTACATGATCCACTTTTCATCACCAGTAATCAGCTTCTTCAATAATGGTTCGATTTCATTTCGTCGTAATAAAGAATCACAAATGAGTACACGGTTCATTAGGTTTCTTTCAGTGAGCTCGTGAGGTACCCAAATATCAAGCTTTTTTGGGTAAAAGTCTAAATCGGCTGCAGGAGGAGGGGGTGGAGGGTGAGGGGGGTTCTGTACCCCCTCGTCCCTAGCACCACTCCCACGAAAAGGTAACTCACCGTTTCCGAGAAAAATGACTTTGTAACCTAACCTCAAAACACTCAAAGTAGCCTAAAAAGCGTAGTGGGAGCCCAGGGCCCGCTTCGCGGGGTTCAAAGGTTTAAAAAAAAGTAATTTTCTCGAAAAATATTCATTACCTTTTAATAACAGTGGTAGCGTTATAATCGGGGACCCAAGCCCTACCAGTTTTAACCAGTTTTACCCCCCGAATCCTGCAGCTGTGTACCCAGTTTTTTCAAATGCGCCAAAACTGTTTTGTGGTCAATTCCCAGTTCTTCAGCTACGTCGTAACTACTGATATGATCTTGCTCCACTTTTTCAAAAATGGCTTAAGTTTTTAACACCCTCGCTACGCTCGGGAGTAAACCTCGGGTCCTTCGTTACGCTCGCGATTTAAATCGTCACCCGCGACAGAAGACACTGCTTTATCCCCTTGGTTAATAATCTACTATTATCATGGTAGCAGCGCGTGGTTACAAGTGAAAGTAACCAGAAAAGTCATCAACCAAGTTTAAAACAATCCGGGAAGACAAATATTCATAATGCAATCACCAAGTTGTAAAATTGACATTTGTCACCTGGAGGGTGCGAAGAACTGGTCGACTTGGAAATTTAAAGCGACATTACTACTAAGAGGTATGCCCGGTGGATTGGATGCGGTAAACGGTGCTTTAATAAAACCCGTGAAACCTATTACCAACAATGTCGACGAAATTTCTCAAAACTACTGCTATAGAAAAATGTAATAAAATTTACAGTTCTGCATTTCTGCTGCTTGCCGCAAATATGTCAGATGAAACTCTTCAGAAAATCAAGTGTTTAACTCATCTAAAGAAGTTTGGGACGAACTACATCGTTTGTTCGATGGCACGTCTGAAGACAACAGTTATGATCTATGTATGAGGTTTTTCAGCTATTCAAAAGATCAGTCACACGACATCACAACTCATATCTCCAAAATAAAAACAATTTGGTCAGATTTGATAAATTAATGAATTAATATAGATAAGTCTGAATTACCAGATATCCTATTAATCTGTAAAATTCTTCTACTCTACCTGAACCATATTTCCCATTCAAATCAAGCTGGATGTTGATGTCAAAGACAGATTGATCAATAGAAAATCTGACTACACAGCTCTTTGCCTATGAGCGATCTATCTCTTTGAAAAGTGAAGGTCCTGCAGAAGCTCTAGCCTTACAGAATTATAATAAAGCAAAAAGGAAATGTGGATGTTCAGGACTACAAGAAGCCAGTGCAACGATACTGGTGTATCCGAACTGTCCACGGTTCGTGGAGCCCTACCGTTGCTTTCAACAACAATAAACAAAACTACAGGCTCTTCGGCCTACAACCATATATACAAATAACTTATCGGTACCACTTACCTTCTGCGCTGGGTCCGCCAACTTCGACCTTCCTAGGTCACGCCCAAGTGTGGTATGTATGTAAATATGAGGTGAGTAAATGAAAGTGTGATGTAAGTCAAGTGTTCTGAACGGTCACAAGGCGTCGATCTCCAGATGGCGCGGTTCAGACAGCATTACAGCCCAAACTCGCACCGGATTGAAGCTATTTATCACTACTTATTTCCAACAAATGCGCGTGCCATGCGGTGCAACAAACCGGCGATAAATCCCAAAATATCCCAGGCTTTCATCAAATGGGGATCACAAATTCCAATTAATCGTTACTCGCGACCCAATTATCGGTTTC
This sequence comes from Tholera decimalis, assembly GCA_943138885.2. Taxonomy (NCBI): domain Eukaryota; kingdom Metazoa; phylum Arthropoda; class Insecta; order Lepidoptera; family Noctuidae; genus Tholera; species Tholera decimalis. The sequence goes on from OW964569.2 coordinate 24,809,345, forward strand.
CACAGGCGATTCCAAACGATATTTTACCAATTATAATTAACTCAACAGGTCCCAAGCGGACATTTTTCAACAAGGAAGCAAAATCTATCTGTCAAGTCAAAGTCAAGTGTCAACATCAAAAAGACAATAGAATGTTGCCACACCAAAAAGATCGTTCAAAAATACATTTGGGACGCAACATCTACCCCCCCTGGACGGGCCTACCCGTCCGCTAATCAATTGGAAGTCTTGACCAGGTTGCGAATTCAACACAGCTTCAATGCGGCCAAATACCGTAGCTAGTTCCTCAAAGGTGAGAACGGTGTCTCCCAATCTCTCCGCCGGCGTCCCTTTGCCGCTTTCACCGCGGCCCCAAAAATACCCCCCCAGTGGGGGTAGGCTGGCGGGTCAAACAACCAAGTGACCCCTCGGCGGGCCAAACTATTACCAATGTCAACCTGGCTCTCATTAAGGAAGGCGTATACCTTCTTCAAATAGTTACTTGTACCCTTGTAATTCGTACCGCAATCGGACCTAATCAAAGAAGGTAACCCACGGTGAGACACAAATCTTTCCAAAGTCGCCTCAAAGGCCTCTGTCGAGAGGGGGGTTACCAGCTCCAAATATACTGCCTTGGTTGACAGGCAGACAAACACACAAATAAGCCTTAACAATCTTACTATTACGAAGGGTGGACGTCTTCAACAAAGGGGGACCAACAAGTCCGTTACGACGCCAGCAAAGGGCCTCGCCTCATTGACGCGATCAGCCGACAAAATCCAAATTTCTCGCTGCAGAATGGCCAACAGCGCATTGCAACCGGCATGCGAGTTCTTAGTGTGACGATCAGTCACCAACAATTGAACCAAGTGGCCCTCCTTGGGCAACAAAAGGGGGTGACGGGCCCCATAAGGAAGGCTAGAGTGCCTCAACCATCCTCCAACAGGGTTTCCCGAAGTGGCTCGTCCCAACCAAGTTCAGTTATAACAAGGGCAGGAGCACCAATTTTAGGGTACGGACAACTCACAAGGGTGATTTCAAACCAGGTCCTTCCCTCAACAGTGGTGACAGCCGGTTCGCCAATTCCCCAAATCTTGCCTGAAAGGTCATTCACCTTCAGGCCAACCTGTCCCGCTAACCAAGACGACAAAGGCAACCCTGGACTCCCGTGTCCAAAATGGCACAGACCACAATCGAGTCACCCAAGGGTCCCCAGACCTTGACCGAGGCCGTTGGCAACAAAGCCGTCTTGATCGGGGGGTCCTTTAGCGGGGCAGGCGTCAATCTCTTAGTGATGCCTGGGCGGCGACCGATCGCCGCATCCAGTCTGCCTTCGTTCACGACGAGGCCTACAATCCAAACATTCGTCCGCGCGGTGTCCCGAGCCGCTCGCCATCACTGGAGGGGCATATCCCATCGGATGCCCGAATGGCGGAGGGCGCGACTCCAGCCGGGGACGCTCCGCCAACGGAGGGGAAAGGCAGCGGCGCCGACCCGGCCACTGCTGCCTAGCAGCCAATGCGTGTTCTCCCTGACGAGGGGAGACCAAATGGCGCTCGCGGGGCTCCCGTTCAACTTGCGCGGGGGGTGGAGTGCGGCGTACAGAATTGCGGGTCTCAGCCCGGTGCTCGTCTCCGGGGTACCCCCCCCTGCGCGAACCCCCCATCAGAAGCTGGTCTGCTGGAACGGTTCGCGTTGGCGCACAAAATCTCCAAGTGGGACCCTTCACAAATTCTACACGGGCGGGGGTCGGGGCAGTCCCGATGGAAGTGGGCCCCCAAGCACGAAAAGCACAAACGGCGTGCGTTGACAATACGGCGGCGGGCACTTACGTGCAAACTCAAAAGGTCCGGGCAACGCGCCATGACATGTCCCGTTGCCTTACAAAAGTCACAATGATGAGGACTCCGGGCACCAGCAAAACGGGGGCGGGGCGATCATCAACAGGCCCCCTGGCCCGAGGACTCCGGGCGCCAGCAAAACTGGGGGCGGGGCGATCATCAACAGGCCCCCTAGCCCGAGGACTCCGGGCGCCAGCAAAACGGGGGGCGGGGGGAACATCAACAGGCCCCCGAGCCCTAGTCCGTCCCTGGTCTCTAGGCTGAGAAGGTAGTGGGGGTGACCCCGTGGCGCCACGAGTGTTATCCGAAACCCGACACTCGTCTTCCAAAAATTTGAGGAGGTCGTCAAAGGGGGGAAGATGGGTGGCACTATCCCCACCATACTTCTGCTCAAAACGTGACCTCAGCTCCGCGGGGAGCAACTGCAGCACTATGTGCACCAACAAGTAGGACCAATGTTCCACCGGTAACTCCAGGCGTCTCAAAGCGTTGGTCGCTGAGACCAACAGGTTCAGCAAGTCAGTGCGCAACGTCGACGTGCTGGCAATGGCCGGTAGTCCCAAAATCTGGTCGATGTGCACATCAGCCAGGCAGCGCTTGTTCTGATACCGTCGGGAGAGAAGCTCCAGAGCGGTCGGGTAAGAGGAATCCGTCACCGGCAAGTGGTGCACCAAGGCTCTGGCTTCGCCCTCCAGGACAGACAATAAATAGGCCAGCTTCTGGGCAGGTCTGAGGTCCGAGCGTGCATCGACAAGACTCTCAAAGAGATTTAGGAAGCACAGCCAGTGGTCCAAGCGACCGTCAAAATGTGGCAGCTCCAGGGTGGGCAGCCTACTCAATAGTCCAGGGCCTGCAACAACGGGGGTCTGCGGCTTGGCCGCATCAGGCACCCGGCTCTTCAAAATTTCCCGCGCTCGTAGACATATGACATCCCCCAGGTGGACAATCTGGTCATAGTCACCCAAAATCTTATCGCGGGCTGTCTGATCCATCACCCCTAAATCCACGTCCATGATGTACTCGTTGAAGCGTGTGAGCGCAGCATCAGCTGACTTGATCCTCTCAATCACTTGCTCATACCGAGCAAGGGTGAGCTCTTCCAATTCCACACGCTCAACCGTTGCAGCTGCCGATGTGAACCATCTCAACTGTGAGGTCAATCCGGCAGCAGCCTCCCTGACTGCCCTTAATGAGGCCATTGCAACAATCAAATATTAATTTAAATCAGTTAAAATTCACTACACAAACAAACAATGACTTGTTAGCCGACCAAATAATCTCACCAAAATAAAACTTAAATTCAATTATTTCAAGTCCAAATCCGACCCTGTACTTATTCCAAGTATGAATCTAGCTTGGTACAGATGGCTAGTTACAAAATAAATAACAATTCAATCTATATATTGTGCAGGATCAACACCAATTAAACAACAATTGACTGTATAATATTGCTCCGGACAATCTCTAACAACAATCCAATAAACAAATAAATGCAATAAGTCAATCCACACCATTCAATTCTTGTTATGTTAACAAATGTGTGATTATTATTTAGATAACCTTTTAAATACAGATCAGTGACATTCAATTATTAATTGCAACAAATATACCAAATTATGTACCAAAGACAACTAATAATTCCTAATTTCACAAATAAATCTTACTTGTCAATTCAACAAAGGGGGGCTACAGTACAAATTACAAATACAACTTCAATTGATTCAACCTCAATTAGATAGCCCGGATGACATGGTAATATATTCAAAACTTATTAAGTTATAAGTTATGTTAAGTAATTAAACTAAAGTTATTTTCAAAACTTCCAATTTACTATGTGGATTTATTATTAAAACCCACGCTCTGCTTACCAAAATGTTCAGGACTACAAGAAGCCAGTGCAACGATACTGGTGTGTCCGAACTGTCCACGGTTCGTGGAGCCCTACCGTTGCTTTCAACAACAATAAACAAAACTACAGGCTCTTCGGCCTACAACCATATATACAAATAACTTATCGGTACCACTTACCTTCTGCGCTGGGTCCGCCAACTTCGACCTTCCTAGGTCACGCCCAAGTGTGGTATGTATGTAAATATGAGGTGAGTAAATGAAAGTGTGATGTAAGTCAAGTGTTCTGAACGGTCACAAGGCGTCGATCTCCAGATGGCGCGGTTCAGACAGCATCACAGCCCAAACTCGCACCGGATTGAAGCTATTTATCACTACTTATTTCCAACAAATGCGCGTGCCATGCGGTGCAACAAACCGGCGATAAATCCCAAAAATATCCCAGGGTTTTCGTCAATCCGGGATTACAACTTCAAATAATAGTTAACTCAACAGGTCCCAAGCGGACATTTTTCAACAAGGAAGCAAAGTCTATCTGTCAAGTCAAAGTCAAGTGTCAACATCAAAAAGACAATAGAATGTTGCCACACCAAAAAGATCGTTCAAAAATACAATTGGGACGCAACAGTGGATATTGTGGAAAAGTCGCTCACAAAGTAAGGCAATTTCATAAATGGAAAGCTGACGCAAGGGCGGATCCAGCTTTGGTGCCAGGGGGGGGTCACATAATCGTGGTCAAGTCACAAGAAGTTATAATTTGTATTTCCTGACTCCACTGCCACTTGGCCATCCACTGCCGATATTCGTTTACAACGACAGAAATAGAGTATTATCTAATAACAATGTTTAAAAAATTTAATTAGTGGTCCACCTAGGTCCTGGACCCAGCCCAGGGGGGGGTCATGACCCCATGACCCCCCCCCTAGATCCGCCAGTGAGCTGACGGTAAACCAGCCAAGTCTGAAGGTAACCAGACCCCAACAAATTTGAACTTAATGCTCATGCTCATACAAATTATGATACATCGAGTTAGTTCGTCGATAATGGTGCAACTAATCATGTCACTTGCCGGAATGACTATTTTTCTAGTTTTTAGCATTTTGTAGATAATCGTATAGTGACTATTGCTAATGGAGCTAATGTCAAAGCAATTGGCAAAGGTACTGTTGACTTGAAAGCAGTTATAAATGGCAAGGAATCCAGAGTAACACTCTGTGATGTATGGTATGTACCTGATATTAAGCGAAACCTATTCTCTGTACTGGCCACTCAAGGCCGACTAAATAAAAGTGTTTTCATGTCTGAAAGGGAACACTACTTGCTGAAAGTTGATGGACAAGTTAGACTGACTAGCAAAAGGATCAAGAATGGTGGCTTATACATGCTCAATGTAGAGACTATTACAAACTCAACACCTAATGTAAACATTTTGTCAACAGAAAACATACTACAACTGTATCAAGAAAGGTTAGCCCATCAGAATAAAGGTGAACGCTGACCTAGCCGCACCGCACGCGCCGCAGTCTTCGCATTCGAATTCTTTATATGAAGTTCTATGCAACTTCGCACACCTACCCGCGCTGCAGTCCCCGCAGTCCCTGAAACGACCGAACTCCCCAAGCCGCTGCTGATGACGTCACCCGCATGCAGCGGACGCTGCGGCTAGCGCAGTGTGGATGACGTCATTTGCATCCACGGCGCGCAGTGTTGCCAGATATAGAGATTTCGCGGTATCCAAACAGATTTTCAACATGTCATACCGATAAAAATTTGAGAGTAAAATTTATACAGATTTTCAAACATTTTTTTCATACAGAATTACCTCAAATGGTAGGAAAAGTTCGAATCCTTTTAAAATACGTAATCCAAAAAGACGCTGAAAGTTACAATTTTATTACTCAATCTTAAGAGAAATCAGTAAACGTCGTCGTCGTCGACGTAGGTGGTAAGTAGATATTTTAAATATATCGATAAAATTCTTTTGATTCTTAAGTAGCGTCACTAGTTCAATCCGCCATTTTGAAATACCAGTTATTGTAGGTATGGCACGTTTATTTTGTAGGTATATCAAGTCCATAGAGTTTCTTTAGTCTGAGGTATAATGTCTTAACTAGTTCTATCAGCAATCTGACAACTGCACAGAACAAATATACTCCTAGCGGAGAAGAATGTCAACTTAGTACAAAAAATTTGACGACAAAAACTGGTGCACAGAGGCGCCATCTCTTGGTATACCCAAATAAGTTTATGTAGCGGGAATTTCGAATATAAAAAATAATATTCAAAATTCCCGCTACATAAACATTTTTTTTTAGAAAAATTATTTTGATATAATTTGGCTTTTGCACCTGCAAGATAACTTTTCAGTTTTCTTGCAAGTGCAGAAGCCAGCTGGAACAAAAGAAAACAGTATGTGTTGATTGTAAATGTAAAAAAATATTTATTTCTTTCATTACAATATTGTGGTACATAAAATAAAGTTAAGTATAAGTACAGAAAAAATATTGCACATTGCACAAAAATATAACAATATTTTTTCTGTACTTATTTTATTTTAAATAAAATAAAATAAGTACAGAAAAAATATTGTATACAATTAGATCATTAATATAATGACTATCGACAACACAATAGTAATTATAAAGTCCATAATTCACATTCTGGAAACTCACCTTAGCAAGGTGAGTTTCCAATCAAATCAAATCAAAATAATTTATTTCACATAAACCTACATGGGCACTATGTAACGTCAGAAGCTAGGTGCACGGTTCTTATTGGTCGTTCTATGGAGAAGACGACGAGAAACTCCACGATTACTCTTATAAAAATAATTGGCTTTTACAATGTGTCAAACTCGTGGTATGGGAGGACAGTGTAGGCCTGTCAACAAGTACTAGGTACTTATTAAAATAGAAAATGGTCTACAAATCTACAGTTTACAAGGCCTACAAAGTTCTCACATTCACATAATATCAGAGAATTTGAATAAAAGATAAATAACATTTACAACCACAAATAGAGTAGAAATTAGAATTGTAGGTATATATTGTCAAATAATGAGAAAATGATGTCAAAGAAGTATGTTACAAAATAATCATCGTAATTTGGGAGCAGTACACCTTTACAAACTAATAATGATTACAAAATGGATTACAAAAATTATTCAAATATTCATGTAAATTATAATAACATTTATCAATTATTAACAGTAAAATGTCATCATTTTTACAGATTTAAATTTTAAACATGTTTTAAAATGGCAATTTTTTTTTTCAGTGCTGCCTGCGAGGCTGCTTCTGCAAACTCTCTGTTTCTTAGCAGCAAACTCTCTGTTTCTGCAGTATCTTTTGACACAAATTTGAAAAACACTGTTTCCTATAAATTGTATAGTACCTTGTTTGTGTTTTTCACATTTATTCAAAAAATTATAGTCTATTTCGCCCAATAATATGTTAATGGTAGCTTTAATACACGATAAATGAGGATTTTCTTTAAAAAAATTATTAACTTTTTGGGCACAGTTTTCGACACACATGATAAAATCGCGTGATGCGTACATTAAACTTTTTTTCATATCATTGTATTCTTTGAATTCAACAAATAGATGCGTGGTGTCAGTTTCTTCTGCGATAAATAATCCTTTGCAAGTGGAACATTGATTTTTATAATTTTTTATAATAAAACCACAAACATATGCACACGCTTGTAATTCAGCATCGTCCACAGTGCCTTGTTCTAAAATATCGTCATCCAGCTCCAGTAAAATTGCTCCTCTGTCGGCCTCTTCGGTGTCTTCTTCAGTAGTTAAGTTTGTATTGTTTAAACATTGTAAATTATGTTCATTTGAAAACAATAACTTACAATTGTTTATTATAGCATCATTTTCGTCAAGTTTACAATTGCCAACACTGATGTGAGACAAATTGCTTAAAATTGCTGTTTTTAACCCACCAACAAATTGTCCTACAGTAGGGTTTATGTTTGATCCACAATTACCCCTGATGCAACTGAATAAATTTTCAATTGGATCTTGCTGAAGTCGCCGCGTTGCTAAACTTTTAACATTGTGGTTCTTTGTTAGTGTGGTCCACAGCCGTTCTATCCCATTAATAGACCATATCCAGCCTTCTTGAGTCGGTGGCGTGCTTTTGCATCCCATAAATTGTATATTTTTAAAGAAATTTTTCATTTCTTTGAAATGGGATAAATGAGGTGAATTCCTTTTCATGTTTGTAGCATATGGTTTGCCTCTTTTTAAATCCGTAGTGTCTGCATTGACACAGTCAAAAAGTTTGTCAATGTTACTTATAACATTTGCAGTTACTGTAGCCTCCGCAGGTAGTTCTCCTGGAAATGTTCGAATAATTATTTTTAGTCACCAGGAAACACCAAAGTGAGCAAATTATAGTGATAATTTTTATAAGCAAATCAGTTACCTTGAGATATTTTTGCATATAAGCCAGCAGCAACAGTGTGACTCAACACTTGGGCGGCAAGGTATACCCGCATTTTTTGTTTGGTATTTGGTTGCAAGTGGTCTTTAGTCAGCGATGGTGCAAACACGAAATTTGGATTATTATTATCCACTTCAAAAAACTTTTCTATGTGACTCCATTTTGCCTGACCTGCAAAAATTATATCAATACAATTCAATCTATAAAAGTCCCCAATGGTCGAGCATATTAAAGTCAATTAATAACTAAAACCAGATGAAAGTTGCAGATCAATTATGTCAACTTTAGTATTTCTGGCCTAATCAGCCTACAAGCGAACAAAGAGGTCAAGATTAAATTACCTGTGCCACTTCTGTCATTTGAAGAAATATTTGTAGGACACTTTATGTTGTACTTTAAAAACAAATTCCGAAAGCACTTAAGCAGGTGGGGCGTGTCGAACAACGTGACTACTTCATTGTCATCTATAACAATGTGTGGGTGTTCTACGGAAGCACCAAGAAGGCGCAATGCTTTTCTGTTGACCCCATCTTGGTCGCACACTGAAGCAGATATGTTTAGACCAGCTGCAGTGTCGTATAACCTGAAATATATAAAACAAATTATTAAAAACAAAGCTTTCAGAGTATTGCTTGACATGCCAAAGCTCGTTCAAAAACGCATTGCAGTTTGAGTCTTGCGCCATCGTAAGATTAATAATGTTCTATTTAAAATATAGCATCAGTAACTAGCTATCTTCTACACTAATATTATAAAGAGGTATTTGTTTGTAAGTTTGTTTGTATCATGTAGGGGGGTAATCTCTGGAACTGACAGTCGGATTTCAAAAATTATTTTTGCGTTTGATAGCCATATTCTCGAGGAAGGTTATAGGCTATTTATCATCACGCCACGACACTTAGGAGCCGAACAAAAAGAAAAAAAAAAGAGTACGGGCTGGCGATGGGATGCGACGCGGCGGCTCGCGGACCAAGGACGAAGTCGCGGGCGAAGGGCTGGTAATAGCATAAAAAGCTAAACGTTAAATTGTTTGGCAGTTCAAATCTAGACGCATTAATTAATCGTAGTGTGTGCTAAGCCCATGAGAATAAAGAGAATGACAATCATTACATTACCTCTTTTATAAGAACTGCAAGCCTATCTGCTGTGACAGACGCTCCAGAAAAGTAGTAGGCAATAGGTTGCTTTACTTTTTTCCGTATACCAGCAACCATGAATACTAGAGCATAAGATGCTACTTCAGGTGTGCGTCCTTGTGGCCCATGGTCTTGAAAACCTTCAATTATGTCCAACTTTTTATTATAATATAGGTTTTTCCTAATAGACATTTCATCAAACATAATTATAAATTGGTTTTCTGAGCTAATCAGTGTTTTTGTATAGTTTCCCAATACACTAAAAACTTGTTTGTTCATCCCAACACCCATGTCTAATTTATTTAACAATGCCTTTAATGTAGATGGTGTAGGTAAACAAAATAATCTCCTGAGCAAGCGGTAGCATGTGGGTGATCTCTTGTATAGTCTAAGTGCTGTAATCTTCGCTTCAGGTGTCCACCTCCGGCCCTTTGAATTCCTTTTAAAGTTTTTAATTTGGCTCTGAAGTAGCAATGCAAATGAGGATGGAATTTTAGTTTTAATCAATTTCATAACACCATCATCCTTTTCTAAAATTTTTAAAACATCACGATTTTTGAGGGTTTTCACTCTTTTCTTAAGGCAACAAATATGTTTTACCAGTCTTCTGCATTTACTTTGCAATCGCTTTTCTTTTTCAGTTTTTGCTTGTCCTGGTTCAGTCTGTATCATGTGTTGCGTAGATGCAGATTGCTTTGCTTGTATTCCTTTTTCTATTTGTGTCTTTTTTGGCAGAGACAATGGTGATAAGTGTAAAGGAGTTGTCACCACCTTAAATTAATAAATAAGATTTATTATTATTCCAAATAACATAATTGACACCTATGGCCTTACCACTTGACTCATTTAATATAACTGTTCTAAAATGAAAATAAATACCTGTGGGTTATTTCTGCCTACTTGGTTTATGACATCTGACAGTGGCAATTGATGTGAGGGACCTGCCACAGGTTCAATGGGATGTTTTGGAAGAGTTTGTGTTATCTGAAAAAATAATTAAAATTTCAACTGGCTATCTCTTACCATTAATGCGATAAAGCCTTGTGTGACAGATGAACCAACATAATAGGCTTAGTAAAAATTGGCCAAGTGCGAGTCAGACTCGCCCATGAAGGGTTCCGTTGTAACTATAATAATATAATATAATATGTATATCTATATGACGAATACAAAAAAACCTTAAAAAATTCTTAACACTAGCTTATTTACATTTTTACAACTACGCTAAATAACTTTGTTTTTCATAGTGTTTGTATGAATTACAAAGTTATATTTGCGGTTTTAGAAAATATGCTGTATCTCAAAAACTGCTGACCCGATTTCGTTCAAACCAATTTTGGTTGAAAGTTGAAATTAAGATCTACAGACATATTTTTTTAGATTTTTCACTCCATTATTATAGAAGTTAGAGAGAGGGGACACACATTTTACCACTTTGGAAGCTTATATCTTTTAAACGATTGACTTTATGAAAAAGTGGTTTTAGAAACCTCAGTGTAATTTTTAAAGACCTGTCTATAGATACCACACACGTAGGTATAGGTTTCATAAAAAATATATTTTCAGTTCTAGTTCCATGTATGGGGGACCCCCTTTATTTTAAATATTTTTCTTAAAATCGGAAAGCGGTTCACAGAATACATCTACCTACTAAGTTTCACATTTACGGTCTTAATAGTTTCGGAATAAAATGGATGTGACATACGGACGGACGGACAGACAGACAGACAGACGGACAGACATATCGAAACTATAAGGGTCCCGTTTTTTGCCATTTGGCTATAGAACCCTAATAATTCCATTGACACCCTTTCAGTATGGAACCCTATTAAAATATTAATTTACCTTATCATAGTCTCCTTCATTACTTTTTCTTGTTGATTGTGCCTGGTTTGCGACATCTGGCAGTGCCCAATGATGTGCAAGACCCACAACAGGTTCATTGGAATGTTGAGTTTGTGAATGAAGAGTTTGTGTTATCTGAAAATAATTATTTGTTAAAACAGTAACAACTTGAATTAAGTATTGGAATATTCTCTGAATCAAATGAACTATTATTAATTTATCCTTCTTCAATTTATTAACACCATTTGCCACATTATAAAAATAAAAAATTGGCCAAATGCGAGTCAGACTCGCCCATGAAGGGTTCCATAGTAACTATAATAATATAATATAACTAGCTGACCCGCCACGACTTCGTTCGCGTTGTATCCGATACCCTACCCCTACCCCTGCCCTAACCCTACCCTACCCTACTCCTACACTATCCCTACCCTATCCCTAGCCTACCCTACCCTAAAAAATGGATAGTAGCCGATTCTCAGACCTACTGAATATGCATATAAAATTTCATCAAAATCGGTCAAGCCGTTTCGGAGGAGTATGGCAACGAAAACTGTGACACGAGAATTTTATATAAATGATAAATGATCTTTATTTTGCAAATTGGTTATTAAATAACACTTTTACACGTCATTTTTTTCCTTAAATATTAACTAGATGAGGCCGGTGTTTCCTAACTGACTACCCTGAGAAGAAACACCGAAACAAACTCAGGGGTCCGTCTCTTTTAAAGTCCATACAATCTACACTGAATTAATTATATGGGAACCTTGTAGGTTTCAGTCTGAGGCGGTCTTTTGAAGAAAGATGCTCACAGATTTGAGTGGGCCTGTCCATACAGTGCAAGCATTTGTCAAATGACGTATAGCTCAACTTAGAACAAGGAGCTTAACGATTTGACGAACAATACCAAGGTAAGGACCTTTAGGTAGGCCGCAAAAAGCACTCAAACTGCCAGACAATTTATTATGTTTAACTCGAATAAATAATTAAAAAAAAAACCTACATAGTGCACATATTCACAATCGTTTATGAGGATTATGTAGATTAGTCTGAAACGGCCTTTTGAGGAAAGACCAACCAGATTTGAGTAGACCCGTCCCGTCAGTGCAAGCCTTTGTCAGTTAGTCTGTAAGCTCAACTTTGGATTATATTAGATATTTATAATTATTTGACGAAAAAAAAAACCTTACAAATTTCTTAAAACTAGCTTATTTAAATTTTTTACAACTACGCCAAATAACTTTGTTTTTCATAGTGTTTGTATGAATTACAAAGTTATATTTGCGGTTTTAAAAAATATGCTGTATCTCAAAAACTGATACCCTTTCAGTATGGAACTCTATTAAAATATTAATTTACCTTATCATAGTCTCCTTCATTACTTTTTCTTGTTGATTGTGCCTGGTTTGTGACATCTGACAGTGCCCAATGACGTGCAAGACCCACAACAGGTTCATTGGAATGTTGAGTTTGTGAATGAAGAGTTTGTGTTATCTGAAAATAATTATTTGTTAAAACAGTAACAACTTGAATTAAGTATTGGAATATTCTCTGAATCAAATGAACTATTATTAATTTATCCTTCTTCAATTTATTAACACCATTTGCCACATTATAAAAATAAAAAATTGGCCAAATGCGAGTCAGACTCGCCCATTAAGGGTTCCGTAGTAACTATAATAATATAATATGTATATTTATTTTACGAAAAAAAAAACCTTACAAATTTCTTAAAACTAGCTTATTTACATTTTTTACAACTACGCCAAATAACTTTGTTTTTCATAGTGTTTGTATGAATTACAAACTTATATTTGCGGTTTTAGAAAATATACTGCATCTCAAAAACTGCTGAACTGATTTCGTTCAAACCAATTTTGGTTGAAAGTTTACATTAAGATCTACAGACACATATTTTTTTTTTGATTATTCACTCCATTATTATAGAAGTTAGAGGGGAGGGGACAAATCGGAAATCGGTTTACAGAATACGTCTACCTACTAAGTTTCACATGTATAGTCCTAATAGTTTCGGAATAAAATAGCTGTGACATACGGACGGACGGACGGACGGACGGACGGACGAAACCGTTTTGACTTGTACACAGAGGGTTCTTTAACTTCCTAGGAAGTATACAGTTATTTAAATTAATCAATTTTCCTTTACTTCTGTACTAATGATGCTTTATATCTATAATTTTAGCTGGTGGAACATGATATTCTAACAAAAATTAACATTTCAATTTACACTTTGGATACAGAAACCTTAACAATAAAGTTCTAACCTGTACAAAGTTTTCTTCAGGAGCAGCATGCCTACGTAGTTTTTTGGTAGTGAAGTCCACATAGGAAGATTCCTTAAAATGTGTATGGCACAGCATTCGATGCTCATTATACAGCTTCATTTGTAAATCAGGCGAAGACCACTGTCCATCAGGGAAACAGAATTTCGCCCATAGTTCGCAGCTGTAAGAAACTAAACTGACTGATGAAAAAGGTCGGTCATAGGTTATTTTGATATAGCAAATTAAAAATCTGAGTTTAGTGTGTAAAATTGTAGATAAACAATTATGTAAGGGCTATAGATTGCCAAATTTATGAAGCTAAGTACCGGAGATAGTTGTTTCTTCCCGGTTTAGGAAACCGATGGAGAGTTATCTCTGGATTCGCACTTGAACTGCCACACATGAAGCACTTCCTTTTGTGGTATTTCATTGTTAACCAGAAAGTACCGAAACACAATGAAAAACAAATTAAAATAACTGAAGTAAGCAAGCACAAGCCAAACAGGAAGACATTTTATTTTAATTTATTTATGCTGTGTTGCTATGTCAGGTTTTAACCTTCCTCAAAATCTTTCCATAATTTACTTCAAATCAATACAAAACAATGTATTTTATGTTTAATACCTATACAATGGGAGTTATGAGTTTTTAAATTATTATGTCATTTCAAAAAAATATATTACTTGAAAGGTGCCCCTATAACTATTCTTATACCTATAGAGTTAAACTATAGTTTTACCTAGGATTGAGGTAAACGTTGAAATTATAGCAACACTTAAGTTGTACGTTTTATTTTTTTTTGGAATTTTATGGTTTGTAACAAGACCTTTAAGCCAAGTCTTAATTTTTGATAGATTTTAAATAATTATTGATGGGCATGGGAGCACCGTAGCACTGGATAACTTCACTAGAACTTAACTTCAAATCATAGACATATATATTATGTGTACTTTACTTATTTGGATGTTGCCACTAAACATAAAAAAGTATTTAATATATATCTGGCAACATAAAATTGGCCCCAATAGGTATGTTCCTGATTCGACAGTAAGAGTCGACCACCCCTGGACAACTGACACAAAAAGATCTGTGGTAAACGTTATCACAAAAAGTTGTGGTATTTTTTGGAGTGGATTAGAATTTTGTATTACTGTTTTTCAGTAAAAAAAAATATCGAATTATCGTATAGTTTTTGTCTAAAACAGACTAGGTGTGCTTTCCATTAAGTAATTTCTGCGAAAATTCAAAATAAACACCCCAAAAATTCCAATAATGGAATTTCTGTAGTTAGAAAGTTCTCATGAAGTATCGATATCCTTGTATATTTTTCGAAAATATGTGGAAATATGTTACACGTCGCTTTCGGGATACTTTGGAACGGGGTGCAAATGATTTTGGTCGATGCAGTTCCACCGTAGTCAACAATGGTGCCGTCAATTTCGACGAAAAGAATGAAGGCCAACCTGGTCCACCTTGTAACTGGCTTTCATTGCGCAAAACTAAATCACACCAGAACGATAGCGGCTCAAATGGTCCGAAATGGAAATATGAACACCGAGATAAAAATTGGATGGGTGCCATAACATGGGTATGTTTGTATTTGGCAGATTTATTTTTATCACTGACATAACACTTATCTCGAACAAACGATTGGAAATTTGGTATGATAACTTCTTGTTTTGACTTTCGTTGGTAGTGGTGAAGGTTTAACACGTGCTTTTATCAGTGCTAAGAATTTTTTCGATTTTGGTGTCCTTTTTTAGTGTGCTAAGACGACCCACTGACCGAATGTTGTGTGTGTGATGATGTGTGTGGTGATGTATGTGTGTGATGATACAAGTGTGATTGATTATGTTAATTTGCGTAGCGATTATGTAGTTATAATGTAGTTTTTCAGTGAAATATTGAGATATATGTTAGGAGATTCTCTGTTGTGAGGTAATCCTGCTGCAATAGCCATTTAGTGATTTTTTGTTTTAGCGTGTGCCTGTTTAAATCAAGTAAGTTTAGTTTTTTGTGTAGTTTATTGTATATGTGTGTACCAATGACATAAAATTGGTGTTTCGCAATTGAGGTTTTAAGTCTAATACAGAGAGGCAGAGTGTTCCTGCGTTTTTCCGGTATATCTTGCAATAAGAGAGTAAGATTTGCATAGCATCTTGCTAATTATTGTCAATGACCAAAGGTATTCATAAAACTCAACCTTTTACTCACTAGTATTTGCTATAATTTAAAATTGATGATTTTACTTGTTTTTAAAACTGTCATGCTAAAACATTGTGAATTGTTAAACAAACATACACAAATTATTTATTATATTTATTTAATAGTCTTCAATTGAGATGATAGGGGTCATTATAATATTTTTGAAGGCTTGATAGTAAATAGAATTGAGAGCCTTATATGTGACTGTCTCTTTTCAAAGACTTCAACATAAAATTAACTATCCCATTTGTAGTTCCTTAACAGGGTTTATTTACGGAAACTAATAATTATGCATACACACAGTAAATTATCAAAATAAACTACCTATCACAATAAAATAATCTTAATTATAAGTAGCTTATTGGGTACTTACTAACTAGTAATAATTAATGCTAAGTACTTTATAATTTAATAGTATATGTTATGAAATTGTTTAACATTTATTTGGATGAAGACTCACACAACAACAGACAATACAAAATTACAAACATTATAAAAAAGGAAAAGGAACACTGATTTGGTCTCGTTTCTTTTTTAGGAAAATGGCTTTAATAAACTGCATAAAAGCAATGAGAAGAATGCCAGCCCACCCTGTAAGTGGCTTTTCCATAAAGGCTCTGAAATGCAAAAGAGTGAAAATGTTGCAAATGACATGTACTGGAGTTTTGACCAACAAGATGAAACTTGGATGAATGCTAAACTAAAGGTATTTATGTGTAGGTATATTATATAAAGGTATTTTTATTTGATTATGTTTGGAAAACAATAAAACATATTAGTTTTGGGAATCTATGTATTGCAGCTAGGAAGCTGACTACCCGAAGTGAAATCCATACTAATATTATAAATGCGAAAGTAACTCTGTCTATCTGTTACCTTTCACGTCTAATCCACTGAACCGACTTAAACGACATTAGGCATGGGAATAGCTTAGGACCCCGGAAAAGACATAGGATAGTTTTTATCCCAAAATTCTCACTAGTTCGGGATTTAAACGGGAAAAACCTCCTACACAACCAAAGTCATGGGCTAGAGCTAGTGTGACATATTTTACCTTCTACCTACATTCATCTACATTATGATTACATAACACAGAAATGTACCCACTACCAGTGTTGCCAACAAGACTTGCATAAAACTTGCTAAATGGCTGTTAAAATTTTGCCAAAATTATGCTAAAGGCTGTATAATTTAGCTAAAAATTATGCCAAAACGTTTCGATCAAAATGTCAATTAAATTCAAATATTATCAATTCAACATTAACAAGTATATAGGTATATGTTATGTTTTAATTGAGTATTATCAAATAAACTATTAATATCTTGGTCTTCATCCGCAGCTGATGTGCATGTAGATGTGGAAGCCTCATTACCAAGACTATACATTTCCTTGGTGCCTATAGAGCGCAGTACGTTATCCTGGACTGTGTAAGACATTTATAGCAACATTTCCCTGCCCTCTTTAAGCCGAATCTGATGTATAAAATGGCATCTTCGCTGATAAAATATGTAACTTCAAACAATCGATTTTAGCAATTATATCGCACTTACAGTACTTGCAATAGGCTTTCATCGTGTCATTTTCGACAGGCTGTAACCAATCCTTGAAATCCAGCATTTGCTCCCACTCTGCCTGGTAATGTTGACTGTATTTAGGTGGCACATTAATTACCAATTAATTGATAATGCACGTAAAACTGACAACTGCACTGCATAAAGTGTAAGAACTTTAATTTACAAAGTAAAATATTAATTTCACTTTTTTCTTACAAGAAATCAAGACAACGAATGATGATTGTCTATGGTATATTAAATTAAATTTGTATGGGAATCCCCGAATTACGGTAAAGAGAGTTTGATGTAAAGGCAGGCCCACACTTTGTCGTTATGTTGGCAACCAGTGCTGCCATCTTATGTCTCATGAAATGGTGTATGCAAGATAGTAAAACGGTAGTTTGTTTCATGATTTAACTTTTATTAAATAACTATTTTATATGCTAAAAAAACTATGCTATATGATAATCAACAAATAAAAATTCTAAACAATATAAAAGTATGCTAAATCTACCATAAATTATGCTAAATTGGCATCACTGCCCACTACTCTCTATACAAATACAAAATAGTTTGTGACAAATAAAAATTACATCACATTTGAACGTGTTCGGAGCCTCCAGTTAAGCAAAAAATGCCTGTATACTGTGCCTAAATTCATGATACTTAAAAGAGAAAAAAAAGATAATTACAGAAAAAGAGCACAAAGGTGCTGCTTATTTCAAAGCAATGTCTTCCAGCAGACCTGTGTGTGTATGTGTAGGTTGTCTGGAAGATATCACTCTCAGCAATAAGAAAGTATATTCTATCTATCTATCTATCTATGCATGTATGGTATATTTGTATTTGGTGATTAGTTTTTGATTACTAGGATAATATTAAAAAATTTAACATAATTAATGGCAAAATAAGTTATTCTGAATCAGGATTGTGTGTTTTTTACCATGAATCAATTACGTAAAGCAATATTTATTATTTGCTTAGAAAATGACTAATGAATTCTCCAGATCACCTAATAATGGCTTTCTCTTTGCCAAAACTCTGAAAACTGAAAATAGTGTGCAGTAGAGTTAATACTCTACTGTCTGTGTCTCAATCCTTATAGCAAACCTTAGATACATTTTTATTTTCGCACAATTATCTGAACAATTAAATTAATAAATCTATGGATTTCTGCAGAAATATTTGGTGAGACAAGTAATTTAAAGAATGATGAAGAATATATCAAAGATAGAAAGAATATATTCATATTAGTTTTGGGAATCTATGTATTGCAGCTAGGGAGCTGACTACCCGAAGTGAAATCCATACTAATATTATAAATGCGAAAGTAACTCTGTCTATCTGTTACCTTTCACGTCTAATCCACTGAACCGACTTAAACGACATTTGGCATGGGAATAGCTTAGGACCCCGGAAAAGACAGGATAGTTTTTATCCCAAAATTCTCACTAGTTCAGGATTTACACGGGAAAAACCTCCTACACAAACAAAGTCATGGGCTAGAGCTAGTGTGACATATTTTACCTTCTACCTACATTCATCTACATTATAATTACATAACACAGAAATGTACCCACTACCAGTGTTGCCAACAAGACTTGCATAAAACTTGCTAAATGGCTGTTAAAATTTTGCCAAAATTATGCTAAAGGCTGTATAATTTAGCTATTTGAACAATTAAATTAATAAATCTGTGGATTTCTGCAGAAATATTTGGTGAGACAAGTAATTTAAAGAATGATGAAGAATATATCTAAGATAGAAAGAATATATTCATACTGGTCATCTGATTAACAGAAAAAAGTTTATGTACCTTATTCAAATAATTAATTGATTATTTCTAGGGTCATGGCATGAAGAAACGATATGACAATACTGGAAGAAAAGCGGGTCTGCCATGTAAGCTTCGTTCATTTCGCCGTAGTAAGTCATTAGAGAATGACAATGGCACAAATGACAGTAAATGGATCCAACAACAACACAGGGCTTGGACGGAAGCTAAATTATCGGTATGTTTGTGTATGGCAGGTTGCTTTACTTATTCTTAATCCACTTCAAACGAAAAAATATATGAAAATAAATATTTAATTTCAGGATAATTGTGTTAATAAATACAATGATGTAAAAAATGACAAACGAGTTAGTCTGTGGATTACACTGCGCCAGTACTGTAAGTCTTACCATAATAATGATGATACAAATGGTAAAAAATGGAGCTTTCAACATCTCAATAGGACCTGGATGGATGCCATTACATGGGTATGTTTTACATTTTCGGATTATGTTTTCACTGAAATAATAATATTCATTATTTTAAACAAAATTTATTAATAATAAAATATACAGCCTGATTTTTTAGTCACCGTCCAAATTTTGATATTAATCTTTGACGAAAATCATTGAATACGTATTTTTTCTTTTAGTATCACTCAATACAAAAATATTGAGATATCACATTACAAAGTTATTATAAAAAGTTAGGCCCGCCGCTGATTGCAACTTTTTGTCACCGTGACTTATTGTTACTGTCACCTGCTGTCACCCACAATGCGCTCACTGAATCTGTTCTTGGGTAACAAATCGCGTTCTAGACATGGGCGTTATTAGTTATTTTTGATAACCGGTATTTAGTGGCAATAACGTTATTGATAACGGTTGCTGAATAACGGTATCACAAATGCAGTTAATCTAACTATAATAATATAATAATAATAATAATGTATTTATTTGCTCTTAAAGTACAACAAAGAAAATTGGCTAAAACTATGAACATTACGGAACATTAATTTATGGTTGTACATCAACAAATGATATATGTGATCTACTAACTCCCAAACTAAGTCAAGCTTGTATTTTGGGAGCTAGTGATTCGTAAGTTGAAGGATTTACATAATTTACAACCTTGCAGCCTTCGATTTAAAAAAATAATTAAAATAATATTTAATTTAATATAAAATTTTAAAATTAATATCAAGATGAAAAGTAAATTAAAATTCGTTAATTAACATAAAATAAAAATAAATCAAAAACTGAATTAAATTATAATTAAAAAAAGAAATGTTATTATCATAAATATATACCTTCAACCGCATAGAATGTTATATTTTACTTTTTTATAGCAAGTAGCGTTTCAGTCTGTACATAGGTCTAGAGTTTGCAACCAATTACTTAACCTATGTTTAACCTCTCGTTTGGTTAAAGTATAAATATTGATGTTTTTGTTGACCACATTGTACAGTCTTGAGCTAATTGCATCAAATTGCCTACTAGCAGATGTGGTTCTGCAAGGTACACCTGGGCAAACGACAGCACCAGAGCGTTTTTTACCTATTTTGTCATCCAGTGGCAAAAGCGAATGCCTCCGAAGTACTGTTTTTAAAATGTATAGTTGCCTCACAGTCAACACCTGGCATTCAGCATACAGTTCAGCAGTTGGGTACAACCGAGGTTTGAAATGTATCACCTTTAAGATAGCTCTTTGTGCCCTTTCTAATACAAGAAAAAGAGTTTTATATGTTCCTCCCCATACTGGTATGCAATAAATTAATATTGACTGACATAGGGCAGTATACACCATATAAATCGTCGAAGTATCAGCACTGTATCTTAGATTCCTAAAAATGTACATCAGTTTTCTCATGCGACAAGTGAGAGCTTCAATTTGTGGACGCCAGTCGAGTCGTTCATCTAGTAAGACCCCAAGATATTTAATACTACACACTCGCGTTAGTGGCAAGCAGACACAGTCTGCTGTCAACAGCTGCTATTCAGTTGTTGTATCGCTATAGTTATTACAACAACTGGATAGCTAAAATAACCACAGTATGAATATAACAAGGAGTGGAGTAAAGGGATTATAACAATACTGGTAATTTCCTTTCATAGCTTTCTTCTAGGCTTAGGACTAGCACATTTTTTATATGAAAAATATACAAAACATGTGGCGCATTTAAAAATCATCATATTTACATTGATTTATTAAATTAACATGGCTCGCTAATTCACCTTCACCCAATAATCACTATCATCATATACTATTTACACAATGGTCAATTAATCAATCCTACTGTTATTATAAATGCGAAAGTTTGTGAGGATGTATGTACGTTTGTTGCTCTTTCACGTAAATACTACAGAACGGAATTCAATGAAATTTGGTAAGTAGATAGTTGAGATACTGGAATAATACATAGACTACTTTTTATCCCAGCATTCCCAGGGAATCGGGATTTATGCGGGAAAAACCTCCCACGCGATCGAAGTCGCGGGCAGAAGCTAGTATCATCATATTATTACAGTGTTAACTCTACATAACTACACTCAAGGGACTTCGCGTATTTTGATATTATAGGAAAAAAACTATTAGAAAATTAAAAAAGAAATATTTCAGACTAGTGTTAGAAAAACAAATCTTATTTGAACGCTATTTCGTAGTGTTTTTTTTTTTTAATTTTCATCTGACGTCTTTTGCTGCACCAGTAATTTTGTTGTATTTTTTAGTTTGTAATCCACGAATCCTACTAATAATCGTCTACACGTGCAATTTGTGAATAAAAGAACAGATGTCGTAACAAGTTCAGTATTTATGATGCCGACAGTCGAGTTTATTACATACTAGAATAATAAAGTAACAAAAGAACCTATAGCTCCGCAGTTTTTACTAATTTCGGCCACTTAAAAAGTACATTTTATTATTTAATTGCTGTCGTTATTGAGACTGGGTGTAATGATTATAGAGTGTACCATTGTATGAAAGACAAGCTAAGCTTTAGGGAGTTGAACGACACTCGATTTATGTCATTAAATTCATTTTTATAAGTCAGTTTATGTCTACACAAGTATACCTAGTACTAAATACTATTATTAAACTGTGTTTGCATTGTCTATTTACACACTTAAATTTAATACACAACTACGATTACGCACTTAACTTTTATAAACTGAAGAGTTTGAATAGTCTCTTCTCAGAAAATAATAAATCGTCTCAAATCTCCAAAAACAGAAATCATAAAACAATTAACAAGTTCTTCAAATAACCGACAAGAAAACCGACACCGATACAAGTATAATTCACTCAATAATTCGAAACGGACACACACAGAAACATGTTGGAAAAAACGTCATTTCATTAAACATAATAATAATAAGTAAGTTATAACAAAAAAAGACAATGTAATCACAACAATATTTTCCACATATTAGCTAAGAGGTATGACGTACTCTGCAGATGCAGTTATTTGATAACCGTTGCCGGTTGAGACGATACCGATACCTAACGTTATTGCTACGGCAACCGTTTTCAGTTGCGTTTTGTTATAACTGACACATGTCTATCACGTTCATTTTTGTAATGGACTTCAACGAGGTTGTCAAACTAATCTGCTTATACGCTTATTTTAAATAACATGTTTTATTATATGCTTTTCGTTTAAACGCCCATCTTTACGGCTGAGTGACAAAAAGTCACCAGTGAGCGGACTCCCATAGGTACAGGGCGAGTGACAGTCACGTCACTCCGGTGCTGCCTGTCGCTGCAACTATTTGTTACCGTCTTATCACGTCACCATAATGAGCCCACTCAGTATAGTTTTCATTGCACTTGACTAAGTGACAAAAAGTCACGACGACAAAAAGTTGCAATCAGCGGCGGGCCTTAATGTTTCTAGACACCGCCGCGCCGCCGCACAGTGGGCCCATTCTGACAATTTGTGGACTTAGGCAACAAAGTTCACATATCGATGCGATTTTTTTTAATATGACGTGTTATGATATTCCTGGCAACTTTCATTCTTATAAAATCTATACTAATATTATAAAGCTGAAAAGTTTGTTTGTTTGTTTGTTTGTTTGTTTGTTTGTTTGTTTGTTTGTTTGTTTGCTTGAACGCGCTAATCTCAGGAACTAAAGTTCTGATTTGAAAAATTCTTTCAGTGTTAGATAGCCCATTTATCGAGGAAGGCTATGGCTATATATCATCACGCTAAGACCAATAGGAGCGGAGCACTAATGAAGAATGTTTCAAAATCGGGGGATTTTTTTTTCCACGCGGACGAAGTCGCGGGCGGAAGCTAGTTTCTTATAAAGTTGATAGTTTGTCTTGAAAAAAAAAATAATTAGATTTTTTTTGTATGGAGCGAATCACGTTATTTTTTTTTCTTCAATTGTGCTAATATGTTGGGTGTGTGGCGTGAGTATATAATAGCTAGGGTCATTCTCTGTCCACGAGATAAAAATCAGCGCCGGCCATCTGCGGCAGCGCGAGTAATCATTCAGTAAATCAATTTTTGTATGAAATTTTTTGCCTTTTAAAATAAATTCAAAGTATATTTTTTGTGTCATTAGGCTGATTGACCTTTTGCTTATTAAATATATAGTTTTAATAGCGCATAGGTACTTATAACTAATTATGCTATCGCACAATTGGCCCTAATTCCCTTCCAGGGGATTATTCCACGTACAATTGAAAAAAAATTGGTCGCGATAAAGCTCCAGAGCCTAGAGCATCGGCGACGTGTTGCAAGCCTATCAGTTTTCTATCGGTTACATTTCGGGGAGTGTGCGATGGAATTGCAGTCTTATTTCACCAAGCCCGTTCTATCATCGGACTACAAGACAAACGGTGATCGCTACATGGTGGACATCCCACCCATACGCACGAAAGGTTTTGCGAATACTTTCATTGCGCGTACGGCTAAGGAGTGGAATTCCCTGCCGGAGTCTGTGTTTCTTGATAGTTACAACCTGGGAGTCTTTAAGTCAAGAGTGAATAGGTTACTTCTAGGCAAGTGTGCTTCATCTTCGACCACATCATCGCCTAACGATAGGTGAGATAAAAAAAATGTACATATGTGTTTTTTTTTGGTTTATGTGGTAATTTCGTTGGACCAATTTGGCTTAACATACATGAATATGATCTGAACAATTAACTACAACAGTTTTAATTAAAAAAAAAATAATGTGTCAATTTTAGTGGACCAGCTTGACTTAACATTATATAATGTAATCCAAATATTTATACAAAAAAATAATTAAAAAAAACACGTAATATACCTTCATCGTTTGTAAAACAGGTTAAAATGGCGTATTTAATGAATTAATAATACAATGTAAACTACTAAAATGTATGTGTAAAATACTAGCAAAATTTCTTAGGTTCAAAAATAAGACAATAAAACTTAACTACCCTCATATTCAAATAAGTACACTGTATAATCAAACACGTGAAACAGATAAGCTAATGTATGGACGTATGATTTGAGTAACTACACTTGAGAGCAATAAAATCGCACACCTTGACTTTTTTTTGTTAAGGCAGTTTTTTTTTCATGAATCTGAATAAATATTAAAAAAAAAACACACACTAATTGAAAGTCTACCTCATTACCTTTCTAATGATATCAAACACAGTGTAAAAAATATCCATAAGAGGTTTTACGGCACAAAACCCAACAAACGGGTAAAATTACCCAATTTCGCTTAAGAAATAATGAAAATCAAACTCAAAATTCTTGATCAAATTGTTTATTAATAAGGTGTATTCCCTCCCCTAGCCTTGATTACAGCTCTTAATCTGTTTTTCATGGACCGTATTAATTTTACCATGAAATCTTGTGGTATAGCGTTTCACTCCTCTTCAATGGCAAGTTGAAGCTCTCGGAGGCGCGTAGGAGCAGGGCTTCTTGCTCGAACTCTTCTTTTTAGCTCATCCCAGACATGCTCAATCGGATTGAGATCAGGACTACGAGCTGGCCACTCCATCGCGGTGATTCCAACTTCTTCCATGTACTCGCAAACTGTTCTAGCGACATGCGGTCTCGCGTTGTCGTGCATTAGGAGAAAATCTTCTTCCATAAGCCACGCAAGCGGCCTCACATGTCCTTCGAGCACTTCTTCGACGTATCGTGCAGCCGTCAAACCTCTCGATCTCGGGCCGGTATTCGCTCCAGTGATGAATACAATGTCAGTTTTAGTGTCCAACATTATGCCACCCCAAAACATAGGTACACGATCCACCGCCAAAAGCCACACGTTCGCTTATGCAGCATTGTGAAAATCGCTCTGATGACCTTCTGTAGACCCTAGAGCGTCCATCATGACCATGTAATGTCATTCTGCACTCATCAGAGAACATAACAGACCGCCATTGGTCATACGTCCAATTTAAATGTTCCCTGGCAAATTGTAGTCGGGCTTGTCGGTGAGCTGTGGTCAATTTGGGATCATTTGCTGGGCGATGTGAAGTCAGTCCTGCTTCACCAAGTCTTCTTCTGACTGTCCACCGACTTATACTGACATTGCGAACTTCTCGAAGCTCTTGTCCCAGTTGAACCGCATTCAGTTGCCGATTTCTTAAAGACCTCGACACAAGAAAGCGGTCATCACGCCCTGATGTTCTTCGTCGCCGGCCAGATCCTGGTCGCCGAATGTAGCCACCGGTCTCTTGAAACCTCTGGTACACACGACGAACAGAGTAGCGGCTCAAATTTAGTCGTCGAGCAACTTCACTTTGATTAAGGCCTGCTTCGGGCAAGGTAATAACTTGAGCGGCTTCTGCGGGCGTGGTATCTATATTTTTCCGTATGCTTTCAGTAGAGATGTTATCACGTTGCCCTTCGGTATGCAACTATTTAGAATTCCTTTTTTTTTTGTGTGGCCTCTCGCAGGTCAACCTGTGAGGTTGTCGGCTGCTTAACCAGGCTTGCCTGTGGTTGCCTTAATTAATAAATTAAATAAAGCCTCCAGCCAGAGCTTATTAAAAAACTTACAAACTAGGCGACTACACGCTAAGGGCACCCTCTGTGGGATACGGACCTCGGCTTAGGGCGTCGCAGGGGGAGGGCAGCTAGGGACAGGCTGGATATCATTATTATTATTAATAAGGGAATTTAAAGCTACTGGCTCAGCGTCGCGGGCTGGCTCTGGCAAGGGTCGGGGCGGACTATTACGGGGACGTCGCGGCGGGCCTCGGCGGCGAGGACGGAAGGACGGTCGGTTTTTGTGTTTGTGTGCCACTGTACCTACTTGTTTCCCTACGGCAATCTTGGAGCAGGGTTATTGCGTCATCGGGAGTGACTAGGGTATGCCTTGGTCGGCGAATCTTAGAGAAACGCGAGGGTTCGTATTAGGGCATGAATCTCGGAATCTCGGAATATCGCAATATCGGAATCTCGGAACGAAAGTTCCGATATTACAATTCCGATACTGGGTGACCCAATATCGAAATCGGATTTTTTTTTATATCCGACAAAATTATGCTTGACGCTTTGTTGTTCTTGAGAATATATTATCAAGAAAAACGAGATTTTAACATATAAACATACCTAGTCCTTTATTTCTGTTGATTTCACTTGCACATTTTAAATTATTTATAAGTAATTTAAACTACCGAACTCAGAATCAACAAAACTTTGTTAAAAATATGGTATTAAATATAGGATAATAATGAGAAATATGATTTAAACAAATATTTACAATAATTGTTATTCCTACTTGTTGATTTTCCTAAATTCTAAGAAGCTTTGTTGATTCTGAGTTTGATAGTTTAATTACTAATAAGTATAGGATAATTATGTGAAATATGTTAAACAAATATTCCGCAAAATTTCTAGTATAAGCCTACCGGCTTTTCTGTCTTCGGTCCGCAGCACTGAGACGTTAACCAAGAAAATTTTAACACAATTGCAGGTTAACTACGAGGTGCCGTGTTCGACCGATGCAGTTAATGCCTCGAAAATGGCTTGCCTAAATACAGCGTTGCCCGAGAACACGTCCTCCCAGAGACAATGGGACGAGCCGCTCTGCAGTTTGGTACGGAATAACCTTTTAAATACGTCGACCAATACTGCTGAGCGCTCGCGCCTATTGGCTGTGGGTGAATGGGAGTCGGGCCTTCGGCTACAAGCATTACCTTCACTTAATATAGGTACTATGTTAAGTGATAACACGTTCCGGATCGCTACATGTATCCGTCTGGGTGCTCCCAGCGGTGCTCCACATCGCCGTCAATGCGGTGCGGCAGTCGACCGCCTCGGACAACATGGCCTTTCCTGCAGCAGAAGCTCTGGTTGGATAGCACGGCATGCCAGCATAAATGACATAATCCGTCGGGCTCTTGTCACCGCTGGAGTACCATCTGTTTTAGAACCCAACGGCTTAGCACGGGACGTTAGGAAGAGACCAGACGGGATGACTATAATGCCTTGGAAGTTGGGTAGGCCTTTGGTGTGGGATGTTACTTGTGTTGACACCCTTGCGCCATCTCATCTTCTCAGTACGGCGGGCTATGCTGGGGCGGCAGCTGCAGGTGCAGAAAATCTCAAACGGCGCAAATACAACAACCTAATTGGGTGCTATATGTTTGAGTCGTTTGGCGTTGAAACGTTAGGACCATGGGGTCCGAGTGTGCATCGACTCTTTCGTGACATCGGCCAACGATTAGTCGACTCCACAGGTGACCAGAGGGCTGGCCTTTTCTTTGGACAGAGAATCAGCATTGCCATTCAACGTGGCAATGC
Source organism: Tholera decimalis (assembly GCA_943138885.2). Taxonomy (NCBI): domain Eukaryota; kingdom Metazoa; phylum Arthropoda; class Insecta; order Lepidoptera; family Noctuidae; genus Tholera; species Tholera decimalis. Next base: position 24,837,012 of record OW964569.2, read on the forward strand.
GACCAGTGTTCTGGGCACTTTTCCCATTGATAATGTTGACGAATTTTTCGATGCCCTATAATTTATTTTTATTTTCGCCTGTATATACTTTATTAAACGATTGACGACATCGAAAAAAAAATATTCCTAATAATTGTTGTTCCAAATTGTAGATTGTGCTTGCAAATTTTATATATTTTTTTTTTAAATTATGAGATATTTTATTGATAATGAGTCAGGTAGTTGAATTAGTAATAAATACTTATTACTAATTAAAAAATAATGAAAAATATGTGATTTAATACAGAGGACATACTTAAAAAACAACCAATTTTTTAACCAAATTAAAGAATAGGCACGGTTTAAAAATGTTTTTTATTGTACGCAATTCAACCTTGAATTTGTGCAATTTATAATTAAAATTTGCTATTTCTAAAGAAATAACGAAATTCCGATATTGAGATCTAATATCGGAAATCAGTATCGGAATTGAAAACTTTCCGATATTACATGCCCTAGTTCGTATTGGGCGGCCGATACGATAAGGGGATTCCTATGTTGGATTGAAGTTTCAAAGAAACGCTTGGAGACGCGTTTCATGAACTGCTGGATGGTGGGCATCTTGAGGTCTACGTGAAGAGGCTCATTTCGAACATAAAAGGGCGGACAGACATATCGAAACTATAAGGGTTCCGTTTTTTGCCTTTCGGCTACGGAACCCTAAAAAACAGTTATAAACCAAATTACAAGAGGTGTGCGATTTTATTGCTCTCAAGTGTATTACCTTTTTTTATGTGTATTATATTAGTATTTCGTCTAATCATGAACCAAACATGATCATGAGGCTAGTTAAGTTCGATTTTTGTTAATGGCGTACACTATAAAAGAGAAGTGCATTCAAATTGCAAATCAAATACACTTTAAGCATAGAAAATACAACAGCAATAATGGATAGCATTGTGACAAACCTTGATTTGTTCGTTATTTTAAAAAGTTCCGAAGGTATCAGCGATTATCAACATTTATTACAAAATGTAGTTTCTCGGTTGACGCATAGTTTATCAGAAGAAGATTGTGTTACTTTAAAAGGATTTTGCCGAAAATTTACAAGAGCCGTTATAAAACGATGGCAATCAGCACACCGGAAAATAGATAATTTTCGAAGAGAATATGGAAGCTGGCTCTCGAGGCTGAGATTGATTGGCCGAGCTGTATCAAAGAAAATCTACACGAGAATGCAACTAATATAGCTCATGAAGAATGCCCTGGTACATCTGTTTCTGCGGAGCCATCAACATCAACATGTGGAACGATGACGAAGAGAAAAATTAGCTCTCGGATGCCTTTTGAAGAATTGGAAACGAAGCAAAAAAAAAAAACGGAGTGGTGACCTAATGGACTGTAATTCGACGGAACTTGTTTATGCAGCTGTATCCAAATTGAAAGAAGATGGTCAAAACCGTTTTGCATCCGTACCGTATTGAATATTTAACAAAACATCCAGAAGTAGTCGACCAATTTCAAGACATGATAAAGAAACCACCTCACAGAGAAATTTTTACTGCTTAAAAGGACTCTTGGTTTATTGTTATCCCTCAATCTATCAAAATGGCAAAACATTACATTGAAAGAGTCAGCTATTCGAGAGGGTCTTAATAATTTATACCCTTCTTACTATACAACGTGTAACGGAAACCCCATATCTATCCAAAAGGACTGAAGACAACATCTGGTATAGAGTCTCTATGCAAAGTTTCAGCGCAAAATAAGTGACTCACAGAATTGACCCCAAATTATTGGTTTCATATGTTTCTTGAATACCAGTAATAACAAACGTGTCACAGCACTATGAGGGTCATCACTTTCCACGTCACTAGCCAATAACACGATAATTATCTTCGTTCTTCTTATTTTGAAAAATTCGTTCTCTAGTATCAATGTATTGAAATTTCTAATAAGCTCCACACATGTAGACATAGGATTACAAAACCCTTGCTATATCGTTTGTTATCATCCAAAGAAGCCGTGCACTCGGTATATAGATACCCTTTAAATTACACGTTGTAGAGTGCAGCAAGAAAAGAAAGAGTGCTATCCAGCTCAACGTGACTCCATTACAGTAACAGACTCTTCAGCAAAAATTACGCTGCAGGCTTTGTTGGATTTAACAGTGAAAAGAATCATGAAATGTTTACCGCAAGATATTCATGAAAAAAAAACTAATATTAATATCTAAGTGGGGTTTTGGTGGAGCATCCAACCAGAGTAGATACAAGCCGAAGATGGAATCAACGCAAAACACTGACGATGATGACTCGGGTATCTTCATGACCTCATTGGTACAGTCGGCCAAGAAAGTGGTGTACCACCCTAAGGTTGAATATCGCTTGCAGATTCATAGGTGATAAAGATTAGTTTCGCTTGCAGATCGATCTGACAACTTCTATTGCTGTCTTTATCTGATTATTGATAACGACTATTACTGTTTGTAACGTGACAGCTGTTCTTAGTTTGAACTTGATGGAACCAATGACGTCGTAAAATCAACGGCGGGGGGCTGTAGATTTTGATGACAAAATTGTATCTACAAATTCAGAATTGTAATCAACAAGTTACATAAAATTGTAAAGGCACAAGGCGAGTCCACAAACCTACAATTTCTGTAAACTTGTAATTACAATATCAATAAAAAACAAGCTAAAAATAGATTTATCCTTTTATTAAATTTCTACAATCAATTTTAAAATACTTATAACAAACAAAAACATAGCATATATAGTAATATTTAGAAGATATTGAAAATTTTTAAAAATTAGAAACGGGTGTAACCGCCGTTGGCCTCTATAACCTCTAAAAGACGAGACCTCATTGAACCAACAAGCCGTGAGCAAATATCGGTTCCCCGCATTTCCTCCCAGATATAATTACAGTGACTAATAAGAGCTTGTTTGGTTCTTTCATTTTGATGCGACCATCGTTGGACCATAAGGCCCCAAAGATTTTCTATCGGGTTGAGGTCCGGCGATCTTGAGGGCCACTGAATTACCCTTACGTCAGTGTGTGAACGAAACCAGGCTCTTACGATCCTCGCATTATGAATTGAACAATTATCTTGAACAAAATCAAATTGTGGCACTTCGTTCTCCGGGTAAACATTACGGACTGTCGGTAGCATTGCATTCTGAAGCACGTCGATATAATTTACAGCCGTCGCTCGAGGAGGTAGAGAACACAATTCTCCTACACCATCCGTACTCATCCAGCCCCAAATATTTACGGAAATTCGACCTGATTCTCTATTTGGGATTACATGATCATCTTTATACCGTGTTGAATTATATCGCCAAAGGTGAAGACGTCCATGCTGACTGGATTTAAACGTTTTTTCATCACAAAACACTGTATTAGACCAATCAAACTCTAAGTGCTCTCTGGCGAAGTTCAGACGAGCAAGTCTGTGAGCATCCGTCAAATATATTTTCTTGGCGTAATGCCTGTGGTGCAACCCCATGTAATGTAGATGATTCCTTATTGTTTGGGCACTCACATCGAACATCTCCGCAAAATGTTTTGTGGGCTTAAAACCATTGATTTCATATTCCCGTCTCATGAATTCTCTATCGTTATTGGAGAGTGCAGGCCGGCGACCACTTCTTCTGTGATCCAACAAACTTCCCTCCTCTCCTTCACGACGAATCCAAAAGCGGACAGAACGCCTCGATATATTCAAATTCCGGGATATCGCACTGATACTGCTTCCCTCATTAAATTGGGCAATTATTTGTGCTCTTTCGGCAATGGTCAAGTTGGCAGGCATTGAGATGATTTTATATGCAGTTGATTGAAAAATAACACGGAAAATATATCGATTTTTTGCATATATTTGACAAAATGTCAATTGTCAGTTTTCTTTTTCAAATGGAATTCGGTTGTCTAAATAGTTTTTATTACTTTTGTTTGGAAACATTTCAATTGCTTTGTAGAAACTAATGTCCTTTTCATTTATACTAAAGGTTAAAATGTCATGTACTTATATGTGACATATGACGTATGAATACTAAATACATAGGTTTACGTCATGATAATGTTGTCTCTTTCAGTAATATCTTTTTATAACGAACCTTGTTGTAATTTTCGATGACCGGGAAACTAAATCAAAACTGGTACACCACTTTCTTGGCCCACCGTACTACTGAAAATGACATGTGAAGAAGAGACAGTGACAGAACCCGAAGCCTTGCTCAGTTTCATTATGTCGGCCAGTGCAATTCTTATTTGTTAAGGAGAGCGAAGCAGTAGTGAAAGAAGAAAAAAGAAAAATGGACGCCGAAATATCAGCACTTCGACCTACTGAACGTGGCAGCAATCCTGTTCGACACAAACTTTTGCTGACCATGATTGATGCTAAGGTTTGCACATATATTTCAGACTAGTACTCACGCGGGGCTTCGCTCCCGTGGATTCTATCACGGTAAAAACATAACTCTCCTTTTTTCAGTCGCGTAAAAAGTAGCCTATAACCTTCCTCAAGCTTCAAGCTACTTCCATACCAAATTGCATCCAAATCCACCCAGTACTTTCGAAGATTAGCGCGTTCAAGCAAACAAACAAACAAACTTTTCCGCTTTATAATATTAGTATAGATGCAAAGTCAAATGCGTCATGCTACGTTTGTTTAGCAAAGCCGTCTGAATTGAACAATTTGAAGGCAATTGAAAAACGAGGGACATCAGATTCCATGATGGATCTTGGAATTTCTTCTCTACATGCACGCATCAACATGATGGAATGTTTCCTGCATATTGCCTACAGACTGGATGATAAAGTTTGGTCTTGTAAAACCAAAGCTCAACAGGATTCAAGAGATGCAAGAAAGAAGATTATCCAAAATCGATTTAAGGAACAAATGAATCTGCTTATCGATATTGTTAAGCAAGGTTACGGAACTACCAATGACGGCAACACTGCAAGAAGATTCTTTGAGTTTCCAGAAAAAACTGTTGCCATCACTGGACTAGACGAAGAACTGATCCGCAGATTTGCAATAATTTTACAGGGTATTACATCTGGTGAACATATTAGGGTTGAGAAATTCAAAGAATATACGTACAAGACAACAACAGAGAAAGATATGTGCCATTATATAATTGGTACTATATGTCGTCAACAGTACACAAAGTACTGCTTCATGGATCTGACATTATCAACCAGAATAAAATTGTACCAATCGGAAAGCTTTCTGAAGAGGCATCGGATAATCGTAACAAAGATTTGAGGAGGTTCCGAGAGCACCACTCTCGGAAGAAAAGCAGAGTGAATTCCAACGAGGATATTTTAAATTTTCTTCTTCTTTCATCTGATCCACTTATTTTATCAGTAAGACCTAAGATGGATGGAAAAAAAAATTTTTTTTTTTTCGAAGAAACATCTCTGTTCGAGCTATCTGAATCTGATTCTTCTGACTTACGAGGTTGTAAACGTTTCGCAGATAGAATCTGCCTCTGAGTTAGACTCAGATAATGATATTGATGACTGATGAACCAATTACTTTTGTTGTAACTCTAGCTGTATTTTGTATATTTCAGTGTTACTAATTTTTATTTCCTTTTCCTTTATTTAATTTCAAGCTTCTGTATATTTCTTTGTGATAAATTAATAACTACTTTTTTTAAATACTACTTTTTTGTGTTTATTTAATAATTATTTGGATTCTAGACTTAAATCCAAACTGGTCCACCAAAATTAACACATATCTAAAATTTTAAATTATTTATATGACTGGTTTTTTTTTAAATAAAACTGTTGTAGTTAATTGTTCGGATCATATTCATATATGTTAAGCCAAATTGGTCAAACGAAATTGCCACATAATCAAAAAAATGTACTTACATTTAAAAAAAAAGCGCACCTGAGGCCGTGATACCGAGTATGTCAAAAAATCCAAAATAATTCAAGGATTAATCCCCTAGAAGGGAATTAGGGCCAATTGTGCGATAGTAGAGTTATCGTATTTTTTATGTTGTCTCCATACAAATTTTAAAAGAAAATATTCTCTGACTTCCGTTTAGGTTTTAGGCATGTAATTAGTCTCCTCTAGCATTCCATGTGAAAACAATGACACTCAAAAAAATGATTTGAAGCGCTTGCGTCGCGAAAGGGTGCGCGTGGCCGACTAACTGCTAACTAACTGGGGGCTCGGGCATCTCCGCAGTCTCCAGACTAGTCCCCCAATCGATACCATCCGTCTAGTGCGGGTCTGGGGGTTAACAGCGTGAAGTTTCACTTCACTTCCTTCTCCTCTCCTCTCTCTCTCTCAAAGTGCACCTCAGTAATATCCGAGGTCTGCACTCAACTCTCGTCGCAGTCCACTACCACCTCGAGACTGAAAAACCTGCTCTGCTGTTACTTTCGGAGACGCAGATCAGATGTCCGTCGGTTTACCTTGGAGCACAACTTTAAACCACGTGCGGGTGTATGTATGTACGCCCGCGACGACATCTGCTATCGGCGTCTCCGGAACCTTGAGGACACCAGGTTCTCTACGCTTTGGGCTCTGGTGGACACGGGCATACACAAAATTATTTATGCCTGTGTCTACCGCTCGCACAGCGGAGATCATGACACAACCAGGCTCAAACAGTACATCAGTGAGGCGGCAGATGCGGCCCAGCAGCGGTACCCTTCAGCTCAGTTCGTGTTACTGGGGGACTTTAATGCCCATCACCAGGAGTGGCTTTTCCCATACCAGTGCACGGACCATGCTGGGCGAGAGATGCACAATCTTGCACTTGCATTAAACCTCACAGCTGGTCCAGGGAGCAACGAGGGTGCCGGATGTTGAGTCACACACAGCCAATTGCTTGGACCTTCTGCTGACTACAGATCCAGACCGCTACTCGGTAACGATATCTTCACCGTTAGGTAGTTCCGACCACAGTCTGGTGAAGTCTGTATCCGTCTACTCTCCACCCGATCTCAGCCTTAAAGGTCCCTCAGGGGACAGACCCCTCTCAGCAACTTTATTATTGCTGCACATTAACAATCTGCTAATGTCCGGTATCTTTGGGTATGCAGACGACAGCACAGTTTCTGAGAGATATGTGTCCAGCGCGCGAGCTGTGTCACAGATGGGTCACAGATCCAGTCTCTCCGTGAGGACATGGATGGGCGCCAGGCTGTCTCCAAATGGGGCGATGACAACTTGGTCAGGTTTAATGCAGCTAAGACCCAGGCGTGTCCCTTCTCTGCAAAAAGGAGCCAATTCGAACCGGCTCCTACTTTCCGTGGTGTAACCGTGGCGATAACCAATCATATTGAGCTTCTTGGGGTGACTTTAACTTCCACACTCAATTTTGGCCCGTTTATCGAGGCTAAGGCTCAGTTAGCATCAAAAAAGTTGGGAATCCTAGCCAAGATGAGACAGTACTTCACACCGGAACAACTGCTCAATTTGTATCAAGCCCAGGTTCGGTCGTGTATGGAATACTGCTCTCATCTTTGGGATGGATCTGCGAAATACCAACTGGACGCGCTTGAGTCTATCGAGAAGCGGGCCAAGAGACTCATTGGCAACGATGCACTGGTCTAGTCAAAGCTCCAGAGCCTTGAACACCGACGACGAGTTGCAAGTCTATCGGTTTTCTATCGGTTACATTTCGGGGAGTGTGCGATGGAATTACACAATCTTATTCCGCCAAGCCCGTTCCATCATCGGACTACGAGACATACGGCGAAGCGCCATCGTTACATGGTGGACATCCCACCCATACGCACAAAACGTTTTGGGAATACCTTCATTGTGCGTACGGCTAAGGAGTGGAATTCCCTGCCGGAGTCTGTGTTTACGGATAGCTACAACCTAGGACTGTCTTAAGTCAAGAGTGAATAGGTTACTTTTAGGTAAGCGTGCGTAATGGAGGTTCTCAGTTCGTCTTGAACTTTTTTTTTTATGTACGTTAGGTACCTCATAACTCGAAGACGGCTGGACCGATTTGGATTTTTTTTTTCATTTTAAAGAGTATACTTTCTAGTTGGTCCCATTGTAATGAAATCAGGATCTGATGATGGAATCATGGAGAAATCGAGGGAACTCTTCAAATATTATAGGCACACCTATAGCGTTTTGGGTATTTCTTATAGTACCTTGTGCAGTTGCTCTCGAAAAGCACCATTTGAGGAAGTGGAACACATGAACACACATGAAGACCACAGATAGCCACCGAAACTACTCAATAATAAGTATTTCGTGGATTGCGATTAGATTACTTGAATATAGATGTTAAGCACTTTATGCTCGTCACAACGCATATGGTGAAGCTGATGGTGAAGTATCAGGAGAACTCCTCAAAAATTAACGGCTCTGCACCGGGAAAAGCAATATTTTGTAAAAGGTGATACGTAGTTGACATTTTGGCTTTTGTAACTAGATATATTATACCGACCCACTAAAAAGCGTGAAAAAAATTTTTTTAGCAAAAAATAAAACCGATTTCCATATATAACTTAAGGCAAAAATAACTTATATTCCGGAAGACGGTGTTAAAAAATAAGAAAATACAAAAAAATGACACCGGTCACCGAAATTTAAGTTATTTTTGGCTTTGTAGTGTTTTTATATGGAAGTCGGTTTTATTATTTGCTAATTATCTATCTCTCCTGAGTTGCCCATCTCTAGTGTAGTATTATTAACGTTTAACTTAGTGACCACGCAGTGCGGATAATTCTTTCGAGAAAATGATTTAATACGAAAATTTAAAGTATCGATTTCATTCAAAAATGGAGTTAGTGAATGATACCTAATGCCTAGAAACAATTTGGACGGTGACTAAAAAATCAGGCTGTATATATAGTCAGGTCAACAACCCATATAAAATAAAAATACAAAGGCCAAAACACTGTTAGACAGCTTGGCTACATTCTTGATGTAAAAATAAGATATAAATAGTGTCAATAGTAAAATATATTGTAGATTAAAAATTAAAGATTAAATGTTGCTTTATTTTACAGAGTGGTGTTGCAGTTTTGGGATGGTACACCAGCCAACTCATTCATTTTAAACTGAAACAACATTGCAGACACCATGACAATAAATGTCTTCCAGTAAACAATTTGCTAACATCTATCTACCCATACATAACAGACATGAACAAAAGTGATTTTTATATTGATTCAATTTCCAAAATCGGGAAAGTTCTTACTGATTTCACTCCTACTGTGTATTTGATGGCCAATGAACAAAGTGAGAGTCTTAAAATCAAAGCCAATGTTACTGAAAATTTGTCTAGCAATGTAACTCTACATAAATCTAGTAATGTGTCTGAACATATGTCTGGTGATAAATCTGGCAACAGTGCACAGACTCACTCCCATAGTCCTCCAAATGAACAAAGTATTGAAGTCTCTGGTGATGACGACCTGGGAGGGGTGCTGAATTCAATTGAGAACAGACTTGGTCTAGCATCCATTGAGAATGGACAGTACCAAGATGGACTTAGTTTACTAAGGTAACATTTTTTTAATATTATTTTTTTCAGGTCTTTAAAAATGATATTGAGGGTTCTAAAACCACTTTTTCTTAAAGTCAATCATTTAAAACATATACGCTTCCAAAGTGGTAAAATATGTGTCCCCTCTCTAACTTTAATGGAGTGAAAAATAAAAAATAAATCTGCTGTAGATCTTAATAAAAACTTTCAAAGAAAATTGGTTTGAACGAAATCGGGTCAGCAGTTTTTGAGATTATATAACACATTTTCTAAAACCGCAAATACAACTTTGTATTTCATACAAACACTATGAAAGACAAAGTTATTAGGTGTATGACTTAATTTTTACAGATTTTTTAGTAAATTTATTTAAAATAATTTTTTTTTATCAAAAACAAATTTAATCTTGTATGTTTTGTCCATCATTTTCTATGACCTTCCGTCATCTCTCAGGCAACATTCGAATGCCGTCGCGTAAGAAACTTGCAGGTTTCGAAACGATAAAATCATCGAAGAATTTACGCACTTCGTCCAGCGTTGTGAACTGTTTATCCACTAAAGCGTGTTGCATTGACCTAAACAAATGGTACACAGATGGGGCTAAGTCTGGCGAATACGCCGCGTGTGCGAGAACTTCCCACCCTAGGTTTATTTAAGAGGGTCTTCTGGGTAACGCGAGCTACGTGAGGTCGAGCGTTGTCATGTAGCAGTATGATTTGCCTGCTTCCTTGCCCAGTAAATGGCCTCTTCTGTTCTAGTTCTTTGCTCAGTTTATTCAGTTTCCGGCTGTAGCGTTCCGCAGTCACTGTCTCACCAGTTTCCAGAAGTTCATAGTAAAGCACACCCTTCATATCCCACCAGATGCATAGGAGAACTGTTTTTAAATGAGTGTCCTGTTTCGGCGTCGATGTACTGGGTTGCCGGGATCTACCCATGACTTTCTACGCTTGGGATTCTCGTAAAAAATATACTTTTCATCCCCCGTCACAATTTTCCACAGAAAATCCATTTTTTGTTGCCGGGCAAGCAAAGACAGGCACGTGTTCATACGTTGACCTTGATTGTAATCGGTCAACAAATGTGGGACCCATCTTCCAAGTTTTTGGATTTTTCCCATTTGGTGCAAACGCTTGGACACTGCTGTTTGAGTGACTCCTAGCCATGACTTTCTACGCTTGGGATTCTCGTAAAAAATATACTTTTCATCCCCCGTCACAATTTTCCACAGAAAATCCATTTTTTGTTGCCGGGCAAGCAAAGACAGGCACGTGTTCATACGTTGACCTTGATTGTAATCGGTCAACAAATGTGGGACCCATCTTCCAAGTTTTTGGATTTTTCCCATTTGGTGCAAACGCTTGGACACTGCTGTTTGAGTGACTCCTAGCTGAGCTGCAAGCTGTTGTTGCGTTTGCGTTGAGTCTTCATGCAGTAAAGCTTGTAATTCCGCATCTTCAAACTTTCGCGGCTGTCCAGGGCGTGGCTGGTCACTAACATCGAAATTACCACCTTTAAAACGTTTGTACCAATAATTACACGTTTCATAAGACACTATGTCCGCACCAAGAACACTACAAATTGATTCACGTGCTTTAGAAGCGTTTTTTCCCTGTTGGAATTCATATAGAATACAGTGCCGAATGTGCTGTTTATCAGTCGCCATCGTAAACTACTATTTTGACAGAATAAGTAACGCGTTTGGACTTGTCGTTCGGCGTTCTGAATCCTCACGTCTGATCTTGTTGAAACCAGAAATGACCGAGAAACTACAACTATTTTAAATATAATTTTAAGCTCAAAAGGAAATCTGTAATAATAAAAAGTAAAAAAAAAACTAAAACCCGACTACGACAAAAAAATCAATGCTAAAAAGGATGAAACAAGATTTTCAGGATGCTGAAATAAACAAGGTTACTGGAAAAACAAGAAAGGAACAAAAATAAAGGCCGTAGTCACACGTTATATAGGATATCAACCGTAACAAAACAATTAATAACGTGACGTGTGACTACGGCTTTTATTTTTATTCTGTTCTTGTTTTTCCAGTAACCTTGTTTATTTCAGCATCCTGAAAATCTTGTTTCATCCTTTTTAGCATTGATTTTTTGTCGTAGTCGGGTTTTAGTTTTTTCTACTTTTTATTATTTAAACTATTTTGGTGTTAAATCACTGTGCTTCTATACTATTTACTTTATTTTTTATAAGTTCAAGTGAAGCCCTTTCAAATGATACCAAACACGGTATATCTAACTTACTTTTATTTTTTACGCATGACTTTTTGACCGCTAGAGGGCGCCATGTTTAATTTAAGCAATATTTTTGATAAGTACAAGTGAAGCCCTTTCAAATGATACCAAACACGGTGTATCTATCTTATTTTTATTTTTTTACACATGAGTTTTTGTCCACTAGAGGGCGCCACTTTAAATTTAAGCAATGTTTTGTAAATGTGCATGTCACGCCCTTTCAAATTATATCAAACACGATGTGTTTATCTTATTTTTATTTTTTAACACAACACTTTCTGGGCTCTAGAGGGCGCCACATTGGGTTTTGTGACACGTCACGTAGCTAGAGCATGGATACCGGTTTTCGATAATATCGAAAAACCGGAATATCGGACCATAAATCCGATATCGAAAAAAGCGATATTGGATTTCAAATATCGGTTTTTCGATATTTTATATGAAACAAAAAACCATACGCAATAGAATCTTTCTTACTTATTTCATTGAATTTAATTAATGTAAACAATACCTATCGGTTAATTATAACAATATGTATGCTATAGTGTCATTTATAAATGATTATTTCCATATAAAAGAGTACAACACTTAGGCGCGGCATCATGTTCATACATGCAACAAAATAAGATCGTATCTCAAATACAATACATTGAATGCCCTCTGCTACTATTTTATATGTTTTATTACTGATAAGCCCAGAAGTTCACCGTTCACTCTTGCTTTGAAGGCAGACGGGTCATATGTATAAGGGAACACAGCAGCCTGCAGAGTTCCAAACCTTGGCCGTGCGCACAATAAATGTAGAGGAGAATCGCTTAGTACAACAAGACAGTATATTGAACAAGTAATACGTCTGGTAGAGCGTTAGTATAAGGTAGATGGAGGAATCGGGTCGTGGAGTTCCTGCGCACACTGTCCGAAGTAAAATTTGTGGAAGACCGACAGGCGAACAACGTTTTGCCGATGAGCCAGGCTGTGAAGCTTGTCTGCTAACACTGCATCGCCTATGAGTCTTTTAGCTCTGCGTTATCCGAGTCAAGTGCAGCAAGCTGTTATTTTGCTGAGCCATCCAACAAGTGACTGCAGTAATCTATACAAGAACAGACCTGTGCTTTATACAAATTTAAAAGTATCGCCTCACCTTGTGAAGGATTTCCAGCTTTTTGGCTGCAGTCAAAGCTTTTGACTCAATGACTGAGCCGAAGTTTAAGTTAGCCGTCAACTCCATGTCCAAAAGCTCCAGGCGGTCGGTAACTGATAGGTATAGTTGCACCTCGGAAAGTAGGAGATAATTAAAATTGGCTCCTTTTAGCAGTGAAAAGATAAACCTGTGTTTTCAAAGCATTGAATTTAACCAGATTGTCGGGTTAAATTCATTCGCTCCAACATGGCCTTTCTAAGATAGTCTGTTTCATCCCTGCTAGTTCTAGCACTGGAAAAGTATATTTTTAAGTCAGTTTTGTCATCCGCGTAAGCGAGAACTGGAGCAGGTTCTTGATATGCAGCAAAAACAATCGCAAAGAGAACAGACCTCTTAAGAATACCGCATTGACATTGACAGCCATAAGATCCGATGAGCAGCCATCGATGACCGCTCGGATTGACCGCTCACTTAACAAGTGAGAAATCCAGTTGCAGAAGCCAGCAGGGACGCCAAATGCAGGAAGATTGCTCAGTAGACTAGCGTGCCAGACTGTGTCAAAGGTCTTTAAGATATTGAGGGACTCCACAAGAGCATTGCCGTGTTTTTTCTTAATGGCCTCGCCCCAGCAGTGCGTAACATACACAAGAAGATATCGGGTCGACAGACCAAGGCAGAAGCCATACTGGTGGTCACTAAGTAGCTAAACTACCTCCCGACGCCGCTTAATTCCTTTCAGCCCCAGGAACATCTGCCACCCGGACGTAACTTGCAGTGACCAATTTGGAAAGCTATCAATGGTCTGCGAACCCAAGTAGGCCGCTTCAAGCATAATTTAGCAAAATGGGGCATTATATGCCAAACTGACACCCAGTGCGATTACGGCGTTCCTGATCAAACAATATCCCATTAGCTCGAGCGTCCAAATGACCCAAAAACGTGTACATTAGAAGATCTTATAAACGCCACTGAACGAGACCTGCGTGACTGGGCCTAATACATATAAGGTACGCAATTTAACATCAATACGAAGAAGAGACTAAGGAGCTCATTGTCTTCAAGGTATGCTAGCAGCTTATTATTTAGTATCCTCTCCATCACTTTGCAGATTCTGGAGGTTTTTTGGGTACTGGTACATCCTGGTTGCTTCCAGGACACTGGCACCAATCTAATTTTAAGAGTGTGATACAGGTGACAACTCCAAAGCACAACTTTTTAAGACTCGAGCAGGTATTCCGTCCGGCCCGCTGGCTTTGTTCACGTCTAGTCTGCAAAGGGCTTTATGGACCTCTTAAATGTGAATTTCTAAAACTGACGTTCCATATTTCAGCAATAGCGATCTCGTGAATTGTCGTAGTCTTCGTCTTTAAAGCCATAAGATGACTCTCTCTCCAATTGAATATCCAGTTCTTTGCGTTTATCGTAAAATTTACTTATACAAGGTGTAACAGATTAAGCGCAATACCTCAGACACCCTAATTAGAATATTAAAATATAAGTCTAAAACAACATCCGTAACTAAATAAATTGAAACCAAACCTAGATATTTTTTATAAAATAGTTATCCGCAAAACGTATGTACGTCATACAATATCCTTACGCAGATCCGTACACTCGTGCAATGTTAGTGGCCGATACGCACATGAGCGCATTTCCTTGAATTAAGGATTTTATTAATATGTCATGATACTGTGTTTCCATTTTAAGTTATATGTAAGATTTTTCCGTTAAAATATAACACCTATTTTTTTATGACGGATTCGATTCAGAAGCCGATTCTGAAACAACTACTTTCAGGAATTGCGTTTATTCTGTTACACGTTGTATATTTTTGTTACTCAATTACTTATTTTAACTTTGTTGATTAGTATGTTACGAAATTGATATTTTTTGTGTATCATACTTTTAAATTCGAATTGATGTAAGATTGCAATGAAATATTTTTAGTAATAAATGAAGGTGATTTTATATTTCCATAGCACACTTTGATACAGTCTCTAAATTCTAATATTTGGACCCTTACAACTTTAAAACGAATTTGATCATTTTATTTCCATAATATCGGAAAAATATCGAAATACCGGAATACCAATATTAAAAAATTGAATATCGAAACAAAACCGGTATTGGGAAAAGGTTCCGATATTCCATGCTCTACACGTAGCCTATGTTCAGCGGACGGTCAAGACGGGTTCTAACGATACCTCATTTGTCGAGTTCCGATAAGCAGCTTTGGAGCTATGAGGGAACAGATGAACATACACACATACATACATACATGCATACATACATACATAGCCTGTCAAAATCATAACCCTCCTTTGGCTTTGCCGTAGTCGGGTCAAAATTAGTCATACACCTAATATTTTGCGTACCTAGTTACTACGGAACCCTTCATGGGCGAGTCTCACTTAACCAATTTTTGTTAACCGGTTGAACAGTCTCAACATTTTTAAGGTTCCGTAGCCGAATGGCAAAAAACGGAACCCTTATAGTTTCGACATGTCTGTCCGTCTGTCTGTCTGTCCGTCCGTCCGTATGTCACAGCCATTTTATTCCGAAACTATTAAGACTATACATGTAAAACTTGGTAGGTAGATGTATTCTGTGAACCGCTTTCCGATTTTAAGAGAAAATTTAAAAAATATTTAAAATAAAGGGGGCTCCCCATACATGGAACTGAAACTGAAAATATTTTCTTTCATGAAACCTATACGTGTGTGGTATCTATAGACAGGTCTTTAAAAATGACATTAAGGTTTCTAAAATGACTTTTTCATAAAGTTAATCGTTTAAAAGATATACGCTTCCAAAGTGGTAAAATGTGTGTCCCCCCCCCCCCCCTCTAACTTCTATAATAATGAAGTGAAAAATCTAAAAAAAACATATGTTTTAGATCTTAATATAAACTTTCAACCAAAATTGGTTTGAACGAGATCGAGTCAGCAGTTTTTGAGATACAGTATATTTTAGAAAACCGCAAATATCACTTTGTAATTCATACAAATACTATGAAAAACAAAGTTATTTGGTGTAGTTGTAAAAATTGTAAATAATCTAGTTTTAAGAAATTTGTAAGGTTTTTTTTTTCAAATAAATATATTAAGTATATTATATTTATCATAGTTACTACGGAACCCTTCATGTGCGAGTCCGACTCGCACTTGGCCAATTTTTATACTATACTAGCAGTCGCGCGGGGCTTCGTTCCCGTGGACTTTATCACGATATATACCCGGACTTTTAATTCGATGCAGTAAGCTGACATAAGCTAGTGTCACTTACTAAAATAATGATACTCTATTTAACCTAATAGTGATGGGTTCAATCAATTGAGTAATAAATGAGCGATTTTTAATCGTGAGAAATATAAATAAGTGATAAAATATATAATATCTTTTATTTTCAAGTAGTAACTAGATTTTACTATAAATAAATCTATTTATATTAAAATTTTTCATATCTAACCAGACATGATAAAAAACTTTGCTGCAAAAAATAAAACCGACTTCCATATCAAAACACTACAAAGCCAAAAATAATTTTAATTTCGGTAGTCGGTGTTATTGGTTTTGTATTTTCTTTTTTTTTCACACCGCCTTCCGAAATTAAAATTATTTTTGGCTTTGTAGTGTTTTGATATGGAAGTCGGTTTTATTTTTTGCAAAAAAGTTTTTATTTTCGCGCTTTTTAGTGGGTCAGTGAATTTTCCAAATCGATTCGTAAATGACGGAGTTATGCGCGAACAAAAAACGCAATGCAGAGTAAACGAAAAGATCATCAAGGTAAATTATTTTTTTCGACTTTTTTTGATTTTTCAGAAACGGCTCGTCCGATTACGATAAAATTTTCATGGGACCATTTGGGAAGTATACCCTTTCCAACAAAAAAAGAATTTTTCAAATCGGTTGGCAAGCGACGGAGTTATGCATGGACAAACATAAAAAAAAAAAAAAAGTACAAACATCCGAATTGAGAACCTCCTCCTTTTTTAGAAGTCGGTTAAAAAGCCACTATTTCAAAATTGTTTCATGTGATGAATATTTTAATAAATTGCGCGAGATTACTATTAAAAAGACTACCCCCGCACCACTGCGACCTAAACCCTGTAGGAATGGGTAAGTACAGGGTCCTTGCAAAAAATAAAAAATATCATGATCTATTCGTTTTATTTTTCATGCCCCTTTATTATCACATTTTACTTTTTGTTATTTTCACACAAAATGAAAAAAAAAAATGTTTACATCGTTATTCGATTTTATTCCTGAATCGATTAATTTAGTTACATCACAAGTACGTAGTCGTCATTATCTGACAACTCAGAAACTGTCAATCTACTGCATCGAATTAAGTCCGGGTATAAACATAACCGAATACATTTTCAGTTGGGTAAAAAGTTGGAGTTGAAAGGAGTTGAAGAAATTGGAGCTTGAGAAAGGTTATAGACCTTTCTCAAGCTCCAATTTACTTCCATACCAAAGGAGATGTTTCATTTTGGGCTACCACTATGTACACAACATAGATAAATAGAAAAAAATATAGGGATTAAATATCCAATAAATTATTTGGAGACGTGTAGCTGTGATATATTATTATTTGGGAAGGTTTTTATTATGATAACCCTTGTTTTAGGGCACCCATGAAAGTCGTGTTTGACATGACGATTGACAGATTTAAGTTTCGTGACGTTTCATGTCTTTCTGTAAGTCGTAGGGATGAGCAATTGAAAAAATATATCATTAGTTATATTATGCTATGTCGATTATTAAAAAATATTATTGATGTATCGATATTTTTCGTAAAGGTAAAGCACGTAGGTAACATTGACTATTTTTTTGGTACGTGGTTTTTGGCAATAACCTGAAGGTATATGCATATTCTTATGGCGCAAACGTGCTGACGATCTGGCGATCAGTGTTTGTACCCCCTCTCCCCAAAGATTAGTATAAGTAAGACCAATAATACAAGTGAATTAAGAAAATAACGATTATCGATTTATTGAGATTTAAAATTTCAATGTCCGTAAGGATTGAGGAGCCACATCAGATTTTTTAAATCTGATCTCACCATTATTTAGCAGCAATGTAGCTTATTTTGCAGGCCGAATTCTAGATTTAGCAGCAAAATATATCACTAGTTATTTTAATGCAAAAGTGGCTCCTCAATCTAAACGTCTGAATTGAGGAGCCACCTGGAACTCGTTAAGTAATAGATGAATATTTATGAAAATTTTGTATCGTTTAGTAGTAATTTTGCATATTACCGTCTAAAAATTTAGCTTCTGTAGCGCTAAAATGAAAGAAATTACAATACTTTTAATATGGCTCCTCAATCTAAACTCAAGAGGTGAATTTCTATTGGATGTGAGCGATCAGTTAATATATTCGACATAATCATCATTTAGCAGGTGTTGTGTTTGTTTTTGCAGTATAGGAATAAAATAGTAAAACAGAGTAAATTTTGTATATGAACGCATTTTCTTTGGCTCCTCAATCCTGACGTTCTAATTATATATGTTTGACTGTAGCCACCTTTTTTTTTTTTTTTTTTTTTCTGGGAGGGAAAATCATCGAATAACTTCTCCCGCTCTGGGTTAAGCGGGAGGGAGTGTCAGACTTCTACTGACTAAAAACCCACCCTGTCCCTTCAGCTGCCCGTAAGTTCCGGAGCCGCGGTATCTTTTTACTATATTTCCGCGACCCCGGCAGGCTATGGCTTTATGAGGCCCCGTCACCAATGCTGACGGTTCCTTGAGGCGCACGTGGAACACGACGCGCCGCCGACCCGGGCCTGGTCTTTGCCGGACGGTGAGCTACCCCTGCTCGCCGTCCACAAGCCCGCGCCTACGGTGGCCGGAAATTGGCTCGCGATCCCCGACGCCCGGGGCGTCTACCACGACGGCTGGGGCGCGAGGAAGAGAGTTGCCTCTCCCTCGCGCGTTCGGCCTCCTCCTTCGCTAGCATGACTGCTTCGCAGAAGGAGGCGACCGCATCCCATTCCCTCTCGCTCCGCACCATGGTCTGAACCAGAGCAGGGCGCGAGAGGTCGCCGCCGCCGACCGCCTCTACGAGGACACGGCGGTGCTCCGCCCGAGCAGGGCATACCTCGACCGTATGCTCCACCGTGTCCTCCAGGTGGTCCTCACAATGACGACACCCGGGCGTGTCCTCCCGCTGAATCCGAAACAGGTACCTACCAAAACAGCCATGTCCGGTCAGTGACTGTAGCCACCTGAGATCTCAACGGAATCTAAAGCCAGAGATACTAACATTTAGCAGAAATGTCTGCTAAATATATCTGCACAGTTCAGTAATGTATATATTTTGGATTCTAAAAAAAACAATACTTAACTATTTTCTTGTAAATTCATTGTGTAGGGTGACCACATTTTGGGGGTACCAACAAATTAATATTTCACTTACGTACCCACAATAATATTTATTTAGTAACAAAACATTCATCAGCGGTGAAGTATTCTCGTTTGTACATGAATAATGTTCATGTACGAAATAAATAATTAACTGAAAAATAAAATTAACAACAACAAAACAACCAAACTGTGTATTAATATAGTCTATCAAACATAGTTTCATATGAACTGAATGGTTGTGCAATGCGAACTATTATGTTTTACGTCAAGGTTTTTGTTGTACAAACTGAGTCTGAATTATAATCGTTAAATAGAGTAAGAATATAAATAATTTTTTAAGCCAAAGTTGGAGAGTTTTGGAACACTCCGTCTGCACCATAGGAGGATTGAGTGTTCTAAATAAACCTACATAAAATCCAAATAAATAGCTAAAATAAATTGAATATTTGTGAATAGTTTTCAAAAATTCAATACAATTATTCCACATAAAAATGTTAACCATATATGTTAAACATGAGTTACAGTATTTTCTCAAACTAGCAGATTGAGTGTTCTAGATAATTGACCATGACTTTCTCACCATAGGTTTCACAATTTTTTTATCTTCACCATGAAGTTTTCACAATTATTTCTTAAATTCTTTCTTGATATCGTAAAAATATATTTAACTTTTAAAAAGGAGCACTCAATCCACACGCACACATATAATCTGTTATGAAAATATAATTTTAATAAATTACTTATCCTGGTTTCATTAATACGAGTATAATATGGTCACCCTACACACTGAATTTACAAGAAAATAGTTAAGTATTGTTTTTTCAGAATCCAAAATATATACATTGCTGAACTGTGCAGATATATTTAGCAGACATTTCTGCTAAATGTTAGTATCTCTGGCTTTAGATTCCGTTGAGATCTCAGGTGGCTACAGTCAAACATATATAATTAGAACATCAGGATTGAGGAGCCAAAGAAAATGCGTTAATATACAAAATTTACTCTGTTTTACTATTTTATTCCTATACTGCAAAAACAAACACAACACCTGCTAAATGATCATTATGTCGAATATATTAATTGATCGCACACATCCGATAGAAATTCACCTCTTGAGTTTAGATTGAAGAGCCATAGAAGTTTTATTAGAATAGAATAGAATAGAATAGAAGAAGTTTTATTAGCTCAAACATGTGTACACATACAGAATTTAATATAATACATGCATGCAAGATCTTAAAAATTGATTGGTTCACGACATGTCTGCCATTTCTCATGGCGTGCAAATATGTTTACATACAGGTACATAATGATTATTTTAATTCTACACACAATTTTACAATATAAATTTCATAAATTAAATCATTTTACACAAATAAATCATAAAACAAAACAAATCATAACATTTTTTAAATTCTACACTTACAATATAAATTTCATAAATTAAATCATTTAAAACAAACAAATCCTTAAACAAAACAAATCATAACATAATCCAATTTTACTAATTAATTTATTATTTACATGAGTCCTTTAAAAAATCTGCAATGCTATAATAGGCTTTTTGTGCCAAAAATAATTTCAGCGTTTGTTTAAACATAGGTACTGTTTTTTCTTTCCAACTTTTGGGCAATTTGTTGTAGACAATTGGTGCCATGCAAAAAACACTCTTGCGCATTAGTGTAGTTTTTGATGTAGGAACACATAGTAGGCTATCGTCACGTCTATTTCTTGGAAATTTGTCTGCCATACGAGGAAACAAATGTGGATTAGTTTTTACGAACATTGCTATTTCCAATATATAGAGAGAAGGTAACGTTAATATTTTATATTTAGTGAAGTAATTTTTACAGCTATCAGTAGTTTTTAGATTAAACATAGATCTTAAACAACGCTTCTGTCTTTTAAAGATGATATCCTTATTGGTGGAATTACCCCAGAAGATAACACCATATCTAATTATAGATTCAACTAAGCCATAGTAAGCTGTTAATAGCGCTTCTGTATTTAGAGTACGAGATAGTTTATATAACGCATATGCAGAACTGCTTATTCTATTGGCTAGAGTCTCAATATGCACTTTCCAATTTAAGTTTCTGTCAATTGTTAGGCCTAAAAATTTTGTGGTATCAGCTGTTTGTATTTTACTATTATTATATTCAATGTCAAGACTAAATGACGATCGTTGGCTAAAGTGCATAATCAAAGTTTTATTTATATTAATTTTTAAATTATTATTATTCAGCCACGTTACTGCTTCATTTAATGTAGTTTTTATGTCCATTTCATATGTATTTTTATTAGTGCATGGTATCGTTATCGTACTGTCATCCGCAAACAGTGTCATGGGATATTTAATGGATTTAGGGAAGTCATTAATATAGAGTATAAACAGCGGTGGTCCGATTACACTTCCTTGCGGAACTCCATGTGGGACGGTACGCTCGCATGACGTGAAAATCTCTTCACGTTTGGAGCTCATATTTATTCTACTAATTTGCGTTACTTGTTTTCTGTCATATAGGTATGATCGTATTAGACTAAATATGTTCCCTCTTATACCATATGCATCGAGTTTACTTAATAATATATTATGCTGGACATAATCAAAGGCCTGTGTCATGTCGCAGAAAATGGCACAAACTGGTGTTTTTTTGTCCACGTTTGTCATAACAGTATACAAGAAGTTGTATATGGCCATGTTAATTGTTTTATTTTCTCTAAATCCTTTCTGTTCTTCACAGAGTATATGATTCTTTTCAATATAGTTATTAAGTTCCCTATATATGTATTTTTCGATAATTTTTGAAATTATTGGTATTAAAGATATTGGCCTATAAAATTCCATTAGCTCCCTATTTTGTTTTTTAAATAGCGGCTTTACAATAGAAGTTTTTAACGCCTTTGGAAATATACCCTCACTTATGCTTAAATTAATAATGAAGCTTAAGGGGCCACATATTTCATATGCTACAGTCTTAACAATCTTTGTACATATGCCGTCGTATCCTACACTGTCTGTATTTTTTAAGGTTGCGATAATTTTTACTATATCAGGCGGTACACTTGGCGCCATGAACATTGAGTCTTTTCTGGCTAAAATATGTTTAGTAACTGAGGTTCCGGAGTTAGTCATAGGTTTAATTTTATCTATAAAGTAATCGTTAAATATATTTGCAATAATTTTTGGGTCAGTTACAGTTTCATTATTATATCTAATTTTGTCTATAGTGTTTTTTGGTATGTTAAGTTTTGTTTGATTTATTATTTCCCAAGTAGTCTTAGATTTATTATTAGAATGTTTAATTTTGTATATATTTTGTGCTCGTTGAGTTAAACAAATAATCTTTTTAAGCAATTTTGAATAGCTCTGGAATTTATTTTTATTCATTTCGGTCGGTTTATGTCTATATTGCCATAATAATTGACGCTTCTTTTTACTACATATTTTAATTCCACGAGACACCCAACTAGGCCTCTTCTTAAATTTTACAGATATAAGAGTTTCAGGGAAGCACTGCGTATATAAAAAAGAAAATATTTCTATAAAAGCGTTGTAAGCAATGTTTGGGTCTTTCGCTTCATATACCTCAGCAAACGTTAGGTTATTCAGGTAGGATTTGAATTTATCTATGTTTTCTTTACTATAGTCCCGTCTAGTGATCCGCCAATGATTTTTTGTGCTTGCGGTGCTAATCGGACAATTAAGTAGTTGTGCCGTATGGTCAGACAAAGCCAGTTCCAAAACAATAGCTTCACGGCATCCATTAAAGTTATGCGCAAAATTGTCGATGCACGTCTTGCTCTTTAAACGAGTAGGTTGGCGTACGGATAATTTTAAATTAAAATTTAATAATAGATTTTCAAATTCTAGAGTCTGTTTGTTTTTCTTCAATATATCTATATTGAAATCACCCGCCAGTACAATATTTTTAAATGGTTTTTTTATCAGGACACGTAACAATATCTCTAATCTACTCATAAATTCATCTAAATTTCTTGGGTTCGGTACTCTATATATACACACAATAACGATTTTATAATTTACAAGTTCTATGGCACAACATTCAAAAATACCCGGTATAGATAATTTAGCGATTTTCGGTAATTCTCTCCACTGGTGGCCATTTTTTATAAGTATACAAGCACCACCTCTTTTATTTTCCTTGCGACTAAAGCATGCAGCTAAACAATAGTTAGGTATATTGAGATGGACTTCATAGCCTTCCATCATGAAATGCTCCGTAATACATAATAGGTCCACTTGTATACTTTTTTCTAATAACTCATGTAGACACACAGTAAGCATATCAGATTTTGCTAAGAGTCCTGCAATATTTTGGTGCATTATGTATACATTTTTATTCACGAAAAAAAGTATTCGTAGGTGATTTTATTTCAGCTGTCTGATTATTGCCATCTAATTTATTGACACTTAAATGTTTGTCGCAATCTATGTTAACCTGTACGTGTTTGTTTTTAAAAGTTTTTTACATTTATTTTGAATAATTTGTTCATATTGTTTGACTTGGAAATGATAATTTAAACATAAGATTTCTTTTAATAGTGATCTTGCTAGGTTAACTACATAGTTTCGTCCATTTGGTAATATTCTAGAGTAGTCCATGTCCATGTACAGTACATTTTTATATTTATTACATATAAACCTAAGTAAATAGTTAAGTTTCGATTCTTGTAAAAACCTGTTTTTGGGTACTTCTGAGATGATCACGTTCGTATTCGGAGTTGAGGCTAGCCAACGGTGTAGAAGTATATCGATATCATAGGGATTTTTATCGCTGCATCCGCCTAATACAATGACGTAGTCGTTTTTTGTCAGGTTGGTAATTTTGTTCTGAGGGTATTGGAGAACCTCACTCAACGCCGCACCTGGTTTCAAATAAGAAACTACAGAATACGCAGGCCCTAGGAGATTCTGCAGAACGTCGCGCAATCCACGCCCCTGACCATCTCCCAGTATAATCACTCTGTGGCAGCTGCTGCAGTGCTCAACCATTTTACTTTCAGGTCTGCGATGCTGAATCCCCTTACCAGTTCCATTTTTACTGTAATAATGTGTGGTGACCGTTTCAGTGAACGCATCGGTCTCCGATTGATTCTGCTGTATTATAGGTTTGCTAGGTTGCTCCGATGTACTTTTTGGTAGAATACTTCTAGCTAGATGTAGAGGGGAATGGCGGGAAGTGTTAACTCTCATATTCAAAACCCTTCTTGAGATAGGTGTTGAGTAACTTTTTTTCAGTTGTGGAGTAGAGTTCGTGATTTCTTTCAGTAATTCTATTTGTCGTTGCTGATCCTGTATCTCTTGTTTTAATTTGGTATTCTCATAACTAAGATTATCTATTTCCTTGTCAGCAGTTTTTAGTTTTTCTTTAATTTCCTTCATTTCCTGCTTGATATCCTCCACAAATGATTGATTGCTAATTTGTGTAGCACTCTGTATGCTCATCATAGTAGAATCCAGCATAGTAGAGTTTAGTATGTTTTGAGTTGAATGCGATAAGTTAGTTTGCGATTGTGACCTGAATAGTTTGTTTCTATAAGTAATATTTTCCATCTTATTTTAAATATTTTCTTAACTTTTTCTAAAGTAAATATATATTTTTTCTTGAAAAAATAATGTTATTTGCACTTCTAGTTTTGAAAAAAATGTAAAAACATTTTACAAAAAGCAATGTTTCAACTGTATTCGATCTCAAGACTTTTGCTTTGCAGTCGGAGTACATATAAATCACGCCGTACTGACACTTAATTAGGTGTCGAATTAGGACAGTCGTTGTCCCGTATTTTTAATTTGAAATCAAGTAAGTCGTTACTATGATTCATGCAGAAAATATTTTTTGCACTCAATCACAAAAACACAGGTCACATTATATTAGTTTTTACACACTTTCTTGCTAATATTTTAGTTGTTCACTACACTTTATTACTTATATGTGTTTGTTTAGTTGGTTTTTGACGAAGGATACACTTATTTTACGTTTTGGAATATGGTGTTACGCTATTATTTTGTAGTCCTTTTTTGATTAAGTCCGTCACACAATTCACTGGATAACAATGTCACAGTGACTTTAGATGTTCTTTCACAGTTTTAATTAACCTAAACACTTTTATTATCCCTTAAACTATTTTTTTTAGAATAAATAACCAGGACTCGATGTTAACGCGACAGCTAGCGCCATCTCTCTCATATCAAAAGTATTGTAATTTCTTTCATTTTAGCGCTACAGAAGCTAAATTTTTAGACGGTAATATGCAAAATTACTACTAAACGATACAAAATTTTCATAAATATTCATCTATTACTTAACGAGTTCCAGGTGGCTCCTCAATTCAGACGTTTAGATTGAGGAGCCACTTTTGCATTAAAATAACTAGTGATATATTTTGCTGCTAAATCTAGAATTCGGCCTGCAAAATAAGCTACATTGCTGCTAAATAATGGTGACATCAGATTTAAAAAATTCTGATGTGGCTCCTCAATCCTTACGGACATAAATTTCATCGATTATTTTATTAAAAAATATTTTTATCGATATGTCAAAATGACATTCGCATCACTGTTCAACAGCAACATGTCAGATCCACCATATTTGTTGTGTTGCTCTTCTTGATCGATTTAATTTGCATATCACACTAAAATAAAGTGAAATTATAGAAAATTAACATTAAAAAACGGTTACTACAATGTACAGCTGTATTTACATGTGGTGTAGCCTAGGCTTCATACATTTCTGGAACATCTCCTTTCATCCAAATCCACCCAAGACTTTCCAAGATTAGCTCGTTCAAACAAACAAACAAACTAACTAACTTTTCTGCTTATAATACATATTAAGTGTAGATGGGACGAAGCAAGACAGGCCCAATGCTTAAATTTTCTGTTATGAATGCAATTTAAGCGTCATTAGCCTACTGGCTTAGGTGTCGACTTTGTGATCGAGAGGTCTCTGGTTTGAACCCCACTAATGAGTGTAATGACACTATTTCCGTGACCCCACTCCACACACAAACATATTTATCTTTGTTGATGGGGTTAACAAGATTGCTAGTAATGTGAATTCTACCCCCATTGCTAGTTCTCTTTAAAAAAATGTTTAAGATAAAAACATTTAAAGGAGATTGACAGACTTTGTATGGGAATTGGACCAGTGTTGCCCAGAATGAAAATATAGTGCATAATGTTCCTTAGGCTAACACTAGTCAGTAAACCTAAGCGCATCAAAATCTATCCCAGGAGTCATGAGAAAAAAGGTTTTTCTTGGGAACTATTTATTGGTGAGAAATGAACTTATTAATTAACCACAGTCCTAATTAAACTTAGTAATTAACTACTAACTACTGTGGCGCATGTAATATTACTTTGTAGGCTCTATTTTATCATTGATAGTTACTGTTAATTACTGGCGTGTTGTAATAGTTTAATATTATAAATATAAATTAAGTAATTTAGTTTATTTCATGCGCCAGAAGCTTATAATATTACGTTGTCGTTATTACTCTATTATTTAATATTATCAAAAAATAGACTCTACCCTCGGTTATTAATAAATGAATAAGGGACACACGGCTACACATCAAGCTAAAAATAACCAGTAGGTATAAGCCGACTTCTGATTGTACGAAAAATTTATAAAGTGCGAGGTCAGCGAAAACTGGAAATGTATAGCTTGATGTGTAGCCGTGTGTACAGTAGCTAGCGCCTAAATATTATCTTTAAAGGTGTTTATTACATTTGTATGAATTTTTTACACTAAATACGATAGGCACTTCTTTTTAATAACATAATACTTAGCTGTAGGCCACCGGTACAATACCATAGATTTATCGCCTGCTCAAGCATAACTGCAATGATAAATAAGAGTATTGCCTTAATTTTTTCGTCAGGCATTAAAATATTGTTATATAACACTTTTGTCAATATCTTTATTGCCGTGATAGGTACAGTATTATCGTTGTAAAACATTGAGAGAAGCAATCGGGAAGTAATTAATGGCCACCGCGAATTTCAATAATTCTATTTAACAAGGACACTACGACTCGGTGACCGGCCGTCCTGACATCAGAATGAACGGTCACCCTTAAAATATATTTTTTTCTTATAGAATACGATGGAAGCAATTGTTTGAAAATAGGAATCAAATAGAAGCAATAGGGAAGCAATTCTTAGGCACAAATTCAACGTTAAATACGCCTGGTGACGGTTCATCCTGACCGAGACAAGGTATTAGCACTGGCAAGGGTTTAGTAGAGGCCATGTTAGGGAAGGCTTTTTCGTAGGTAAGCCAGTTTCGCGGAGTCGGTCGCCAGTTTTATTTTGCGAACCGTGCCCTATTGGGTGTAGTGCGAAGGGGAAGACACACCCAACCGACACTAGGTGTGTTGCTGTGTAGAAAACTCAGTAACTAGGTTTTAATAGGAGATCCCCAAGGCCTACCTAGCACTCGACGCCTATAGGCTGCATGACCCAGCTGGGGATCAACGGGTGGGTCAACACTGCTTGACACCGTGAGGTTTCCCAACAAGGACACCAAAACTGTGGTTTTAACCTGAATGGAAAAAACGTTTTGACAACACTCGTAAACAAACAGAATATCCTTCGCTGCCGTAAAAAAGGCAGTTCTAGATCGGGTGATGTAGTCAGCGACTATAAATGACGTCACGGCGAGCGAGACGGGGCGATGACACGGACAGTGAGCGATCGTGGAGCTTAGAGCGGCAATTCCGTCACGAGCGAGCGTCGGCCGGAGAGTGATGAAAACCAGTGGCTGTTTTTTGTGTGGTTGCCTTAATTAATTAAATAATAAAAGCCTCCAGTGCTTATAAAAACTTACAAACTAGGCGACTATACGCTAAGGGCACCCTGTGGGGTACGGACTTCGGCTTAGGTCGTCGCAGGAGGAGGGCAGCTAGGGACAGGCTGGATCAGATTATTATTATTATTATTCCATTTATTCAATCTATGTACATACAAATTACATTTTTAAATATTAATATAAAAAATAAAAACATTTAAAAATATAAAAAATAGTAGCCCACCGGCATCGGGAACAGGGTCCAAGCTACCGGTGGTCAGGGCTCCATAGAGAGGAACCTCCTCACAATACGCGCCGTTTCCAGGAGTACTGCTTTCTGGATCAAGCCCTTGATCCAGCTGCCCAACGAGAGCCTCCTTAGATGTTGGTCGAGGCTCTTGGCTATTATACCATTGGCTGTGACGACTATCGGCACAATGATTGCTGTCTCCACTCTCTTATTTTTTTTATCTATCTCAGCTTTCACGAGGTTCTCGTCATGGGGGACTGCTATATCAACAATCATTGTGCGACGCTCTAATCGGTCTATCACCACTATGTCAGGCTTATTGGCAACAATAGTCCTGTCAGTGATGATAGACCGATCCCAATACAGTGTTATATTGCCATTTTCGAGAACTGGGTCGGGCACATACCTATATAGTATGGTACTTCTGATTCCACAAGATTGTATTTAAGAGCAAGTTGCTGGTGAATAATCCTGGCTACGAGGTTGTGTCTATGCAAATAGTCTCCGTTAGCCAGACGAGAACAACCGGAGATAATGTGACGAATGGATTCTCCCGGTTTGTGACATGCCCGACATATGTCTACCGTACCATCCTTCACAATATATTTCCGATAGTTATTCGTCATCATAACTTCGTCCATAATCGCACAGACAAAACCTTTGGTTTCCCCGAAGAGGTCACCAAAACGTAGCCAGGCTACGGACGCTAATGTATCTACATCAGACCCATGAAGGGCCCGGTAATAGCGTCCGTGAAGCTCCTTGCTCTGCCATACTTCTCTGCGGTCATTAGTATTTATTATTATTATTATTATTAGAGGCATTTAACACTAGAAAGATAACCTACGTTGCATAGGCGCCGCGCATTAAATATATTTTTCCACTCGGCGCGCAAATTTGCGTGTCCTCTTCGGCCAACTCAGTCGTCAGCTGTATCTCTACGATAAGTATCACATTACGTTGTTACGACTACTTGATACGATCGCGATCTTTTGTGCCACTTTCGTGAATATGAGTATTTTAAATACATGAAGTTATTATTATGGCGCGCAGAAGAGCATTGGAGGAGGATGAAATATGTGCAATAATAGGTGGAGAAGAGGAGAGTGAGAGTGATGAACGACTGCTAAGTGACAGCGAGATAGATGATCACCTGTGCGAAAATGACGTGCAGAGCGACTTGGAAGATGACTATGTTTATCAGGAGTCAACACAAGAGTCCAATGACGTGTCTAATAAAGAAGAATTACATCAGTCTGTATCGTCAGAGTCGGCAGAAAGTTCAGCACGTGATCACCGTATCATTGTTCCTATAAGAAGAGTACTAAGACAGAAAAAGGGTTTTTGTCAGTCCTTTTTTAAACAAAACCCTTGAATTGGCACTTGAAAGCCTTGAGAGATTTTTCATGGTCTCTCTACATGAAAAAACTCGGTAGTCAGTTGACTGCACCATGGATGTCACAAAGACTGGAAGTCCAAAACCTGATGCTCAGGTTTCCCAAGATGATGAAGATGAAGCTTCAGTTTAAAAAAGGCCTTACTTTAGCTATCATCCAAACAGAAGTGAATGTCAAAGATGAACTGTGCTAATTGGATAAAAGCAGTTTGTGACGAACACAAGAAAGACGCTTGTCACTGCTGTATTTAGAGTGAATTTATTAGATTATATTTAATTTTTTTTACTGATTATGTTACTAACAACATAATTGTAAGAAAAAGAACTATATTTAGTGATATTTTATTATTTTCGCTTCTATAACTGGAAGACTGTTGATTTTTGTTAATATTTCCTAGAAGTCTAGTGATTTATGTTTAAATTTATTAAAATATAATAAAAAACGTATTTTATTTATAAAATAATATTAATTCTATAAAATTTCTTGTACAGTTATAATAAATATGAATAATTAACATAAAATACACGCAACTAAAAAACATGCGCCTCTGAAGCGTATGGTCATCTTTTAGTACATCAAAATAAGGTCTTATAACTTTGTAATTCATACAAACACTATGAAAAACAAAGTTATTTGGCGTAGTTGTAAAAATTGTAAATAAACTAGTTTTAAGAAATTTTAAGTTTTTTTTTTTTAAATAAATATATTAAATTATATTTATTATAGTTGCTACGGAACCCTTCATGGGCGAGTCTGACTCGCACTTGGTCAATTTTTTAGGGTTCCGTAGCCAAATGGCAAAAAACGGAACCCTTATAGTTTCGATATGTCTGTCCGTCTGTCTGCCTGTCTGTCTGTCTGTCTGTCCGTCCGTCCGTATGTCACAGCCATTTTATTCCGAAACTATTAAGACTATACATGTGAAACTTAGTAGGTAGATGTATTCTGTGAACCGCTTTCCGATTTTAAGAAAAATATTAAAAAATATTTAATATAAAGGGGGGTCCCCATACATGGAACTAGAACTGAAAATATTTTTTTTCATGATACCTATGCGTGTGTGGTATCTATAGACAGGTCTTTAAAAATGATATGAGGGTTTCTAAAACCACTTTTTCATAAATTCAACCGTTTAAAAGATATAAGCTTTCAGAGTGGTAAAATGTGTCCCGCCCTCTCTAACTTCTATAATAATGGAGTGAAAAATCTAAAAAAAATATATATCTGTAGATCTTGATGTAAACTTTCAACCAAAATTGGTTTGAACGAAATCGGGTCATCAGTTTTTGAGATACAGCATATTTTCTAAAACCGCAAATATAACTTTGTAATTCATACAAACACTATGAAAAACAAAGTTATTTAGCGTAGTTGTAAAAATGTAAATAAGCTAGTTTTAAGAAATTTTTGAGGTTATTTTTTATTCGTCAAATAAATATACATATTATATTATATTATTATAGTTACTACGGAACCCTTCATGGGCGAGTCTGACTCGCACTTGGCCAATTTTTTAATAATTTTATTCAATATTTAATAGGTAAACTAAATCAATTATTAAAAAGGTATATATAAACTAATGTTTTAAAAGTGATTCGCTCTGTTTTCCAGGTCTGCAGCAGAACGTAATCACGCACCAGCTATTTACAACTTAGGCTTGTGCTATGAAAAGGGCTTAGGAGTAACTGCTAATGAAAATACTGTAAGTATACTATAACTTTTAAGAATATCGTAGTTGAGCCTGCAAAAGTCGCTGAGAGTTTTTTTCGGGTTTTGACTTTATTTTGATCCTTATATCATCACACGTAAGGCGAGACGTGTTTCCACAAAGCGAACTATCCGCAAAAATGTGTAGTAGTTGATTTATTTTATTCTATACTCTATAGACACATGAAATTGCAGTGCCTCTATGTGATTTCAAAATAACTGCTTAGTTATTTACACAACACGTTCTAAAATATAAACAAGCTTTCTTTTTTATTCTGTCTGTCTTTTTGTTTTTCTGGGCTAATTTCTGGAATAGTTGAACCGATGTTAATGGGAATTTCACTGGAAGATAGAGGGCAATATATATAAGAATTTGTATCCCGGAATTCCACTGGGATCCAGTTTTACGCAGGGAAAACCTCCCTCGCAAACGAAGTCGCGGTCAAAGCTAGTATGAAATAATTATATAGTTTTCCCTAATTAACTGTTACCAGGTTTCAGGTGTATCAGGAATAGTTCGTCACAATCGTCTTATCGTAGCGTCTAAAGCAGCGCGCGTATCGCAGTCATTTCGTCTCTCACACCAATTGGTCCAGAGCTATTACAAAGAAAAGAAAAGAAACTCGTCGTTTACACTTGCTCTGGACAAGGTAGACCTTAAAGGATACATACTAGGTCTTTTAGGCCCCAATCCCCAAAAGTAGGATTCTCTGTCAGGAGTATTCTGCATGTCGGTTTCGTGTACTTGACGATGGTGGTATTTAGCGGATCACCATAATTTCCGTTTATTACCCACCGTGAAACAAAATCAAAAATATATTTCTACATGTTGGTGTACTCACTTATAAAACGCAGAAGCTAGTGCACGGTCGGAATTAGCATTTTCCTATGGAGAAGAACTGCTGACAAATAGCATGGTTACGTACTCTTTAAAACTTTTTACAATCTATACTAATATTATAAAGCGGAAAAGTTTGTTAGTTTGTTTGTTTGTTTGTTTGCTTGAACGCGCTAATCTTCGAAAGTACTGGGTGGATTTGGATGAAATTTGGTATGGAAGTAGCTTGAAGCTTGAGGAAGGTTATAGGCTACTTTTTACCCGACTGCAAAAAAGGAGAGTTATGTTTTTACCGTGATAGAATCCACGGGAGCGAAGCCCCGCGAGAGTACTAGTGTTTTTATATTGCGTTATAAATACTTTTGTGAGGACAGTGTAGACCATTTAACGCATTACAAAGTTATTACAAATAGAAAGTAATCAGAGATAGAAAATAGTCGTAAGAGTCTAAAGTTTTCTTACATTGACATTAGTGTTGCTCAAAATCAGTCTTGGTCTTGTTCTTTCATTTTTTCAAGACCAAGACCAAGACTTACCCTGCAAGATTTAAGCAAAAACAAGACTAAGCCTGCGAGACTCTTGCGTCTTACAGTTAGTTCAGACTGTCATTTTTTCTGTTATTATTATTAAAATTAGAAAAATGACATTGCAAAAACACAGGGGAAGGGCGGGCGATGCGGGGGAAACAATGAAACTTAGGCAGCTCTTAAAAGAACTAAACATGTGTTCTCCGAGTTTGGATCGTTGTCCAGAGCCGGAATCATTCGATGAGAACGTTAATGCGCTGGCTCTAACGGAGATGGTGCTTAAAGTTACTACCACTAACAGTGATACAGGTCCGGCAACATCGCACAAGATTAGCACGCACACAATATTCGTTCCATGTTTTTTTTTTTAAATAAGAAATCAGTGGAAAATATTAAGTTGTTGTAGTTAAGTTCTATTGATATCGCAAACAATTGTGACCCTGCGTGACTGACGTGATCATTACCAACGTGATTCGACAAGAATCGCCGGTCGTGATTCCTGACAAGGAGCTCCAGAATCGAAGCACATCTATCCTGGCAACGATGGCAGACCGAAACTTCGAGCGGACACAACTCCATGGCGCGATCGCTACAGGTTCCACGACTTGTACCGCCCACGTACCCTCATCCATCGCGGAAAAAATTGAACTGCTGGCAAGAAAAATCGCTGAACTACGAGCAGCCCAGTCGAATCATCATAGAAGCAGACCAGAAATTAAATACCCTACAGGTTCCACGACTTGTACCGCCCACGTACCCTCATCCATCGCGGAAAAAATTGAACTGCTGGCAAGAAAAATCGCTGAACTACGAGCAGCCCAGTCGAATCATCATAGAAGCAGACCAGAAATTAAATACCGTAGAAGGTTAAACAGGCATAACCAGCACCACACACAGCGCAGCAAGAATTTACGGAACGAACAGACAGGAATATGTTTCTATCACCGAAAGTTCGAGAAGGAAGCACAGCGATGCACGCACCCATGTAGTTTCCAAGACCCATCAGCAACAAACACTTCCTACAGCCTATTCGTAACCGACAAAAACTCACGTATGTCATTTTTAATCGATACTGGTGCAAACGTTTGCGTGATTCCCCGAAGAAAAGGCGGAACGGCTTAGATTACGCATTTCCATTTAACGACGATCTCATTATTGCATCAGATAACGAAGCACGGCATATCAAAGATTTGCAAGAGGTACTACGCAGATTAAACGAATACGGTATAACTATAAACCCTTCAAAATGCGTATTCGGCAAAGAAACCGTCAAGTTCCTCGGTTATGGCATGTCAAGCGAGGGTATCAAGCCACCACACGACAAGGTCGATATAATCACCGCATACCCCATGCCAGAAACAATTCACGAATTACGCTGATTTATTGATATGGTAAACTTGTACCGTGACAGCTTTTTTTTTCTCGCTTATTAGCGGGTCGGTTTGTAATTTACCTAGTAACAAAAGCCTAAATGCCACATTCTTATCACCTTTTGCAAAATATTTCTTTTCCCTATGCTGAGCTGTTAATTTTTGAGGAGTACTCCTGGTACTTCACCATCAGCTCCTCATCACCGTATACATTGTAACGAGCATAAAGTGTTTTACAAATATATCCAAGTAATCAAATCGCAACCAATGAAATACTTATTATTGAGTGGTTTCAGTAGCCATCTGTGATCCTCATCAGTTCCACTTCACCAAATGGTGCTTTTCGAGAGCAACTGGACAAGTTACTATGAAAAATACCCAAATCACTATAGGTGTGCCTATAATATTAGAAGAGTTCCCTCGATTTCTCAAGGTTTCCATTATCAGATCCTGGTTTCATGACAATGGGACCAACTAGAAAGTATACCCTCTCAAACAAAAAAGAATTTTTCAAATCAGTTTCAGCCGTCTTCGAGTTATGAAGTAACTAACTATCATAAAAAAAGTTCAAGACGAACTGAGAACCGCCTCCTTTTTTGAAGTCGGTTAGTAAATAAAAAATATTTTTTTAATTTTTCACTTTATTATTTAAAAAATTAGTGGGCACCTATAGACAACCTGCACATATGATTCAATGAAAAAAATAGTTCCAATTCCATGTATGGGGAGTCCCTCTTAATGTTTATTTTTTATTATTGTATAAAAATGTAAAGCGGTTCACAGAATACATCTACCTACCAAGATTCAACTGTGCAGTTCTAATATTAGTTTCGGAATTAAATAACTCTGAGCAAATGAGAATATGTTTTCCCCAACAATTTTCATCCTACTAAGTCTTTTTTTATAAATAAGGAATAGTATCGGACGTAGGACGCTCCCCTGTGCGACACCGAAAGTTTTTAGTTTAAGATGGATGGGAGGACTGATATTGGCATATAGTTTGACGGATCGGTCTCGTCTCCGCTCTTGTACAAAGGTGTTTCTAGGACTACTTTCAAAGTTTCTATGCCTCCAAAAATGCTTAAAAAAGCTTCATTAGGGTACGTGTCAAGAAGAACAAATGATAAGGTCGAAGGGCAGTCCGAAGATGTTGAGCTATGGACTTAGTTATTTCCTACTGAGGACATACTTGAGGGGGTAGTTCATAATACCAGCAGGTTTCTTTGTTTTATTTAAGTTTACGCTGTCTTTGTAGTGTTACTGGTATCCCACATTGTTTTAGGATTTTCTTTGAGCTTATATTAATTGGGCCGACATATTTGCGTTTTTTTTATAATACGACTAGCTGTTGCCCGCGACTTCGTTCGCAGAAATTCAATAAACCTATATTTATTATATACCTATATTATTTATTTAAACATTTCAACGCTAAATAATTAGATCATGTTTGTTATTCACTTGACATACTGTTCTAAATTCACACAGTCGTCTTATAGTGGCCTATGTTTCACCCCGGATAATTACACAGGCCGACAAAATTTAACAAAAATCCAGACCCACAGACCAGACTTAACATACCAGAATTAGACCTCGGAATCAGCGGCCCCAAAAACACAAGATCAACATGGTCTGGTCTCGGGCAGATTATTTCGATTTTATTTGTTGTTGGGTTAATACGCGAAAGTGTAAAATTTCAAATAGCGATATTTTGGTGAAAAAAAAGATATTAGAATTAGACCTCGGAATCAGCGGCCCCAAAAACACAAGATCAACATGGTCTGGTCTCGGGCAGAATTATTTCGATTTTATTTGTTGTTGGGTTAATACGCGAAAGTGTAAAATTTCAAATAGCGATATTTTGGTGAAAAAAAAAGATATTTGATAAAATCTAAATAGGTTTAAAAGGGACAGGGTGGTACTTTCAATTGCCATACAACGTTTTTTGGTAATAATATTTTTTCCTTCTGTCACGTAACCTCAAAACTGCAAAAAACGCGTTTTTTGTTCTTAGTTTAGGATATCTCGAAAACCAGACGTATAGGAGCAATTCTGAGCATGGATTCGGATTCAGCGCATCAAAATCCTTCGGGTACGATAGGTCTAGTCTCTGGGTTAAAAATTTGTAGGCCTGTGTTATCTATCTCCTTCCCAAATTTAGTTAAAATAGGTCTTCCAATAGGAACTTCCATACCCTATTTTAGCATATTAGGGGTTACAAAAAAAATTGCAACATATTTTTGATCCGGGAATTCCGACTATCTTCATGCCATTTTTTATTAAAATCGATTTAACGGTTTTTTTTTTCATAGTAGGTAACTTTCTGACTGATATGAATAACATTTGATAATTGATAGTTTTCAAGAAAGTAAAATTATGATTTTATGAGTTCTACCTATCTACCTGTAAGGCATTGCTGCATTAGGTGTCGTACCTACGACCGTGCGAACGATAATTCAATGACCGGACATTACTTTAGCTTGATGTGATATAGATAAGCGATATCACCGTGTAAAATTCAATCTTTCTATCATACTTTCACAGGCTTAGGAGACTTTTATCTACCTAAGTAAAGTAACTTCACCTCCGCGATGCCTTTGATAAGTTGTGTTTAGGTAGTTACAAATTATTGTTTGTAAAAATTTCAAAGACGGCGTGTTTAAAAGATTTGAATCATAATATTTACAGTAATTAGACTACAATCATATTGATAGGAAGACATACTTATAGAACTGCACCCTTAGTATGAGTTTGCGATACTATTATCGTGTTCGAAAACTATCGCTTTGTCTCTTTCACACTAATATGAAATGTGAAAGAGACAAAGCGATAGTTTTCGAAAACGACAATAGTATTTCATACTCATACTAAGGCCGCAGGATTTACACTTTAAACTTAGGTTAATAGTTTACACTATTTCTGAGATCCACTTTTAACAAAGTTTCAAAATGACCACCGCCTTGGACTTATTTGCACGCTTTCTTAAATTGTATTTCAATTTTGTAAGCACTTCAGTGTCACTTTTCACTGTCACAAATGCTTGTTCAATTTTATTTTTGAGTTCCTCGACACTTGTTGATTGACTGACGTACTCTAGTGATTTGATGCGATCCCACAAATAGATGTCTAATGGTGTTAAGTCAGGCGATCTGGGCGGCCACATCACAGGTCCCTCGTGACATCATCACACAACTCCGCATCCAGATGCTGTCGAACGGTCTACGTGAAATGCGCGGGAGCACCGTCTTGCTGGTAAAACAAGTCACGTAAAAGACCGGCAGGGACGTCATTCAATAAACAAGTCACGTAAAAGACCGGCAGGGACGTCATTCAATAAGTCCGGTAATGTCTCCTGCAGGAACCGTAGGTAGGTATCTCCGGTCAACCGTGGAAGGAAAACGGAGCCGAGTATACACGTTCCGAGTATAGGTACCCGCCCACACGTTGACGGAGAACCTATGTTGGAACGAATCCACACGGCAAGCATATGGATTCTTATGCCGCCACAAATGCTGGTTGCGCTGGTTGTACATGCCAACACGCATGAACGTACTCTCGTCCGTCCATAAATGTTCTGTTGTCAGTTCTCCAACAGCCACCTACAAAATTCTAATCGTGGCAAGTTATCGGACTGCGTTAGGTCTTGACACCGTCGAAGATGGAATGGGTGTTCACCATCAGCATGCAACGTTCGTGCACGTGGCTGCAGTCGAACTGGGGCGCTGCTTGTCTCGAGCTATCCTCTGGATGTTCATCGAAATGCTCGAGAATACGCTCTTACAGACAAGTAGTCCGGACATTCGTTCCTCTGTCCAAGGCCGTATTAGGAAAGAACGTCCCAGTGTCCCTCAATCGCTGAGTTGCAGCAAGCATCGTCCTGTCACTTACACTGCAGCCAAAACGGTCATTGAACTCCCGACAAGCTGACGCGACATTATCAAGACAGCGAGCCAGGGTCCTCACCATCTCCGTGTATTGGATGTTGGTATACCGAAAAGCCATCGCACGCGGAAACAAAAATGTCACAGAAGTAAAAAAACTACACTAGATCGCAGCTGGCGAAAGATTGACGTAACGTTTGATGTTAGGTTGGTCGGGCCGTGGGCGGCAACGC
Organism: Tholera decimalis; assembly: GCA_943138885.2. Taxonomy (NCBI): domain Eukaryota; kingdom Metazoa; phylum Arthropoda; class Insecta; order Lepidoptera; family Noctuidae; genus Tholera; species Tholera decimalis. Next base: position 24,875,249 of record OW964569.2, read on the forward strand.
ATAAACATTAAACAGGTAGCCGATAAAAGCTTTATCTCTTTGAGATAAGGTCTAAATTTCTTTAAATTAAATATTCTTATTTCGTAAAAATGTCTAAAATTGTTTATGTATGTTGGGAAACTAACTACGGAACTAAGTTTGATCGTGCATTAAAATAAGTCTTACTCATTGGAGATAAGGTTGGAATTCCTGTAAATTACCTATTTGATTTGACGCACATTACCTTTAATGTTAAATGCATTGATATTATTTACGTGTGTGTAATGTGTATTACGAGCTATGAGCGAACTACAAATTATGTCGTGCGTTTAAGTAAGCTCTATTGCTCTGAGTTAAGGTTTCAATTTTCTTGAATATAGGATTGAATTAATTTGTCATGATACTGTGTTACCATTTTAAGTTAAGTGAAAGATTTTTCCGTCATAATTTAACACCTATTTTTTATGACGGAAATCGATTCAGAAGCCGATTCTGAATCAACTACTTTCAGGAATTGCGTTTATTCTGTTAGGCGTTGTATAGTACCTACTTATTATACTTATGTATATTTACTGTATGCATAGTAGATATTGTAATGCTTCTTTATAAACGATTTTGGGCGTATGATCAGAGTTGGGCAAAATTTATTCGAATGACGAATAACGAATAAATAAATTATCCTTATAGTTATTCGCGAATAATAAATAATTTAATTCATTCAAACGAAAATTATTCGAATGACGAATAATTTTTTTTATTCGTTATTCGATTAATGAATAAAAATAAAACAAAGAATAAATAGCAGGGGTAGCTCATCGTCCGGCAAGGACCAGGCCCGGGTCGGCGGCATGTCGTGTTCCCCGCGCGCCTCTAAGAATCGCTTGCCGGGGTTGTGGGAATATTCTAACGAGATACCGCGGCCCCGGAACTTAAAGGAACATAAAGGAACCAAAGGAACATGGTGGGTTTTTGGGCAGTAGAAGTCTGACACTCCCTTCCGCTCTACCCAGAGTGGAAGAAGTCATTCGATGATTATTCCACACATAAAAAAGGTACTGTAACACGTTTGTTATGATTTGTATTCAAGAAACATACGAAACCGATAATTTGGTATCAATTCTTTGAGTTGCTTATTATGAGCTGAAACTGTGCATAGAAACTCCATACCAGATGTTGTCTTCACTCTTCAACCCTATTGGATAGATTAAGGTTTCCGTTACACGTTGCATACATTATATATTCTTTTTATAACTTATTAATAATAATATTTTTCTTGTTTGCCGCTACCCGCTACATTTCATCAAATTCCAGGAATCAGGTAGATTATACCTACTAATTGTACCAAATCGCCTTATTCCCTTTTCTTTCATGTATTTGAGATCCGTAAAACAAGAGTCTCCAAATATTGGTAATGTGATATAAATAACCTGTAAAAGTTATTTGAAATAACGAATAAAATCACGAATAAATTATTCGTAACTAATTTAGTTACGAATAAATTATTCATGAATGAATTATTCGCGAATAATTTTAACGCGAATAAATTTTTATTCGAATAATTATTCAGATAAAAATTTATTCGAATAATGCCCAACTCTGCGTATGATTACCATATTTTGGTAGAATAATGAGATTCGAGGCATTACTTACCAGTGCACGTGCTACGTCCACGGAAAAAGCAGCCTTTACTTAAATCTATACCTACTAGTTTTTTATTTAAATGTCTGGCTTTGGGATTTATTATTTGTCATTGAAAAGTTAAGAGTTATGGGGACTCGCAGTCCTTCAAGCTGGAAAGGGTAATTTCTAGGAATAATGGGAATTGAACCTGTTAGGTATAATAACAGACTCAATATATTTTTTTGTAAAGAAACTACTTGTTATCTGGTGCCATTACAAACAGGGTTGACATCAGAGAGTATTTAACCTAGAGAGCTTATAGGCCGATTTCTTTGAAGAACACAACTCACCAATACGGGTTGGGAGGCGAGGAAAAAACGCGCTACTGCAATTGGTCAGTTCAAAGTCAAGCTTCATAGATATGCCGAGTTAGGGATTGCTCTACTTGATTGAGGGAAAGTTATCAATATCGATAAAATGAACTTTAACATTATAAAATTACTCAATAAAATCACATAATAATATTTAATCATTATCAGTCTCAATTACAAAAAGAAAAACAAGTATGCTGTTATTATTGATTTTTAAAATGAATTAATTTGGTAAATGTTTTTCGAATTAAAGTTTTAGGGTCCTGATTGTTTTTGCTAAAAAATGATAACCGAGCGTCTACATATTTCTGAATTATGCATCTTGCTAATTCAATCAAATGATTGGTAGTTTCTATTCCATATTGATGAAAATTAATATCCGGGAATAAATTATACCCAATCAGTGATTTTAAAACCGATCTCATAAAATAATTGGAATTATATTTCTGAGACAGCACTTTCGAACCACTCTCGTTGATCGCCCTTTTAATATAAATTTCACAACGACGACAAATTTATATTACTGTGGTGGATCCGTACAATAACTTGCTTTAGTGTCTTTTTGAAATTGTAAGGCGTTTTGATTTGTAACACCAATTAACGCTCCAATACAAGTTAGGCATTTTATTTGCTTTATCAGAGCATGGACAATGTAGCCGGCCATATATTATTTTTATATTTTATTTTTTATATTTATTTTATATTCCATAATAAATATATTTTCATTAAAATCAGATGTGTCAACAACTGTAGCTTCAGCAGGCACTAGGTAATAATTATTTTTTGGTGGTACTCACCACCATTAGATGATTTATCTAATGACTCCTCCCTCCTACATACACTTAACCCGTGGACTCGACATCGAAACAAAGGAACCTGTTTCTTTTTCCTGAGTGGGAAAATCATCGAATGACTTCTCCCGCTATGGGTAAAGTGGAAGGGAGTGTTAGGCTTCTACTGACTAAAAACCCACCCTGTTCCTTCAGCTGCCCTTAAGTTCCGGGGCCGCGGAATCTCATAGAGACCATTACCGCATCCCCGGAACCAAAGTAACTAACGAGGGCGATATTGTAATGCAAAGGTCCAAGTTAATTAATATTAGACTCCGTCATACTATTTGAAGCCTAGAAAGATTGGATATAGGCATCTTATATTATTTTGACTTTTCTCAACATTATTTCAATAAAAACCAAACTAGAAACCAATATTGCCTAGTAACCTTATCCATCCACTTTTCTTTTTAATCTGGAATCTTGGGAAATCTAAAATGAAAACATGCATGTCACACAGAAGAAAAAATATCAGAACCTTCTCCTTTTTAGGGTTCCGTAGCCGAATGGCAAAAAAACGGAACCCTTATAGTTTCGATATATCTGTCCGTCTGTCTGTCTGTCTGTCTGTCTGTCTGTCTGTCTGTCCGTCCGTATGTCACAGCCATTTTATTCCGAAACTATTAAAACTATACATGTGAAACTTGGTAGATAGATGTATTCTGTAAACCGCTTTTCTATTTTAAAGAAAACAATTAAAAAATATTTAAAATAAAGGGGGTCCCCATATATGGAACTAGAACTGAAAATATTTTTTTACATGAAACCTATGCGTGTGTGGTATTTATAGACAGGTCTTTAAAAATGATATAAGGGATTCTAGAACCACTTTTTCATAAAGTCAATCGTTTAAAAGATATAAGCTTCCAAAGTGGTAAAATGTGTGTCCCCCCCTCTAACTTCTATAATAATGGAGTGAAAAATCTAAAAAAATATATGTCTGTAGATCTTAATGTAAACTTTTAACCAAAATTGGTTTGAACGAAATCGGCTTAGGAGTTTTTGAGATACAGCATTTTTTCTAAAACCACAAATATAACTTTGTAATTCATACAAACACTATGAAAAACAAAGTTATTTAGCGTAGTTGTAAAAATGTAAATAAATAAGCTAGTTTTAAGAAATTTTAAGTTTATTTTTATTCGTCAAATAAATATACATAATTATTATATTATATTATTAAAGTTACTACAGAACGCTTCATGGGCGAGTCTGACTCGCACTTGGCCAATTTTTTTAAAGTCGGTTAATGTAGATAGGTATTTTATGACAACTATCTGAATTGAATTACAAAAACATAAGTTTAATTTTATAATTATCGATATCGTATCCAGCCGTTATAGGTAACAGCACAGATTTTTACGATAAAAATACAGATGAAAAGACAGGGATAAAAGAATTAGAATTTCTTCATGTAAGAAAGAGACATTTCCAAAAGACATCAACGCGCGACACAATTTTGTCCTTGACCACCCAAACCACCATTTTAAATGGACCTCTGCGGTAGCTTATAATCGGATTACATGATAAATAATTTTCATATTATTTCATTACTGATGAATAGTTATGTCATCCATTTGGTATCTAGATGTCTGGGAATGTTTTCCACACCACTTCAACGTGCATGAAAGCATTATTATGCGTTATAAATTGGATATAAAAATTTAAAATTTGTAATTGTTTAGCATGCACACAGGCCTAATACTTGGTCACAACTAAAATGGTTCGTGTTCTGCCAATATATAGGAGCAAAAACTCGCATAGTTTTCGTGCGTCGGGGCAATGTATGTGCGATCAAGTGGTTTTCAAATCAGTGGTTGGCATGAATAAATCTTATTGATTTAAATAAAATGATGTTTTCAATAAAAATCAATAATTTAATAAAAAATGTTTAATGCCACTTTCTTTCACAGAAATCAACATAAAAACAGATTTAGAAATTATAATTAAGCTACAAACTAGGGTCGTTTAAATCTGAAAAATCAATATCATTATTTTAATATTTGAATAAAAACAATAGTTTTCCAGCCTTTTCAATTCCCAGTCGGTTTCTTAATTTGCTGTGAACAATTCCAAAGGTGGAAAATACTCTTTCCACAGCAGCTTAAGAAGTAGTTTTCTGTGAAATGTTCCCAAATACCATCTCTTTGGCGAGGCATTTTATTTGTAATAAATTGGTCACGCACGCATCACAGCAAAACAATAGTAAACAAAACTGAATGAATGAATGCTTGTTAGAACGAAAGTAGGGTACGAATTTTCAATCCCGCGGGATCTCGGTATTCACGGGCTCCCGCATATTGAAAAAAAAACAATGAATTAATCAAATAACTCCACATTTATTTGAATACTAGCGACCCGCCCCGGCTTCGCACGGGTGCAATGTTTATATTAAATATAGGCAGCGTTCGCGAGAATCGTTAACGTACGGCAGTTTTTTCGACGCCTTACTCCACAATTTTCACTACCACGAAAAATTCTACCTATTTTCCGGGATAAAATATAGCCTATACGGATTCGGAAGAATCCCTCTAAGTAATGGTAAAAGAAATTTTGAAATCGGTCCTGTAGTTTTTGAGCCTATTCAATACAAACATACAAAAATACAAAGGTTTCCTCTTTATAATATTAGTATAGATTACTACTAGTTTGAGATCAATCAAATTACACCGTTTATTTCTCACAAAAAACAATGAATTAATCAACTAACTCCACATTTATTTACGTATTACTATTAGTATGAGATCAATCAAATTACACTGTTTTTTTCTTCACAAAAAACAGTAACAAATACTGAATAAAAAACTTTACTGATATTTTAGGCTACATACTTAGGCTACCACTGACTGAAGTTCGGTTATATTAGGCTACTTAAGCTGTGAAAAACGGGCGACATCGGCCCCCGCGTTGTTTGCAACACTGCCGGCCGGCAGTCACCGGACACCGGACACCGAGCGATCGCGCTCGTGAGAGGTCGCTTGCATGCATTTTTTCAGTCCCGCAAATCCCGCGGATGCCGCGCCCGTAATCCTGCATCAGGCGGGATTGGAAAATGACGCGGGATCCCGCAATACCGAGATCTCGGTATTCCGGGATTGGATGCCCTAAACGAAAGTAAGACCGTAATTGCAAGCGAAATGGACAAAACACTACACGCGGATTTCCCTTTTGCTTGGCATTCACATGTCAGACAAAAGAGAAATCCCCGCGCTGTGTCCGCGCAATTAGGGCATCCAATCCCGGAATACCGAGATCTCGGTATTGCGGGATCCCGCGTCATTTTACAATCCCGCATGATGCGGGATTACGGGCGCGGGATCCGCGGGATTTGCGGGACTGAAAAGCATGCATACGACCTCTCGCGATCGCAATCGATCGGTGACTGCACAGAGTATATTTTATATACTGAGATAGAGCCGTCACTCGAAGATTCCAGAGCGCCCGCGCCCTCTGGCAACAAGTAAAAACAACAATGTATAAAGCATATGTATATATATATAGCATATAGATATAGTTACCTACAAATCAGGGTGCCACTGCATAGGCCGTCCTATTTACTCCTTTTTATTTAGTATTTAGTAATTTATGTTGATTTACAATAAAACAATATAATTACAACACCAAATACTTTATTAAAATCTTCTGTTACAATATTTGATGGCCATCTGAATTTTATCTTCCATAATCGTTTCGTGATCCACACAATAACTTAGCAGTATCCTTAGGTACACACCAATTAAATAAGAATATATTATATCTTAAATTTCATGAATTATTTGCAATTATTGACTTATTATTTGACAAATTATTTAACTTTTTTTAAACCTTTGACATTTACAAAGTGTTGCCAAGTGACCGACTCGCGTTCTCCCCAAACTTTCCCCGAAATCTCCCCAAAATTCAAGATTTGTAAAAAAAAAACTCATAAATGGCTATTCTTTTTTATTATTGATACAATTTTATACAATTTCAGCAATAGCGTCCATAACTAAATTAGCCTCTTCACTCGCGCCGGTTGCAGTTCCGTACATTTTTTCTGAGTTAAACCTGTTTAGCATCTTTGAACTGGGTTTAAAATGAACACATCCTTCTAGCAATTTATATCTTATTCTCAAGATGGATTCGGCAGTGTTAATGGCCAATCTGTTTCGACGTTTGTCTTCAATAATAGCTACTTGAGAGAAGGCTCTTTCCGCAACTGCGTTAGAAAAAGATAAAGACAAAATTCCTAGTGCCAATTTGCTAACATTTCTACGGGTATGTTCTATCACTGACTGCATTTTTGAAATTATAAACTTCAACCCAGAACTCTTCGGTGTGTTGCGTGGATTTCCAAGTTGTACGATGCAAATCATTCCATTCTGCGGCAACTTGGGAGCCACTCCGGTATCATCGTGCACAGCATTTTGTTTTCGTGTGTGTGCTTTCACAGATTAGTTAGTGGTTTGATCGCGTTCAGACATCATCAGTCCAAATATTCCCCCAAAAATATTGTCCCTCAATTCTCCCTCCATAACTTTAAAAACCCCCCAAATTTGGGGGGATTCCTTCCAATCTGGCATCACTGCATTTACACAAGTTTGGTTACCATTTTAGTTTAAAATTAAATAAGTTAAAGAAAAAATAGGATTGCGTAATTGGAGGATTTTATTAATTTGAAGATACGTGTGTTAATATATTATAAAAGGTGTGAAATTTAAAAGGTGTCCTAATATCCCTAATATTTTAATTTATATAAAATAAAATGGTTATTTGTTAAAGATAATTTAGAATATCTGAGTAAAACGGAGAACAAGTTTAAGCTAAATGTGTAAATATTTTGAGAAAAATGCCATCTATCAATACGTAACTTAAATTTTGATTATTGCTATACGAATAAATTAAAAATCATTTGAATTAAGTAGTTTATATCCAAAAGCAGAACCCTACCTAAACTAGTCGGTTATCATTTCGTCACTTTTGTTCTAAGTTATAGCACCATGGGTGACTGGCGGCCGGCAGTGTTGCAAACAACGCGTTTTTCACAGCTTGTGTAGCCTAATATAGCCGAATTTCAGTCAGTGGTAGCCTAAGTATGTAGCCTAAAATATCAGTAAAGTTTTTATTCAATATTTGTTACAGTTTTTTGTGAAGAAAAACGGTGTAATTCGATTGATCTCATACTAATAGTAAATAAATGTGGAGTTAGTTGATTAATTCATTGTTTTTTATTTGTGATAAACAAACGGTGTAATTTGATTGATCTCATACTAGTAGTAATACTGGAATAAATGTGGAGTTAGTAGATTAATTCAATGTTTTTTTTTTGTGATAAATAAACGTTGTAATTTGATTGATCTCATGCTAATAGTAATACGTAAATAAACGTGGAGTTAGTTGATTAATTCATTGTTTTATTTGCCTTATATAAATGTGAATATTTTCAATATGCGGGATCCCGCAAATACCGAGATCCCGCGGGATTGAAAATTCGTAGTCCCGCAAATACCGAGATTGAATTCAGGCTGCGGGATTGGATGCCCTACGCGCAATCCCTTGCGAATAAAAAGAAAAAATAAAAAAATCGTGATAAATTAGGATTTTTTCCAACCCTGATTACTAAGCTTTGGTAGATATAAATTACAATGCAACATTATAGAAAACCGGGAGTGATCTTTGAATATTTTTCCTCCTTAATTAATATCTAGAAGAATTTTACAGAACTCTGAATAGCTAGAAGCTCTCATATCAGGTTTTAAATTAAGTTGTTTATTAGGTACTTCTTGAATCTCGCAATGTTCTATCTTAACTTTTTTCAGTACCTACCTCTGTTTAGTATGAAAATGAAAATTAACAAAATAAATCTACGATAGAAAACGCTACTTATAAAAAAAAACATGAAAGTAATTTTTTCTAAAGAAAACCTAACCTATTCCCAATTGTATTAAATAACACTTTCACAACAAAAGTGTCCAAATGCGAGTCGGACTCGCCCATGAAGGGTTCCATAGTAGCAAGTAGATTAGCGAAAGAACTTTGTTCTACAAAGTGTTTGTATGTATAACAGTTATATTTGCAGTTTTTGAAAATGTGCTATATTTAAAAAAATTGGCCAAGTGCGAGTCAGACTCGCCCATGAAGGGTTCCGTAGTAACTATAATAATATAATATAATATGTATATTTATTTGACGAATAAAAAAAGACCTTGAAAATTTCTTAAAAACTAACTTATTTACATTTTTACAACTACGCTAAATAACTTTGTTTTTCATAGTGTTTGTATGAATTACAAAGTTATATTTGCGGTTTTAGAAAATATGCTGTATCTCAAAAACTGCTGACCCGATTTCGTTCACACAAATTTTGGTTGAAAGGTTACATTAAGATCTACAGACATATTTTTTTTAGATTTTTCACTTCATTATTATAGAAGTTAGAGGGGGGGGGGGCACATTTTACCACTTTGGAAGCTTATATCTTTTAAACGATTGACTTTATGAAAAAGTGGTTTTAGAAACCCTCATATCATTTTTAAAGACCTGTCTATAGATACCACACACGCATAGGTTACATGAAAAAAAAATATTTTCAGTTCTAGTTCCATGTATGGGGACCCCCCTTTATATTAAATATTTTTTAATTTTTTCTTAAAATCGGAAAGCGGTTTACAGAATACATCTACCTACTAAGTTTCACATTTATAGTCTTAATAGTTTCGGAATAAAATGGCTGTGACATACAGACGGACGGACAGACAGACAGACAGACGGACAGACATATCGAAACTATAAGGGTTCCGTTTTTTGCCATTCGGCTACGGAACCTTAAAAACGGCTGACTCTGTCTGTATGTGTCTTTGAACTTCGAAAAAAATTAAGATCTACATCATATACATACATTTTTTTAGATTTTTCACATACTTACATTTTACCACTTTTTTTTAAATTTCTATTTTTCAAACGACTTACTACGTTCAGTTACATGCGTGGATTGGCTTACTTTTTAGTTTTGTATAAGAATCGTAAAGCGGTTCATAGAATATCTACCTACCAAGTTTCGAGTCTGTAGTCTTAATAGTTTCGGAATAAAGGAACTGTGACATACGGACGGACAAACACACACAAACATGACGAATCTAGGTTTCCTTTTTGGCCATTCGTCTATGGAACCCTAAAAATGGTCACCTTCTTTAACAAAAAGACAAATCTTCAAAAGAAATAAAAAACCCAGAGAATTCAAATCAATAAAACTGAAACTCAGCTTGAAACTAAAGAAAAGTAACGAACGAACATTTATCGGTCAATTTATACCAGATGCACATTTGACTTCTCTTATGGTGAACGCAGACCTAGCCGCACCGCACGCGCCGCAGTCTTTGCATTCGAATTCTTTATATGAAGTTCTATGCAACCTCGCACACCTACCCGCGCCGCAGTCGCCGCAGTCCCTGAAACGACCGAACTCCCCTAGCCGCAGCTGATGACGTCATCCGCACGCAGCGCGGATGACGTCATTCGCATCCACGGCGCGCAGTGTTGCCAGAGTTATAAAGTAGACAGAGAATCTCTGTCAACGGTTTATAATAAAATTACTTATTCTCGTATAAATAATTACTTGCTTATTCCCTATTATAGCACCTACAGATATAATTACACAAAAGAGCAAAATACCAATACCAAATACAGATTTTATACAGATTTTTTAAATCTTCGGATAGATAATGCTTTCAAAAATCTGGCAACACTGACGGGAACGACTGCAGCGACTGCGGCGCGGATAGATGTGCGAGGCCATTAACAAAAAGCGATGACTGCGGGGACTGTAGAGACTGCGGTGCGGCTAGGTCTGCGTTCACCATTAATTGTTACATAACCTCAGTACATCCAAATTGCAATTCTTTATTTTGAAATATCTACTCAATCAATTCAATTTGGTTAATAGTAGGTAATAGTGCTCCACCTTTATATGGAAATAAACCTCTGTTTAAGCTTTAGAACACTATAGGCTGGTGTTGTGTATTTACAGATTACTTTCACAAATTAAGAACCTTCTCCTTTTACTGAGTCGGTTAAAGCTTCTTTAATTCAGCGCAATCTATCGAAGGAACTATGCAAACAAACTACATTTTTTATACGGTACCCTAAATGCTACCGAAACTAAAAGTAGCCTAAAATATGGTCTGAGGATTCCTGAATCTGCCAATGAATCGAAGCCATCTTCTGTCGAACAACATCATCATCAATCAAAAGTAGCTTATTTGAAGCCCCAAAGGTCCTGAATCTTTTAGTGAAAGTCCCGTCAAAACCGGTTGAATCCGTTTCAGAGATTAGCCCGGACAAAAAGACAGACAGACAAAAATTTAAAAAGGCGCGTTTTGGTTTCAGTAAAATGTAAATAACCATAAAAGCTTGCGGGAAAACCTATATTTTGAAATCACACAGACAGACAGATAGATACTCCAATTTTATTATTAAAGATATTAAGAGTCCCTAACAATTTTACTGCCAAAAAAGAGAAATTACCTACTTTTGTAGAACAAATATCTCAATAACGGCATAAAATATCATTTTTCTTTTAAAACAGCGTGAAACATTGTACGAGTATATTTACCTAATATGTGGTCAAATTTAAATTTAAATATCTACTCAAAATAAATCGAGCAAGCGCATCGATTTATAAGGCATACTTTGAAAATGTTATTACAATATAATAATAATAATAATTGATATAGCAGTCCCCCATGACGAGAACCTCGTGAAAGCTGAGATAGATAAAAAAAATAAGTATCTTGACCTGGCGCGCGAGGTTGTCGACATGTGGTATGTGGAGACAGCAATCATTGTGCCGATAGTCGTCACAGCCAATGGTATAATAGCCAAGAGCCTCGACCAACATCTAAGGAGGCTCTCGTTGGGTATCTGGATCAAGGGCTTGATCCAGAAAGCAGTACTCCTGGAAACGGCGCGTATTGTGAGGAGGTTCCTCTCTATGGAGCCCTGACCACCGGTAGCTTGGACCCTGTTCCCGATACCGGTGGGCTACTATTTTTTATATTTTTAAATGTTTTTTTTTTTTTATATTAATATTTAAAAATGTAATTCATATGTACATAGATTAAATAAATGGAATAATAATTACAAAAATAATACAAAAATAATAATTAAAATAATTACAAAATAACAAATTACAAAATAATAATTTGGTAGATCAATACCTGTATTATTCAGAATTAGTTTTTAATTTTCTTTTCAATAACGAATTCTTACTCAAAAGCGGCGGTTTTGCAACGGATTTTATTGAGTTTTCTCTGAGTTTACTATTTTTTTTTAAGTACATCTTCCCAGTTTTGTTTTCAAAAAATAATTTGTTAACTTACTAGTGCACTATATGCCCAATGGTCAGGAATTTTTTTAGATTGTTATTCATCCCCATTAAGCTAAAAAAGCAGTTGTAAAACCTGGTATTACGTGATTTCGTAAAAACACGTGTTTGTATTTTATTTTTTTTAATTTATTTTGAGTAGATATTTAAATTCTAATTTGACCACATATTAGATAAATATACAATGTTTAACGCTGTTTTAAAAGAAAAATTATATTTTATCCGTTATTGAGATATTTGTTCTACAAAAGTAGGTAATTTCTCTTTTTTGGCAGTAAAATTGTTAGGGATTCTTAATATGGATTAGTGTAGTTTCGGTATCTTTTATTTTTAGTGCATCATTGTACGGGTCAAGTATTAACTTCTTCTGCGTGTTATTTTGATTGTAAATAGAGCGCTTACTGCGCTGGTGTATCTTACTGACTATGGCTTCCCATGTCTTTGTGTAATTTTTTTTTGTGGAATATACGTGGTGATTGTACTAAGCGTTATTCAATTTTCTAACATTTCGATTAGGTTAAATAGGCGACGTGTTAGTGCTACTCAGTTTTATAAGATTCATAGGGTTACTAGCTCTTGGTATTCAAATCCCATTTCTAGATTAAAGACCGTTTTTTTTTACCTTCGGCCGCCGACTACCCAAGATACGAGCATAGCTCAGTTTGGGAGTCGTCGTCTCAAATTAAAAGGCCTCTGTGCATTCACCTCACTGAAGTTAATGTTTGTTTCTTATAACGTATTTATTTTTTGTACTTAAAAAGAATAAATAAAGATTAAAAATTGTTATTGTTGGACCAATTGCATTAGTTAAAACGTTTATTCGTTTTAATTATTGTAATTGGTCCAAAAACTATGATTATATACCAAAAACTAACTTATGTTAGAAACAATGAAAAGAATAAATAAAGAGGTTGACAACACTTCTATAAATTCCACTCACAGTAGGTACTCCTAGCATGCCATTAAAGCTTGTTGGCTTGTTGGATTAGAATCTGAGAAAAAATCTTTTATTTTTACACTTTTTTTTTTCAACCCAGTATGGGTTACTCAGCTGCCATGATTACCTACATCCAGCCTCAGATGTGCAGCAAATTGAAATTAATTAAAATTATTAAAATTTTTAGGCCATGGAGCTATACAAGTCTGCAGCTGCATTGGATCATCCTGAAGCTCTTTACAACCTCGGCATTTTTTACGGCCAAGGCAGAGGTGGGCTTAAGGCCGACCAGGAAACTGCCGTTCGACTTCTGCGCCTCGCCGCAGTTCAAGGACAACAAGATGCTATTGATGCCCTCAAATACCTCGATGTGAGCATCTCTGAGCCTCGGCAAAAAGACATAAACTCCTGGACTTACAAAGAACACACACAATTCCCCGCAAGTCAAAATATTGTTCCTACACAAAGCAAACTATTTATCGACAACATAAACTTTCTGCAGGCGAGGGTTTAAATCTGCGTGGCATTTTTTATGTTATAAAATGGTGGTGGTTGATGCCCCTTGAATTAGTCACTAAGCTACAATACTGGCGTGTGAATAAGCAATGTAATATAATTATTATGGCCATTTCAAAAGTGATTCGAACATGATTCTTTTTTTTTAGGATATTACAATATAATTTCAATCAAAATAAAATTTAAAGGTCATTAAAATCATCATCCACTCCTTCATCACCAATATATTGAGGGCTTCCCGTCAACAATTTTTGTATGCTCCTTTCCATGGTTTCTCTTTGTTTTTGATCCAAACTGGATTTAGTTTTCTCTAAAATAAGCCTAATTGTTGAAGCCAGATATTTATTTAATGGAGTCTTGGAACAAGGTATTGTTAGGAGAAATGAAGGATCAACTGCTGTTGCAATCTCAAAAGCATGTTGGTTTGCCTTTTTTTCATCTGCCTCAGCTCTAGACAAATCATTTTTGTTAGTATTGTTACTTTTCCTTATGTAGCAAAAAACATTTCTCGGTGTGGTTTCATCACTAGCCAACAAAATACCAATGTCCTTGCTATACAGTAGGGTTTCTTCAGCTGGTTCTGAAAATGGATTTCCAGGATCCATAATTTTATAGAAATATTCCCGATCATCTGAGGTTCTCAAATTATTATAACGTATTATGGATTCATCCATCGCCATATTCTCTACTACCCATGGATTAATGCCACCATCTGCCAGGAAAACTACTTCTCTTGAAACATTTTTCTTTTGTAGTGATGCAGGTGTTTTCTTAGTATTCCACAATCTCCTAACATTATTTATTCCTATAATTAATCTAGAAATTGCTCCAAGTACATTTATAGTGTGTGCCCTCATAAGCTGCAATGTGTTTGAAGGTATGTTATTAAGGTCATCTTGTGGGTTCTTCCCTATAGGTTTTAGTGAACTAGTCTCAACGCTATATTGTCCTACAAAATCGCCATCTTGGAACCAGCTTGAAAATTCACCAAAGGTCTCTGGAAATAATATAGTTTTTTCCCTACTCGGGCTAATTCCAAATAATCTATATACACTATATACTGTTCCAATAAGTACTGCTAAATTGGGGATACTGTTTGCTACGAACACCGACATTGAGTCGTCACTTGACCGAAGACATCTTATTATAGTATTTGGTGTGTCTATTCCACAAATTGCCACAAGGCCTACAGTTGTTGATCCGGCGTTCAACATCCCCATTAGGAAACCGGGAGATGTCTCAATGTAATCACGATCATCCATTTTATCCTTAATTTTCAAAAACCACTCTCTGTTGTGGTTGTTTAACATTTCGTCTTTGATATCACACCATGCCATTCTGGTGTAGAACAAATCATTTTCTAGTAAAAAGCCGATACCTAAATGGATTTTTTTAATAAGGAGATAATAAAAGCCCATGGAACAAATTTTACTAAAAGTTTCCTCTTCTTCACTAACTAGGGGGAGATTATTGGATGTCCTGATTTCATTACTGAACCAACACTTATGAACCTCTGCAAATAATAAAGGATTGAGACACTCATTTCACTTAGTGGCGTCCTCCGTCGCTTGCAAACTATAATTATTGTCAAGGTTTTCTTTGAGAGTGGAAATTTGTAATTCGTTTATGATTTTCGTTTTCTTCTCTTCTCCCCCTATACTAATAGTACTCCCTGGAATCAACTTCGCTAAATTTGGATGGAACTCCTCAACAACCTTTAAGTGCATCCTCAAAGCAGGAGAACCAGAGGCAATAGCTCTTCTATTTAATTTTCCCCGCTCGGCATGTTTTATATAAGAACAAAACACCCTGGCATAATCGTCAAGTCATTGTCTAACATTGTCTAAACCCAAAATAGTTCTCTTTATTATTTTATGTCTGATTTGTGTGACATTTACTCTCATTTTCAAAGACTTTAAAAACTTCTTTTTTGTTACCACGATCTTCTTCTTTTCTAAAACTAACAATTTAGAGATGTCATACAGCTCATACCAGTAGATGAAACACTCTAAAAAGGTACTGGGAGTCTTATGAATGTTTCTCTTTATGAGATTAAGGAAACCATTAAAAGCTTTGGAACAAGTAGTGCTTTTAAGAATCTCTGGATCCCACGTTTGCCTCCCTTTGCTTAATATATCCGAATTGCTGCTCTTGGCAAAATTTATTACGTTTTTTGCACAAGACTGGATAGCTGGGAAATTTTTTACTAGAAAAATTTGGGCAAATCTCCACACTATTTCAGGGTTGAAATTGCCAACAATTCCTTCTTTAGGAAAATCTTCTATGTTCGGAATCTGTGTATCTAAAATTTTGTGATTGTTTATAAATTTTTCAGACTCAATTACAGGTTTGCGGTTGTATTCATAAGCTCTTATAACAGTTGCTGCCACATACGGGGCCGGACTTCCATATCCATATGGTGGGGGGTTTGTGTACATATATGTGCCACTCATCATGTGTAATCCATTGGTCGATTCAGGATTTATGAACGAATTATTTATTATTAATTCCCTTGTTTGATTGTCTCCGGGCTGCATTAGTGTACATGCCACCAAGCTATTTAATTTATGGTTTTCAGTAAATAATTTTTTATAATCCTCCATAGGATGGAGTGTTTTTAATCTTTTATTATGTAAGTGATCAATTTTAAATCGGTAGCAATGCTTAAAATTAAATTTGAACATAAAAATAATGTAATGCTCGAAATTGTCTAACTTTATGTTAGGAATTAGATTACTTGCTTGTGTAAGAAGGCATGATTTTGTATAAAAGTTGAGTGACGCCCTACATCGTGTGCGCCTATCGGAACGGCCTGGGATCCAGCGCAAGTCAAAATATTGTTCCTACACAAAGCAAACTATTTATCGACAACATAAACTTTCTGCAGGCGAGGGTTTAAATCTGCGTGGCATTTTTTATGTTATAAAATGGTGGTGGTTGATGCCCCTTGAATTAGTCACTAAGCTACAATACTGGCGTGTGAATAAGCCATGTAATATAATTATTATGGCCATTTCAAAAGTGATTCGAACATGATTCTTTTTTTTTAGGATATTACAATATAATTTCAATCAAAATAAAATTTAAAGGTCATCAAAATCATCATCCACTCCTTCATCACCAATATATTGAGGGCTTCCCGTCAACAATTTTTGTATGCTCCTTTCCATGGTTTCTCTTTGTTTTTGATCCAAACTGGATTTAGTTTTCTCTAAAATAAGCCTAATTGTTGAAGCCAGATATTTATTTAATGGAGTCTTGGAACAAGGTATTGTTAGGAGAAATGAAGGATCAACTGCTGTTGCAATCTCAAAAGCATGCTGGTTTGCCTTTTCTTCATCTGCCTCAGCTCTAGACAAATCATTTTTGTTAGTATTGTTACTTTTCCTTATGTAGCAAAAAACATTTCTCGGTGTGGTTTCATCACTAGCCAACAAAATACCAATGTCCTTGCTATACAGTAGGGTTTCTTCAGCTGGTTCTGAAAATGGATTTCCAGGATCCATAATTTTATAGAAATATTCCCGATCATCTGAGGTTCTCAAATTATTATAACGTATTATGGATTCATCCATCGCCATATTCTCTACTACCCATGGATTAATGCCACCATCTGCCAGGAAAACTACTTCTCTTGAAACATTTTTCTTTTGTAGTGATGCAGGTGTTTTCTTAGTATTCCACAATCTCCTAACATTATTTATTCCTATAATTAATCTAGAAATTGCTCCAAGTACATTTATAGTGTGTGCCCTCATAAGCTGCAATGTGTTTGAAGGTATGTTATTAAAGTCATCTTGTGGGTTCTTCCCTATAGGTTTTAGTGAACTAGTCTCAACGCTATATTGTCCTACAAAATCGCCATCTTGGAACCAGCTTGAAAATTCACCAAAGGTCTCTGGAATTAATATAGTTTTTTCCCTACTCGGGCTAATTCCAAATAATCTATATACACTATATACTGTTCCAATAAGTACTGCTAAATTGGGGATACTGTTTGCTACGAACACCGACATTGAGTCGTCACTTGACCGAAGACATCTTATTATAGTATTTGGTGTGTCTATTCCACAAATTGCCACAAGGCCTACAGTTGTTGATCCGGCGTTCAACATCCCCATTAGGAAACCGGGAGATGTCTCAATGTAATCACGATCATCCATTTTATCCTTAATTTTCAAAAACCACTCTCTGTTGTGGTTGTTTAACATTTCGTCTTTGATATCACGCCATGCCATTCTGGTGTAGAACAAATCATTTTCTAGTAAAAAGCCGATACCTAAATGGATTTTTTTAATAAGGAGATAATAAAAGCCCATGGAACAAATTTTACTAAAAGTTTCCTCTTCTTCACTAACTAGGGGGAGATTATTGGATGTCCTGATTTCATTACTGAACCAACACTTATGAACCTCTGCAAATAATAAAGGATTGAGACACTCATTTCACTTAGTGGCGTCCTCCGTCGCTTGCAAACTATAATTATTGTCAAGGTTTTCTTTGAGAGTGGAAATTTGTAATTCGTTTATGATTTTCGTTTTCTTCTCTTCTCCCCCTATACTAATAGTACTCCCTGGAATCAACTTCGCTAAATTTGGATGGAACTCCTCAACAACCTTTAAGTGCATCCTCAAAGCAGGAGAACCAGAGGCAATAGCTCTTCTATTTAATTTTCCCCGCTCGGCATGTTTTATATAAGAACAAAACACCCTGGCCTAATCGTCAAGTCATTGTCTAACATTGTCTAAACCCAAAATAGTTCTCTTTATTATTTTATGTCTGATTTGTGTGACATTTACTCTCATTTTCAAAGACTTTAAAAACTTCTTTTTTGTTACCACGATCTTCTTCTTTTCTAAAACTAACAATTTAGAGATGTCATACAGCTCATACCAGTAGATGAAACACTCTAAAAAGGTACTGGGAGTCTTATGAATGTTTCTCTTTATGAGATTAAGGAAACCATTAAAAGCTTTGGAACAAGTAGTGCTTTTAAGAATCTCTGGATCCCACGTTTGCCTCCCTTTGCTTAATATATCCGAATTGCTGCTCTTGGCAAAATTTATTACGTTTTTTGCACAAGACTGGATAGCTGGGAAATTTTTTACTAGAAAAATTTGGGCAAATCTCCACACTATTTCAGGGTTGAAATTGCCAACAATTCCTTCTTTAGGAAAATCTTCTATGTTCGGAATCTGTGTATCTAAAATTTTGTGATTGTTTATAAATTTTTCAGACTCAATTACAGGTTTGCGGTTGTATTCATAAGCTCTTATAACAGTTGCTGCCACATACGGGGCCGGACTTCCATATCCATATGGTGGGGGGTTTGTGTACATATATGTGCCACTCATCATGTGTAATCCATTGGTCGATTCAGGATTTATGAACGAATTATTTATTATTAATTCCCTTGTTTGATTGTCTACAGGCTGCATTAGTGTACATGCCACCAAGCTATTTAATTTATGGTTTTCAGTAAATAATTTTTTATAATCCTCCATAGGATGGAGTGTTTTTAATCTTTTATTATGTAAGTGATCAATTTTAAATCGGTAGCAATGCTTAAAATTAAATTTGAACATAAAAATAATGTAATGCTCGAAATTGTCTAACTTTATGTTAGGAATTAGATTTCTTGCTTGTGTAAGAAGGCATGATTTTGTATAAAAGTTGAGTGACGCCCTACATCGTGTGCGCCTATCGGAACGGCCTGGGATCCAGTGCTGACCTGTGGCTTGAAATGTAAACAGCACCACTAAATTATCTTGTGGAACAATGCCGCATAACTGTAAAAATGCAATAAAGCATCACAGTTGGATACACCACCAAGCTACCTTTATATCTTTTCCAAAAATTCAATTACCTAACAAAAGACCCCAGCACATTTCCTAGTAAACTTATGATGCTGTTTAATTAGGCTTGATAATGATAACTATTTAATTGTAAATATATTGTTCCTATTATTTTAATATGTCTAATATCTCTAGTTGTACAATACTACTGCCATGGTATGTTTTCACTTCTCTTGATTGTCTGCTAGAGACTTTTAAAGGCATTAAGTGCGCCCTTGTATCTATGTTAATTAATTCTGAATGAATAAATAACAATACTTAACTTTTTCTTCTTCTCACATGTCGGCAGCCTTTCAGAAAAGATCGATTAAGTTAGTACAAAGATAATGCGGTGTTGTTCCATACACAAAATATAATTATGTTGTAGGGTACTCTCTAATTTTAATTTTCTTTAGTTACCTCTATGCTTCTGAACAAAATATCCGCCTATTTGTACAACAAGGCCTCTTTGGTTTGTTTGTTATCGAATTATTTGATATGATATTTGTGCATGTATATCAAAATGGTAAATAAAACACAGGGGCGTAGCTACCGCCGTATCAGCCGTATCAATGATACGGGGCCCCCGGACTACAGAGGCCCCTAACTGGTGTAATCCACAAGGTCACTTAATCTCGTGTTTACCGAGAAAAAAGAACATAAAAAGCTTAGACTTTTCAATTTAGAAATGACAAAAGTAAAAATAAAAAACAATCTCATTTTTCCCGGGTTATTTTGATACAGGGCCCCTCCAAGGCACGCTACGCCACTGATAAAACATAAAAATTTTTATTCTGTAATTTTCGAAAACTGACAAAAACCTGGATTTCAGTATTTACTTATACCAGTGATATGTAATGAAATAAAATAAACAAACCAGAATTGATTAGCGTTTCATTTTAATCTAGTAGAATAGATCCTACTAACATGGATTAGGTTTTTTTTATTGATGATATCGATGACGCTCGCGTTTGGTCACTATCTCAGCTAAGCTATGATGTGGTCTAAAATGAAGTAACCTCCTAAAGTAAAGACTCCTAGATAAAGGCCTATTCAGACCTAAGCGGTATTCGCTACCGTCGGCGGCAGAGAAAACCCAGTGGGTATGCGGTAATATTACTGTTCACACCAAAACGGATTTCGCTATCCTTGTGGGTAGAACCGTGGTAGAGCCGCGGTACTTGATACTAAATACCTGAAAGAAACCCGCGCGGTATGTACCTCTACCCACAGCGGCAGCGAATATCGCTCAGGCGCTGTAGCCGTGGTACTTGATACTAAATACCTGAGCGAAACCCGCGCAGTATGTACCTCTACCCACAGCGGCAGCGAATATCGCTCAGGTTTGAATAGGCCTTTATAGCTATCAAGAAATACAGACTCCAGCAGGAAATTACAATCTTATCTGTCCATACAATGAATGGTATATTGCACTTTCGTGAGGAGTAACCTGGAGTGTGACAATTCCTGGCTTGGTCACGGTCATGATGGGTGTCCGCAGTCCTAGCGTAAAAGTGTCGAATTTCTTAATTTCAGTCTAGAAAATATTTAGTGTATGAAGTCGTGTAATTGTGTAACCATTAGGGAGCTATTCAACAAAAACTGTTTCTGCTGGAAGTACGTCATCCCCTATGGACGTACAAGAAAAAAAAACAAATTCACTAATTAGTGTGTAAATCAGCCCCGGATCTTCAATTTTTTTAAGGCGGGGCAAATACTGGAAAATGCCGCTACCGCCCCTTTATGATGTTTTATGTTATGTTTACCTTTTATGATTGTCATTTGGACATAGGCCTTTCGGAAATAATGCATCCATCGCTGTTCTTTCTGAGTTAAACCTATTTATTTACACATGTAAGGACATGAACGTGTAGAATATACATATATTTTAAACAGCACATGATAGGATTTAAAATAAAAATATGTCATAATAAAAATCTATACTAATATTATAAAGCTGAAGAGTTTGTTTGTTTGTTTGTTTGCTTGAACGCGCTAATCTCAGGAACTACGGCTCTGATTTGAAAAAATCTTTCAGTGTTAGATAGCCCATTTATCGAGGAAGGCTATAGGATATATATCATCACGCTAAGACCAATAGGAGCGGGGCACTAATGAAGAATGTTTCAAAATCGGGGGATTTTTTTTTTCCACGCGGACGAAGTCGCGGGCGGAAGCTAGTCAAATTATATATGGCATTTGTGAATTAAAATTACAATTTTACTCGTCGAGCTTTTTGTACAGCAAATAAATCTATGGCCTTGTCATAATTTGGACAAACGGAGGAGAGATGGTGCGCACTATCTCTCCTCCGTTTCTTTGCAGACTACCTACGTGATCGTCAGCAGTTTGTTAGGCTTGGTATGTACGTGTCGGGTACCTATCACACGCGTTCCGGCGTGAGTCAAGGCTCAATTTTGGGGCCTTTATTATTTCTCATCATGGTCAATGATCTTCCTCAAGTTCTGCTTCATGCTAGATGTCTCTTGTATGCTGACGACTTGAAACTGTACCTGGAAATAAACTCCGAGCGTGACAGTTTGGCACTGCAGCAAGATATAGACGCGATATACAAGTGGAGTGTAGACAACAAGATGGAGTTTAATTCGTCCAAATGCTTCGCTATGACATTCGGTCGCATGCGGAATTAAATAAATAAATTACTGCTTAAAAGGTTTCTTAAAAAATGTGGTGTTGACCCTGTTTTGCACAACAAACGAATTCCGAAACGATAAAAACATTTTGATGAGATGTGTGAAGACGAATTACAAACACTCCAACCTGTTCTACTGTTTTCTAAAGAAATAATGATGATGTTTGATCGAATCATATCAGAAATTAAAAAGTTTTATTGTGCTACCATGCTCAATTTGAATTTTGCTTTTCTTAATGGTAGGTACTAATATTTTTAAAATGACAATTGAAGAACTGTAAAAGTATGGAGCAGATCTGGCTCGAAAATACAAGCGAGATTTAAGCGCTGTTGAATTCTGCCAGGAACTCTACGTTTTTAATTAAAGAACAAGCACCGCTTTTATTTGGTGATATAGAAAAAGCTAACGGTTTCTATCTCTTGTAACAGATCTATACTCATGATTTGCGGGATGCTTTCCCGAATATTTGTATTGCCCTGCGAATTTACTTTACGCTTCCTACTACAATTTTAGCAAACTAAAACTAATTAAAAATTATTTGCGATCTTCTATGAGCCAGAAACGCCTATCGAGTCTTGCAATCTTAGCGATAGAAAATCGAATGGCACGCGAGTTAAATTATTTATTTAATTACTAGCTTTTGCCCGCGACTTCGTCCGCGTGGAATAGTTACTTTGGGCTAACGTTAAATTTAACCCCGATTTTGAAGCATTCTTCATTGGTGCTCTGCTCCTATTGGCCTTAGCGTAATGATATATAGCCTATAGCCTTTCTCTATAAATTGACTATTTAATTAAAAATATTTTTTCAATTCGAACCAGTAGTTCCTGAGATTATCGCGTTCAAACAAACAAACAAACTCTTCAGCCTTATATATTAGCATAGATAGCTGTTGCCCTCGACTTCGTCCACGTTTCCGTCGTTTTTCGTAAAAAAAAGTAGCCTATGTCCTTCCCCACGGTTCAGTGATTTTGATGTAACACACAGCTTATCTTTCGTAATTTAGTAGGGAAATATAATATGTCAATCTATAATACTGTTGAAAAATATCGCAATACCGAATCGCACAATAGGTATTATTGTTAATAGCTGTGCCCGCGACTCCGTCAGCGTGTAACTCCTTGTGTGTTATTAAGTTAATGTATTGGTAATATTGTTTAGATCACGTTCACATGAGGCTTAAGTACCTATAGAACGACAATACTTCAGCGCAAAGCTTCCGGGTAAACTATGTTGAAAGTTGACCCGTCCGGCACGTGAACATAAAGATTTCTAGAACTGCTAACCCGGGAAAGAGCGACGTACAACTGACCATGCGAGAAACAACTGACACCGAGATCTACTCCAGCAACACAAAAGTCTGCCCTTGAGCCTTATTAATTGTCATTGCATAACACACTGATACTGGGAATCGAGTTATTTTAAATTGGAATGGAAAATTATTTGGTATTATGGGAATTCTGGGAATAAAGACGGTTTCTCCTGCACCGCAACCTGTTAAAATTTGAGCCTCGATTATATTTTGTTGCAACTGGGTTACTTTTAGCCGAGTTACATTGCAAAGTTGTGGTGGTTTTAAATTTCGGACCAGAATAATAATCAGAAAGCTTCGAACTGCTAAGCTATCGGGAGTTACACGTGTTATTGTGAGTCAACCATAAAAGATAGATATATGCTGTCGTGGGATATTTTTTATATAATTTTAAGGAGAACAATTCCGTCATAAATGATTTCTGTGTAGCTTTAACCGTTAAGGTTGCACACGCGACGGAAGCTTAAAAAATGAAGTAACTTCTCCCGTTTTCCCAACATTTCCCTTCACTGCTCTGCTTTTATTAATTGTAGCGTGATGAAAAGTATACTATAACCAGCTCAGGAGTATAGGTATTACACTTTAATGGGCCGTTTTATCGCTTAAGGCGTTATATATATTTAAACAATTAATTACAACAAATATACAAAATTATGTACTAAAATACAAACTACAATAAAGCATCAAAAAATTCGTCCTCAACGCTGTCGGCTGGCAACGTACCTAAGATACTGGCGGCATTGCCTCGTTGTATGGCAATGCTTAGCCGTTGACCAAAGAAATAGCCAGCCCTTGGGTCGCGGGAAGCGTCAACGAGCCTTTTCGATATTTCTTTAAAAAGGCTGTGAGCACACGGGCCCCATGGTCCGAGAGTTTCGACCCCAAACGGCTCGAAAATATAGTTATCACCGAGATGACTATATTTACGCCGCTTGAGGTTTTCCGCAGCCGCAGCGGGAGCGCCAGCACAACATGATGAACTGGGAAGATGGGATGGCGCGACAGTATCGACACAAGTTGCGTCCCACACTAAAGGCCTACCCATCTTCCAAGGAAACAATGACATGCCGTCCGGTCTCTTGCCATCGTCACGCGCCAGTCCAATGGGTTCCAATACGGCTGGAACGCCGACGGTGACAAGGGCTCGTCGGATAATGTCATTTAAGTTGGCATGTCGTGCAAAACGACCCGCACTACGGCTGCAAGAGAGACCATGGTGCCCGAGGCTGTTGACCGCTTCCCCACAATTACAGCGATGAGGGGAACAACAAGGGGCTCCTAGGCGTAGTGAAGCAGCGATGCGGAAAGTGGTGTCGTCGAACAAAGTGCCAAGATTTGAGGACGGTAGAGCATGTAACCAAAGACCTGATTCCCACTTTCCCACAGCCAGCAGACGAGCACACTCAGCAGAAGTAGCAGACGTGGTTAGTAAATTATTCAGAACTACTCTGCAGAGCGGCTCGTCCCACCGCCTCTGAGAAGATGGTATAACAGGTAGGTCAGAGTTCGGACAAACGAGATTCCAGGCATCAATAGCCTCAGTGAAGCACGGCACATTGAAATCAATCAGTGTGGAAGCCAGGATATTCCTGATTAATTTCTCAGTGCTGTGGACCGAGGAAATGAAAGCCGGTAAACTAATACTAGAAATTTTGCGGATTCCGAGCCCTCCCATGCGGATGGGAAGAGAAGCTTGGGCCCAAGCTCGGTCATCCAAAGCCACATTCAGAATTAAGGACAAAGTTCGTCTGATAATTTGATCCATTTGAACTAAAAGTTGATGGTGCTTCCACAAATGGGAAGCACGAAGAGAGTATGTTAATTTAGGGCCGAAACAGCAGAAACGAATTATAGTGATGGCCGAGTGCATATTGATTTGGAGCAATCTTTCCGAAACGTCATTGAATTTATTAATTTGTTCTGCAATAAAGTCGGGAAAGGAAGTATCAAAGATTGGAGAACCAAGGAGACGGAGAGAACTTTTCTCAATAATTTGAATTCCAGGAGCTATTTCGTTAAATTTAGAGAGAGTCAGTAGTCTGTCAGTGTTATCTGTTAAAAATAATTCACATTTTGAAAGGTTGAGGTCAAGGCCAATAGAATGTAGTTCATTTTTTAAGAAATTTAGGTCTGCTAAAATATTTTCTACATCACCTCCCAAGGTTCCGTCGTCAAGATACCAAACATTGAATTTAGAATTTAGCTTTCGAATTATTGGGTGAACAGCTAAACTGAAAATCACTGGCCCGAGAGGGTCACCTTGTTGACAGCCAACAGCTGATTCTAATAGATTGTCTCGAAACAATAATTTGGATGGATTTCTATAGCATTGCCAAAGGAAACTATAAATTTGGGGTAATTCTTTTTTAGTCTCAGCCAACAAAGTGTCCCTGTTAACTGAATTGAAGGCGTTCTTTATGTCAACCTTCAGAATGGCCTCGCTTTTCCCAGAATTTAGGTATGTCGACAAAGCGTGTACGGCAGCCTCACAGCCCCCTTTGGAACCGTAACCAAGTTGCAGGGGCTGAAATTTTTCCGAAACAGCCTCACCATAAAATTTACAGCAAATCTTGGCTGCCATACGGCGGTAGGTGGTTCCCACGGCAATGGGACGAATGCCGCCATCTTTCTTGCGTAGCGCACATAAATTGGCGCCATACAGAATATCGATGACAGATTCGTTTACCTTGCCGGAGAGCATAAGGTTAACTAGAGCCGTCAGCTCCCTCAAGAGCGACTCACCAGCTACCCCGGCGCCTGAACAAATGAGGTCCTTCAGGTGCTGCGGACTCAGGCCGTCGAGACCGCCAGCGGAGCCGCTCCGGAACGAGCTAACGGCTGTGATTACCTCTCGACCTGAAATGGTGAGGGAGTGAATATCAGGATCAGGAGGGTCGGGAAAAGCAAGATCATACGCTGGGGCAGGGTGTTTGGTCTTCAGAGCTTCGAGAGTCTCTGAAGAACAAGGTGCCACCACATCGCTGCTGAAGAGAATCCTGGCAGCTCCGCTAATATCACCGTCCCCTAACTTCGTTTCTACCAAATAAGGAGGAGGAAAAGGAGTATGAAAAATAATTGTACCAAGTTTCGTTAAAATCCGTCGAGTAGTTTTTGTTTCTATAACAGTTATACAGACAGACAGACAAAAATTTTACTGATTGCATTTTTGGCATCAGTATCGATCCCTAATCACCCCCTGATAGTTATTTTGTAAATATATTTCATGTACAGAATTGACCTCTCTACAGATTTATTGCGGTTATGTTTACAACCAATGACAGTAACTAAAATTAAAAGAGACAATTATAAAGCCGGCTCTACACGTTGGCCAACACAGTGGCGAATGTAGTGGCCAGTGCCTATTCGCAACGTGTAGAGGGGGTGTTTGTGCATCTTGGGTTGTATTGGAATGATGGCCGACGAGTTGGCGCGAGATCCGTGTGGTGTCGGATTTTTGCAAAAGATCAAAGGGTTTTGGCCGAGTATTGGCTACCGCGTCCACACGTTGGCCGCGCGTTTAGTATGCTTCGAGCTCCCTGAACGATCGCACGCACCTGATTAAACATTTTAACCGACTTCAAAAAAAGAAGGAGGTTCTCAGTTCGTCTTGAACTATTTTTTTATGTATGTTACCTCATAACTCGAAGTCAGCTGGACCGATTTAGAAAATTTTCTTTTCATTTGAAATGGTATACTTTCTAGTTGGTCCCATTGTTATGAAATCAGGATCTGATGATGGGATCCTGGAGAAATCGAGGGAACTCTTCAAATATTATAGGCACACCTATAGCGTTTTGGGTATTTCTTATAGTAACTTGTGTAGTTGCATTCGAAAAGCACCATTTTGAAGTAGACCTGATGATGAAGACCACCGATGGCCACTGGAACTACTCAATATATAAGTAGGAATAATAAGTAGTTCATGTGTTCCGCTTCGATTACTTGAATGTGGTTATTAAGCACAATATGCTCGTCACAATGCATATGGTGAAGTGAAGCTGATGGTGAACTACCAGGAGAACTCCTCAACAAATAACAGCCCAACATTGGGAAAAGCAATATTTTGTAAATGAATATAAGTAGTAGACATTTAGGCTCTTATAACTAGGTAAATTAAAAATCGACCAACTAAAAAGAGTGAAATAAAAACTTTTTACCAAAAAATTAAACCGACTCCCAAAATACACTGCAAAATGAAAAATAACTTTAATTTCGGATGTCGGTGCCAAAAACGAAAATACAAAACTAAAGACACCGACTACCGAAATTAAAGTTATTTTTCACATTGCAGTGTTTTTTGGGAGTCTGTTAATTTTTTGGTAAAAAGTTTTTTATAACATACGGAAACCTCTAAGAAAATATGTTTAACTTTTATTTTACATGAGATGACAGAAATAAAAATACGTTGAAAAGTCAAGTGTACAAAAAAGTAAAATAAATAAACAATTTATTTTACGCCCGCAGCATGCGTAAGGAGTTCCGACGTCGCCGTCGCTACAATAGTTTATTTTTCAATCTGTCAACCGTTTTAGCCCGGTTGGAAGATCGATGTAAATAATGTTTTTTTACTTATTTTGATTTTTTTACAGAGTATTAGAGAAATGCGTAACCAATATTCGTAAAGTAAGTTACTTTAATTTTAGGTTAATAATCAGTGGTGTTTTTCAGTTTAGAATTATCGTATGTTATGCCTTATCCTCATGCTGTTTCTTTATTTTTTATGGTTTTTGTATTTTGCTTCCATTGAAGCTTCGAATGCGTTATAATAATCGGCATGGTTCAGATAATATATTTGTGAATTGAGCTTAAAATAAGTCAATATATTCATGCTATTTATTTGTTATGCATGGATGTGTGTTTGTTTTCATATATTTAACAATTTCTCTACTAACTAGGATTTTTCTTATAACAAAAACCTATTATAACCTACTAAACAATTACCTGCGGTTACCCCGCAGGTAATAGTTGCGTAACACACTTACAGTAGGAATCGGTTTCGTTATGCTAAATCAACAACACTCACTGCGGTATTTACGTTGTTGAGCAGACCAATATTTCGAACATATGAAGCAATGGATTAGCAATATACGTCAAAATCATTCAGATCTTGATTTATAGTGTGTTACGTAATTATTGCGATGCTTATTATATGGTGACGTTTAGAAGTAGGTAGCTTAGGATGTATGTAAATGATAAATAAGTGCTTTTCGTACTTTTCAGCTTCCCAAAAGATGGTAACATAAAAAAGGAATGGATTGATGCCACAGGCATGCCACCTAACTGGTACCCTACAAAAAATAGCACCATATGCTCGGTTCACTTCAACGCAGAAATGTTCTAGTCTCTAAAGAAAAGTCGCAGGCTTTTTGAATGGACAATTCCAAAATTAAGATTACAACTGATTTTTGCAGAAGTGTGTTAAATTTTATTTTATTACTGAAAGCTATTCTCATGATTTAGGGTATTCATAAAATCAGTCATTCAACTTTTCAGGATTCTATACAACCTATACGGCTGGTATGTTCCGATCAAGAGCGTAATGTAAGTTAACATCGACTTTTATTTGACCTATCACTATGATAATTAAATATTAAGATTTAAGTCGAAAGCGCCAGGGTAGCCCTTAATACTTAGTAGGTAGTACTTAATAATAATTATGTAATGTTCTTAATAATATGTTTATTGTTATTGTAATATTTTCTGGACATGCCATTTCTTATTTGGTACATTTTCAGGTGCCCAAAAAAAATTGTACAATAATAAATGGAAGAATCGATAACTTTCCGATTTAGTCAATCACTAGCGTATATGTAAAATAAATTGCTTTTGCACAGCACAACGATAGCGACCGATGTTTTTGTGTGGGTAAGTTCTACGGTGCATGGTAAATACACGCTGTGTTTGGCGGAATAAGGTTTATTATTGATTGTATAGTACGTTCTGATTTAAGAAATGCGGGTGTGTGTGTGAGTGCGTATCTATTGATTTTATTAAACTGCATGTGTAGTTGTTGCCCCGCCCAGCGCCTAACTGGAGACACACGGTTCCGATATAATTTCGTCTGTTGACCAAATCTAGTTATTTATTTTATCTATGGGTATATCCATTATACCCATTGATGTACCCTACACTATTTGTTCTGGGTATGGTATAATATATACACTGTTAAACTGTATCATTGATCGCGTTGTCGCAAAATAACTTCTAAGCGTAATGTGTAGTGGATTCCTAGATTCGATACCTCGGTTGGGCAATAATTAAAAATTGGCATCGGACTATGAGAGATAAGGAACAGAGTATAATAACGGTCTTATTAATAAACCTCGACTAGAGCAAGAATAACTTTACTCTAAGTGCTAAGTTTGAAGTAATTAAATTTAGTATTAATAAATGCGGATTAAGGAGAGAGTAAGCTTATCCAAGCTTACTCTTGGAATAAAAGTTAATCATTGGCGCTACATAGTTTAACGATTGACTAAGCATAGGGTAGCGTGTATTTTGATTTCATAACCTATCATTTTGTGACCATTGGTCATTTGTGCTTCTCTATTCACGCCTGTTATTTGTGCATATAAAATGGAAAGAGATTATTTTACTGATGATTTGAGAGTGTTAGATGAAATAAATGAGGTTGAAAGCCAGACGGTATTAGTGAGACGCGTTAAAATATATAAAATACGGAAGAATCCACTGGAAGAACTTCAAGAAACCGAGTTTAAGAGCAAGTACAGATTTTCTCGATCCACTGCAGTGTTCATAATAGACATGGTGAAGAATGATTTAGCTGGTGATGCAAGAGGAGGCTTTATACCACCCCATCTGAAAGTTTTGGCAGCAATAAGAATATGGGCCCGTGGAGAGGTAAACTATCATCAGTACCTACCAATATTATTATTTTTCCCAGAGCAGTACCTATTTAGATACTTACTTATCTGTTTTTAATTTGTAACTCAAAACTTTTATGTCAACAGATTCAAGATGATGCCGGAGATCTTAGTGGCATGAGTCAGTCAACAATGTCACTTGTATGCAAACAAGTTGCCTTAGCAATACTGGCACAAAGGACTCAATGGATTAAAATGCCACAAACTGATGCAGAACAGAATAAAGTGATAGTTGGATTTTACTCATTATGTGCTTTCCGACAAGTGATTGGGGCTATTGATTGCACACATATTCGAATCCCAAAAGTTGGTGGGGAAGTTGGACAATACTACATAAACCGGAAAGGATACAGTTCAATAAACATACAAGTAAGTTTTTTAGTACCTGAGTAGCTCATGCTTGTAACAAACAAGTACATAATTATATTTAATGAACCCCCATTACTTATATTTTAATATTTGTGTACATTGTTTCAGGTTGTATCAAATGCTAACTTGGAGATCATGAATATTGTGGCTCATTGGCGAGGTAGTACACATGATTCTAGAATATTTAATGAATGTCATTTAAAACAACGATTTGAGCAGTCAGAATTTAAAGGCAGGCTTTTAGGAGATTCAGGGTATGCTTGTACTCCATATTTGTTTACTCCTGTCCTTCATCCTACTACAGAAAAAGAAGAACTATATAACCGGGCACACATAAGAACCCGTAATGTAGTAGAAAGATGCTTTGGCTTGTGGAAGCAAAGATTCCGCTGTTTACTGAGAGGTTTTACTTCGAAATTGGAAAATACAAAACTGTATATCGTTGCATTGGCAGTATTGCACAATATTGCAATGCACAGACAAGACCTAATTGAGGTTGTAGAGGATGATGATACTGTTCCAGTAACACAAGCTATAAACAACTTGCTCAGGGGCAATTCTGCACGGACAGCATTTATTAATGAAAATTTTTAATAGCTTTATAACAACATTAAGTTCCTTCTTATGGTCTAATGGAAATGAATGGTTTGAAGTGAATAAATGATTTACGAGTTTACTTGATCAGATTTTATTTTTATATCCTTCAATAAAACATAAGTTGATACAACACAGAAAAGTAAACAGACAATACACAAATGTATATTTAAATTTTAACAGTAAGCACCTAAGCAATATATACATGTTTATATATTATTAAATAACAACATTCACAAACATCATTCTTATTTGTAGATAACATTTATTAAAAAAAATAGACATTAAAAACAAGGAAGTATGGTATGGGTAGGTGCTTAGTAGAGACAGGATAAGAAAAGTCTAGTGTGGTGTACGCCTCAAGGTTGCATCAAAATTTAATATATTTAAACCTAAGTATGATACAAGGTGCAAAAACATGCAATCAATATGGAAATACATGGAAAAAATATTAGTAGTTTTAAAATAATATTACGATGTAAGTAAAATTTGAATAATTAAGCAAAATTAAATTATATTATTGCCTATTTAATAAGAGATCACGCTCCTTTAATTCTAATATTTGTCTCTGTAATATTGCAGATTATAAATTTTCCCTGTGTATTTCCATTTTGATTGCATGTTCTTCTTCAGCCATTTCCATCCGTCTCATATGTTCCTCATCCTTTAGCAGTTTGCTATGGCTTATCATGCTATTTACATAGCCCTCATGGTCCTGTAAGTAACAAATGGTTAAATTATTAAATATTTTAAGGCTGAAAATAAGCAGCAGTAGATATAAATAAACATTACCTTTCTGGAGTTCTTATCACTATTGATGATATTATTTAAATTTATTTTTCGTTTTGTCACCTGGAAATAATAATTAACAATTAGATCAAGTGAAAACTTTTAAGTTATTAGGTAATACTAATATTTGAGAGGGCTACCAAATGTGCCCCAAACTGAAGTTTATGTATATGCAATTAGATGTGCAATTAGCACACTGTGAAATCAAATGCAAGTATATTTGGAGTGGTACGGCGGGGGCCTGGAGTGTTCTGACAATTTTTCTGAACAATCTTTTCCTAAGAGCCTAATACCTACTTGACGTATGAAACAGCTGATTCTTTTTCGTTTTGATGATAATGATCCCATGCTAACAGTTGTTCAGAATAATGGTCAGAACATTTTTTCCTTACATCCTATATACAGAAATTTATCTTCAAAAATATTTACAGTAATTTTATCACAAATTATATATTTTAAATACATACCTTTTTTGCTGGAGTTGTGCCCCTGTTTATCATCGGAGTTACTATAGCTTCATCTTCCTGTAGTCTGTAACATGAAAAAAAGTTTAAAATGTTCTATTTTTCATAAGATGAATATATTATTTACATCAATATTCCGAGTGTATTATTTACCTTTACTAGAATTGAATCCATTTTTGTTGCCATTGGAGTAGCCGGAGTAGCTATGAGTGGAGAGCTCTGTAAAATTAGATTATACATCAATATTCTGAAAGAGTAAAAAATGGCACTGTTGTTTTGTGCAACATTTTTGTTCACAAAAATGTTCTGATGGATACTCACAGTTATTTGATCTTCTTGCATATTGCTGTTGTTAACTAGTGGAGTTAGTTTTGAATTCTAGAACAAAAACATAATAAGTAAACTATAGTAAGCAATAACAATTTTAGGCTATCATTTGATTTATCATTTATGCGACTGACCTGTGTGTTATGTGTGTCACTAGTAGTTTGGATCTCCACCTTTCCAACCACAAGTCCGTCGGAGTCATACAAATTATCATCCCGCAATAGCTCCGCAGGATTTAATAAATCTTTAATTTCCATTATGGTGTTATTTGGAGTTGGTGGTCTTGTCCCACCACCTGTCTTATTTGTTTCTCTTTTAAAGGCGCTATAAGACTTTCGGGCATTCACTTTCATTGTATTCCATTGAATTTTCAATTGGTTTAGTTCTCGAGGTTGGCCATTTAGCTGATTAAACCTAATACAGAAGATAAATTAGGGGTTATTTATAAATATAACATTTAATCTGTATCTACTGAATTATATCACTTTTAATAAAGATCTATATATTATGTAATTGTACAGGTGGGGTTCTGATATCCCTATAGTTCACTAACCTCACAAAAACTAGATTAGAATATAATCCTTTTTTCGATATGAAAGAAAGAATGTTTAAGACTTTTTGACGTTTTGCTCCCACGCTTTAGTTTTTGTCCTGTTCGTATTTGTATCCAGCGATTTATTTTCAATAATGTGCGCATGTTCTTTAAAAACCATACAAAATAATTGCTGAAAGAGTAAAAGACATTGAACAACCATGGTAAGCATAAATAAATACCACGCATTAAACATAATTAACAAGGTTTACCTTTTCTTCTTCGTCCCAGTTTATGGAGCGAATGCGTTTTTGGCTCATGTTTAATATGAATTAATATTATTAAAGATAGAATAGAATATAATAAAGAGTAATTTTTTCGCCGGGAAATCAACACGCAACAAATAAACAGCTTCTTGTGATGTCACGCTTGTCAGGTTGACAGTTCTGTCGTTCATTTCTTTTTCGATTACATTCAATAATTCACTCTTTTTACTTTTAAAATAAGTGTGTTGCCAGAACATTCGTAATAACTCCGGTGTAACGAATGTATTGTTAATCCGAGGTTACTCTATGTTTATTAATAATGTTTAATTTACAAAGATAATACTTTGTTACTCTCGGAGTAACAATTCCAAATGTAACGTCGGATTACCTTTGGAATAGGCGATTTTTATTAATAAGACCGTAAGAGTACGACGGGAGATATCGCTCGTAGCATATGTACTTATGTAGTGAAACTACTACGTGGCATGGCGCATAACCCGGGAGTGCTGCGACACCTACTGCTGTATGTGCCCGACCGGTACGTGTGGAGGCGGCAACGCCCGCCCCTGCTCGCTGTGCCTGCAGCCAGGGCCAACCTACTGGCGAGAACTTCTCTCACTAGAGCCATACGCGTGGTGAATGAGGTTCACGGGAGGGTTGATGAATTGTGGTGCAACTTGAGTGAATTCGCAAAAGTTACTATATGTAATAAGTTATTCAGATTAAGATATTTTTAACTAGGTATAAGGTGTAGATTTAGGATTTAGTTAGTAGGGCCACTCTGTCGCATTGGATCATAGATCTGTAATGATAGTGTAGGTAAGATTGTTATAAATAAATAAATTTCGTATAGTAAAACTAGAAGTAAAATTATCACAGAAGAAAAGTATTTAAGCATATTTGGGGGCAGGACCCACCTGATCCACCTTTTTTTTTGTTTTTGGGGTGGGAAAATCATCGAATGACTTCTTCCGCTCTGGGTCAAGCGGAAGGGTGTGTCAGATTTCTACTGACTAAAAACCCACCCTGTTCCTTCGGCTGCCCTATTCCGGGGCTGCGGTAACTCGGTAGAACTTTCCCGCAAACCCCAGCAGGCAATGGCCCTATGAGGCCCCGTCACTGGTGTTGATAGCTCTTTGAGGCGCGCGTGGAACACGACGCACCGCCGACCCGGGCCTGGTCCTTACCGGACGGTGAGCGACCCCTGCTCGCCGTCCGCAGTCCCGCGCCTACGGTGGCCGGAAATGCAGTATCATGCAGTAAATTGTTTTCCCTATATGTTTCAAAATATCGAAACAATGATTTAATAGGAGTAAGTTTATATGTAGGTATATTGTATTATTAAATGACCTTATAGCTTTTATATTATTTACAAAAAAAACCTTTTTGGTGAATAAAATTTCTGGAAAATAAATTCAACGCGTCTGCTTCAGTTTTTTCGTTGTTGAGAAGT
Organism: Tholera decimalis; assembly: GCA_943138885.2. Lineage (NCBI taxonomy): Eukaryota > Metazoa > Arthropoda > Insecta > Lepidoptera > Noctuidae > Tholera > Tholera decimalis. Next base: position 24,910,341 of record OW964569.2, read on the forward strand.
TGTCAGGAATAATTTTATTTTAGAGATAATTATGTTATCCCAGGAACAAGATTTTGAGAACACTAGTTCTCAACAGCCCATTTTTATAAAAAGAAAAGAAAGAATTATACTTACGAGTATACAACGTGTAACGGAAACCCCATATCTATCCAAAAGGGCTGAAGACAACATCTGGTATGGAGTCTTTATGCACAGTTTCAGCACAAAATAACTGACTCAAAGAATTGATAGGTAACAAATTATTGGTTTCATATATTTCTTGAATACCAATCATAACAAACGTGTCACAGCACTACGAGGGTCAATAACTTTCCACGTCTCTTGCCAATAACACGATAATTCTTTTCGTTCTTCTTAATTTGAAAAATTCGGTCTCAAGTTCTACACACGTACGTAGACTTAGGATTACAAAACCCTTGCCATATCGTTTGTTATCATCCAAAGAAGCCATGCACTTGGTATGTATAGCCTTTAAACATTGACATAATGCCTTTAAATTATATGTTGTATATGGCGGTCTTCAGTACTATAAGCAAAAGATATATAAAAATGATAACCAGTTTGTAGTCCAAAAAGAAGAAAGGTGTGAAATGTCTTGGTTCGGTCACTTTAAAGGTAACACCGTCTTATATTAATTAAAATGTTGTCGTCTAAAGCCCTCGTGTGGTGTTCTGTTTAAATTTTCCACCTGCTTTAGCACCTAATCAAAATCTATGCGTGATCTATCTTATAATTCTTTTCAGAAATATACGTACCTACCTACATATGAAACGTTACATACAGAAACTAAAATGTATTTTCTTTACTTTCTACTTCCTAGTGTACAATGACAATGCGTTGATTTTTTTATTGTTAATAGGCTCGCATTTGACCACTATCTCACTTGATGGTAAGTGATGATGTGGTCGAAGATGTAAGACGCTTGCCTAGAAGTAATTTATTCACTCTTGACTTAATCATAACTTGTTTCAGTTTTAAAAATACGAGGGTTGCAAAATACATCTAACTGGCAGTAGGTTGATTGTTAGTCCGGACTAGGTAGTGCAATTTTTCAGTGGCAGTAGTTCGTTTGATTTAAAGCACCGAAATAACGATACTCTGTACCTAGTGGCAATAGTTCTTATAGCGCTATAAATAAAAACGGTTATTGTCATTACTAGGTTATTGAATCGAACCGCTGTATAAAATTTATAAAAAGGTGTTATAATTTTCATTTTATCATCATATAATATTGTCATCAAAAATAAAACTTACACATGCATTTGATTATAGGTCTATGTTGCAGCTTGCCTCTATTGCCCCATGATCGCATTGCAGAAGGACGGCAATATATTTTGATAGAGAGTATAAATTTTCAAAATGCGAAGATCCGGGAATTTGTTCAATATCTCGAAAAATAAATATTAGTAAAAATTCAGATGAATGGTGTGTATTCGACGAGAGGCACCGTACAAATAATGTATCGGAGAGTTGGAATTCCAAACATAATAAAGAGTTCGAAAAACCATGGTACCCTAAGTAGATTGCTTACAGTGATATCACAAAATACTGATGCTTTAGAGGTACCACCAACTAAAAGCCGCAAAGAAAACTGTGAAAAAGACCAACTTATTTTAAATTCACAAATGCAATTACTTAATAATGAAATTTCTTTGGGCCATTTTTTGGAAAAACTGCGTGAAAATAAATTCTTTTGATTATATTTTAAATTGTTTATTTCTCTTAATTACTTGACTGTACTAATCATCAGGTAGAGCACGCGACCCATATAGTACCCGTGCTCCACCCAGGTGAAGATCGTAGGTGGAGCACGGGTCCTGCCCCCATATTTGTTTCAGTTACTTACAATGAATAAACGAAAAATTGACTCTCGAGCTTCGAAGGAAGCACACAGATTGTATAAACGACGAAAGTATGCTGAAATTAAAGCAGATCCTGAACTATATGAAAAACAAAGAGAGAAAGAAAGAGCATAATATATAACAAAAAAAAGAGAAAAAACAAGTGGTTGAAATTAATGAAAAATCCCCACGTGACTTTAGAAGTCAGAGAAAAAAATGGAGAGAGGCTTCAAAAAAATATCGTATGAAAAAAAAGAAGAGGCTAACGCTAAATCTTCTTTACCACAACCCGTTTTCATTGCAGAAGCAGAAGCTAAAGATGATGTTAATAGTGCAGGCAATAGAGATCGAAATCAGATATCAGATCCTCTGCAGAAATCGGAGACAATAACTATCACAATAAGAAAAATTCGTTACATAGAGCAGAAGAAACGCAAGATACTTCAAAATGTCATAATTCAACAGCAAAAGAAAAATGCTGCCCTAGTAAAGAAAATAAAACTACTGATGAGAGAGAAGACAGAACGTAACATAACTAGAGAAACCACGGACAAACCGAGAATAGAACTACTAGTACAGAAACATAAAGAAGATAGAAGAACTAATACGGCTTTGGTAAGATTAGTCAGAAATTTTTGTACTGATGATATTAACAGCACTCTTGGTGCAGGAAAAAAGGAATATATAACCAGACAAAAAATTCAAAAGCAAAAACGTTATTTAAACTTCCCGTTAAAAATTTTGTACCATAAGTTTCTGGCTACACATACAGTAAAGATCAGCTATGGGTTTTTTGCAAGCACCGACCATTCTGGGTGCTTCTACCGAAACAAAAGGCTAGAGATACCTGTATGTGTATAATACATTGCAATATTGATTTGCTTGTCGATTCCCTTAACAAGACTTCTATTATTCAGCCGAAAAACTCCCAGGAACTACTCGAAAAAGTATGTTGCTCCGAACGAAATGACGAATGTCTATCACGAAAATGTCAGTCATGTAACTCTGACTTATTTAAAGTTATCTGTGGTCATGTAAAGATAAAGTAGTTATACCATGTAACGAATTCTCAAACGACCGAATATTGGTCTACCATCAATGGGTTTGCTGCAGAGAAACTGTACACTCAAAAAAGGGTTCAAAAGTGCGCACAACAACCGCAAAGAAAGAATTTCTTGGGTCTCCACTAGAAGTGCTTGAAAACCTCAACGAGCAGCTGCCGAATTTTATCGAGCACAGCTATAAAATACAAACCCAATATATCAATATGAAGACCCTAAAAGAATCCTTGACCGTAATAGAAGCTGTTATACATATTGATTTCTCCGAAAATTATGGGCTTAAATTCGGAACTGAGGTTCAATCGTTTCACTTTGGTGGAAGCCGAAAAGAAGTTTCTCTTCATACTGCTGTAGTATACACATTTGACTTCCATCGAAGTGCAGTGGAAAAAGCCTGCGTATGTACCGTCAGTCCATGTGTAAGGCACGATGCCTCTGCAGGCTGGGCTCATTTGATCTCTCTCATAGATGTGGCTGTGAAAGAAAACCCTTTTAAAGAAACCATCCATTTTCAGTCGGATTCGCCCACCTCACAATACCGGAATAAATATATATTTTATATGATAACTCAATTGTGGAAAGATTTCCCCAACATAAAAAAAATATACATGGAATTATACTGAGTCAGGGCACGGAAAGGGGTGCAAGGGCGGATCCCCGGGGGGGGGGGGTCATGAGGGTCATGACCCCCCTGGGCTGGGTCCAGGGCCTAGGTGGACCACTAATTAAAATTGTTAATATTTTGAACTTGTCCTTGAAGGCTGTCTCTGAATAGGGCGATGCTAACTTGGTCAAGTTTAATGCAGCTAATTCCCAGGCGTGTCTCTTCTCCGCAAAAAGGAGTCAATTCGAACCAGCTCCTACTTTCCGGGGTGTAACCGTGCCGATAACCGACCGTATCGAGCTTCTGGGGGTAACACTAACTTCTACCCTCAATTTTAGGAGTTACACTTGACTCAAAATTGCATTTTAACCATCACATCGATAATATTATTAACAAAGCCTACAGAATGTACGGTTTCGTTATGCGATCCTCAGTTGATTTCAAACGACCGCGTACGTTCATAACTTTATATACAACTTTAATACGCTCCAAATTGTAATACGCAGCCCCAATATGGTGTCCCCTATATGATAAATATAAGAAAAGGATTGAAATGGTCCAAAAAAATTTTTTACGCTCTATTCACTAAATGTTACCGTTCAAAACTACCGTACCCACAATTACTAAAACAATACAAACTCCTAGGCTTGGAGTCCAGGCGTACCCTACTCATGGCTGTGATGCTGCATGGCATATGTAATAACAACTTTGACTGCTCTGAAATCACCAATAAACTTTGTTATGTTGTACACAGAACTGCATTACGGCGGGAGGCGCGCGTGCCTCGGCTATTTCAGACTGTAAAGTGCAGAACCAATGCTGGCGCAAGGGCGCCCCTCCGTCGTCTCTTAGAAACATATAACACACACTTTTTCGATCTTGATATATTTTCATTATCTCAATCAAAATTTAAAAAGATGGCTATTCAATTGCTTGCACAATAATTACCACTTATTTTACTAACCCAAATCGCCTCCAGATGCGTGATTTTGTTTTAAGTCTACTTAATAGTTTATTCCGCGGACATTGGTGTGGGTTACATGTTTACCTCTATTACACTAGTTTGATATTTACCAAAATTATAACATGTAGCTGTTTTATGTCCCATTAAAAAAAATAAAAAAAAATTGGCCCGTTTATCGAGGCTAAGGCTCAACTAGCATCAAAAACGTTGGGAATCCTAGATACCTGTGGAAGAGACTCATGGGCTGAGTTTTTGCGCATGATGAGGATACAGTAGAAATAAAACATTAGACAGGTTTGGTTGGTCATATCATTAAATATATTTAACGTTCCTCAAACACGTGATGGTTGTTTCATTAGTTCCGTCTTTTACACTGTTTAAATTAAATAATAAAGTACACTTAACAGTCTGGGGTTTCTTAATAACCCTGAACAATAAATTTCAGTACATTAAACCATGGTACGGGTTCCGCCAGCAGTATCGCATCCATGTGGTGTTCTTAATCAAAACGCGTGGCGTTCATTCTCCGGAACCGAATCGCTATTGCATCATACCTTCAACGACGTATTTGGTGAAGAACTCCCTTTATATATCTAATTCACAATACGACCATTTCTTCTTTAAGTTTAGTTAAAATATTTATTTTATGTCTAATATGCGACCCTAAAACAAGACAAAGAATTGTCGCGTTAGCACAAAATAGACGCCGGTAAAATCTCGCGCTTGGCCTAATTTCAGAAATGTGGAAAACTTTTTTACTCGCGGCACATTCTCCGGTTACCCCTACATGGGTTTTATATTTAACTCTGGTCCCCTGCCTCCTTCTCGTCATCAGTAGGCTATTACCATAGATGATACATATAAATAGCTATTACGCCAAAGAAAATCTCTTGCACAGATAACTTTAAATCAGGGACCATTTTGGTTACCCATTGAAAGGGTTTTCGACAGGGTTTTTCTAAGCGGTTAATCAAAAACCCATAGGATATAGGTAACCCTTTTGAAAGGCTTAAAGGACCATTTTGGTTATTTATAGGAAGGGTTTTCGATAGGGTTTTTTTAAGCAGTTAATCTAAAACCCATATGATGTAGGTAACCTTTTAAATGGCTTAATGGACCATTTTGGTTATTCAATAACCCATACGACGTGGGTAACACTTTTGAACGGCTTAAATTAAGTCGTTCAAAAGGGTTCCTTACACTTTCAACTCTTTTGAAAACGATAACAGCGTAACATTCCAAGGAGCAATGTAATATGATATCCGATGGTAGGCATACGCTGCAAAATGGCATAGCACGCGTTAAGCGTCAGCGGTGGCGGGGCTCCTTTGGGGTTACTTACCGAGAGCCTTGCAAACAGGGATCTATGATCATTATTGCATGTAGTATAGTTCTTTTTAGCTTTGCTAGCCGGATATCGAAATGACTTAGGCCGTGCGCGCACTGCGTTGCGTTTTGGAAACGCAAAATCTGTGAAGTATGGAGTGTCATAGAAGTGCGCGCACTGCGGTGGCATAAACGCGTGCGGTAGAGTCACCGGTGGCCCCGGACATTCTACCGGTGCGGTAGAACTACCGCAATTGCGGCCACCGCAAGGCAGTGCGCGCACTGCCTAATTATTATGATTTTTTCATGTCTGTACTTGTTTACTACTTTATTATCATTTTTGTTGTTTGAGTTTGTGAAGCCGGACGTCGCTTATTTTTATTATTTTGAATTTTGAACAATTCATATTGAAAAAATGCTAAAAACGAAACGAGACGCTGTATATCGCTATTATTTATTTTTATTTCTGTGTATTTATATGATGCATCAAATAATACAAGTAAAGATACTTTATGTGGAAATTTCTTAAAGGTAAGGTTATAATCTAATATTTAGTTATCCTGACAACTTACTTACCTATTTAAATGTAAAACCTTACAATAGGTAGGTACTTATGTTACGTAATTCATCAATCTAAATTTAAAAGAGCAATATATAGTAGACTTATCAATAAGAAAGGCAATATAATGTAGCTATAAACTCGAAATTCGAAACGAACATTGGTTTTTAGTAGGTAGTAGTAGAACCGACTCCCAAAAACACTGCAAAGTAAAAAATAACTTTAATTTCGGTAGTCAGTGTCTTTAGTCTTGTATTTTCGTTTTTGGCACCGACTTCCGAAATTAAAGTTATTTTTTACTTTGTAGTGTTTTTTGGGAGTCGGTTTAACTTTTTGGTAAAAAGTTTTTATTTCACACTTTTTAGTTGGTCGATTATTAATTTGCCTAGTTACAAGAGCCTAAATGTCAACTACTTATAATCATTTACAAAATTTTGCTTTTCCCAATGTTGGGCCGTAAATATTGTTGAGGAGTTCTCCTGGTGCTTCACCATCAGCTTCACTTTACCATATGCATTGTGATGAGCATATTGTGCTTAATAACCACATTCAAGTAATCGAAGCGGAACACATGAAATACTTATTATTCCTACTTATATGTATATTGAGTAGTTCCAGTGGCCATCTGTGGTCTTAATCATTAGATCCACTTCACAAATGGTGCTTTTCGAATGCAACTAAACAAGTTTGAGTTACTATTAAAAATACTCAAATCACTATAGGTGTGCCTATAATATTTGAAGAGTTCCCTCGATTTCTCCAGGATCCCACCATCCGATCCTGACTTGGTGACAATGGGACTAATTCCGAAGTATACCTTTTCAAACAAAAAAAGAATTTCCCAAATCGGTTCAGCCGTCTTCGAGTAATCAATCGGTGATCATTATAAATATATATATATAGATAACCTCCTTTTTTTGTCGTCGGTTGAAAATGCCCTTTATATTCAAACTAATGTCTCAAATTGATGTTATTTCAAGTTACACAAATATCAACTTTATTTTAATGGTGATTAAGTTGATTTTAGAGTGACTAGCACTATTAAATGTCTGACGTTGTAGCGTAAATTGAACTTTATTTTGTAAGAATTAAAGTTATTTTTCTATAAACTCTTCTTTGTTTCAATTTTTGGCAAATAAATCGCGAATGTATATGCATGAATTACGTAGGCTACTGCCGGAGGACTCAAAAAAAACCGAATTTATTACAAACTAATTTATTTCAATAAAAATTACAATTAATAAGAAATGAAATTGACTCGATCGATGGTGGATACGAAGTGCGCGGGCTCGGTCACGTAAGTGGTGTCTTCGGGCCTCTTGTTCTGTGTCAGCAGTTTCCACTCGTAGCAACTGGATCGATGATGCGCATGCGGCGTGCCTCGTGACTATAGTTGCAAAACTTCTGAATAATTCCGAATAATTCCGGAATACTTCGGGGAAAGTTTCTTTAAATGGGAATTATTCAAAATGATAAATTCATTTTGAATCATTCTGATTTAAAGAAACTTTTAATTATTTATTAAGATTTCAACTTTTTTTGCTGAAAAACAGTATTTTGCATCGATCGTCGATCTCTGTGCGCCGGCCGCTGCCGCCGCGCTGGCACCGCGACGCGCGCACCCGACTGCCACCAGCCACGAGTCGTGCGTGCAGGCGATGGCGGTGTGGGGTGCGGTAAGAGGGAGGGGATGCTGCTCCCCGGAGAAGTTTTCACCCGCGCGAGAAAGATTCGTACCCCGCAATCGAATGTTTCCGAATATTTCGCCCGAATAATTCAATGGGAATAAATGTGTTTGCTTGTTGTGTGGTGGGTGAGTTAATTATGGTTCACTGCGAGAGTACGTATGTACGCTACGAGAGTAAAATATAAATGTTTATTTTATTATAAATGGGATTGATTAAGTATATGTTGATATTTTTATAGGTAGATTTAATAAATCTACCCCTGCCTGCGATTAACAGGATTTTTATTCTTTTGTTTTTAGGTAGGTACCTACTATCGGCCAAAGATACGCATACTCACTTAAGAAAATATTTCTGCGGAAGCGCAGCTAGTGACAAACCACATCCCTTCCTGTTTTCGCCCAATTAGAAATAATATGCATTTTGTGAGTACAGGGCGTGTAACATTATATTAATACTTACTATTACGAACACTACTAAAATACGCTTCGTGCATCCTATTGGTCAAAATACATGCATTAGGCGATCGAGTTGTAAGTCGTGCTATGCGATTATAGCCTTAAATGTCAGTTGTGAAATAAAAAAACCAGGCCAAGCATATTTGATTTGCTATTTGAAAAAGGGTTAGGTACCTATGTTTTTAGTTAGTTTGTATGTAGCTCTGTACGCATCGCGAGTATTCGCGAGTCGCATAGGTAGGTATTAATCATTACCTACCTACTTAACGCGTATAATAGCCCAGTCAATAAAAGCAAATAAAGGCAAACCTTGCAAGCAAACGCGTTTTGATGCGGTTTTCAGAAAAGTATTTGTTCTTACCTACTTAGGAGCAGGTTTTGGTATATTAACAGACTTCAAAGGCCGATTTTCCTGTTTTTTTTTGACAGTTGAAATATTCCCAAAGTTTCGGAATATTTCAGAATACTTCCGAAGTATTCGACGGGAATGATTCGGAATGTTTCCCGCCAGCATCTATACTCGTGACCAGGGACCATTTTGGTTACCCATTGAAAGGGTTTTCGACAGGGTTTTTCTAAGCGGTTAATCAAAAACCCATAAGATATAGGTAACCCTTTTGAATGGCTTAAAAGACCATTTTGGTTATTTATAGGAAGGGTTTTCGATAGGGTTTTTTTAAGCAGTTAATCTAAAACCCATATGATGTAGGTAACCTTTTAAATGGCTTAATGGACCATTTTGGTTATTCAAAAACCCATACGACGTGGGTAACACTTTTGAATAGCTAAATTAAGTCGTTCAAAAGGGTTCCTTACACTTTCAACTCTTTTGAAAACGGTAACAGCGTAACATTCCAACTCGGAGCAATGTAATATGATATCTCGATGGTAGGCATACGCTCTAAAATGGCATAGCACGCGTTAAGCGTCAGCGGTGGCGGGGCTCCTTTGGGGTTACTTACCGAGAGCCTTGCAAACAGGGATCTATGATATGATCATTATTGCATGTAGTAGGTATACCTAGTTCTTTTTGGCTTTGCTAGGCGGATATCGAAATGACTTATTATTATGATTTTTTCATGTCTGTACTTGTTTACTACTTTATTGTCATTTTTGTTGTTTGAGTTTTTGAAGCCGGACATCTTTTGCGATATTATTTTTATTATTTTGAATAATTAATATTGAAAAAATGCTAAAAACGAAACGAGACGCTGTATATTGCTATTATTTAGGTATGTGATGCATCAAATAATACAAGTAAAGGTACTTTATGTGGAAATTTCTTAAAGGTAAGGTTACATTCTAATATTTAGTTATCCTGACATCTTACTTATTTAAATGTAAAACCTTACAATAGGTAGGTACTTATGTTAAAACAGAAAACCAGACAGTACAAGAATTAAGAAATAAAATCGAGGTAGCGAAAGAAAGCGTTAAACGCAACAGAAACGCATTTCGTATGTTGCGACGTAATTTTATTAGACGATGTCGTATGTGTATTGTCGCTAGAGGAAGGTATTTCAAACAATTACTGTAACTAGATTTATTATGTTATTATTAAACTAGCTTTTGCCCGCGACTTCGTCCGCGTGGAATTGTTACTTTGGGCTAACGTTAAATTTAACCCCGATTTTGAACCATTCTTCATTGGCGCTCCGCTCCTATTGGCCTTAGCGTAATAATAGCCTATAGCCTATCTCTATAAATTGACTATTTAATTAAAAAATAATTTTTCAATTCGAACCAGTAGTTCCTGAGATTATCGCGTTCAAACAAACAAACAAACTCTTTAGCCTTATATTACGTCCACGTTTCCGTCGTTTATCGTAAAAAAAGTAGCCTATGTCCTTCCTCACGGTTCAGTGATTTTGATGTAACAGACAGATTAACTTTCGTAGTTTAGTAGGGAAATATAATATGTCAATCTATAATACTGTTGAAAAATATCGCAATACCGAACCGCACTGAGCCCGCGACTCCGTCAGCGTGTAACTCCTTGTGTGTTATTAAGTTAATGTATCGGTAATATTGTTTAGATCACGTTCACATGAGGCTTAAGTACCTATAGAACGAAAATACTTCAGCGCAAAGCTTCCGGGTAAACTATGTTGAAAGTTGACCCGTCCGGCACGTGAACATAAAGATTTCTAGAACTGCTAACCCGGGAAAGAGCGACGTACAACTGACACCGAGATCTACTCCAGCAACACGAAAAGTCTGCCCTTGAGCCTTATTAATTGTCATTGCATAACACACCGATACTGGGAATTGCGTTCTTTTAAATTGGAATGGAAAATTATTTGGTATTATGGGAATTCTGGGAATAAAGACGGTTTCTCCTGCACCGCAACCTGTTAAAATTTGAGCCTCGATTATATTTTGTTGCAACTGGGTTACTTTTAGCCGAGTTCCATTGTAAAGTTGTGGTGGTTTTAAATTTCGGAGCAGAATAATAATCAGAAAGCTTCGAACTGCTAAGCTATCGGGAGTTACACGTGTTATTGTGAGTCAACCATAAAAGATAGATATATGCTGTCGTGGGATATTTTTTATATAATTTTAAGGAGAACATTTCCGTCATAAATGATTTCTGTGTAGCTTTAACCATTAAGGTTGCACTCGCGACGGAAGCTTAAAAAATGGAGTAACTTCTCCCGTTTTCCCAACATTTCCCTTCACTGCTCTGCTCCTATTGATTGTAGCGTGATGAAAAGTATACTATAACCAGCTCAGGAGTATGAAAAATAATTGTACCAAGTTTCGTTAAAATCCGTCGAGTAGTTTTTGTTTCTATAACGGTTATACAGACAGACAGACAGACAGACAAAAATTTTACTGATTGCATTTTTGGCATCAGTATCGATCCCTAATCACCCCCTGATAGTTTTTTTGTAAATATATTTCATGTACAGAATTGACCTCTCTACAGATTTATTATAAGTATAGATTATGGGAATTCTGGGAATAAAGACGGTTTCTCCTGCACCGCAACCTGTTAAAATTTGAGCCTCGATTATATTTTGTTGCAACTGGGTTACTTTTAGCCGAGTTCCATTGCAAAGTTGTGGTGGCTTTAAATTTCGGAGCAGAATAATAATGAGAAAGCTTCGAACTGCTAAGCTATCGGGAGTTACACATGTTATTGTGAGTCAACCATAAAAGATAGATATATGCTGTCGTGGGATATTTTTTATATAATTTTAAGGAGAACATTTCCGTCATAAATGATTTCTGTGTAGCTTTAACCATTAAGGTTGCACTCGCAACGGAAGCTTAAAAATGGAGTAACTTCTCCCGTTTTCCCAACATTTCCCTTCACTGCTCTGCTCCTATTGATTGTAGCGTGATGAAAAGTATACTATAACCAGCTCAGGAGTATGAAAAATAATTGTACCAAGTTTCGTTAAAATCCGTCGAGTAGTTTTTGTTTCTATAACGGTTATACAGACAGACAGACAGACAGACAGACAGACAGACAAAAATTTTACTGATTGCATTTTTGGCATCAGTATCGATCCCTAATCACCCCCTGATAGTTATTTTGTAAATATATTTCATGTACAGAATTGACCTCTCTACAGATTTATTATAAGTATAGATAAAAAATTATGAATTCTAATAGCTGTTTTTGACTATCCTCTGATTCACTTTAATTTACACTCACGGGATAATATCCGTAATTTTCTTTTGTGTTTATGAGCTGGCTTTTTTTGGGAGCTCATAAATAGAAAAGAAAATCACGGATATTATCCCGTAAATACTTTGAGTGTAGTGAAAAACCGTGAAAGTTTAAAACAGTAGGTACTTTAATTTAGACCTTGCTATGAAAAAGTTAACATAAAAAAATAATGAAGCTACAAACAGCTATGTGTTACACCTCGTGTTAATCGTCATTAAATAGGTAAGTTTTTTTTTAAATACAGGGTCATTTTGTGGTAACTAGTATTTTTTTTTTCAAAATAGTGTTTTAAAGTTACAAGTAATTTTACGTGAGATTTAAAAGATATTGAAAAAAGTACCAATGCTCATAAATCATGGTACCCAATATCGTAAAAGCACTTTTGTAGTGATGATACATTTCCTAGAAGCTACTAAACACCATTTATTGTTTTAAAACAGGTACCCGTTTTACTTTAATTGCCTATTTATCACAAATGTTGTTTTTTTTTTTCAAGTAATCCTCAAATATTCATAATTTCTAAGGTGATCAAGTGAGTACTCAGCCACACAGATATTTTTTACTGCAAATAACCCCAACTATCGCCCTGTTTCGTTTGATCCACGATAACTGCGGGAAGAAAGAGTAACTAAACTGATTTTGATACGTCTTGTAGAAAGTATAATGATTTATTTTTAGATGATTTTTCATTCTTTTTTATAGGAGGTACCTATGTAAACATTCATATTTGTTGTGTTGTCTGATGATTTCAACTACGTAGTTAGGTATAAGTACCTACCAACTTTAGTGACTGCTACTGGAACTTCTGAATGATTAGAGCTAGATGTGCCAAGTATGGGCTCATTTTGTTAGTTATGATGAGATCTTACCTTCGGACTGGGTGGTGTAACCTGATGGTCTACTTCGGTGACTGCTACTGGAACTTCTAGATGACTGATAGTTGATGATAAATGATGATGCGATCTTAGCTACAAGCTTGTAGCTGGTTTAACATTGTTAAAATGTCAACCCCTATTTATTTATGTTAAATGATGTTCCGTTGTTTTTTTACAGTTATGTTATCTTTGATTTAGTGTACGTATGTGATTGAATGTCTCGTTAACTAAGCCTGTTAAAGTATGAAGGAAAATCAATTAAATATGTGCACCTTTTTTTCATAGTCACACAATACGACCAAAATCCGCCAAATTCCCATTTCATAACTTAATAGAAACACTAGTAATAGTGAGTTTTTTATACGATAATGGCTACATTTTTGTGTACTATTAGGTACTAATGTACCTACTAATAAGGTTTACCAGTGCATTATTCGGACTGTACTAGTACAGCGCGAACCCAAGTGTCCGTAAGAGGTCTTTCAACAAGGACGGGTCGATGTTGAAATTAAATAAAACAAGGTGTATGTGAGATGTGCCGTCTTGTTGGAACCACATGTTGCCCACGTTCATATAGTTTTAATTCAGGCAAAAAGAAATTGTTAATAATTGATCTGTAGCGCCCGTCGTTGACAGTAATGGCCTCGCCATCATCGTTTTCAAAAAAGTACGGACCAATGACGCCGCTGGACCAAGATCCGCACCAAACAGTAACTTTTTGTGGATGAATTACCACCTGGTGAACCTAATGTGGGTTGTGGTCGTCCCATATATGGCAATTTTGCTTATTAACAAAACCATTAATCCAAAAATGCGCCTCGTCGCTAAAGATGTTTTTTCGGCCAAAATCGGGGTCCTCTTCCAAACGTTCTGTAGCCCAGTCAACGAACAAACAGCGTTCTCTATGGTCATTCACTTTGAGCTCCTGGGTCAGTCGGATCTTGTACGGGTGTAGGCCTAAGTCTCGACGCAAAATTCACCAAGTTGAAGTCTGCGAAAAACCGAGTTCTTGTGCACGGCGAGAAATCGACAGTCTCGGAGTCTCCTGCACACTCTCACGGACAGCAGCGATGTTCTCGGCCGATCTGGCATTCATTTGACGTAAGGGTGTTTGTTGGTTGTTTACCGAACCAGTCATCTCAAATTTGGTCACCAAACGTTGGAGAGTCGACTTTAAAGGGCCACCGCGTTTGCCGTAAAATGGACGTAATGCGCGCAACGTTTGCACTAACAAACACTCATTTTGATAATAAAGTTTTATCATTTGGACGTGGTGCTCAATCGTGTAACTTACCATGTTGATTTGGCATCTGTATCTGAAGAAATAACAACGTATTTGACAGATGCCGCCAAAACAACATGGCCGCCACAAACTGTCAACATCGATCCGCCCTATTTATAAAAACATTTTACCAAAAAAATTAAACCGGCACCCAAAAACACTGCAAAATAATAAATAATTTGATTTTGAGAGTCGGTTAAATTTTTTGGTAAAAAGTTTTTGTTTCATACTTTTTAGTTGGTCGATTTTTAATTTACCTAGTTACAAGAGCCTAAATGTCAACTACTTATATTCATTTACAAAATTTTGATTTTCCCAATGTTAGGCCGTTAATATTGTTGAGGAGTTCTCCTGGTGCTTCACCATTAACTTCACTTCACCATATGCATTGTGACGAGCATAATTGTGCTTAATAACCACATTCAAGTAATCGAAGCGGAACACATGAAATACCTATTATTCCTACTTATATATTGAGTAGTTCCAGTGGCCATCTGTGGTCTTCATCATCAGGTCCACTTCACAAATGGTGCTTTTCGAATGCAACTACACAAGTTACTATAAAAAATACTCAAATCACTATAGGTGTGCCTATAATGTTTGAAGAGTTCCCTCAATTTCTCCAGGATCCCATCATCAGATCCTGACTTGGTGACAATGGGACCAATTTCGAAGTATACCTTTTCAAACAAAAAAAGAATTTTCCAAATCGGTCCAGCCGTCTTCGAGTAATCGGTGATCATTATAAAAAAAAATATATATATATATACGCGTCGAATTGATAACCTCCTCCTTTTTTTGTCGTCGGTTGAAAAGGCCCTTTATATTCAAACTAATGTCTCAAATTGATGTTATTTCAAGTTACACAAATATCAACTTTATTTTATTGGTGATTAAGTTGAGTTTAGAGTGACTAGCACTATTAAAAAAGTTATAGAAATGTCTGACGTTGTAGCGTAAATTGAACTTTAGTATGTAGGATTTAAAGTTATTTTTCTATAAACTCATATTTGTTTAAATTTTTGGCAAATAAATCGCGAATGTATATGTATGTATTCTCTTTGTTATTGTTGTCATTATGAAAGCTATTTTATATTTAGTTTCCGTAATTTTAGTTCTCTAGTTATATTTTAACGTAGTTATCGTTTTTTATTTATTTTTTTGTTAATTTTTTACTCGAATGTTTACTGTACGTAGGTATTTACAACGCGTTAAAAAACATTATTTGCGTTACTTTACAGGACATCAGTCTACATCTATATGTAGGTAATTGTTGTCTTGTATGACTCATACAAGACAAAACTTGTCGCAAATGCGGGACACACACACCTTAATATGAGAGTATCTAAAATCTAAATATTATAACACGGCACGATAACACGTGTTTCGGCTACATGTCTGCAATGTCTAGTGTAATAAAGTCAGTGCGCTAGCGATGGTGTGTGTGGTGCTCCATCCAGCACCTACTTAGCACAAGTCTATTGAATAACCATAATAATATGGTAACCCGAAGAAAACCCTTACCTATACTTTACAGGTTATCTTAATGTAGGGTTTTAGGTATAGAACCCATTCAATGGGTTATCATAATGTAAGTGTAACCCTTTCACTGGGGTTCTTGTATAAAACCCATTCAATGGGTTATCCATATTGAAGAGATAACCCTTTTAATGGGTTCAAGCCTAAAACCCATTCATAGAGTTACATCACGATAAAGGTAACCTTATAAATGGCTTACCCTTTTAAAGACTTAACTCTTAATCGGGGTTGTACGGTCCCTGCTCGTGACTCTGTGTCAGCGCTTTACTTAATAGTGATGCGCGTAACACCTCCCCCCTCAGATCGACGACTATTTCAGATTTTGAGATGAAATATCGTCGAGAGTTTAGATTGATCTTGGGATGCCGGCTGGTTCTGGCGGGTTTCAGATGTTTCAGGCTCGGCGTACGTGGCTTCATGTGGAGTAGTCATCTGCTTCTTTCTACGGATGTGGATTTGGTATAGTAGTATCGCTCCCAGTACAAGTAAGGCAAGTAGTGCACAATAAAATGGGATTGTTGTATGATAAATAGTTGCGGTTGGTTCAATATGGATTGGCTTCTGAGAGTCTATTCTATCTTGAATGTCGTGCAGCTTCTTTAAGTTAATGGCACTGATTTGAAAGGGTGGCATGGTTGATCCTTCGATGTCATCTGGCACGTTGCTTATCTTCAAAGGTTGTCCTCTAATGTGGTCGTTAATGTTCACGATGGTGAATTCTTCTGTTCGTAGCTTGCAGCTATGTGGAATAGTGGCTAGGAAGCTTCCTGTTAGAGTTATGGATTCTTCTTGTTCACAGGTTAGCTGGACTTGTGTTGGTTTCGGGAATACGAGAGCATAGCGGCGGTCATCTAACTTCTCCAAAGCAGGCTTCGTCAGGCTAATAGTAATAGTGTTGCATGGTTTGCGCGGGTTTTGACTTCCAATAATATCGCAGATGCAGTCAGGATGGGTTCTCATTTGGTGATTGAATTTTTCTTCGCAAAGATACTCTGAAGCTACCTTCGGGCATTCTGCCTCTATGTACGCGTGAATGTTTCCGGTGATTGCTAGGAACGGATAGGACGGGATAATGGCTTGCTTATTTTTATTTGGTACAATGACTAACTTATACAATAAGAATTTTAGTGGAGAGATTATGGGGAATTTAAATGCAAAAACTATTTGATTTCCACGATAGTAAGCTAATGGCTTAATAATTTCATAATATTCTCTGATTTCTAATTCTAATAGTTGGTCCTTATTATAAAGCGCGCTTAGTTTGCGTATCATATTGCTTAATATTTCTGTACCTATCATGGAATGATGAGTATGCAATTGTTTGGTGGTGAATTATTTTATGTACCTTGCAGAATTCGGAGAACATCTGGTTGGTGAATTCGGTCCCTTGATCTGTAATAATGGTTAGTGGTAAGCCATGATGTGTGCTGAAAGTTAGTAAAGCTTGTATGATACTAACTGCAGTCCCATCTCGTAGGAGGTAAGCTTGACCGTACTTTGAGAAGGCGTCTATGAATGTAACGTATTTCTCGTTCTGTGCTGAAAAGCTATCCATGTGTACTATTTCGAACGGTCTGGTGGCCGGGGGTGCAATATTAAACTTCTGCTTTATAGGGCTCCTATCGTACTTTGCTTGCCCACATATTGTGCAGTCATTTATGAATTTGGTTATGTTTTCTCGCATCTTAGGCCAATAATATTTAACAGATAAAGCCAGGAAGCACTCGTTAATGCCACGGTGGTTAGTTTTGCCTTCGTGGTAGTGACGAATAATTTCCTGCTGTCTCAGATATTCTTTTACGTTTTCAAGTTCTTTTTTTGCCAAAACCAATTTCATAGATGAGCTTTTAAAATGTTTTTGTAACAGAGGGATTATGTTGTACATTGCAAGGGGTGGATTAATTAACAGTGCAGTTTTGATCTTAGGATTGACGTATTCCTTAATAGCGTTAATCAGATCTTCTAGATTGGATTCAGATAGCTGGACGGATGTTCGAGTGTGAGTGTCAAATGGCTTGGATGCAGTAGCCCGTCTTTTAAAATCGCCTACAACGGTTAAGCACAACTGTCGGTGAAATTTGTTAAGTGGTTCGTCGGTGATAGGTATTTCAAGTATAGGGTTTTCCTCAGAGGTATGTGCTGTCAGAGTGTTGGAATTAGGTAGGGATGGTGGCCTATCAGTTGCATTCGCAATAATCGAACTAATCTCCTCATTATGGATCTCGACGCGAGAAAGGGCATCGGCATTGGTGTTGTATTTGCCTTTTTTATAGATAACGGTAAAATCATATTCGCTTAATTTTAATCGCCACCTAGTTAGCCGTGAATTTGGTTCTTTGAGGCTCATGACCCACTGTAATGGTTTGTGATCCGTTACTATTTTGAACTTGCGTCCAAATAGGTAGGGTCGAAAGTATTTGGTTGCCCATACAATGGCGAGTAATTCCTTTTCTATTGTGCTGTAATTTACTTCACTTTCATTAAGTGTTCGTGAAGCGTAAGCTACGGGTTTGTCCGAGCCAATGGAGAGAGACTTGCGAGAGAATCGCACCTATTGCAAAATTGGAAGCATCTGTGGTTAGTATAAATTCCCTGTCAAAATCGGGGTATTTAAGGATAGGGTCGTTGGTCAGTAGAGTCTTACACTTCTCGAAACAGTTAATATAATCCGAATCTAAAGTTACCTTTTCCCTTTCTTTAAACATTGTGTCAGTGGTTTGGTAATCCGTGAAAAATCTGGAATGAATTTTCGGTAGTAACCGAGGAGTCCGAGAAACTGCTTGATTTCTTTAGGTGTTTTAGCCCAACTAGCACAAATGGGCTGCATAAGGGCTTTGGAGCGTATCCGATTATTACTTATGGTAATAGACGTAAGCGCTAGAGCGTCCACTACAGACTTAAAGCAGCCGCTTTAGCGCTATTTGGGCGCCATTTTATGCAACCTAAAGTTCCATTTAACATGCACAACGGTTGCATAAAGGTTCCTTAATAGCTATAACGATTTATTAACGCTATACTAAAGCTCTCATAGCGCTACTTTTGAATGATTTTGAACTACTTTGAACGAATGAATTGATTATAGTTCTTTATTGTATGTCTTCAGTTGACATTACTTGTAATATTTTGGTAAAGTGTTTTCGTCGCCATCATGAAAATAAAACAAAAAGAAGTGAAAGTTTATATTCTATATTAGCAAGATATATAAACATACTTAAAACGCTGTCCAGTTTACTGTAGATATATAAGATAATTTTCGAGTAATTTTAACGCGCTTTTATGATATTTCAAAAATTAACAAATATATGTGATATTTTTTATTTGTTATACAGAATAAATTTTATTTCCGTATTTTTACGTGTCGATAACTTCCTATTTGCAAGTGGCCGATTGTTTACCGGTACATTTAATGCACATTTAACTGAAAAACCAATGTATATCAACTCAATTTTGCAAGTGAATTATAAGTTTTCTTAAAAAATCATGGCGTCATTGTAATGTAGTCATAACCTGCAGTTTTAGCTCTAATAACTCCCTTTAGAGAATCATAGCGCTAATTTTCACCCTTCTAACGCTTCCAGTGATTTTTGTTCCCCTAATGCAACTCACAGCCACAAAAAGCTCCTATTTTCTTGTTTTTGAGGTTATAAGATGTAGTTACGTACTTATTCGTTTAGTATCCATTTTTATTGTTTAGTGTTTAGTGTTTTTAAATGTTTTATGATAGTTACAAAAGCGACTGTAAAATGGCGAATAGATTGAGCCTGCAAGGAATGACTATTGCTACTAAAGGCTTTAGTTACACTGATGATTTTTTTGTAACTATAGTATGCATAAGAGTTTCTATTATTTCTATAATGAAACTTATAGTAGTATAATAGTGGTTACTATAACTATAACCTATAAAAGTTACAATGGAAACCACTGTACAGCTGTGAGTGGCAGAATGACCTTCGTAACTCTCATATAAAGGTGTAAGTGGTAAATGAGTTCTACCGTGGACTACTGTGAAGGCTAGGGTAGTATTTGTTTCAGCTTATAGCACCTTAAGTAACTTTTATAACTATAGACGTTTACGGATGCAGATATGCAACTTTGAACTGCTTTTTGAACCCTTAAAGCGCTATTTTACAGCCGAAAGTAACAAAATAGGCTGCAATTTCCACTAATGTGCTCGTTGGGAGGTATGGGGTAATTTTGAATAGCTATGATCTTGTCTGGGTTAGGCTTTATCCCTTCGGTACTGATTACATGGCCTAAGTACGCGGTTTCGAGTTTTAAGAACTCTGATTTATTTAACTGGATTTTGAAGTTAGACTCCCTTAGCCTTTGGAGCACCTTCTCTAAGTTGTTCATGTGTTCCTGGAGTGAGGTACTGAATATAATGATATCGTCAAGGTAGACGAGACATATGACATTTTGGAGTCCCTTGAGGACATTGTCCATCACTCGTTGGAATGTGGAAGGGGAATTCTTAAGTCCCATGGGCATTCTCAAAAATTCGAAGTGCCCATGTTCAACATTAAAAGCGGTTTTAGGAATGTCACAGGGATTCATTTCAACCTGGTGGAAGCCTGATGCTAGGTCGAGGGTACTGAAGTATTGACACTTGCCTAGTTTGTCCAGGACGTCTGTAATATTCGGGATAGGGTATTTGTCATCAATCGTTTTTTCATTCAGCTTCCGAAAGTCAATGACTATACGCCATTTCTGTTTTCCTGAAGCGTCACCTTTCTTTGGGACGACCCAAATTGGTGAGCTCCATGCAGATTCAGACGGCCTAATGATTCCTTCGTCTAACATCTTCTCTATTTGATCACTAACTTCCTGACGGTGTATAAACGGATATCTGTAACTTTTAGTATAAATTGGAATTTCGTCTGTAGTTTTAATACTGTGCTTAACTTTTTTGGTGAAGGTCAATGCCTCGCCTTCAATATAAAACACGTCGGCGTACTTTGAACAAAGTGCCAATAAGTTTGCCCTTTCCTCCTCATTCAGGTGATCGGTGCGTATCCGAGATGTAACATCTTTAGCGCGAGGTGACAATGGTTCAGCGCATTCGAAGTTTAATATAGTTGCCTGAGTGGCATGGTCCAGTGAAAATATTATATCGTTACAAGTTGGGTTAGTGACTTCAACCATACCGCGATTATTAGAAACGGTGGTTAAGCATTCGGATATAATGCAATTGCAAACTATCTGTTCTTCTACAAAAACATCACTATCTGGGGCATTAATAGGTAAACGTATTAATTTAGAACTTTCCGCTGGTATGATTTCTTCATAGAGATTTAAATTACGCGAATTATAAATTTGGATGGGATTAATTGCAAACTTAGTTATAAATGTAAGATCTTTCAAATCTAATTTAGCCTCCCATTTTGTAAGTAAATCCATTCCTATCAGACCATCAAAACGATCGTGGAATCTGTATACGAATAGTTTAATTGGTTCTGTGTCACCAAATTCGGGAAAGCACGGTAAATTAATAGAGTAGTCGCTCCTGCTTGTGGCATGAACGTTAGTAACCTCGAATGGATCATAGTTAAGAGGTGTATGCGGGAAATAATTCTGAACTGCTTCTGGACTAATGAACGATTGATTTGCACCGGTATCTATTAGAAAGTTAAGTGGAGGGTCACTGATACGAATAAACGGTAGTTGCCTTTGAGTTTGCAGGTTTAATTCTATCTTGAGCTGTTTGACTTCGGAGCCTTCTGAAAATCCTGACTGGTTGAGGGCTGCTGTTGGTCAGCAGTACCCGGCTTGTCTTTATTGTTAGTCTCGTCGGTCTGTTGCGGTGTGACGTGGTCATATGTACATTCATTGAAAAAAAAGTAATCTTGGTTATAGGGGTCAAAATAGAAGTAGTCAGAAAGGTCGGGGTAATAATACGCCTCCCCATAATCTGAGCACTCGTTCACATTAATATCACGGGTTTTAAGATAGTTGGAAGGTGGTGGATTTCCTTGCAGTGCCCAATTCCAGCTATTGGTAGCTGGCAGGGGCCTAGGTACAAAGTGGCTCACGCCGCTCATCGGCTTGGGGCCATTATTTGTTGGATAGGGGTTTCTAGGGGCGCTCTAAATCCGGAGCCACCCTGGTTATTATTAGGCGGTGGTGAACTGAATACTTGTTGCGTACGGGTCGGGCCACGCGGTTGCATGTTATATGGATTAAACGGCATTCCAAATTGGTGCTGAGATGGCCAAGGCCGTGACATGAATTGCGGTCCTTGCGGTCTGAACGGACCGGGCATGTTAAAAAGATTAGGCTTAAAAGGAACAAGCATGTTATTTGGATGGACGGGCATTTTATGATTAGATTCGTTCTGTTGGTTAGATGGCATGCGAGCTGAAGGTTTTTTATCCGACAAGTTATCATTTCGGGTTTGCAGATATATAGTGTTCGTCTCCTCATGTACGTACTCTAGAGCCTTCTCAATAGTTTCCGGTCTCATACACCTAATACGTGCGCCTAAAGGATCTTTCAAACCGCGGAGGTAGGCCTGCAAAGTTAGTTTGCGATATAAATCGCGTTTAGCCGCAATGGTTGAATCTAAGGTATCGTGCAATGAAACATATGTCATGACGGTGCTGAAAAGACTCTGACAACGCTCGTAAAATTCCTGCGGTGTGCTGGCACCCTGTGTAAGTAAAGCCAAATCGTTTTAGAGAGCGGTCTCATCTCGCTGGTCTGCAAAATTATTAATAAGAGCACTACGTATGCCTGCCCAATCATTAGGTATACCGTTAGCATTAATCAGACGGGCGGCGGGTCCCGTAATTTTGTTCAATATGCCATTTAAAAGCGCTAATTTATTTAACGGTTGTCCCTCTTGGATGAACTCAAGTGCTAACTGGTCACACAATTTGATAAACCGGGTAAGTACGTTCGGGTTCCCATCAAAATCGGGAACTAATCGGAGAGCTTTAAATATACCGTCTAAGTCTGCCATTTCGGGTTCAATTTCAGGATTAAGATTACGTCTAGAATCTACACTTATATTCCTACTACTAACTAACCTAGGTGTACTTGATCTACGTGGATAAAAAATGTTGGATAAGGTATATAAAATTTACACATAAAAGGAAGCAAGCAACCACTAAGAAAATTCAGCGGACTTACATGAACATTCTGGTCTCCGTTGAGCTGTATCGATATCTGGATCTCCGGCGTAGTCTCGTTGTTCAGGATCTCCCGGTGCGACGTTGAAAGTCTATCGTAGCGAACGCGGTGCGATATACCGGTAATCGCAAGAACGACCCGGGAATCCTACCGACTGCGCCAATTACGTAGGCTACTGCCGGAGGACTCAAAAAAAACCGAATTTATTACAAACTAATTTATTTCAATAAAAATTACAATTAATAAGAAATGAAATTGACTCGATCGATGGTGGATACGAAGTGCGCGGGCTCGGTCACGTAAGCGGTGTCTTCGGGCCTCTTGTTCTGTGTCAGCAGTTTCCACTCGTAGCAACTGGATCGATGATGCGCATGCGGCGTGCCTCGTGACTCTGTGTCAGCGCTTTACTTAAGGCGATACCAAAATAAATTAGGGGTTTTTTCGTCAACATTTATTTCACTATTCCAGCAAGTATGGATTTAATTTTTGGTAATATGTTTATTGACTATTTCATTAATACTTTGACCGAAGCAAAACGCAATTGGGTTAAATTTGCTCCGTCGAATTTGATTCCGAAAAGACCTCTATTCTTTTTTATTGTTCACTATAATTCTAAAATCCTAAGGAATTTCATTTCAAAATTGCATTCAAAATGTGCATAATAGGTAATTGAAAACTCTGTCTGAAAATATTTTTTGATACATAGCTTAATTTATTTTTAAACAATTTTTATTTGGTTTGGCGCTTACGTTGTTTTATTTTGGTTCCAGCGTATTGTTGCGCTCTCTTTTTTTCGCACGTGGAAGTAATAGACTCTGTCACTTTCTTATGCCCGCCCAGTTCGCCTGCGGCCTTTGTCAGTGATAGACCTGTGTCGATTCCTCCCGCAACCGTGATTATAATTTTTTATCGAAATAGTTATTGTTTAGTCTTGTTTTCTGATTTTATTTATCTATATTTGACAAGTGAACAATGTTTATATAACATTAGTTTACCGATATGGGGAATAAGTATAAAAGACAACGAAAGGTGAAAAAATTGGCCAAGTGCGAGTTGGACTCGCCCATGAAGGGTTCCGTAGTAACTATAATAAATATAATATAATTAATATATTTATTTGAAAAAAAAAACAAAAACCTTACAAATTTCTTAAAAGTAGCTTATTTACAATTTTTACAACTACGCCAAATAACTTTGTTTTTCATAGTGTTTGTATGAATTACAAAGTTATATTTGCGGTTTTAGAAAATATACTGTATCTCAAAAAATGTTGACTCGATCTCGTTCAAACTAATTTTGATTGAAAGTTTACATTAAGATCTACAACATACGGTTTCTTTAGATTTTTCACTTTATTATTATAGAAGTTAGAGGGGGGACATACATTTTACCACTTTGGAAGCGTATATCTTTTAAACGAATAACTTTATGAAAAAGTAATTTTAGAAACCTTAATGTCATTTTTAAAGACCTGTCTATAGATACCACACACGTATAGGTTTCATGAAAAAAAATATTTTCAGTTTCAGTTCCATGTATGAGGAGCCCCCTTTATTTTAAATATTTTTTAAATTTTCTCTTAAAATCGGAAAGCGGTTCACAGAATACATCTATCTATCAAGTTTTACATGTATAGTCTTAATAGTTTCGGAATAAAATGGCTGTGACATACGGACGGACGGACAGACAGACAGACGGACAGACATGTCGAAACTATAAGGGTTCCGTTTTTTGCCATTCGGCTACGGAACCCTAAAAACCGACATTTGGAACGCCTGAGGGATCATGCTCGTAAAATGACGGAAAATAATTGGCCAAGTGCGAGTCAGACTCGCCCATGAAGGGTTTCGTAGTAACTATTATAATATAATATGTATATTTATTTGACGAAAAACAAAACCTTACAAATTTCTTAAAACTAAGTTATTTACATTTTTTACAACTACGCCAAATAACTTTGTTTTTCATAGTGTTTGTATGAATTACAAAGTTATATTTGCGGTTTTAGAAAATATGTTGTATCACAAAAAATGCTGACCCGATCTCGTTCAAACCAATTTTGGTTGAAAGTATACATTAAGATCAACAGACATATATTTTTTTAGATTTTCATTCCATTATTACAGAAGTTAGAGGGGGGGGGGGGAGGTACACATTTTACCACTTTGGGAGCGTATATCTTTTAAACGATTGACTTTATAAAAAGTAGTTTCAGAAACCCCTATGTCATTTTAATAGACCTGTCTATAGATACCACACACACATAGGTTTCATGAAAAAAAAAAAATTTCAGTTTCAGTTCCATGTATGGTGAGCCCCCCTTTATTTTAAATATTTTTTTTATAAAATCTGAAAGCGGTTTACAGAATACATCTACCTACCAAGTTTCACATGTATAGTCCTAATAGCTTCGGAATAAAATGGCTGTGACATACGAACGAACACACGGACAGACATGACGAACTATGAGGGTTCCCTATTTTTTAATATTTACATACCAGTTTTATTTTACAGAGACAAAATCACAGCGCCGGAGCAGACCTCGGATATTACATGTGATTCGGAAAACAGAAGATTAGAGTCGCCATTATAATTTTTAAATTTGGATGATCAACAGTGTCTAACTACTAACTTCTTGGAAAAAAATTAGTCAGTAAACTGTTTATTTCCTATTAAGATAGAAAGAAATACATTGGCGCGGATTGTCTTGTTCACAAACTAAACTAAAGTTCAGTGCATCTTTTTCTTACTATTTCATTATAAAAGGACAGAAAATATTAGTTTATTTCTGTCAAATTAGTCAGCGTCTGACGTAAATTGACGTATTTTTAGTAACCAATTTTTTAATCGAGTCTAAAATTGTCTATGGAATATCTTAATTTGACAGGACTAAACTAATATTTTTCTTCTGCTTTTTTCTTAATGAAATAGAAAGAAAGTGCGTTGCCAGGGCCAAAATTCGTGGTGGCAAGGCATCTGCCGGAGATTTTTCACTCTTACTTTAAAGGTGGCAGACGGGTCATATGTGGAAAAGAACACAGAAGCCGACAGAGAGCTCCAAACCGATTCGAAGACCGGTCGAAGTCCGACCGACAAAGTGCGCACAATAAATGTAGAGGAGAATTACATAGTATGACAAAGTGGTATATTGACCAAGTGAGGATGGTGCCCTGTAGTACGTCTGGTATATTAATACTGAAAGCCATTACCAATGATATTGCCGTTATTCATGAAATCAGTCATCGTGTTTCTTTCTATATATTTTATTTCTATTTATCAAAGTAATCACCCATGCAATCGATGCATCTTTTCCAACGCACTGGTAGCTTATTGATACCCTTCTTGAAGAAATCGGTTGGACGGGAGGCAACAAATTCTGCAAAGGCATTTTTACTGCCTCTATGATGTTGATTTTTTTCCGAGAAGTTTAGAATTCAGGAAAAAGTAGAAGTCTGTAGGTGCAAGGTCTAGTGAGTACGACAGATGGCGGAGAACTTCCAACACCAGCTCTTGTAACTTGTAGACCGTCTGCTGTGTAGTATGAGGACGCGCGTTGTCGTGCAAGAGCAGCGGAGCCGAGCGATTGACCAAAGCTGGTTGGAGATGTGCGAGCTTCTCCATAATTGTGTTCAGTTCTGCAGTAATGCTCATCCTGTTTGGTAGATAACTCATTACACCAGGGTTAGACCACCAAACAGGGACCAACACTTTTCTAGGGGTCAGTTTTCGTTTAGGAAAACGTTTAGATGCTAATCCAGGATCTAATCAATTTCGCTTACGATTGTCGAACAGGATCCATTTTTCACCGCAGGCAACAAAATTATTTCGTTTGTGTGCCTGTTAAGCAGTGCAAGGTACGTCTCGATGCGTACTTCGCGGTGATGATCACTGAATTCGTGGGGCAGACGTCAAGCTTTTTTACCTTGCCAATTTGACGCAAGTAAACCAATATTGTTTTGATACTAGCGTTGAAAGCTGCTTCTAATTCAGCCGCAGATTGGGTGTCATCAGCTCCCACAATCGCCTTTAATTCGTCATCGACAACCAAAGGGATCATTTTTCAAGTCGAAATTTCCAGATCGGACACGAGCAAACTAATAACGGGTGGTGCATTCATTTTTAGAGTTCGTTTTGTAAACGTCATTGAGGTTGTGGGCCGTAGGTACAAGGGGCACGGTTATGCCAAACTTTGAAACAAGAATTCCAAATTATAAAATAAAATTAATTTGAAATTATAATTATTAGCCAAAACAATATGATTATCGAACTCAAACTCAACATATTTATTTCAGATAGGCCCACATGGGCACTTACAATACGTCAGAAGTTAGTGCATGGTTTGAAATTGGTCGTTTTCTAGGGAGAAAAACCGGCAAAAAAACTCCACAGTATCCATGATACAGATTAAGAGGACAGTATATGATTTAATATTATAATTTGAAATTGCCAGTACGGCAAAACAGCGAATTCATAGGTAAAGCCCTGTTATTATATATCAAATATTTATAAATTATTTAAAAATTAAACATAACTGACAACGAGCAGTACTGAAAGTGATGCTCTTTAAACCAAGAGACTTCTCTACTGACCATGGGACCGCCGGAGCCCTGCAGCACCGGAGCCGTGTCAGAAACTAGAGCCATAGTTTCTGTCACGGCTCCGGTGCTGCAGGGCTCCGGCGGTCCCATGCAAGCTTATCCTCGCAGATGTGTTTCACGCTCACCACCGCGGCTGCGGCTTGCTGGCTGGCTTCGCCGACTAGCCTCAGCCGCGGCGGCGAGTGTTAAAACCACCTGCTCCTCACCTCGCGGGCCGCCTCGCCCCTCCGCGATTTTAAATAACACTCTAGGGGTAGGACAGACATGGAACAGACGTGGAATCGGTTTCGCAGCAATTCGTTTCTGTCACGCCGCTTCCGCAGCACGCTCAATCAAATTACTCGCAATATTATATATTTTAAACGATAGGCTTAATGATTTTCGATTAAATAAACGTTATATCCAATAACGTTATACGAAATAAGTTTTAGAGTATATAAATGTTATGTCTAAAGAAATTACATCAACAGTTGGTATAACTCACTATCTTGTGAACGTTATTGAAATGAAAATATACCAAATAACTTTTTATGATATGAGACGCACCCCGCTAAATCAGTACGGATTTGTTTCGAACAGACCAGTTAAAAAACCGTGTTCAATTCAATTGCACACTATTTTGTAAAACCTCTTTTAACGTTGCTTGACCGCAAAAACGTACTCATTTGACGCGAGTTGAGCACGGGTTGGTTGAATTGTGTAGTAATACAAAAGCGTGTGTATTTCGCGAGACCGATGTCGCCAGTTGGACACGGAAAGGGAAATACGCGACGATGATTTAGTGCATTCACTAGAGGTCAGTGAAGATGATGAGCCTCTACCATATGAAATAGAGATTGAAAATAATGATATGACTCGTAGATCCTCGGTACATGAGAGATCCGTGATCCAGAATATGTAATTAATAAAAATAGGGGCAAGGATACAAACAAAGAAAATAAAACACGCGGGGGAAATGTCTCTGATGAAATATTAAATGAAGGCGACAGACATGTATTCCAAGAAAATAGTGTAGTTATAGATTTTAGTAATTTTTAATTAAATCTCTGACTTTTATTCGTAAGAAAATATCCATCAAAAATTTAATTGGATGAATAATCTTTAATTAATTAATAATAAATTAATAGTTTAAAAATCACTAGAAAAACACGCTTTTATAAGTGCACGTAAAAACAAAAAATTTGTTCGCGCTTTTCCTTTTTTTTTGTAGCCTCCGTTTTCTTTGTGTTGCTGTTTCTTTTTTTATATTATTCCCACGAGTAACGAACAATTAAACGGTCAATCACCCCAGAGGATTTGAAAGTGACATCACAAAAAGTTGACAAAAAGGTTAAGAAAACCGATAACGGATTTTCTTTAGGTTTGTTATCCTCAAACCTGATCCTGTTTGAAACCTGATCGTGTTCAAAGTCCATTACGTGGCTTTTCTCACAAGTACAAACACGACTATGATACGATATTCCATCATGGAATGCCACTGCCTATCTTCCGGCTTCATCATCAGACCTTGAAACCTAATCGTGGTCAAAGTTCATTACAAGACTTTTCTAAGAAATCCAAAACAGCTATGATACGATTTTCCATCATGAAGTTCCAGTTCATATCTTCCGGCTTCATCATCAGATCAGTTCGACAGTACCATATTATTGTATTGTCATCAGAACTACATACAGTTGCTAATTTTCATTACGCTACGACCCTTGGAAGATGGTTAAAGTAGTTGCCTTAGATTCCATTACATAGTTAGTTACATACAGGTCGACCTAATAAAAGCGTGTTAAAAAGCGTAGTTTCGAAGCAACTTTTGGTTACTACTCATTTTAAGTAAATTAATTAAATAAAATCATAGTAAGAATTTGTTTACTACACTAGTAGTTCTTTTTCTTAGGTCAATATGACCATTTACTGTTACGGTCTGTGCATTTACACACGTTATATTATTTTTTGTCATTCTTAAATAAAGTAAAACACTAAATACCTAACAATATAATGAATAAGTTAGTTTAATTCAGATTAAAAAGAAATGTATTTGATTTTGGCGACTCCGTGCCTTCTCTATTCTAAAACATCAAAACACACGAACTACATCGCAAACTCACCGCGAGCGTGCGCTCGAGTTTGCAATGTATTCTAGCGGGGGTGCTCCCCGCGTCTTCCGTTAAGCTACGCCCCTCGAGCTATGTCTTATTTTTTACGTATCACCTTAATAGTGATGCGCGTAACACATGTATTCTCTTTGTTATTGTTGTCATTATGAAAGCAATTTTATATTTAGTTTCCGTAATTTTAGTCCTCTAGTTATCTTTTAACGTAGTTATCGTTTTTTAGATTTTTTTTTTGTTAATTTTTTACTCGAGTGTTTACTGTAGGGTGCACTGTGGTAATTCTGATGGGTTTTTTTACGAGATGACTAGAGGTCTACAGTTCGGTTAGATATATAAAGTAGTTTCATATTTACTGCCAATTGTATGCGGTTTCTGTTATCTTTTCGAAAAGATTTAACCTATGGATGTATTAGATTCTTATATATATAGTTGGATTCGCTAAATAGAGTATTTTGAATTATTGAGTAAAATTTTTTGATAAAGGGGAAATTACGAACTATCTTGGGGCTATTCCGAAATTATCCAAAACTTGATTTTATTGCACTTTGACCAAAGGTTTACATTTCTTTTTGAATCGTATTTACCCCTTACACAAAATATCATGAGTTTTTGTAATAGTATCGCTAATATCATTTCTCATAATATTGTATTTCCGAATTACCCCAAGAAGAGATTGTGGTTCTCAACATTTCAGTCTAAATAAGTGGGGTTTTTCGGTTTATTCCTAGTAATTGTCACGCAATTTAATCCCAGTAATTTTGTTTCTACTGGTGACAAGTGAGAAAAATTATCAAAGTTGCCTTATAAGTGAGCTGACACTTGACAGTTCTGAAAGATCTCTTGTTAGAGTGACAAATCTCTTGCTCGAATACTTGTTAGAGAGTATATTTCCGACGGTTAAATTTTCACAATTTTTAACATCATATTTAACATCATTTATTTTTTTTTGTGACCTTAGTTCTTCGTTATATATTTCCGTCAATGCTTCTAAAACTAAATCAATCCATTCAATATCAGAATCACTATGTTCGCTTATGATGTCGGATACACTAGTTATGCTGTCAAGTGAAGACTAGCGTTTTCGTTTCTTTTTTATTTCTTGTGCTTGAAGGGCCTGGCTGATTGATTTCAGAATTTTCCTCTTGTTTTACTCTTGTTGTTCTTTTTTTGTAAATTTTACTGGTTTTTTAGCGATCTCTTTCAAACCTTGAGCTTTTTTCGTTTCTTCTAAAATTTTATAACCCGTTTTTTTTGTTCTTTTTGTTGGTTTATTATCTTTTTTATCCTGTTGTATTTTTCTTAAAAGCAATTCTTCGAATGTGCATGATGGCTCGGGTAGTGGTTAGGCTTGAAGGAACTGTTGAGGTACTTTTTTGATGATAACGTTCGAGATTTTTTTTATATTTTTTTTATTGATAATAGGCTCGCGTTTGACCACCATCTCACCTGATGGTAAGTGATGATGTGGTCGAAGATGTAGCACGCTTATCTAAAAGTAACCTATTCACTCTTGACTTAAAGACTCCTAGGTTATAGCTATCGGGAAACACAGTCTCCGGCAGGGAATTCCACTCCTTAGCCGTACGTATAATGAAGGTATTCCCAAAACGTTTTGTGCGTATGGGTGTGATGTCCACCATGTAACGATGGCGCTTCGCCGTTTGTCTCGTAGTCCGATGATGGAACGGGCTTGGTGGAATTAGATTGTGTAATTCCATCGCACACTCCCCGAAATTTAACCGATAGAAAACCGATAGACTAGCAACTCGTCGTCGATGTTCAAGGCTCTGGAGCTTTGATTCGACGAGTGTATCGTTGCCAATGTGTCTTTTGGCCCGTTTCTCAATAGACTCAAGCGCATCCAGCTGGTATTTGGCAGATCCATCCCAAAGATGAGTGCAGTACTCCATACACGACCGAACCTGGGCTTGATAGAGATTGAGCAGCTGTTCGGGTGTGAAGTACCGTCTCACCTTTGCTAGGATTCCCAAAACAAAACGCTATTAAAAATAACGCAATAATGTAATGTGTGAAAGTAGATGCCACTTATTTGGTTTACGTTATCAGTAATATAAAATCACTATCAAACACAAGTTTTCCTAGAAAGACCGTAATAATAATTTAATTTTGCACACTTCGTGTAATGTCATGCAAAACATCTGATTGAACAGATTGAGAATCACTGTCAATTTCTATGGAAAAATTAAGTGGGGTTATTGTGTAATGATTGTACATCGGAATCACCCCAGAGGGGTTATTACGAAAAAAAAATTGAAAACACAGCTAGGACGTTGTTTTCCTCTCACGAATTCGCTAAAAAGTATAACGTATCGTAAAAACAAGCACCTATTCAAATAACTTACCAGAATTCCGAGAAAATGATGTTGGGGTTATTGCGAATGAACAAAAATGGCGCGAAAAACACTCTTTTGATAAAAGTTGACGCTACGCACACAATGTTGACACTAGCTCCTCACGATGACTGACGCGATAAGGACAATAAAGATGGCGTCTAAATCAATGTTGTCAATAGGAAAATATGGCTACGATAAGTAGAATTTTTGAACTTTCAGAATATACCCATTTTCTGAATTACCCCAGTGCACCTTACGTATTTACAACGCGTTAAAAACATTATTTGCGTTACTTTAGAGGATATCAGTCTACATCTATTATATGTAACACTTGTCGCAAATGCGGGAGTTCAGGACACACACTTTAATATGAGAGTATCTAAAATCTAAATATTATAGGTAACACGTGTTTCGTCTACATGTCTTCAATGTCTAGTGTAATAAAGTCAGTGCGCTAGCGATGGTGTGTGTGGTACCCTATCCAGCACCTACTTAGCACAAGTCTATTGAATAACCATAATAATATGGTAACCCGAAGAAAACCCTTACCTATACTTTATAGGTTATCTTAATGTAGGGTTTTAGGTATAGAACCCATTCAATGGGTTATCATAATGTTGGTGTAACCCTTTCACTGGGGTTCTTGTATAGAACCCATTCAATGGGTTATCCATATTGAAGAGAGTTCAAGCCTAAAACCCATTCATAGAGTTACATCATGATAAAGGTAACCTTATAAATGGCTTACCCTTTCAAAGACTTAACTCTGTACGGTCCCTGCTTTAAATAAGTCGGAGAATCTCTTGTCTTATACGCTTCCGACCTTCGCTGTCTCAGACCAAAAAGAAAAGGACTCGCCCCCGTTTGACAGCTAACTATTTTCATCAAAAAGCGCGGGAAACCTGAACTTTGGCGGCCGTGATTTTTTTGGCTCTCTATAAATAATTTTTTGTATATTGGATTAGATTAAGTTTTTGTATATATTTCATTTTATTATTTAGTTTTAGTGTAGTCGTAGTGTTTTCTTCAAATTTGGTAAGTTTTTTTTAGTTCTTGTAGTTTTAATATGGATCCTCCGGGTGACCCCGGAGGAACGGCACCACTAGAAATAGGTCACTATGTGACAATTTCTAATAATGAAACCAGTGCAGTTGATACTGATTGTTCATTATCATTAACCAACAATAGCTCAAAACGCAAAAGGGTGTCTGCTCGGCCGACAATTTGCAAACACTGTAATAAAAAAAGGCGCAAGAATGGCGGGAAACGTTCTAACGATTGTGATTGTGGCGAGATGGATATAATGATTACTGTAGATGATACTAATAAGGCATCTGATCCTCCGCGTACTCCTTTGTTAAGGGCTGGCGTTGACGATCTGAGTGGGTCGTCTCAGCGTCCAGCTTCAGTTGCTCGGCTCTTGTACAATTCCTCCGATGCGGCTCCGTTTTTAATACATGTTCAGAGGGAGCAAACTGCCTCTAATGACAATACTTTTCTGAATCCAGTTACTTTTGGTCGATTCTTAAAAAGGAATTCTTTCAATAACATTATTAATGGTAGTCTAAAGAAAATAGGTCGAAACAGGCTGGTTATTGCTTTTTCCACTTATAATGATGCCAACTCGTTTATAACCAGCAAGTTGTTGGAAAGGGAGTGTTATAAAGCTTTTATCCCCTCATTTTCTGTGACTCGCATGGGTGTCGTCAGAGGCATACCCGTAGAGTGGAATGATGAAATATTAGACAACATCTCTGTGCCAATTGGTTGTGGCAAAATATTAAAGCTAAGGAAAATCAAAAGAAAAACTATTTTTGATGATAAACCTTTATTAAAAAATACCGAAACAGTTATTTTAACTTTTGATGGCCAAATTCTTCCGAAGCGTGTATATATGTGTTATACAGCACTTTCTGTTGACCTGTACATTTACCCAACAATTCAATGTTACAATTGTTGTAGATATGGCCATGTCAAGATTCAATGCAGGTCCAAACCCCGCTGTTATAAGTGTGGTCAAGGTCACTCTGGGGAAGGGTGCACAGTCTCTGAGGATAATTTATCTTGTTGTCTTTGCAATGGTTTTCATGAGGCTAGTAGCAAGAAATGTTTAGAATATGAACGTCAAAAAAACATTAAAGAATCCATGGCCAAATCATGTATTTCATATGCTGAAGCTTCAAAGCTTCATCCCACAATTTCTAAAATATCATATGCTGATGCCTTGCTTTCATCTCCCACAACTTCAAGACATATCAATGCTTCTGTTCCCCTTGATTACTCTACATCTAAACAAAATAAAATATCATATAAAAAAACAGTTTTTATTAAATCTCGCTCCCCACCCCAGTTTTCTAAAGGTTATGATCAGCAATTCCATCAGGAACTTGCTAGGAATGTTCCTCAATCAAAAGATGGCTGTGCCCTCATCACTAAGGATGATCTGTCTGCATTGACTGTAAATGAACTAATCATTGCTTTGATAAAATCATTAACTCAAACACATCACCTTTCACCGTCCATCGCTGCCACTGTATTAAATGCAGTTACTCAATCATCAACTAATAATAATCATGGACAACAAAGTCTTACAATGGAATTGCCGAAGTGCAATTAATAAAAAGTCAGAAATTATACATATTGTAAATAAATATAAACCTTTTGTTTTTGCTCTTCAAGAGATATGGCTTAAACCAGGGTCTTTGTTTAGGATCCCTGGGTATGCATGTCTCAGAGAAGACCGCTCTGATGGGTATGGCGGTGTTGCTTTACTCATCAAACATCATCATTCATTTTCATTTTTCACAATCCCACCTCATAGTAATGATTTTTCTGTTATTGCAGCAGTTGTAGATAATATTTGTTTTGTTTCTGTATATATTCCTCGTCCATCTGTTGTAATTTTTAATGAAATTGTAAATATTTTTTCAATTCTTCCTAAACCATTTATAGTTTTAGGTGATTTTAATTCCCAGCATGAAGTCTGGGGAAGTTCGTCAACAAATAACTATGGTAACACCTTACTTGACATTCTAGATAATCTCAATCTTTGTTTATTAAATACTGGGTCTCCAACTCGACGCACTTCTCCACATGAAGGTGCTAGTGCACCCGATTTGTCAATATGCACTGACAAACTAGCTTCGCGTTTGACCTGGAAAGTTATGCTTTCATCCTATGGCAGTGACCATTTTCCTATAGTTTTATCATTTCCCTTCAATCAAAAACCTTATTCTAAGAGCGCTCCACGGCTGAAGTACAAACTGGGGGATGTTGATTGCCGTACTTATAAGGAGCATTTAGATAACATAGTGTCCGTTCTACCTGAAATCAAATGTGGTAATGAACAGTTCTGTGCCGATGCCTTGTCCGAAGCCATGATAAAAACTGCAGATAAACTTTTTCCTTTCAAAAAGTCACAAAATAAAATCCCATCTCCGCCATGGTGGGACAAAGATTGCACAGATGCAATTAAAAAAAGGAAACAGTGTGAAATAAATTACCTTAAAAATTCTATCGTAGAAAATTTTAATATTTTAAGCACCTCAATTACAGAGACAAAAAAACTATTAAAAAAAAAAGAAATTTGAAAGCTGGAAATTATTTTGCCTCTCTATTTCCCCTAACGTTCAACCATCTGTGGTTTGGCGGAATATTAGAAGGTTCAGATCGGCGTTCTCAGATTCATCTAGCGCATTCCTTCCACCTGAGTTGGTAAATAGTTTTTTAGGTAAATTAGCTCCCTCATACGTCCCGGAAAAGATTATTACAAATTCTATTCCTCTTTCGACAATAGATTCTCTTTGTGACCTTAATTCTCCATTCAGTTTAGAAGAGCTTAAACTTGTTGTATGCCACAGTAAAGACTCCGCTCCAGGCGCAGATGGTATTCCGTACTCTTTTCTATCAAATATGAGTGACACATCTCTTTTATATTTTTTAAAACTAATTAATAAAATTATGATAACCGGAAATATTCCGCTTTCTTGGAAAGCACAAGATATTTTACCTATTCTCAAACCCAACAAATGTCCATCCAATAGCACTTCTTACCGACCAATTGCTCTATCATCGGTTTTGCTAAAGATCACAGAACATTTAGTAAAAAATAGGTTAGAATGGTTTTTAGAAAACAAGAAATTACTCAGTGAGAGTCAATTTGGTTTTAGGCGAGGTAAAAGTACCATAGATAGTTTAAGCATCTTTGTCACTGATATTAGGTTAGCATTTTCTTCGAATCAATCCATAATTTCTGCTTTTCTTGACATAACCTCTGCTTATGATAATGTTGTAATATCAACATTAAAATATAAACTGGAGCAGTTAAATGTCCCTATTTTACTCACAAACTTCATTCTAAACATGTTATCTGAGAGGTATATTAATCTTACACTTCAGGATTCTAGTCTGTTGTGAATCTAGAGTCGTGTGGAAAGGTCTTCCTCAAGGATCAGTTCTTAGCCCTTTATTATATGACATTTACACTTACGATCTTGAGAGTTCTTTAAACAATGAAGTAAAAGTGCTACAATACGCTGATGATCTTCTTTTATATTGCCCTCACAGCTCTATACAAACGGCTTGCAATACCATGACATCGGGTCTTAGCCTTTTAAAAAAATGGATGGATAGCAATGGCCTTGAGCTATCTACTTCTAAAAGTACAGTTGTACTTTTTACTAGGATGCGCCTTCCTCCCCCTGTTTCTGTATATTATGATGATAATTTAATACCTATGAAATCTTCGGTAAAATTTTTAGGAGTGGTTTTGGATAGTAAACTTACTGGTATTCCACACTGTGATTATATAATGGCAAG
The DNA here is from genome assembly GCA_943138885.2 of Tholera decimalis. Classification (NCBI taxonomy): domain Eukaryota; kingdom Metazoa; phylum Arthropoda; class Insecta; order Lepidoptera; family Noctuidae; genus Tholera; species Tholera decimalis. The sequence continues at coordinate 24,947,217 of OW964569.2, forward strand.
ATGTGAACAAAGAATAAACATATTGAGATGTTTATTAGGGGTCTGGTGGGGTGCCCACCCCTATTCATTGAAATTAATATATAACGCAATAGTTAGAAGTGTTAGAAGCTGCTTTTAAAAAATTAGACAGAATTCAGTCAAAAGCACTGCGAATAGTGACCGGAGCTACGAGATCAAGCCCAATAAATGCTTTACAGGTTGAAACTGTAGATCCTCCTCTTTCACTTCGACGTCAGTATCTTTCTGACAAATTTCTATTCCGTTCATTTCAATTTTCTAATCACCCATTACGTCAAAAATTGCAGTATCTTCTAGACGAAACCAATTCTTCTCGTTATTGGTCTAATAAATCTCTTCCTTGTCTTATTATAAGCTATAAAAAGTTTATGGCTTTGCAAGCTCCAATTTACCAGTCACTATCATTCCCTCTCTTCAATCATTCTTATAATTCATTGGTGTTTTCTCCGGATGTTATCCTGAACTTAGACATTAATAAAAATGAATATTTTGTTAAAGAATCATTTAACTTTTCCAAAGGCTTGCGATGGGAGAATTGGCATCATATTTACACAGACGCGTCTAAGCACTCTTCTTTAGGAAATGTTGGAGTTGGGGTTTTTCACTCACAGTATAATATAGTACAAAAAATCAAGCTTCCTCCTGAATCATCACTATTTACTGGTGAATGTTTTGGACTGTTCAAAGCCTTAGAGTATATTTACATCATGAAATTGGAAAAAGCAATAATATTTACAGACGCTCTAAGTGCATTACAGGCTATTAAAAGAAATCCTTTTAAATGTAAACCAATATTTCCCATAGTTCATATCATAAATGCCCCAAATTAGGTCTTCAAATTTCTCTCGCTTGGATACCTGGCCATAGTAGTATCGTGGGAAATGTGAGAGCCGATCAACTGGCTAATGAGGCTGTGGACTGTGGTGATTTGTTCCCTTACATTAACTTTAGCCACGACTTGGCGAATCTGCCAATGAACTTTCTTTGGGATGCCTGGAGCAAGTTGTGGGCGGACAGCAGCACTACTAAAGGAAAATATTATTCTCATATTCAAACTTGTATTCCCAAAACACCATGGTTTTTTAAATTTAACTTTGGTAAGGCTGCTACCAGTTGCCTTATTCGAATGAGGTTGGGTCACAATTGCTCCAAAGTCCACCTTGCCCGATTGCAGATTGTTGCCACCTTTGCGAATGTTGTGATGTTGGCGATTTAAATCATATATTTTTTTCCTGTCCTCTTCTTAGTCATGATTTTTTTATTTATAGTTTACTTTCCTATAACATTACCTTTCCTACCTCCATTTCTGTCTTACTGGCTTCTAATGATTCAAATATATATATATATATATATATATATCATCATTTATCACTCACAATAATTTACGCATATAATTTTTACTTATGTTTATGCCTTTCCTAATAATCCTATCCAATATCCATCCTAATTCCGTGTCCTAAACTAACCATTTCATTTTCTACCAAGTTTCCTCGTTTTTTGTTGATGGCATTGCGCAAATAGCGACTTCCAATTTAAAAAAAAAAAAAAAAAAAACTATGTTCATTGTCCATGGCAAAAGACAATTACTAATTGGATTACCTCAGCATAGAATCTTTTTAAATTATTTGCACACATTCTATGCATAAGGAGAACACCTTATTTTAATTTTCCTTTATTATGTTTAAACATTATTATTTACATAAATTCTAACACTGGATATATATACACCACGCCATCTTTGATATCTTCTAAGAGTTGCTATCTCATGTACGGGTACTGCATATCATTAGCGTCTATAGATGGCGCTAGTATATTGCTTTTCTATAATTTAACTTTATAAATGTTACCTACATCCTAGCACAGGTGAGACGGTACTTCACACCCGAACAGTTGCTCAATCTCTATCAAGCCCAGGTTCGGTCGTGTATGGAGTACTGCTCTCATCTTTGGGATGGATCTGCTAAATACCAACTGGACGCGTTTGAGTCTATCGAGAAGCGGGCCAAGAGACTCGTTGGCAACGATGCACTGGTCGAGTCAAAGCTCCAGAGCCTTGAACATGGACGAGTTGCAAGTCTATCGGTTACATTTCGGGGAGTGTGCGATGGAATTACACAGTCTAATTCCGCCAAGCCCGTTTCATCATCGCACTACGAGACAAACGGCGAAGCGCCATCGTTGCATGGTGGACATCCCACCCATACGTACAAAACGTTTTGGGAATACCTTCATTGTGCGTACGGCTAAGGAGTGGAATTCCCTGCCGGAATCTGTTTCCCGATAACTATAACCTAGGAATTTTTAAGTCAAGAGTGAATAGGTTACTTTTAGGTAAGCGTGCTCCATCTTCGACCACATCATCACTTACCATCAGGTGAGATGGTGGTCAAACGCGAACCTATTTTTAATAAAAAAAAAAAAAAAAACTGAAGAAAATATCAAAGATAGAGAAAGACAGTTAAAGAGTAGTTTGAAACCTTTTAGTGGCACCCTTTCTGTGCATCAAGTGATGTGGGAGATATATTCAAACCATTTAACTTTTAGGAAGACTAGTTGTTTTAAAGTGATGTAGGAAATATGTGTGTACATGGAAAACACTTAGGCTTCCAAAAATCCCCATGTCTGATGATTTAAGAGAATCTCAACATCAACGAGACGATGGGGCTGGTGTTGTTACTCTTGTCTCAACAAGTTCTCTATAATATCACTAACACTCCAATACCCTCAACCTCGCGAATTATTACGTTTAAAGGAAAGCAAGCAGCAAACATAATTTTAAACAAAAACTAATCAAGAAGGGCAAAGGATTATTAGGATTACATCATTATTTTTAAATATTGTTTATAAAAAGAATGGATAAAAACTATGGAAAATATTAATAATATATTTTAAATATATACTAATGCTGTGATTAAAATCAAAGAACAATCAACAAATAGACTAAGAATTGTGATACTGATTATCAAGACTACCTCGTTATGTTTTAAAATATTAGGATTATTAAAATAATGGTTAAAAACTATACCTAATATATTATATACATATATAAATAATATTGTCTATATATTTATATAAACAATATTATTTAAATACTAGCTTTTGCCCGCGACTTCGTCCGCGTGGAATAGTTACTTTGGGCTAACGTTAAATTTAACCCCGATTTTGAAGCATTCTTCATTGGCGCTCCGCTCCTATTGGCCTTAGCGTAATGATACAATATAGCTGTGCCCGCGACTCCGTCAGCGTAAGTTAATGTATTGGTAATATTGTTTAGATCACGTTCACATGAGGCTTAAGTACCTAGAGAACGCTTCGACCGCGAGACGCGTCGAGCGCGGCGACCGATTCTCAAAAATAATCCTTATAGCATGATTCAGTATTCACGCGCGATGGCTTATTATTATAAGCGTATTTCATGTACAACTTTGGTGTTTCTATACCGATTTATATGATTCTTTTTACGGTTTCGTAGCCGAATGGCAAAAAACGGAATCTTTATAGTTTCGACATGTCTGTCCGTCTGTCTGTCTGTCTGTCTGTCTGTCCGTCCGTCCGTCTGTCACAGCAATTTTATTCCGAAACTATTAGGACTATACATGTGAAACTTGATAGGTAGATGTATTCTGGGAACCGCTTTCCGATTTTGAGAAAAAAATTAAAAAATATTTAAAATAAAGGGGGGCTCCCCATACATGGAACTAAACCTGAAAATATTTTTTTTTCATGAAATCGATGCATGTGTGGTATCTATAGACAGTTCTTTAAAAACGACATCGGGGTTTCTAAAACCACTTTTCCATAAAGTCAATCGATTAAAAGATATAAGCTTCCAAAGTGGTAAAATGTGTGTGTGGCGGACACAACCTCTAACTTCTATAATAATGGAGTGAAAAATCTAAAACAAATATATATCTGTAGACCTTAATATAAACTTTCAACCAAAATTAGTTTGAACGAAATCAGTTCAGCAGTTTTTTAGATACAGCATATTTTCTAAAACCGCAAATATAACTTTGTAATTCATACAAACACTATGAAAAACAAATTTATTCGGCGCAGTTGTAAAAAATGTAAAAAAGCCAGTTTTAAGAAATTTGTAAGGTTTTTTTTTCAAAACAAATTTATTTGGCGCAGTTGTAAAAAATGTAAATAAGCTAGTTTTAAGAAATTTGTAAGGTTTTTTTTTTCGTCAAATAAATTTGCATATTATATTATAGTTACTACGGAACCCTTCATGGGCGAGTCTGACTCGCACTTGGCCAATTTTTTTATGGAATAGTTAATAATGTTAACTTTTTCAATTAGGGGTGACTGAGAGTGTTATAAACGTAAGAGTAGACAAATATTATAATCAGAAAGCTTCGAACTGCTAAGCTATCGGGAGTTACACGTGTTATTGTGAGTCAACCATAAAAGTTAGACATATGCTCTCGTGGGATATTTTTTATATAATTTTAAGGAGAACATTTCCGTCATGAAATGATTTGTGTAGCTTTAACCATTAAGGTTGCACACGCGACGGAAGCCTTAAAAATGGAGTAACTTCTCCCGTTTTCCCAACATTTCCCTTCACTGCTCTGCTCCTGTTGATTGTAGCGTGATGAAAAGTATACTATAACCCGCTCAGGAGTATGAAAAATAATTGTACCAAGTTTCGTTAAAATCCGTCGAGTAGTTTTTGTTTCTATAACGGTTATACAGACAGACAGACAGACAAAAATTTAACTGATTGCATTTTTGGCATGAGTATCGATCCTTAATCACCCCCTGATAGTTATTTTGGAAATATATTTCATGTACAGAATTGACCTCTCTACAGATTTATTATAAGTATAGATTATGGGAATTCAGGGAATAAAAACGGTTTCTTCTGCACCGCAACCTGTTAAAATTTGAGCCTCGATTATATTTTGTTGCAACTGGGTTACTTTTAGCCGAGTTCCATTGCAAAGTTGTGGTGGTTTTAAATTTCGGAGCAGAATAATAATCAGAAAGCTTCGAACTGCTAAGCTATCGGGAGTTACACGTGTTATTGTGAGTCAACCATAAAAGATAGACATATGCTGTCGTGGGATATTTTTTATATAATTTAAAGGAGAACATTTCCGTCATAAATGATTTCTGTGTAGCTTTAACCATTAAGGTTGCACACGCGACGGAAGCTTAATAAATGGAGTAACTTCTCCCGTTTTCCCAACATTTCCCTTGACTGCTCTGCTCCTATTGATTGTAGCGTGATGAAAAGTATACTATAACCAGCTCAGGAGTATGAGCAATAATTGTACCAAGTTTCGTTAAAATCCGTCAAGAAGTTTTTGTTTCTATAACGGTTATACAGACAGACAGACAGACAAAAATTTTACTGATTGCATTTTTGGCATCAGTATCGATCCCTAATCACCCCCTGATAGTTATTTTGTAAATATATTTCATGTACAGAATTGACCTCTCTACAGATTTATTATAAGTATAGATATACGAATACTGTGCTTAGAATTAAAGAACAATCAACACATAAAGACTCAAAATTGTGACTTTAGTATTTTTGCTAAGTTTGTCGATTGAATAAGTGTTGTTAATGTCATAAAAGCAAGAAACAAATGAGTCATTATTGTGGGTACAAAGAATAACCTATTCAACTTTTAATTTTTAATAATAAAGGTTGTGAGGCTGAATATTTGTGGTTTTATTATAAGAAAAATCCCTCTAGAGTCTAGTAGCAGTAGTTCGGTTGTTAGTCCGGTTGACCGAACTACTGAAACTTTCAGTTGCGATAGTTCGGTTCTAACAAAGCACCGAACTACTGAAACTTGAAACATGCACCCCTTTAGTTCGGCAAATAATCTAGGCATATAATGTAAACAAACTATATCTTAATTTTATTTTTAACACGTAAAAAGAATGAGTTTGCCGAACTAAAGGGGTACATATTAAAGTTTCAGTAGTTCGGTGCTTTGTTAGAACCGAACTGTCGCAACTGAAAGTTTCAATAGTTCGGTCAACCGGACTAACAACCGAACTAGGTACTGCTACTAGAGGGAAAAATCATTCCCTGCTACTGTTGTCATTCCCTTCACTCCTATTACCTGTACAGTGTATAGTTTGATCAAATACCCTGCATATATTTTTGATCTTTAAACTATTAAAAAAAATTATATAAAAAAAAATTAGGAAAAATTAAAGTGCGTGGATTCACCCGTGCACGCTTACCTAAAAGTAACCTATTCACTCTTGACTTAAACTCGGGAAACAGACTCCGGCAGGGAATTCAACAAATAACACAAATTACTGTGTTTAAGTTAATGCAAATAATATCTTTTATCATCATGACGGCAGAATATTCTTTCCTTATATCTTTTTTGTCATCACCATCTCATAAAAAATAATTTAATATATAAGTAATATTAATTATACTTTAGGAAACGATTCGATACCAGCTGGACTGTAAGTACCAGGCTAAGTGCTAACGCGTGCTATAATGTTTCGTTCGACATACACGCAATTGCTTTCAAAAAACGAAGGTTAAACAAATAAAACAATGCGCCCGTTATAATTATTTATTACTTATCGCATTATAAGCTATAGTTTACACAAAACAATATAATATATTCGTACTATTAGTCTGTCATATCCAATGTAACTTTGTACATTTAACTATTATAATATGTATTTAATTAATGTTGACTGTACATTTCTAAATACTTTTAGTTCGTTTTGGTCAAGTATTACATGAAAATTATGAAACAGACGCGTACACAGCATAATATTTGCACATAGTAGCTAGAAGATATGGAATTTATAATAAACAGGTAGTATTTGAAAAATAACATTGAAACGGATAAAGGCACAGATTAAATATAAAATTAAATAAATCATATTTCCATCACATATTGCCATTTTAGTAAGGAATGAGGAATACTAAAATAACTCTTATTGTATTCAAAACCGCGTTACAGTATCCACGGGCAAAAGGTCAAAGGTCTATTATAAATTATAAAAACCTACTCAAAACCACAGGACACATGCATACCTTTGTATTGTGTCCTTAGTACTACACAAAGTAATGTCACATGCACTCATTCAGAGATAGATACTATCCCTCTAAGCTAAGTAAGAAGGTTACAACATCCTAGAAAATAAAATAGCTTGCACTCATAACGTACGAAATAAACACTTGAACTTAGATATGCGTTGATCTTCGGAATCTGTAAAGAAAAATACTACATTAGGAAGTTTTAAATAATGGAATCATGACATGATGTGAGCATACACAGGTCTGCGATATTATGTAATTATCTTATGTTTTGTAGCAGTTGGAACAAAATTAGTTGCTTTTCATAAAATACAGAATTATCTATGGTGTTGTGCTTTAGGAAACTACTTTATCAGCTGCCCATCAGAAAAATAAATACAATTAATCAACGACATGGTTCAGAATCCGTGACTGTCTAGAACAGACTCCACGAAATATGTCTCAGTCCTATTTCCTCCTAATATTATAAATGCGGATATTTGTAAGGATAGATGATGTTTATTATTCTTTCACGCAAAAACTACTGAATGGATCTGAATTAAATTTGGTATATAGATAGCAGAAATCCTGGAATAACACATAGATTATCCTGGAATTCCCACGGAATCGGGGTTTACACGGGAAAAACATCCCACGCGAACGAAGTCGCGGGCAACAGCTAGTATTATATAAATATTGTAATAAGTTGTAAATTACATGTCATATAATAATCTAATTTAAATGGTCTAGTCATAAGTAAACAATGTAAAATCTTTGCCTATTTTAACTTTATGAAGTTCGAAAGACCGTGAGTTTATAAAATTACGCGAACTTAGTTCAAAGGAACTAAAGTAGTAGTCAATTGGTTGTTAATGTTACCTAAATTCAATAAATAAAGTTAGTGCAAGTAAAATGATTAGAAAATTTTCATTGATTATAGTTACCTTTTTTTATGAACACCTTGGCTGTCGGAAGGCCACCGGTGGCCTCTAAGCAATTTATTTTCAAGGTCGCGACGCTTGAGGAACAATCAAATCCTATCTATCCTCCCTTGTTGCGATGCAGCTATATTTGTGCCATAGCTAACATAATCCTCCTTCTTTTCAGTCGGGTAAAAATACCTAACCTTTCCCAATCTTCAAGCTACTTCCATACCAAATTTCATTCAAATCCACTCACTACATTCGAAGATAAGCGCGCGTAAATAAACAAACTTTTCCGATTTAGAATATTAGTATAGATTAAGGAGTTTGACTGATGAGTTGAAGACACATGGACTAAAATCTGTAAATGTTGGTCTTGAATGACCAGGGCCGGATTAACCATTAGGCGGAGTAGGCAACTGCCTAGGGGCCCCGCATCAACTAGGGGCCCAGGCCCAGTGTACGCACCAAGAAAACATGTTTCTTTTAACGAAAATTTGATATGCGTGTGAACTTAGGGACCTCACTGTTATCTCACAAAAACAAATCGTTAGATTTAGTAGTAGAATTAAAACAATTTTAGAAAAAATCTGGGAATAAGTAAACAAATATATTAAAAACCACAGCCCTTAATGTGCGTTTCCTCAGTTTACACACGATTTGGTCAGTCAAAATAAGAAAAGGGGCCCTTAGAATGGCATTGCCTCAAGGCCTCTGACAGGGTTAATCCGGCTCTGTGAATGACAGATAGTACTTACTTCTAGTACTTGCGCGGGTAGTCGCGAGGCGGCGGCGCGTAGCGGTCGGGGTAGGGTGCGCCGGGCGGCGGCGGCTGGTACTGCGGGGCGTAGCGCGCCTCGTAGCCGCTGTAGCGCGCCTCGCTGCTCGACCACGCCTCTCCTCCGCCACCGCTACCGTTGCTACCTACAGTCAATATGTAAATTCATTTAATTCAGGCACATACAACCCGTCTTACCTACAGAGGCACAGAAACAGACTTAACAAATAGAAATTAAGATTGTTGTTATATTTATTAACTACAAGGGCGGACTTATTGCCGTAGGATTCTCTACCAGTCAATCGAGAGTGGTGAAGAGATTTTTTTTTATTATTTTCTTTTAAAAGATTACTAGCAATGTGGTGTAGCGTAAAACCGCTACGGTTAAAACTTCCTCCAATCCTAATCCAAACTTTTCAATAAAAAAATTTTTCTTCATAGCTGTTATTCACATTTGAACCAGGAATCGTGAAAACGTCGTCGGTTGTTTGCCTTTTGACGGCGTCATAACATTTTTGGGACCCGATAAGTGATGGTCGACCTTATTTTTTGTGATTAATATCGAAATTATGAAGTGAAAGTTTTTTTTCTGTTGGTGTAAACCCAATAAAAAATATAAAGTGTCCTAGCAAAAGTATAGTCTGTGCGTGATTTTCTGGTTAATTTGGTATGTATTGTCGTCTTTTTTCTTTTCGATCCATTTCGCACTAGTTTCATAATTAATCAAAGATTCAGCTTGCATCGGTGGTCTGAAGTTTCTTTTTTGTTTAGATCCCGTTACAAGCCAATTTTTGGCTCCACCCTACGGGCAAGCGACGTCGGTTATCGACGACGGAGGTCGGGGCGCTCTCGCCCGATATCCGAGCACATCCTGTGCCTGAGACGTCCATCTCAAAGGCCTGAAGAGGGTACGAGGTAGATGCGGACTCCGCAGCGCAGTGGCTCCGTGATTTCTACGTTACTTCCCACAGTCGTGTTCAGCCGTCCAGGAATTACCGAGTTTTCGCAGCAGGAGTTCTATTTTAAATAGTGCACCTAATTTGTATATTTCTAATCTAAAAATTCTCACGTCAAAAACTCTTTCTAACCTAAGGCCTATCAAGACGCGTTGGATGCTCTTAGTGTTTTTGTAATTAAAATTACTAATAATGCGTATTCGCCTAGCTATAACCGATTGCAATCGATTTTTTTGTTAGGTAAGTTAAAAATATTTGCATAACACTTTCGATAACACTCTTTTCTTTCCGCTAAGTTAACCCACGCCATCACTGAAAGGTTCCCAATAATAACTAATATTTAACTTTTTTATATTTTTTAATTAAGTACTTGTTTTCTATCTTTTTCCTTTTAATCAAAATTAAACGTTTTAAGTAGCGGTTTGTGTTTTACTGTGCACTTAATTTTATTTACGCTACAATATGGCGCCCGAATTAAAGTAAGTTTGCATATTAATTATTACTAAAATACCTTTTTTTTTGTTATCTCGTGTGTGGTTGCTCTTGAGAGCAATCTTTAATTTTCATCTTTCTTGTTGTGAGTTTCAGGTTTTAGAATTGGTCAGATACCCGTATGGAAGTTAAAAGGATTACCTGTCTTGAATGTTTTCCCGATTCATACGACTGGACTACAGAATTGCTAACTGAATTTATGTTCTTTGCTAAATTGTGTGATGTTTGTGAAATTCAATTTTAAAGATTAACTTTGTAACTATACCCAATTTCCAATTCTTTTATTTTCTCCCAAAATATACGTATCTATCCCGAGTTTTATTTTATCCCAGTAGGTAGCGGTAGTTAGTTTCCCGTAGAGTGTGTTTGATGTGTGGATGGTTAGGCATCGTGACCAAAGGTAAGCTTTTTGAATGGTCGTGTGCTAGTGTCTACCTTTTTATTCTTTAGCCCGACTGTTTGCTTTTCTGCTATTTGCTAGTATCTGTTTTTGTTGGATTCTTAGCCCAGCGGATTCCTTTGACGTTCATTTTGTTGTCTTCTTCCCGTATCGATATTACGGCACGATATCTAACGATTTCCTGCTAAGTCCCGCTCTCTTTCATTTAATCTATTTCTATTTTGTGTTTAAAAATGTCCGAAGAAGGTTCTATCGGTGAGACTCCTTTACACGAAAGTATTATTATTTCTAGACCTCCTCCCATTCCACCTAGGCCCACTCCGGGTACTAGTCGTTCTAACTTACCTTCTCCTATGAAATCCGAGGACTGTCCCGGTTACCTTCTAAAACGATTTTCGCTAAGAAAATGGAACATAAATTATACTGGAGATACCAGTGTTCGAAATTTTTTTACCAGTATCGAAGAAGAGAAGGATTCAGACGACATAACTGACAGATATCTGCTTAAACGCTTCCACGAAGTGTTATCCGGTCGCGCCTTGAATTATTATAGGTCAATCCGTCGACCTGATATGACTTACCCCGAATTAAAAGAAAATTTCTTCAATACATTCGGAGAAATTGATTTCGAGTTTAAAACCGGTCAACAAGTTAGAAATACAAAACAGAAATCAGATCAACCTGTTTTACATTTTGTGCATCAGATTTCTCAATTGAATGATACATTACGTAAACCAGTCGATAAATCTGAACTATTAGAAATTATCACTCACAACATGCATCCTAGATATTTTCCATGCTTATCGATACATAAATTTACTGACTTAGATGCGCTCATTGACACTGCATCGCATTTTGAAAGTTTTTTGCCCAAATCTACAAAATTAGTTTCAAGCTCAACAAATCAATCACAAATCTGTCCAAAATGCAATAAAACGGGACACCCCTATCGTACTTTATGATTTTTATGATTTCCCTGGTATGCTATGTTTTAAATGCCGCACACCTGGTTTTATAACTCGTGATTGCCCAAAATGCAATCCAAAAAATGTTTAGCCCACCGGCGACACGCATTACTCCGTACAGTGTCACCGGTGATAGCGTCCGATTCGTCTGATAACCGTCCTTTCATCGAGATCATATTGTGTAACCGGGTCGTTAAAGCCCTACTTGACTCTGGTGCACAAATGTCCCTTATTAGTGATTGTTTAACCCAACAACTGGGTATTTCTTTAAAATCAAACGTTCAGTGCCCACGTGTTATTTCCGCTAATAACTCTCCTATTGATATTTTAGGAACTATCTTTCTCCCAGTTAAGTTTAATGGTACGACTTTTGTCCACGAATTTTTAGTAGCACGTTCTATGTCTTCTTCAGTTATTTTAGGTATCGAATTTTGGAATAAGTTCGGTTTGACTTCAGTTTTTAGTCAAGCTTTTAACAAAAATATCAAAGGTAATATGTACCTTCCTCCCGACTCTAATTCCCTACCTCCTGACTCACATACCCTTCCCTCTGACTCTCAATCCCTTCCTCAGATTAATTGCATTAGCGAGGTTCGATACATTTACCCTCGTAACGTTTTATTACCAGACCAAGAGCTAAAGTTACAACGGGTCATTGAGGAATTCGATGTCATTTCATCCGATAAAGTTGGCCTTGGTAAGACTACTTGGCTATCACACAAAATAAACACTACTGGACCACCAATTAGACAACGTTTTTACCCTCTTTCACCTGTTAAGTTAAAGTTGCTCAATGAGGAAATCGATAAGATGCTGGAGATGGGTGTCATTCGTCCCTCACGTTCTCCATGGGCCAGTCCTGTTGTGATGGTTACCAAAAAGGACGGTTCTGTACGTTTTTGCGTTGATAGTAGGAAATTGAATAGCGTTACTACTAGAGATTCTTATCCGCTCCCCCGTATTCACGATATTCTTGACAACCTTCGAGGTGCAAGGTATATAAGTTCTCTTGATTTTAGGAGTGCATTTTGGCAGATTCCTCTCGCTGATGATGAGAGTTGTGAAAGAACCGCTTTCATAGTTCCACAACGAGGTTTATTTGAGTTCATCAGAATGCCATTTGGTCTCACGAATGCAGCTTCCGAGATGCAGCGCCTTACTGATATGATCGTCAGTTTTGAATTCACTTCGACCAGTAATAATTGCGTTTTCGGTTACGTCGATGATCTAATCATAATATCAAAAGACTTTGATAGTCACCTCTCGCTCCTTAGAAAAGTACTAGACCGTCTCAAGGAGGCCGGTTTAACTATTAACCTAAAAAAATGCGAGTTCTGTAAAAGCGAATTGAAATATTTGGGTTATATCATTAACGAAAAGGGTTTACAAACTGATCCCAGCAAGCTCGATGCTATTAGGGATTATCCCGCTCCTACTACAGCTAAGTCACTACGTGGTTTTATTGGGTTATGCTCATATTATAGGCGTTTTGTTGATGGTTTTTCTTCTATAATAGCTCCACTCACTGCCCTTATAGGAAAAAGGAAGGGTCGTGACCCTATAAGTTGGGATGATGCCGCCGATCAAGCATTCCTAAAATTAAAGGATGCGCTCATCAATACTCCCGTTATGGCATGTCCAGATTTCTCGAAGCCCTTCATTTTGCAATGTGATGCGTCAGCTGTTGGTCTTGGTTCAGTTCTTTCTCAAAAGTTCGATGGTGTTGAACATCCTATCGCTTATTATTCACGCTTATTCTCAAAAGCAGAACGCAATTATAGTACAACTGAACGTGAACTTTTATCCGTTCTTGATTCCATTAAACATTTTCGCTGTTATTTAGATGGAATGAAGTTTTCTGTTATAACCGATCATATGGCCTTGAAATGGCTCCTCACACTATGTAATCCCTCAGGGCGTTTGGCGCGATGGGCTACTGTGATTTCCCAATACACGTTTGATATCATTCATCGCAAAGGGTCGCAACACGTCGTTCCAGACGCTTTATCTAGAATGTACGCGAGTCCGGTTACATTCGATCAAGGACCTGACCATACCAATGATAGATGGTATAAAAAGGTGTATTTAGGGGCTCGTGACTCCCCTCAAACGTTTCCAGCTTACGCCATTCGGAACGGTGTTCTGTTAAGACGCATGCCAATCACTAACCCATTGTGTTCTGATCCTTGGCGCGTAGTTTTACCCGTTGAAAAAGTTAAATCCGCTATATGGGAAGCTCATAATAATCCTCTCTCTATACATCCTGGAGTTTCAAAGACTTATTTTAAGCTCAAGGATAACTTTTACTGGCCAAATATGTTTCGAGATGTTTCTGAGACTTTAAGGCAATGTGAGGTTTGTAAAGCTTATAAGATCGCGAATTCCCAACCACGTGGTCATATGTGTTATCCAAAGGAAGTTTCTTTACCTTTACAAATGATTTCTATCGACGTTATTGGACCGCTTCCAATCGCTTATTATGGGTTCAAATACATTTTATCTATGGTCGATGTTTTTTCTAAATATGTTTGGTTAGTGCCCCTTAAAAGGATTGACGCCAATTCAGTTATAAAAGCTTTGGAATCTGAAATATTTTTTAACTTCGGAGTTCCACGGTCTATTCTCTGTGATAATGCTACCGTTTTTCGTAGTAATCAGTTTTTAAACTTTCTTAGATCGTTTCGCATTGAATCCCCTACATATACCCCTTATTACACTCCACAAGCAAACACCGTAGAACGTTATAACCAAAGTGTCGTTACTTGTTTGAGCATATTGGTTGGCGAGAACCAAAGGAATTGGGCTAAATTGTTACCCAAGGTCAAACTTTACCTCAATTCATGTATTAATTTAGCCACAGGGTTTACGCCAAACTTTCTCATATTCGGTAGAGAAGTCTGTATGGATTCATCGCGTGCGAATAACCAGACTCTAAGCACTAATTTAGCTGAAAGTCGGGAACAACACGCGAGTAATCTGACTTCGCTCGCCGAGATTTACGCAAAAGTAGCGGACAATCTTTCTTCTGCTTTTCTCCGTAATTCACGAAATTACAATACGAACCGGACGGCTATTACGCTTAATGCCGGCGACATTGTATGGAGGCGTAATTTTTCAAAATCGTCAGCTGCTGAATACTTTACAGGAAAGCTTGCTCCTCGTTTCATTAAATGTCGTGTGATCAGAGTCATCTCCATGACTACATATGTCCTACAAGACTGTGATTCTCATCATATTGGACAATATCATATAAAAGACATACTTAAATGAATTAATTTGTTCCATATTCTTAACTTAATCAGCATTACTTATGTTAGGCCATTAGTTTTCAATTAACGACACCTCTTTTATTATTTCGACCCTCATTCCTCCCTGGAGTTAATATTTATTCATAACCATTTCCTCTCATTAGGCGTCGTATTTTTGATTTTGATTTAAGGTCCACCCTCTTCAACTTAACCCTCTCTCTTTAACTTAACCTTCTAACTTATCCCTCTATAACTTAAGCTCTTAAATTCAGTCTTGAGTCGTGTTTGACTTTGAGTCGTGTTTGACTTTGAGTCGTGTTTGACTTTGAGTCGTGTTTGACTTTGAGTCGTGTTTGACTTTGAGTCGTGTTCGACTTTGAGTCGTGTTTGACTTTGAGTTGTGTTTGACTTTGAGTCGTGTTGGACTTTGAGTCGTGTCTCACTTCGAGTTTTTATCTGACTTCGAGCTTTTGTGTTCGACTTCGAGTTTTTGTTTGACTTCCTTCGTCGTATTTTTAAGTTATTTCTTAATCTCAACTCTTATTTGTTTCGTGTTGATTATTGTTCTTTGTTCCTATATATATTTAAGAATATTACTCTAGATCTATCGTTTGTTTTTCTATTCTAATGTAGGTTTAGGAGACGCATCTGAAGCTCGCACTGTTAACGTCTAAACTGGAGGCCGGCTTTCAATTTTATTCAGTATCAGCTGCACTTCGATGTTGTTGATTTGATGTATTTAGTTTAAAGTTAGTTAGGCTAGTTTATTTAATTTGTATATTATGGTTTTCACTCTTGGTTGATGCTATCCCTTTTGTGTTGTCAGTCTGTTATTGTGTTTTCAATCTGTTGTTGTGTTTTCAATCTGTTGTTGTGATGTCAATCTGTTATAGCGTTGTCACCCTCTCACTGGGTTGATCTCTCACCTTTCTTTTAGGGTTGTCAACCACCTTTCTTTTAGGGTTGTCACTCACCTTTCCTTTAGGGTTGCCACTCACCTTTAGGGTTGCTACTCTCAATTTTTTTACTGGAAATGGGGTACTGTAGCGTAAAACCGCTACGGTTAAAACTTCCTCCAATCCTAATCCAAACTTTTCAATAAAAAAATTTTTCTTCATAGCTGTTATTCACATTTGAACCAGGAATCGTGAAAACGTCGTCGGTTGTTTGCCTTTTGACGGCGTCATAACATTTTTGGGACCCGATAAGTGATGGTCGACCTTATTTTTTGTGATTAATATCGAAATTATGAAGTGAAAGTTTTTTTTCTGTTGGTGTAAACCCAATAAAAAATATAAAGTGTCCTAGCAAAAGTATAGTCTGTGCGTGATTTTCTGGTTAATTTGGTAAGTATTGTCGTCTTTTTTCTTTTCGATCCATTTCGCACTAGTTTCATAATTAATCAAAGATTCAGCTTGCATCGGTGGTCTGAAGTTTCTGTTTTGTTTAGATCCCGTTACAAGCCAATTTTTGGCTCCACCCTACGGGCAAGCGACGTCGGTTATCGACGACGGAGGTCGGGGCGCTCTCGCCCGATATCCGAGCACATCCTGTGCCTGAGACGTCCATCTCAAAGGCCTGAAGAGGGTACGAGGTAGATGCGGACTCCGCAGCGCAGTGGCTCCGTGATTTCTACGTTACTTCCCACAGTCGTGTTCAGCCGTCCAGGAATTACCGAGTTTTCGCAGCAGGAGTTCTATTTTAAATAGTGCACCTAATTTGTATATTTCTAATCTAAAAATTCTCACGTCAAAAACTCTTTCTAACCTAAGGCCTATCAAGACGCGTTGGATGCTCTTAGTGTTTTTGTAATTAAAATTACTAATAATGCGTATTCGCCTAGCTATAACCGATTGCAATCGATTTTTTTGTTAGGTAAGTTAAAAATATTTGCATAACACTTTCGATAACACTCTTTTCTTTCCGCTAAGTTAACCCACGCCATCACTGAAAGGTTCCCAATAATAACTAATATTTAACTTTTTTATATTTTTTAATTAAGTACTTGTTTTCTATCTTTTTCCTTTTAATCAAAATTAAACGTTTTAAGTAGCGGTTTGTGTTTTACTGTGCACTTAATTTTATTTACGCTACAGTGGGTAGAATTCACATTACTAGCAATCTTGTTAACCCCTCCAACTAAGCTAAATATGCTTGTGTCTGGAGTGGGTTCACGCCAATAGTGTAATGGGTGGGGTTCGAACTTGCGACCTCTCGATTACAAGTCCGACACCTTATCCATTAGGCTATTGACGCTTTTGAACGCCATTGTCACATATATGTGACAAACGAAATCTTACCCTGAACGCCAACGTCACAAATATATGACAAAATACACGTCGCACCATATTATGAAATAAACAATTTAACCATTACTTTGGTGTGTTTTTATTTATATAATTTAAAAGTTTAAGCTTCCGTCTATATTGTATTGCATGAAACTAATATAAATAAACCACCAATATCGAGAAATTTGTTGTTTTAAAAGTAGATGCTAAACGCGTATAAAAGGAGTGTCTCACACGCCATAGTCTGCTATATGTGACAGCTAGTGTTGTGACGCATGATTGTAAAATTAATAAAATTTAAGAAGATGAATATGAAATTTTAGTCCAGAGTATAATATTATTTGTTTCCACCACATCCTCGTTTTTACTTTTAAGATATGATTTGCTAATGTGAGATATACTTTTGTTGTTCCTATTTTAGAGATTTATGACATTCCATTGTTTGTAAGTTGGTAACATTGTTGATTTTACATATCTTTTCTTAACATTTTTGCTAATAATATTTTTTGTTGAAAGCTTGTGATATTATCCTTATTATAATCCTTTTGTTACTTCTATTCCTGTTATTCCTGATGTTTTGTTTATATACAGTCGTGGTCAACTAATTAGGGACATGCAAGATAGTGAAGAACAATAACCGGTTATGTACATACAAATATAAAACCCTATTGATTTCTCAGTATCTATTATTTGCATAATTTGGTCCGATTATTATGCTTTAAATGGCTGTAAATAAAAGAATAAATAAATAGAAAAAAGTATTTAATATCAAAGGTTGAACATGTATTTAATTTTAAGGTATAATTCTGTAGCTGGACATTTAATTAAGGACAGTAAACTATAATGAAAAATAGAGTTAAACAAAACTAATAATCTGCAGTATTATAATATCTTTAACAGCTCCATTTTATTTCGTGTAAAATCAGTACCCAGTAGCAAAACCTTTGTTAGTAATTACCGCTTGACACCGATGTGGCATAGACATTATCAGTTTCTGGCATGTTTCGACAGGAATGTTTGCCCATGCCTCACAAAAAGCTTCATTAAGTTCATCTAAAGTTGTGGTACGATAAGTGGCTACTTTTTTCTTGATTTCGTGCCAAAGGTGCTCGATTGGGTTAAGGTCCGGGCTATTTGCTGGCCAATCTAGCACCGATACTGACTGACTGGTAAGAAACGACTTGACTGAACGGGCGGTATGTTTCGGGTCGTTATCATGCTGAAACGTCCATATAATAGGGAGATGCTCCTCAGCATAGGGAAGCATCGTTTCCTCCAATATTGCCTTGTATTGATGTTGGTCTAAGTTACCCTGAACTTTCCTCACAGGTCCCACTCCACGTCCAGAAAATGAACCCCACATTTTAATGTTTCCACCGCCATGTTTCACCTGCTTTTTTGTGAATCTTGGATTCATTTCCGCTTTTACTGGACGCCGTACGTATTGCCTTCCATCTGAAGAAATCAAATTAACCTTGGTCTCGTCAGAGAATAATACATGTTGCCATTGGGCGTAGGTCCAATGTCCATATTTAGGTGCAAACGCCAAACGAGCATTTCTATGTTCTTTCTTCAACAACGGTACTTTGCGAGCCACTCTTCCGAACAACCCTGCTTCTACCAGACGTCGTCGAACGGTCCTCGCTGAGACACCAGCTCTTTCGTTTGTCCCAAACACTTCGTGTTTAATTAAAATAGAGCCTAGAAACGGATCTTTCTTAGCTAACCTGGCTATCATTCTATCTTCTTGCGGAGTTGTTTTTCTCGATCTTTTTGTTCTGGGCACATTTAAATCTGTGTTATTGCGTCTGACATGTTGCACTGCATTTTTTTTTTTTTTTTTTTTTTTTGGTTTTGGCATTGCACTATTCGTGCTTATTGCCATTGACAATATTTTATTTGATCAAAACGTAGGAATCAATTACTCGCGAAATGATAAAATAATACAACAGGAAATTTGGAATAGGAAAGGAGATTAGTTTTATTCAATAAATATAATAATAAATAATAACAACATAAATGGAAATTTAGCCCAACAAAGAGGCCGACTCGGTGCATAAACTAAGAAATATGCATGATAAAATAAGTACGTATAAAAAATAAAAAAAATATGTATAATTATATTAAATTATTAATGCTTAAATAGCTATATCGTTATTTACAAGAAAAAGAGCTATGGTTTTATAAATATCTACATTAAAATTAAACAAAATACATGAAATAGAAGTGGGAAAAGGGACTCGGAGGGAAACAAGGCTTTGGAAAAGTGAGGAGTGGTCATAAAGGGGGCAGCAAAAAATAAGGTGGTTCAGATCTCCCACTTCAGCGCCACATTCACACGCAGGGTTCTGCACAATGCCAAGCCTGGCAAGATGAGAAGGAGTGCATACGTGGCCCAATCGCATACGTATGAATATTGTTGTGATCTTTTTGCTTAACTTGTACTTGCCAAACCAAGGTTTCATAAAAATTGATGGCTGAATAGTACGATAAAATTTCCCATTCACTGATTGCCCGGACCAAAGCTGACCCCAGGATTCCTGTAGATAAACCCTGGACAGAGCTGTCAGATCTTGGGAGTTATTTTTGTACGGAAAAAGGTCTCCACACAATACGGCATCATTAGCTAACTGGTCAGCTCTCTCATTACCCAGAATGCCACAATGTGAGGGTATCCACGCAAAATGCACTGAATACCCCCTAGTAAAACACCTAAAAAGGAGTTCACGTGTTTCAAAAATAATATAAGAATTATGAGAATAGAAAGTATATCTGGCCAAAGATTGTAAGGCACTCCTTGCATCAGTTAAGATGAGTGAATTCCGTAAGCCCATCATTAGTATATACTCGACGGCTTTGAATAGACCGTAACATTCTCCCGTAAATACAGA
This sequence comes from Tholera decimalis, assembly GCA_943138885.2. NCBI lineage: Eukaryota > Metazoa > Arthropoda > Insecta > Lepidoptera > Noctuidae > Tholera > Tholera decimalis. Next base: position 24,967,188 of record OW964569.2, read on the forward strand.
TGATTCGGGGGGAAGCTTTATTTTTTGAATAATATTATATTGGGAGTGGTATACACCTACACCCACACATGAGTCTCTTCCATGCTTCGAAGCATCTGTAAACAAGAGCTGATAACCCTTCCAGTCTCTATCCATATTAAAGTTGAAGTTAATGTTCTGACATACGTCATCACGATAAATATTAAGGTTATAATGTATGTTTGGTGACATAATTAATGAACTGTAATTACAATGAAATATAGGAAGAAATTGCGACTGATGACAGGGAGCTTCAATTACATTGTATTTTCTAAAGCTTTTAATTAAACACGGAGTAGCTTTGTGCCTCCAGTAAGTGGATGAAATTACTTCTTCCGAGAGAATGGAAAGTTTATTTCGCAAAGGATGATAAGTAAATTGCAAACACCGAGCCATAAATCTATCAGCTAAAAATTGACGTCGTAAATGAAGTGGAGGGTCTCCACATTCCACCTGAAGACAATTAATAGGACTGCTTTTCATTGCACCTGAAACTACTCTGAGTGCCTTCGACTGAACACTGTCCAGTTTCTTAAGACCAGCAACATTAGCAGGTTCCAGCAAAAAAGTCCCATAGTCCAATACGCTTCTAATCAAGGTGTTGTATAGTAGTTTTAATGAAAAAGGATGTGCTCCCCACCAAACACCAGAAAGACATCTAATTATGTTGATATTTCGTTCACATTTAGCAGCTATATAATCACAGTGTGGTAAACCAGTAAGATGTGTATCCAGAATAAGGCCTAAAAATTTGACCTGATTTTTAACAGGCATTGGGATATTATTATACCTTACTGTAACTATAGGAGGCTTACGCATTCTAGTAAACAGGACAATGTTGCTTTTATCAATTGACAGGTGCAGACCATTGGTTTCTAGCCAAGTCTTCAGTAAGCTTAGAGAAGAGGTTAAGGAAGTACAAATATTCACAACAGAATGACCAGGTAAATAAAGAAGTAAATCATCTGCATATTGAAGGACTTGTACTGACTCATTTAAAGAGGATTCCAAATCATAAGTGTAAATATTGTAGAGAATTGGACTAAGTACAGAACCTTGAGGGAGACCTTTCCATACAAGACGGGTAAAGGTATACCCATCAATATGAAGATTTATAGATCTCTCTGAAAGCATGTTAATTATGAACTTAGACAACATTGTTGGAACTTGTAATGAATTAAGTTTTTGTTCTAGGATTGATACCAGGACATTATCATAAGCAGAACTAATATCCAGGAAAGCAGCAATTACAGAGTTATTAGAAGAGAAGGCTAAGCGAATATCAGTTGTGAATACACCAAGGCTGTCCATCGTACTTTTACCCTTCCTAAAACCAAACTGTGATGTAGCTAGCAAGTTTTTGCTTTCCAAATACCACTCCAAACGATTCTTAATAAGATGCTCAACAATTTTAGCAAGAACTGTAGAAAGTGCAATTGGTCGGTAGGAAGTAACATTAGAAGGAGGTTTGTTTGGTTTCAGAATGGGAATAATTGTTTGAGACTTCCAACTTGATGGAATGTTTCCAGATATCAAAGCTGAATTGATGAGATTTAAATATATTAAAAGAACAGAGTCAGACAGGTTAGCTATAAATGAATATGGTATACCATCTTCACCAGGAGCTGAATCCTTAACATGTGAAAGGACTCCTTTCAACTCACTTAGTGTAAAGAGAGAATTCAACTCAGAATTAGGAATAGGAACATAGGGAAAATGCATTAAAGATCTCTGTTCTGGGACTGAAGGAGGAGCTAAATGATCCATAAACTCATTGGCTAATTCTAATGGCAGTTTTGAGGCTGTTGTGTCATGGAATGCTGATCTAAATCGCCTAATATTTTGCCATACTAGAGATGCATTAACCTCTGGCGAAATAGATGCACAGAATCTTTGCCAACCTTCAAATTTCTTTTTCCTAAGGAGCTTACGAGTTGTACGAGCAGTTTCTAAGTAAATCTCAAAATTTTGACGAGTCATAGTTTGATCATATTTTTTTTCTGCCTCTTTTCTTTTTCTGATGGCCTGAGTGCACTCAGCATCCCACCAAGGTGGTGAAGGAATTCTGCCTGTAGCACCATTCTTAATAGGGAAAGTATTATCTGCCACCTCTATTAAAATTGTTGTAATTTGATTAGATAATAACTGAGGATCATGTAGTTATAAGGAATTATTTAAAGCAAGGATTCTTTCTTCTACACAATTTTTGTATGTATCCCAATCTGCATTTTGAAGTCTATACTTTAATCGTGGTGTTGGATTGCAAGCAGCTGGTTTTTTATGTGGAAAAGAAATTATTAAAGGGTAATGATCACTACCATAAGAAGATGTTAAAGGAGACCAGGTTAATGTTGATGCTAACTCAGGTGTGCAGATTGAGAGGTCAGGGGCACTTATTCCCTCATCTGGATTTGTTTGGCGTGTTGGGAGACATGTATTTAAAATACATAAATTATTCGAGTCTAGAATTTCCAATAACTTTTCCCCATAGTAATTGGAACTAGAACTACCCCAGGACTGATGTTGTGTATTAAAGTCACCCATTACCAAAAATGGTTTAGGTAAAACTGAAAGAAGATTATTTATTTCAGAAAGAATATTTACAGTGGGACGAGAATAATATATACATACTAAACATATTTTATTTACAATAGCAGCGACAGCAGATATATCGTCACTGAGACTTGGAAGAGGAAAAGGTTGAAAAGACAAGTTATTTTTAATAAGTATGGCGACACCGCCATACCCATCACTTCTATCTGTTCTTAGACATGTATAGCCAGGAATTCTAAAAGAGAACCCTGGTTTAAGCCATGTCTCACAGAGAGCGACTGCAAAGGGATCATATTTGTTCAATATGTAGGATAGATCAGATTTTTTATTCAAAATGCTGCGACTGTTCCACTGGACAATCTTGGATAGATTTGGATCCATTATTAAGGTTAAATAAGTTAGACAGCGTATCAATTACAGTGGCAACGTTGGACGGTTCAATGTTATTATTTTTAGATAAAGTATTAATTAGCATGATTATTAAATTTAAAATTTGACTCTCATTATTAGTTGTTTTATTTTGGAATGCGACACCATTCCCTGACACAGAAACTTCATTATTGATTAATGCTTGATGAGCTGCGCGGTCATAACCCTTAGTTGTTTTTGGGGGATCCCGAGGTTTAAAGAATACCGTTTGTCTATGTGAGGAGACAACTGGTGTATTACGTGACTGGGGCGAATTTTGTGAAGAAAAATAATTTTGAGAGGTATGTGATGGGGCAGATGTTACCACATCTGCATATAATTTTGAGATTGGTGGATGTAGTTTCGACGCTTCAGCATACGACACGCAGCTATGGGCCATATAATGCTTAATTGATTTTTGTCTTTCAAATTCTGGACATTTTTTATTGATGGCGTAGTGAATGCCACCGCAAAGACAGCATTTACTATTACTCTCGTCTTCAATACTGCAAGTGTCAGCAGAATGCTTCTCCCCACACTTGAAGCACTGAGGGTTCGACCTGCATTGTACCTTTGTATGGCCAAAACGACAACAATTGAAACATTGAATTGTTGGGAATGTATACAATTCCACTGGCATGGAATTATAACAACAAAACACACGTTTTGGTAAAATTTGTCCGTCAAAGGTGAGCACGACTGTTTGGGATGGTTTCCACACAGGGGACGGTTCGTGTACTTTATAGTTTAGACGCCTTGCTTTGATGACTTTCCCGCATCCAGCGGGAACCGATATATTTTCCACTATTTCCTCCGGAGACCATTCGGTAGGTACGCCTTTAATGATTCCAATACGGCACACATTTATCGATGGAACAAATGCTTTCAATTTCTCTTTGGCCAAACTTGGGTCATTTATAAAAGAGTTAGCATCTACGTAACGAGAGAAGCTGAGCGACATTCTGTTTCGACCGATGCGTTTTAGAGAACCGTTAATGATATTGTTATATTTGCGATTTTTCAGGAAGTGCCCTAAAGTTATTGGGTGCAATGTCTGACTTGAGTTCTGTGCATCAACTATTTTCTGTATGTGCACGACGTATGGCGACAGGTCTGTGGCTTCGTACAAAGCCCTAGCAACCTGTGGCGCCTTCTGAGGAAGATCTGAATTGAGGTTTTCAGTCTGGGGGCCATCGCCATTCACAGGACGTGGAGTGGCTTCTTGGTGAACTTTCATTAAATTTACCGGTAGTACGTTTGGACTCAATGTGACTACTGAATCATTATCACAATGACAATTTGTCTCGTTATTTATTGTTGAGTGACCATTTCTCCTTCTTTTATTACAATGTTTACATATTTTGCGTGGAGCTCGAGCCCTTTTCCGCTCCGATCTGGTGATGGACGAGTCTGTGTCCATACTGGATTCATGTACGGTAATATTATGCCCAACCGAGGGGACTGTGCCCCCCGGATCAGGCGGTTCATTGTCCATTGTGGCCACTGGCCAGAAGTATATATACAAAAAAAAGACTTACCCCTAAATATGAAGAATTCTAACTAAAAACAATTAAACTAAGTAATATAATGAATATTTACATATATCTACACAACTTATCTCCAATCACAAGCGTTTTTTTATTAATTTTATGAAAACGAAAGAAAAAACACGCCCGTCAAATTCGGAGATTCCCGCGCTTTTTTCGCACTGCATTGTATACCATAGTTTTTGAACAATTTAAATGTTCTGCTATCCTTCGGTATGGCCAACCATGCTCGACAACAAACTTCATGATAATTTTTCGTAGTGTTGGATCGCAACTTTTATTTTTACCCATTTTTCTTCAAAATATTTTTCAAAACTTAAAATAAATATCGGGATTGCCGCCAAAACTACCACGAAACAATAAGAGAAGAAGTAAACAAGTATTGAGATTCAAATTTTGAAAATAGAACGCAATATCTCAGTGTCCCTAATTAAATGGCCAGCCAGCATTATTTGAACAAATAGCACTACGATAATCTATCAGCTATACTGTAAAGAGGTTTAATGTTTAATAAGTTGTTATTGTTTGTATAATCGGGTACATAAATGACTAATTATACTTACATGTAAGAGATATGGAATATGGTTTAGACTCGCTGGAAAATAAAAAATAAATTCACAATTCGGTTTAACCAAAGAGTGTCCCTAATTAGTTGACCACGACTGTATAAGGTGTATCTATTCATACACGAAATATTTTAAGAGATATACCTATAGGTGGTAAGGAAACCATAGCAATAAAAAATAAAAAAATATCTAGGTATATTATTAATGAAATTAAATAATTTAATATTACTTGACACACATAATAAATACTGGTTCTTTCTTATTTTTAAACATCCACTACGCTAGTTTACGCGTGCGGCGGTAATTGAAACGGCGCGCAGCTTTTGTGAATATGATCAAAGAAAAAACATGCGCGCGCAGCGGGCGGCGGGAGCGCCTGCTACCCCACCTGGCGCCCGCGTCCCAGCCGCGGCGTCTTGCTAGGCCAGTCTTACTCGTCCCGCTCAATCCGCGTGTCGTGTCGCTCGCGCGCGCCTTAGCAGACAGCTGACACGCGTCGGGCTCGCTCGGGGAACATATTAAACAATGCCTAACTACAGGAGTACCAGGTCCAGAACATGGTGGTGGTGCTACAATGAGGGTGGAAATATTTTGCTCACAGCACAAGCCCTCTTCTTGAAGCGATTTGGGAGAAGACCATCACTGCAGACCATCCTTGGAACTGTACAGCGGCATATGGACTATAGGATCTACATGCCATCAGCTGCAGACGGAGGAAGGCAACGAGTGCCAGTAAGAATCGAGGACGACATCGTCGACTTCTTTTTGCAGCACCCAATGGCCAGCACATCAGACGCCGCTCGTGTTTTTAACGTGAGCAAAATGACCGTTTGGCGCCTTCTGCGGGATGAGGGGAAGCACCCGTTCCACTTCACTAGGGTGGAAGAATTAAAGCCGATAGACTTAAATCCACGCGTGGAATTTTGCCATTGGTTACTTGAAGACCCGACGCGGCGCATACTCTGGACGGACGAGTCCACCTTTACGCGCGTTGGGATGTTTAACATCTACAACGCACACTTGTGGGCTTCAGAAAATCCACATATTGTTAGGCCAACGCGGTTCAGTGTAAATGTGGGGTAGGGCTAAAGACCTGGTTTATGGTAATGACGGCCATACCATATCAAGTGTGGAACAATTAAAAACGCGAATGGTGAACGCTTTCGCAGTGATGGTTAGTGATAGAGACACATAATTAAAAGTGCAAGGAAGAAGGTACTAGGTATGTACATTATAAATTATTGTAAATAAGTTGTTTCTAATTTTTAGACACGCCAAATTATTGTTACTGTAATTCGTAAAAAGCGTCACAATTACGAATTTCTTGTAAAATAGACAGGTTTCCGACTAACTTCACTGCGACATAAAGCCAAAACAATAATAATGTAGAATAATAAGTACCTATTATTTCATTACTAGTACTCACGCGGGGCTTCGCTCCCGTGGATTCTATCACGGTAAAAACATAACTCTCCTTTTTTGCAGTCGGTTAAAAAGTAGCCTATAACCTTCCTCAAGCTTCAAGCTACTTCCATACCAAATTTTATCCAAATCCACCCAGTACTTTCGAAGATTAGCGCGTTCAAGCAAACAAACAAACAAACAAACAAACAAACAAACTTTTCCGCTTTATAATATTAGTATAGATTGACGGCATTCTTAAAGTTCACATGTGTAGGCAACTAACAATCAGCTGACGGATACGACTCGCTCGACGCATCTTAATAACCTCACAGAGGTCATTAACATGCGAATTTGAGTTGAACCTATCAGCTGTTTATTGATATTTACCTAGCTTACAGATGAAATGAAATAATTATTTATTTTGTAAATTGGTTCTAAATAGTACACTTTTACACGTCATTTTTTTGTGTTTTGAGTAAAGCTTGATGAGGCCGGTGTTTCCTGACTACTCTGAAAAGGAACACCGAAACAACGAACTCAGAGGTCAACGTCTCTTAAAGTCCATTCAATTCGTATCATCGTATGTGATGTAGGTAGGATAGATGTAAATGTAGATGGGTAATAATAATAATTGTAGGTTAGGATTATAATTGAAAAAATATTTTAATCGCATCTAGGTTCCTTTTCGTAAAACTTTAATGGAGTGAATTTAATAATTTGCCTACTTAGCTTTAAATAGTATTGTAATTTAAATTCACATTTATTATCCATTGTAAGCGATACGTTATTAAAATGACACTAGAATGAGATACGAAGTCTAGCTACATTGGTTTATTTTTAACATCATCACGCCTGATTTCTCGGTAGAGATAGGCAGAGGTGTATTTTCGTAAGTCTACTACAGTTCACCAGTGATATTGTTAGGTCTCATGTAAAATGAGGTGGGGGCAGGTGTTTGAATCCGGCAGAACACAGACTGGAGTGCGGTAACCTTCAGGACGCGAAATAACTAGCATGTAGCGCCGTCACGTGGAGACATGCATACGAAGCGAATACTCGCACAATCTCACCAACACGCGGCTGCTCGACACAGGCGCGCGGGGGCACGTCACTTCACCGCGGCGCGGGCGGGCGGGTCATTCATAGAGTATGGAGTAAAGATTTTATGCAAAATGTCTCAAGCAGTTTTAAAATTATAATAATTACGTAAAATAAAAAAAAAACATTGATAAACATTTTTTTGTCGTGTTTATTGTTTCTTTACAAGCTATAGGTATATCTCTTAAAATATTTCGTGTATGAATAGATACACCTTATATACTAAACTGATGTTCTTCCTAGTATATTATTAGGTACATTTTGTTAAAGATTTGCGATATTGTAAGACTGATTCGTAATATTAATTATTAGTTATATGTAACTGTTGATTTTTAAATTATTTCTGCGTATTTTTTATATGTAAAAGAAACAATAATTAACATACTGCTTTCATTTTTTTTTAATACTACATTAAAATCCTTGCGTATTTTTAGATATGGATAGGTATTATTATTATATTAGATAAGAATACTTTTTAGAATCGATAACCAACGTGTACACTGCTACATCCCTAATTCAGATGCGAGAATGTCATAAAATTGACTGGCAAGCAACGCCATTGTCACAATACCAAGACAAGTCATGTTGAATAGTGTTGTAACCATATTGTAATAAATATATTTTTCTAGTTTTCTAATATCTGCTTTTTCATTGATAAAGTCTCTGTTAAATGCTGTGTATAGATTACTATATTGGAATATAGTGGCAGGTTACATAAAATTTCAGTGTCGTGAGTACGGTTTATTAGAAAATTAAAGACGAAAATAAAAACTCAATTATATATCGATATAAGTTTTGGAATCCCTATTTTTTATGAATGTCATTTGACAGAAAAAGTGGCCTGGCGTCAGGGTTACAGCGATGCGTTTATACTCTGGCGTTCAAAAGGTTAAATGGCTGACCCGGCGAACATCGTACCGTTATATATTTTATTTATTTTTATCCAGTCCCTGTGACTGACAACAAAGACTATAAAACCACTTGACCGCGCATACAGTGCCCCGACGCACGAAAACTGAGTCTAATTGCTCTTATACAACGTGTAATTTAAAGGGTATATACATACCGAGTGCACGGCTTGTTTGGATGATAACAAACGATATGGCAAGGGTTTTCTAATCCTATGTCTACATGTGTGGAGCATATTAGAAATTTCAATACATTGATACCAGAGGCCGAATTTTTCAAATTAAGAAGAACGAAGAGAATTATCGTATTATTGGCTAGTGACGTGGAAAGTGATGACCCTCATAGTGATGTGACACGTTTGTTATTATTGGTATTCAAGAAACATATGAAACCGATAATTTGGGTTCAATTCTGTGAGTCACTTATTTTGAGCTGAAACTTTGCATAGAGACTCCATACCAGATGTTGTCTTCAGTCCTTTTGGATAGATATGGGGTTTCCGTTACACGTTGCATATTGGCTACGGTACACGAACCATTTTAGTTGTGACCAAGTGTTAGACCTGTGTGCATGCTAAACAATTAACATTTTAAATTTTTGTATGCAATTTATAACGCATAAAAATGCCTTCATGCGCGTTGAAGTGATGTGGAAAACATTCCCAGTCATCTAGATACTAAATGGATGACATAACTATTCATCAGTAATGAATTTGATTTTAATCAGATTATAAGCCACCGCATAGGTCTATTTAAAATGGTGGTGTGGGTGATCAAGGACACAAATGAATCGCGCGTTGATATCTTTTGTAAAAGTCTCTTTCTTTGATGAAGATATTCTAATTCTTTTATCCCTTTCTTTCCCTTTGTATTTTTATCGTAAAAAATTATGCTGTTACCTTTAACCACTGAATACGATATCGATAATTATAAAATTAAACTTATTTCTTTTTTAATTCAATTCAGATAGTTGTCATAAAATACCTATCTACATTAACCGACTTCAAAAAAAGAAGGAAGTTCTAATATTTTTTCTTCTGTGTGACATGCATGTTTTCATTTTAGATTTCCGAAGATTCCAGAATAAAAAGAAAAGGGGATAGGTAAGGTTACTTGGGAATATTGATTTCTAGTTTTGTTTTTATTGATATAATGAGAAAAGTCAAATCGTGAATATAAGATACCTATATTCAATTTTTCTAGGCTTCAAATAGTATGACGGACTCTAATATTAATTCATTTGGGCCTTCGCATTACATAACCACTCTCGTAAGTTACTTTGTTTCTGGGGTTGCGATAATGTTCTAACGAGATATCGCGACCCCGGAACTTATGGGCAGCTGAAAGAACAGGGTAGGTTTTTAGTCAGTGGAAGTCTGATACTCCCTTCCGCTTTACCCAGAGCGGGAGAATTCATTCGATAATTTTCCCACCTAGGAAAAAAGGTTACTTTGTTTCGATGTCGAGTCCACGGGTTAAGTGTATGTAGGAGGGAGGAGTCATTAGATAAATCATCTAATGACTTACCACCGAAAAAATTATAGATATCTTGAAAGATCATCACAAGGTGTCACTTTTGAGATTTATTTTTGAATCCATAAAATTTGAAAAGACCAAGATTTTTTAAAATATTTTTCTAATAACTGTCACGACTTGGCCTACTGCTGGTTTTCGGCTTGACGTTGATGTCTGGGACACGTTGTATATGAAACAGCATTAGGCAGAACAACAGCACCAGTGCATAATCATGTATATATGATTGCATAGGTAGAAAATTTTGAACATACAAAAATCTTCAGATATGTAGTGTAACAAGTAGCATATCTGAAGATAAATTAACTATTTTAGGGTACTTTATTTTTAAACATGTTATGCAGGGTATAACGGAATATACATAAACCCTTCAAAGGGGCAATTGTACTCATTATTATGAACGTGAAAAATAATCAACTGTTTAGTAAATTTTGTCCAGTTGCGCACACTTATTAATGAATGAGGTCGTCTATTCTTTTTCGCAATTTTAAAATGAGTATGCTATAATATCTCAAAAACTGCTGACCCTATTTCTTCCAAACTAATTTTCGTTGAAAGTTAACATTAAGATCTACAGCATATTTTTGTCTCCATTGTTATAGAAGTTAGGGGGGGGGGGGGGGGGGGGGGGTGTTAGAAATGTTTCAAACAACATGTGACACACAAAATGTGAAAACAACAACCTGTATGTATGTATAGATACAAAAATACACATCTGACGTAAAAAAAGCTGAAACAATTTTACATAGGAAATCTCTTAGCAAAGAAGTTGAAATGAAACTAAGTTTAGGTACACTATCAGTGCGGAGTGGCAGAGTACGCTAGCTATGCTCGACGCGCCGTGCATCCGCGCGCCGTTTCGGTGAATAGCGTAGTTGAATAATTTTAATTTTACATTTTCTCCTAAACCATAAGTCCAAATTACATACTGTAAAGCTTTGGTTTCCTAGGATAGCGGTGCCGTCAAATAGCAGCCGTTATACAGCGGTGAATGACATCACTAGAACGTTGTCTATGTAAACAAAATGGCGCGGTTTCCTAGAGAGCGGTAACTGACACCGTAACGTCAAAAAGCGGTGCCGCCATTTGCATGACGGCCGTCTTGTCGGTGTCAGATGGTTTTGTGAACGTTTCCAAAGAGAATGTAATACACTAGACAGCGATGAAGCAGACAGTGTGATAAAACGGCCGTGGAACTTTCCACATGTCGTCACCGTAAAGACGGCCGTCTTTTTGCGTCCGTAATATTACGGCCGCTATATGACGGCACCGCTTTCCTAGGAAAACAAAGCTTAAACGGCAAAGTTTATATTCATAAAATTGTCTTGATGATGAAATTACTTTCGAACGTAAGTATTAATATGGCCGCATAATAATAATACTACAAAGTCATGCCTTATTTTTAAATATTTTCTTTACATAATTTGCCTTATTGTGGATTATTTATAAAAGTTAGATATATAGTAACGTGGACTTTTTTTTAGATCTACATAAACCCTAAATTTTTGTAGTACATGATCTTTACGTATATCTCAGCATTTCACCAGCGCACGCGATTATAGTAATTTAGCGGCGTATTTTCTTCGACTTACTTCACTAATACCCTTATTTTAGGAAAACCGAGAGCAGTAGCGTAATGCTAGATAGCCTATAGCCTTCCTCATGAAACTGCCTAGCCTATAGCCTTCCTCATTTTTGGAAACCACCCAGTACTTTCGAAGATTAGCACGTTCAAATAACAAACTTTTCCGCTTTATAATATTAGTACAGATGCACCCCAAATTACAAAATGACACCTACAAGTGTATGTAAATCATGGGTGTCTTCAGATTTTGCAGTTACTAATAACGAAAATGGACTAAAAATCTAAATCCAAGATGAATTAGAAATTAACAACTTTACAACTAGGTTCAATTTTAAGTAAAATATACCGAAATTGTATTACTAAATAGATTACGCAAACCCACCTGAGTGGTTACTCCTTTAATGCTATAGCAAGGGTTTTTAATAAAAAAACATACTTCCTTGTTTAGTGTAACCAAATTAATGGGCTACCATTTGAATGCATATTCTCTCAAGCTGGTGTATACTCCTTGCTCTTGGTGTATCACACCTATTCTGAATGTTTTTTTCGCAATAAATAAAGTTTTATACTGTATCGCTATCACAAAAGGCGCACACCCCGTCATTTCGAGCAAAAATAGCGAAGAGGAATTGTCTTCCAGTTGTGTATGACTAAAGTTTACCTTTAGAGGGCGCTGCAGCGTCTGGGTAGCGACTGGACGCGTTCCAGCTGCGCGGCTCGGGCTTGCCGGGCGGCGACGGCCGGTACGAGCGGTTGTCGCGCGACTCGTACGAACGACTGAGTACATATAACAAAATACAAGCATTAATTTCCACTGAAGAACACATCCTTCATGCTAATTTCTTAAATTACTGATGATACCGCTCTTGAGGTCTACAATGGGACGAGCGAGCCCAGAAGATGCCTGTTCACTCTTGCTTTGAAGGCACACGGGTTATATGTGGGAAGGAACACCGAAGCCGGCAAAATTCCAAACCTTAGCTGTGCTCAGAATAAAATTAAATGTATAGGAGAAGCGCAACAAGATAGTTTTCGCCGCGAAAGAAGAATAATTAAAAATAATATGATATTCAGAAACAATTTCTCCTACTTTTTGTGTTACATTACAAAAGTTTAGACTACGAGTTCGATGTGTCGCAGTATGATAGACAAAGCCGTAATATGGTTATATCCCTAGGGATATAATTATATACCGTAACATAGTTATACGAAAGCGATTCATTACTATCTTACGGTCGCAATCTAGTAATATGTTTATCTGACTAAACTAATCTAGTTAAATAGTTATAAATCTACCACAAAAGCAAATAAAACAATATATTGGTTTTTATTTTTATTACAAAATCAACTTTTTGCAACCTGCAATTAGTTACAATAGTTTTTAGCAATAATACGTATTAAAGTTGGCAGTGATTTTATGGTGTTTACCCAAAATCGACGGAGCCCCGCTTCGCGGGGCTCCTATTTCTGGGTGGTTGTGGTTTGAAAAAAAATTCTAACCTAACCTATCCGAGTCGGGATACTCTGAGTCGGGGTGTTAACCTCCGCCGCACCCCCGCACTACACTCCTACAATTATTTCACTAAACTTAATCTAGTAATATAATTATAACACTAAAATTGAATTGTATTATAATTATATTCCTAGTAAGATAGTAATGAATCACTTCCGTTTATCTATGTTACGGTATATAATTATATCCCTAGGGATATAACCATATCACGGCTTTATCTATCACTAGTTTCTTCCCGCGACTTCGTACGCGTAGGAAGGGTTTCCCGCGCAAATTCCGATCCCGTGAGAATTTCGGGAGAAAAAGTAGCCTATGTGTTATTCCAGAATGTCAACTATCTACTTACCAAATTTCATTTAGATCTGATCAGTAGTTTTTGCGTGAAAGAGTAACAAACATCCATCCATCCTCACAAACTTTCACATTTATAATATTAGTAAGAAGTAAGATAAGATACTGCGACAGATACACTTCACCAATCTGTACTAGGAATCACTATGGCCTTATTATGTCCAACAACTAAATACTGTAAAAATACACAATTCAAAATGCTAGAGCCCAAAAAGCTCATGAGTTTCTGGCGTATACAAAATATAAGAGATTGAGTCATCTGACATTTTCATCACCTGTCTAGTGTGTAAGTAAATGGTTTATTTAACAAAATCTACCTAGGTTCTTTGGGCCTGGTGCCTGGTGGCATTGGCTGTCGTGAGTCCTCGCTGGCACCACCATTGCTAGAGTACTTCATATTTCCCGCTGTGGATAAAATACAAAAATAATTATTATAGAATATAATTCTACATAAATATAGAATAAAGATAAAAAACTTTTAGACTGATTTCCTTTTTTCCAATTAATTAAATTCAGCCGCATTGTTGGGTCTCACATCACAATATGACATCTATACTAATATTGTAAAGCGGAATAATCTTCGAAAGTACTGGGTGGATTTGGAAGTTTGGTAATAGAAGTTAGCTTGATAAACGCTATAGGCTACTTTATACCTGGCTGCAAAACAAGGAGCTTATGTTTTTATCGTTATAAATTCCATGGGAGAGAGAACCGCGTGACTTTTTTTTTATTACGAACGAGCCCGCCCTTGACCTCGATCTCACCTGATGGTAAGTGTAAGATGAGGTCTACGATCGAACGAGCGAGCCCAGAAAATGCCTGTTCACTCTTGCTTTAAAGGCTGACGGTTCATATGTGGCAGGGAACACAGAAGCCGGCAGTTTCACGCCTTGGCTGTGCGACAATAAATGTTGAAGAAAATTGCTTGTCGTACGACAAGACGGTATATCGACCAAGTGCGGATGGTATCCTGCGGTATGTGGTAGACGGGTAGTAAAAGGGGGATGAAGGAATTTGGTCGTGGAGCTCCTGCACACACTCTCCGAAGTATAATCTGTAGAAGATAGACAGGCAAGCAACGTTTCGCTGGTGAGCCAGGCTGTGAAGCTTGCCTGCCAAAACTTCGTCACCTATGAGCTTTTTAGCTCTGCGTTCGATCGAGTCAATTGCAGCTAGCTGGTATTTGGCTGAGCCATCCCACAAGTGACTGCAATACTCCATACAGGATCCGTTCCTGTATGGAGTATTGCAGTCACTGTGCTTTATATAAGTTCAAAAGCTGTCCAGGTGTGAAGTATCGCCTCACTTTCTGTAAGACGCCCTGCTTTTTGGCTGCAGTCTGAGCTTTAGACTCAATGGTTGAGCTGAAGTTGAGGTCAGACGTCAACTCCATGCCCAAGAGCTCCAGGCAGTCGGTAATAAGTACAAATGCACCTCTGAAAGTAGGGGACCATTCAAATTGGCTCCTTTTAGCGGAGAATAGACAAGCCTGTGTTTTTAAAGCGTTGAATTTGACCAGATTGTGATCGTCCCATTGGGAAACGAGATTTAAAGTCAAATTCGTTCGCCATACCATGGCCTTTCTAAGAGTGGCTATTTCGTCCCTACCAATTCTTGCACTGGACAAGTATCTCTCTGAGATTGCTGTCATCCACGAACCCAATAGCTCCCAGCTGAAGCAGGTCGTTGATATGAAGCAAAAATAAAGTCGCTGAGCCATAAGCCATAATAACCATAATAGCCATAAGGTCCGATGCGCAGCCATCGATGACCACTCGGATCGACCGTTCACTCAAAAAGTCACAAATCCAGTTGCATAAGCTAGCAGGGACACCGTATCTAGGACGCTTGCTCAGCAGACTAGCGAGCCAGACCCTGTCAAAGACCACGATGTTGAGGGACACGGCAAGGGCTTCGCCGTGTTTCTCAATGGCCTCGCCCCAGCAGTGCGTAACATACACAAGAAGATCTCCGGTCGATCGACCACGGCGGAAGCCATACTGGTGGTCACTGAGGAGCTCAGTGTCTTCAAGGTATGCCAGCAACTTACTGTTGAGTGCCCTCTCCATAACTTTACAAAGTATGGAGGTCAAGGCAATTGGTCTATAGTTTGCAGGGTCGGCACAGCTACCCTTTTTGGGTACTTATTGCACATTGGCCAGCTTCCACGACACCGGCACCACTCCGGTTTTAAGAGAAAGGCGATACAAGCGAGTCAGTACAGGAGACAACTCCGGGGCAGTTTTTTAAGACTCGAGCTGGTACTCCATTCGGCCCACTGGCTTTGTTCACATCAAGACTGGAAAGGACTTTACGGACTTCCTTAACGTGAAGTGCAATTTCCGGCATCACGTGAACACGTGACATCACGAGAAGAGTTAGATTTCGGGTGGAAAATAATCAAATGACTCCTCTGGGAGCGGAAGGGACTGTCAGACTTCTACTGACTAAGCAACCACCCTGTTCCTTCAGAAGCGCTTGCCTTCCGGGGCTGCAGTATCCCGTTACAACATTCTGAAATCTAATCTGAATCCCTTTCTTAGTCGCCGTATTTTAATGTTTTTCAGCTGCACTTAAAAACACGCATAGTATTTGATGTGTTTTCAACAAATAGAAAGAGAGAGTGGAAGTTTTGTGTATATATTGTACTAGCTTCTGCCTGCGGGAATCGAACTCGCAACACGCAGCGCGGCAGACAATCTCTCAAGCACTTTCCTGACCGTGTATTCTATAGTGATTATGATGCTTACATGAGACATGTCGAGGGTATTCCCGCTTGTAGTCACGCTCGCGCTCTCGCTTGTCGGCGCCGCGTTCGTAGGCGGCTGTCATCTCGAAGCGAGGAGGCGGCGGCGCCTCGAACTGACCGCGACTTGATGACTATCCAAAACAATACATTTATTTATTTACAAGCACATACAGTGGTACCCAACTGATAAGGCGCGTCGTGAATCTTCGTCCGCACAGAAAAGTATGGCCCCGAAGATTAACGAGAGAACGCAGATAGTTCCGTCCACGTGTCACGCGTCGCTCGCTAACATGCCGGCAGCTGATGACAAATAGCGGTAAAGGAAACGAAAATTCATGTTCTGCACAGGTACATCGGTAAGCCATATCAGTTGGGTACTACTGTAAATTTATGTACACCTAACTATACTATCCTCAACCAGGAACTGCTTGAACAGAAACTATTAGATATATTTAATCGTTACTAGATGGTTGTCATCATTCATCATTAGAACTTAAAATGGAATGAGTATGGACGTGCCGTGGATGCCATGTGGACAGTCCCGAAATATTAGAAACTTGAAACAATAAATACACATGATAAATAAATATTCCGTTTTAAATTCTAATGATATGGTTAATAACGATGTCAGATTTAACTAATTGTTATGCTGTAATATATTAGTTACTTAGTATCTTGCTAGAAATGTCCATTACTTTTAGTTTTTGTCTGTCTAATGGATTGTTCTTGATCGGTTTGAGTTAGCTGTACGACTTTCATGGTATTTAAATAAATATATTTAATAATATACACTAAGAATATATAACGTAAAAGAAACCAGGTGTAGAATGATGCATTTTTCTTGTACTTTCAAGTTATAAAACCTTCAGGTTACGGGATCCATTCAGCTCAGATGTAAACAGTGAGTGATTTCAGCGCGAATATCCTTAGTTTGAGTATTGTTCGTCAAATCGTTGACTGCCCTAAGTTCTAAGTCGAGCTACATGATAACAGACAAATGCTTGCAATTTCTGGCCAGATCTACTCAAGTCTATGCGTTTCTTTCGCCAAAAAGCAGTCATAAACCTACATAGTTCTCATATGATTTGACCAGTACGAATTGTACGAACTTTAAAAGAGATGTTGACCTTAGAGTTTGTTTTGGTGTTTTTCTCTGGGTAGTCAGTTAGGATATACTAACCTAAATTAAAACGGCAAAAATAACGTGTAGAAATGTTAAATAAATATCATTTCAAGATGGACCTTTATAGTTTAATAAAATATAATGTAAACAGCAATGTAATAAATACATATTAGTGCGTCGTGAGACTAGTGTTGGTGAGGTACAGAGCTGTAGAAGTCCTCATTCTGATCTTAGTGTAAGCTTTATTATTATTATTATTTTGGCGATGCAAAGATTATCCGCGTGCCTGCTTTAGGCTGCGTTTCCACCAGAGATGTGCGATGGAAATGTGTCGTGCGAGGATGTCTAGCTGTGAAAATGTGTGGGGGTTTCCACCACAGCTGTGCGATGAAAATGTGCCTACGAGGATGTGTAGCGGAGCTGTGAAAATGCGCATTAGGCTGCGTTTCCACCAGAGATGTGCGAGGATGCGTAGCGAGGTATGTGTTTGTAAAGAACCAATAGAATCGCTTCATTTACCTCGCCTCGGTCAGCACAGCTCTGGTGGAAACGACTCAGCGGAGCTAGATTTTTGCGCATACAAAACAAGCGAGGGATGTGTGCGAGAGATGGAAACGAACCCTTAAGTTGAGGTTAGGGTAAAGTTAAGTTTAGACATAATCAGATGCATTTCGATTACATACAGAAACCTGTTGCTAATAAAAGCAGAAATACGACATATTGTTGCGTTCCTTAATGCAGCGCTTACGGAGATTCGATGAAATTTGATTATAGATGCGATTCAACCAATGCGTTTTTCTCCAGAACGCATTGGTTTTGTGTTTCCAGCAGACGCTTTAATCATATCTACTATTGACAAAATAATTATTGTCTCGTCCAGCAAGAAACCACATAAATCTGATTTATATTTAATAAATAAATTTATCCATGACGTAAATTGTATCGAAAACTGTCAGTGTCTTTCTTAAGCTTTGTTTTCCTAGGATAGCGGTGCCGTCATATAGCGGCCGTAATACAGCGGTGAATGACGTCACTAGAACGTTGTCTATGTAAACAAAATGGCGCGGTTTCCTAGAGAGCGGTAACTGACACCGTAACGTCAAAAAGCGGTGCCGCCATTTGCATGACGGCCGTCTTGTCGGTGACAGATGGTTTCGTGAACGTTTCATTGATAGCGATGAAGCAGACTGTGTAGAGACGGCCGCCTTTTTGCGTCCGTAATATTACGGCCGCTATATGACGGCACCGCTTTCCTAGGAAACCAAAGCTTTAGAGAGCTTCAGAATTTTAACACTTGAGGTGCTAGTCAGAATCATTGCATCGCCAATAGCAGAGTTAGCATAGTATGGCAGGTTACGTACCAGCGGCTGCGGCGGAGCGCGCTTGTGCCTGGCGTCCCTCTCGTAGGCGGGCTCGGGCGGCGGGCTGGCTGCCTTGCGGTACGCCGCGCCGCCTTCGTAGCCACGCTTTCGACGCTCCTCTTCCAGCCTGACACACAAACACTACACTTCAGGCTCCATATAAGTTAGCTTTACGACTGCGTTTTGGACTCTATTCATTACAAAACGTCGTTGCGCTTGCAAAAGTCGCTATGTGGTAAATAGTCAATTTTCGTTATTTTATGAAGTTTTAATCGTTATTTTAATACACACATGCTGTAAAACAGTTATCTAATAAACGAAATATTTAAAGAGTTACCTTTCAATATTGCGTTTATCAGATAGCTGTTTTTACAGCATGTGTGTATTAAAATAACGATTAAAACTTCATAAAAGAACGAAAATTTACTATTTACCACATAGCGACTTTTGCAAGCGCAACGACGAAAATTTAGATATGTTATGGGAAAAGTTACATCTCACAATTGTGTAGTAATAATAATATAATACATTTATTTCTCTACAAACTTATGAATTAAAAGCGTCAATAGCCTAATGGATAAGGTGTCGGACTTGTGATCGAGAGGTCACGGGTTCGAACCCCACCCATTACACTATTGACGTGAACCCACTCCAGACACAAGCATATTTAGCTTAGTTGGAGGAATTAACTTTAACTAATTAACTTAGTTAACAAGATTGCTAGTAATGTGAAATGTACCCACATTGCTAGTAATCTTAAAAAAATAAATAACGTGCTATGTTAACAAAGGAGATGTTCCAGAAATGTATGGAGCCTGGGCTATACTATGTACACCACATGTAAATATAGCTGTATAATATAGTAACCGTCGTTTAATGTTAATTTTCTATAATTTCACTTTATTTTAGTGTGATATTCAAATTAACTAGGTCAAGGAGAGCAACACAAAAAATATGATGGATCGGCCATGTTGCAGTTGAACAGTGATGCGAATGTCATTTTGACATGTCGGCTTGACGAATCGATATATAAAAATATAGATATTTTTCATAAAATAATCGATAAATATCGGCAATATTTTAAATCTCAATAAATCGATAATCGATATTTTTTTATTCATTTTAGAATAATTAGTCTAATGTATACTAATCTTGTCATATCCGGGGAGTAATTCAAATGTTGATCATCAGATCGTCAGCATGTTTGCGCCATAAGAATTTATGCATATACCTTCAGGTTAGTTTCGTATTTTTTGTGACCACGATATTGCGTAGTGCCAAAAACCACGTAATGAACTTATTGTTACTTACGTGTGTTACCTTTACGAAAAATATCGATTCTATATTTATCAATATGTTTTTTCCACTTGCCCATCCCTACGACTCACAGAAAGACGTCACGAAACTCAAATCTGTCAAACACGACTGTCATGGCTGCTCTAAAACAAGGGTTATCATAATAAATATCTTCCCAAATAATAATTTATCACTGCTATACCTGTATCCAAATAATTTTTTGGATATTTTTATGATAATCCCTATTATTTTTTCAATTTATCTATGTGGTGTACATAGAGGTAGCCCAAAATGAAACATCTCCTTTGTAAGAGATGTTGTCCATGGAAGGTATATCAATACCTGTATTACAGGTCACCAGATCCCCACTCCGCTGATAGAACTTGGAAAGCATGTGTTTGGTATTACAATTAAATAAGTGTATATGTATTAAAATTGAAGATATACTCCACTTGCTGATGAATCGTGTAAGGAACATTAATGATAGAGAGGCATTAATTAAAGACTTCAACAGTTAATTTGTGTTTTGTTGAAATAAATATGTATGTAATTAAAATTAATAGAGTGTGATGGGGTTGGCGTATCCATGGATAAAAACCCCGTGTCAATAAATAGAAATAAAAATTTGCCAAGTGCGAGTCGGACTCGCCCATGAAGGGTTCCGTAGTAACTATAATAAATATAACATACTTAATATATTTATTTGAAAAAAAAAAAAAACAAAAAACCCTACAAATATCTTAAAACTAGCTTATTTACAATTTTTACAACTACGCCAAATAACTTTGTTTTTCATAGTATTTGTATGAATTACAAAGTTATAATTGCGGTTTTCGAAACTATACTGAATCTCAAAAACTGCGGACTCGATCTCGTTCAAACCAATTTTGGTTGAAAGTTTACATTAAGATCTACAACATATGGTTTTTTTAGATTTTTCACTTCATTATTATAGAAGTTAGAGGGACACACATTTTACCACTTGGATGCGTATATGGCTCAAAATCACCAAGGTGGCAAATTCCGAATTCTGTTTTATGATGAATTTACTTAGCAGCTATTACTTTGAAAACCTATTTAAATTATAACTAAACTTACGCTTAAACACTATTTACGTCGGCAGAGCATAGAAATGATTACTACTCTTGTGATTTTATTTTCAAAGAGAGCTATCGCTGAAAAACATCATTCCGGGAACATTTTTGGGAGGTTTATAATAATATTAAAATATAAAAAAAAGTATTTCTTTTTTACTTTGTTTAATAGCGGATATATGTTATTTATAAACTGAAATTATAAAAATCTAATGAAATTGCAAATAAAGACGGTAAAAAGCAAGATATCTGTACACCTGGAGCTATATAACTATTTCATTGCCTAAATTATCGAATTAAGACAAATGTCGCTGTCAGATATATAAATAAACAAGCTATAGGAATGAGAAGTTTGCTGTATTTTAATATTACAAGGGCCTTTTTAAATATCTAAAAATAATAATGTGTTATATAATGTGTTGTGTACAGGCCCGTTGGTATAGTGGTCAGTGGCCCTGACTGCTGTGCGCAAGGTCGTGGGTTCGATTCCCACCTAGGACAAATGTTTGTGTGATGAGCACGGTCATTTGTGCTTTGTCTGGGTGTAATTTATCTATAATATGTATGTATTTAGAAATATATATGTATGTTTATCAGTTGTCTAGTACCCATACCACAAGCTCTGCTTAGTTTGGGACTAGATGGCGTTGTGTGAAAAGTTGTGGAATATTATTATATATTATATTATTATATATGATTTTCGTAATGTTCCCGGAAATGATGAAGTGTTCACGGAATGATACGTGTGTTCCCTAAATGACGATATAGATACAATTTAGGTTTATCAATTCAAAAGCAATATTTTTGGATGTCGTACTTATTTATTTATTTTGGCATAAGGATCAAAATGTAACTTAAACCACTTTAATGTCTTTTAATTGCTCTACACAGCCAGATATTCTTAATAATCTTAATAAACTTTTATTATGATGGTAATCATCCAGCCATCTAAACACTCTACTTATAGTTTTGTATTTAAAATTAAATAAACTTTT
The DNA here is from genome assembly GCA_943138885.2 of Tholera decimalis. Taxonomy (NCBI): domain Eukaryota; kingdom Metazoa; phylum Arthropoda; class Insecta; order Lepidoptera; family Noctuidae; genus Tholera; species Tholera decimalis. Next base: position 24,989,290 of record OW964569.2, read on the forward strand.
TTCTTTGTTAAGTAATGGTGTTGGAATAGTACTTATTATTTGCTCAAATGCAATGTACGATTTATCATTCAGATCTAATTTTTTTTTGCATTATTACGCACCGAATTCAGGAAATTGATAAGGATTTCTCCATCATCTTTATCGACACCTGTCTTACAGATGGCAACGTATCTGTAATTGATAGTTTTCTTTTGTGTTCATACATTAATTAATATAAAGGTACCAGGGGATATTAAATTTGGATGTAGGTTTTCCTTGTCTTGATTGTAAGATGTACCAGCTTCCACAGTAACTGATTTTTGTGCAGTCTGCTGACGAACAGAAATCGACATCCTCCTCATCGGATGATGATGAGTTAAATTGTCTGGACTTTAAAAGAGACTTTGACCTCTGAGTTTGTTTCGGTGTTTCTTCTCAGAGTAGTTAGTTAGGAAATACCGGCCTCATCTAGCTAAACTAAACTTAACACGCAAAAAAACATGACGTAAAAGTTTTATTTATAACCAATTTACAAAATAAATATTTCATTTCATTTATAAATGATGTTGTAAATGCTCCGTTCCTTCAATTGCAGTAAATCTTGTACATCAATTGTATCTATAAGCTCATCCGGTTCAGGAGACTTTCTTGAAGGTATTCCCATATTTTTTTGGGTCAGAGTTCGGGTATAAACTACCAGATAGTACAGACATTTTCAGTTGCTTTTCAAAATGTTCGTGTTGGTACATTTTAATTATAACTTCTGGTCCTCTGCCATGTAATTTTTGTAATATTCATGATACCTGTTATGGCATCTAAAGTTTTCGGAACCAAGTCTTTTGCTCTAGAAATGGCATCATCAGGAATCTCTTTTACAGTATAGAAGACTCCGTAAGCAAATTTACTAAATCTGAGGCTGTTTTCTCTGTACTATTTTGATGCTTCTTTCTCTGCTTTCGCTTTTCTCTCTGTCATCTCAGCAATGTTTTTAACTTTCTTTTCAGCTTTTTTTGTTTCTGATAGTACGCTCGATCCTTCGCCCTTTTTATTTCTCTCTCTTCCTCCATCATCTTATCTGAAAAAATCCTTTTCCTGGCATTAGCTTTCTCTCGTTGTCGCAAGTAAGCCGAACTATTTTTTTTACTTGCTTTTTGGACGTTTTTTTATTTTTTCAGCCATATGAGACTCCACATTGCTAAAAAAATTAAACATTCATTAAAAAATATGTTAACATAACATACTGTTAATTATTTAGCCAATAGTTATAATAAAAGGGCGGGTTTATTTGAAAAAGTCATTTCGGGAACGTCGTCATCATTTCGCGAACGCTCCGTCATGTCTGAGAACATTCCCGAAATGACTGTTCCCGAAATGACTTTTTCAAACAAACGCGCCCTTTTTAGACGTCAGCCATCTTTGACATCATGTTTGGCTTTGTTGTTGCAAAATATTTTAGGTTACTATTTGCTATTAAAAACTACAAAACGTATTTTTCAATATTTAGAGTTGATAAACGCATTCCCGGTATGACGACGTATTGATGTACGATCTATAATTAATGAATTGAAAAATACTTACCACTTATTTTCAATTATTTTGGCGAAAGATACTCTCTGCGGCCATTTGTTTACGTCGTTCCCATAACTGTATCACAGACACAGAACAATATATACTCTAGGGAGAAGAATGCCGACTTCGTACAAAAAAGGTCAAGACACTTTTGCTGCGCGCCATCTAGTGGCAGCCCAGAACAACTGTGTGAAGGACGTGTACAGAGCAGGAAATTTGAAAACTAAAATTTTCTTTCTAGTTCTGCAATAGGAATGCAAAGTTATCCCAATTAGCATTACCAACCAATTAAAAATTAATCAGTAATATTTATGCTAATTTGGGATAACTTTGCATTCCTATTGCAGAACTAGAAAGAAAAATTTAACTTCGTTAATTTCCTACTTTGCTTTCATATCAGCAAAAAAAAACTCAGGAATTATAACAATTTTCTTTAATTAGGTATGTAAAACAAAATTACATAATCTAAATTACGTAAAACAACTTTGCCTATTGTAAGTTAATTACATTAAGGTGGAACCCAAGATGGACAAAGCTCGTTGAATTACCCCATCCATATTGCAAACCGTTGCCACTATGCTAAGACCCACATCATGACATTCATGTATTATCTGAAAATAAAAAAAAATACAATAAAATTAATACACATGATCATTTCATTTAATTTGTGGAAACTGCCTTTTGCAAATGGCATAAGGTTATTAAGCTAGGATGCATTATTACTGAGATATCATAGTTTTTGTGATCCCGGAAAGGCTTAGTTCCAAAATACACCGGTGGCGTACCGCGTTACGTTATGCATGAAATCTGACATCAAATCTCATATGCCCTTAAATATTCTATAACCTTAGTATTCTTAGGCTTGGCTGGCTTTCTATCACAGAAAGACTTATTACATATACTTCGGGAACCATTTATTTTCCTGAGATGAAAAGTAACCTGTATTTTAATCCAGAATAATCTTTGTGACAAATTTCATCTAAATAAGTTTTGCCTTTTTAGCGTGATTGAGTAACAAGCTTTCAAACACCTTTATGAACTTTGCATTTATAATAACCAACAGACCTAATATCCTTTATTTCCATACTGCAACAATTATGACATGAGACTACTACAAACTTAAGTGACATTTCAAAAGATTTTATTTGTTCTAAGTATGCTAAACAAATAACATTAATTACCTCTTTAATGTCATCTGGAACTGCAAATCTGTGAAGCTTCTTTGAAGTTTCAGTAATCACTAAAATGATGTCCTTGGAAAATGTCTATTGCAGAGCATTTTATGTTGTGTATGAAGTTTATGCTGGAATTCTGGCAATTCACAGCTGAAACCAAATTTTAACTTTATCAATATAAAAAACTGACTAGCATGGTTGATTGTGAACCAGAATCAATCTAAACAATAAAAAACTGCTCTACTATAATTATGTATTTGCCATAAAAGTATTTTCTAATCCATTATTATTTGTGTGATATAATAAAGTAAGGATCTATGATAGTGCTAACTCAATTCTGAGAAAAAAAAAACTAACATGTTGGGTTCTAAAAATCACCGAGTCTTGGTCTTATAAAACCCATCAGGTACTTAAGACTTTAATTCAACAACACACATACCACATAAATGGGAAAATTGTGTATGGAATAAGCAGGATGTGGAAGTTTTCATAGCTGTAGTTCAATACATTTGTTTGTGACATTCTTTGATTTGATCACTTGTTCGAAGCCCTGGTACAATTCATACAATATTCAATAGGTAATTCATAATAAATTATATAAATACATACCGTAATGAGTTAGTTTTTCCGGGTTTAGGAAAGCGAAACAAAGTAGTCAGTGAGTCCTCAGCCGGTGAACGATAACATCGCCGTTGATTTTCCGCGTTTATTACCGACGACATAGTCTGATAGTCACGTTTTAGATTCACTATTACACATACACTTATAAATAATAGGTAGAGAAACAGAGTCACTTTCTCAAAATACAAAATCAGAGTAAATAGGTATCTCAAAACACCAGAATTACTGTCTCAAAACGCATAAACTGAGGCAATATCTCGAACACACTAGAGTCACTATCTCAAAATAATTGGATCGCACCGAGTCGAAACAAATAAAACCAAAACTAAAAACAAAAATCAACAATATAGGACGTTGGAGCAAATACCAAACAACTCCGCCATCTTGCTTGGCCTTAGTGATGGTCAACTCGATCTCGAGTTACTAACTCGAGTTGGGCTTAACTCGAGTCAACTCGAGTTGAATTCTCTGCAACTCAATTTAATCGCATTGCATTGTTGCAGATTTGAGGTTATTTTGGAGTACCGGTTGTTAGTTTTTCGAATTATTAGGTACTATATGGAAAAAATGCCGGGATCTAAAAGGAAATCTGTTGTTTGGGATGTATTTGAATCCCCAGTGAATGGACATGCTAAGTGCAAACAGTGTTCAGATTCATACAAATATAGTTTTCTTGTTAATTAATAGAAATACTTACTTTTATTTATGTTACGAAAAGAATAATGACCATTTTTCACTTGATGATGTATAGTAATGAAATAAATATTAAAATTCGGTTAATTGGATTGTGTATCAATTACGCTTATCACAATTTGAAAAGAAACGCAGGAATAAAAATATTTTTAATTTTTTCTGTAAGCTTATTTTACGTTTGTGGTACACATAATACCATGTTTTGAACGTACCTCAATTACTTTTTTCTATAACGTTTCATTTTACGCATTTTAACTGGAATTTATTCACCTCTGTTTCTGAGTTTTTTACATTATTTTACGATTTATTTAATCAATTTGTATTTCTTTATTAGTCTATTTATAATGAGGATTCATTGAAAATAAAATAATAATTAAATTAAATAATCATTTAGTGTATCATTAATGATTGAAACGGATTTTTTTGACATTTGTCAGATGTCCGATTGAAATCGGTGCACTGTGCAGTCTTTTTACGACCCTATTTTATTTGTTGCCCCTGGATCTCGATATCTTCCTCATCTGATACCTTTGTTTTCCATAAATCCGTCTTCTTGATAATGCCACCGTCAACAAAAAGTTGACGTATACTTTGCATAAACTGCAACGTCTGCTTAAATACGTTACGGCGTTATCTCGTTCATGAACTCAACACAAGAGTTATTTCGCTACTTAGCGAGTGGATATCACCAGTAATCGTAAGTATTTATATTTATTATGTTTAATCTAAAACTATCTATCATATCCTAATCAAAAAAGCTATCAGCCTGGCGCTTCTTTATGATGTATGACAGTATGACAACACACAAGCTACTGACCGAAAGATGTATTAAAACTAATACAGTTTTGTATTGATATTTCAAGTTTCGTTTTGAACAATTAATCTTGGCAGTAAACTATTACCTATATCAATTGTAAACAAAAGAAGTTTATATTGAATTTCCTTTGACGAACCATTAGATGTTGCGCTCACGTAATTACACACATTAGTGTGGTATCTTGGATGGGCTAGGTATCAAAAAAAAAATTCTGCTCTAGTAGAATTTCTGAGTTATAAGAGATTTAGATGAAAATTAATAAAACATTTCACTTTAACTTAGTGTATAATTTGTTTTTCCCTTTTTGTTAATCATATGTACTACATACCGAAAGCCAATGAAATGTGTTGTTTAGATAGGTAAGTGACCCCTTTTGACAATAAAAGAACTAAGTTGTATCTACTTTTTAGAGGTGTACAAACTATTTATCATTGTTCTTTACTATGTCTACTATAAGTTATTTGTGCTGGAGAAACAAATTATTATGCTCGACACTCGATTTATGTGCCAATCATCGAGAGTAAGCAGCGACGTAAGTTAGTTTGAAGGAATTCACAAAATAAAAAAGACAGTTAGACCATAGCTAAGCAAGTATTTCTATTTTAGATTACAATTCGAGAGTTAATAATTTAGTTCTAGCACATTAAATCTTAACGGCAAATCCTAACCTAAAAATTAACATTAATTTGGACTTCGTAGCGTTTTAATCGCAAAAATGACTACATGACAATATTTTCTAAACTTAAAGGTAATATTTCTTCTATACCTTATTAATACCAAACTATACATAAACTTTTATTGTCAGGTTTTGAAATGTATGGAAAGTGGTCATTCTTCTATAATCCTAAATACATAAATAAACACATTTCTTTTTTATTTAAATTCTACTGCTTTAATTATAATGGTCCCCATACATATTTATGCTGAATCTGTTCATTTTTTTTAAATATTGTTACGAAAACAAATCATTTATCAGTTTCATTTCAGCCAGTTAACTTGAGTTACGCGAATTTCACTTGCTCTAAGGAATTTCAACTCGAGTTAACTCGAGTTGTGTTTATTCCGAGTTGGCACATCACTACTTGGCCTTAAGCTTCACATCAGAGTCATCCATAGATATAGAATTCCGATATCTATGGACTGATGGAGTCATCAGTGACATTAGTGGTATGATTAAAGACCTAAACCGTAAATAAATGTAATTTTTTAGTCTCAAGTATTAGGTCCCGAATTATTATTTTAACTCTAGCCACACTTGGAATAGCCCACGTAGGTATGTCGTTGATTCGACAGTAAGAGTCGACCACCCCTGATCACAGACAACTAAAAGTTGCGTTCAAAAACTCAATTTTTACCGAGAATCAAAATTTCGTTCACTGAAATGACGCATACATTGCCGGACACAATATTTTTACTTGATTTTCTTTAATTTCTTTTCTTTCTTTTTTATTGAATATAATTAATTGATATTAGATAAATTTGTAAGCTATTAAGCAAGAGAAAGTGTTTACATGATGTTATTTTATGAATATTTCCAATGTTAGTTTCTGCACATTGCTACATTGGACGCGTTCTCGAAATGATTTTTTGTAGTTATTTCTTCATATAATAAATAATGAATATACTTGTCTAAAGCAGTATACCGTATTATGTATAGTTAATATAAATAGAGTTAAATAATATTTACAATGACGATTTGCTTAAATAAACTAAATTTAGACATTTGCTGGAAACCTTAATTCTCCACCTTAGTGATTTTGAGCCATATCTTTTAAACGATTAACTTTATGAAAAAGTGGTTTTAGAAACTATAATGTCATTTTTAAAGACCTGTCTATAGATACCATACACGTATAGGTTTCATGAAAATAAAATATTTTCAGTTTCAGTTCCATGTATGTGGAGCCCCCTTTATTTTAAATATTTTTTTAAAATTTTCTCTTAAAATCGGAATGCGATTCACAGAATACATCTACCTACCAAGTTTTACATGTATAGTCTTAATACTTTCGGAATAAAATGGCTGTGACATACGGACGGACGGACGGACAGACAGACAGACGGACAGACATGTCGAAACTATAAGGGTTCCGTTTTTTGCCATTGGCTACGGAACCCTAAAAAAGAAACGGTTGCATAATGTCACTGATCGACGCCTTTCATAGTGAAAGTGTGAGAGTATAAACTAAAATAGAAGAGCATTGTATATTTTACTATTATTATAAAGCAAAAGGTGGTTTTGGCATGGAAGTAGCTCGAAGCTTGCGGAGGGTTATGCTACTTTTTATCCGACAGCAGTAGAAGGATTGATGGTTATGTTTTTATCGCGATCACGGGACCGATGGCCCGTGCGACTCCTAGTTGTAAATAAACTGGAAAAGGTTAACTAAATAAGCTCACAATTGACTAATTAATATACCTGAGTTGAGCTCTCTTCAGTTCCAGTCTTTCTAACTCCAGTTTCTCTCGCTCTATTCTGTGTCGCTCACGTTCTAGGCGAAGTAGCTCGTTCTTTTCGCGCTCAATCTTTTCTCTGAAAAATTATTATAGCATAAATATTCCAATTTCGATCAACTTTGTGAAGAAGGTTATTTTTTTATTCTTAAAGAAAGGGCTTGTCGCACATGCGATTATGCCGCTCTGATTGGCTTAACAAATTTTAAGTAATATGTACATATACAATTAACATACTCTTAGGCCAGCTAGTTTGTGTATTCTAACTGCATCAGAAAGTGGCTTAGCTAGAATAGTATACAGTAATCTAATCCTCTAATTTTACAGTCTAATTTAATTCTAAATTATAAACATCATCAATAGAATTCATTGTCAAATTTTGTGTAGGTTAACTTGTCCCCGAAGGCAGGAAGGATGATTGTTACAGCAAATTATATAATTAAAGAAATTTTATTGAATCAATAAAAAATAGATGACAATAGTGCACTGATGATACAATGCAGTTATGTAAAAATATGTTTTTTTTTTTCTTTCCATAAGTAACAGTGTCATTAGTAGTAACAGGCTGATAATAGAGTAATGATGTTTAGGACTATAACAGAGTTTTATATTTTTACCCCCAGACTTGCAGTAAAATCCGCGTACTCCTTATACTAGTTAACAAATATTTATTTTGTTTTAGTGCTATTTATAACACTATCCATTACTGAAGGCCTTAAGCCTGCAATACATGTTGTCTAGTTGGCCGACTGAAGGCCAGCGCCAACGTGTATAGAGCTCGATTGGTGCAACTTGTCTTCGCTCGCCGTTGCTCGCGATCACTTGCCTCACTTCGGATCGGTGTCGGTTTTTGGTCATAAATTAAAGACCCTCGCCTGCGCTCGGCCAACGTGTGGGCAGCTCTACAGGCCCTCTTCTACATTGGTCGTCTGCATTGGCGTTCGACGAACTTGTCGAACGTGTGGACATTATTTCTTGCCTTGTACCTATTTGCCAACGCTTGCGTTGTCCTAGGCTCGGCCAACATGTATTGCAGGCTTTAGGTAGAGTCAGAGCGGCAACAACTCATCGTAGATTATAATTATACGCATTTTTCGTTTTAAGGTTTATCACCTTTGCGTATAACATAATCAGCTGTTAGGAAAAAGATACATCGTGTTCAAATGGGGCAAAAACTTAAAAATTATTTGCGACTAAACTACTGCTCCTATTACATTTATTTTTGGTACAGAGCTTGAAAATGGTACCTAGTATAGACAGTCTAAAGGGAAGCCCCTCGGTCGTATCAACTCTGTATAATGTCGGCTAGTGTTACCTCTCAGCGCGTAGTTTCTCTCGCTCGAGCGCAAGGCGGTGTTTCTCTTGCCGCTGCCTCCGCTCTCTCTCGCGCAAGGCATCCTCGGCGGCGCGGCGTCTGCGCTCTTCCTCTCGCGCGGCGCGGGATCTTTCGCGTGCACGAGCCACATCACGTTCTTTCTGTACCGTACAACATAAATTACGTTTAGGTGCTGCCCATAGAGCGGATACCGTAAAACTACTATTTTTCGATGCAGTTTTGGCATATTATTAAAAGCCCTAAAAATATTATGTATAGTTAAAATACTCATACAAAAAAATATAAGAATAAACCAGAACTACTTAAACTACTACTATGCGAGAAAAACCACAAAAAATCTTGTTCGTCTTGAAATGCTCAATATTGCCATGAGTACTTTCGCGACCTACTCAAATGTCCCTTCTTTGGCATTGTTCGTCAGGTCGTTGAGCTCCTTAAAGTCCAAAGTTGAGCTTACAGACTAACTGACAAAGGCTTGCTACTACACAGATTTGAGTAGACCCGTCCTGTCAGTAGGACGGGTCTACTCAAATCTGTGTAGTTCTTTTCTCAAAAAGCCATTTCAGACATCAGTCTGCATGAATGAATATTGTGAATATGTCTGAACTATGTAGGTTGTTTTATTTGAGTTAAACATGATTGTCTGGCAGTTTGAGTGCTTTTTGCGGCCTACACAAACCTTGGTATTGTTCGTCAAATCGTTAAGCTCTTTGTTCAAGTTGAGCTATACCACAGAATACTTAATAGTCCAAGTACAGAAAATTCACTCCCCAAAATCAATTAACGTAATATGGATTCTCGCTAAGATAGAATAAAGTGCAGTTCAGATCGCACAGCGCTTAATAATAACCTACTGCGATATTCACCTACAACTCGCGTCTCTTTCTATCGCGTATCGCTTGCCTTTTCTGACGAATAAACCTAGGCTAGATCTTAATAGTATATTATTTAACCGACGAAAAAAAAAACGTCATCAAGTCGACGCGTATATTTTTTTATGTACCTATCCTGTGGTAGTATGTAGGTAGAACAGAAAACTATTTTTCACTACAGTAGTAGCTCAAACATATAGGTTTTGCTGCCTGAAACTCGTATCTTTTCTAAAAAAGAATGTCAGTTGGGAATAAGGCTAAAAAGTCCAAAATTTTCACGGCCCTTCACATAGAAAAATTTCTTAATGAAGCTCCGGACTGCAATTTTCTTGCCGCTAAAGTAAGTGGTACCTATAAATCTATGTTGTTACTTATTAAAATTTGTGTGTAGACTGTTATGTATAAAGGTACTTACTGCCTACTACTAATTTTTGGAGGCGCAATGAATCCTAGTCTGGCTTAGCAATACTGTTAAAGTATTTATTACGATATGTAAAAGATGCTGCAAATGTTAAATTATGCATATTAACTATGTAATATTTTCATTACATGTTGTACTGATCATAGGAATTAGTGGATTGTGTCGCAATAACGAGCTATTACAGCTAACCGTAAATAATATCGAAAAGCATTCAGATAAATTACAGAAAGCCGATCAGAGTCACCAACGTTCACCGTTGTTACTTCTCAATCCGCCACCGAAACAGAAACCTTAACCCCAGATAATCAAACTCAACTCAATGCAACTATAACGTTGCCAAATAAATCTGTTACTTTTAATTTGCAGAATTGCAGTAATTTTACTTTTGACTTTTAAAATGTTCCATTTTATTGAGTTGGTACCTCTAACTACAATGTTAATTATTTTGATTCACAAAAAATATATAAATACTTATTTCAATTTATTCCTGTTTATTATTTTATCTCCTAGTGTTCTCGCTGCTGAAGTGAAAAGTTATGTGTGTTACATGAGAGCAAAGTTTCTTTTTGCATCTCGTGCCTTTGAATCCCTCGCCACACTCGAGGATTCAAAATCAGCACTCGCAGCAAAAAACGACTGCTCTCTTGTTGCACAAATAACTATTATTTTTATCCACACGGCGTACGTTCGTGTGTAGTTGTGTACCTATCTTGTTTATGAGACTTAAGATTGAGATTGAGATGTTTCTGTAAGTAGATAAGTGCGTATCAAATCAGAATGACATACGACGCGAACAAGATAGTCTAAGAGCCAACACCTAAAAATCATAATGTTAGTTCTTAAAACTATTTTCAGTAGAAAAATACACCGTGAAATTTGAATGGTTGTTTTCCGGCAGCGAAATGGTTTTGTCTTGGTAATACAATCGTTTTATAAACAAATAAAATATTAGAAACAAAGAATGGCGGATTAACCATTGTGAAAAACAAAACTCGAAAACGACCACGATCCAGTAGTAATCCTCCCGCAACCACAGGCAAGCCCGGCTAAGCAGCCGACAACCTCAGAGGTAGACCTGAGAGATGCCACTCACAAAAAAATTTAACTCATCAGTCGCTTATCAGAAGTTGACCTGTACACATCTCCGCAAATTGCACTCATTGTTTTGAAGAAACTATGGACACTACGCCTGAAGAAGCTGCTCAAGTTGTTGCTCTGTTGCAACAAGGACTCAGTCAGCGAACCGTCGCTGGCCAGCTTCACTTGAGCCAGTCTGCTGTATCAAGGGTATGCAGAAGATTTCAAGAGCCAGCCGCCACCGGTGCACTTCAGAGAGAGACGACCGTTTCATCGTTACAACAGCGCTGCGGAATCGGCACCTGACGGGTGTTGATGTGATGCAGGAATTGAGGCGTGTTCGAGGGGTGGCTGTCAGTGAGTGGACAGTAAGAAGACGCTTGAGGAAAGCCAATCTCACTCCAAAACGGCCTGCCACGGGCGCAAAATTAACTGCAGGCCACCGACAAGTGCGCCTTCAATTTGCTCGAGAGCAACTCAATTGTAGCGTCGAGCAATGGCAGTCGGTCTTGTTCACTGACGAGTGCAGAATGTGTCTGCATGGCAGTGACAGGAGAGGCCGGGTCTACAGGCGTCCGGGCGAGCGATTTGCGCAGTGTTGTTTCGCTGAAACGGTTGCATACGGTGGCGGCTTCTGCATGATGTGGGCTGGTATCTCTTTAGACGGAAAAACCGAGCTTGTTTTCGTGCCCGGGGGAGGCCGAGGAGGGCTGACAGCTGATCGGTATATTACCGACATACTTCAGGACCACGTTGTTCCCTACGCAGGATTTGTCGGCGAGAACTTCGTCTTAATGCATGATAATGCCCGGTGTCACACGTCGCGTATCACTCGACAGTTCCTGGACGAAGTGAATATACAGACAATGGCCTGGCCTGCACTCAGTCCAGATATGAATCCCATCGAGCACTTATGGGACGAGCTCAAAAGAAGGGTCAAGGCCAGAAATCCAGTCGCTTCGACCATAGAGGAACTAAAGGCGGCGTTATTAGAGGAGTGGGATGGAATTCCTCAAGACACCGTCAAAAACAAATGGGGGGGCAATACCAAATATTGATATAATAAATTATTTTATGTTTTTTAACAGTTTTTGTTTTATTTTTAAAATAACTGACCACCACACATTTTTCTAAGTTCCGATTTTACGTCTACTTAGACCCAGATACCCTTATTTTTAAAAGTCTTTAATAAATGTTAATAAAAGTGGTACCATATTAAAGCTAAGGTCTCAAGCTTTCGAACGCTATAATAATTTTTAAAATAAGTAATGTATTAGAAAAGAAGAGAAAACAATATCTATATTCGTCCCTGATCCCCTTCATTTGGGGTCGGGTCTCCTCACTTTCCTGCGCCAGGACAGTCTGTTTTGGGTTGTCGTCGTCTCTCTTTATCTGTGACCACCAAGTCAATGACGGGCGGCCCCTGCCACGTTTTAGTTCCGGAAGTTTTAGGGCAATATTTGCAACGTGGTCCTCTTGGCGTTTTTTGATGTGACCATACCAGTGAAGGCGATTTTCGGTATTTTTTCAGCGATTGGTGCGACTTTGAGACTGCCTCGTATATACTCGTTTCGTATTTTATCGTGTCGAGTCACACATCCGGCCCACCTAAGCATCTTCATTTCGTTGGTATGTATTTTATCTTCGTGTCTTTTTGACCGTCCAGCACTCGGTACCGTAGAGTAACGCCGGCGTACTGCTTAATGTATACTTTCCCTTAGCTTTTATTGTGGGATACAGAGATCGCAGCACCCCTGTTAGTGAGCGCCACTTCAGCCATGCGGCGATCACTCTTTGAGTGATATCAGCCGTCAGGGTCCTCGTTTGCATCTCTCGTTAACATAAAGCCTAGATATTTAAATTGGTTTACTGTGGGTATGGGCGTCGTAGCAACGTGAATTCTCGAATAGTCAGTCTCTGGAGTAGTGTTTCCGCTGAAAGGCCATTTTACATACTACATTTTACCCCTGCTAACTTTCAGGCCGTACTTTTCCAAGGCATATGTCCATATGTTTAGTCGTTCCTGCAGTTGTTAACAATATATTTTCCGTCATGATTCTAACTACATGTGTAGCAACCGTGGTTGACTTAGATGCTGTGAAGCCAAACTGGTTTGGGGATATTTCACTGATTTTGTTGAGACGGTTGTTGACAATTCGTTCTCATATTTTAAGTGTGTGAGTGGACAATTTTATGCCTCTATAGTTTTCACACTGTTTTGTAGAACGGCAGTAGATAGCTCTGACGCCAAGATTCTGGAACACGATATGTAATCATAATGATTTTGCATAGCTTTGCTAACCAAGCTTTAGTTACTGGGCCTGGATTTTCCAAGGATCTGCGGTGACTTCGTCTGGACCTATGGCTTTACCGCTTTTCATTTTACCTAAATCATTTCTCACCTCGTCCTCATTTATACTTAGTATTGGACCATGTGTGGGTGCACATGGCGGTGGCTCTTCGTTTGAAAATTCTTCCTTTAATAGCCGAGTATAGTATTCGAACCATATCTCGTTAATTTCCGTATAGTTTGTTAGTAATTTATTTTAATCCTTACATTTCATTTATTTATTTACTTTTATGTTCATGGATGCTTTAAGTTTGCGTTTTGCTAGTTTCAGTACTTCGTCTGCATTTTTTGCACTCTCAAGACTTTCATAGAACTTTTGGTTGTTTTTGGCGACCTCTTGCTATGCTATACATCTTTTTTTTATTGATAATAGGTTTGCGTTTGACTACCATCTCACCTGATGGTAAGTGATGATGTGGTGGAAGATGGAGCACGCTTACCTAAAAGTAACCTATCTTTTAGCATCCTGCTTCGCCACTTTATATTGGTCCTCATCTTCCTCTAGTTTAGAATTCTGCCATTTCTTAAAAAGATCTTTTTTATTCGCTAGGGTCTGTTTGATTCTGACATTCCATCAGCTAGGATCTTTGCTACAATTATGTCCTTTAGAGACTCATAGGATCCCTGCCGCTTTTATCCTGTACCAGATTTATTATACCAGGTATAATTATATCATTTGCGTTGTTATAAGCCTACTTCCAAATCGGTCTCCAAGTAATCTTTTATCACGCTCATTAGTGTATGCCCTGTGGGATCATCAAGCTCTCTGCACTTAGTTCTTGATGTCCTATCTATTATAATTTTTATAGGTTTTGGCAGCCCTTACACAGACACGAGTATGTGATGCTGTGATGTAAGATCATCACCAGTTATTACTTTACAGTCCTTTAACTTTCGTTTGACGGTGTTGTTGGACATGACAAAGTATATCTGTGACCCGCACATTTATAATTGAGTGTTCTCTTTTGAAAGTGTCTTTCTTTCTGCAAATTCTAGTATTTCTTTCTAATTGTTTCTTTAACCCTTTACGGCGCAAGGTAATTTTTTTATTAATTGTACAGAAACTAGGTAGCAAATGGGGATTTATCAACGGGAAAATAATTTAAAAAATCTCATTACAAAAATATATTTATTATTCAAAGAAAACTACGTGTTGCAGGAATTCAACATTGCTTCATTATGCTTAAAAATGTAAAAGAAAGTTATGAGAGATGAAAATTTTTAAAACAGTTGTTTTGTTTATTGTAGCATACGCTAACCCCACATTTTTTGCAAACTGTGTGCGTATACCCTGTGCAGCCTGGAAATTTGCATCTCATTCTTTTCTCTACTCAAACTGGCCAGTGCCCGTATTGGTCCAACCTCACATCTTTCGGAGGAACATATTGAGCTGGACCTTTCTTCTTTTTATCTTAAATGAGACATTCAATATCACTTTTGTGCTTTGTATGGTTAATTGTCTTATATTTGCATAACATCTCTGCTATAGTTACTCTAAATTCGGTAGAGTTGAGAATTTTACTGATACCACTCTTTGCAGCATTTATTCTTCGGTATAAAAGCCATGAATAGCCATAGCCAAGTTTAAGAAGTGATAAAAATTCGTAAATACCAACGTTTACTACGGAGTTTGATCTTATAGTGGCCCAAAACACAATCTAATAGATCGACACCACCCATATGTTGGTTATATTCTGCTACGACAAAAGGACGTTCAACAGGAATGTATTTCTTTTTAGACTTATCCCACCTTCTTACTACCGATGTTGGGTGTTTTCCTACGAAATTGGATGCTAGAGTGACAATTTTGTTATCTCTCCATGCCACTACAACCACATCAACGTCATTGCAGTTACCAACCTGTTCCTTTGACGTACCATGTGGTTCCTTTTTAAAAACTTTCATCTGCCAGCTTGTAATTGGGAATTCGGTTGTTTCTTATTGTTCCTAAAGCTAAAATGCCGCGACTGGACAAGTATTCAATAAGCAGTATCGAGGTGTAATAATTAGAGTGTAGAACTAGTACTAGGAGCCGCTGCAGAACTAGTACTAAGAGAAATGATGTCTGGACTTTGATCCGTTGCAGTACTATTGAACTGAGTATTTATGGATGTTGTTTCTAGTGTTCTGGCAGCCAGAACTTCATTTTCTAAGTCAAGGGGCTCCTCTGGGTCCTCCTCAGAACTTTCGTGGTCATTCGGCTGGAAGTGATATATTGAATCGGTGACATCATCGTAGTCAGAAAAATCTAGGCCATCTTCACTGTCATTCCGTTCTCCTAGTATATTTTCCAGTTCTTGAGTAGTCAAAGTACGTAATTTACGACTCATTTTGATCCTAAAAACGAAATATGCAAAATTCAAATAAACGGCAAAAAATCGACCACAAACGCGCAATGTTGCATTCATGCAACAAAACAAAACTAAAAAAAATCCAAGAAATACTTGAATCTGCAAAAAAAAATATTGTTGATTATTGAAATACATCAACTTACCTTTTACTCACATCAATTTCAATAGCCAAATATCAGTATTTCACCAATAAATCACTTTTCGTAAACCAATTCAAAGAGAGAGAAACCGGTTAACATACGTTCATAATTTAAATGCGAATTTAATAAAAGTGTCGCCATTTAGTTAGCCGATTTGTTACTAAATCGGTAGAATGCTTTGTTGCCGGTGTACAACACCGAGTTAAGTCGATCTATCGGGATTTGATACAATTTTACGTCTATTGGAATGGTATGTTGCAGAAATACAACATGGCTCCATAAAGGGTTAACCCTTGGGGTGCCTGGTGGGTCTGACGGACCCGTCGCATCAAGGAATCGACAATATTTTTTCAAATTCATAACCACGCCTGCTGCGCTCTTGAGTAGCTTCGCGATATAGACTTCTTTAACCCTTGGGGTGCCTGGTGGGTCTGACGGACCCGTCGCATCAAGGAATCGACAATATTTTTTCAAATTCATAACCACGCCTGCTGCGCTCTTGAGTAGCTTCGCGATATAGACTAGTGGTCATTTTGTCGCCCCTCCAGCAGTCTGCATCGCGCACTCGTCCGAGTAACACGCATTCTTTGCGCGCTCGGGCCTGACAGACCCGACCAGGCTCGCGGCGTAACTTTTATTCGGTAAGTAATTATTTTCGTTTTTTATTATTTATAATGTTTTGTGTGATAAATTATTAATGTAAATAATATCGTTACAGTTAAAAATGGCAAGCCGATTAACTAATAGCGAAATAAGCCAAGCTATAGAATTAGAAAATGACGATGATGATATATCATGATTTGATTTTGATTTTTGATGAAAGTGGAGCTGGGTCTGACCACGTGAGTATCCAACATGATTCAGATGGCGCCGAGGAAGAAGGAGAAGTCCCTAATGAATCAAATAATAGTGACAGTTATGTTGAGATGTCTCAGCCATTGAGTAATTTTTCTCACAGGTCAGTATATTTTTCAGATCAGTCAGTTTTTCAAAACGATGGCCGCTGACAATTTTTTTTGTATTCTCAACACCACTGGCATAAATGCAAAAATTGTTCATATGTTGAACAATTCTGGTAGAAGTGCAACTAGGAGAGAATTTATTAAAAAAATGGGAATGTCATTGACGGCTCCACATCAGGCTGAACGATATAATAATTTGCATCTTTCGACTACCCTACGTTAGAGAATTAGCTCTCATATAGGTGAACCCTCAGAGCCACCACATAAAAGACTTGATGCTGCCATAAAGAGACATTGTTATTTATGTCCTAGCAAAAAGGATCGCAAGTCAAAGTACACTTGTGTCTCTTGCAGGAGTCACATTTGTCTGGAACACGCGAATTTCATATGCGAAAATTGTCGCATAAATACTGAGCAGTTATAAGCAATATTCTTTTTTTTATTCCAAAGATAATTAGTATGTAAGTTGATTAATATGTGCCTTAAATAAATGTGAAGTCTGATTTTTGATCTCAACAAAAAAAGTTTGATGTGTTGATTTTAACATAAGTGTGTTCATTTTTGTTACCTAAAATTAGAGGTTTTTAATTTTGTTAATAATTTGAAATAAAAATTTGAAAAAAACTACATTGGTTTTAATTTTGAATTTAAAATCATTATTAGAATACATAAAAACGTGTTATTTGTCATTTTCACACATTCAATAAAAATAAAAACAACAATTGTTTACGGGTTCCACAGACCCACCAGGCACGCCGCGTGATTTTCATCCACCAGGCACCCCAAGGGTTAACTCATATATGATATCCCAAACCCACTATGTAATGTACATTATTTCTTGTCATATCCCTGGCATCCACGTGTCCATTCATTCCCCCCTATTATCTTGTATTCGTTTGCTGGAATGCTCTAGATAAGGTCGTCCATGTCTTCCCAGAATTGTGCCTTTTCTGTCTCCGTGCATTCTGTTTGAGGTGCATAGGCTGGTATGATGTTGATTAATTGTTGATCATCCAGAGCAAATTTAACGGAGATTAAACGGTCGCTTTTCCGTGTGACATTTATCATGCGACATTAAAAGAAACGGGGTGACAATAGTCTAAACTATTGCCACCCCGTTTCTTTTATTATCTGTGCCGTAGTAGATAACCTGGTAATCATTCCCTATATCTTTCGACTTTGAGCTTTTCCATTTCGAGAAGAAAAAACCATAATTTATTGATTAAATTTGGTTCGAAATCGAAACTGTTTGACTATTTAATTGGAGGAAATCGAGTCTGACTGATGCAAATCCTGATGCGCGTAAAAAAAGAAATAAACGAATTCAAAAGTCGAGTCGAGCGAGTTTTTTTTCCGACTCGCTCTTGGCCGATTTTGGGTGGTTGTGCCCACAACCTTTTTTGAGAGCTAGATCCGCCCCTGATATTTGCGGTTTGACTTTTTGTGTTAGAGATTATAATTGCACAACACGGAATTTTAAAGCAGAGCTCTATGTTTCGAAGTAGTCCGAAGCGCACTAAACGCGGTGAATGAATTAATCGGTCGAGCTATGATTTTCGTATCATAGTTGTGGCGCGCTCGCCACGCCCACATTACCATTCTAACCTTATTCATCTATTCCGTGATTAGATTATTGTATTATAGTGTAGGAGCTAGCCTGGTGATTTGTATGTAACAGTTATTTAATATACTTAGTGCCCGAATCATAAGGTATTAGAAGCGTAAAAAAGCTAATTTTGGATTGCAACCCGTGTTTAAACAGTTATAGTGATAGGCAAAAAACTTGGCAAGAGTCGTTCGATGCGCAGAAGTCGACTTTTAGGTGTCAGCGGGACGCGGGGTATGACGTAGCGCCGCTCCGAGCGCGCGATTGGTGCGTCAGTAGTTCTCGTTCCATTTGCTCCCGAATACACTTGCGTACACGAAAGTTGTACCCTTTGTTTTTGTTACGAGTTGTTGTTTTCAATTTAGTTTTTGTTACGTTGATTACAATGCCAGGACCAAATACCGTTTTACGCAGACTATTAAAACGTCAGAAAGAACAATTAGACACTATAGTTAAGGAAAGTTGAAATTCCGAATTCGTCACTGTCTTTAGGACACCGGGAAAAAGAAGAATAAAAGGGGTAGCAGTTTTATTAACTAATTGTGACGACGAGAACATATTATTTTTAATGTCTTTTTTTTATTTATTTTTTTTCACTTTTAACCCCTTACCGCATATAACGCCATATATGGCTTTGAAAGTTTTTTTTTTTCAGTTTATTTAAATATTGTTTTTTCGTAAACAACATTGAATCCGTATACATAATTTCCTCGGGTAACGGAACGTATTTTTTGTTGTCTATAGTAACTGCAATCAGTAAAAATATTATAGCTTATGTGCAGCGTGTCCGTCCGTTAGAGTGAAATTAATTAGTGCTAATTTTATAAACTGGAAAATAGTAATAAAACGGTGAGTAAAAATCCTTAGAATTTAAAAATACAGTGTTTACAAATACTTTAATAAGATATAGTTATCGTTTCGGCATTTTTTGTGCTTTTTGTTTGCTTTTGAGCTTTCATTTGATATTGCCATATTTGGCTTCGTATGCATTTTTGTCAAAAACATTATGGGACATATATGGCTTCGCATGCATTCAGGTGCTTTTTCTTCTCTTTGCAGCAATGGACCCTTCTCGCTTCTATGGAACTTCCAGGCATGTAAATCTTATTCCGGGCGATGGTTTCTTGAGTGATGACGATCTGGCTTCTGATCCTGACTATGAACCATACTCACTCCGTGCTTCTTGAAGAAAAAATATTGTTATGCGGAGCATATGCGTAAAGCAGGAAAAGTTGTAGGCAGAAAACGTGGTCGTCCAGCTAGCAACTTAGGAACATTATCCTCAAGTCGAGCCGAAACTCCAACTAGCCGAGTCGACATTCCTTTATTTTCGGAGGCTAAAAACGTGGTCGTCCTACGCGCATCCAAGTCGGTACCCCAACAAGCCGAGGTGCCACTCCAACCAGCTTGCCGGACTCGCCCGTACCCAATAAAAAGCACTAAAACTCCAGCCAGGCATGAAGACGTACCACTAGATTCTGTACGTTCAGATAACGTGGAGCGTTTCCCCGAGTGGACCAAATCAAGTTGACAAATTAGGCAGAACTGTTCGAAATTCCATTCGTTTACCAAATGTGGGAAATGCAAAGTTAACTTATGTTACAATGACAAAATAAATTGTTTCAAAGATTTCTATAAAACATAATTTCATTTTTTAATTAATGTATACGCAGCCATATATGGATCAGTATATTTCTACTAGAATGCATACGATGCCATATATGGCTTCGTGTAGTAATTTCCAAAATAAGTACACAAAATTTTTTTTTCGCTTTAGACACTATGTAGGTATAAGAAATAAAAGATGATTTCAGTAAAGAAAAAATTTTTCATCATCTCCTTCATAATTCATGCAATAAGGGGTTAAATGTATTTATATATTATATCTATTTTATTTATAATACCGAATTAACTAATGAATTCCTCTTCTTTCTTTAACATTCTTCTGAACAGACATGATTAAAAAAAAATGATGGCAATAACCATAGAATAATGGCAAGCAGTAAAAGTGACCACTTTTTTGTTCCACTAAGTGCACGATGCGTGAACTTACCCCCACTACGCCAAAACCTTGCCAACTTACGTGCCGAGGACTATAAACACTGCACTGTATCTTTGGCCTTTTTTTATAATTCTTTATTTTTATAGTAGGATCGCGATCGCGAAGTAGTGATGACGAACAAAACTCGCGCGTGAGTCCCTTATGGACTAGCCCCACCGACGTGGCCGCCGCATGTACTTGCGTTTTCGATACCTACACGCGGATACAGGCCTGGCGTCATATACGTCATCTAACAAATGCTTGCACTGTATGGAGACTGGACAGGCCCACTCAAATCTGTGAGCATCTTTCCTCAAAAGATCGCCTCAGATGCTAACCTACAAGGTTCCCATATGTTTTAACAAATATAGATTGTATGGACTTCAAAAGAGACGGATCCCTGAGTTTGTTTCGGTGTTTCTTCTCAGGGTAGTCAGTTAGGAAATACCGGCCTCACCTAGTTTAAATTTATGAACAAAAAAAAAATGAGGTGTAAAAGTGTTATTTAATAACCCATTTGCAAAATAAAGATCATTTATCGTGCTTTTGTTAACATCGAAATATTTCAATTTGAAAAGGTCGTTTTATAATCGGTATCCTGTCCATAAACAGCGCCTTAAAATGATCGGTAGGATCAATAAAGTCAACCGTTGTAATATGTCGATTTAAATCACTTCATCAATAGACGCATTTTCATAGAATTTTCATTTTCCTCCAAAAGTAATATTTATTTTAGGTTTCTTGCTTTTTGGTGCATGCACCAAAAACACACAAAAGGATATGATATACATTACACTAACATTATTCACACAAAACTCCTAGTAGATAAAAAAAACATTCTCACTAAATCCATCACCACTAAATCCCAGTGCATGCTCACCCAAATCTTGGAAAAGGACAGAACCTCGCGCGGCGAACGCTTTCGCTCACGACTCCTGGTGCTTCGTTTAGCACGTTCCTGTAATGTTAAAATGCCATTAGTACTGGCACAAAACAAAGCCATCATTAGCGTTGAAAGACATTCTTCATAGGATATAGACCAAGCATTGCCATATCCATGGTATAATAATATACTCCGCCTAGTATTATTTTCCCACGATGGCCTAAGACTACGTCACGATAAGTGTTACTATTAATTGCCTTTTTCAGTAAATTTAGGTACTTTCTCATTTGGTTAGTAAAAATAAAATAAATTACTAACTAGCTTAACTATTTAGTGACTCGTGTGATTCATCTATTTAGTTTTGTTTTATTGAGTTATTAGTTCATAGTTGCTTTATTAAGTAAAAAAAATGCATTTTGCTCAGGTAATTCAATCACACATAGTTGCAACACAACAAATTGACAATTGTCATACAGATGGCTCGCTATTTCATGGCTATCGTCGTGTCACTCAAACCTATAGCGTTGTTTCGCTCGGTGAGTAAAATACTGTGTTCCCAAATATTAGTGGTGAACTGTGAAAGATGCACAAGAAAAATGCTTAATTGTTCCGTACTAAACTGTAAAAACAGAAATGAAAAAGGCGGTGTAATAAGGTATTTTTCTTTTCCCAGAGAAGAGAAGCTACCTAATGCGTGGATTTAATATTGTAGACCGAAAACAACTATAAGAACTGGTATTTACCTTACTACATATTATTTCGTTAATCTTCGCGTTTTAAATTCCATGTAAAGCATAGGTACCTTAACACTAACTTAATCTAACTAGTTTATACGGAATATGTCCTCAAATTTCAAAAATATGGCCGCCATTTTCAAAATTTTTCTGCTGATTATATTTCATCTTTCAGGTAGTGTGTGTTCAGTTCATTTTTTATCATCTGACTATCATAAGTTGGGTTGCCACCCGTACTTTAAAATAAAGTATTGTACGTTATTTCAGGTAATTATACTCTATACTTTATGAGAACAATAAAGTACACGAAAATACTTAATTTCGCATGATTTGATTTCTTTAGGATTTTGAAAAGTTTAGTCGTAATAAACAAAGCGTCTCTGAATTTGATAAAAAATGAATTACTTATTTACTTTAATTTAAATATAGACTGTAAAGATGCTGTACTATTGTTTAGTAGAGATACTAATTTGATACAAACTGCAAAAAGTAATAAGAAATATGTTTTTAAACATAATTAGCTCCCCGCCCCGACTTCGCCCGGGTACAATTTTTCTTTTGGTATCATACAGTTTTCTTTCTAAACCCTATCCAGACAATTACGAACACTTAAGACATCACATTAGAAACCTCTAAAATAATCATTGTTTCTCTACTATATTATGCATGTATTATACATATAAACCTTTCTCTTGAATCACTCTATCTATTAAAGAAAACCGCATCAAAATCCGTTGCGAAGTTTTAAAGATCTAAGCATACATAAGGACAGACAGCGGAAAGCGACTATGAAAATAAATTGTACTTTATTTTGATGCTATGTACTTTTTTTTCTTACCTATTTTATCCAATGTACTTTAACTGCAAACAAAAAAGGTGGCAACCCTAATCATAAGCCATTGAAGCATATTTTGATGAACGCTCCTGATCCATATCCTGTCATTGTATTGACAATGACAGGATATGGATCAGGAGGAGGAAAGCAACATGACAAGGTCATGTCATTGGACATGACCTTGTCATGTTGCTTTGATAGTGCAAACGTGCATTTAATATTCTTCCACAGTTATTTATTAAATAAAGAAATTGAATTGAATAATTCTATTTATTTATATTTTTCCAAGTATGCTATTTTTTCATGAGAACTTTCTACTAAAGATTTCAACTGTTTGTAATAGGTAAGCTTTTTGTTTCCGACTTCGAATTCCTAAATCGGGTTAATGCTCTGTCTCGTAATGACATTATGAGCTTGTTTGTGTCGTCCGTAATCCAGGGATATGATAGCTCCTTAACAGTGCAATTTTTAAGGGGTGCGTGAACATCAAATAGACTTATCATGCAGTGATTAAAAGTATCAAGAGTACTTATTGTATTTTTATCTTTTTCCCCACTTAAATTTTGAAAACCGCATTGCAGCTGATGACGTATTCTTAAGCTAATCACGTGATCCAGCTGACACGGTTAGAGAATACTAGTCGGAGTATATTATTATACTGCCGTGATTCTTTAAAAGGCAGTCTGACAATTTACCGATTTTGAGTTAGACATTGAGCGACATCAGGAAAAAAGGCGCGTCGACTTATCTAACCCAACGAATTAGGAATGATATAGAACACGAACTCCGCTCAAAAATGGTTCCACGCAAAACACAATCAAGTAGGCGGGGTGAAAAAAATACAATCAAAGCGCCTCTCAGTCTGACGTGCGCTTAGTGACAGACGCCAGAATCGTGTTGATTAGTGAAAAATCCAAGAAAAAGCTCGTTTCTGAGGGATAAAAATGACCTCCTGCGAAGTAAGGTGGTGTAAAAGACGGAAATAGGGAAGTAAAATACTAACTGGGATAGCTTATCACTCATAAGTTAAATAATTTCGAGTTTTATTTTCATACAGACAACCACGAGTTGTCAGTATTATGCAACAGGTAGCCATCCAGTTTTTAATACCTAACTATTATATATTTTATATTAAGTACAGAGTTTTATAAATTGGATGGAATGGTTTGCCTGTGTGTTTCTTATTTTAGTTTCCCCAAAAAGAGATTCGACGACTACAGTGGATTGCAGCAGTCCGCTTAGAAAAAAGAGAGGATGACTGGTTACCAACTAATGCCAGTAGGGTTTGCTCCATACATTTTGGTAACGAAGACATATATTCGTCACGCACTGGCTATCGTATGCTAAAAAAATCAACTGTACCTATTTGTACGGTTAGTACTGTTGCACAGCATTTCGTGAAAAATTCGGGTAAATCCTAATAACTTAATTTAAGGATTGCTTAAGAATACAAATTTTAAATCACGTGTAATGTGTTTTATGTTATTAGTAGGTATTACACCACGTTGAAACAATGCAGGTCATTAAATCGGTACTCCGTATATGAGCTGATAAATAGAGCGAGCCAATATTTAGGAGATGTTTCTGTCCATTTTACTAAACAACAAAGTTTTGTTTT
This sequence comes from Tholera decimalis, assembly GCA_943138885.2. Classification (NCBI taxonomy): domain Eukaryota; kingdom Metazoa; phylum Arthropoda; class Insecta; order Lepidoptera; family Noctuidae; genus Tholera; species Tholera decimalis. Next base: position 25,013,824 of record OW964569.2, read on the forward strand.
GAGTACCTCGAGTACCCTTAAATTTTGGCTCGTACTTTTTAAAAACCACCTTGTATATTAAATTTACTCTACTCACACATTATATATATATATATAAATCTAGTTTCACAGCTTATAAGCCTAACGCTCTTCTAATGGGGGGTTTGCTAATGAATTCTTACCTTATTTATGTACTTAAAGAAATTAATAATTATTAAATTCGGCAGATCCTGAGGAAATAATGATTTCCATTTAAAATAGGTATTAAGTAAGTAATAAAATAACTGTTTCGTTTCCAAAGGGTGTTGTCCAAATGCTTGAAATGGACAGAAACTGCGAATAGTCCTTTATTATTTTTAAAATAAAATATGTACAATGAAATAATTTTCAAGGTTGTTTAAGTAGGATATAAAAATATGGAAATCATTAAAATATTTAACCTGATATCCGTTTAATTCACTCTTATTTTTATTGGAGGTCAGTGTTTATTTGACACTAGCAAGTGGCATTCAGCCAAACAGGAATCGTAAAATAATTTCTAACGAATTAGTTTTGCAGATTTAGTGCACAGTAATTATTAATTTAATATAATTCGACCTATGTGTACCATAAATCTAAAAAAAAAAAAATATATGCATGTCAATATTAAGGTAAAAGCACTAATGCCCGACATTGAACTAAAAGATGACATTTTCGATAAAAATCTTTTCTATTAAGAAAACTAATCATTTAAATAACATTGCTACTGATGTTAAAGACACCTAGTGCTATCTATGATACATGCTCAAAAGCTTGCGTACATCGTTAGAAGAAAATTTTAAAATGGCATCAGTTTACAACAAACAGTGTGAGCAAGTGAACATTAAGAGCGTAATTCTTATCGTTTTTCTTAAGGCAACTGACTTTTAACAGGTATGATTTTATCTTATACATATGATTATTGGCTACTGTTGGTTTCAATAGTATAAATGTATGAAATTATTGATTTATTGGGACCATTTCCTTGTTATTTTGGCTTGTTTTTGTATAAATTTTAACTGGTGTTTACTATTAGTGCCAGAAATGAATCAAAACCTAAAAGATGACATGTGTGTCTTCTACTAGGGTTACATCGAACTGAATTTGTTAGCTTATTTTAATGCAGATTTAGCTTTATGTAGTCAAAATAAAGTTCATGTCTGAGTTTCGTTTGTTTTACACTAGCCTAACTAAAAGAAGACAGTGTCAACTATTAGGGTATACTGGATGTCAACTATTAGTATCTATTAATTTCGGCATAAAGTTCGAGCACGATGCCGCCAGTAAAGGGTCAGATTTTTCGATACTCCAAAGCCAATATGGAAGCAGCCATAGAAGAATGCAGGCGGGGCATTCCGACAGCTTCTGCGGCGAAGAAATTTGGAGTTTCACGCGTAACTTTACTGTACAAAGTCAAGGGAAAGGCACCCATTAGACGTAAAATGGGAAGAAGCTGTTATGTGACCGAACATATAGAAAAAATACTCGTAACCTGGGCAAAGCTATAGTCAATGAAGGTTTACGTTGGACAATCTGGCTGAAAACTAAAACACCAGTTAAAATAACCGAACATAATACTGACAGTATGACTATCAGTGCAGATCCCTTGAATGAATGCCATCCACGTCACAATTTCCACAAAGTCTCTCGCATAATATGGGTGACATCATTCCCAGTCCCTTTAAAAGAGCTTTGTTTTGGCCAACACTTAAAGAAAATTCTAAAAAAGGAAGAAAGAAAAAATACCCTCTGTTGTGTCTTCCACGCGATGGCAACAATATTATGAAAACAAGGAGAGAAAAAGAATGGAATGGAAGAAAATAAAAAATGGAGATTAGAAGAAAGAAGGAAAAACAGAAGAATGAAGAAGGAAGAAAACTTAAGGCTGCTCAGAAATTAGATAAGTCAAAAGGTTGGTAAAAGAAAACTAATAAGACTGATATCTGTAGTGGTTTAAGTACTGAAAAGGAATGGATAGAATCTGGAGATAGCTTAGATGATCTAACTGACGATTGTGACATTGACAAAGATTGAGAAGAAAATTTATATGCAGATGAAGAAAATTAACAGGAAAATAAAATCACGCCCAGTGATTATGTAATTATTAACTTTCCTGGACAAAGAAGTTTCACAAGTTGCTTTTCGTTGTCCAAAAAATATCGGGCAAAGACCTTGAAGTTATGTCAATGGTAAGCTGTGATAAAACCAAAACTGTATTTAAAGAAACTGACAAAGATATTAGTATAGTATAGTAAGTGAATCTCAAATAGTGGAAGTTCTCAATGCGCCAAAAATGATTGATAGGATTAAGTATAAATTTAATTTTCCATTAAATGTTATTACGTAACTTGATGTGTTCTTGTTTGTTATTTAATTAATAATTTTAAAGTAAAAGCTGTACTCGGATTTAATTTTAAAGATTTTTTGTTGATTTGTTTTGATAAAACATAATATTAAAGTGATGTTATAAGCATGTCTACTATTAGTTTCAATTGATGTCTATTTTTGGTGGATTTGATTTTTGATGCTGTCATCTTTTAGTGTCTACGGCAAACCTAAGAAGAATTTAATTTTAGTTAAAAATACGACAGTCTTAAAATATTTTATATGAAAATGTTAATTTCTAAATGTTGCTCTAACAGTTAAAAAAGTTGTATATGTAATTTTTTGATAAATAGATTTGATTTTTGAGAAAGAAGTTCGATTTGTCCTTAAAGTGTCTAGCATTAGTGCTTTTACCTTAATTAAAATCAAATATTTTTTGAATAGAAAACGTATCGTAGGCTGTATGAATCACATCTCCTTTGCCTTACCTACTGACAGACTGACAGTTTGACATTACTGCATTTTCGATTGTTTGTTTACTTGATTCTACAACAGTGCTTGCGAATTGAGTTACGTACGGATTGCTTTTTTATGGTATAGCAACGACTATGGTCATTTTTCGAAGATTTTTATTTTAGTTGTGCACACGATACCCGTTTTTAAACACAGACTTAGGTTGGACCCGCCTAAACGACGACTTGGCATCCTTAACCCTAGACTTATTACGACCAATATTTCAGAAAAAGGTTTGTAACTGACTTCTACCTAGTTTTTTTGATTATTATTGAAATTGTAATGGGTTACCTACGATTTGTAGTAACATTTGGCGTATATTTCACTCTTGTTCATTTCAGGATTTTTTTTATATGGCCGACGGGCATTCCCTTTTATGAGCTTTACACTTTTTGTAAACTTAATGTAAAGAGGTTTAATATTAATTTATAATATTTGAGTTCATAATAAATGACTGACTCCTACTGCATACTGCATTACACCATCTTCGCCGCTCGATGTCACAAAACAATCCATCTCGTTCGCACTCGCTTGATTCGATATTTCAGTTTCAGTCTAACATTATCTTACTAAATAAAAAAAACTTTTTAGCAAAAAATAGAACCGACTTCCATATAAAAACACTACAAAGGCAAAAATAACTTTAATTTCGGAAGGCTGTGTCAAAAACGAAAATATATACAAAACTAAAGACACCGCCTTCCGAAATTAAAGTTATTTTTGCCTTTGTAGTGTTTTTATATGGAAGTCGGTTCTATTTTTTGCTAAAAAGTTTTTTTTTCACGCTTTTTAGTGGGTCGGTTTGTAATTTATCTAGTTACAAAAGCCAAAATGTCAACTACTTATCACCTTTTACAAAATATTGCTTTTCCCGGTGCAGAGCCGTTAATTTTTGAGGAGTTCTCCTGGTACATCACCATCAGCTCTACTTCACCATATGCACTGTGACGAGCATAAAGTGCTTAACATCCATATTCAAGTAATCTAATCGCAATCGACGAAATACTTATGATTGAGTAGTTTCGGTGGCCATCTGGGGTCTTCATCATCAGTTCCACTTCCTCAAATGGTGCTTTTCGAGAGCAACTGCACAAGGTACTATAAGAAATACCCAAAACGCTATAGGTGTGCCTATAATATTTGAAGAGTTCCCTCGATTTCTCCATGATCCCATCATCAGATCCAAACGTGACGACAATGGGACCAACTAGAAAGTATACCCTTTCAAACAAAAAAAGAATTTTCCAAATCGGTCCAGCCATCTCCGAGTTATCAGGTAACATACATATATAATAATAATAAAAAAAAAAGTTCACGATGAATTGTAAACCTCCTGTTTTTGAAGTCGGTTAAAAATAGCGCCCCAAATGAATGAGTTGACGGATCCATGCGCAGAAAATAGCGGGCCATCCACTAACGTTCTTTCCTTCTGACTTGTCCCGTTGTGCAAACTGTACAGATAAAAACTTTTTACCAAAAAATTAAACCGACTCCCAAAAAACACTGCAAAGTGAAAAATAACTTTAATTTCGGTAGTCGGTGTCTTTAGTTTTGTATTTTCGTTTTTGGCACCGACTTCCGAAATTAGTTATTTTTCACTTTGCAGTGTTTTTTGGGAGTCGGTTTAATTTTTTGGTAAAAAGTTTTTATTTCACTCTTTTTAGTTGGTCTATTTTTAATTTACCTAGTTACAAGAGCCTAATTATCAACTACTTATAACCTTTTACAAAATATTGCTTTTCCCAATGCTGGGCCGTTAATTGTTGAGGAGTTCTCCTGGTACTTCACCATCAGCTCTACATCACCATATGCATTGTGACGAGCATAAAGTGCGTAACATCCATATTCAAGTAATCGAATCGCAATCCACTTAATACTTATTATTGAGTAGTTTCGGCGGCCATCTGTGGTCTTCATCATCAGTTCCACTTCCTCAAATGGTACTTTTTGAGAGCAACTGCACAAGTTACTATAATAAATACCCAAAACGACATAGGTGTGCCTATAATATTTGAAGAGTTCCCTCGATTTCTCCAGGATCTCATCATCAGATCCTGACGTTTATGAAAATGGGACCAATATCGAAGTATACCCTTTCAATCAAAAAAAGAATTTTCCAAATCGGTTCAGCCGTCTTCGAGTAATCGATGATCATACATTAAAAAAGAAATATATATATATAAGGTGTATCTATTCATACACGAAATATTTTAAGAGATATACCTATAGGTGGTAAGGAAACCATAGCAACAAAAAATAAAAAAATATCTAGGTATATTATTAATAAAATTAAATAATTTAATATTACTTGACACACATAATAAATACTGGTTCTTTCTTATTTTTAAACATCCACTACGCTAGTTTACACGGGCGGCGGTATTTGAAACGGCGCGCAGCTTTTGTGAATATGATCAAAGAAAAAACATGCGCGCGCAGCGGGCGGCGGGGGCGCCTGCTACCCTTCTCGGCGCTCGCGTCTCAGTCGCGGCGCCTTGCTAGGCCAGTCCGAGCCAGTCCCGCTCAATCCGCGTGTCGCGCCTTAGCAGACAGCTGACACGCGTCGGGCTCGCTCGGGGAACATATTAAACAATGCCTAACTACAGGAGTACCAGAACATGGTGGTGGTGCTACAATGAGGGTGGAAATATTTTGCTCACAGCACAAGCCCTCTTCTTGAAGCGATTTGGGAGAAGACCATCACTGCAGACCATCCTTGGAACTGTACAGCGGCATATGGACTATAGGATCTACATGCCACCAGCTGCAGACGAAGGAAGGCAACGAGTGCCAGTAAGAATCGAGGACGACATCGTCGACTTCTTTTGCAGCACCCAATGGCCAGCACATCAGACGCCGCTCGTGTTTTTAACGTGAGAAAAATGACCGTTTTGCGCCTTCTGTGGGATGAGGGGAAGCACCCGTTCCACTTCACTAGGGTGGAAGAATTAAAGCCGATAAACTTAAATCCACGCGTGGAATTTTGCCATTGGTTACTTGAAGACCCGACGCGGCGCATACTCTGGAGGGATGCTTAACATCTACAACGCACACTGGTGGACATCAGAAAATCCACATATTGTTAGGCCGACGCGGTTTAGTGTAAATGTGGGGTAGGGCTTAAGACCTGGTTTATGGTAATGACGGCCATACCATATCAAGTGTGGAACAATTAAAAACGCGAATTGTGAACGCTTTCGCAGTGATGGTTAGTGATAGAGACACATAATTAAAAGTGCAAGGAAGAAGGTACTAGGTATGTACATTTTAAATTATTGTAAATAAGTTGATTCTAATTTTTAGACACGCCAAATTATTGTTACTGTAATTCGTAAAAAGCGTCACAATTACGAATTTCTTGTAAAATAGACAGGTTTCCGACTAACTTCACTGCGACATAAAGCCAAAACAATAATAATGTAGAATAATAAGTACCTATTATTTGATTATTGACGGCATTCTTAAAGTTCACATGTGTATGAGTAATCTACTCACCTTACTTACCTACCTATCTAGGTAGGCAACTAACTATCAGCTGACGGATACCTACGACTCGCTCGACACATCTTAATAACCTCACAGAGGTCATTAACATGCGAATTCGAGTTGAACCTGTCAGCTGTTTATTGGTATTTACCTAGCTTACAGATGAAATGAAATAATTATTTATTTTGTAAATTGGTTCTAAATAGTACACTTTTACACGTCATTTTTTTGTGTTTTGAGTAAAGCTTGATGAGGCCGGTGTTTCCTGACTACTCTGAAAAGAAACAACGAACTCAGAGGTCAACGTCTCTTAAAGTCCTTTCAATTCGTATCATCGTATGTGATGTAGGTAGGATAGATGTAAATGTAAATGGGTAATAATAATAATTGTAGGTTAGGATTATAATTGAAAAAATATTTTAATCGCATCTAGGTTCCTTTTCGTAAAACTTTAATGGAGTGAATTTAATAATTTGCCTACTTAGCTTTAAATGGTATTGTAATTTAAATTCACATTTATTATCCATTTTTAGCGATACGTTATTAAAATGACACTAGAATGAGATACGAAGTCTAGCTACATTGGTTTATTTTTAACATCATCACGCTTGATTTCTCGGTAGAGATAGGCAGAGGTGTATTTTCGTAAGTCCACTACAGTTCACCAGTGATATTGTTAGGTCTCATGTAAAATGAGGTGGGGGCAGGTGTTTGAATCCGGCAGAACACAGACTGGAGTGCGGTAACCTTCTGGACGCGAAATAACTAGCATGTAGCGCCGTCACGTGGAGACATGCATGCGAAGCGAATACTTGCACAATCTCACCAACACGCGGCTGCTCGACACAGGCGCGCGGGGGCACGTCACTTCACCGCGGCGCGGGCGGGCGGGTCATTCATAGAGTATGGAGTAAAGATTTTATGCGAAATGTCTCAAGCAGTTTTAAAATTATAATAATTACGTAAAATAAAAAAACATTGATAAACATTTTTAGTCGTGTTTATTGTTTCTTTACAAGCTATAGGTATATCTCTTAAAATATTTCGTGTATGAATAGATACACCTTATATATACGCGTCGAATTGATAACCTCCTCTTTTTGTCGTCGGTTGAAAAGCGACGGGATAAAATAAAACCGTTGAAGCCACTAACTAAATCACAATCCTACGTTATTTCCCTTGACTTTATCACAACACGCCAGTCCGACAGGAAAAACAATCCTTCAATGACCATACACACGTTTAGGTACATTCCTGTCAGTTTGCATCTTGTCAGTCATACCGAGGGATTGCGTGTCTGTGGATGGTTATAATCCTATCATTTTATGAAAATTGTTGTCATTTAAAAGGAATGCTCGTCATTTTGAATTATCTTTATGGATTATTTTCATTTTGCAACAAGTGTATTTTGTTTGTTTTTACACCGCCTTCCGAAATTAAAGTTATTTTTGGCTTTGTAGTGTTTTGATATGGAAGACGGCTTGATTTTTTGCTAAAAAAAAATTTTCGCCCTTTTTAGTGGGTCGGTTTGTAATTTATCTAGTTACAAAAGCCAAAATGTCTACTAATTATCACCTTTTACAAAATATTACTTTTCCCGATGCAGAGCCGTTTTTGAGGAGTTCTCCTGGTACTTCACCATCAGCTCTACATCACCATATGCATTGTGACGAGCATAAAGTGCTTAACATCCATATTCAAGTAATCGAATCGCAATCCACGAAATACTTATTATTGAGTAGTTTCGGTGGCCATCTGGGGTCTTCATCATCAGTTCCACTTCCCCAAATGGTACTTTTCGAGAGAAACTGTACAAGGTACTATAAGAAATACCCAAAACGCTATAGGTGTGCCTATAATATTTGAAGAGTTCCCTCGATTACTCCAGGATCCCATCATCAGATCCTGATTTCGTAACAATGGAACCAACTAGAATGTATACCCTTTCAAATGAAAAAATAATTTTCCAAATCGGTCCAGCCGTTTTCGAGTTATGAGGTAACATACATTAAAAAAAAAAGCTCAAGACGAACTGAGAACCTCCTCCTTTTTTTGAAGTCGGTTAGAAAGGAGAAATGTAGTGATATTAGACTTTTAAAATATCTGGCATGTGATGAACCTTCTATTTCTTGGGAATCCATTTTATCCTTTTGGGACGAAGACGAACACAAAATGATAACAAACGAGCGCTCAATCACGCCGGACAAATAAACAGGCACTAACTTGGTCTCATAGCGCATCGCGTCCTTCGCGACGGGAGTGAAGGCGGGGTTTTAATACCGTCATTCTTTCTCGCTCTTGCAAATCCACTGGCGTTCATTCCGTAAGGATTATAGATTCCGGCAGGAATGAACGTTAGTGGATGGCCCGCTAATAAATTTAGTAAAGTATTTTGTTTTGTTTGTGCGCGTGTTGCATTCGTGTTATCAGTTTAGTGGTATGAGTTTGGAACCATGTTTTAGCGGGCTTCGTTAGAGTTATATTTCTATATCATTCCTAATTCATTGATCGAACCCCTTTTTCTGAAACTTATTTAGCTTATGAGATATTTTTTTCATAAAAAGCTGTGAAGTGGTTTTGATACCAGTGCCAAATTTATAAATACTCAAAATCGGTAAATTGTCAGATGACTGCCTTTTAAAGAATCACGGCAGTATACCATGGCCACATCGATCATTCCTCTGCGTTATTGAATAAACAAGTAAAAAAAAATAGGAAACAAATATTTTTAGTAGGAGATTCGATTTGATCAATATGATTGTGTAATCTAAATATATATAACTCAAAGGTGACTGACTGACTGATATAGTGATCTATCAACGCACAGCACAAACAACTGGACGGATCGGGCTGAAATTTGGCATACAGGTTGATGTTATGACGTAGGCATCCGCTAAGAAAGGATTTTGCGAAATTCCCACGGGATCGGGATATACACGGGAAAAACTTCCCACGCGGGTGAAGCCGCTGGCACAAGCTAGTGAATTATAATTACATATTAAATTAATTAAATAACAAATTCTCACCTTATCAGAGCGAGTAGATTTTTCGCGCGTTCGTGAAGTTGACCTATTACTTTCTGCTCCTGAAACTTCACCATCCTTCTTGGTTTTTGATTCACCTGTCTTTTCAGCACCTTCTTTTTTCTCCTAAAACAGTTGAACAATAATAAGTTACAACCTGGCAATTGTGAGGGTCTTTGGAAGCAGTTGGGGAACATTACTAGTTCTATTTATATAAAAAAATAAAACCGACTTCCATATCAAAACACTACAAAGCCAAAAATAATTTTAATTTCGGTAGTCGGTGTTATTGGTTTTGTATTTTCTTTTTTTTTTCACACCGCCTTCCGAAATTAAAATTATTTTTGGCTTTGTAGTGTTTTGATATGGAAGTCGGTTTTATTTTTTGCAAAAAAGTTTTTATTTTCGCGCTTTTTAGTGGGTCAGTGAATTTTCCAAATCGATTCGTAAATGACGGAGTTATGCGCGAACAAAAAACGCAATGCAGAGTAAACGAAAAGATCATCAAGGTAAATTATTTTTTTCGACTTTTTTTGATTTTTCAGAAACGGCTCGTCCGATTTCGATAAAATTTTCATGGGACCATTTGGGAAGTATATCCTTTCCAACAAAAAAAGAATTTTTCAAATCGGTTGGCAAGCGACGGAGTTATGCGTGGACAAACATAAAAAAAAAAAAAAAAAAAAAAAATACAAACATCCGAATTGAGAACCTCCTCCTTTTTTAGAAGTCGGTTAAAAAAGGTACGATTAAAGAAAGTTGGATGAAAAGCTTCCAGAATCAAGTTGTACTTAAGAAAATAAACTAAACACCCATATCACAGATTACTAAATAGTTACTTCGTAACAGATACATCACTCTCATACAAAAGCGAAAATACCTACGCTATAATAGCCTACAAAATCTATATACATATAAGTACGCACACAGAGTTGAGATTGTATTGTCCGCCGCGCGACCCACGTGCGAGCGCGTCATCGAGTGAATATGCTAGGGTTGTACCCATGGATATAATACTATATTTCTATGGTTGTACCTATGATAATATTGATAATAAAACGAATGTTGTAGAAAAACAATTATTTTTTTATTTGTTGACCAAATATGTTTCTGAATTCCCAATTATTAAATTTTATTGTCGAAAATATCCGAAACCGCTACGATATCGATACACGAAGCGGTAGGCATATAACGCGTGGCCTTGAGCGAGTGACAGACGCCTGCCCATATTCTCTATAGCCCTGGTTTCCAGTAAATAAGGTAATTGAGATATGCATGAAAAAGGGCATTACCTCAGTCTCTTTAGCTTCATCCTTGCGTTCTTTACTAGAGCGACGTTCGGAGCGAGCGGACGGCTGCCGACGCGACGATGATTCTGACTCTGACTTAGCCTTCTCCACAGAAATCATACGCCCATGCAATTCTGGAAAATAATCGAATTAAATGTTGTTCCCTACCTGCATATTCATTTTTAAATTGTCATCCTTATTGTAAATACCTGTTCTATGTAAGTTTTTAATACAGTTCTCTGCGTCTTGAGCACTAGCCATTGTGACATAGCCGTAACAACGCGAACCTGGTGTTCTAGCATTGGTTACAACTTTGGCTCCAATTACCTGTAATGTAACATTTATAAATAATAAATCAAATTATATCCGAATCCTGTTTGTTCATTTTGGAGCTGGATCATTGTCAAATTTTGCACTGGTAAACTTGTCCCCAAAGGTAAGAAGGATGATTGTTACAGAAAATGATTTAATGTAAAAAATTTGATTGAATCAATACAAAATAGATTGTAATAGCGACTCTGTTACTTGTAGAAAGAAGAAATAAATAATTACTGATAATACAGTATAGATATTTGGGAAAATAACATAGTTTACAACTGTTAGTATCCCAAACACACATTCAAAGTATCAAAAAATATGAATCAGCAAAAACCTGTGCAAAATTTGAGAATGACCAGCTGCATTTTCTAACAAACCAAGCAGATGTAGCTGAATACCAATAATTTATATCTATTGAGTACATATCAATTATAGATATGCACTCATTAGATATAAATACAATTGAAAAGTGTAAAAATTTGTTTGTTTAAACGTGATCTTCGAAAGTACTGGGTTTGGTATGGAAGTAGTATAAGCTACTTCCATACCAAACCCAGTTGAACAAAAGGTTGAGGAAGGCTATAGGCGAATTTTAACCTGACTGCAAAAAAGGAGTGTTAAGTATGGTTTTTATCGTGATAAATTCCGTGGACTGAAGCACCGCGCAACTGCTAGTCTCTTTAATATAATTACCATTAGCTGTTGTTGAGTAGTACAAAATCCTTAATTTGGTAAGACAGATTTGACAATAAGAACTATACTATGAATGACAGCCTGAACGAAAATTAATATTGCATGAAAACGAGTATTACTTTTCCATGTTTGCTGCACAACTGTTTTAAGTCCTTAGCGCGAGTGTCACCAGACAGCCCGCTAACCCATAAGTTCCTTGCTCCACCTTCTTTAGTGTCATCCTTCTTCTCTTTCTTGTCACTGTCACCTTCTTTATCTTTATCATCTAAAAACATATTGTAAATATGATGAATGCTATAATTATCATTAAAATGTTCTGAAAATCTATAATTAAAAAAATAAATACCTTTTGTTTCCTTGTCATGCTTTTCATCTTCATTGCTGAAAAAGTAATCAGAGTATTATTAAACAATAAAAAAACATGTTTAACAATACATGAAGATTGGAATATTTGTTTATTTACTAGCAAAAGTCCCATTAATTGTGCAGTTTCGTGATAATCATTTTAGAATTTCCATAGTGACACTCATCACCTACAAAGTTTTGCACCATTACTCCACTGCATTACGCCAGGATGTTGAGGGCAGGTCCACGAAGTTGCATGAGTCGCTTTATGCCAGCAGAACACCGCTCCGCAACCGCTGACATCCGACGCAGATGCTCCTTTGAATTGTCTTCAGGTGTAGACAATACACATCAGCCTGGCGCGCGAAGACCGCAGATGAAGACATCATCGAGGTATGATGGCAGGTTGTTGTCATCAGATCCATAGAGCAGCCAGGACTCCAAAACGTTTGGTGCAAAACTTTGTAGTGATAACGAAAAGAAAGTATTGGATGTCGGAATAATTCGGAGTAGTTATAGATGCGCGTGGGCGGCGACTCGGCGGCCGTTGACGTTCACCAACCTAGTGGCGGGGACTTCGGAGGTTACTTGTTGGTCGTCGGCAGGCTCGTCGTCGCCGTTCGCCGCAGAGTCCGCCGGCGCAGACTTGTCGCTCGTCGGCTCGCCCGCGTCTTCCTCCTCCTCTTCTGCCGCCTCATCTACGTCAGTCGTATTTATCAGCTGAGTCAGCGCAGGTCGCTCGCCGATAGTCGGGAGCGGCCCACTCTGCCTCTCCTTAATCTTGCCACGGAGTGTCGACATTTTCTTGATGTTTTTCACACTTGTTTGTTGTTTACACAAAAAATCCTGACCTGAAAACTTGATTGGACATTAGCACCACCATCTGGATATGGAGCAGCATAGAAGCTATGAGCTACTATGTCCATAGTAAAGCATACATAACTGTAGAAAGCTGGAACGTTGCTGTGACCGGAAATGACCTGCCACTTAAATTACACAAAACACCACATCATTGTAGAGGCACCAGCCAGTTTGTGCTCATATCAGTGGTAATCCTCCAAATGATTAATTATATCATCAGTCCTCTTTCTGTTAGTTTTGGATGTATTGTGTTGCAGCTGTTTCTAGCACGATGCTCGTACACATTTTCTTCTGGTCTATAATACTTTCCACTGCCGTTTACCGCAACTATTTAATGTGTTATTTCAGTATGATAACAAACATTGGAGCATCAGTACCTCTACATTATTGTTTTATTCACATACTACAGGTTTCTAGAGTGGGTCATATACATTTAAGTTCATCTGATTAGGATTAAAATAGTGTAGTTATTATTTACTATAACTGATCATTATTTTCATATTAACACATTGTATGTACAGAAAAAACCAAAATAAATTCTAAGCTTACCTTTTTTGTCTATTTTAGAGTTGTTATCAGCCTGAAAGAGATTAAAAATAATAGTTAGTATAGACATAATTGCATTTTTAATTAAAATGTTTATATTAGTCATGTTAACTATTTGGCATTATTCCAATTTGGGACTATTTATAATATCTGAAACCAGAATTGATATAATTTTGGAATGAAAGCAGTATTTGAAGAAATGTTAGAAAGTCTGTGATTATTAAAAAAATAAGATATTTAAAATAAAACAATACAACTATATTTTAACAACATAAATATACTAAATACATAATAATAATATGTATATTATAATAATGTTTATTCATATACATTAAATAAATATTTTGTGTATTAATGATGATTTTTACAATGTATATTTTAGTCTATTTCCATCATGAACCCATTTGATATTTTGGAGGTAACTGGTGGCAGTTTAACTGTTACGCTGAAGAAATAGAAACGTACCTCTTCATTGAGCAACTCATCATCACCCAGATCCAAGTTGATACTGTCTTCTCCGTCAGTGTTGTTTTCTATTTTGTGATCATCTTCTGTTTTGGTATCCTTGTCAAGACACGGTTTTTTAGGTTGTGTTGCTTCAGGTTCCTCTTTTAATTCCCTTTTTCTATTTAATTTCTCAGTTTCCTCAACCTCCATTTTAGCTTCAGCCTTAGGACTAGTTTTGTTTTGTTTCTTATCAGTCTGCTCTGTTTCTTCTTCTTCGCCAGCGTCGTCCTGTACGATCATATCCTCCATAGCCGGAGTCTCTTCCGACTCCTGTTCGGCAGGATTCGTGCTTTCAGATCGCCTGGTCCTTTTTGCAGGAGTTTTTAACTCTACAGTAGCCAACTCAAAAGAGAACGTCGCTGGGTCATGTCCTTCTTCTTCCAAATGCTAGAAAGATATCATCAATAATGTATAGAATACAATACGGATGAGTGTCATACCTATTCTAACTATTACACGTCGCATAATTACCTTGGACAATCTTTGTACGAGCACACCGCGAACGCCGCTTTTATCTAGGTTGCGCTTTTCACACTCTGCACGCAAGTCTATAACTCTGAGATCGTTCAGCAAACGCTTCTTGTCCGACATCGTCTGGTTTTATTTTGGGAATGCTTCTAATAATAACTCACTACGCCTTGTAAATTTTTAGTAATATATACGAAACAAATATTCCCACACACGAATGACGATAAGGATAAAATGGCGGAGCGGAGGCGGCGTTTGGAACAGGAGACCCATAGAGTAAATAGTAATCAAAATCATTCATATCACACAGATAACAAAGATAAAATACGAAAATCGTTTTTCATTTATTACAATAGCGTACAATGCGTGTTTTAATCTCTGTTTTTTAATTTAAGGGATTACAAGGGTTTAGTCTTAGTCAGGGGGGTGAAACTCCCGAAGAAACTTCAGACAAAAATTTGCCAAAAAAACTAGTGACATCTTATGTCTGGGGTCAACTTAGTTTTGTACGTAATGCGTTTGTTTCGCTAATAGATGGCAGCAGCTACGATATATTTATACATATATGATAATCAAAATTAATAAAACAATATTATTTGTATCGAAAAATTCATAAAACATTATTTAATGTATTTAGGCACCTAATTCACTAAATCACTAAATTAAATTTCATTATAATTTTACTGCATCATAGACTCTATACACCTCGCTTGTTTATGAAAAACAAAGAAAAAAGAAAAATATAAAACTGTCACAAACAGTTTGACAAATTTCGGAAAAGCGCGGGAACCTTCAAGATTGTTAGGCGCCTTTTTTTCTTTAAAAAAAAAACTTAATTTGTAATAAATAAAAAGCAACTCATTTTTGAACAAATTTAATAGTAATTAACGTGGTAGAGATGGCCCGGAGCCGTAAAAAACGTAAAAAGGAACATTCGGCTGAAGACGGAGAGGCGGAGTCGGTTGATAAGGGCTCAGCGTCTGACGTCGGCTCTGTAATATCCGAAGAGGATACTGATAAGTATACTCCTTTTAGAATCCCAGATTACGTCCGATATTACCCCGAAGATGGTGGTAATTTTGAATATATCGTGTTTCTAGAAAGTATAGAAGAAGATAAACCCATTGGCTTGAGGGATATGATGTCCCTTGCAAATGCAATTAAGCGTTACAACAAAGGTGTCAAACAACTGCAGCGGATTAACAAGAGTAAGGTAGGTGTCATATATGAAAGACCAGCACTGGCCAATGCTGCTTTAAGTAATAAAAAGTTTCTTGACGGTCACAAATTAAAAGCGTCAATCCCGGCTGCCGCTACGGAGGTTACTGGAGTCATCACACATGTCCCCATTGAACTCTCAAATAAACAAATTTATTCCGCACTAACAAGCACCAAGAACATCGTCTCTATAAGACGTTTTATGAGAAAATTAGTGGAGAATAAAACTGTAAAATATACACCAACAAAAACAGTATCAATTACTTTCTCATGTCCAGTTTTGCCAGAGAGTGTCGACCTCGACAGTTGGCGTTTTGAGGTAAGACCATATATTCCTCCAGTGAAGCAATGCCTTAAGTGCTTGAGATATGATCATATTGCCAAATTCTGTAAAAACTCTGAGAGATGTTCAATTTGTGGAGAAGCACATAATTACAAAGCATGTATAGTTCCCGCCTCGGGTGCAAAATGCTGTCACTGCTCGGGCAATCACATTGCTATATCTTCTTTATGCCCTGTAAAAAAAGAAAAGATTCTGCTACATAAACAAAAATATGAGAAAAAAAGAAGTTATGTTGAAACTCTTAATGACACAAACTTTCCGAAACTAAACAAAACTGATCAATTTCTGTCACTCTTAAATTCAGAACTGATTTTAAAAACTATTTCAGAATCAATAGTTAAATTAATAACACAAAATAAAATGAATGAAAAATCAATTTGTAGTACTAGCATTAAAGATGTCCTGCAAGAATCCTTTAAAAATATTAGGTAGGTATTAAAAAATATATATTTTAATGGATTATTTAAATATAGTCCAATGGAACGCTCAGAGCTTATTACACAATCAACATATTTTCAATAACTTTTTGTTGGACAATTCTATTCATATAGCTTTAGTTTGTGAAACTTGGCTTAAGCCCCGTCACACTATCAAATTTCGTGGTTATGATGTAGTCAGACTTGATTCAGGGAATGCTCATAATGGTGTCGCCATTATTTTACATAAATCTATTATGTATACTAAAATAAACACAATCTATGATGATTCCTTACAAAATATAGCAGTTCGTATTAATTATGCTAATAATAAAGAACTTACTATTGTAAGTTTTTACAGTCCAACTAATTGCAACCCTCCTTTTTCTAAAACAAAATTAGATAGACTAATTCAATCTTTTCCTCGTCCAATTTTTTTAGCTGGCGATTTTAATGGTTTGCATACAACCTGGGGATGTTCAGCTTCTAACTGCAGAGGTAGGGATATTTTGGATTCCATTAATAAAAACAATCTTGTTCTTTTAAATGATGGTCAAACGACTACTGTTGGTTCCCACACTTGGAGGCGAAATGCTCTTGATTTGACCATTGTCTCTCCTTTGCTAGCCCTGGAGTGTGAATGGTCAGTTCATGATGATCCTTTAGGCAGTTACCACCTTCCTGTAATTACAAAATTCTTAGTGAATAACAATAATTCTTCTAGCTTTCATATACCTGACAGTATTCCTCTTCCATTTTCTTATAATTTCAATACTGTTGATTGGAAAACATATTCATCCGGCATTGATGCTCTTTTGTGTAACTTTTCTATAGACAGACACAATCCTTTGCTTAGCTATAATAAATTTATTAAACTCTTACATTTGGCACTAGTAGATTCAATTCCATCTCCAAGGCGCTACTCCTCTGATGGGGGGCAGGCTCAGCCCCTTTCAACCTCTAACAGAAAGAAAAGAACTCCACTCCCCTGGTGGAATGCTAACTGCAGCAAAGCTGTGGAAGATAGTAAAAATGCTTACTTAACTTTCAAACACAATCCCTCTGAAACAAATTACCTAGCTTTTAAGAAACTCCAAGCAAAGAAAAAGTTCATTATCAAGTATGAAAGAAAGATGAGTTGGTTGAAGTTGTGTGAATCTTTCAACAGAACTACACCTATGTCTGTGGTCTGGTCATATATGCGTAGATTTAATAAAAGTTCTGCATCCACATCTCAAAATAATAACATATATTCTTGGATCCCCGAATTCCTTAAAAAATTTACACCAGATACAGTAGAGCCAGCTTTTATTTTCAACCCTTCTCATCCTGTTTCTCCTAGTAACTTTCACTTAATTAAACCTTTTACATTTGTTGAATTTACTACAGCAATCCATTCTCGTAGGGATACTGCAGCTGGCCTCGACCATATCTCTTATAAAATGCTAAAAAATCTACCTGATCAATCTAAATTAGTTTTGCTTGAAATCTTCAATCTTCTTTGGCAGCATTCTCTAATTCCTGAAGATTGGAAAACTGATTGTCTTGTTCCCATTCTCAAACCCAACAAAGATAAAAATAGTTTTGACTCTTACAGACCTATAGCTTTAACTTCATGTATGGGTAAAATCTTCGAGCAACTTATCAAACAGAGGTTAGAACATTTTATTGAGAAGAACCATATACTACCTTCGAATCAATTTGGGTTTAGGAGGGGTAAGTCTTCAAGGGAAAGCATTGCTAATTTACATCTCGATATCTTTGAAGCCTTCAAATCAAGGAATGCTCTTGTCAGTGTTTTCTTTGATGTGGTAGGTGCATTTAATAATGTTAATCATCATATACTCTCTTCAGAATTGGCCGCTGTTGGTTTGCCTGCAAAGGTGATAGAATGGATATATAACTTTTTGAATGGTAGAAAAGTATTTGTTAAGTGTAAAAATAGGCTTATAGGCCCTAGGTATTCTTACAAGGGCACTTGTCAGGGCAGTATATTGAGTCCTTTAATATTTATTTTATACATCCACAAACTTAATATTATCCTAGGCACTGAAGTATCCAATCTCCAGTTTGCGGATGACCTGGTAGTGTACTGTGTTGGTAATAATACCAGTACAGTATGCTCCAAGCTCAACATTGCCTTGTATAAACTAAATTGTTACTTTAATTATCTTGCATTAGACATTAGTATAGATAAATCCAAGGTTGTAGTTTTTAGCAATATTGGGCCTTTTATAGTCAATATTAAATATGACAACACTGATTTGCCTGTGGAGAATAGTGCAAGATTTTTGGGTGTTATTTTTACAAGCAACCTCTCTTGGAGAAAATATGTTGATTGTATATGTGACAGAGCTCAAAAAGCCCTAAATGTCCTGAGGTCTCTTGCAGGGACATACTGGGGTTCAGACCCTAAAATTCTTTTAAAATTATACAAATCCCTTGTACGAAGCCACTTTGAATATGGTTACCTCTGTTTTTCCTCAGATAGTCAATTGGTAAATAAACTAGATATCCTTCAAAATCATAATCTTAGACTTATTACAGGTGCCATGAGAACTACTCCCATTAATTCTTTACAAGTAGAATGTAATACTCCCCCCTTAATCTTACGCTTTCAGTATCTCAAATTCTGTTATTTACTTAAACTTTTCTCTGTAAATCATCATCCTCTGATTAAAAAGTTATTTTCACTTCACATTAAGTATCCTGTTAACACTCATCTGACCAAAAATATTCCATTTATGCTTTTTGATTTTTCATTCATGATCAAGTTAGATGGTCAGTTTAAATTTCACAAATCTAATGAATGGGTGTGTTATGAGAAAGAGTTTGAATGTCTATTTCATGAGCTGGATATAGTAATTGACAACAAATTAAGAGATCGGCAAGAAGTCTATAACCTCTTAGATCAATACCCAAACTATCACCACATTTATACAGATGGCTCTAAAAGTAATGAAAGGGTTTCTATGGCTTATGTCATTCCTCATAAGGAATTTGGACTGGGAGTAAAACTGAAGAAAGAATCAAGCATATTTTCCGCCGAAGCTTATGCCATTCTTGCTGCACTTAAATACATTCAAGACCAATCTGAAAATCGTTGGCTCATTATCACTGATAGCATGAGCGTATTGCATGCTTTGAAAAACTATCAAATCAGTGCTCACACAAACTGCATTATAATAGAAATCAGGCACATACTTCATAATCTTTCAACAAGAAACTATAGTATTACATTTTTATGGACTCCATCACATATCGGAGTTTCGGGTAACGAGCAAGCTGATTTTCTAGCACGTGCGATTGCTGACATTGTTGACAGTGACAGCGGCAGCCCCGTCGACGATGTCGCTATTCCTTATAGCGATTTAATACCTACAATCAAGTCCAAACTTTTAAAAGATTGGCAGGACACATGGACAGAATCTCTTACTAGAAAAGGTACTTGGTATGCTCAAATTAATCAGAATATTGGTAAAAGCCCTTGGTTCACCAATTGCCGTTACTTCAGAAGCAGACAATATTATACTATTCTTTGCCGTTTGAGATTTGGACATTGCCGTTTCAACGCTCATTTACATCGCATGCGCATAATTCAATCGCCTTCTTGCACCTATTGCTCAACAAATGATGAACAGACTCTTGATCATATTTTCTTTCAATGCTCAAGTTTTAATATTCAAAGACTGTCTTTAGTAGCCAATTTATTGAATTTATATGAAAAACCAGAGAATATACCGCGCTGCATTGAAGACATTTTGAAAAATAAAGATACCTATGTATTTATTTACGATTTTATTAAAAACACGATCAAGGACATATGAAACAAGGATTTTAACAAATATCGGACTCGACTTAGAAATAAATTCTATGAGATAATATCTGGGTAAATAACTAACAATTGAATATGGAATATGCATCGGATGTAACATTGAAGACTTGGCTCCGGCCTTATTACACACTTGGAACAGAAACAAATATTACAGACCTGGCTGTATGGGCTTGACTCTTTGCCTGTCCTGACGGACGAAGGGAAAAAAAAAAAAAAATTGACAAATTTCGATTAAATTTCGACAAATTAACAGAAAAACCTTAGAGAAAAACATGTGATGAGTAATAAAATCCCTAAAATGAAGGTAAAATATGCAGCACAAGTGCTCAGCCAGAGGGTGTCTAGCGTTTTACGTTTTTTATCGAGTTAGTATGTTTATAATTTCACATATTTGCATCATTATTGTTACCTAGCAAATTTTGCAAATGTTATTAACCAACATTAATATTTTGTTTCAGAACACAACATTCTGCCCGAAGAGTGCAGAGATTTCCTGTTATTATTTGATAAGCTGATAAGCTCTTGGAATTATTTAATGGTCATTCTTACAAGGGGTCATCAAAAATATATAAGCAGTGCTTAAAAAATAACTCGCTCCATTTCCAATTGTGGTATGATTTGTTGCCTATTTTAGACTCAATTAAATTTGAATCAGTAGTTCGAAAAAATGATTTCATGTTGATTAAGTATGAATCGATTCCATCGGTAAAAAATTGGATACATAATATAAAAACATTTATTGAATTATGGCAATATTTAAATGTAAATTATGGTGTGAAAAATCTATAAACTAGAAATTTTAAGCAGGATCCCTTAGAATTTTTTTAGTGATGTTAGGAGTAATGGTGTGCGTAATATTAATCCCTATTGTAATCAGTTCATGTGTGCATATAAAACTTTGCTGATTAATAATTTTAATTCTGTACATTCTGTAAGAGCTAATTGTGAGAACGATTGTAATAAATCATTTCAATCAATGGTAAATCTGCTTGGTAATAAATCTAATTATAAAGAGAATAATTATATTGATACTTTATTAACTAAAATGAGCAATTATTATAAAAAATAATGTTTCGTTGATTTAAAATGAATCCAAAAAAATCACAAATATAAAAAATAATTAAATCCATCTTCACCGTGTTTTAATTTTTGCCAGCCTCTAAAATCTAATCTTTAGATTTTGGAAGTACTACATCGATTGAAATAAATATTCTAAAATCAAAGATTTAATCTTTTGTCGATTAAAATATTTATTTCAATCAATCTAGTACTTCTAAAATCTTTAAAATAAGAAAATATTATTAACATGTCAGGTAGACACCACCTATCGGATTTTTTCGGTATTAAACTACCGTTACGCTACCTGGCGATCAGGGTCAAAAACTCAATTTTCGAATCATAGAGTGGCGCATCTATCTCAGTATTTATATGTATCATCTATGGTCTTAGTCGACCTAAATCCATGAAGGGCATGTATAATCTGATTTGACTATGAAATTGAAAGTATTGAAACACCCGTCAGCATGAAGATGGCGGGACCAAGTCCCCAATTTAAAATGTATCAAATAAAAGTGTTTGTACTATATAGTATGAGAAAGAGCGAATTTCTAAGCAACTTTAGTTGCCGGTTTGCTTTTGGATATTCACACAATTCGATCAGTTGGTGGTATAAAGGTGAACGCAGACCTAGCCGCACCGCAGTCTCTGCAGTCCCCGCAGTCATCGCTTTTTGTTAATGGCCTCGCACATTAGAGGTGGGCAGAGTGAATCATTTTTGGGATTGGAACATTTGCATCTCGATCACTGAAATGATCCAAAACACTGATAATTATGGCTCATTTGGATCATCGGCTCAAAGGATATAAGATACAGAATGTTACATTACGCATTACGTCGCGGTCGTTTACTAATGAGTCAGAGAAATGTTATGTGGCAACAATACTGAATGTTTAATGTGTATTTTTTTTTTAAATAGATACTAGCAATGTGGGTTGAATTCACATTACTAGCAATCTTGTTAACCCCTCCAACTAAGCTAAATGTGCTTGTATCTGGAGTGGGTTCACAGCAGTAATGTAATGGGTGGGATTTGAACTCGGGACCTCTCAATCACAAGTCCGACACCTTATCCATTAGGCTATATAGTATCTGTTATTACAAATACCAAATAACTTACATTTTCTTTGTAATCATAATCCATAATTCATCCATCAAAACAAATATTTTCTTGTCATGACATTTTTTACGTCAAGGCTGACAAACTGTAATTTCTTCTTCTTTGTAGTCACTGAATGGCTAATAGACTAAAAAGGTTGTTCATACTTTTATTATATAATTGTTATTCACTTTTATCGATAGGACTAGCTTAATATTGTATATTATATTGTGGTTGTCTACTGATTAACGGCATTTTAAATTATAATTATAAATTTCTAAAACACACTCTCAGATTTTATCGAAGAGGTTTAATAAATTATGCTCGAATATAACTGGCTGATCAAATAACTGGCAAGATGGACTATTTTGGACTCTACAATTTGAATTCTGGTACAGAATGAGAATGGAATGGATTTTGAACGCGGAGCTGGGTATAAAAGGCGCTGGGGGCCATCTCCGGGGGTTCAGTCTTTGACCAGTTTCTGAAGAGTTTAGTTCTCGACGAGTTTCGACGAAGAGTGGTGGAAGAGGAAGTGCAGTACCCGCTGCCCTGACTGCTTGTTGAGAGCCTGCTGCCTTGACGCCTTGTTGGGAGCCTGCTGCCCTGACGCCTTGCTGGGAGCCTACTGCCCTGACGCCTTGCTGAGAGCCTACTGCCCTGACGCCTTGCTGAGAGCCTGCTGCCCTGACGCCTTGCTGGGAGCCTGCTGCCCTGACGCCTTGCTGAGAGCCTGCTGCCCAGACGCCTTGTTGGGAGCCTACTGCCAGACCGCCTTGCTCAAGCTGCTGTACGACGAAGACATCGTGGAGGAGAAGGCGATCCTGGAGTGGTCTGCCAAGCCGTCCCGCAAGTAATATACTCTAAACCTCCTCCTCTTCTCTCCTGAGTGTGTCAGTTAGGTAGGTAGGCCGTTTTTTTATAAAATACTGTATATTATTAATTTATTAAATTTAATGGTACAACTATTTTACCCTCTTTTATTGGAGAAGTAGAAGGTATCGTTACAGTTTGGCGCCCAACGTAAAATCATAGCTAGTCGGTTTAATTTTTTTTTCAAAATTCCAAAAAAACTATTACTAGTAACTTTTTTCTTTGGACTCACTTTTTGGCTTAGACTCTTTTTTAATATTAAGTTCTAGGATAGGAGACTCACTCTTTACACTAACACTATACTAGACTCCCTCTTCACACGAACACTAGTTTATCACCTCTTTTACCACTAGTTTATTCCCTCTTTACCTTCTTTTGCTATCTATAATATTAATTTTCAGTCATGGATAGAATTATTCACTTTGAACTTTTAAATAAAGCTGAACTTGAGTATGAAGTTAAAATAAGACTTGAGGAACCAAAAGATACAGTCATACTTCTCAAGAAGCAAATTCTCCAACTCGCGCCTCTTACATTATCTCATGATATTTTAGATTCGGTGCTCCCAGTCAAAACTGACTTAGACGAACTAAACACTACTCTCAATTATATCGAATCCAAAATATTATTGGTAGAGCAGGGCAACAATAAACTTAACAAAAAAATTAGGACTTTTATTAACCATACATTTTTCAGATTAGATAGGATTGATATTGATTTAGATACCACAGAGGAAACTCGCTTCACTCAAACAAAGGAAAGATTTCTCGACTTAGAGTCAAAATTTAATTCTTTAACAACTGATTCCAACGAACTTAATCCACAACCTTTAGAAATCAACCGTCCCTCTTCGACTCCTAGTAGTCCTAATGAGACCATGTTTCATACGATGCTTCCCGACATTCAGTCTCAACCTTTAAACTCTATTCCTAATAATTCACTTAATGAGCTTAAACGAATAAAATACGATGGAAACTCTTGTCCGCGTTCATTTATCCAAAAAATTCAGGAATTTAGTATTTCTAGGAATATTCCTGGGGACAAATTATTAGATCATGCGTTTGAATTATTAACTGATAATGCGTTACATTGGTATCGTTTTAAACGTGACTCTTTGTTAACTTGGAATGCACTTTGTGAAGCTTTGATTACAGACTTTGGTGGTTTTGACTATGACCATAAATTATTAGAAGCCATTAATAGTCGTACTCAAGGCAAGGATGAACCTATTGTTATTTTTGTTTCTATAATGTCTGGTATGTTTTCCAGACTCTCAGAAAAACTTACAGAAACTAAAAAACTCCAAATTATTATTCGTAACATTCGACCTTGTTATTCACCTTATATTGCTAATAATAATATTAACTCTATTCAGGCACTTATTTCATGTTGTCAAAAATACGAAGAGTTTTTGGACAAAGAGAAACGTTTCAGCGAACCACAAACTACTAATAATCCTTTAACTGTTGAATTTAACTATAAACCTACTAATTTAACGCCGAAACCCTCAACTTCTAACACGTTTCCTCCTAGAACAAATTTTAATAATCGTTTTAACAATAAACCTCAAGTTAACACGATCAATAAATTTAACTCTAATGCTTTTTGTGTACGATGCCGCACTAATGGCCACACACTAACTAATTGCTCGCAACCTCGTACATTAATTTGTTTTAGATGTGGCTTAAAAGATGTTAAAACTACTGATTGTCCTAACTGCAAAAAAACTAACAACTCAAAAAACTAAACAACGACTTGGGTAATAAATACTTTAATCAATCTGACTGGCAGGATTGGTTACAAACCATTAAAAATTTCTTCCATTGTTACAAAATTAGTTCATTATACGACAACGAAAAAGATTTTAACCGTCCTTTTATTGATATTTCTATTAATAACAAAATATTTTCCGGCCTACTAGATAGTGGTAGTTCGATTACAATACTTGGTAATAAATCCCACTTAGAAATTTTAAAATTAGGCTTCACGCTATCCAAGTCTTGTTCAATGACGATTACTACTGCCAGTAAACATATAAGTAAATCTCTTGGCTCAATCGACATTCCAATTAGATACAATAATCAAACTCATCTGATCCAAGCCTTCGTATTCCCAAATATATCTCCTTCAATTATTTTAGGAGTCGACTTTTGGAAAAAGTTTAACCTTGTACCACACATACTTTCTTCAGCTTTTAGGCTAAATACTAAATGTTCAGTGGTTACTGAAACTACTAAACAAGTACTTCCTTATAACAATCTTTCGTCAGAGCAAAAAACTATTGCTGATGACATGATTAATCGATTCAAAGCTATTTCCTTCGAAAGTAGAGGAGTACTGGGCCGCACTCATCTTATTAGTCATCATATTGATACTGGTGATACTCCACCAATTAAACAACGTTGCTACCGACTGTCTCCTGAAAAACAGAAAGCTCTCATTAAAGAAGTTGATAAAATGTTAGAATGGGGTGTTATTGAAAAATGCGATAGTCCTTGGCTTTCTCCGGTTATCATTACGCCTAAAAAGAATGGCGAATGGCGATTCTGTGTTGATAGTCGTAAATTAAATTCAGTTACTCGTAGAGACGCGTATAGCCTTCCATTTGTCAATGAAATTTTAGATAACCTTAAAAATGCAAAATTTCTTTCAAGCATTGATATTGCTAAAGCATTTTGGGAAATTCCTTAGAAAGATGAATCTGATAAAGATAAAACAGCTTTTTATGTCCCTGGTCGAGGCATGTATCGCTTTGTTATCATGCCCTTTGGGCTAACCAATGCTCCAGCTACTCAGCAAAGACTTATTATTATTATTATTATTATATACTTTATTGTACACCTTACAATATTTCTATAGATACAAAAAAAATTAAACTAGTGTACAATGGGCGGTCTTATCGCACAGGGCGATCTCTTACAGACAACCTTTGGATGGACAAACTTAAAGGAGACAGATTAAGGGCTGTCAGTGTACAAACATATAATTGAACATAATAATATAAAATACATACAATACCAAAATTATATACTAATAAATATTACATGTATAATTGAGAAAGAAGGGGAAAAGTTATAGGGAGAGGTAATGCTCCTTCACCATTCTTTTGAACGCTGGTAGCGTTTGAGCACGCCTCACTTCTATGGGTAATGCATTCCACAAACGAGCTGCTTGTATGGTAAAAGATTTGTCAAAGAAAGAAGTGGAATGCATACGAATACTCAACTCTAGATTTTCCGATGATCTCAAGGATCTAGAATGTGTGTCACAGAGGAACTGAAAACGTTCCTTAAGATAGAAAGGAGTGAAAGGATTAAATAGCACATTATAAAGTAGAGAAAGTAAGTGAAGATTCCGGCGAAACCTAATAGGAAGCCATTTGAGCTGAGCACGGAAATCAGAAACGTGGTCATATTTGCGCAAGCCAAATATAAACCTGATACAGAGATTTTGAAGACGCTCTAGCTTGTCCAATTGGTTTTGGGTCAAGTCGAGATAGCTGGCATCAGCATAGTCCAGAATAGGGAGAAGGAGAGTTTGTGCAATTGCAATTTTAGTGGAGATGGGAAGAAAATTACGAAGGCGTCTCAAGGAGCCTGCAGACGCAAATACTTTACGACTAACTTCCTGTAATTGTTTAGTCCAAGAAAGGGTGTCGTCAATGTGTATTCCCAGGTTCTTCACAGTGTGACTGAAAGGTATGACGGTGTTATTGAAAGAAACCTGGGGAAGTGCCGTCCAGTCAATCCTGGAGATAGTACGAGAACTACCAACAACAATAACCTGAGTCTTAGCAGGGTTGATTTTCAGCCCAAACTCAGCGCTCCAGTCACCAATTCGAGCAAGGTCCATATTAATAGCTTTAATGGCATCAGCTAACTCTACGAGTGGAGCTTGGGTGTAAATTTGGAGATCATCAGCATACAAGTGGTAGAAAGAAGATAGTCGTTGAGTGATAGCATTTAAAAAAGTACGAAAAGTAAAGGAGATAAAACGCCACCCTGTGGCACACCGGCAGAGGTATCACACCAAGAAGAAAAGGAGTCCTCAGTGGAAATACGCTGCCGACGACCAAACAGGTAACTACGAAACCAGTCAATTACCGATGGAGATATGTTAAACGAGCGGAGAATGCCAAGCAAAATGTCGAAGTCAACTGTATTAAACGCATTACTAAAGTCTAGTAGTGCAAGTACAGTTAACTTCCCCATCTCCATGCCAGACCTTATATCGTCCGAAATATGTACGAGTGCAGAAGTAGTGCTGTGACCAGGACGAAAACCAGATTGGAAGGGATTCAGAAGATTGTACTTAGAAAGGAACGAGCTAAGTTGTTGGTGGACAAGCTTTTCAAGGACTTTGGATAGGAATGGGAGAATAGAAATAGGTCGGTAGTCAGAAAAAGATGCAGGACGAGTTTTTTTGGGTAAAGGGATAATTTGGGCGTCTTTCCAGGCTTGTGGAAAGACACTACTAGAAATTGAGAAATTTAGGATGTATAGAATGAACGGAAGAACGTTATCAAGGATGGGAATGATCATCTTACGGCTGACACAGTCACTACCCACAGCGTTGGACGTAATCGACATAACACTCCTTTTAACATCACAAGCAGTAAATTGACGTATGACAAAAGGAGAATAATCAGGTATCGGAAGTTTAGAAAGATAACTTAAAGTAGCAGTTTTAGTAGCCCTATCTATTGATGGCGAAGTAGAAAAATGACTATTAAGTGAGTTTAATTCAATGTCTTTAGAAATCGTTTCATGAGACTTTTTCCCGATACCTAATGTTTTGAGAAATTTCCAGACCTTAGCTGGATCACTACTCTGAACCGAATTATGGATATGTTGGCGTTTTGCATTTCTACACACCTTGCTGCAGTGAGTGAGTGAAGACTTATGGACATGCTCTTTACTCCTGAATTTGATAATAAAGTCTTTTGTTACTTAGATGATATTATAATCATCTCTGAATCATTTGAGGAGCATATCTCTTATCTACTTAAAGTTCTGGAGAAATTAAAGTTAGCTAATTTGACTATTAACTTCGATAAAAGTCAATTCTTTAAAAATGAACTTAAATACTTGGGGTATATTGTAGATGAAAATGGTTTACGTTCAGATCCAGCTAAAATTAAAGCAATACTCGAATTTCCTACTCCCACTACTCGTAAAGAAGTAAGAAAATTTATTGGAACTTGTAGCTGGTTCCGTCGATTTATTCCCAACTTCAGCACTATTGCAACACCACTTAATAAGTTAACTTCTTCCGGTAAAAATGCCCCTAAATTCTTTTGGGATAAAGACGCTAATCTGGCTTTTAATAAACTAAAAGAAGCTCTTGTTACTACTCCTATACTAGCTTGTCCTGACTATGATCTCCCCTTCTCTGTACACTGCGATGCTTCTAACTTTGGAATCGGAGGTATGTTAACACAAGAAAAGGACGGCAAAGAAGTAGTTATAGCCTATATGAGCAAATCCCTTAATAAAAATGAGCGCAATTACTCAACCACAGAAAAAGAAACCCTCGCTGTAATAACAGCTATAGAACATTGGCGTTGTTATATCGATAATGGTAAACAATTCACTGTTTATACAGACCATGCAGCACTTAAATGGTTTTTAAAATTATCCAATCCATCCGGTAGACTTGCACGGTGGGCTCTTAGGCTGTCAACTTTTAATTTCACTTTAAAACACAAAAGAGGTAAAGACAATTTAGTCCCAGACTTACTCTCCCGTGATTTAACATCATCTCCTCTTGGTGTTAATCCTGTCTTACTTGAACCCCAATCTGTATCTCCAGCATTGGAACACTATAACAAACTACTTTTAGAATGTCGTAACAATCCTGATCAATATCCCAATTATACTATTCGCGAAAATAAATTATTCCGCTATACTCATTCTCCTTACGCACTGACTGAAGATTTCGCGTGGAAAGAAGTTCCTCATCCTGATCTTCGGGAAACCCTTGTCAAAGATAACCATGGGTCCCCAGATCAGCCCCATCTAGGAATTTTTAAGACTTATAAAAAGTTATCACTTCTATATTACTGGCCAGCTATGTTTAGGGATATCGCTAAAATAATTTCTTCTTGTGATAATTGTTTAGCTTATAAACACGCAAATCACTCTCCATTTGGCCTTATGGGTAAACCAAAAATTTGTTCCAGGCCTTTTCAAACTATTTCCTTGGATTTAATGGGTCCTCTACCTATGACTAGACGTAGGAATCAATTTATTTTAGTAGTTAACTGTTATTTTACTAAATATTCCCTGATCTTCCCACTAAAACGGGCTACTAGTACTAACATTATCTCTAACTTAGAAAATTTTGTTTTTCTGGTCCATGGTGTACCTCAAACTATTATTATGGATAACGGATCGCAATTCCAATCCCATGAATTTCGCAACTTTCTTGGGAGATACAACATACCATACATATTTTTTTCTCCCCACTATTGCCCTCAAGTTAATCCCACTGAAAGATATAATCGTACTATAATCACAGCTTTGTCACCCTTGGTCGGTGAAGACCATAGATCTTGGGATATCCACCTTCCTAAAGTTCAATATGCTATGAACAGCACAACTAATGCAACCACTGGTTTCTCTCCTAACTTTTTGCTCTTTGGACGGGAAACAGTTACTTCTGGTTCACTTTATACGCCAACTAATAATCTTGAAGAAATAATTTTTCTACCTAGGGATATCTATGCTACTAACTTAGGTTTATTGTCTGCTACTTTCGATAAAGTTCAGACAGCCCTTCACATTGCCCATACCCGTAACTCTTCTTATTACAACGAACGTCATTCATTTAAAGAATATGACGTAGGAGATACAGTCTGGCGAAGAAATTATATAAATAGTCAGGCTGGAACTTATTTCAGCGCAAAGTTAGCTCCCAAATATATAAAGTCAACTGTAATTCAGAAACTATCCCCATTAGTTTACATATTAGAGGATCCTAATGGCAACCGAGCTAAATGGCATATTAAAGATTTTAAAAATTAATGTATATAATCATGTAAATATATTCACCTTTCGTACTATATTCATGACTCATCTCTATCTTCTTCTCTTCTTTTAACTATAGAGTTCTTTTCGGTTTATTGAAACTCAATAGTTTATTTCTTTCTTTAACTTTGTTCTTAAACTTTAAGAGGCTTCTCTTATATCTGAACTAATCAGATATTACTTAGAAGTGCGTTTAGGTACATATTACCAAACCTTCTCCCTTTCTAACTCTCCAAGTTAGTTTCTTACTATTTATCGACTCTAAAGTTGATCGAAGCGGATAGCAACTTCGTAAAAATAAGCCTTTGCTAAACCTTGTTTTTTATGTTATCGACTCTAAAGTTGATCGAAGCGGCTAGCAACTTCGTAAAAATAAGCCTTTGCTAAATCTTGTTTTTTATTTGATGGGTTTTCGACGCGAGCGGACTGACAGACTCCGAAAACAAGCCTACTGTCATGTACTAATCAGGTCGAGTAGTGATCATTGAATGTGAATCCTACCTGACCTAACTTCGTGAGATGTTGGTGTGATTGAATGAGGCATGTAAGTTATATGAATGTGGATAAACTTTAACCTTACAAAATTTTTGTTCTAGACCAAAAATTTTCTCGGGGTCGATGGGGAAATATAGTATCTGTTATTACAAATACCAAATAACTTACATTTTCTTTGTAATCATAATCCATAATTCATCCATCAAAACAAATATTTTCTTGTCATGACATTTTTTACGTCAAGGCTGACAAACTGTAATTTCTTCTTCTTTGTAGTCACTGAATGGCTAATAGACTAAAAAGGTTGTTCATACTTTTATTATATAATTGTTATTCACTTTTATCGATAGGACTAGCTTAATATTGTATATTATATTGTGGTTGTCTACTGATTAACGGCATTTTAAATTATAATTATAAATTTCTAAAACACACTCTCAGATTTTATCGAAGAGGTTTAATAAATTATGCTCGAATATAACTGGCTGATCAAATAACTGGCAAGATGGACTATTTTGGACTCTACAATTTGAATTCTGGTACAGAATGAGAATGGAATGGATTTTGAACGCGGAGCTGGGTATAAAAGGCGCTGGGGGCCATCTCCGGGGGTTCAGTCTTTGACCAGTTTCTGAAGAGTTTAGTTCTCGACGAGTTTCGACGAAGTGTGGTGGAAGAGGAAGTGCAGTACCCGCTGCCCTGACTCCTTGTTGAGAGCCTGCTGCCTTGACGCCTTGTTGGGAGCCTGCTGCCCTGACGCCTTGCTGGGAGCCTACTGCCCTGACGCCTTGCTGAGAGCCTACTGCCCTGACGCCTTGCTGAGAGCCTGCTGCCCTGACGCCTTGCTGGGAGCCTGCTGCCCTGACGCCTTGCTGAGAGCCTGCTGCCCAGACGCCTTGTTGGGAGCCTACTGCCAGACCGCCTTGCTCAAGCTGCTGTACGACGAAGACATCGTGGAGGAGAAGGCGATCCTGGAGTGGTCTGCCAAGCCGTCCCGCAAGTAATATACTCTAAACCTCCTCCTCTTCTCTCCTGAGTGTGTCAGTTAGGTAGGTAGGCCGTTTTTTTATAAAATACTGTATATTATTAATTTATTAAATTTAATGGTACAACTATTTTACCCTCTTTTATTGGAGAAGTAGAAGGTATCGTTACAGCTATTGACGCTTTTTTTATTGTAATAAGTTGGATTATAAATAAAATCGTTCTTCCTTCATAGGTACTTTATTAGGCAAAAGTCACTTATCTAGTAAACTAAACCTATAATTGACGTAATTCAATGTAGATACCTATATTTACACAAAATTTTCACGTAGTCTTTTAATTCTAAATTAGGAAGAATAATCACTACAGTATGCGAACAAATCGTATATACTATACAGAGAGAACTAAAATATTTTTCTAAATTGGCGCGAGCGAACATAAACAAAATTTGTTAGTGTAAACATTATATGCAAAATTCGACCGTATAGTATTTGCTACGTAAGTTCCTTAATGGTCATTTTTACGTGCATCTTTAACGACAACGAAAATCTGTGAGAGTATGAGTGATACATATCATTTTATTTGTATCTCTTTCTAACTTGCAAAAATCGACCGTATAGTATTTGCTACGTAAGTTTCTTTTACGTGCATCTTTAACGACAACGAAAATCTGTGAGAGTATGAGTGATACATATCATTTTGTATCTCTTTCTAACTTGTACAGATTGTAATGATGTAGCGCGCTCACTCGTGAAGTTGCGACTCCGTAGCAAGGAACATTTGCTCCAAAGTTAAGTGACTAAGCGTATCACTATCAGACTTCCTCTCTCGCTCGCTCAATACTCAGTCGCCTCGCGAGCGACGCGTCGCGTGGAATGAGCTAGAGCAAAGTAATGTTTCAGATCCAAATGATGCGTTTGAAACATTGTTACTGAGCCAATCTTTTGAATCATTTCAATGATTCGAATCAGTGAGTCGGTTCCGTAAAGAGTTACACACGCCTATCGCACATCTATCCGCGCCGCAGTCGCTGCAGTTGTTCCCGTCGCCGCACGCATCGCACTTGCAGTGTTGCCAGATTTTTGAAAGCATTATCTTTAAATGCTCTAAGGTATGACATGTTGAAAATCTGTATGTATGTATACCGCGAAATCTGTATATCTGGTAACACTGCGCACCGTGGATGCGAATGACGACATCCGCGCCGCGCTAGCCGCAGCGTCCACTGCGTGCGGGTGACGTCATCAGCTGCGGCTTGGGGAGTTCGGTCGTTTCAGGGACTGCGGTGACTGCGGCGCGGGTAGGTATGCGAGGTTGCATAGAACTTCATATAAAGAATTCGAATGCAAAGACTGCGGCGCGTGCGGTGCGGCTAGGTCTGCGTTCACCTTAACTCATTAGCGTTTGTTAGATCAGGTCGATTTTCGAAATCAGGTTTTCTAGTTTAAGAAATCGATACGTATCGATTTGCCTAAGTAATCAGATTTTGAAATAGTGTAGCTGTATCGAATGCATGCCTAGTCCAATCACATTTTTTTTGGGATATTATGACCTGATAATTGGACCTTTAGGTCAAATCCAATCACATGATACAGCATGTCACTTAAGGATGTCATACATTGTACATAAAAAATCGATTTTTAATTAAATTTTTATATATTTAGCATGAAGAATCGATAAATAAATAATTGATTTTTTTAAGAAAATAATCGATTTTGTTATATAAATGGATTTTTTCCTAATTTATCAATTAATTTCAAAATAAACGCCATAAATATTATATCAATAGATTTATTAATTTTAAAATAAATAATAGAAATATGTTGTTATGTATGATCACCTATCACTCGAAGACGGCACAACCGATTTGAAAAATTATTTTTGTGTTTGAAAGGGTATACTACAAAGTTGATCCCATTGTCACTAAGTCAGGATCTGATGATGGGATTCTGGAGAAATCGAGGGAACTCTTCAAATATTATAGGCACACCTATAGTGATTTAAGTATTTTTTATAGTAACTTGTGTAGTTGCATTCGAAAAGCACCATTCGTGAAGTGGACCTGATGATGAAGACCATAGATGGTCACTGGAACTACTCAATATATAAGTAGGAATAATAAGTATTTCATGTGTTTCGCTTCGATTACTTGAATATGGTTATTAATCACAATATTCTCGTTACAATACATATGGTGAAGTGAAGTTGATGGTGAAGTACCAGGAGAACTCCTCAAGAATTAACGGCCCAACATTGGGAAAAGCAATATTTTGTAAAAGGTTATAAGTAGTTGACATTTAGGCTTTGTAACTAGGTAAATTATAAATCGACCAACCAAAGAGTGAAAAAACGAAAATACAAAAGTAAACATACCGACTACCGAAATTAAAGTTATTTTTATCATTGCAGTGTTTTTTGGAAGTCGGTTTATTTTTTTGGTATACAGTTTTTATTTATATGGTCAACACAAATTAAAGTTTTATAACAATCAAATTATAAAAAGTTTCAATTAATGTTTTTTTTTCACAAAAATCAACAAAATTAAATTATTTAAATAATAAAAAAACAACAAGAAATCCGTAGGTAACGAGTTCAGAAATAACAGCTTAGGTAAGCATTTGGATAATATTCGGCTCCTGGTCTTTGTTAATATGGCGCCAGCTTTCGAGAACAATATCTGTACTGGAGCGAAAAACGAGACTTTTAATAACACTAAACACTTTTTGACACGAAAAACTTTCAAAATTGTCGTTTGAAAAATGAAGATTCACCAACGATTAATGAATGACATATATGTTGGTAAAATAGTACAGTTCGTTGACTAACTCCATCTAGTGAATGTTTGATTAAATGCATTCCTTGCATGATGGCATTCCTTCTGTGCTTTTGAAACAGTTTATCAACTAAACTGTTTCAAAAGCACAGAAGGAATGCCATCATAGATGCACAGATAGCCGTTAATGTAGTATTATGGAGATGGTATTCTTTGGCAGTTCGCGTTCCGGGCTCCGGGCCAGAAGACCAAACTTAATGTTGGGGGTTGCAGATGAAAAATCGATAATAATTGATAGAATGATCATAAAAAATCGATTATTAAATGAAAAATATATAAAATATATAAATATAAATTATTTCCATAATCAATTATTTCTCATCCCTAATGTCACTTGATGTGATGTCACTTGATCGCTCAGACTAAAGAATTTTCCTTAGTCAGAGCTTGATCGTCAATTCGTTACTGTCAAAGTGTCAATGTCAATCATCTTATTGTCCAAATACTGGCTGGCTGCTGGTATATTATATATTCAATGTACTCTGAGGCTGGTTTGTTTTGAGAATTTGAGGAAGCAGTATATTGATAATTTTACTAAAACATAGTGTATTACATTCTCTTTGAATTTTACGTTTCTCTGACGTTGAAATCTTCCGCAATATAATAAAAATCGTCAGTTATGACCGGCCAGAATCAAGGTAAGCAAAGTTGCAGTAAAATTCGTACGGTACATTGAAACCCAGTACCTATAAGTTTTACCTACCTACGTTCCCTTTCATACTTTAATTTTCAAAATAAATCCCTTGACGAAACCTTTCTATTGGACACAGGTGTTCCGTCTGAGGATGTAGCATGTGAATTGCTTGATAAGATTATTGTAAAGCAATTACATTTGATGGAGGAAAAGATGCGTTGTGAATTGAACATCGAGTCCAGTATCAAGAATGGAAGCATTCACTTGGCAAAGTCTCGTTACATCATGGGTCAGAGCTCAGTGAGTATAACTCGGCTACCTACTGAAAGCAGCTCGAATTTCTCAGCATCTACGAAATGCGAAACTACTGAAGAAGATGGAGTTGAACTAATGAAAGTGGTTGAAAACGATGCAGAGGATACAGTCAATCCACTTCGCTGGTTTGGTGTCTTAGTACCACAGAATATGCATAAAGCTAAAAGTATATTTCAGAATACTATCAACTTTGTTGTTGAATGTGTAAATGTTCAAATACAGCTGCAGAGTAATTTAAAACATATTGAGATGTTGAAACAATATATTAATTCAGAAAAGGTAACAGCTGCCTGAGATATTGTGGGCCCATATATGCAAGTAGGGTAGCTAGGCTTCCAGTTAAAGCCAGACATAGTCAGGCTTTTTGGTTGCTTGTCCGGCCAAATCAGATGGTGTATGGACAGTCCGGCTGTTGGTATGCTTTTTAAATTTTACAATAACATTGTTCTTTTATCAAAATTTAAGATTTTATGGTAAATGATTAAAAAGCCTTATTTTGCTAATAAGAAAATTGTGTTAGATAAAAAATTTTGGGTGACCGCCTTGTTAGCCCAAATATCCAGCTAAACTGGCTGGTCTGTGTCCGGCTTTTCAGTTTTAAGACCTGGTTACCCTATATGCAAGAATCAAATTAATTTATGTTATTCATTTCATATATTGTGATAATAGTAGAAGCTTCTTATGTTGTAGACATGGGGAAATAAAACAGATCATGTTTTAATTGTCATTTATTTATTTTTATTTGTGGAATGAACACTAGGTGTCATGTTGTGGCTTAATCATACTGCAATAAGCTTTACTTTATTGGTTTAATCACAACAATAGAAAGGCCTTGTTTTAATGTCAGGTTTTGTATACTTCTTATTTTTCTTAGATATTTGTAATGACTGGCACTTTCATTTTATACTGATAAACAAGTCGATAATTTTATATTGGTAACATTATTTATATAATTTGATTGGTGTCATGTAGGTACTTGTTATAATATTTTTATTCAATTAAAATAATCATACCTAATTGTTCTTTTCAATATCCAATAATAGTTGTTTATGACAGTTTTTTTCTAATGGTAAGTTTACTAAACAAAGAATTGTCTATATAATTTTTAACTACATAATTATATACATATTGTTTTCTTTGAGGTACATACAAATAAGACAAATGGAATGTTCATCTTGAATTAATTAACAACAACCTCAGTTAATGTAACATATACCTGAAGAGATATGATCTTCATACAATATCACTTGCAATATTTTCATGAATAACAATAATTATCACTTGCATAATGCTTTCAAACCAGATTTATGCTCTTTGGCATCTTATTTTGAGATCTTTACTTTTAACATTCAGATATTTTTAAATACATTTAAATTTGATTAACTTTAAAACTAGCCATGTTAGGAGATTGAGTATACAATATAGTGTGAAACAACATACTTAACACATGTTTCAGATCACAAGGAACTCATTTCACCCAATGTTCTCAGCTATGATTTCCTCAAATGTAAAGTAAAACATATTTATAATCAGTTAAGATTTGTCAGTCTCTGTTTTAACAGCCAGTTACATTTTAAGTCTCCATACATACAAGGTACACATAAAATGTAATGCAATGTTTTGATTCTAGAGATATAAGTTTTAATTTGTTTGCAGCATCTTTGAGGAATTGAAGGGTTTTTCTTATCTAAGATTGATTTACATTCTACTAAAGAGAATAACATTCTAAAAAAATAACACAACACAACAATATTAATGTACAAAACATTCAATTATTATCAAATATAATATGTGAACAAGAAAACATTACTTTAGTAAAAAGATTAGATACAATATAAAACTCCTTAGAGAAGTGCAAAAATCAATGATTTATTCACATTGTTTATTCATATAAAATATAAAAGCTTTTTTTTAGTCTTTGTTACAACTTTGTGCAAATTGTGCGCAAACAATCAAGTGAGTTTATTTTTGGTTGTGCTTTCACAATGGCATTATGACTAGACTTACTAAAAGTTGAGCTGTGATAGTAACTTTTCATAACGTGTGGTATGCAATGTACGCATTTATAGCACAAGTAGAAAACAAAAATATAAAATCAGTTGATACAATAAGTAAAAGAATGGTAAAGTCTAGCCCAAATAGTCTGTATAAAATAACTCCATCATAAACTTTACAGCATCTTATTACATTTAAAAGATATTTTTTTCTAATTTGCAATTCATGGTCAGATTGCTATATAGTTGTTGGTCTTGGGTAATATTTCAACAATGAAGTATTTAATTGTCTAGTCGTACAACTTATAGGTATCTTAGTCAAAATTATTTACAAAAGCCAATAATTTACAAAAATAATTAAGGATAAAACAGCAAATATATAAAACAAACATGTCTTATACTTAATAAAATTCGTTATTAAAGTCAATAAAAATATTTTAACAGTAGGTAAATAAACTAAAACTACACTGGAATGTTTCCGAATCTAAAAAAAACATGATTTCTATGATTATCTAATCGGCTTAGTTAAATGCAAAAGCGAATCGATTATGGTTTTTAAGTCAGAGGGGAAATCAGGTCTCGTTCACATTGATTTTCCTCAGGTCGCCAGACCCACGTCGGGCGCCAGTGACATCGAATTATATTTATTTATTTCTTAATCATAAGCGCGCTTCTATACGCCTCACTAGTTCACGTTACAAAAATATGTGGGAGGAAAACTCGAACACCGAACACCGGCAATCTAATAATAATAACAGAACGACTACCACCATGATGTACGCTATGCTACATGGACGCGATTACTTTCGACTCGGCTGGTATTACGATACAAATATTGACTAAGATGCGTAGCGCCGGGGTTCAGCGACTCTGTAAAAATGAGTCGGACCTCGTGTGCGAGGCGCGCTCGAAGCGATAAACCTATATATAGTGACGTTTGTTGCGATTGTGTCGCTAGCCGTTGTCTCTCGTGTCGCGCGTGTCGTGGCCCTCCGAGCGCCACTCCGAGCGCGTGCAGGCTCCGTCGCGCCACCACGCCTGCACGTTCCTGTAGTGTGCACTGCGCTGGCGCCGGTCATTCGCGTGCACCATGGCACAAACGCGGCAGAAGAAGTACGTGTTTATGAACTCGCCTGTACCCTGAAAAGAAAAGAAATATTATACAGTTATAATGTATTTTTTTTGTAATTTTGTATTTCTTTTTTTTTATGGGCCCGTTGCCTGAAATAATGGAATATTATTATTAGTTATAAGCATGGATCGATGAGTCCCATATTGGATCCTTGTCCGATCTAGCCTGTCCCTAGCTGCCCGCCTCCAGCGAAGCCGTAAGCTGAGGTCTGTACCCAGAGCCGGATTAACCCTAT
Source organism: Tholera decimalis (assembly GCA_943138885.2). Taxonomy (NCBI): domain Eukaryota; kingdom Metazoa; phylum Arthropoda; class Insecta; order Lepidoptera; family Noctuidae; genus Tholera; species Tholera decimalis. The sequence continues at coordinate 25,052,685 of OW964569.2, forward strand.
CAGAGGCCCTAAGGCAATGGCATTCCCGGGGCCCATTTTCTTACTTTGACTGACCAAATCGTGTATGTCCGTAAGGATTGAGGAGCCACATCAGATTTTTTAAATCTGATCTCACCATTATGTAGCAGTAATGTAGCTTATTTTGCAGGCCGAATTCTAGATTTAGCAGCAAAATACTTATATCACTAGTTATTTTAATGCAAAAGTGGCTCCTCAATCTAAACGTCTGAATTGAGGAGCCACCTGGAACTCGTTAAGTAATAGATGAATATTTATGAAAATTTTGTATCATTTAGTAGTAATTTTGCATATTACCGTCTAACAATTTAGCTTCTGTAGCGCTAAAATGAAAGAAATTACAATACTTTTAATATGGCTCCTCAATCTAAACTCAAGAGGTGAATTTCTATTGGATGTGAGCGATCAGTTAATATATTCGACATAATGATCATTTAGCAGGTGTTGTGTTTGTTTTTGCAGTATAGGAATAAAATAGTAAAACAGAGTAAATTTTGTATATGAACGCATTTTCTTTGGCTCCTCAATCCTGACGTTCTAATTATATATGTTTGACTGTAGCCACCTAAGATCTCAACGGAATCTAAAGCCAGAGATACTAACATTTAGCAGAAATGTCTGCTAAATATATCTGCATAGTTCAGTAATGTATATATTTTGGATTCTAAAAAAACAAATCTTGACTATTTTCTTGTAAATTCAGTGTGTAGGGTGACCACATTTTGGGGGTACCAACAAATTAATATTTCACTTACGTACCCACAATAATATTTATTTAGTAACAAAACATTCATCAGCGGTGAAGTATTCTCGTTTGTACATGAATAATGTTCATGTACGAAATAAATAATTAACTGAAAAATAAAATTAACAACAACAAAACAACCAAACTGTGTGTTAATATAGTCTATCAAACATAGTTTCATATGAACTGAATGGTTGTGCTATGCGAACTATTATGTTTTACGTCAAGGTTTTTGTTGCACAAACTGAGTCTGAATTATAATCGTTAAATAGAGTAAGAATATTAATCATTTTTTAAGCCAAAGTTGGAGAGTTTTGGAACACTCCGTCTGCACCATAGGAGGATTGAGTGTTCTAAATAAACCTACATAAAATCCAAATAAATAGCTAAAATAAATTGAATATTTGTGAATAGTTTTCAAAAATTCAATACAATTATTCCACATAAAAATGATAACCATATATCTAGTATATATGTTGAAACATGAGTTACAGTATTTTCTCAAACTAGCAGATTGAGTGTTCTAGATAATTGACCATGAATTTCTCACCATAGGTTTCACAATTTTTTTATCTTCACCATGAAGTTTTCACAATTATTTCTTAAATTATTTCTTGATTTCGTAAAAATATATTTAACTTTTAAAAAGGAGCACTCAATCCACACGCACACATATAATCTGTTATGAAAATATAAATTTAATAAATTACTTATCCTGGTTTCATTAATACGAGTATAATATGGTCACCCTACACACTGAATTTACAAGAAAATAGTTAAGTATTGCTTTTTCAGAATCCAAAATATATACATTGCTGAACTGTGCAGATATATTTAGCAGACATTTCTGCTAAATGTTAGTATCTCTGGCTTTATATTCCGTTGAGATCTCAGGTGGCTACAGTCAAACATATATAATTAGAACGTCAGGATTGAGGAGCCAAAGAAAATGCGTTAATATACAAAATTTACTCTGTTGTACTATTTTATTCCTATACTGCAAAAACAAACACAACACCTGCTAAATTATCATTATGTCGAATATATTAATTGATTGCACACATCCGATAGAAATTCACCTCTTGAGTTTAGATTGAGGAGCCATATTAAAAGTATTGTAATTTCTTTCATTTTAGCGCTACAGAAGCCAAATTTTTAGACGGTAATATGCAAAATTACTACTAAATGATACAAAATTTTCATAAATATTCATCTATTACTTAACGAGTTCCAGGTGGCTCCTCAATTCAGACGTTTAGATTGAGGAGCCACTTTTGCATTAAAATAACTAGTGATATATTTTGCTGCTAAATCTAGAATTCGGCCTGCAAAATAAGCTACATTGCTGCTAAATAATGGTGAGATCATATTTAAAAAATTCTGATGTGGCTCCTCAATCCTTACGGACATAATCGTGTGTGAAATGAGGAAACGCACATTAAGGGCTGTGGTTTTTAATATATTTGGTTACTTATTCCCAGATTTGTTCTAAAATTGTTTTAATTCTACTACTAAATTTAACGATTTGTATTTTGTGAGATACCAGTGAGGTCCTTAAGTTCACACGCACATCAAATTCTCGTTCGAAGAAACATGTTTTCTTAGTGCGTGCACTGGGCCTGGGCCCCTAGTTGACGCGGGGCCCCTAGGCAGTTGCCTACTCCGCCTAATGGTTAATCCGGCCCTGTCTGTACCCCACAATCTAGGCAACTACACGCTAAGGGTACCCACTTAGCATGTAGTTGCCTAGATTGTAAGTTAAATATAAGCCCTAGCTTTAATTATTATAAGTAAGGCCGCCACATGCAAGACCGGTTAAGCAGCCGACATAGGTTCATCTGCAAGAAGCCAGTCAAATAAATTCTATATTGGATATAATTTAATCTTAAGCCTGCAATACATGTTGGCCAAGCGTAGGCCAACACGAGCGTTGGCAAATAGGTACAAGGCAAGAAATAACGTCCACACGTTCGACAAGTTCGTCGAACGCCAATGCAGACGACCAATGTAGAAGAGGGTCTGTAGAGCTGCCCACACGCTGGCCGAGCGCAGGCGAGCGCCTTTGATTTGTGACCAAAAACCGACACCGAGCCGAAGTGAGGCAAGTGATCATGAGCAACGGCGAGCGAAGACAAGTTGCACCAAATGTGCTCAATACACGTTGGCGCTGGCTTTTACTCGGCTAACTAAGCAAGTGACACCGAGCGATAGCAAGACAAGGCAAATATACCGTCTACATGTTGGTATTGGCCTTCACTCGACAACGCTCGGCCAACATGTATTGCAGGCTTTATAGGTTAAGCAAATCATGTAAAGGTCGGTCCATGGATGAAAGGACGCTAAGCTGTTTAGCCCGTCTGTCATTTACAAATTTTTCACAGTGGTGTCCAGTCATGATGCCGAGGGGTATCGTGTTACCCATCGGTTGCATCCGGTTAGACTGCTAACACACCACTGCATAGTTGGCAAAGGCTAAGCAGATTGGCCATCATTTATGCTTTTTTTCTAGGTGAGAATATTATCGAATCACTCCTCCCGCTGTGGGTGGAGCGGAAGGAAGTGTCAGACTTCTTCTGACTAAAAACCCACCCTGCTCCTTCAGTTGCCGCGGTATCTCGTTAGAACATCCCCGCAACCCCGTAAGGCAGTAGCCCTATCGGGCCCCGTCAATGCTGCTGGTTGCTCTTTGAGGCACGCGCGGAACACGGTGCGCCGCCGACTCGGGTCTGGTCCTTATCGGACGGTGAGCTACCCCCGCTCACCGTCCGCAGGCCCGCATCTACGGTGGCCGGAGATCATCATTTATGCTTGGGACTTCCATTTACTTTTATAGAAAATCAATCTGCCTAGTCAGATACAATGTTAACTAAAATACTTTTTAGTACCACCTATTTTATCAGACTGTTTGAAATATAATTTATTTTATTATTTGTATGGTACCTACCTATAAAAAGGATTTAAGCCACAGTGAGCACTAGTCCTTACCTTCCACTTGAAGTAGGAATTATACAAATTATCGTCTTCGTCAATGCGCCGCAGATACGAGGCGAGTTCCTCCGGGCTAGCAAACTCTTCGACGTGGATGTACGAATTGTGCGGCGCCAGGGCTGCATACTCAGATGCACGGGCACCCATCACTATTGGTAGGATGTTGTGCCTGCAATACGTCAGATGTATAGAGATGTAAAATTAAACTATTTTTTTTTAACAGTTAGTTTAGTAGTTAGTAAAATAGGTTCGCGTTTGACCTCCATCTCACCTGATGGTAAGTGATGATGTGGTCGAAGATGGAGCACGCTTACCTAAAAGTAACCTATTCACTCTTGACTTAAAGACTCCTAGGTTATAGCTATCGGGAAACACAGACTCCGGCAGGGAATTCCACTCCTTAGCCGTACGCATAATGAAGGTATTCCCAAAACGCATTGTGCGTATGGGTGGGATGTCCACCATGTAACGATGGCGCTTCGCCGTTTGTCTCATAGTCCGATGATGGAACGGGCTTGGTGGAATTAGATTGTGAATCCGCGACCTTTCGACCACAAGTCCAGCCATTAGGCTATTGACGCTCCATTGTCAAAAGTGAATAGGTTACTTATACTAAGTTAGCGATAGATGATTAGCGTTAGATGACTACAGCTTCGACGGTATCTGTTCGTCGGTATCGACGGAATAAGTATTTCATCAAATACTATTCCTCCTGGAGACGCAATCTTTGTGAACAGTATTGACGTTGCAATTAGTTATTCCGTTCGCATTGTTGGTACTTGATGCCTTTCAAATATTCTGACATATTACGTATGTACCAATGTAAAGATGTTAAAATAATTTAAATACTCTAAACGTATTGGTGACTACACTTACTGCAGTCCATTGACAAAGAATTTCTCAGTGACGTAATCGCGGCAGTTGGAGTTTTCGAACGCTAAGTAAAATTTGTAGTCTTTATCCAGCATCTCTAGACAGTTGGGGTCGTTGCGGGGGCAGTGGTGTGCACCGCAGGCTCCGTAGATGTCTACCTGGATGTACTTGCTGAGCCGCCGAGCGTACTGAAGTCGGCGGTTGCGAGCGTGGCAGTTCGAAACGAACCAGGCTACCTGCAAATCGTATAGGTTGCTACCTTAAAGAGTTTAAGTTTCCACCTGCAGGCCTCATGTAATCCGTTAAGTTTTTTCTGTGTAGCCCTGTAACCTAGCACATTAATGGTGCTATAAAAAAAGGTACTAAGCTACGAAGGTTCCTACTGTACCTACAGATCTTCTATTACTGATTTACTCCTAGACGATGGGTTGAGGCTATTCACCTGGTAGCAATTTAATCGAAATCTGTTTATTTGTCAGAGATTGAGGAATCCCATTACTTTCATGGTTCTTTTTTTTATTGATAATAGGTTCGCGTCTGACCACCATCTCACCTGATGGTAAGTGATGATGTGGTCGAAGATGGAATCATAGTAGCCAAGGAAGAAAAAATATGGAATTGCGCTCGTCTAGATCGTCAGATTGCTAGTTCCTAAGAAGCCTACAAAGAGTTTGATTAATATAAACAAAAAAAAAAAAACAATAGAATAAATTCGAGACTCGTTTATAGCGAGTGAGAGGTATGGAAGGTTTTGCGGTAATCTACACAAGCGCTTCTTCCAATAAAGTACCTATTTAAACTAATTATTATCATCAGTCATCCAATAAGTAAGGGTAAAAAATGTTCTTCTTGAAGTACTACCCACCTTTTTAGTTTTATTAGCAGCAAAGTTCCTGTCGAGATCTTTTTCAGTGATGAGTGGATCATAATAGACCCAGTGTTCGTATGGTGCAACGATGTCGGAATCCCGTCGGTAAGTCGACGTCCAGTTGAACACATCTACTGATGAAGGCCGCAGCGACGCCGTGTGATATGGACACTCCAGATAGTACAGGATCCAAATCTTAAATATGATAAAGTTCTTCGCTATAGAAATGGCATGGCGTCCAATTATTACGGGAGTAGAATTATGTAATTTTTAGCTCACCGTCCCCCTCGTTAGCGATAGGAGGCAAAGCTTAGCGGTTTACTTATAGTTGGTTCAGGTTAAGCAAATAGTGACGTCATCAGTACAACTGCAGGGTAAAGGTGTTTTCAAAATGGAGTAAAAATTAAAAAATAAAATTTATATTTAAAAAAATTAAGTTTAATGGATAAAAATCAAATTAATTGTATTAAATTAGTAATACGTTTTAATCAGTGTCTCTAGAATCTTCATTTGTATTTATTATGAAACAATTTTGATCTGCGTTCTCTATGATGTCATCCAAATTACACATAATAATAACCTTGTTGGAGGTTATATTTTCGAGCCGTTTGGGGTGGAGACCTTGGGATCGTGGGGTCCTAGTGCTCACAAATTATTTAAAGAACTATTCAGGCGCCTAGTTGACACTTCGAGTGACCCAAAGGCTGGCTTTTACCTTGGACAGCGGTTAAGCATTGCCATACAGCGTGGCAATGCCGCCAGACTTTTGGGCACATTATCAGAAGTGTATATTCCATTATTGATTAAATAAATAACATTAATTACATATAAGATTTTCTTCTTGTATCACGTGGTCGACGCATTTCTTCCATCGATTAGCCTCTACTAAAGTTATTGCGTCACAAAAATTTTTTTTTTCAACACACTTGCTCATAAAATGGCTCTAATTTCACCCCAATTAGGCACATAATGAGACCTGTAATCAAACTGTGACTTTTTCTTTACTATTATTCACAAGTGAGTTATAGTTTTTTTTTAAAGTTTCGAAACAAAAAAGATCGTGTTCAATAGTACAAATAAATTAATGTACCTACCTATTGCTTGCTAGTTTCATGCAATTTCGTATTTAAATAGATAAATTTCAACTTGTACGTTTTTAATAAATACAACTTTCACTCAAATAGGTATAACTTTTGTTTTTTCTGTGATAAAGAAAACTTTGAATTACCTAACCATTTTGTACTTGGCTAAAACGCTATCCGAGAAAGGCAAAAAAGAAACCTCATTCTTTTAGTCTATGGTAAGGCTGTACGGGCTTAAGCTCTTCGCCTTTTCCGTTGGAAGGAAAGAAAAATACCAAAAAAAAAAAAGTCTATGTCTGAAAACTGATTAATTTTTCCCGCCATTGCGAAAAAATTTTCACAACTCGTTTTCACTGTTGAAATTATAGTTATTTATTAATTAAAATGTCTAAAAGTACTAGCTATGAAGCCCTTAACGTTATGGAAAGTTTACTATCTGGAAACTCCAAGGCCAAATATCTACCAAAATTTCATACAATGGCAAAACAACATGAGTACGCAGTCTTTTTCAGAAAATGTGTTCATGGCGTACCTTAAAGAATTATCTTCTAAGTACAAACCTAGCTCTTTGTGGTGTATATACTCAATGTTAAAAAGCACAGTCCGAACAAAGAATGGAGTGGACTTAAAAACATACTCTAATTTGTCAGCTTATCTAAAGAGACTATCCGATGGATTTAGAAGCAAGAAATCAAAGGTTTTATCGTCTAACGATGTTGAAAAATTTATAAAAGATGCTCCAGATAACCAATATCTGGCTACTAAGGTTAGTTAAATTATCTAATTTTATATATCTACGCGACTTCAGACTGTGGTGTGGTTTGAACTTAATTATTGTTTCTTTTTTTCAGATTGCTTTAATATTTGGTGTAACTGGCGCATGTAGGATACAAGAATTAACAAATATAACTGTAAAAGACATAGAGAACCGTGGCCAGATGCTTTTAGTGAAGATACCTATCACGAAAAATAAAATACCTAGGTCATTCACCATACACGGTCCATTCTATGAAATTGTTAAGAAGTATGAAAGTTTGCGTTCACCAAAAGCGAAAAATGACCGTTTCTTTCTAAATTACCAGAATGGTAAATGTAGGTACCTGTCATCCAATAGGTATAAACAAATTTGGTTCTATGCTTAAAGAAATCGCTAAGTTTTTAGATTTAGCAGATGCTGAGAGCTACACTGGACATAGTTACAGAAGAACTTCAGCTACAGTGCTGGCTAATTCAGGAGCTGATATAATGACTTTGAAGCGTCATGGTGGATGGCGATCTAACAATGTAGCAGAATCATACGTAGAAGATTCCATACAAAACAAGAAAGAAAGTGCAAAAAACACAAAAAGAAATAGACTTGATTCTGAGGCGCGTCCTACTGGCGAAACACCAAGTACATCCAATGATTGGATTTCATCTACCTACACGAATAATGAACCATCTCAAATAACAATACAACATGAAAGTATTTCAGTAAATAATCTGTCTGATGAGACCCCTATGCCATCAAAACAGTTAATTATAATTTTACCAACTGCACATTTACTAATTGTTTCTCTAAATAAACTTTTTACTCACTAAATAAAATGCTTTTTAGTATTATTTTCCGTCCTCGGCTCTCTTAAGACCCTCACCTAACGGCTCGGGTCTCAGCGGTAATTACCAACATTACACATTTGTACCATAATGCACTATTACATCACTCATCTTGAATGTTGAGTTATTGGCACTAACATATTTTTTTATTTGTGCCCACACCAATTCAATTTTATTTAGGTAACGCACAAAAGACAACCGTTCCGTCAAAAGATCTGCAGTCAATCTGATCACTGTGAACTTAGCTTTCTAATTTGTTGCGGCCTTATTGGTCGAAAGGCGCGGACAACGATGACGTCATTATTTTCTTAACGTGAACCAACTATAATAACGGTGATGAGGGGGACCTCCTATATTTACCTGTGTAGGTCAGCATTGATACATATTTAATCGCCTGGTACGTCGGTTATTCCTAACTTAACCATGAAACACCGCGTAAGAGCGATTGAGCAATTAGTATCAACTATTTTAGCAAATATCTAAATTAGTCAAAAAATACATCCGGACGATCCTGTGGTGACCTCTAAATTTAAGGGCCCCCAGCCAGGGCTTACATACTAATATTTACATTTAAACAACCGCACGCTAAGGGCACTCCCGGTGGAGTACGGGCCTCGGCATAGCGGGGTCGTTGATGGAGGGCAGCAAAGGGTCAGGCTGGGTCATATTATTATTAATGGGGTTATTTATTGCTACTGGCTCATCATCGCGGGCTGGCTCGTTTGGCAAAGGTCGGGGAGGACATGATTAGATATGTGAAATCAAAATGTACCAAATATAGCATAGTAAAACATAAATTACTGGAAATAAGTACGGTTCTGCAAATAATGGAGTTGATCACGCATATTATTTCATATGATCATGACATTTTCAGGTTCATAAGTGAATCACTCACTTATGAACCTGAAAATGCATTTATAGAAATTTATGAGACATAAAGACGTCTTTACTTACGTAAGTAGGGGCAAAAAGTGCTTTTACTGGTCTGGCTGCATAAAACAATATAGTATCGGATTTTTTTTTTTTTTTTTTTTTTTTTTTTCTACTTGAATTTACCTGTTTAGGAGAACGTTTGACATTGAAGGGTGTGTGGTGATCTTTGTAAAGAATAGCGTCAGCCGTGGCGGCGTCCCTTGCATCAGCGGTCAGCGTACAGCGGTCCACTGGACACTTATTCCGAAGGAACTCCGTCCGGCCCCCGGAAACTCCCCACGCACCAAAACCATTTGCTAGTAGGATTTTCTTGATAGGCACATCTTCGTCTTTTGGTAGCGTATACATTAATTGGTTGACTACTCTGTAAAGTAGGAAGTATAACATTAAAATAATGGCCAAGTGCGTTTAGAGCACATACGGTGTAGTTCTGTACGCGAATTGTTAGCGTCAGAATGGCTGGTTGCCTATGGCAAGCGGCTCTGAAAGTATATTCAAGAATTGCTATCCAATTGCTTATATTTGAACCTTTTTTTGACCAGGCATTCTGACGTCAGGATGGATGGTCATCTCCGTGTTCAGAATGAAGGACGCAGAATTTCTAAAAGTTTGTAGTGTTAATAATTGCTACTTTCACGAATTTAAGTTTGAGCTTCGTACTTATCCTAAGTAAAAAAATATATTTTTATTAAATACTAGTACTCACGCGGGGCTTCGCTCCCGTGGATTCTATCACGGTAAAAACATAACTCTCCTTTTTTGCAGTCGCGTAAAAAGTAGCCTATAACCTTCCTCAAGCTTCAAGCTACTTCCATACCAAATTGCATCCAAATCCACCTAGTACTTTCGAACATTAGCGCGTTCAAGCAAACAAACAAACATTTCCGCTTTATAATATTAGTATAGATGCATGAATAAATGCAGTGGCGTAGCGTGCCTTGTCGGGGCCCCGTATAAAAATTTTTTTGGAGGCCCTTATATGGAGGTAAAGATTTTTCACAAAAGAAAAAAAATATTGTGAGAAGTAATATTTATTTATCACATAATTTACCCATTTTACAAATAAAAATCGAATTTTAAATATTCACTCTCCTTGCCTTTTTATCGGCAAACTGATTTATTAAATCATTTATGGCTGATGATGATTTTAGTTTTTCTAAAGTTTCTGCCTCTATGGACAATAGTGAGATGTCTGACAGCCGTTCTTGTCCCATCGAAGTTCTTAAGTAAATTTTTATTAGTTTTAATTTTGAAAAAACTCTTTCTGCCGTTGCGGTTGTAACTGGAAGGGGTCAAGAATAAAAAGCATGCTGTGATTACCTCGGGAAAACTGGATGCAAGACTATTGAATTTTACTAGCAATAATTCAATGAGTTCTTTAATGGAATAAATTTTTTTAATTTCAGAATTTAAGCATGTTTTTAGAGCCTTTAATTGGTCACAAAGATTAAGTGAGATGTCTTTACTGTATTTAGCAGACAGTTTTCCGGAAGCGTTTAATATCTCTTCGCTTGAAGAAGATAGGAGTTTCTTTCGCCTACTGTTTTTAAAAACAGTTGTTACCCCCCACTTTTTTGCTAAATCTTTGGATTCATTTAGCAAACTATTAAATGAATTCTGATTTCTTAATTGGCACAGTCTATTTAAAAGATTACTTAATAAAATACTAGATTTCTGTAAGTCATTATTATCATGCTGTAGAGCTTTAGAAACAGGATTAATAATTTCAAATAGTGAAGAAAAAAATGTAACGAGCACTAAGAAATCAAAACTCTCTAAAATATTAATTATACTTTTACATTCTTCACGTTCATCTTTTTTATTTGAAATTAAATTTATTTGGTACAAAGTTTTCATGATTAGTAAAAAATTTTTCTTTACTGCTAATAAAGCGTCGTTCCTAGAAGACCATCTGGTAGGACATACCTTTTTAAGGGTAATCAAATATTTTTCAGATGAATCGTCACTTAGCATAGCCCAGCGTTTTATACTATTGCCAAAAAAAGTATATATTTTTTCTAAATTATCGAAAAAAGTCGATACTTCACGAACATGTCTCGCAGCATCGTTCAAAACCAAGTTTAAAGCGTGCGCAGCACAATGAACATAATCGGCATTTGGATCATGCTCTTTTATTAGGGTTTGTAATCCTCCATACACACCCGACATAACATTTGCTCCATCGTATCCCTGTCCTCTACATTTAGTCAAATCAATTCCATATTCTTTAGTCAAATTTAAAATGACAGTTTTCAGACCTGCAGCACTGCAATCGGTTACTGCTATGAATCCTAAAAAGGACTCACAGATTTTTATTTCTTTAGGCACATTATCATCATTTTCTGTAACCGAGATATATCGAAAAACTACAGATAGTTGGTCAATTTTTGACAAGTCTTGTGTTGTATCCAGAATTATTGTCAGAAATGGAGCTTTTTTAATTTCTGAGATAATACTGTTCCTAAAGTTAGTACCAAGCAAACTAATAATTTCGTTTTGAATCGTAGGGCTTAAATAATTTATTTCACCTTTCGGTTTTAGAAAAAGTTCTTTTAAAGTTGCATCATAGTTAGATAGCAGACGTGAAATTGCCATAAAATTGCCAGAATCAGAATCATGCCCCCTCAAAAGTAGATTACAAGATACTAAAGTAATTATAACATTAATTATACGATACAGTACATCTCTCCAGAATGTAATTTTACTATCGATTTCACTTTTCAATAGAGTATCGATGGTATTTCCTTGCAACCAATTATTATAAGAGAGTGAGGCACTAATATGCTGCTGTGACTTTTCATGGTCAAGAATAGTTTGTGTGAAATTGCTTCTAACCGAAACACCGTTAACCCAAGCAGAGGAGTACGATTTATTTTGACGATCTGCTAATAACCAACAGAAGTAACAGTACGGTTTGTTTAAAACGTTAGAATAACATAACCATGGTCTTATAATTTTTATGCCTGCCTGATTGAAATATGAATAATAATAAGCTGAAAAAGGTCGGTTATTTTCTGAAACTTTTGGAAATGGTCCTTGTGGTTTAAATGGACCCAATTTAAAAATTATTTTTCGTTCGCATTCAGTTAAATTGTCACCAAAATTTCCTCTATCTGATGAAATTATATTACAATCTGCATTATCTGCAGATATATCAGAATCGTTGACTTGGGGTTCCTCGATTTCTGGATGGACATCCGATAAAGTATGTGCTTGGCTTTCTTCTATTTCCGGATGGATATGTGACGAAGAACATGCTTCAGAAGAATCTAAAAATAAACGAGTAATTGTTAAAAAATAAATACGAATGCTTTGATACTAAACTAAAAAGAGTTATATATAAATAAATAACGTTACTAAGGGTCACAGTTAGAGAGTGTTCAGTTCAGACGCACACAGATTCTACGCGGATTGTGCTCGTACCTATTAGTAGATACAAAATCACCTGCAGCCCGTCCGTGCATTACTATACACCTGCGTGCTATTTAAACGCAGCGCGTAGTGTAGTGGCCATACAAAACGAGAACCCGAAAGCGAGTCTGCACATCTGAAGTTCTCAACACGCAATTAACGATACGATACGGACTGATAAACAAACAACAAAACAAATTGATCCTGTAGATAAGTTAGAATTTTGTTTTTTTTAATCAAGGCACGGAACCCTAAAAACAGTATAATTGTGAAAATCGAGGGGGGAGACAACTTTTTGTGACGGACAGATGGACAGACCGAAATTAAAAGATTTCCTTGTTTATCACTACGGGCCCCTAATAAATGGGTTGGGTAGTAGTGTAGTACTTACCTTTCCAATCTAAATCACTCACAGTATCTTGTCTCTGAAAAAATGAAGAAATTTTGGGCACTTTTTTTATAACCTCGTCCCTTTTCTGTTTAATTTTTCTTTTCTCAGCGCCGCTGGGATAATCTCTTTTCCTTTCACTCATTTCTTTTACAAATCGTTACTAATACTGCTAAACCAGAAGAACAATATTGTTTGTACTGAATTACAATGTAATGTAATAATATAAAGCGCGTAAATAAACAGTGCACTGCACTCCGTGGTTTAACATCCAATGCAAAGTACAACAACGTACACGTACATCGCGATATCGATGAAGGATTCCCGGGGATTCCCCGCTGAGTTGAAGATGAAGTAAGTAAAACGGGGAAGTCCCGCAGCCCGCCATAACGATGTAGTGTTGCCAACTTTTGAACGCACGCTTAAGGCGGGAAAAAAAGGAATTGCTTTATAGAATTTTGACATTTGTAAAATAAAATAAATTAGAAAGTTTTTATTCTTTTTCCTTACACACGTTGGGGGCCCCCGTGGCCCGGGGGCCCCGTATAATTGATACGGCAAATACGGCGGTAGCTACGCCCCTGAATAAATGCCTAATAATTTGGAAAGGCAATAGATTGTTTCACTACAGTGTAGGGCGTCCAATCCCGGAATACCGAGATCTCGGTATTGCGGGATCCCGCGTCATTTTGCAATCCCGCGTGATGCGGGATTACGGGCGCGGTATCCGCGGGATTTGCGGGACTGCAAAAAAGCATGCATACGACCTCTCGCGAGCACGATGGCTCGGTGATTGGCGGCCGGCAGTGTTGCAAACAACGCGGGGGCCGATGTCGCCCGTTTTTCACAGTAAATATAGCCGAATTTCAGTCAGTGGTAGCCTAAGTATGTAGCCTAAAATATCAGTCTAGTTTATATTCAGTATTTGTTACTGTTTTTTGTGAAGAAATAACGGTGTAATTTGATTGATCTCATACTAATAGTAATACGTAAATAAATGTGGAGTTAGTTGTCTAATTCATTGTTTTTTTTTGTGATAAATAAACGGTGTAATTTGATTGATCTCATACTAGAGTAATACTGAAATAAATGTGGAGTTAGTAGATTAATTCATTTTTTTTTTGTGATAAATAAACGGTGTAATTTGATTGATCTCATACTAATAGTAATACGTAAATAAACGTGGAGTTAGTTGATTAATTCATTGTTTTATTTGCCTTATATAAATGTGAATATTTTCAATATGCGGGATCCCGCAAATACCGAGATCCCGCGGGATTGAAAATTCGTAGTCCCGCAATACCGAGATTGAATTCAGGCTGCGGGATTGGACGCCCTACTACAGTGTCTTGTTTGTTAAATCTTGCAGGAGTTGCAGGCGATTACTTCGACTTAATTTAATGATGTTTGGTGAGTAGTGTGATTTTTAATTCGACGGAATTCTGACAGCTGTAATTTTTTGATACTTTTTTCACAATTATGGGTCACCACTCACCCACCCCAGATCTGATTACGCAGAATCGAATTTAGTTAATTGAAATTATAAACAAAAAATACAACCTAATTATTCATCAAGCATTGATTAATCATATCTTGTCTTTTTATTTATGTTTTTGTAGGAATAAACCGTAGTACATCATTAAATCTTTATTTAATTTTATTTCTACGTGTACATAAAATCAATAATTATTTTTTAGCATATAAAATATATTGGGGAATCACCTTCTTTTTGCACTTTGTAATCTTTGTAGATTGATCGTTGTAATATTCCACTGTTTTCGCCTGCAGTGAGCTTTATAATGACCAATTTGTATTCCAGGTGATGGAGGAATAAATTCTTTTATTGACAATAAACGAAATTCAGTGTTATGCAATAACATATGGATCTACTGAAATAAATTCATTTGAACTAAATTCAAATGCAATAAGGTCTCACAATGCTAAAGTAAATGATTTAATGCCATGATAGTTATGCCAACGGCATTGTGTAATTTCTTCACCATTAAGTGCGGCTTCTTGAAACTCGTTAACAGTTTTATTAACGTCTATATGTATATGTAGAATACCTCGGTATTATCCGCTGAACATTATTATGATCGGGTATTCTGTGCAATGTTCTCTTTCGTCCGCACTATATATGCAATCAATTAATATGCGTTCAAATACATTATTGACATTACATTCGCAACTAATCTCCACAGTATGAGCATGCTCAACTTTGTTAAAATAGACTTCAGCCATTTCGGATCTAGCTTTGTACACTTCTGTACCTCTGTGTGTGTTCTTCTGTGTTTTGTACTTCTTCTGTATCTTTCTCAGCCTAACAAGTTTACAAAAACAATGTGTGCTGTCCTGAATTGTTCTACTTATACGGTAGCCGTCGACGTATGCTACAGCCAAAGCTTGACATATAAAGAATCAATAGCACATGTGTTTCTCAAAATATTGTGTATTAACTTTTTCATTGTGTCTTTAGTATATAACTTAAAATATTAACTTCGACCTTTCATTGGTGAGCCAATTTATTAGAGGCAACTTTTATTTCTCCTTTTAGAAATTCTAAAGCTGTAGCAAACAGTATATATTCGGTACTGAGTAACGAACGGGTGCGCCATCAAGTACCGAGTAACGAAACGTTACTCACGAATGGATTTCGTTACTCGCATTTTTCGTTACAACTGTTTCAAATCACACATTATACCGTTGATGCGAATGTTGAATGCGCTGTTCTATTCGTGTATTTTACGCATGCGCACGCGTTGTATTTAAAAACATACGTTACAAAGAACGAAGTTTATTTACCAAAAGCAGATATTTGGAAATTCTTCACGCAAGTTTTTCACTGCGTTTTTACTGCATTATTTGCGATATGTTAGTGTGACTTCATTTCATTCTCAAATAATATTAAAAAAATCTCCCAAATAAACACTACATTCTCAAATATTATATGCCTTGTAAATTCAGTTGATTTGGTCTCAATTTATTTGTAGTTCCAACTTTTACATATTAAATCAAACTAAATTTATATTTCTTTAATGCATCTTTTGTACTCAGGTTACGAATGATGCGACGCCGCGCCGTCATACCATACGAGTACGCAATACGACTCGGTGCGTTGGTGCTATACGAGTATTATGATGTAACAAAAGTAACGAATAACGTAGCGATACGATAGTAACGAGTACTAATGGATATAGTAACGAATACATACGGGTACGCTTTCTTTCGTTACTTTTACACCTCTAAGAAATTCTAAATGTTTGGATATGAATTACTCTGTCCGCAGTCTATGAGATTTTGTGCTCATTTGTAATAAAAGCCTTTTAATGATTTTGAAATATGCCTTTACATTTGAGGAAGAAGGTGTGGTGATACTGGAATTATTAATATGTTTCATTATGTTAGACCTTGATCTCATTTTCTTTCATATTTTTTAACCGACTTCAAAAAAAGGAGGTTTACAATTCGTCTTGAACTTTTTTTTTTTTTTTTTTTTTTATGTATGTTACCTCATAACTCGGAGACGGCTGGACCGATTTGAAAAATTCTTTTTGCGTTTGAATAGGTATAGTTTCTAGTTGGTCCCATTGTTACGAAATCAGGATCTGATGATGGGATCCTGGAGAAATCGAGGGAACTCTTCAAATATTATAGGCACACCTATAGCGTTTTGGGTATTTCTTATAGTACCTTGAGCAGTTGCTTCCGAAAAGTACCATTTGGGGAAGTTGAACTGATGATGAAGACCACAGATGGCCACTGAAACTCCTCAATAATAAGTATTTCGTGGATTGCGATTCCATTACTTGAGTACAGATGTTAAACACTTTATGCTCGTCACAATACATATGGTGATGTAGAGTTGATGGTCAAGTACCAGGAGAACTCCTCAAAAATTAACGGCTATGCATCGGGAAAAGCAATATTTTGTAAAAGGTGATAAGTTGTTAACATTATGGCTTTTGTAACTAGATAAATTACAAACCGACCCACTAAAAAGCGTGAAAAAAAATTTTTAGCAAAAAATAGAACCGACTTCCATATCAAAACACTACAAAGGCAAAAATAACTTTAATTTCGGAAGGCGGTGTCTTTAGTTTTGTATATATTTTCGTTTTTGACACCGCCTTCCGAAATTAAAGTTATTTTTGCCTTTGTAGTGTTTTGATATGGAAGTCGGTTCTATTTTTTGCTAAAAATTTTTTTACGTGCATTTTTAAAAGCGTGTTTTTCTAGTGTTTTTAAACTATTAATTTATTCTGATTAATCTACGTTGTTTATTACCTTGATTATATTGTTTGTATTCAAACCGGTTACTTGGTCAATAAAGTGTTTACAACAAAAGCCTATAAAATACGTGTGAAATAACGTAGAATTTTATTGTCTGCTAAGCATTTTCCCAATTATGATGGGGTTAGTTTCCAGTCTAACCGGATGTAGTTGAGTACTAGTGTTTTACGTTAGGCGACTGCCTGTGTGACCTCAACAACCCAGTAACTGGGTAAAACGATACCCGTAAGCAAGACTGGTGTCAGATTTTCAAGCGTTTCTCTATGTGTAGCGACTGTCAAAGATTTAAAATTGATTCCCGGGACAGACAGGACAAGGACAAGGACCGCCATTATTACGTCAACCATCCGTCAAGCACCGCGGGCGGGCTCTTATCGTAAGCGTAATCTGACCCCGGTCACAAACGATTTTAAGACTTATCTTTACTACAAATACATTTTTAAATCGGGCGGGGTTTGGTGGCACAAATTTGTGCCAGCGGGGCTCAACTAATACTTGTTTACTGGCACATTTTTGTGCCGCTGGGGCTCTAGAGGTTAACGTGCTTACCGAAGCTCTGAGGAATCTCGATGTGCTGAGATGGTCACCCATCCACGAGCCTACCTTGACAAGTTGTTGCTTAACCTTGGAGAGCGACACGTGCTGCTATTATTTAGCCACGAGCTCCTCTGTGTAATAACCAAGATTTATTAACTTAATAATGATGATTTTAATCAAATAACTAGTTGTTGTATTATCAAGTCAATGATAAATAGGTATCGTTAGTATTTTTTCTATATATATATATAGAAAAAATACTAACGATACCTATTTTAGCGAAGCCCCGCGTGAGTACTAGTATAATATTACACTAGTACTCACGCGGGGCTTCGCTCCCGTGGAATCTATCACGGTAAAAACATAACTCTCCTTTTTTGCAGTCGCATAAAAAGTAGCCTATAACCTTCCTCAAGCTTCAAGCTACTTCCATACCAAATTGCATCCAAATCCACCCAGTAGTTTCGAAGATTAGCGCGTTCAAGCAAACAGACAAACAAACTTTTCCGCTTTATAATTAGTATAGATACTAGCTTCTGTCCGAGACTTTGTTTGCGCACGAGGATTTCCCGCGTAAATCCCGATCCTGTGGGAATTTCGGGATCAAAAACTATCCTATGTCCTTCCCAGGGTCCTAAACTATTCCCATGCCAAATTTCATCTAAATCGGTTCAGCGGTTTAGGCGTGAAAAGGTAACAGACAGACAGAGTTACTTTCGCATTTATAATATTAGTATAGTGTGGATGTATTTTGTTTTGCAAATCTAATTAACCAGGAAATATTTACTTTGGTATTTAAACTAGTGTTGCCCAAATGAGAGTCTCGCAAGAGTCTTCAAGAGTCTCAATTAAATTGATTCATTTGGTTGGCCTATGTCAATTCAAGCTCAAAATGTACCTACTCTGTTACATTGTTCTGAGATCTCAACTACCGTTTAATAAATAGCAATAGGATAATCGCTAATTGCAAGACTCTTGCGAGACTCGTTTGGGCAACACTAATTTAAACCTGACCTGACCGTTGTAACGGTTGCAATAAGGTGCTTGCCTAATTAGGAGGAAGCACGCTTTTATGAGGAATATAGCAAGGGAATGAAATCATAGGGGAAAAAAGATGAACAGGATTTATAAAAGGAATAATTAATTATATAAAATTTTGCTGGAGTCACGGAACCCTAACAGAACTGAAGATGACGAAGATCGGAGTTGATGCTAAACGGAGCTGATGGTTCGAGAAAAACGAAGAGGTCACGTAGAAGTTGGCTGCAGGACGGCTGGCGGGCTGATGGTTCAAGTAAAATGAAGAGGTTACGTAGAGGTGGCTGCAGGAAGGCTGGCCTCAGTCTTCAGCAGTAGAGCTCGAAGAACGTCTCGCCTCAGTCTTCCTTCCCTCTGGCCGTAGTAGTGGGACGGAGGAAAAGTCAAGCTTCGTCGATGCAGCAGTCGATGGTGATGAAGGAGAAACCGGAGGATGTCAGCATGTCTGGAGATCCGGGCCACGGATCATATATTAAAAAATGACCATCTCACTCCGATGGCTATTATCAGTATTCTTGCAGACTTCTCTGTTTGAGCTCCAGCCGTAGACTGACCGCTCCCCCGTCATCTCTCTAGCTAAATCGAGTTTTAAGCATTTGAATGAGGTTCTAGAATGAAAAGAGACACGAATGTAATTTATCGCGAGTTATTTTTAGTTACATATGCTACCTAACCTCTTAGCTCCAGCAATGAATTAAAAAGAAAACTAGTAGTCCTGTCACTAATGACTTTGCAGAAACATAAACAAACAAAATATTGCAGAAAAAGTAGCTTAATATCAGCATTTTAGGAAATTCTAAACTAATAATGATGTTATAACGTAAGTATCAAAGCCCTATAAAAAACGAAACATTACACCGTAACAAGAATATATCTTCAAAACACACAAAAACTTACAAAATAGGTTTGTAATGATTACATAAGACAATAATAATAGACAGGTTTTTAAAGTTCAAAAGTGCGATAAAAAAAGACCGCGTTATTTAATACAATAACAGGTAAATACCTGTTTTAAAATACTTGAATATGTATGCATATTATTATTTATTAGTGCGGTAGGTATTTTAAAATAATATTAGGTGTCCGCCTTTTGCATGTGAGTGTTTTATCTATGCATATATAAATAAGTAAATTTTAATTATCTGTCTGTGATTTCTAAATAATTTTATTTATTTACGAGCAGTTGCCCGTGCCTTCGTTCGCGTGGGAGGTTTTTCCCGTGTAAATCCCGATCCCGTGGGAAATTCAAATTTCAGCTTCTTGCGCCCAATAGTTTCGGCTGTGCGTTGTCTGTCTGTCAGTCAGTCAGTAACAGAAGCGTTTAATATATATATATATATTGATTTATTATATACTCTATTGTACACCTTACATTGTACCTTACATTTCTATGGATACAAAAAGTAAAACTAGTGTATGGTCTTATCGCACAGGGCGATCTTTTACAGGCAACCTTTGGATGAACTCAACTTTAAGGAAACATATTTAGGGTTCTCATAATTGTGTTGTCTCAATTGCTTATAATTATTTACACAATATAAAATACAAATCGTTTTAGATTCTTGTCTCTCTGTCTGTCTGTCCACTCGTTTGTCTGACTGGCTGTTTATCTGGGATCTGGAACGGCTAAACTTATTTTAATAGGACTTTCACTGGGAAAGAGAAGAGGCTATAGGGCAACATATAAACTACTTCTTATCCCGGATTTCGCGTGGGATTGGGATTTACTTGGGAAAAACCCTCTCCCCGTGAGCGAAGTCGCAGGCCCAGCTAGCCAGTCTAGAAAAGTGACCTATGACTTATGTAAATTAAACTGACGCGTATCCGTGTCTTGTCTATGAGGTATACAATTTTTTGAAGAAAATTTATATTCATTTAATCCTAGCGATCCCGAAATAATATTTTTTTTTACCAAAATGTTAGTAAATACCAGTATAGATGCGGAATGCAGTGCCACCTAAAAAAGATACCTTGACCCAGTCCGACACAAAAAACTAACGGATCAAAATCGGTCCAGCCGTTTAGGACTAATTAAATAATCACACGTTTTGAATACTTGATTATGTATGCATAAATATTATTTATTAGTGCGGTAGGTATTTTAAAATAACGGTGGAGTAAATTTAATAGAAATAGGTATCCGCTTTTGCATGTTATTATTTTATCTATGCCTATATATAAATCAAATTGAAGTGTATCTCTGTGATTTCTAAATAACTGGTTAAACGACCACACGTTTTGAATAATTATTTGCTTATTAAAAATAAGTGTTTACGACGCGTCTTTTTATTTTTTTATTTTGGATCAACTCAATGTTGACCTCAATCTCGCCTGATGGTGAGCGATAGATGAGATCTACGATGGAACAAGCGAGCCTAGAAGATACCTATTCACTCTTGCTTTAAAGGCTGAAAGGCCATAAGTGGCAGGGAACACAGAATCCGGCGGAGAGTTCCACAACATGGCTGTACGTACTTACAATATATGTGGTAGAAAAGCGCTTGGTGCGACAAGACGGTATCAACCAAATGTGGATGGAAATATACATTTTCCAGGAATTTGAACGTGATGAATTTTTTATCAGGGAAAGTATTATCTCAATCTAGGGCTGCCATCACCAAATTTGCCGGCCCCAGACAAAGACTTATAAACCCCGGACATTTGGATAAAATCACAGTTTTTCCCCGGACACCGTAGCAAAATACGCTTTTGAACTTGAAACTAAAAACAATGTTTAATTATGGTTTTTATTTACTGATAAAGTGATAACATTGTAGAGCTTTAGAACTTTTGTAATAACAGTCTCTTCCTTTTCATTTAATCAACGTAACATAAACAATGAGATGATATATAGGCGCGTGCATAGGATTATGACAGGGCATGCGGCGGAGTAAAAACACACAAAAACTTCTTTTATAGATTTTTAGCATAGCCACAGCCACGCATCGCCACCATGCTACGATGCGTGGCTGTGGCTATGCTAAAAATCTATAAATGAAGAAGTTTTTGTGACCGATTACTCACAAAAACTTCTTCTTTTATAGATTTTTAGCATAGCCACAGCCACGCATCGCCACCATGCTACGGTTAAACGGTACCCCTTGGTAAAACAACCAACACAGTCAAGTTTTCAACTGACGACAAAAAAGGAGGAGGTTATCAATTCGACGCGTATATATATATATTTTATGTATGATCACTGATTACTCGAAGACGGCTGAACCGATTTCGAAAATTCGTTTTTTTGTTTGAAAGGGTATACTTTGAAATTGGTCCCATTGCCACCAAGTCAGGATCTGATGATGGGATCCCGGAGAAATCGAGGGAACTCTTCAAATATTATACGTACACCTATAGTGATTTGAGTATTTTTTATAGTAACTTGTGTAGTTGCATTCGAAAAGCACCATTTGTGAAGTGGACCTGATGATGAAGACCACAGATGGCCACTGGAACTACTCAATATATAAGTAGGAATAATAAGTATCATGGGTTCCGCTTCGATTACTTGAATATGGTTATTAAGCACAATATGCTCGTCACAATGCATATGGTGAAGTGAAGATGATGGTGAAGTACCAGGAGAACTCCTCAACAATTAACGGCCCAGCATTGGTAAAAGCAATATTTTGTAAAAGGTTACATGTAGTTGAGATTTAGGCTTTTGTAACTAGGTAAATTATAAATCGACCAACTAAAAAGAGTGAAATAAAAACTTTTTACCAAAAAATTTAACCGACTTCCAAAAAACACTGCAAAATGAAAAATAACTTTAATTTCGGAAGTCGGTGCCAAAAACGAAAAATATAAAACTAAAGACACCGACTACCGAAATTAAAGTTATTTTCAGCCGACGACAAAATGAGGAGGTTATCAATTCGACGCGTATATATTTTTTTTTTTTTATGTATGATCATCGAGTACTCGAAGACGGCTGAATCGATTTGGAAAATTCTTTTATTGTTCGAATGGGTATACTTCGAAATTGGTACCATTATCACCAAAGTCAGGATCTGATGATGGGATCCTGGAGAAATCGAGGGAACTCTTCAAATATTATAGGCACACCTATGGCGTTTTGGGTATTTCTTATAGTAACTTGTGCAGTTGCTCTCAAAAAGTACCATTTGGGGAAGTGGAACTGATGATGAAGACCACAGATGGCCGCCGAAACTACTCAATAATAAGTATTGAGTGGATTGCGATTCGATTACTTGAATATGGATGTTAAGCACTTTATGCTCGTCACAATGCATATGGTGATGTAGAGCTGATGGTGAAGTACCAGGAGAACTCCTCAACAATTAACGGCCCAGCATTGGGAAAAGCAATATTTTGTAAAAGGTTATAAGTAGTTGACATTTAGGCTCTTGTAACTAGGTAAATTAAAAATCATCCAACTAAAAAGAGTGAAATAAAAACTTTTTACCAAAAAATTAAACCGACTCCCAAAAACACTGCAAAGTGAAAAATAACTTTAATTTCGGAAGTCGGTGCCAAAAACGAAAAAACAAAACTAAAGACACCGACTACCGAAATTAAAGTTATTTTTCACTTTGCAGTGTTTTTGGGAGTTGGTTTAATTTTTTGGTAAAAAGTTTTTTTCACTTTGCAGTGTTTTTTGGAAGTCGGTTAAATTTTTAGGTAAAAGTTTTTTTAAGTAGAATTTTAGTAGTAATCGCCCATACTCAGATCTGGACACATTCTATGCAATAAGTTTGCATTCCTTATAAGAAAACTCACCTAAATGTGTGGTATGTAGAGTGGTGTAAAATCTACATCGCTTATTGATGGAATGTGTTCGATTTGAGTCCAACAGAAATTATCTCTTTCGAGCCTTCAACTTGAATAGACTCGATCAGGTTCATTCCACAGACTTATGTCTTAACCAAACAGTGATGATGCGAAGAGTCTGTTCAAGTTATTAGCAAACTGTACGACTCCCCAATAAAAAAAGAAAATAAAAAGACTCGTGTTGGATTTTCTTATTTTTATTTTATTTATTTGGCTCACCAACAACTGAATACACTGATACAAATATATGAGATAACATTCAGTAGATTTAAGGACAAGTGTATCAATTTCTTATAGGTAAGCACATCATGCATTACATACGAGTTGTATGATTGCCTACTTACAATTAAATGAGTACATACTTAATTAGTCTGAGCACAAATAAGTCTTTAACCACAATCATAATTAAAATCGAAATTAAAATATAAACCGTAATCAAAATATTGTTATTTAAAAATCGAAGAATTCAATTAAGTATTCTTGCTTCTGACTACCCGTAACGACTGTTAAAGATGTATTAAGGATAGCCGGAACTAACGCTTAACATTCTATCCAATATGTTAATATGGTCACCCAACCCCGAACCATCCACGGCCATTGTTGCTTAACCTCGAAGACCCCCCCGTGCTCCAAACCATCGAGTCCAGAGCTCAGACTGCAGCAAAAAAGCTGGGAATCCTACACAAGTTGAGGCGGTACTTCACGCCTGGACAGCTTCTAAATCTGTATAAAGCACAGGTCCGTTCCTGCGTGGAGTATTGCAGCCACTTGTGGGATGGCTCTGCAAAGTACCAACTTGCTGCATTGGACTCCATCGAGCGCAGAGCTAAAAGGCTTATAGGCGACGAGGTGCTGGTGGACAAGCTTCATAGCCTGGCTCATCGGCGAACCGTTGCTTGCCTGTCGGTTTTCTACAGATTGTACTACGGGGAGTGTGCGCAGGCGCTCCATGACCTGATTCCTCCATCTCCATTTCACTACCGGTCTACCAGACGCACGGCTGGGTACCACCCACACTTGGTTGATATACCGTCTTGTCGTACCAAGCGCTTCTCCTCCACATTTATTGCGCGCACAGCCAAGCTGTGAAATTTTCTGCAGGCTTCTGTGTTCCCTGCCACTTATGACCTTTCAGCCTTTAAAGCACGAGTAAATAGGCACCTTCTGCGCTCGCTCGTCCCATCTTAGACCTCATCTATCGCTTACCATCAGGCGAGATCGAGGTCAAGAGTGGGCCCTTCAATAATAAAAAAAAGAAAGAAAAAAATTAAACAATAAATTAGACTATTAATAAAACTTATAATTTTTTGAGTAGACAGGAAGCAAGAAAAATAAATCCTTAGCCTTACATTGATAGCTGGGAAGTGTCAGCGGTTAATCTCTCCCTTGACCACCAGGGGCGCTACTAAGCGGTACTAATGACCTTCCCAACTAATTCGTACAATGGGGACGCTTTATCTCGGCAATTCAGTTTAAGCTCTGCAATTGCAGTGAACATGAATGGTTTCGAAATGCGGTAGAGATTTGGGAGGAGAAAGAAACTATTCATATTATGAATATTTTATTCGTTTACCCTCGCATTGAAACGTCTTGTAACAGTCGCACCAATGGAGGACCGATTACGACAAAATCTACTGCTTTTCATTACCCTGAGTGCGTTGACCCCGGATTTGGGGGTCCGAGAGATCTTAGTGGTTTTATATTCTAGAAATTTGTTCACTTAGTCTGTATGTGAATAATTTGTAAACTCTTTTATTAATAAAATGAAGTTTCTAAACTAAATTATATTTCTAAAATATGTATTAAAAAGTACATTTAACACAGGGTAAAAAAAACCAGTAAAGTATGAGTAGGACTTGCGCGCCAAGGGTTCCGTACAAACTTATCTAGGTAGGTAGTTCTTTCAGTTTGTTTACGTTCTACATGTTTGCGGTTTTCAGATTTTTTCTTTTACTTGTGTTGATCTTTTTAACGGACATAAACTGTCAAATCTTTTGATTGCGTTGACTTATGTATAAGTTTGATTCACAGCTGTAGACCGGAGTATTGCATGAGAAGAAGGGTCTTGACAGTCACACAGACTGACGGTAAAAGGACAAGGAATGACAACGAATTGATCCTGCAAGAGCTCCGTTTTTTCCTTTATAGGTATGGAACCCGAAAATGGATCAAAGATGAAGTAAAAGAAAGTAGGAATCAGCAGTTGTAACTTCGTAATCCAGTAACTCTGCTATGTAGGTTTTTTTTTTTTTTTATTCTTTTTGTTATTTTATATCCAAACAATGCTAGTCATTTATATAACTTATATAAAGGACAAGACAAGCATATGCTTGTAATTTTTTGACATTTCAGATATGCTAAAACAGATATCTGTTTTAGCATATCTGAAATGTCAAAAAACTCCGTTAAATTAAAAATCAGACTGTACTCACAAAACATCATTTAATTAAGTCGTAGTAAACGCCTGCAAGATTTAACAAGCAAGATGCTGTAGTGAAACAATCTGTTGCCTTTCCAAATTATTAGGCACTTGTTCATGCAAATTATAATAAATTAAAAATTATAATATTTTTTACTTAACATAAGTACGAAGCTCAAACTTAAATTCGTAAAAGTAGCAATTAGTAAGCAATTATTGACACAACATACTTTTAGAAATTCTGCGTCTTTCATGCTGAACACGTGATCATCCATCCTGACGTCAGAATGGCTGGTCAAAAAAAGATTCATATTTCTCTGAATGTATCATATGCAGCCCCGGATCTAGGGGGGGGCAAGCCGGGGCCCATGCCCCGGGCGGCAAGTTCAGAGGGCGGCCAAATTCAAATTTTACACACGTATGGACAACTCATCATTTACTTAATTTTGGCCACACAATAAATAATAGTACAAGTACAGAAATTTCACTCTTGTTTCACTGTGTCTCTATCAACTCGACCGATACCCAGGAGTACATGGTTTTATAGTCTGGGTACAGCACACGGACAGTCTAATTACTCTAAGACACGGACCACGTGACCGGGTGCAGCGATAGCGCGGCATGGGACGCGCTGCATGAACATTATTATTCGCGAGGTGCGTAGGAGCAATATCAAAATAAAGTGTACCCTGCTGTAGAATTCGATTATATTTTAATATATTTTTTTCTTTTTTATTTGACCAAAATGTAGTAGGAAGTATTTATTATACAGGAAAACAAAAAGGAACGCGGAAGTCGAGGCATTTTTTCTACAATATCGAAACAAAACTAACTTTGTGGCGGAACTACACACATCAAAAGTGTCTAGGGATCAACATATATTTTTGCAATAACTTTTCTCCTGATTGATATTAATTAAAATTTTCTTTAAGGATTCATCAAATAAAGTGTTTTCGTTTGTCACAGTAACGATAAACCAAGTCACCTTTGCATTAATAAAGAAATTTGCCATTTTCCTAATAAAGGGATTTTTGACATTTGAACCACTAACATTAAAGTTCGAAAAAAAGACTGAAATAACAGTTTTCTTTAAAATTTTATTGGATAACTTAAACAATTAATAATCCGTGTTTCTACCGCGAACACTAACAACACAAGAACATCGGTTTGGCATACTCAAAATGAGTTCATCCAAATCACGCTGTGGAATGGCCGCCCATGTTCGTTGTAACAACAAAAAAAGGTCTTCTTGCGACTGGATACCCTCCATATTCGGCAGAGCTCTTCTCTGTAGCATATCCCATGCATGCTCAATCGGGTTCAAGTCTGGCGACCGAGCAGGCCAGAGCAGGACATTGATGTTAGCTGCGGCGAGAGTCTGTCTTACAACTCTTGCGGTGTGCGGTCGTGCATTATCATGCATTAACTGAAATAAGGGACCGATTTGCACTTGTAGAGGAACGATGACGTCAGATACAATCGTCTCAGCATAAATTTGAGCGTTGAGGTTGCCTCTGATCCAAATCAACTCAGTTCTTCCGCCGATCCAAATACCCGCCCATACCATGATGGTTCCACCACTATAAGGATGGACTTCCTGGCAGGATTTTAATCGCTGTTGGCGTCCAGGGGTTCTCCAGTGTCGTATACGTCTTGTATCCGGTCTCATACCAAAACGAGACTCATCAGAAAAGCACACGAAACGCCATTGTTCTTCTGCCCAATTTCTGTGTTCAAGAGCCCATTGATATCGAATCCTACGATTGTGCATTGCTATAGGTGGTACCCGTAGCGGTCTTCGGGAATGAAGGTTCACTTCATGCAAGCGGTTTCTGACTGTTTGGTCGCTAATTAAGTTCCCTGAAGAGTGATGAAGCCTCACGGCTAACATCATGGCGGTTATTGTTGGAGCTCTTCGAGTTAAGATTTGAATGTATCGGTCTTGTCTCCGTGTGGTGCAGCGATACCGTCCTCCATGGCGCTCAGCCACGGTACCAGTGCTTCGGTAACGTGTCCAAAGTCGACTGATAACACTCTGACTTGTATTCAGAGCTAAAGCCACAGTACGTTGCCGGGAACCAGCTTCTATCATTCCCACGGCTCTGAGCATTTCTTCCCTGCTTAAATGACGTCGCCGCTCCATAATAACGTTGGTTTTAATCAGTAGTAGGGAAACAGTAGCACTAATAACGTCTTCAATGCGTTGTATGTTTTTATAGGGAAAATATTGACAGCTGATTTTCATCTTTTACTCGAATTTGATTAACAGTTCCTGTTTCGAATTATGAAATGCACCAAAAAGGATCCATATAAATTTATAAAATCATAAATTTATTACAAAGCCACATCTCAATCTCAAGAAATCCGCATAAAAATGCTTGATCCCTAGACACTTTTGATGTGTGTAGTTCTGTTGTGTAACTAGATTTAAAAGCAAAATTTACGGAAAATATGAAATAAATAATCCATTTTCCTATTTATTTAAACAATTAATTGATAAATCAAATAAAATAGCCTCAGCTTCAAGGATTAACACAAAAATATTATTTTTATTCTGTTGCGTGTCACTGTCGCTTTTTACTTGACATTTTTTTTTAAATTTTACTCCAAAACCATAATATTTTACTCAATATGCGTACCTTTTCGAAAAGTAATACATAATTGTGCTATAAATATTTGTGGTTGCACAGAAATAAAAGGTAAAATTTCCTCCGATTTTATAGATTAACTTCATCAATTTGAAGGGACAATGACAAAATGAAAGTCTTAAAATCATAATGTGACTCAGGCTGGCTGGACAAATCTTCAAAATAGCTCGCATTTAACTAGGTCAAAAAGACACTTTATGATACCGCTTAACACCTTTATTTCAGAATTTGTGACGCTACAGATTCTTAGATAATCGAGCGAAAACGTGTCACAGCCAGCTTGAAAAACCACTTTTCGTTGGTCTCTCAATCTCGGTAACGAAAGTGATTATCACGACTTTTTGCATCAACTGGCGTCACATAAATTTGTGACAGGCATCGAGCTAAAAGTTTTGTGATACGTACAGCGGATTAGTAGAAAAATGCAAAAATTTGTGTCCAGCCAGCTTGAATTTACGTATAAAATTTCTGCGGGGCGTTTTCGAATATGTTTCCTTTACTAGCATTTAGTGACACAATGTGTGACAGTAATAACTTTTGATTTATAGCATCACATGTAAGTGTTTACGAGAAATCAATAAAAACTTAATGTCCTGACAGCCTGATTTCAAGCTGGCTGGACACATGTATCTCCGTTGCATGATGATCTACGGCCTTCAAAATATGTTCAAATTTTTGTGACGGGGACGATAATGATAACCTGAATTTGTGATGGAGAAACTTTGAGGAGTTTCAAAGATATTGATCATTTAAATTTTCTTTTACACAATACAAGATATTATTCTTGCCCGTTCCGTGACGGGGACGATAGTGATAACCTGAATTTGTGATGGAGAAACTTTGAGGAGTTTCAAAGATATTATTGATCTATTAAATTTTCCTTTACACAATACAAGATATTATTCTTGCCCGTTCCGTGGATGGTCTGCTGAAAACTTTGCAAAAAAATGAGACTAAATCCAATGGAATATTGAATAAAAGAGGCTGAAAAGGTTGCTCAAAAAAAGTGGTATTGACCCTATTTTGCACAACAAACGAATTCCGAAACGACAAAAAAAAAAAATTGATGACATGTGTGAAAGCGAATTACAAACACTCCAACTTGTTCAACTATTTTCTAAAGAAATAATTATGGTATTTGATCGAATCATATCAGAAATTAAAAAGTTTGATTTTGATCGAATCATATCAGAAATTAAAAAGTTTGTTTTGAATTTTGCGTTTCTTAATGGTAGGTACTAATATTTTTAAAATGACAATTGAAGAACTGCAAAAGTATGGAGCAGATCTGGCTCGAAAATACAAGCGAGATTTAAGCGCCGTTGTATTCTGCCAGGAACTCTACGTTTTTAATTAAAGAGCAAGCTCCGCTTTTATTTGGTGATATAGAAAAAGCTAACGGTTTCTATCTCTTGTAACAGATCTATAGGTACTCATGATTTGCAGGATGCTTTTCCGAATATTTGTATTGCCCTGCGAATTCACTCTACGCTTCCTACTACATCCGCAAGCTGTGAGCGAAATTTTAGCAAACTAAACCTAATTAAAAATTATTTGCGATCTTCTATGAGCCAGGAACGCCTATCGAGTCTTGCAATCTTAGCGATAGAAAATCGAATGGCACGCGAGGTAAATTATTTATTTATTAATTTATTTATTTAATTACAACGGTTATCTTTACAACCAATGACAGTAACTAAAATTAAAAGAGACAATTATAACACATACTAAAATATACAAAATAAACAAAGTAGGTGTAGTAAAATTTTAAGTTAAAACATAAATAAAAGAAGGTTAACATTTTAACAACACTTTCATGAATTCTTCTCACAGTACATCTGACATGCCAATAAAACCTTCATCCATCCATCCACAAACAGATCGCTTGTTGGATTAGAATCCAAGAGATCATTAAGCGCGGCCAGAGTGCGAGGAATTGGCACTTAGCACGTGCAACAGTACGACATGGAGGCACGGCAAACAGCCTGTGCTTTTTGCGCCGGCAGTAATTGTCTGGGACAAAGAAGCGCGCCAGCACATGTAACACATCAGGAGCGTCAATAGCGCCACGGAGCATCTTACAGGCTAGCTGCTGCTGCTTGAGCTGATCTCGAGCTCGCCTTACCTCTAGGGAGTTGTATCCGAGGCAACCCAGTAAGAACTTTGTCGGATAGAGAGGTAAGGATAGTAGCCGTGTTTCTGCTTGTATATATAAGTATCTGAGGAACGCTTTTTGAACCTTTTCTAATAAAAGTGCGTAGGTACTTTCATGTGGATTCCACACGCAAGAGCTGGTTTCTAGCTTGGTACGTACGAGCGCATTAAATATTATTTTGACGGCATGAGCGGTGCGAAAATCGCGGCAATTACACAGAACAATACCTAAACCTTTGGTAGGATTGTTTAGCTACCATGGCCATATGGTCGTGGAAGGTGAACTTTCGGTCGAATGTGACTCCCAGGTCTTTCATGGCTGTTGACTTCGTGATGGTATTATAATTTAAATTATATCAAAATTAACTGGGTGCCGCATGCGACCGAATGTCATAGCGAAGCATTTGGACGAATTAAACTTCATCTTGTTGTCTACACTCCACTTGTATATCACATCTTTATCTTGCTGCAGTGCCAAACTGTCACGCTCGGAGTTTATTTCCAGGTACAGTTTCAAGTCGTCAGCATACAAGAGACATCTAGCATGAAGCAGAACTTGAGGAAGATCATTGACCATGATGAGAAATAATAAAAACCCCAAAATTGAGTCTTGACTCACGCCGGAACGCGTGTGATAGGTACCCGACACGTACATACCAAGCCTAACAAACTGCTGTCGATCACGTAGGTAGTCTGCAAAGAAACGGAGGAGAGATGGTGCGAACCATCTCTCTTCCGTTTGTCCAAATTATGACAAGGCCATAGATTTATTTGCTGAACAACAAGCTCGACGAGTAAAATTATAATTTTAATTCACAAATGCCATATATTTGATTTTTATTATGACATATTTTTATTTTAAATCCTATCATGTGCTGTTTAAAATATATATTCTGCACGATCATGTCTTCACATGTGTAAATAAATAGGTTTAACTCAGAAAGAACAGCGATGGATGAATTATTTCCGGAAGGCCTATGTCCAAATGACAATCAATTAGTAGACATCTGATATGTATTATATATGATCTGGTATTATAAATATGATAAAGGTAAACATAAATATAAAGGGGCGGGGGCGGCATTTCCCAGTTTTTGCCCCGCCTAAAAAAAATTGAAGATCCGGGGCTGATCATATGTAGCAATTATTGAAGAAATGTAGCAAATATATATAAGCAATTGGGTAGCAATTCTTGAATATACTTTCAGAGCTGCTTGCTATAGGCAACCAGCCATTCTGACGCTAACCGCGAATTGATATCTATTTAAATACTTATGCCAAATTACAGCTTCGCAGTAACAATAGTCAGCCGAGTACCATCTCGAACGGACGGACCGCCAGACAAAACGACACTAATAAGAGTTCCCTGTTTTTTAAATTAAGGCGGCAGGAGGAATTTTGTCAGTAAAAACGTGTCACCAAGATTTGTTACAACGCCCAACAATATAACATATTAGATTGATTACTTGATTTCAAACTTGGACACCTTGTTTTGCGAAGGCTATCATACCTGTCGTCTCCGGGTGAGTCTTCTGGAAAGAGTTTCGCATCAGGGTCGTGCTGCCAGGGACGCTGTTCACCTCCTCTCAGGAACCACGGCAGGCGAGAAGAGTCGTCCTCGCGAGCCGCTGCATAGTCCGTCACCGTGACAGCGTTCTGTTCCAACTAGGCTAGGTTATTCAACTGGTTGACGTAGTTTTAGAAAGAGAGTTGCTTTCAGTGGTCATTTGATTTACTAACAAAATGTAGGTTGGCAGGTATGAGTGAAATAAAAGGGTGTAAGACACGAAAATATCTTAAAAAATCTGTCGATTTCGATAAAGTTACAATTTATTATTAGCGCATTCTTACAATCATCGCATGAATTGCATAATCTTTTATTACTTAAATTATGAGTACCTAATTCATGGGGTTGTCATTGTTAAAATTATTTCTTGGGATAGATAATAATTATAAGTATATGGTGAATTAACTCTGTAGGTGAAAGCTAAATGACCTTAAGTCCATTTTTTGACATTTTTATATTTTAAATGATACTTATTCAGAATACCCCAATTGATAAAATTGTAAAAGCCATAAATTCCTAGAGCCGCTAATTTCGGAGATGTAAAATTATAAATAACATTAAGTCCCTAGACGTGAAAAAGTAAATGATCGTATGGTTACTTAATATTGTTCACTATTTAAACAATAAATATAGATAAATGTTAAATGATTGTATGTGGGACTTACTGTTCTTTACCATTACGCTCGCGGGTTAGATTTGCGCGGATGCATCGTACCTACAATTCCCGCTGCGCCTCCGGCCATGCTTTCCCTCCGTTTAGTTTGATTTGTGTTTCATGCAATACTAGACGTACTCGAAGACGTACTCGCGGCTGCAATCCCTCTCTCTCAAAGTGCACCTCAGCAATATCCAGGGTCTGCAAATCTCGTTGCAGTCCACCACCTCCTCGAGACTGAAAAACCTGCACTTTTGTTTCTTTCGGAGAAGCAGATCACAAGTCCGTCAGACGTGTCGTATCTTTCATACCCAGGGTTCACCTTGGAGCACAATTTCAAACCACGTGCGGGTGTACGCATGTACGCCCGCGACGACATCTGCTATCGGCGTCTCCGTAACCTTGAGGACTCCAGGTTCTCGACGCTTTGGGCTCTGGTGGACACGGGCATGGACAAAATTATTTATGCCTGTGTCTACCGCTCGCACAGTGTAGATCAGGAGACAACCAGGCTCACACAGTACATCAGTGAGGCGGCAGATGCGGCCCAGCAGCGGTACCCTTCAGCTCAGTTCGTGTTACTGGGGGACTTTAATGCCCATCACCAGGAGTGGCTCTTCCCGTACCAGTGCACGGGTAATGCTGGGCGAGAGATGCACAATCTTGCGCTTGCATTAAATCTCACTCAGCTGGTCCAGGGAGCAACGAGAGTGCTGGATGTTGAGTCGCACACAGCCAATTGCTTGGACCTTCTGCTGACTACAGATTCAGACCGCTACTCGGTAACATCTTCACCGTTAGGTAGTTCCGACCACTGTCTGGTGAAGTCTGTATCCGTCTACTACCCGCCCGATCCCAGCCTTAATGGCAAACGGCGGATATGGCGATACAAGTCAGCGGATTGGGATGGCATGCGATCTTTCTTTGCATGTTATCTTTGGCAGCCTACTTGCTTCTCTTCAAATGATTCATCGTCATGCGCAGCCGCCGTGGCGGATGTTTTGCGACAGAGAATGAAGTACTACATTCCGTTCTATGACCTAACAATGTCCGGCAAAGCTCGATCGAAAGCTTGGTTTGGCGCCGAATGTGATCGCGCTGTAGCGCTTTAACACGCGGCGTACCTAGCATGGGTCGAAACTCGAAACTGCAAAGCAAATGACGTGATTAAGAAGAAGAGAGCTTTCAACAGGGCTGCCAAATCCTGTAAAAAGGTTTTGCGGAGGGCTCGGTTTGACAACGTTAGCCGAATCGGGAACAAACTTGCTTCATACCCTGCTGGCAGCAAAGCTTTTTGGTCCCTGGCAAAGTCGGTCGAATCGAACTTATGTCACCCCTCACTACCACCACTGCTTAAACCTGACGGGTCTTTGGCCCACTCCGCTGAGGAAAAAGCAAACTTGTTTGCCGCTCTTTTTGCGGAGTCTTCACGTCTAGATAGTAGTGGCGCTCACCCTCCTATTGCTCCTATTGGATGCGGGACGTGTATGTCGGACATTCGCATCCATCAGAAGGACGTCCGTAGAGTGCTGCGTAATCTTGACGTGAACAAAGTTAGTGGCCCCGACGGGATACCAGCAATTGATGTTAGAACTTGTGCGCCTAAACTGTCTCTAATTTTGACGCGCTTGTTTCGCCTTTCGCTTGAGACTGGAAAGGTGCCGAAAGCATGGAAGCTGGCTAACGTGCAGCCTGTGCCCAAAAAGGGCAGTCGTGCTGACCCGGCCAACTACAGACCTATTTCAGTCACGTCCCATACTCTGTAAGAGTATGGAGCGTGTACTCAATAGTAAGCTCCTGGCATACCTAAAAGCCAACGACATCCTCAGTGACCGACAATACGGCTTTCGAAAAAACCGGTCTACTGGGGATCTTCTAGCGTATGCTATTCATATCTGGAGTGAGGCCATCGAGAAGCACGGGGAAGCACTTGCTGTCTCCCTTGACATCTCTAAGGCCTCTGACACGATAGCCTTATTGCTAAGCTACCTTCTTTCGGTTTACCCACCCAACTTTGCGTTTGGATTGAAGATTTCCTGAGAGATCGGTCCATTCGAGTGGTCATTGATGGCTGCTCATCTGGCTAGTTGGCAATTAATGCCGGGGACCCTCAGGGGTCGGTTCTCTCAGCAAATTTTGACTTTGCCATGCCTATATTGCAGCCTATTCGATTAGGCCACAAACTTATAAGCACTAAAAAATTTCAGGATTCACAGAAAGCTCTGCAATGGATTCCACCCATTTTTCATAATTTTTATAATACATTAGCCCACGAGGGTACAACATGTGACTTACCAGAATAACATTAAGTGTTTTGTTTAATTTCATTTATTTTATTAAAGATTTTAAAATACAAAGATTTTTTTATTTTTATTAAATAAAACATATTACGAATAATGTTATTTCATTTTTTTGTCATTAAAACTTTTTAATATATATTTCTATGATGTTGTATCGTACCTAACTTATAAAATAATAAAATTTACTATACATTTTTGATACAGGAGAGACGTAAGTACCGTCATACTATAAGATATCTAGTAAAGCTTCAAAGTTAAAGAACCTTAAGTCCGATAATACAGCCTTAAGGAACTATATTTGTTAAAAAAAATATCTCAATATAATAGCTTAAGTACCCATCATAATCATACTTTTTATTCGACAATGATACGATAATTACTTTTTATACTCTGTCGATTTTAATGTCAAATTTCGGGTATGGACATCTTTAATGAGCTCTATTGAATACTTTATAAAATGTGACTTAAGGCCCTTCACCTTTCACCTACAGAACTTAGAAATGGTAACTTCGTTGTCTAGGTCCATTACCGATCCAAATTCCTAATTTTCGTATATTGAGAATCTAATTACTTACTACAGTGCGCGTCATGTAAAAAGAACGGTCGTTTGTAATGGCACCAGTACAAGCGAGCGTTCCTTTTACATGACGCGCACTATAAACTAGTTTTGTTTCTTGAAGATTAAGTAAATATACCTAATGCCGTGCTTCGGAAAATAAGTTAAGCCTTTAGCCGGCTATTATTTGTACATCTTTGACAGTCGCTACGGGTAGTCAAAAGCGAGAAAATCTGACACTGATATCGCCAAGGAGTATCGTCTTACCTGCTAGCTACTGGGTTGTGGAGCTCAGACAGGCAGTCGCTCTATGTAAAACACTGGTATTCAGCTGTATCCGGTTAGATTGGACGCCGTCCCCCATATACATAGTGGGGAAAAGGTTAGACAGATATATTAATATACCAATTTTTTTTTTAAACGTACTAGCAATGTGGGTAGTATTGACATTACTAGCAATCTGGTAACCCCTCCCCGACTAAGCTAAATATGCTTGTGCCTGGAGTGGGTTCATGGCAAGAGTGTAATGGGCGGGGTTCGAACCCGTGACATTTCGATCACAAAACCGACACCTAAGGTTATTGACGCCTCATGATGTCCAGTATCATCATCTATGTAGCAAGTCTGAATGTTACCTCCGTGTGGGGTTCTAATCGCTGTAGTGCCTGAGGAGAGGGGCTCCGCTGTGCGGGGGTGAGGGCCTGCGGGCGTGGCAGCAGCAGCAGCGCCAGCGCCGTCAGAGCCAGCGGCAGCAGGAGCGCGGCGCGGCGTAGCGCCCGCATCGCACGTGCTGCCCGCACCCACATGCTGGCTGACTAGTGCGCCGGCTACCCCGCACGGTCCGCGCCAAGCGCCCCTGCCACCGCCAGCATCCCTGCCCCCTTCACTATCGTGTTCTGCTTAGGTTGGACATCTGGAAATCAGTAAAAAGTAGGTTCATTATTGTCGTCGAATATCGTGTCTACCTGTCCAGGTCGGGTTAGTTTTTGGTTACTTATAGGCTTTATATAATAATATAGGTCACTCAATAGAAGCCCGAATAGGACAACATAGAGGAAACGGAAACGTGGCCGTACAAAGCATACTTAGAAGCGTTCGGTAGCAGCGGAGTTGACGTAAATCGGGTCAACGTGGCTCGAGGTGAAACGCGTAGACTATGACTTAGGACATTAAGTCAATAGAAGCAGTAGTCTACTTGGCCTTGTATTCTATTTAAACGTACTGCGGTACGCCTGGTCAGCTCAAGGTCAGTGTTACCCCTAACTTGCGAACTACTTTATCTGGACGGCAATATCGGCAAAAGCCTTATGCGTTTGAAAGATGAATTTCCAGAACAGGGTTGGTCGGTAGGTATTACCTGCGGTCAGGTCAGGGGCATTGACGATCGAACATATTTGTTGTTGAAGATTTACTACCATTAAAAAGCACCTATCTATAGGTGCTTTTTTTTGTTATTTCTGTTCTTAGTTTTAATTTAAAATGTTGTTTACGCAATAATATAATATTTGTGTATCATAATGATCATAATGTAATTTTTTTGGATTGGGATTGGCCCATGTGACCGCAATCTAATCGGTATGGCTATTATAATATAATTATTGCTGTTCGTGCTATTTACACAATTAGTGCTTAAATATTGAAGGTTACATTATCCTCTATATCACTTACCAAATACACTGTGACAATGAATTGCTCGACCCCTCAGGTTACGAAAGGCCATCGGTGGCCTCAAAACCGGTGCATTTTCAAAATCATGATCTTCAAGTGGTTAATACGACAATCAAACAATTAATTAATTGTTTATAATCATTTTATAATTAAATTAATTGTTTAGGTAATCGTTATCTGAAGACCTTATGGGGTTTGTTTTCGATCTGAATTAACGATGTGTAGAATTTATTACAATAAGAAGCTTCTTGTTGAATAGATAAGTTGTTCTATAAAAGTAGATGTATAAATATAAAATTCCTGGTTTATATCTGATTCTGTCTTATATTTAACATTTCGAATGGTGTTCAATATATACATTAGGATTTTCTGTGTAAAATCACTTTATAATCATTAGGTACCTACGCAACCATTATATAAAAAAAATCCAAGTATGATATCAACTAAACATGATAATACAAAACATGTGTCAAAAAGTTCCAACTTAAAGTCACTTTGACAGGATTAAGTATAGTTTAAAAAAACATGAAAAAATATTTTGTAGAAAAAATATTTTCAAGAAAGGAGTTTTTTGTTTATTTTAATAGTTCAAAAGATCACGATCTCGTTCGTGTTTGTAGTTTCGTAGATGTAACTGCTACGGAAATGTAAAACACGTATGTATATGTATGTGCTATACGGCATAGGGCACGTTAGCAGTAGCTTATATCGTTCCATAGCCGTAACAATAGCTAAAGAGCACAGCTTTTTACCCGACTGCAAAGGAAGGGTTATGTTTTTCGCGCGTATCTTGTATGTATGTATGTATGTAATATTCTTTATTACCTCATATCTCCAGAATCGCTGAACGGATTCACACAATTGAGGTATCGTTAGCTTTGTCTTAGCAGCCCGAGTGTTCTTAGAAAGGTGATATTTGAAAAAATTAAACATGGCGGCTGTGCGAAGCCTTTATACATGGTGAAATTTTTTTTTTCTCGAATCCTTCAATATGTTTATCAAATTAAAGGGCTTATTACAAGGATTTCATAAAGGTATATCATGTTTATCATTAGTGTAATACTAGCAAAATAATACAATGAGAAAGTTTAAAAATATGGACTTCACTTTCTGAATCCGGTGGAGTGCCAATGTGACACGACCGGGAAAACTAAAAAATTGTTTTTTATTTTAAAAAGTGATAAGCAGGCGGACCCAACCCATTAAAAAAAAATGTTCAATTGGGTCCCGCCTGCTTATCACTTTTTAAAATAAAAATCTGCTTGTTTCTTGCATTTCAGTTGAGCAGTCGGGTTTTTTTACATTTTTAAATAACTTTTTTTTATAAACCTACATGAGAAAACTGCGCCGCGCCGTGGCAGCCTCGAGGCAGGTTTTTCAGACTAACCATATCAAATTTCATCACAAACGGCTGAGCGATGAGTTAGAAACATAAATTTACACAGATAAACAAACGGACAGACATAAAGAAGTTATCTACTTTAGTTTTTTAGGGTTCCGTATTCGACAAGGAACCTTTAGGTGTCGTTTCGCTTTCGCCATGTCCGTCTGTCCGCGGCTTAGGTCAAAAAATATTGGTACCAGAACGCTGAAATTTGGCATGGATAAATATACATATCAATCACGCAGTGGTAGAATAAAACCATGAAAATATTTTTAGGCCACTACCCCGATGATTTATATTTATCTCGTCTATCCCATAGTGTAGGATAACGTTAGATAGGTCACTTGGCGTTGTAGTGCACATCGGAACCCTACACTGCGCGTGACACGACAAAATTTGGCCGGTTTTATAATGTCACGATTAGTATGAATTTGTTAAAGAGGAGTAATTATTACTTAATATATCGGTTTCACTTGTAGTACGGCAGCAGCAATAAATAAAAACTAATTAAACTATAATTCGGCGACGGCGCGTCACAGGATAACAAATAAAATAAAAGAACTTTATTTTCAGACACTACGGTCATCAGGTATTTTATTTAAAACTATGTATGTAGGTAGAATTCTAATTACTAGCAATCTTAATAAACCCTCCAACCAAACTAAATATGCTTTTCTGGAGTGGGATTACGGCAATATAGTGTACCTAATCGGTGGGGTTCGAACACGTAACTTCTCGATCACAAGGTCGGTTAGTGATGAATGAGATAGTGACAACTTAGTAGGGGAGAAGGAGGTAAGACGGGGTACCGAGCGAAATTCACAGTTCAAACTGAACAATCACGCTCGTTCATTCATCGTTCGATTCGCCGCCATGAAACTTGTCAGTCGCCCGGCGATTAATAGTTCGCAAGTGCACGCATGTCGAAAAAATAAAAAAAAAATGTTTTGTTGCAAATTGTTTATCATATTTTCTTCTGGTTTGACACGTGACTGTGGTTTGTTAAATAAAGCTATCTGGTGAGGTGTTGCTGTGATTGACGCTTAAACTAACCTATAATAAGGTAGGCGTTGTGCCTACCTTATTATAGGTTAGTTTCCTTAAGATTGTTGACTGTTTTTTTGTTTTTATTGGTAGTAAATGGCTCTGTAGGCAAGATGGGGTAATGGGGTCCCCCAATGAGCAAAGTTTTGTTTTTGTTTGTTTTCCGTAAAAATGAGTTAGATTTATGTGTGCTTATTATAGTTTTTCTTTTTAGAATGGTTCGTGACTACAAATGCACGACTGACAGAGGGTCGTAGTCCGAATAATCAATGCGGGAAGCAGTTAAAGCTGTTTTGGATGGAAAATGGGTTATTATAAAGCAGCTAAACAATTTGATGTGCCACAGACGACATTAGAGAGAAAATTTAAGGCTGCTCGCTCAGTATTGAACGAAACATCCGATGAAAACTTACCCATACCAATTAAAGTACCTTTGGGTCCTAGGCTGCCTGTTTTTTCTGTGTCTGAAGAAGATGAGCTTTGTGCCTTTTTATTAGAAATTGAAGAAAGGTTATATGGACTTACGATTAAAGATGTAAAGGCATTAGTATACCAGTTAGCAATTAAAAATAATAGGCCTAATCCATTCAACGCTGAGAAAGAAGAAACTGGATAAATGGCTTCCTAAAAAGACACCCAGAGCTTTCGAAAAAAAAGAAAGAAAGCCTGAAAAGACTTTTCCTGCCAGAGCATCTGATTTTAACAAAGTTGCCTCTCGTGTTACTAAAAAGCGTGGAAAAACAGCAATAAACACGTCGAATTCCTACAAACAAGAATTAAAAGTCATCAACCAGGAGAAAAAAAGATGCTGAACAGAAAAAACTAGAGAAAATAGAAACAGAGAAGAGAAAAGATGAATTAAAAAAAAAAAAACAGAAGAAAACTGCTACAAAAGCTCAAAATAAAAAATCAAAGAAGAATAGCTGAACAGCGAAAACAACAAAACGACGAAGAGTCTCATCATCTGGAGATGAAAGTGAAGAAGGACACACCATGCCGTTTCCATTGAAGGGTGAATATCATGCTCACTATGTGGAAGATGATGGTCTCATAATAGCTGCGCAGTAATAAATGATGTTGATGACGAAGCCATCCATGTCTGCGAGTTCTACCAGCCCAAATAATCATCTTTCTCTGTGATCATTGTTATCACCCTATCTTACCAGCACCATGGGCAAGACGGGGCAAAACACCTTTTTTTTATTTAATCTTTCATACTCTTAAATGTGTAACTAAAAGTTCCTAATGACACCAAATATTAGAATAGTAATAATTAGTAGTTAATTAAAAAGTAAATATGATTGTCTCACTACGTAATTTTTTATATTATTAGGGTTCCGTAGCCGAATGGCAAAAAAAGGAACCCTTATAGTTTCGACATGTCTGTCCGTCTGTCTGTCTGTCCGTCCGTCCGTATGTCACAGCCATTTTATTCCGAAACTATTAGGACTATACATGTAAAACTTGGTAGATATATGTATCCGATTTTAAAAGAAAATTAAAAAAAAAACATTTAAAATAAAGGGGGCTCCCCATACATGGAACTGAAACTGAAAATATTTTTTTTCATGAAACCTATACGTGTGTGGTATCTATAGACAGGTCTTTAAAAATGACATTAAGGTTTCTAAAATGACTTTTTCATTAAGTTAATCGTTTAAAAGATATACGCTTCCAGTGGTAAAATGTGTCCCCCCCCCTCTAACTTCTATAATAATGAAGTGAAAAATCTAAAAAAATCATATGTTGTAGATCTTAATGTAAACTTTCAACCAAAATTGGTTCAAACGAGATCGAGTTAGCAGTTTTTGAGATACAGTATATTTTCTAAAACCGCAAATATAACTTTGTAATTCATACAAATACTATGAAAAACAAAGTTATTGGGCGTAGTTGTAAAAACTGTAAATAAGCTAGTTTTAAGAAATTTTTAAGGTTTTTTGTTTTTTTTTTTGTTCAATTAAATATATTAAGTACCTATATTATATTTATTATAGTTACCACGGAACCCTTCATGGGCGAGTCCGACTCGCACTTGGCCAATTTTTTAACCTTTAAAGCTTAAGTACTCCATCTTACCACCCTCTCCCCTACTATGTTAGTGTCTTAGTATTTAATTTACATTATGTTCCTGTATTTCGCTTGGTTACGAATTTCTATAGTCAAGTCCACCCAATATCTTTGAATAGGAAAGCCAGGTCTATCAACAATCATTTTCAGGATACTATTCTGAGTTACGTAGAGAAACCACTTTCTTACGCTTGATGGCGTGAAAACCATCCGTATATCTGCGGCAAACACGCCTGATGCACTACAGTGCCTCGGCAGTTGCAACAGATTCCTGAAGGCGTTTTCGTACTGTACGCAAACCACTATCATTACTAGGTATCCGAAAAATACTATGCTTAAACTAAGTACTGAAATGCACTTAAATACGAAACATTTTTCCAAGTCTGGAAAGATTCGCCTAACATGACATTTTTTTTCGGGGGGAAAATCATTAAATGACTCGTTAGAACATTCCCGTAACCTTGGCTGGCCTTACATTGTATTAACCTGTTTTAGGTATTTCTACAACACCTTGTATGCCTGTAGGACAGCTAGGTTTTAAACATAGATTTCGCAAAACAAACCAATTTACCAAATGCCTTAGGTACTGGCATTCGGTAAATTGGTTTGTTCTGAGAAATCATGTTTTTGTCTAGTCAATATAAAACTGTTTTAACTGAATGAAAGTGGGTGTTCGGGGCTCATACACTGTACAAGTATAGTGTTCCGTATATGCCCCCATAACCGTGAAAATGGCACTTATCCCGTGACATTCCTGAAATAGCGTGATTTACTTGCGTTAACCTGGAACTGACTGTTTTCGTTATCGCTGACTTAACCATGTAAGTTACATTGCTTGAAAATTATACGTCACTAGTGTATGATAATTAAAATAATGTTGAGTCTATTTAAGACCAGTTGGCGAAATGGCTTCTCCCGCTCTGGGTTCTACTGACTAAAACAACAGACAGCTTCAGTAGAACCATTAAAATGGGTTTCCCACCGACCGACCTTTGGGACTTCGACTGTAATTCCACCATTACCCAACATTTTGTTGTTTTTAAATTGCTCCATAGCCATCGTAACCTGGCGTATGTTCATGTCTAGGATGTTGTCTATTTTTTTAATGTCACACCCCTTCAATCCGTTTTCAAGGACCTTTACCTATCTACAAATAACATCACGTTAAAGCATAATCTCTGCAAACAGTTATCTGCATGGAAAATGGATTTGATCAACCCTCTTAAATTTTTATTATTGCAGATTCACTACGTTCATATAACCAGGACTTTTAATTTGATGCAGTAAGCTGACATACGCTTATGTCACTTTCTAAAATAATAATACCATATTTAACCTAATAGTGATGGATTCAATCCATCGAATAATAAATGAGTGATTTTTGTTCGTGAGAAATATAAATAAATGATAAAATGAAGTAGTAACTAGACTTTATTAAAAATATATCTATTTTTATTAAAAAATATTCATATCTAATCAGACATGATAAAAGTCACTCTTTTGCAAATTGTTTCATGTGATGAATATTTTAATAAATTGCGCGGGATTACTATTAAAACACTCCTCCCGCACCAATGCGACCTAAACCCCGTTGGAATGGGTACAGGTACAGGGGCCTGTTGCAAAAATTAAATAATATTATAATGATCTATTCGTTTTATTTTTCACGCCCCTATTAAGGGGCGTGAAAAATAAACAAAAAGTAAAATGTGATTATTAAATCACATTTTACTTTTTGTTATTTTCACACCATATTACTAAGAAAAATGTTAACATCATAATTCGGTTGTATTCCCAAATCGATTAATTTAGTTACATCACAATTTCGTAGTCGTAATTATCTGACAACTCAGATACTGTCACTCTACTGCATCGAATTAAAAATCCTGATATAGTATCTGAGTTTAACCTCAGGCAGACAGACTTAGTCAAACTACCTTATAGTTCTAACACAGAACCCTACAAAACTGTTAATTAATTTAATACAAATTAAAAATTGGCCAAGTGCGAGTCGGACTCGCTCATGAAGGGTTCAGTAGTAACTATAATAAATATAATATACTTAATATATTTATTTGAAAAAAAAAAAACAAAAAACCTTGCAAATTTCTTAAAACTAGCTTATTTACAATTTTTACAACTACGCCAAATAACTTTGTTTTTCATAGTATTTGTATGAATTACAAAGTTATATTTGCGGTTTTAGAAAATATACTGTATCTCAAAAACTGCTGACTCGATCTCGTTAAAACCAATTTTGGTTAAAAGTTTACATTCAGATCTACAACATATGGTTTTTTTTAGATTTTTCACTTCATTATTATAGAAGTTAGAGGGGGGGACATATTTTACCACTTTGGAAGCGTATATCTTTGAAACAATTAACTTTATGAAAAAGTAATTTTTGAAACCTTAATGTCATTTTTAAAGAACTGTCTATAGATACCACACACGTATAGGTTTCATGAAAAAAAATATTTTCAGTATCAGTTCCATGTATGGGGAGCCCCCTTTATTTTAAATATTTTTCAAATTTTCTCTTAAAATCGGAAAGCGGTTCACAGAATACATCTACCTACCAAGTTTTACATGTATAGTCCTAATAGTTTCGGAATAAAATGGCTGTGACATACGGACGGACGGACAGACAGACAGACGGACAGACATGTCGAAACTATAAGGGTTCCGTTTTTTGCCATTCGG
Source organism: Tholera decimalis (assembly GCA_943138885.2). Taxonomy (NCBI): domain Eukaryota; kingdom Metazoa; phylum Arthropoda; class Insecta; order Lepidoptera; family Noctuidae; genus Tholera; species Tholera decimalis. The sequence continues at coordinate 25,097,414 of OW964569.2, forward strand.
CTACGGAACCCTAAATAGTAGTACCTACTTAATTTGTTAGGTTTTTGAGAGCAAGCGCAATAATAATTAGGTACTCTATTCTGCTTGCTTGTATTTAAGAATTAAAATTATTATTAGAAAGATAACATAAAGAAATTTTAAATGATTATTAGAAAGATAACATAAAGAAGTAACTCTTCACCTTACTTTCATCTTACGGAAAACATGATTTCGGAACAAAGTTTGTTGAACTTGACTCTACTTATTATAACACCACAGTTATTTAAACGATGCTAATTTGATACCGTTCTGTCACTATTCATGCGCCTGCGACGACGACGACGCGACGACGCACTGTAGGCTGAAATCAGCGTTTCATAGAAATTAAAATTATTTTTTTAAAAGTGACTTTTTTTAACATGGAATGCTAGAGGAAACTAATTACATGTCTAAAAATATATTATTTATGAATTGGGTACGTAAACGGAAGTCTGAGGATTTTTTCTTTAAAAATTTGTATGGAGACAACATAAAAAAATACGATAACTCTGCTATCGCACAATTGGCCCTATTTCCCTTCTAGGGGATTAATCCTTGAATGATTTTGGATTTTTTGACATATCACGGTATCACGGCCTCAGGTGCTTGCTGCTCAGGTTTTTTTTTAAAATAATGTACATAGTTATGTGTTTTTTTTTTGGTTTATGTGGCAATTTCGTTGGACTAATTTGGCGCAACATACATGAATATGATCTGAACAATTAACTACAACAGTTTTATTTTAAAAAACTAATAAAAATAATATTTTTATTTTTTATTAATGTGTCAATTTTGGTGGACCAGTTTGACTTAACATTGTATGATGTAATCCAAATATTAATACAAAAAAATATTAAAATAATACGTCGTATACCTATATCGTTTGTAAAATAGGTTAAAAAATGGCGTATTTATTGAATTAATAGGTAATATAATGTAACTAACAAAATTTCTTAGAATCAAAAATAAGACAGTAAAACTTAACTACCCTCATAATTATACCCGTTAATTATTACTCATTAGCGGTTAATGGCTTACATATTCAAATAAGTGCACTGTATAATATAATCAAATACGTGAAACAGATAAGCTAATGTATGTACGTATGATTTGAGTAACTAGCGACGCGACGTACGACCGCATCTCATCATACCAACTTTACTTTGATAGCAACCTTTCCGTTCGTCATTCAGTAAAGTTGTTTCGCTTAGTGACTGACCGTACATGTTAAAAAGTAACGTTTTATCTGATAATTTAGTTAACCACTGTGTAACTGTTACCACGTAAGGAATACTTATTTGTACACAAAATATAAATAACTGTTATCTGAAATAAGGTGTAATTGTATTAGACCCTTTGTATTAACCAGTTGGTCAGTTCACCCATTATCACTGAAATACAATATGAATTAGCGTTATACCACAGACTTGTGTTAATTAATCTACATACCAACCATATACTGATAGATTTGTTTTGTATCGATAATTTATATTAAATACTCCATAGAAGATAGCGATAAGTACCGTCGATTGGTATAAAACAGTAGATTTTTCGTTCGTTATTTTACTCGATTGTTTATTGAATCAGTCACGCTTTACCTCCCGTTGTTCTTATTCTTAGTGTTTGTTCTTTGGCTTTTTCCCTAGCTGCCTCTACATATTAAGGAAAAGAGCAGGGAGTGTTGAAGATTTCTCTTACAAAACCCACTCAGAAGCCACCATCAGCACATGGAATTTACCCCGATACCTCTTCAACGGCTATTGCGGGACCCCTCTGTGCAACGCCTGTTAGGGCACAACTCTTTTAAGACGGTAAAGGGGTCACTCTTGAGCCTCGCTGTGCTCTCGTAATCTCGTATCACTGCGCCAGCCCCCTGCTGAGTCGCCCACCGTTTTGGAATCACCGCAGGAGAATTGAATTGAATTCACCCAGGAATATCTATCTAGAATTAATTAATTGACCATTAGGCATAACAATAAATCCTCCTTCTTCGAAATCGACTAAAAAAACGTCATTGTTTCGTTTCTTCTGAACTTTCCTTTACATGCAGAGTGACCTATGAGAGTCCCCTATAGTACTTCTATTTGGGTACTACATTTAGCACACCCAGAATCATGTACTGAATCGATTTTTATCATTTTAATATTGGTATTTTTTATTCCAAAAATAATTAAATCAGCATACCTAAATTACCGTCACACTATCGCTGTATAGTCACAAACTGAACACACCAAAATGGACTGTAAATACAAGTAATAACTTTTAAAATGCAGGTTCATAAAAAATTTGTTTCAATACAAATTCAAGAAAAAACCGACAAAGTGCGTGTCGGGCCACGCGTAGTGTAGGGTTCCATAATTTACTACAAAGCCAGCCAAGTGCGAGTCGGTTTAGCTGACCGAGAGCTCTCTACCATGCTCTAAGAAAAACAAACTACGCTGTTTCACACTAATAAGAAATTAAATTAAAAAAAATTCGATGGAATTTTTCCGACAGCGAGTAGAACACAGTTGGTTGACTATTACTCGTATATTTGTGACGCCAACTTAAGTCTGATAAGTTGTTGAACGTTTTAACGAGATACCGCGGCCTCGGAACTTAAGGGCAGCTGAAGGAACGGGGTGGGTTTTTAGTCAGTAGAAATCCGACACTCCCTTCCGCAACCCAGACCAGGAGAAGCCATTCGATGATTTTCCCACTCAGAAAAAAAGCGTACTCCATCTTCGACCACATCATCACTTACCATGAGGTGAGATGGTGGTCAAACGCGAGCCTATTTTCAATAAAAAAAAAGAATATCGCGTGCGCTCTTTCGCCATGTTCGGTTTCGAAACTACCGTTGTGTGCTACACGCTAACGCAGCAGTAATAAAGTTGAATATTGCGTGCGCTCTTTTACCATTTATTTATTTATTTATTATATACTTTATTGAACACCTTACAATATTACTATGGATACAAAAAAAATTAATTAGTGTACAATGGGCGGTCTTATCACACAGGGCGATCTCTTACAGACAACCTTTGGATGGACAAACTTAAAGGAGACAGTTTAAGGGCTGTCAGTGTACAAACATCATAATTTTAACTGAACATAATAATATAAAATACATAAAATACGAAAATCATATACTAATAAATATTACATGTATAATTGAGAAAGAAGGGGACCAGTTATAGGGAGAGGTAATGCTCCTTCACCATTCTTTTGAACGCTGGTAGCGTTTGAGCACGCCTCACTTCTATGGGTAATGCATTCCACAAACAAGCTGCTTGTATGGTAAAAGATTTATCAAAGAAAGAAGTGGAATGCATACAAATACTTAACTCTAGATTTTCCGATGATCTCAAGGACCTAGAATGTGTGTCACAGAGGAACTGAAAACGTTCCTTAAGATAAAAAGGAGTAAAAGGATTAAAGAGCACATTATAAAGTAAAGAAAGTAAGTGAAGATTCCGGCGAAATCTAATAGGAAGCCATTTGAGCTGAGCACGGAAATCAGAAACGTGGTCATACTTGCGCAAGCCAAATATAAACCTGATACACAGATTTTGAAGTCGCTCTAGCTTGTCCAATTGGTCTTGGGTCAAGTCGAGATAGCTGGCATCAGCATAGTCCAGAATAGGGAGAAGAAGAGTTTGTGCAATTGCAATTTTAGTGGAGATGGGAAGAAAATTACGAAGGCGTCTCAAGGAGCCTGCAGAAGCAAATACTTTACGACTAACTTCCTGTAACTGTTTAGTCCAAGAAAGGGTGTCGTCAATGTGTATTCCCAGGTTCTTCACAGTGTGACTAAAAGGTATGAAGGTGTTATTGAAAGAAACCTGGGGAAGTGCCGTCCAATCAATCCTGGAGACAGTACGAGAACTACCAACAACAATAACCTGAGTCTTAGCAGGATTGATTTTCAGCCCAAACTCAGCGCTCCAGTCACCAATTCGAGCAAGGTCCATATTAATAGTTTTGATGGCATCAGCTAACTCTACGAGTGGAGCTTGGGTGTAAATTTGAAGATCATCAGCATACAAGTGGTAGAAAGAAGAAAGTCGTTGAGTGATAGCATTTATAAAAAGTACGAAAAGTAAGGGAGATAAAACGCCACCCTGTGGCACACCGGCAGAGGTATCACACCAAGAAGAAAAGGAGTCCTCAATGGAAATACGCTGCCGGCGACCAAACAGGTAACTACGAAACCAGTCAATTACCGATGGAGATATGTTAAATGAGCATAGAATGCCAAGCAAAATGTCGAAGTCAACTGTATTAAACGCATTACTAAAGTCTAGTAATGCAAGTACAGTTAACTTCCCCATTTCCATGCCAGACCTTATATCGTCCGTAATATGTACGAATGCAGAAGTAGTGCTGTGACCAGGACGGAAACCAGATTGGAAGGGATTCAGGAGATTATACTTGAAAGGAACGAGCTAAGTTGTTGGTGGACAAGCTTTTCAAGGACTTTGGATAGGAATGGGAGAATAGAAATGGGTCGGTAGTCAGAAAAAGATGCAGGATGAGTTTTTTTGGGTAAAGGGATAATTTGAGCTTCTTTCCAGGCTTGTGGAAAGACACTACTAGAAATTGAGAAATTTAGGATGTATAGAATGATGGGAAGAACGTTATCAAGGATCGGAATGATCATCTTACGGCTGACAAAGTCACTGCCCACGGCATTGGACGTAATCGACATAACACTCTTTTTAACATCACAAGCAGTAAATTGAGTTATGACAAAAGGAGAATAATCAGGTATCGGAAGGTTAGAAAGATAACTTAAAGTAGCAGTTTTAGTAGCCCTATCTATTGATGGCGAAGTAGAAAAATGACTATTAAGAGAGTTTAATTAAATGTCTTTAGGAATCGTTTCATGAGACTTTTTCCCGATGCCTAATGATTTGAGAAATTTCCAGACCTTAGCTGGATCACTACTCTGAACCGAATTATGGATGTGTTGGCGTTTTGCATTTCTACACACCTTGCTGCAGTGATTTCGAATTGAGATAAATTTCTCCCTGTTCGCGTCACTGGGTGTAACTTTAAACTTAAATTACCATATTACCATATTCGGGTTCAAAACTAAATGTCGTTAGTCTCAATTCTTATTTCGTTTATAACTAAAATAGTAATTGATCTAGAGAAAAAATTTCCTATTTTTGGATAATAAACTATATCTTCTTACTGTCAATACGAATTTTAGACATAAAAGCCGAGTAATTTTGATTAAATTTTGAATAATCTTTAAAAAAGACATGATTTTCGATTAAAAAATTAATCGAGCGAAAATGTTCCAGTTACGAAACTGGTCTAGACATGTAAAGAAAAAGATCCAATACATCATAATTATACTAAAGTTCCATTTTGATTGTATGCGTGATTGTTTCAGAATATTGATGCAAAGTTACCTACACTTTAGGGAGCCTCCTCTTAAATGTATGTACAAGTAAGAAGGCCAGGACGTCGCAAAAATATGACAACTTCCCAAGGGCGTCATATTTAAAACAAGTTTGGGAAGCCCTGAGTTAGTTGGTAGGAGCGAGGGGGCTGGCGGGACGCCTGACCATAACAAAAATTAGCACTTTAAAGCTTATTATTTCACAAACGGTTCACTGAATCGAAAATTGGTCTTCCCACACTCCCATTATTTTTGAATGACCTATTCAACTATAATCAACGCTATGAGATAGAAGAATAAAAAAAATAATCCCCTCTTTGTAGTAAAGATTGTTTTTAATGATTTTATTTAACCATTGTGTCGGAGTGATTAATATACATACATATTACATATATCCATTCCATTCAGCGTTCTAGTACCAATAGTTGATGATCCGATCAGCGGACAGATGGATATGGCGAAACTATAAGGGTTCTTTGTCGACTACGGAACGCTAAAAATCTGGGGCACGGAAGTGCCCCCGCCAAGTCGAGCAAAAAAGCGGCACGGCCGTACCATCCTTTTCTCGAAGCAGTTCAGGCCATTTTCAACTCCCTATAACTTCGTTGTGGATAAAACTAAAAGCCTGAATTTACAGTAACCAAGCCGGCATTGTATAAACACGGTATATTTTAAATTTCATTCAATTTGAATCAGTAGTTTAAGAATTATAACGAGTCCAATGTTTCTTAATTTTGTCACTCACTGACTGACTGACCAATCACCACAGTCTAAGGCACTTCTAGCAGACATAGAAGCTTCAAATTTAGAATACAATTAGAGTTTAGTATATGAATCAGGGAAAAACTAAAATATTTTTAAATTTCGGTCCAGTTTTCTAGATACATCAACTGCATAAATAACTATGTAATCCCATATAAATGTATAGGATTACAAAGTTACATTTACAGTTAATTAATCAGTGTACCTGTATATATGTATAATATAATGGAATAATAGGTTTAGATAGGTTAACTAAACAATCTAATTTATATATGTATGTATTACTTGTGAGATATATTGTGTTTTCATGCGATGGCCGAGTCAATCTATTTATTTAAAACGTTAAAGATTTTTAATATTGATATGGTCACTATAAGATGTTGTTAGGTTAGATAATTACGTAACAACTTAAGACAGAAGGTCCCTTAAGTAGAGACTGAATAAATTAATAACCGTCTTGGTATTACATGGATCTCACAACTTTTTACGGTTGAAGAACTGAGTTGCGAGACTTGGTTTTTTGACAAGTATTGTTTTTTATGGGATTAAACTTTTTCCAAGTAAGTAAGTAATATAATAAGTTAAAATCAAGACTATTTATACATATAAAAATTAAAAATATAACAGTGTTTGAATTATGATGATAAAAAAATATTCTAATTGGGGTGTTTGAGTGTGTACGTTTATTACGGTAAATGTTGTTTATCCCATTTCGATAAGGAGCAAAAGTTAATTAAACAGCGATATCCGTTAGACGTTTTTCAGCATGAAATTAAATTATGATGGAATGCATGTTGTCACGCGATAAGGACTCATAATGGTCATCTGGTGCCCAGATCTGGTTCCCTGCAATTAGCATCTGTTATTATACGTTGAGTATATACTATAAATGCATCATTTTATTAGTGTTCTACCTACTTAAAAAGTAAACTGTGATCTGATTTATAAAAAAATAATATTAAAGTGACTATCGGCCTGTGTCTAAATCTTTCCTAAGATGTTTGTACGAGTAACCATATTATGTTGCGGGGTATGGCTTTTCTCGCTGGCGACCTCTCCCTCTCGTCCCTGGTCCAGATCATGGTGCGGGGCGAAGCAGTCATGCTAGCAAAGGAGAAGGCTGAACACGTGAGAGAGACACAACTCTCTTCCTCATGCCCCAGCCACTGCGAGAAACGCCCTGGACGTCGGTAATCTCAAGCTGATCTCCGGACTCAGTAGGTGCGAGCCTGCGGGCGGCGAGCAGGGTGGGTTTTTAGTCAGTAGAAGCACAGTAGAAGTCTGACACTCCTTTCCGCTCCATCCAGAGCCTTCCACTGTCTGTCAATTGTTTTTCCCACCGAAAAAAAGGCTTTACAGTTTAAATATATAATAGGTACAGGTACAGGCTGTTGCAACTACTACAATACCCGTTGAATGGTTATAAAATAATGACGAAAATTAAAACAAAAGTGCCACATTGTTTTACAAAACATAGGCAACTCATTTCAGTCATTATTGAATGAGTCAAAAGCAGCTGGCCACTATATATTATAATAGGGGCCACTACGTCATTTGATACAATTTTATGAATGGCATAGGTATTAGACCCCTCACATGTCTGGCCGCCCGCCTGTCGAAACGCCCCAAGTGAGAAAAAAAAAGAGAAATCGGCAATTTATAGCTATTCTCATGGTATATATTATACCTTACTGGCTTCGTTATGAGTTATCTAACTATTCTATCTATCTAATATTCAATAAGCAAATCAAACTGACTGTACCGTTGACACTTGAGGGGTTAAACGAACGTATCTACTGAGCTATCTGCAATCACCACTGGAACGATTTTTACGATTTAGCGATCCATCCAACAGAGCCAGATTACTAACCTTCTTACTTCTAAGCTATCACTATCGTAAATGTGTACAGAAGAAATAGCAACACATAAAATTAAATTGAAAGTTCCTAAATCCTCCACATACATAACATTATGAAATGTTCTTTCGTTTATTCACAGATCTGGCATTATTTCAGACCCCCGACAAAATAAATAAATTCCTAAGCAATTCGGCGTATAACGTCCCCACTGCTGGGCCTCATCTCTATGAGAGGGAACGTGCCGTAACCCGTAACCCACGACGCGGTTCCAGTGCGGGTTTGTGGATGTCGCATGTCTTTTATCCTTGGAAATGCTTTCCTCACGATGTTTACCTTCAACGTTTTGAGAGCAGTGGTAAATACATACTACACAAAGTAATATGCCTGACAGTGTTAGAATCCACGACCAACAACTCGCAAGTCGGGCCCGTAACCAAGCGTCTGTCACTCGCTCAAGGCCACGCGTTATATGCCTACCGCTTCGCGTATCGCCGTCGGTACATCCAACAGTGGGTTGTCGCACGCCTGCCCGAGGCTTTTTAAATAATTTTGACAACGTCATAATGGATCGACCTAAAAACAATTGATTTTCCTCCGCTTTGCTCCTGTTTCCCTTTTGATTATTTATTAGCGCGGAATTTTATTAAAATTAAAATTATTTACGCGGTTTCGGATATTTTCGACACTAAAATTTAATAATCGGGAATTCAGGGAAGGAAAAAATGCATCTATCATTTAATTAAACTGAAACATATTTGATCAACAAATAAATAATAATTGTTTTTCTATATTCGTTTTATTACCAATATTATCATATACAACCCTAGGACATTCGCTCGATGACGTGGGTCGCGTGGCGGGCAAAACGATCTCAACTCTCTGTGTGCGTACTTATGGTACATTTCTTCTCGCTGCAAACAGCTGGTATTATTATTATGATTTTGTAGGCTATTATAGCGTAGGTATTTTCGCTTTTGTATGAGAGTGATGTATCTGTTACGAAGTAACTATTTAGTAATCTGTGCCGTAACCCAGTGGTTAGTAGTAGTAGTGGTAGCTCAGTAGCTACCACTACTCTACTACATTGGAAAATCCATACTTCCATACTTAATATTATAAATGCGAAAGTAACTGTCTTTCTGTTTGTCTGTTACCTTTCACGCCTAAACCGCTGAACCGATTTAGATGAAATTTGGCATGGGAATAATTTAGGACCCTGGGAAGGATATAGGATAGCTTTTATCCCGGAACTCCGACGGGATCAGAAATTACGCGGGAAAAACTACCCACGCGAACGAAGTCGCGGGAAAAAGCTAGTAAATAATAATTCCAATCACATAAAGCTAGAAATTAAGTACCTGCTAAGGTCAGATATCGCTTCAAAATAAAGTGCTACCACATGTGGGTATTATTGTACTTACATAAGTACTTTATCGATGTATTCGTGGTATGAACTCGTCAATCTCCACATTACTTCGCTTATCTTAACTGTTAAACGATTCAATATTGTTCGATAGAGTAACTATTGATGATATTCGTTAAAAAGCACGTTATTAATTTACACTACATAGCTTCTGACCGCGACTTCGTTCGCGTGAGAACGTTTTCCGCGTAAATCCCGATCCCATGGGAATTCAGGGATAATTCCGCCTATGTGTTATTCCAGGATGTCAAAAATTCATTACCAAATTTCATTCAGATCCATTCGGTAGTTTATGCGTGAACGATCGTGAATAAGATCCATCTGCACAAACTTTCTCATTTATAATATTAGTAAGATAAGACATTTATTTTGTGGTTTTATAGTCTTTGATTTTAGTCTTCTACATGTAATCTACCTACTTAATGATTGATTGATTGATTGATTATATCATCATAGATCAGCGTAAAAGCTCTAGAGCACTCGAATCAGAGTTAGTAACCGAAATTAACAGGCATGAGGCCTGGCAGGGTCGCCATGATGTATGAGGCGAAAGGTAGTTAACACGTCTGGTCAAGACAAATGTTTATTACTGATTAATCAAAGGTTACAATGTTGCTTATTACTAAGTAGTAGTACAATGCGGCCGTTCTAACTTGGCGAGTGTGAGACAAAGTTTTTAAAAAAATAAATGCAATTAGCAGTTGTTATTCCTATTAACAACTGTTATTGGCATTTATTTTTTTTAAACCTTTTTTTGTACGAGTGCACAAGCGCTAAAGTTCGCAGAGCCTAACTTCACACTCGCCAAGTTAGAACGGCCGTACTGTACAGTATATTTTGTCATTATAGCCGTTCATCATCTGTTATCTTATTACCAACTATGTTGGTCGTCTTCCAGCAGGATGCAGCTGAGTATTAGTGTTTTACATGGAGTGACTGCCTGAATAATATTAGAAAATTCAAATCTAAATTAAAAAAACTTACTTAGCACCCTACCTTAATGTTATTATTGTATTTTTAAGTTAATCTATATATATATAACTCAAAGGTGACTGACTGACTGACTGACTGACATAGTGATCTATCAACGCACAACCCAAACCACTGGACGGATCGGGCTGAAATTTGGCATGCAGGTAGATGTTATGACGTAGGCATCCGCTAAGAAATGATTTTGCGAAATTCCCACGGGATCGGGATTTACACGGCAAAAACTTCCCACGCGGGCGAAGCCGCTGGCACAAGCTAGTTAATTATATAATACATTTATTAATCACTACATAGTATAAAACAAAGTCGCTTTCTCTGTCCCTGCACATGTATGTATGCTTAAATCTTTAAAACTACGCAACGGATTTTGATGCAGTTTCTTTCAATAGAAAGAGTGATTCAACAGGAAGGTTTTTGAGTATATAACATGCATAATATAGTAGAGGAACACTGATAATTTTTGAGGTTTCTAATGTGATGTCGCAAATAAACACAATTTTTTGCGCTTGCTTTGCAAACGCTGGCTGAACCCTACGAGATAGATCAAAATAATGTAGTATAGTATTGTACACCTTAAAAAGGTCAACAAAAATGTCCTCGATGACATCTGTCTATCTCTTATAGATAAGCCACAACAACCAGTTTTTATCCTTTACTTTTTACGAGAAATACGAGCATATTTTACGAAGCGATTTTAAGCAATACAGCATTAATCCTTATCCAATTAAGTACCATAAATACATTGTGCATTTAATATAAATCAATATTGCCCTTTACAGAATATAATTTAAATAAATAGTTTCGAAGATATTACAGATTTAAAATGCAAGGACATAGCGGTTGCGGCGCGGTGCCGGCGCGACGGAGGCACAGCGCGCGTGCCTATGTTGCTTAGATTTGAGCGTTCAATGTTTTTCCCATGGTAAATTATGTGTCGCATTTTCAAAAGTAATTACTAAAGAGAACATGTATGTCGAATGACAAAAAGGCTGTCAGCGATGTATATAAAGACATTCTATAGTATATTTAATATAAACATTGCACCCGTGCGAAGCCGGGGCGGGTCGCTAGTTATATACATAAGTTAAAAATAGATTATAAATTGATCCCACAGTCAAACTGTCTGTTCAGTTTTGTGGGACATTGTTGTAAATTATAAAAATACCTTGTACCTTGTAAACAATAAAAATAAATAATAATGATAACCCAGTAACTGGGAAACACGATACTTCTTGGCTAGACCAGTGTCAGATTTACTGGCTTCTGACTACCCAGTAAGGACTGTCAAAGAAGTCGAAATGACAGCCGGGTCCAATGGCTTCACGTGTTTTTCGAGGCACAGGGTTATCACATCGTCAACTTCCAATGACAATTCATCGAATGACTTCTTCCGCTCTGGGTTAAGCGGAAGGGCGTGTCAGACTTCTACTGACTAAAAACCCACCCTGTTCCTGTGGCTGCCCTAAAATTCCGAGGCCGCGGTATCTCGATAAAACTTTCCCGCAGTTGCGCTTGCGACCACTCTACAAACGAGGCAGGCATAGCCGGAGTGTATTGGGCGGAATCAGTCAACAAGCAAGTACAACAAGCAATTTTCTGATGCCATGGATCTGAGTAAAAGCTCTAGAGCATCTTAATCAGACTTAGTAACTAAAATTAACACAGCCTTATCAGTGAAAATATAACATTATAGCCGAGGTGTAACGGGCGGAATTTAGTTCAGTATTTCTACAAGCAATTTACTCAATGGATATCAGATATAGCCATAGAATTAATATAAAATATCGGGTTATTGTACATTCGCCACAAAGTAAATTCGTCACATTTTGTAAACTCCATACATTGAAAGTGTATTCGTCACATGCATAAAAAGTATGTGTAAATTCGTCACAAGTCTGCATAGGTACATATGTTTTGCATAAAGTACTGGTAGAAAACAAAGTTATCGATTTTAAGCGGTTGAAATAAAAACTTTTTACCAAAAAATTAAACCGAGTCCCAAAAACACTGCAAAGTGAAAAATGCCTTTAATTTCGGTAGTCGGTGTCTTTAGTTTTGTATTTTCGTTTTTGGCACCGACTTCCGAAATTAAAGTTATTTTTCACTTTGCAGTGTTTTTGGGAGTCGGTTTAATTTTTTGGTAAAAAGTTTTTATTTTACTCTTTTTAGTTGGTCTATTTTTAATTTACCTAGTTACAATAGCCTAAATGTCAACTACTTATAACCTTTTACAAAATATAGCTTTTCCTAATGCTGGGCCGTTAATTGTTGAGGAGTTCTCCTGGTACTTCACCATCAGCTCTACATCACCATATGCATTGTGACGAGCATAAAGTGCTTAACATCCATATTCAAGTAATCGAATCGCAATCCACTCAATACTTATTATTGAGTAGTTTCGGCGGCCATCTGTGGTCTTCATCATCAGTTCCACTTCCTCAAATGGTACTTTTTGAGAGTAACAGCACAAGTTACTATAATAAATACCCAAAACGTCATAGGTGTGCCTATAATATTTGAAGAGTTCCCTCGATTTCTCTAGGATCCCATCATCAGATCCTGACTTTTATAAAAATGGGACCAATTTCGAAGTATACCCTTTCTATCAAAAAAAGAATTTTCCAAATGTGTTCAGCCGTCTTCGAGTAATCGGTGACCATACATTAAAAAAAAAATGTATATATACGCGTCGAATTGATAACCTCCTCTTTTGGTCGTCGGTTGAAAATGATTTCTAAAATCTTTCTTTTCTCTCCTGGGCTCCTGTACATGCTATCACGCGCACGCTCGCTCGCTGTATCTATCTCTTTCTAGCCGTACCGGTCAATGCATTAGTCCAGACTCCAGTCATCCAGTGACTCACTTGACGTTGTCGATGCGCGTGTGGTGTTCTCAATGACTATAATAATAATTATTATAGTTTTCTGTGGGTGTTCTGTTGCAAATGTGATCTGCTTAATATTGTAGTTACCATAGAGTTATAGCACATAATATATTAGATCGACGATAGTTAGTTAGATAGGTGCATCTCTGAAAAAATGGATCATAATCAGCTGGGCACAAGCTCGGGTGGACATGTTGTAAGTATATTATTATTTAATGCAGTATTGTTTTTAAAAAGAGTAGTTATATATTATTATGGCTAACATTTCCATTACTGGCCGTTGCTTTGGAAGTTCATATTTTTTTTGGAGATAGTACTCATAAAAAGAAAACTTTTTACATATTTTTAAGTTGCGGAGATTCATGATTTATTTGGAAATATAATCGATTATTTGCATCGATTTTTGGTCTTGATCAATTTAATTTTTTACCACCTTATTTATTTTGCACTTAAATTAAAACATGAATATAATAATTATGATCTTTCAGATCACATTTACGAAAACTGAAAGAGGACGGCGAATGCTTGTGAGACAAGTTTACATGTACAATCTGCATCGGGAAAATAAATCTGGAAGTGTATGGAGATGTTCTAATCGTTCGTGCAGCGCAACTATCAAAATTTTGGAGAATATTGACATCAGAATTTTGCATGAAGCGGCCCACAAGTGTCAACCAAATATAGAAAAAATGGAAGTTATAAAGATAGTAAATCTTTGTAAGGAAGCAGCAGCGAACACAAGTACACCTATGCCTCAAGTGTATGAAGAAGCTTTTCAACCAACCAAGGATGCGGGTTATGAGATATTAAATGCCATTCTGAAATTTTCGAACATTTCGCGAACACTATATAATGTGAGGAATCGTAAACTAAACGTGCCCAAAACGCATTTTTCAAGATGTAAAGATGTTATTATTCCACAAAAATATGAACATTCTTTTTTATTATTCGATGATGACAGTGAACCTGAAAATAGAATAATAGCTTTTTGCACTCTCACATGAAAAATATGTTTATTTAGGATTAGGCATGTCACGCGGGTCACGCTGTCCTTGACAACGTGGGCTTAAAAAGCACAAAACCAGATAATATTAGCGTATATTTTAGCTGTAAGTAGAACTGTGATTATTATGTGAATTTCTGTGATTATGTAAAATAAATAAATAACGTTTTATTCTTTATTGTTTGATTTTTCTGCTGTCTGTACGGTAATAAACAATATGGCGGATTTTTATTCATAATAATAGAGTTGTGGCGAATTTACACATACTTTTTTTTGGGGCGAATTTACTTTGTGACAAATGTACAATAACCCAAAATAACTATGGATAGAGACCTATAGGTACTTACACATATGCAGTTTACAGTGACATACAGTTTTAGTATTTTGCGATCATTTATAAACGCAGGTGTTTTAAGCCCACTTTATGGTCACTTCCAGTGCAGGCTATCAGCTCGTGTATTGCCGTCGTTTCGAGATAACTTTTATAGCCTTTCGAGGTAGGTATGTATCTTAATTCTCGAATAGTTTTACGAGACTCGTGTTCGTGCTAATTTAAGCGTTGATTAAATAAAACAATGCATTATGTATTTTGGTGTGATCACGTCTTTCCGCTATCCCTACTATCCCTCTCTGGTCGTGTCGGATTGCCGTCCCAGCTGACAATGAGAGTAAAAGAAAAAGAAAGAAAATATTTAAATATATTTGGCCCAGATGTAAAAGCACACAATAAATACAAAAAAATAAATTAACAAGAAAAACTTTTAAATAAAACAGCATTCTGCTAGGCCTATTTGACACAGCCTTGATGCCTCACGGCTGCGCCAAATCGGCTTAGCAGATTGCCAGACAACTGCAAATGGCCTGACGAAGTGGATATGAACATTCACTTCATCTATTCCTAGCTTTATACCGTCAGTTTTTTTCCAGGAACGACACAGGATAGGAACGGAAGGATAGGAAGAAGCGTCGTCGTCGGTCGACCACGACCTAAAACACTTATCTCTTCACGCTTGACTTTAAGAAGAAGACGGCTCAACGCTCAATGAAATTATTCCTGAAATGTAAATTCCAATAGGCAGTTAAGCATATAATTATAATTGCTTTCCTTTTTAATTTTATTTCCTCTCACTCTCAAGTCACGAAAGGAATCAAAATGTATAATTCGTAATTACTGCAGTATAAAATACTCTGCTTAAATGCCATTACTACTAATGGCATTTAAGCCGAATAGTAGTAGTAGTAGTTTTGGTTCGGTACACCCGCACGCTTGTTGTGTGCTTAACATTGCCCACACATGACTGTGTCCTTGTGATGTACAGATAATGTCACGCTGTGTGTTGCTAAATGATAAACTGGGTGAAAGCCACATTTGCATATTACATATGCACGAATGTGTCAACCCACTAATCGCTACACACACTTATTGTACCTATTTGTACCCAGTACACAGTTAGAACTTTCTATAACAACACCTTAGTCTTTTCAACAAGGGTTACAAATAGGGAATGTCTTGGAGTACCTATATGCATGTTTGTAATTATACTATGAAATTTATAATATCGTTTATTTATTTTATTATTTATGTACACACAGTAAAATACATCAGGATAAGCATAATTATAATATTTGAGTACAAAGGTACTGCTTATTTCTTAAGAAATTTCTTTCAGCAGACCTGCGTAAGGAGAAGTGAAAAAGAAATGTAGACAATAGCGTGTGAGAACAAGAATAGAAATAAAAACTTTTTAACAAAAAATTAAACCGACTCCCAAAAACACTGCAAAGTGAAAAATAACTTTAATTTCGGTAGTCGGTGTCTTTAGTTTTGTTTTTTCGTTTTTGGCACCGACTTCCGAAATTAAAGTTATTTTTCACTTTGCAGTGTTTTTTGGGAGTCGGTTTAATTTTTTGTTAAAAAGTTTTTATTTCACTCTTTTTAGTTGGATGATTTTTAATTTACCTAGTTACAAGAGCCTAAATGTCAACTACTTATAACATTTTACAAAATATTGCTTTTCCCAATGCTGGGACGTTAATTGTTGAGGAGTTCTCCTTGTACTTCACCATCAGCTCTACATCACCATATGTATTGTGACGAGCATAAAGTGTTTAACATCCGTACTCAAGTAGTCGAATCGCAATCCACGAAATACTTATTATTGAGGAGTTTCAGTGGCCATCTGTGGTCTTCATCATCAGTTCAACTTCCCCAAATGGTACTTTTCGGAAGCAACTGCTCAAGGTACTATAAAATACCCAAAACGCTATAGGTGTGCCTATAATATTTGAAGAGTTCCCTCGATTTCTCCAGGATCCCATCATCAGATCCTGACTTTGGTGATAATGGGACCAATTTCGAAGTATACCCATTCGAACAAAAAAAGAATTTTCCAAATCGGTTCAGCCGTCTTCGAGTACTCGATGATCATACATAAAAAAAAAAAAAATACGCCTCGAATTGATAACCTCCTCTTTTGGTCGTCGGTTGATAAATATGAATATGTGAAGTCTAATACTAAAACTAAAATATTAAATATACTTACACATACTTATAATGCAATAAAAATAACATATACTTAAATAAATACATAATGTTAGAATATATAAACATATAATATAAATATATACATAAATAATTAACACAGTTAAGAGAAAAGGTAATGCTCTTTTAATCGACATTTGAATAGAGATATAGTTTTTAAATCACGAATGCTAGGCGGAAGTGAGTTCCACAATCTTACAGCATGGACAGAGAAGGAATAAGATAGCTAGTTTTATGAGGATGAGTTTTAAGGAGGGATCTAAGGTGTGATCTACACGGTACGTCGCTAGAACGAGCGTAAGAAAAACGCTCATGCAGGTAGGAAGGGTAAGACGGGTTGTGTAAAATGTTGAAGAGGAGACACAAAATCCTAGTGTTCCTGCGAAGACGGATTGGGAGCCACTTGAGTTCCTTGCGAAGGTATATATCATCATCTGGGGGCACGGCAGTGCCCCCGCCAAGTCGAGCAAAAAGCGGCACGGCCGTACCATACTTTTCTCGAAGCAATTCAGGCCATTTTCGACCCCGTATAACTTCGTTTTGGATAAAACTAGAAGCCTGAATTTTCAGTAACCAAGCACGCATTGTATCAACACGATATACTTATTTCAAATTTCATTCAATTTGAACCAGTAGTTTAAGAATTATAACGAGTCAAAGTTTGTTAATTTTGTCACTCACTGACTGACCGATCATCAAAAGTCTAAGGCACTTCTAGCAGACATAGAAGCTTCAAATTTAGAATACAATTAGTGTTTAGTGTATGAATCAAGGAAATAATAAAATATTTTTAAATTTCGGTCTAGTTTTCTAGATACATCAACTGCATAAATAACTTATATTTATAGTAAGTAAGTATAGTAATCCCATATATTTATATGGGATTACAAAGTTACATTTACAGTTAATTAATCAGTGTACCTGTATATAATTATGTATAATATAATGGAATAATAAAATAAATAAATAAAATAAAATTAAAAATGTCTGTTGTTTCTCGCATGGTCAGTTGTACGTCGCTCTTTCCCAGGTTAGCAGTTCTAGAAACCTTTATGTTCACGTGCCGGACGGGTCAACTTTCAACATAGTTTACCCGGAAGCTTTGCGCTGAAGTATTTTCGTTCTATAGGTACTTAAGCCTCATGTGAACGTGATCTAAACAATATTACCAATACATTAACTTAATAACACACAAGGAGTTACACGCTGATGGAGTCGCGGGCACAGCTATTAACAATAATATTGTGCGGTTCGGTATTGCGATATTTTTCAACAGTATTATAGATTGACATATTATATTTCCCTACTAAATTACGAAAGTTAATCTGTCTGTTACATCAAAATCACTGAACCGTGAGGAAGGACATAGGCTACTTTTTTTTTACGAAAAACGACGGAAACGTGGACGAAGTCGCGGGCAACAGCTATCTATACTAATAATATAAGGCTGAAGAGTTTGTTTGTTTGTTTGAACGCGATAATCTCAGGAACTACTGGTTCGAATTGAAAAAATATTTTTTAATTAAATAGTCAATTTATATCATTACGCTAAGGCCAATAGGAGCGGAGCGACAATGAAGAATGCTTCAAAATCGGGGTTAAATTTAACGTTAGCCCAAAGTAACTATTCCACGCGGACGAAGTCGCAGGCAAAAGCTAGTAGGTAATAATTTTTAACAACTTTTAATTTCTTATCAAGAATATTCTATCTATACTAATATTATAAAGCGGAAAAGTTTGTTTGTTTGTTTGAACGCGCTAATCTTCGAAAGTACTGGGTAGATTTGTATGCAATTTGGTATGGAAGTAGCTTGAAGCTTGAGGAAGGTTATAGGCTACTCTTTACGCGACTGCAAAAAAGGAGAGTTATGTTTTTACCGTGATAGAATCCACGGGACCGAAGCCCCGCGTGAGTACTAGTTTATCATATAAATATGATCAGTTAAAAACCATAAAGTTAAATATCTGCATAAATATGTTACAATATGTATATTTGTATACTTAAGTAGGAATTGATTCTGATCAGAGCCGTTATGGTGTGCTTATTGTTATTGATTTTATTTTAGAGATGTCAAAAACGAAATTTTATAAGCAATACTGAAAAAACTATGCTTTTAGAAATAGTGTAATGGCAAATGTTAGAATTTTGCTCAGGATCCCGAAATAGTTACCTGATTCGTCTTTACTTAGAATTTAATTTTTCTTCTATTTACAGATGTGATTCGGAAAAGAAAAACGAGGTGTACAAGAAAAAATTGTGAAGCAGATGTGTGCACCACAACAATTGCCTTCAAGAAATACAAAGCCCATAGGATAAGAGGAAAAACAAATAAAAAGTAAAATCTGATAACTCGTTTTA
Organism: Tholera decimalis; assembly: GCA_943138885.2. Lineage (NCBI taxonomy): Eukaryota > Metazoa > Arthropoda > Insecta > Lepidoptera > Noctuidae > Tholera > Tholera decimalis. The sequence continues at coordinate 25,116,646 of OW964569.2, forward strand.
TTTTTATATTTCTTTCGTTAAATTCGTATCCATTGGATTTAACGAAAGAAACAGTGAACCTTGCAAATAATAAAATTAACCCTATAAGAATTAGTTATTAATGGCGCATCACTATGCTATCGATATTTCGATATCGATCGATGGTTATCGTGACGTTTATAGTACGCTGTGGGCAGAGAGTGGTTTTCAGATCAGTGGCTGTGGGTCATCACTAGATGACATTACGACACTAGCGCTTGGCGCATATTTTTGGAACTAGACGTACCATATTACTGTCCTATCTGTCTCTGACTTATTTAAAGTTATCTGTGTTTCATATTTGTATGTACCATTGATAATGTATCTATGTTTATTTGATTCACATCTTATAATTGACGTTTGAATTAGACTTTCATAAACAGTTAGGAAAATAAAATACATTCTTCAAAAAAACGTGGAATAGAATTTAGAAAAAAAAAAGATAGATTTATACTTACCTATGTATTTTATGCAAGTAGGTATGTAAGAATGTAAAAATGAAGGCATAAGTTATACTTATTATACATAATAATATTATGTAATATAAACCTTATACTTGTATTCAATATTATGTTTTCGCGGCTTCATTTTACTGAACTCTTCAATAACTGCAGTGAAATCAATTTCTTTTGAAACTTTTTTTCAATTGAAAGCACAGACAGAAGTTCTTGATTCATTGTAGATCCGAGGTAATTTTTAATTAGTTTCAGTTTAGAAAAACTTCTCTAGTATGATGCAATCGAGATGCAAAGCGATATACAGGGCAAGGATTCAGTAAAGTCTCTTTTTACTATAAATTGTAGAACTTCTTGGACTGTCCATCTATATGCAAAGAGTATGTGAAACCTAACGGTATCTATATGCAACGTCGTACTCGTATCGGTAGCACGAACATGCCTGCATGACCTTTTTATTTCTTGATCCTTGTCAATTTCATTGTAAATTTCTAATAGATTGTCCAGTGCTACAGCCAGAGCGTCATCTGAAGCTTCCAGCATGAACTTTGTTTCAATTATTTGGAAAATATTAATAGTTCGATAGATATTATACTCTCTATAACAGAATGAGGACTTAAAAACTACGTGTAAGTGTTACAATGGGCGGTCTTATCGCTAAAAGCGATCTTTTACAGATAACCTTTGAATGGATTTGACACAGCAGGAGAAAATATTGTTTATTTGTTTGATAGCGATGTATCGTTGCGACAATTCCTGTATAAATCGGTATATACATTCAAACATTGACCGACGTATTTCATCTTGAATCGGTAATCCAGCATCATGAGCTAGTTCACCCGCTATTGCTTTTTCTACCTTCCTTCTTCCTCGTCTCTCAATGTTGATATCCATATCATTGCAATTTTTAGTGCAATAAATTACATAGTCTACAATTGAGGTTCAGTCCGTCACTAAATATTCATTCAGGGCTCTTATTTTAGCAAGACCTGTATCCAGAGTCATTTTTGGAGACTGTAAATATTTTTGAACCAAATTAACTTCCTCCAGTATTGAGAGCCAAAATTGTATATAGGTCAAAAAGGTAAAATCACTTGAATAGCCGGCAGTAGCTAGCTTGCTCCTGATCTTGTATCTAAATTTGCTTGTGAAGGATCTTGACAATTTTTGAGTAGGTACTTATTTGTCTACGAGGCCTCCAACAACAATAACAAGTAGGTAGTGCTAAGTATGTTTTCAAAGGCTTATTTACGATTTGATCGAGGGAGCTTGCAGCCATTTGAAGGCCCCCCAGGACCAGAGGCCCGGGGCGTACCGCCCCCTCCGTCCCTCTCTTAGTCCGCCACTGCATGGAGGTTTCTAAAACCACTTTTTCTTAAAGTCAATTGGACGTAGTTATGCAAAAAGGATCCAATCTACACTTTTTTTCCGAAATTTAGTTATATTGATATCTATACTAATATTATAAAGCGGAAAAGTTTGTTAGTTTGTTTGTTTGTTTGTTTGTTTGTTTGCTTGAACGCGCTAATCTTCGAAAGTGCTGGGTGGATTTGGATGAAATTTGGTATGGAAGTAGCTTGAAGCTTGAGGAAGGTTATAGGCTACTTTTTACCCGACTGCAAAAAAAGGAGAGTTATGTTTTTACCGTGATAGAATCCACGGGAGCGAAGCCCCGCGAGAGTACTATCTTTAATAATATCACCCTGAAGATGCGTTTGGTATATATAACTCAATTTCGGAAAAAGTGTGGATGGGATCCTTTTTGCGTAACTACGTCCAATTGTTTAAAAGATATATGGTTCCAAAGTGGTAAAATGTCCTCTCCCCCAAATATAGAGGATATTTTATAATAATAGAGTTAAAAATCTAAAAAAATATGTTGTAGGTCTTAATGAAAACTTTCAACGAAAATTGGTTTGAACGACTATCTCGTTCAAACCAATTTTCGTTGAAAGTTTGGTTTGGTTGGCAGTTTTTGATATATAGCACATTTATTAAAACCGCAAATATAACTTTGTATTTCATACAAACACTATGAAAAACAAAGTTATTCTGCGTAGTTACTACGGAACCCTTCATGGGCGAGTCTGACTCGTACTTGGCCATTTTTTTTAAACTACTTTTTATTTATCAGAATCTAATAACATAGACCTCATAGATCTAGGTGGGTCACTCAATCTGGAATTCGATCAATCCAATCATATTTGAGTAGTAAGTAAAACTAGAATACTGGAAAACTGGAACATAACATTACGACCTCGACCACTCTGGCAAGTGCGTACCGACTGAGAAGAGAAGAAGTAGTGTAGTTAAAACAGAAATGTACTGAATTTGGCACTTCAGATTAAGCCCGATTTACACTTCAATAAGTACAGTAGCCAGTTAAGAACTCAGACAGTTAAGTAATAAGTAGTAAGTTGTAAGTAGCGTCCAAACGTAGGCGAGTGAGTAGTCATAAGTTGCCCGAGATGAAGTAAAGAAAATAACACGTGTTTGCGGCTGCAACCTTCAAATTTATGGACTGTACTAAACTCGCCCGTCTACATGGCCAGCCAGTTAAGTTGGCGGGGTGCGGGAGACGTGAGAGAGGGGGCTACTTCGCACTGGACTCGCCGAAAAATAGGATCGCGATCTATTTAGCTCAACTTAATCAACAACTTACTACTTAACTCGCTTTTGCCGTTCAAACTACAATAGCAACTTAACTCGCCGATGACGCAAGTTAACTCGCTACTGTACTTATTGAAGTGTAAATCGGGCTTTAGGTGTAAACTTACTGCGATAATAGCGTGGGACCATCTTCAGGTATATTATGTTAGTAACATCAAAATCGATTCGACTCACAATAGTTATTTTCATTCAGTCGGTGACTTTATTATCTTTTTTTTCTGGTTGGGAAAATAATCGAATAACTTCTCCCGCTCTGGGTTAAGCGAAAGGGAGTAAAAACCAGGCGCGTGCATAGGATTATGACAGGGCATGCGGCGGAGTAAAAACACACAAAAACTTCTTCTTTTATAGATTTTAGCATAGCCACAGCCACGCATCGCCACCATGCTACGGTGCGTGGCTGTGGCTATGCTAAAAATCTATAAAAGAAGAAGTTTTTGTGACCGATTACTCACAAAAACTTCTTCTTTTCTTTTATAGATTTTTAGCATAGCCACAGCCACGCATCGCCACCATGCTACGATGCGTGGCTGTGGCTATGCTAAAAATCTATAAAAGAAGAAGTTTTTGTGTGTTTTTACTCCGCCGCATGCCCTGTCATAATCCTATGCACGCCCCTGGTAAAAACCCACCCTGTTCCTTAAGCTACCCTTAAGTTTATTATATACTTTTATTTCATTGTCACATTTAATTAACTGGTGAAACTTCATACTTGTGATTATTGGATAGCTTTTAGTTTGTATGTTTATTTCAGTTTGGAGAATTAGAGATTGCTTTAATTAATTATTATGGTTTCAGACGGATGACCACTTAATTTAGAAATCGGTACAAAATCATGACTAGCGCTGAAAGTGCACACAAAAGGTAGTTATTATGTAGAATATGTTGGTGTATTCTAATGCGTTTTTCACGTCCGGCGCAAAATGCCGCATAATATTTAAATTTAACACGCGGTACTTTGTACAGAAATTTAGATTTGTCGATTTAACGAGCAATTACTGTTATTGTAGTGAGTGGCGAATGCGCACATTTATTGCTGTATTTTGTGTGTAGTATTTAGCAATAGGCAAGTATGAGGTCGTCAGTTTGTTTGACAACATTTGTGTTTATCGAGCGGAGCATGCGTAAAAACAGGCTGATAGCTATTGTCTGTGGCCCGGACTAGCTCTGATTGTGATTAACACAAAAACCTGAGAGTCGGTCAATTGCACTATCAACCTATCTAGGCAAATTCTTCAAATTCACGTAGCCACACGAGCGGACTAGAAAATATGACGCTAAAACATAAATAAATACTAACGCTTATACACACAAGTTGTCTTTTAAACAATCCATAGTAATATTATAAATGTGAAAGGAACTCTGTCTGTCTGTCTGTTACCTTTTCACGCCTAAGCCGCTGAATCGATTTAGATAAAATTTGGTATGGGAATAGTTTAGGACCCAGGGAAGGACAGGATAGTTTTTATCCGATATCCGGACATCATCCCTAAAGGATGTTAAAAGGGTGTTGGAATTTCGTATAGGGAATCAATAATGTCGTCCTCCCCCACACACATAATACACTTAGACCGCTGAACCGATTTAGATGAAATTTGGTATGGAGATAGTCCTGGAAAAGACATAGGATAGTTTTTGTCTCGGAAGTCATCTCTTACGGATGTAAGCCAATTCATTCGCGTATTCAAGAACCACTCGAAACATTTTTTTTAAACTACACAACTACATGTAGGTACCTACCTAGGCTATACAAATCTTTGTTTAGGGCTGGGGTCGAACCCACGCCATGCACCAGTCAGCCGTTACGCCAACCGTGTCGTTTACATTTTAACCAATCAAGTTAATATACGAAAAATTTATATTTTTTTAAGTAGGTAGGTACTTACACTTTTATCTAATTTGTATACCTACCTATCATATCTATTAGTCTATACTTGCAGATTAATAGTAGATATATAACTAGCGTACACATAATAGGTAACATATATGCGTTTTTTAACCACCCAAAAAATATATCGATTGACTACAAGAATAATTGATAGTGTAAATTAACGCGGGCGAAGCCGCGGGCAAAAGCTAGCAGAGTCGAGAGTCATAGATAAAACGAGAAATCATGGTCTAGTAAGGAATTTATTGCCCTTGCCTCATTGAATGCTTTACATTTTATTTTAATTTTATTATTTGATAAAATATTATGTATGCTCTCTTTATGAGAGTTTTTATTTTGCACAATTGCGCATTTCATTAAAGAAATCATAAAAAATATTTACAGTCAGGCTTTATTTTCAGAGAGCTCAAACAATTATGACTTTATCAGTGCAATTTGGAAAGAGAAATTCAGCCCGTCATTTTGGTCGTAGACAGCTCAAGAATCCATAGAAAAATGTTTTCCCTTTTTTATATTGATAATAGGCTTGCGTTTGACCACCATCTCACCTGATGCTAACCCAACAAACAAACTAAGCTTATAAAATTAAGTCTATAAGTTCTAAATTCTTATACCTGTTATAAAAGAGCATTTATTATGTCAATGTGCCTTATAGTGACACATTATTAGAAGATTTGGCTAATATTACCTTTATTCTTATAATTTAGCTGGGTATACGTTAATAAATCCAATTAATACGGCTACAATAAGGGTTCAAAATGTGTTCTTCTTATAGAGGCTAGTTACATTGCTTTTTAGCCATATAATATTCAAAGTCATATAAAGGCTTTTAATATGGCCAATTATTCTTAGAAAAGTAATGCACAAGGTAACTATGATGCTTTTTAACTTATAGGAGCATTTGATAAGACGTCTATCCAACAAACAAATGCTAACATTTTATATGATCTTTACAAGGATGAAAGCAATCCATATTCCCTTGTACAGTGATTATAAAGATATTATTCTCTATATGGTTACATTAAAATGTTTTACATAACTAGATTCGCCATTTTGAAGTACAGGAGATTTTGTAAATTTATTATGGAGCAAAAAAAATGAATTCAAAAGACTGGACACACAGAAGAAAAGTTACACCCACTACCTCTACTCATATGATGCTACAAAATGTCCAAGCCAATACCAACGAATCAGCCAGTGGTTCCGCAGAGGATTATTTTATAGGAAATAAGAATGAAAAGGAAACCAGTGAGGAAGAATATAATTGTAGCGAAAGTTATACAGACATATTTTTAAATGAAGAGTTGATGAATATTGATATTTATTTATTATTATTATTTCATAGTGATATCAGAAAATGGGCAGTGAAATTCAACATTTCCCATATCGCTTTAAGTGACTTATTAAAAATATGCAATGCCAAACAAAATGCCATTGGATGCGCGTAAATTGCTCAAAACAAATAAAGTAGAAATATGCATTACTGAAATCGGTACTGGATATTATTTGCATAATGGATTACTTACACGATTACAAAAAACCTTACAAAACTATGAAGTGCCCTGAAGTGAAACTGAAGACATACAACTAGAAGGATACTGCATGGATAATTTAGTTGACGCATTTGACTACCCCTTAAAGTCTTCATTAATTAATATTTATAAATGTGAAGATTAACCTCATAGTAAATAAAAAAAAAATATGTGACTTTCATGCGCTGACATTAAATGTAAATTGTTAAATGTAGAAAATAATTCGGTATTGTATTTTACACCATTAATCCATACTTTGTAAAATAAAACAATCAATTTGAATATCACGTATTTTTATTAAATTCGTCATTTTTATAGGCTATCATGCCGCCGTATTTAGAAGAAGAGTGGCTCTTAAATCGAGCATTGTCTAAAGGAAGGGTAATTTAAAATGTTGTATTTGTTGGTTTAAGGACTGACCTCAATATTCTCTCAGTTAGCCTGCGAAATAGTTGGTGGGTAACAACAGAAATTGCTGTTTGAACATAACCTATGAAAGATGCCTGATTTGGAAGCTATCTCTTGGTATACTACTACTACTACTACTACTTGGTTTACTATCAAAACTCGTTTTTTAAACCTTACCTAAGACAGGACTTCAATCATCAGTCTTTCTAACAAATATTTAAAAATAAAAAAAATATCTTAGAAATTAACATAAGCGAACAAGTTCTCTGGAAACAGCTAGTTTAATAATTAAACAGTAGAGAAACTTAGCATGTTGTAACATAGTAATTAGAATATAGTTTTTACAAAGTGTAAAGGTAAACTAGAAAGGGTCGGATATGTAGGTACAATTAAAACATTCCTTAAAATAAAATGGGTCCACTTCCATGGCCATCGCATATTATGTAAATTAAGGTCTCTTCTTTGTAGGAATTTGTCAACTCTTGCCAATATGTAATATCTATATTGCCATCTGCAGACAAACATATTATATATATAATTTTATTCTTTATTGTGTACTTATAATTATATTCCAAACTTAAAACTAGTGCACTAAAGCAAGCTTATCCCTAAAGGAGATCTCTTCCAGCCAACCCAACCATAGTGAAACATACATTTTATACATATGGGAACAAGACTGACTAGGTACAGGATTTTGTTCGTGAGAAAGGAACCCCAACGATGTGTAAAATGGCGATAGCATAAACAGCAAATGATGCCATTAAAAAGTCTTTACTCTCATAGATCCCTTGTAGACGATGTGCGAATCGTTTTGCTCTCATAAAAGCACTGTATATAACCTGACTAAATAATTAGTAAAGTTTATAGCACAAAAACCTCTTAAATTCAAGGGCGAGTTGATACTACAACACTCAGCGTACCACATTTTATCATGCATTTGAATTCCCATCCACTTTTCACTATAAACGAGCACATAAATCAGGTAGATAAACTACATAAAATAATAACTTACCGTTCACTTTTCAGTAAAATGGTTGACGTTTCTCTTTATTCGCCAAACTGTTTCGAAAATGTAAATTACTAAGAAAAAGACTTATTGCAGAATCATAAGCAGACGGCTATAAGAGCTTACGGCTTTTTAAGAGCCTTTTATTTGCCGCAATGAGTTTAACTCCCTTGTATCGGACCATAATAAAATACGTATAAGGTTGATCGCTCGTATTAACGCTTTCTATATGATTCCTACAAGCATATTGGCCATCTTCATTGTCATAATATAACACGTATAAGAAAAAAAAAGCGGACAAGAAAGCAACTATAAGGGGGATATAAGGTTATTGTCCTTATAATTTGTGCCCAAACGCACCCTTATTAGCGATAATACGGCTCTTATAAGAATATTATTTTTGGCAATATAAGCCACTACAAGAGCAATTTTTGTTTGTTGGGAAGTGATGATGTGGTCGAAGATGGAGCACGCTTACCTAGAAGTAACCTATTCACTCTTGACTTAAAGACTCCCAGGTTATAGCGATCAGGAAACACATACTCCGGCAGGGAATTCCACTCCTTAGCAGTACGCACAATGAAAGTATTCCCAAAACGTTTCGTCCGTATGGGTGGGATGTCCACCATGTAGCGATGGCGCATCGCCGTTTGTCTTGAAGTTCGATGATGGAACGGGCTTGGCGGAATGAGATTGTGGAATTCCATCGCACACTCCCCGAAATGTAACCGATAGAATACCGTTAGACTTGCAACTCGTCGTCGGTTTTCAACAACAAGTACAGTCTCACCTTTGCTAGGATTCCCAACTTTTTTGCTGCCAGCTGAGCCTAAGCCTCGATAAACGAACCAAAATTGAGGGTGGAAGTTTGTGTTACGCGAAGAAGCTCAATACGATCGGTTATCGGCACGGTTACACCTCGGAAAGTAGGAGCCGGTTCGAATTGACTCCTTTTTGCAGAGAAGAGACACGCCTGGGTCTTAGCTGCATTAAACTTGACCAAGATGGCATCACCCCATTCGGAGACAGCCTTCAAGGACAAGTTCAAGCGCCCAACCATGTAGCTCCGATAGGAGCATCGGGAGGGTGAGCGCCACCAGTATCCAGACGTGAAGACTCCGCAAAAAGAGCGGCAAACAGGTTTGCTTTTTCCTCAGCGGAGTGGGCCAGAGACCCGTCAGGTTTGAGCAGTGGTGGTAGTGAGGGGCGACAGAAGTTCGATGTAGTAAAAAAAATAAACATAATTATGTAGATAGAAAATAAATATGATTAAACCAGTAATTATTATCTTTTCCTGAGTTTAATGCAGAAGAAACCGTATCACGAAATAAATATCTAAGTTACTATTCGGGTCATCATTGTTCGGTTCTACGCAACCGCTACTCGACTGCAGTGGCATTGACATCTTAAAAGTAGGCCTATATGTCGCAGTCAGGCATAAAGATCGTGGTCTAGGTTGACTATGGCTATACCTTTTTACTACCTATTGATGCACCACTAATGGCGGGAATCTGGAGCAAATCCGTGTGAGTCGTGCACATGCCATTGTCTCTGGTGTGACGCTTACAAATGAACCGTCTGCACTCTGATGAACATAGTTTCTGTGTAACGTCTATAAGAATCGCGGCTCATCTTTTGTTAGACGTTTGTTTAAAAATAAGCGGACGGATATGCTTTTGTTAGTCCAAATCAATTAAAGTTTTAATGTATTTCGTGGTTTATTAACCCATTTTCATTTAAGCCAACTGAGCCTATAATTAAACGAGATTCTAAAAGCATTTGGGAGTAGATATCAACATTCCGAAGACGACATGTCACTATTTAGTTGTTTCGTATTTGTTTTCATTTCATGTCAGATTAATGTGGTATTGATTTCGACCGTTAATTCGTTTCTTGTTTCGATTTTCCGAAACCTATGGAATATATTTTGCGGTCAACATACTAGTGCAGAATTTAATCATACGCATAAGGATATAAGGATATGATAGGTACATACTAATGAGAAGGGATTCTATCTCTCTTTCTATAGGTATCTGATCTTACTAATGAGTAATAGGTATTACGTATCATTCAAGACAATCGCCTGCCATGTGTGTATGCGCCATTTGTCTTAACACAATAGTGTTCTTGTCCGATTGGAAGTTTGTTCGTAAACGTGTCATCTGTTTTTCAAAACATCCCATCGTTGAGAAATGTTGGCAAAGTACCGACCTAATGTCTAATTTATTTAAAAAAAAATGCGACTATATACCTTGAACGGTGAACCTTTAGTTCCGTATTGCAAGTGTAAATTCGTTTGCATAATTTATTTGCCTAGTTGACGTTAGTCAGTTACTAACGTTTTATCAGAAATCTCACCGGTATGGTTACGGTTATACTTATTACAGATTTCCAGGGACATGTCCACCTTTTATTATTAAGTCGGTTAGCAAATTCGAATTTTCTTTCGGGGAACTATAATTTGGATATAAACAGTCGTTTATTCATTCATTATACCTAGCTGTAGCGCTCATTTCAAAGCAAATTCATTTATGGGTAACCTCTAATAGGTTTACTGTGAGGAAAGGCCAAATGAATCAACCAATCAAATCGATTCTTTGATACTAGCTTCCTTCGTACACAAATATGAAAGATATCATTTATTTTTTAAATTTATATATTTATGTGTTCTTACTAAATTTATGTTCGAAACCGTTTACTCCGCCACTTATCAGTCAAGGTTAGGAACGAGGAAGACCAGAGTTCACAGCAATTAATTTCGGGCATCACTTCTGTTTTCGTGAAAACATTGTACCCCTTTTTAGGAAAATTATGCAGACGCAGGAGTATCAAATTTGGCATAGTTAAAGTTTATATTTTATTTATAGAAGTAGTGCAAAAAGCTAATATTTTCATACAATAATGCATTCGAAATAAATTTTATTATATATGTGTACACTGACACATTACACTACATAATGCAAATGTAACCCAAATCTCCAACTGAAACGAAAAAAAACGAGTGTCAAATAAAACACCCTAATTAATTAAAATTTTACCCATAATTTTGGTTGCCATAACGGAAGAGGCCTTCATGTCTCTTACCCATAATTTTGGTTGCCAGAACGGAAGAGGCCTTCATGTCTCTTGGTAGAGGCAGCTTACTGTAGCAAAAAGTCATATTTCTGAGAGATAGTGATGATCTAGAACCAACCAAGTTGATACCTACTTCCACGAGTGCTCGTGCGATAAGACCGCTATTACATTAGGATAAAAAAAAAATTAATTGGCTTGTGTACTATTTTGGTGCGCAATAACGAATCTTCCACGTATATAAGTACGTAATGAAACGCCTAGTAGGGATTTGCCACTATCGTTATATTAAACTGCTTGGTAGGATACCTACTAAGTGAAATAACATTTCTAGTCTTTTTTATTGTTAGTTACCCGTGTCTTCTTACCCCATGGATTAAACTAGTCCCGATTATACTGATTATAATAACAACTGTTTATTCTTCATTAATTGTCTTTAGTTTCAGTTATACCAAAAGTTATAGCCATCAAAGTTTATTGTTTAGATTTGCAAGCAAATATTTATCCGAGAAATTATTTTTACCGGTAAATCAACTCAAGTTATTTTTGAAAAATTTCGCCACAGTAGCTAATGCTCTTTTATCGTGACTGCATTTTTACAAACACCCAGAACCGGCTTAATTTTTTATAAGCCATACAAACATAGGCGTAGGGGAAGCCGGGTGGGCCGTGCCCACCCCAGAATGGTCTGGTGCCCACCCGAGAATTTTTACTAACAAACAATATTATGGCTGAAAATTTTAAAAATGTGGTCAAGTGCGAGTCGGACTCACTCATGCAAGGTTCCGTTATGCGATACATGTTAAATTAATTTATAAATAATAATATAATAAAACTAGCTTCTGCCTGCGATTTCGTCCGCGTAGAAGTCGAAAATATTCCACGGGATCCCGTCCCCGACTTGCTTGACAAAGATTATAATAGCTCGGCTAATATGCGTGATATAAAGATAATTTATAGCCTATAGCACTCAGGGATAATGCAGCTATAAAAAAGCGAAAGAATTTTCAAAATCGGTTCGGTAGTTTCAGAGAATACCCCATACATACAAACTTACAAATTTTACCTCTTTATAATATTAGTATAGATTTTCATTTCGTATAATAAGCGATCATCGCTTCTACTACTGGAGGCCAGCCCCCCCCTGGGAAATATCTCTAGATACGCCAATGCGTACAAACAGTTGTACCGGTGCGGGGATCGAACCCGCGACCTCAGTAAGTTGTCGTTCGCTCAACCATTGCGCCAACCATGATATGGTTGACGCAGTAAAGTTTCTATCGAGTTTTGATAAAAAATATTTGGAGGAAAATTTACTTTGTAGTTTCTTATGGTCCATTTTTAGGGTTCCGTAGCCAAATGGCAAAAAATGGAACCCTTATAGTTTCGACATGTCTGTCCGTCTGTCTGTCTGTCCGTCCGTCCGTATGTCACAGCCATTTTATTCCGAAACTATTAGGACTATACATGTAAAACTTGGTAGGTAGATGTATTCTGTGAACCGCTTTCCGATTTTAAGAGAAAATTTAAAAATTATTTAAAATAAAGGGGGCTCCCCATACATGGAACTGAAACTGAAAATATTTTCTTTCATGAAACCTATACGTGTGTGGTATCTATAGACAGGTCTTTAAAAATGACATTAAGGTTTCTAAAATGACTTTTTCATAAAGTTAATCGTTTAAAAGATATACGCTTCCAAAGTGGTAAAATGTGTGTCCCCTCCCTCTAACTTCTATAATAATGAAGTGAAAAATCTAGAAAGACCATATATTGTAGGTCTTAATGTAAACTTTCAACCAAAATTGGTTTGAACGAGATCGAGTTAGCAGTTTTTGAGATACAGTATATTTTATAAAACCGCAAATATAACTTTGTAATTCATACAAATACTATGAAAAACAAAGTTATTTGGCGTAGTTGTAAAAATTGTAAATAATCTAGTTTTAAGAAATTTGTAAGGTTTTTTGTTTTTTTGTTTCTTCTGATAAATATATTAAGTATATTATATTTATTATAGTTACTACGGAACCCTTCATGTGCGAGTCCGACTCGCACTTGGCCAATTTTTATTTTTATTTTTGGTCAGCCAATCCTTTTGAAATGCTCAGCAAAGAAGCTCTACGACAATGGTGCGATTGTAGAGACAATGCTACAACACCGATCACGAACGCGGAGTTGCGATCAAATCAGTTTTCGATTCGGCAATACTTTCATTATGCATACAACTAGGAGGAAATTCCCTAATTTTAATCATCTATCCGATTTTATAGTGTGTTTTTAGTATATTTTATAGATTTCATAATAACTATGTCTTCTCATGTGCTTATACAATGTGTAATATAAAAGGGTATATACATACCAAGTGCATGGCTTCTTTGGATGAGAACAAACGATATGGCAAGGGTTTTGTAATCCTAAGTCTACGTGTGTAGAACTTATTACAAATTCCAATACACTGATACCAGAGAACGAATTTTTCAAATTAAGAAGAACGAAAAGAATTATCGTGTTATTGGCAAGTGACGTGGAAAGTTATTGACCCTCGTAGTGCTGTGACACGTTTTTTATGATTGGTATTCAAGAAATATATGAAACCAATAATTTGGTATCAATTCTTTGAGTCAGTTATTTTGTGCTGAAACTGTGCATAGAGACTCCATACCAGATTTTGTCTTCAGCCCTTTTGGATAGATATGGGGTTTCCGTTACACGTTGTATAGGGTAGGGTTGCTACGAATGGACCACATAACTTTAAGGTGTCATATTTAATTAAATAAAAGTGATAGAATAAAAGTAAAAAACTAAAACCCGACTACGACAAAAAAATCGACGCTGATAAAGTATGAAACAAGATTTTCAGGATGCTGAAATAAACAAGGTTACTGGCAAAACAAGAACAGAACAAAAATAAAGGCCGCAGTCACACGTTATTAATTGTTTTGTTACGGTTGATATCCTATATAACGTGTGACTGCGGCTTTTATTTTTGTTCTGTTCTTGTTTTGCCAGTAACCTTGTTTATTTCAGCATCCTGAAAATCTTGTTTCATACTTTTTCAGCGTTGATTTTTTTCTCGTAGTCGGGTTTTAGTTTTTATTTTTATTATTTAAACTATTTTGGTGTTAAATCACTGTGCTTCTATACCTACTATTTACTTTATTTTTTATAAGTTCAAGCGAAGCCCTTTCAAATGATACCAAACACGGTGTATCTATCTCATTTTTATTTTTACACATGACTTTTTGTCCCCTAGAGGGCGCCACGTTAAATTTAAGCAATATTTTTGATAAGTACAAGTGAAGCCCTTTCAAATGATACCAAACACGGTGTATCTACCTAATTTTTATTTTTACACATGTCTTTTTGTCGGCTAGAGGGCGCCACGTTAAATTTAAGCAATATTTTTGATAGTACAAGTGAAGCCCTTTCAAATGATACCAAACACGGTGTATCTATCTTATTTTTATTTTTTTACACATGATTTTTTGTCCACTAGAGGGCGCCACTTTAAATTTAAGCAATGTTTTGGAAATGTGCATGTGACGCCCTTTCAAATGATATCAAACACGATGTGTTTATCTTATTTTTATTTTTTAACACAACACTTTTTGGGCGCTAGAGGGCGCCACATTGGGTTTTGTGACACGTCACGTAGCCTATGTTCAGCGGACGGTCAAGACGGTTCTAACGATACCTCATTTGTAGAGTTCCGATAAGTAGCTTTTGAGCTATGAGGGAACAGATGAACATACACACATACATACATACATAGCCTGTCAAAATCATAGGAGGTTCCTTTGGCTTTGCCGTAGTCGGGTAAAAACTAATGATTAATTTTTGATCCTTTCTTGACATCAAGTGGTTATTTACTCTCTGCTTGACATAGATAAGTTGCTACCTATATTTATCTCAATAAAAATTTGAGCAGTTTTGGCAATATAGTGATAAAACTATTTTTAGATCCGTTGCTTTCTTTGGACCACCGTTTTTTGAATGGACTTAGAAACGTTTTTACTTAAAGGTCCAATCATGGAAACTTAATTAAAACACATAATTTTAATCAATGTTTTAATAATGGGAACAATCAAAATCATCTAATTGTTAATACTTTTTAACAAAATATATACATATTATTTAGTAAATATTAAATATAATTAATTACCGTGAGGTGTACAATAAAGTATATAATAAATAAATAAATAAAGATTCTGTTCTGTAATGTTTTAAACCCATTCGACATCTTCTAACGTGCTTAATTTTTGAAATATTTAGGTGGTTCTAAGAAGGCACCGCGCCGGTCCATTGATCGCAACCTTCCCCTATGATACTAAAATACAGTCTGTTATTAAAAATGTAGTCTGTCTTTGTGTTTGTCAGGACTAATCTCTGGAATGGCGGAACGATTTTAAAGGGACTTTAACGGTCGGGGATAGAGGGGATTATAGCGCAATATACAGGTTGTCCCAGAAGTCGATGTCAAGCCGCAATGGGTGATAGGTAGGTCAATTCACAGAATAGATAAAAGAGGTTAGAAAGGAAATTGTTTCGGATTTGTATGAGAACGCGTGTCGCCGCTTGTCTCCCACTCTCAATGCACAGGCAGTGCCTGTGCACGGGAGACAAGCGGCAGGCACACTAGACATGGGCAAAATGTGTCACTAAAAAGAAAAGATTGAAATGTATCTTTCGATATATACATATGTATCAGTAGCTCACACTCGCGCACGCAACACGCTGCTCAGCGTGGCATCGAAAGATTCGATCACAGGGATATGTATCACTCTTTCATATCTTTGTATCCATATGTATCAGTAGCTCTCACTCGCGCACGCAACACGCTGCTCAGCGTGGCTTGCTTCGCTCAACTCAATCCAATGAATTATTATGAGCGATCTTAGAATACAGTGAGCGATAGATAAGTATATCTGTTTGCACTTTGCTTAGTCGTTACATTAGGTATCTTTCTAATTTATCGGGCTGCTGTTTATTTCTAGGTATCTGTTTTGATTGATAAGTATTAAATAGGTATTTGAAAAATTAACTGTAATTTTCGTTTAAAATAGTAAATAATTAATTACCGAATATAACATTGGTAAGTACTTAGGGTAGGTATTGTTTTTACTTATTTGTAGAAAAAATATATTCTATAGTCTACCGATTGAACTGATATTTTGTTTAATTTTGTAAATCGCAAATTCCTTTTTATTTATTTTTTATCCTGATCCTTAAAACGATGTTTTTATGACTGAAATTAGTTTGCATATTTTACTAAAACTTTTTTAGGAAAAGTAAAGTACACGTGTAGGTAAAACTAGTATAATACATAAATGTTCACGTACCGTTTAACGACTTTGAGCCCTACATACCAGTAATAGAGTTATAAATTTATGTTTTTGTGCCGACGTATGTCAGATTATAATGGTCAAACGACTCTCTCTGTCTTGCGAAAGCGCGACAGAACATTCTAAATAGGGAGGTGCGAAAGAGACGTCTGAACTTTCCAAAATCTTCCTTAAAGAGTGGTCGTCCGGCCGAAATATAATAGACGCCGTGAGTGAATGAGTTTAAAAGATACACTGATACAGTGATACATTCGGATGTGAACGGATATAAAGAGTGATTGATGGAAACGAAGTGATTCATATCTTTTGTATCTATCTCTCCTGAGTTACCCATCTCTAAGGCACACTCTCCGCCCGACGCTCGCCCGAGACGGTCGTGCCGCTCTGCGCTCGCGATCGTTCCGTGCACAGAACAGAAAATTAAGTAGAAGTGCCCCTACACTCTCTCAAAACGAGAACCAGTATCACCAAACTCACACATTTGCAAATCAAAATGTCCATTACACACATAAAAAACAGTGATATAATTGGCTACAATGTTGAAACGCAACTTTAACAAATCATCTTCTTAATGCTGTCAAAAATATTGAGTCTTATTACAACGACCGTAAGTTGTTATTATTTGACATGACATAATCAATAAAGGCGTTTATCGTTTAAAAAACATAAATCGAACAATTTACAACGAGTTCAGCTACTCAACGCTAGATGGCACTGTAACCAATTCATTGTATTCGGAACGCTAAGCACTTTGAAATAGATGTCATATTTGCATGCACATGTAATGCTTTTGCAATGTCTCATGTAATGTCTTTTGCTATTCAGATAGAGATGTAGACTAAATAACGATATTTTAATATCGATGTTACGTATTTCAAATCTTCAAAAAAAATAGAATCTATTTTAATATTAAAGAGGTAAAATTTGTAAGTTTGTATGTAGGGGTAATCTCTGAAACTACTGAACCGATTCTGAAAATTCTTTCCCTAATATGTAGCTGTATTATTCTTGAGTGCTATAGATGGGCTATAAATCATATAACAAAGTATTATCTTCTTGCGGGCTAAGCCGCTGGCACAAGCTAGTGTTCAATGAAATGTTAATAGATAGTATTAAAAATATTTTTGACCTTGAAATTATACATATTTGTTTAATCATTGCCGTTTTGATAGTTTTATGTTTAATTTTAATAGGTGATGAAAGCGTATATTAATATATTTTGCCGTGATGGCTTTCATTAAGTCGGTAATATGATTAGACATAGGAAATTCCCCTAACTGATGATAGATTATGTTTTGGAATATTGACGACCCAATAAACATCCATTTTCCTTATTAAAAGGATCTTGGGGAAAACTGAAATATTTAAATTACTTTTTTACTTTTTTTTGAGGTCAATATCCAGAAATTGATGTGTTACGGTTTAAATTATGTGATCATATCGCACACCTAGATCTAAAGAGAGCTAACTCAAAATTCTTAATTTTTGAGTTACACATACTATCGAATATTAAAGCCAAAATCACTGATTTTAGCGACGCGCTCGATAGCCCGCTATTTCTCCTTAGTATAAGGCCCTCTAAACGTGTCCCTAAAGAAATCCTAATACAGGATATTAAAGACGACCTTGCCGATAAAGGTATACCGGTGATCGTCGTCCATCGCTTACATAAAGCGAGAGGCGGTGAATCATAAGACATGCTTCTTGTCATTTGTGAACTAACCGTAGGAGACCACCCGATATTCGAGATTAAATCCATTTGCTTCCTATCTGGCATCTCAATTGAGAAGCCCTACCGTACCGCAACAGTGGGACAATGCCACCGTTGCCAACTGTATGGCCATGCGCAGAGCAACTGCTATGCGACTCCCAGATGCGTCAAGTGTCCCAGACACCTGACGCATCTGGGAGTCGCAAGAGCACAGCACTGCGGACTGCCCTCGGCCCAAAGACCAAACCCTCTGTTCGGAACCACCCAGCTGCGTTCTCTGCGGCCAGACCGGTCACCCGGCAAACTACCGCGGCAGTCCCAAAGCCCCCAAACTCGCTCCTAAATTAGCCAACCGCGCCAACGCCCTTGGCGGGCGTTGGCGCGGTTGGAAAAGAGAGGCACCTTCCTCTCAAATTCCCCAACGTCTCGCTCCTCAGAGACCGTCCCCGTCGAACAGGCTAAACCACGAAAAAGCTTTCCCTCCTTGGCCCCTGCCAAACCTCAGCAGGCACTGATGGATATACCCATCACAGCGCCGATCGTGCCTATAGCCGTGGCCAAGAGGCCACAGTCAGTCCCCAACCTGCGCCTCAAACTACTGCTGCTCCTGCAGCCAAACAACCGCCCAAACCCTCACCCGTTGATACGAGAGAAGGCGAGATAAAATAGGAAACCATTTGAGATATATGGTTTTCTATTTTATCTCGCCTTCTCTCGTATCAATTTATTGCATAAAAAATACAGATGGTATGACAACTGTGACAGAAAGTAATTGTCTACTTTCTTCTAATAAACTATAAGGTAAACATAAACAATAGCAAATAGTATTTACACCACATTCACCCCCGCGTCAGAGAACGTAATCCTGAAGACGAGCTGGAGCTCTCTTCTCTCTTGTGGAGCACCGCGTTGCTGTGGTTTCGTGTCGCTGAGAGTTCTCGGCTGTTGTTAATTCTTGAACCTGTACAGCAGGTATCTCCGCTTCACCTTCTGCATCCTCATAGTAATCTTCGGATTCAGATTGATCACTCTCTAGTGACGGCATAGGAAGAGGAGCTAGCTGTCTGTTCGAAATGGTAGTTTCACGGCCATCCGGTAATCTTACATGAGAATAAGATGGATTAGCTTCCAAGAGTTCCACTTCTTCCACCTCGGAATCGTATTTTGACGTTCTATGATTTTTACGCATCAATACAGGTCCTCGCTCCAAAAGCCAAGTTGGCGTCGATTCCCCATTTGCGGAACGTCGTGTATGTCTAAAGAATTTTTCATGGGGTGTAGCGTTAGTGGCCGTGCACAGCAATGAGCGGATTGAATGGAGAGCATATGGTAAGACTTGCTCCCAGCTAGCTGTTTCAAGTTCTTTGGTTCTCAAGCATAGCTTTATTGTTTTCCATAAAGTACCGTTTAAACGCTCAACTTGACCATTTCCTTGTGGATTATATGGCGTGGTTCGACTACATGCAATTCCATTTGTTACTAAATAGTTCCTTAATTCGGTACACATGAAGGCTGATCCACGATCCGAATGAATGTATTGTGGAACACCATAAGTATGAAATAAGTCCTTCAGGCATTTAATGACGGTGCCGGCAGACACATCTTTGGATGGGTAGGCAAATGGGAATCTTGAATATTCATCTATAATTGTCAAGATGTAGCGATTTTGAGTGTTGGTAGGTAGAGGTCCTTTAAAGTCGATGTTGAGTCTTTCGAATGGAGAGGTTGCTTTTATGAGCGTTCCTTGCTTTTTAACAAACCTAGGTTTAATTTCTGCGCAAAAACGACACTTAGATGTCATCTTTTTGATATCGTCTAGAGAGTACGGCAGATTTTTAGACCGTACCCAGTGAAACATTCGTACAATACCGGGATGTCCCAAGATATTGTGTAACTCATTTAGTCTATCCGTGGTCATACTTGAGCACACACGGGAGAGGGTATCAGCCGTAATATTATCTTTACCCGGACAGTAGATTATATCATATTTATAATTTGATAGCTCTAGACGCCATCTCTCTATCTTCTCATTTTTGATCTTACTATTATGGGATTGGTTGAACATGAAAGAGATAGATCGTTGGTCAGTTATTACTAAAAAATGTCTACCAATGAGGTAGTGCCGCCATTTTCTTAAAGATTCAACAATAGCACTTGCTTCTTTTTCTATTGATGAATGTAGGCGTTCGGAAATGTTGAGTGAACGTGAGAAAAAAGCTACTGGGCGGCCGTTCTGAGACAGAGAAGCTGCAATAGAGTGTTCCGAAGCATCAGTTTCAACGGTGAATATCTCATTCTGATTGATAACGGTTAAGGCTGATTCCATTATATCTGCTTTTAGCTTTTGAAAAGAATCGACAGCGTCCTTTTCAAGAGGAAATTCAGAAACTTTAGTTAAGGGGCTGATCTTTTCAGAGAAATTTCGAATCCATTTTGAATAATGGGCGAACATGCCTAGTGTCCTTTTAAGTGACCGCGAGTCAGTTGGAATAGGCAAGTTCAACAGAGGACTAAGGCGGTCATCATCTGGTCGAATGGTATTCTTTTCAATTTTGTAACCCAATAATTTTATAGACTCTTGCCCGTATACACACTTTTCCTCATTAAGAGTGAGACTGTATTTTGCTACAACCTCCCTGAATCGAGACAAATTCTGATCGTGTTCCGCTGCTGTTACGCCGCAAATTGTGATGTCATCCAAATACGAATAGGTACCTGTCAGTTTTTCTTTATTGATAATATAATGAAGTGTTCTTTGGAATGCAGCGACTCCGTTTGTGACTCCAAATGGTATACGCGTAAATTGGTATAAGTTACCGCAAGCTTCAAAAGCTGTATACTTTTTCTCAGTCGGCAATATAGGTACTTGATGATATGCACTTCGTAGATCAATTTGGCTGAAGAAGTTGTACTGTGCTACCTTCGATACAATTGATTCTATGCTTGGCAAAGGGTAAGCATCCAGTTCAGTAAATTTGTTGATTGTTAACGAGTAATCAATGACGAGACGTTTGCGGTGTGTTGTGCCTCCAGTGACCAAGACTTGAGCTCGCCATGGCGAGTTACTAGGTTCGATAACCTGATCTTTTAAGAGTTTACTGATTTCGCCTCTTATGAATTGATTATCAGCTTCAGAATGTTTTCTTGACTTTATAGCGATGGGTTTAATATTATTTGAAAGATTACTGAAAAGTGACACAGGAGGCACCATAGCTTCCATGACGTTACATATCTTAAGAGGTTTTGCCGTGCCTCCGAATTTGATTTCTACTGATGAATGGTCGCTTAGAATGTCATGGCCAATTATCACATCAGCACAAAGATCTTGTAAGGCGTAAAGAGGCTTCTCCTTGTAAATGTGCTCGCTTAGCTTAATTGTAGCGTAGTAAAATCCATCTACGAGTGAAGTCCGTTTATTTGAAGCTAGTGTTACCGTTTCTTTCCATGGATGGCGTTTTAAGTTTAGCAATAGAGCAAACTTCTTGTCAATAAAGCTTGTAGAACTTCCACTATCAATCAAGGCATCAGCTTTATGGTTGTTGACAGTGATTGAAACTGTAGTCCTATGTAAACTAGCCGGACATACTGCTGATATTGCTGATACATCTGGTTGCGCTACAGCGTTGCTAAATGGCTTGTCTGTGGCGTTTTCACTTCTGCATACTTTGGCGAAATGGCCTTTCTTTCCGCAGTTTTGACAAGTTGAGTGAAAAGCCGGGCATTTTATTCTCTGATGAACATTCCCCCCGCAGAAGAAGCAGCGTCTACGCGATAGGGCTGCGGCAAAATTGGAATTATTTCTCGCATCATCTGTGTTTTCTATTTGGTAAAGTTCCTTTGTAGTTTGGAACTCATTAGAATTCTTTTCAGCCATTTCGAGCGACATGGCTTGATTGCACGCTTCTTCTAGGCTTATTTCTAAATTTTCAAGTAGCCTTTGACGAATTTTTTGAGAACTTAAGCCTGCAATGAAAACGTCACGGACATATTCATTTCGATATTCTTCAGCAGTAACTGATTTGAAAGAGCAATCAAACGCTAGTTGTTGTAACGTGCGTATGTAGTCTGCCACTGTTTCTTCAGGCTTTTGTTTGGTTGAAGATAGTACATACCGAGCGTGGATTTCATTCTTCGATTTCAGGTAAGTTTTATCTAAGATTCGTAAGGCGTTCGCGTATTCTTTTGTATCTCTGATGAACGAATAAACATTAGGAGACACATTATTGAAAAGAATTTTTAGCTTTGTTCCATCTGAAATCTTGACTTCCTCCGTTTCTTCTGAGAGATAGTTAAAAAATGTTTCTTTCCAATGTCGATATTTTAGCTCGGCGGTTGGAGTTCCCGGATCCACGTCGAACTTTTCAGGCCTGAGTAGGCGTGCAATAGAAGTCATTGCTTTCCTTCACTGCGTTTATTTTTACGCAATAAATAACCATTTGAGATATATGGTTTCCTATTTTATCTCGCCTTCTCTTGTATCAATTTATTGCATAAAAAATACAGATGGTATGACAACTGTGACAGAAAGTAATTGTCTACTTTCTTCTAATAAACTATAAGGTAAACATAAAAAATAGCAAATAGTATTTACACCACACCCGTTGAGAACTTCGAGTCTTGCGGTCAGACTCTACTGCGCCACTATAAAATATTTATGACCCGCCAAGCCAGGTCTCTCCGCGATGCCCTTCTGTTTCATGGAAAAAGAAGCTCAAAATGAAAAAGAGACCGTAAAACGTACTTCAGAAGAAAGAAAGTTTTAGCGGCCTAGGGTAATTTAGGAACAGCTTTTAAATGTATATATTTTACTTATAACCAGTGACGTATTATAATATAGACGCGTCATATTCCCACAAAGCACCTCTCAAAAACGGCACGAAACATACACATAGAGAATTACTCTCTAATACGTGTAAAGAAAGGGAAATAAAATAAATGCCACCTCTAGGTACACCTGATGTTAGGGAGAGATGAATATACATCTTTAGTTACGTTCCGATGAAACGCTGCATGCTTATTGCTCAAGCGCATGTATGACGTAACAATCAGAGGCATGTAGGGAAAGAAGGATACTTCATTTTTGTATAAAATAGTATTTTTAATTTATATGTATTAATGTAATATTTCACAACAGTAGTTATTGTTAAGGTGCAGTTATATAATGTTGTATATTATATAACTACTGTATGGAACCTTTTTAATAAATTGTTCCAAAAATTTTGTTTTTTTTTAATGTTATACTTAACATGTTGTAGGAAAATGTTACAAGATGTTATGAAATGTTATCGTATTACACAAGGTTATAAACCATTATATAATTACTGTGTGGGAGCACCTTTAAGCAATTATTATAAAACAAATATTAAAAACCTTAATCTTAAATTATAGAGTAATTAAAAAATGGGGTGGACTGTGTCGGCAATCTAAATTGTAAATAAACACTATAGTTAGTATAAATAACATGGAATATAATAAAAATATAATATTCATTCAATATAATAATTAACAACACAAAAAAAACTGGTATAATAGTTCCCCGACCTCCCCTAACGTCAAGTGACTGATTTCATTCATATGCTAGCCGCCATTAGACGTGTTGAAAAATAAAAATAAAAAATGTATTTCTGTTGATATTTCCCTATGAAATGACACATTTTGGCCTCTCACGGAAGCAGTATAATTAGTGCAACGTCTGAAAATACACAAAGGCATGCTTTTCCTAATTTTCTTTTAAAACAGATTTTTTCTTAAGATGTGTAGTGTCGCGTTCGCGACACAGGTTCGTGCGTAACTAATCACACACGAGGCACTTACCTTGATTTTAACTTGCCATTTCAGAGCGCGGACAACGCATCTATAGTTTATTATATCTTTGCTTATACAATTTGCCTAATACAGTCACGAATTTCTCTCCATTCTTTATAATTTTCTTCAAAACAAAAAGGATTAAAAATAATTGATAGCAATAACCATAGAATAATGATAAGCAATAAAAGTGACCAATTTTTCTTCCACTAATTGCACGATGCGCGAACTTACCCCCACTACGCCGAATCCTTGCCAACTTACGTGCCATGGACAATACAACATTATCGATACGTATGGAATTTCGCAGC
This sequence comes from Tholera decimalis, assembly GCA_943138885.2. Lineage (NCBI taxonomy): Eukaryota > Metazoa > Arthropoda > Insecta > Lepidoptera > Noctuidae > Tholera > Tholera decimalis. The sequence goes on from OW964569.2 coordinate 25,140,867, forward strand.
ATTCATGTATTGGCTCCCCAAGTAGCACGTTAGTGATATTTGGAACTTATTTTGCAACTGTAGGTAGCATTATAAGTGATGCAAGAGTGTACGGTATTACTTTTAGATGCAAACAGCACTCGAATTTGCATATGTGTAACTCTTATCACTAATAATTGCTTTTGAGTGATTTTTGTTCCTGCTTTATAACTTATGGTGGCATTAAGCCGAATTTATTACTTATAGACGCATAAAGGTTCAAATTTTTCTCTTTTAGAACTCAAAGAAGCATATGACATCTTAAAATCTCCCCTAAAGAACTGTGCTCTAATAGGTGGTATTTTTTCCTTATTTGGCACCTTAAGTATTAAATAAGTAGTATATATAAGTTATTTATCACCTGTAGTGGCTCAAGAGTTATTATTGCAGCTCATTTGGAACCTAGTGTAATTGCCTGTGTAAGGTCTAATATACTCTAATATGCCATTGTAAGGCGTAATCGATTCCAAAAGCTCCAATAAGGCAACAAATGAGTGGAAGTATGAACTGCAAGGTCTATTTTAAATCGCCATGTTTAAAAATGGAGTCCTTGAAAAGTATCTTGTTGAATGGTATTTTATAACATAATAAAATGAGTTTTGATAACTATGTTTTTGATGTAGTTTGATATTATACTTTTTGTGAAACCATAATGTTAGGTTTTTAACAAGCAAATTTTTATAAAGCATTGTCTTATTTTTATTTTTGAACTTTGCATATTTTTTGATAATTTTTGTTTAGATCGAAGGCTCATCAAAATTTACTTAGTAAATATACCATGGTTTCACGATAAAAAACCATTTGCAAGGGCTCCATGATTATCATGCGTTATACACATAATTTTTTAATACTCCCCAAATAGATGCAATAATCCAAATAAATGTGCTGTTTTATATGTATCATCTATGGTACTGTCACGACACAATAGCACAAAGCACAACCGTCCTTTTGTTTATTTGAAAATAAGAACTTGATAAGATCTCATTTGTCACTCAACGAATGAACTGTATCGCTTTATCGTTCAAACATTCATTCACGGCGCGCAATTTGCACCGTTAGTTCCAAGTGCCACTCAGGATAACAATTCGAACTCTTATGCATCGCTTTTGCAACTATAAATAAGTTGCAATTTTTCTCCCTTTGGTAATACAGGTTGCTTATGGGTTCTAACCACCTTTATAGAACTTAATCACGGTGGATTTTGTTACTAAAGTTTCCAAAAAAATACTATATGCAAGCTATTTATCACCAAATGTGTTACTTGGGTCAGTACACGCGACGCTCGCATTGAACGCAATACGTTGCGCGATCGCTCGCGTAAGATGATACCCATGTATTGCAAGCAATGTATAATTTTGCTTCTTATTCCGATTGTGTCGTTATTAATAATAATAATAATAATAATAAGTTTATTTTGCCATTAACAGAATTACAGTCAATTAAACGATACAATCAGAGCTCTTAAAAAAACATTTATCAAAAAGGGTAATGACCCCCATGCTAGGAAAATCCTGTGTTATGGGGACATTGGATCCATCCATGTGAACTTTTAAGATTATAGATATTTTGTAAGTAGGTGACACATTTACTTTGTTAATAACAATTTAATTTAATTCTGATTTCCCGACCAACAGACAAAGATGAGATATGTATGCGGTTGGTGTGTTTGTGTTCGTGCGTGTGTGTGTCTACAAACTACATAATACTTTTGTAATAATTAAAAATATCACTCGTATTATAAGGTTTTAGGACTTAACGGTGAAAAGGAATCCCTTCTCGGTCTACACTACACACTTTTTTTTTTTTTTTTAGCTTTGTTATATTATCAAATAAGTCCTCCCACCCCGGGCAGGGTGGGAGGGACTGTCAGACTTTTACTGACTAAAATCCACGGTGTTCCTTCAATAACCCTTTACGTACCGGGGTCACGGTAACGGGATGAGTCCCACGACCCCGGCAGGCTTCGGCCCTCTACGGGGGGCCTCGTCATATTGTTGACGCTCTTTGAGGCGCGCGTGGAACACGACGCGCCGTCGACCCGGGCATGGTCCATGGTCGGACAGCGAGTTGCCCTTTACTCGCTGCCCGCATGCCCGCGCCTACGGTGGCCGGAGATCGTCGGCCGACGTCCGACGCCGTGGGCGTCTACCACTGCGGCTGGGCTGGAGGGAGGACGCCATCCTCTCCCTCACGCGGCCCGCCTCCTCCTTCGGGAGCATGACTGCTTCGCAGAAGGAGGCGACCGCTTCCCACTTCCTCTCGCCCCGCAGCATGGCCTCGACCAATGCCGGGCGCGAGAGGTCTCCGCCTATTGCCGCCGTGAGGCACGTCGGTGCTCTGCCCAAGCGGGGCAGTCCTGCATCGTGTGCTCGACTGTGTCCTCAGGGCAACCCTCGCAGTGGTGACATCCAGGCGTTTCCTCCTTTCCCATCAGACACAGGTACCTCCCGAAACTTCCGTGTCCGGTGAGGACCTGCGTCATGCGGTAGCTCAGGACGCCGTGACGCCGATCTAGCCACTCCTCAAAGAGGGGTCTGACCGCCGACACTACACACGGCGTCTTTTCCGAGAGGGTATGATAACGAAAGACGGCATAATTCAAATTTTTGCGGAGCTTCGTTCGATAGCGTTTACTATATGAGCAGCGCGCCTGCCCTGCCCACAAGGCCCTTTTAACCTCTTTTATCTGTTCTGTGGTTCAAGTCATAATAATAACGTAGTGCTTTTTATCCTGAAATTACCAGGATCGAGATTTAGGCGGTAACATCCACTACCATGTGAACGAGGTATCGAGGATTGTTTTTTTTTTGCATGTGGTGCAGTATTATCCAGTAACAACGTAGTATTTTGAGCGAAAAATCTATAATTTATATTGAAATTGTTTTTCTGCTTGTCAAACCAATAATTAATAAGTTAATGCTATCTAAATGACCTACTAAGTTATAGCATGCCGTTGGTAATGGGAAGTGTTTTATTTAACACACGTGATGTTTGAAAATAAGTCGTCGGTTATGTTTTGATTAGCCTGCTGAATAAACGATAATATACTACACCTTTATCTTCATAGTCGCAGTAACTATTAATCAATGAATATTATACATATCCTATGTAGGTATGGACGTAGGTTCCTACACAGTACCTAAAAGTAAATCTAAGTCAAGGTTTCCATAATAGGAGTTGGTACTTGTTTCAAATTGCTATTTTTTTATAACGCAACAAGCTTAAAGAAAAGTAACAATCAGTTCGTTATCTACTCTTGGGTTCAGTCGTTCAGAGTTCAGTCAGTTCTTAGGATGAACCTTCAAGTGACTCACATAAAAAACATGGCTTTGTGCCTCTAGAGAATTGACCATTAAAAAGCTTCAAATGTAGGTACCTAATTTATTTAGAGCCTTTGGGTGACATAATCAACCCATAACTTGCCCCCATAACCAGCGACTGATGAAGAGTTCTGACCGCCCTAGGCTAATTCACTAATTGTGACGACGCGCCCCCGCCAGATTTGTTACGGTCGGCCTAAAAAGTAGTACTTATTTTAGTTTTGACTTTGTTTACTAGTGTGAAAATGTCAACATGGTTCATACTACCTATAAAAGTTATCAGATCGATCAGCAAGTGAAACTAACGTTGTCTTTTAATCTGCACGACATTCAACGATAGGGTGGCAAACTTAAAATTTTTTTAGCTGACCGTACATAAAGGCAAAGCACCTCACGCATTATACGAACAAGTGACTGCAGAATCCAAGTGGAAAACCAAATCCATGTCGTGTTTGGCCGCATCACTTATATTGGCTCAGTTAGTCAACTATGTAGTTGAACTTAGTTGTTGCGGCCATTGACCATGAGCGTGGTCATCTTTTTTTTTTCTGAGTGGGAAAATCATCATATGACTCTTTCCGTTGTGGATCGAATTATATATCATAATTCGATCCACAGCGGAAGGAGTATTTTTTTTCGATTATAGAGGATGACAGGTACGATGGAGAAACTGCAGTTTTTTTTTCAAATCTCACCAAATGTTCAGCTATGAAAGGATCTTAGATATAAGCTCAATACAGGCAAGAAAAATTCCATTTAGTGCAGATCCAATAATTTCATTTCGGCCGTGAAATGGAAGCCCACGAGAAGCTAAAAACTTAATTGTTTCTAAGACGTGGTAATACACTGATACATTTCGCCAATAAGTTATTTCTTCATTATATTGACTATTTGGGTACTCGTATCCAATCGTTATAAAAATGTTCCTCTACGTAGGACTAGGTACATATTGTCCCAAGCATTTACGATAATCCGGAGAATTGTCATGATCAGTTATTAAGTTCCAGTCTTAAATCCACTTTTGGCAAATACGGATGTGCCTCCATAAAATACATGACCTGTGGAGTCTGAGTATACTAACCAGCTTCTCTTCACAATTTCGCCATTAACAAGCTTTATCTCAAACATATTTTTAAATACAAATCTTTTTTGATTTTCATACTGCCTTTCTGATCAGGAAAAATGTAATTGTTCGTTTTGTTGTCGTCCTTTTTTAACAAAATAATCTCAAAATTCATCGTATACTTGCCAAAGTGCAGGGTCACTTGACGGAATAGTCGGCTTATCTTCTATTAGAATTTCGTCTTCATTGTAGATCGTCAGTGTCATCGCTACTGTAGGACTACTTAGTGTTGCTAGCAGAGAGCTAGGGACGGAAAAACATAGTGCAGCATTCGTCACTGTTTCGTTCCTTTCTGCAGAGCTTGTAAAAAATGTTTCTATATCTATGTTTAAAATGTTTTTTGTCACTTTTCCTTTACTTTTTTATTTGTATTCTGCTCCTATTGAGTCTTTTACTATCGAACTACTCTCATTACCACTTATAGTCTTAAAAAAACACAGAAACACTAAATAAAAAACAAGGAAAAACAAATAGAGTAAGATCCCAGGGCAGATCTTCCTTATTTTCGAAGTAAAGAAATTTACGGTATGGATACTCTTATATTATGTGGAGTAGGTGCGTACTCGAAAGCTTGGCTAGGCGGCCCGTTCATAGGTAGCAAGCAGAAAAGGTAGACAGAAACATAAATTACTTTTGTTAAATTTGAAGAACTGGTTTTTATAATGTTAAACGGAATATTATTCGGAATAAATATTTTATATTGACAGACTTTTTCTGTGAGCGGTAACTTCCCCCAGACGCTTTAAATCTCATAAAAAAATTACGGAACTTTTTCTTATATTCGAAGTCTTCAATTTTATATATAATGCTAATGAGACTATTTTAGTACCTTTTGTGGACAGCTAGACCAACACCAAGGACCAAACATCCCCCCAGGCACAATAAAAGTTCCGCTCATTATCTCTATATAAGAGCTTCAAAAATAATGTAAATTTGAATCGAACAACAGGAAAAGCAGTTACCTGTTAGTGCCAGCTTTCACAGGGTGTGACAACAACGCTGCTTTTGTTAAGAGAGGAATGCAAAGGAACTCCGAAGCTTTTTCAGTTCACAGTGTATTTAGTTTTAGTGTTTTGTCATGGTCTAGTTGAAATATGAAGGGTAGATGCAATGATGATAGATTAACAGTGCATACGGAGATACAATTTCTGCGCGCCCCCTCCGATTCTCGCGCCCTAGGCTGCAGCCTAATTAGCCTAAGGGTTAATAAGGCCCTGCCCATAATCCATAATCTTCCCATGCACTGTGCTTTTCACAATACTCTTCTAATCCGGCTTCATTTTCCTCGATCGGATCCTGAATTTTGAAAATACGCTCTTCAGAAGCAAATTGCCATTATTGTATCATCTCCGAGCCTGCTTCTCAGTGAACTACAATTATATCCTAATGTTGAACACGCTCTCTCGGCTTCTACGCTAGTAGGCTAAAGCGTTAGGATATATTCATAGGCGACCTCGTGCTACTCTCAATTTACGCGAAAGTTTTAGCGCCAAATTTTTAATTTGCGGGATTTACGGATCCGGGTCTTGAAGGAAAAGCCCGCGGGAATGCGTGATCCCGTTTTGCGGAATTGCAATCCCTAATCCTAATTTTACTAGAGTTTACGATAATACCTAATTATCAACTCAGCGTTAGAAGTTATGCCCATTAAGTTAGACTTTTTGAGGCTATGAAGTCCTTGAAAAATACTGCATTATGTAATAACTGCAGAAGAAAGTGAAATATCAATGTTTTCTTTAAAAGAAAAGTATAATGTATTGCCAGCCCCAGTAAAATACCACAATACCACTTACAGATAAGTACTAGGTTGGACTTGTATCAGCAAAAATTATACAGGTATGGACCTATTTGTTCCCTGTAAAGAAAATATAGTCTCAACAAAATGACTAAGTATTTACAAGTTAATCGGTTCCTTATCTTTGCACATGCATAATTTATTCATAAAAAAATGTTATGTACACGACAAACAGATAAAATTATTATTGCAGAGTCCGTTCAGGTCATAATAATTTATTTGTCATTATATGGTATGATACATGGTCTTAAATTAAAACAATGTTCTAATTATATTTGGCCACGTGTGGTGTGCACTGAAGTATTATGCAGTCCGTCCGGACTTCCTCGGATTTATCCTAGTTTGGAAAGCGTCCGGGGGGCGTCTAGGAGAGATTAGTGTTTTATATTTAGAAGACTGAATTTTGTCTCTAGAATATTAAGAATTTTTTATTGATAATAGGTTCGCGTTTGATCACCATGTCACCTGTAGGTAAGTGATGACGTGGTGGAAGGTGGAGCACGCTAATTAAAGATTTTTTTTTTGTTTTTTTGGGTGTAAAAGTGTAACAAAAATTAAAATGGCTGAAATGTAAGTTCCAAACCCTTGTGAAAACCCCTTATGGGTTTTACCGAGCGGATAATTTTAGAGATGGCAACCCTGTAAAGTAAGGCTTTTAATGTCTAATCTAAATTCAACGTCAATACAGGTAATTTTGACTTGAAACTTGCAGGTAAAACTAGGCAAACAGATTATTGAAAATTACCTCCCCATAATTACGACTGTTCTTATAAATAAGCCTCTTGCTGACCGTGAATTGTTATATTGTTATTAATATGAAATTCAAATTACCTAATTAATCTTTTGATTTCTGTGTGATTTTATTTGCATCATCTATGCGCGCATTTTGTTTCACTAAGTGTCTTGGTTTTGGAATTCGCTTAGTCGTGAGCTCTAGAACAAGTCTTCAGCAAGGCTAGACGATAATTCAGTACTTAGGCAGTAATCAATAAGCACCTCTTGATCTAGTTTTGACACTTTGAAGAAGGTACTTTGACATATTGCTGTTCAATAAGTAAACACTAGTATTTATCATTATTATTAGGAAATTGGTACATATTCAAAGGAAAAGTCTCTTGTCAAAATGTAATATAGGTAATTAATTCCTCGTTCCTATAATATATATTTATGAATAATAATAATAATAATAATATTCTCGTCCCTCATGACGAGAACCTCGTGAAAGCCGAGAAAGATAAGCAAATTAAGTATCTTGACTTGGCTCACGAGGTTCTTGACATGTGGGATGTGGATACAGCAATCATTGTGCCGATAGTCGTCTCAGCCATTGGCATAATAGCCAAGAGCCTCGACAAACATCTTAGGAGGCTCTCGTTGGGCAGCTGGATCAAGGGCTTGATCCAGAAAGCAGTACTTCTGGACACGGCACGAATTGTTAGGAGGTTCCTCTCTCAAGAGCCCTGACCACCGGTAGCTTGGACCCTGTTCCCGATGCCGGTGGGCTACTGTTTTTTTATATTTTTAAATGTTTTTTGTTTTTATAGGAATATTTAAAAATGTAAATAATATGTATATAAAATGTAATAAAGGAAATAATAATAATATTCCACAACTTTTTCACACAACACCATCTAGTCCCAAACTAAGCAGAGCTTGTGGCATGGGTACTAGACAACTGATAAACATACATATATATTTCTAAATACATACATATTATAGATAAATTACACCCAGACAAAGAACAAATGACCGTGCTCATCACACAAACATTTGTCCTAGGTGGGAATCGAACCCACGACCTTGCGCACAGCAGTCAGGGCCACTGACCACTATACCAACGGGCCTGTCGAGTAGAATAGGTAGTAGAATAGGTACATAAAATATATTTCCTATAAGATCACGTCTATATTGCTCCAAAGGTAAGGCAAAGGTGAATCTGTAGTAGGTATTCCCACATTGCGTTAGATATGCGAAGTCCCAATCAACAACGGGCGAGCATATTGCCGTAAACCGCAGTTGATGCTCGGCGTGCTATTGCAGTAAAAATATAAAACTCTATTACGTAATGGGTTCATTCTTACGTCATTCACGACTCGTTCTTTTTTCTTTAGCGTCAATTGCTTTTCACTATTTTCTAAAGTTAGTCTAGTTTCTTGATAGATTATTAAATAAAGCAACGGTTTAAAAAAATTATAATTTACAATGTCTATCACATAATTTAGTAAAAGTTAAAACTGTTCCCTCTAACAACTCCGTCACAATCGATTATTGTAGTCATTTTTAAATAAATTCGCTTTTCTTATTTTTTAAATTGGCATTAAACTTAGAAACAAAAAGCTCATAATACCTACTATGTAATTATTTTTATGTTGGATAGTCCATTTATCAAGGAAAGCTATACAAGACCACGCTACTTGGTTGCTCCTATTGGTAGGGTAATCGGATAATTAATGAAAAATGTTGCAAACATGGAAAATAATTTATTTATAATAATGATAAATAATTAGTCTTTTTGAGAGCTTTCCTTGCATTACGTAAAAATGATATCTGACGTGATATGTGATACGTTATTCGCCTTTAAAAGTTCCAACAAAGTCGAAATCGGCATATGCCTATATTTGAAGTTTGACATAACCTTTTATATCGTAGCATTTTTATTAACAAATATTTTTACGTGGTTAATTTAGAAAAATTAATTAATTAAAGGAAAAAAATAAAGTTTTTGGCATAATTACACTAGATATTTTCCTGAAGTATTAGTTTAGTATGGATTTCCGCAAAGTAACACCTGATTCCATTCTTTATAGAGAGTACACATTCCTAACAAATGTGTGTTTGACCTCTAATTAGGTACGTTTATGTTCTACAGTAATTTATAAGACCAACCAGTCTTCGATGACTAGTAAGGTAAGAACTGTAGACTTTGCAGAAAAACTCATGAAAATTAAATGGATATCTGACATCGAATGTCTGGTATAAGCATGCTAAAGACCGATCATATACAATACACAAATCATCAAAAAGAATAACTTGTAAATTCGGCTACGCTACGTTTAAAATTTGGTAATCCTGTCTACAAATTGATTGTGAAGTGACAAAAATATATAAAAAAAAAAAACATTAAAAATAATATGTTCTCGTCGTTAATAAAATTGCAACCCCTTTTATTCTTCTTTTTTCCCGGTGTCCTAAAGACAGTGACGAATTCGGAATTTCAACCTTCCTTAACTATAGTGTCTAACTGTTAACTTTCTGACGTTTTAATAGTCTGCTTAGAACGGTATTTGGTCCTGGCGTTGTAATCAACGTAACCAAAACTAAATTTAAAACAACAACTCGTAACAAAAACAAAGGGTACAACTTTCGTGTACGCCAGTGTATTCGGGAGCAAATGGAACGAGAACTACTGACGCACCAATCGCGCGCTCGGAGCGCCGCGCCGCTACGTCATACAACCGCCGACACCTAAAAATCGACTTCTGCGCATCGATCGACTCTTGCCAAGTTACGTGCCGAGCACTATACCAAGTGCTTTTTTTTTTTAACGTGGTTAAATTATCAAATAAGTCCTCCCACTCCGAGCAGGGTGGGAGGGACTGTCAGACTTTTACTGACTAAAATCCACGGTGTTCCTTCAATAACCCTTTACATACCGGGGCCACGGTAACGGGATGAGTCCCACGACCCCGGCAGGCTTCGGCCCTCTGCAGAGGGGGCCTCGTCATGTTGCTGACGCTCTTTGAGGCGCGCGTGGAACACGACGCGCCGTCGACCCGGGCATGGTCCATGGTCGGACAGCGAGTTGCCCTTTACTCGCTGTCCGCATGCCCGCGCCTACGGTGGCCGGAGATCGACGGCCGACGTCCGACGCCGTGGGCGTCTACCACTGCGGCTGGGCTGGAGGGAGGATGCCATCCTCTCCCTCACGCGGCCCGCCTCCTCCTTCGGAAGCATGACTGCTTCGCAGAAGGAGGCGACCGCTTCCCACTCCCTCTCGCCCCGCAGCATGGCCTCGACCAATGTCGGGCGCGAGAGGTCTCCGCCTATAGCCACCGTGAGGACACGTCGGTGCTCTGCCCAAGCGGGGCAGTCTTGCACCGTGTGCTCTACGGTGTCCTCAGGGCGACCCTCGCAGTGGTGACACCCAGAAAGGAATTCATAATAATGTGATTAAATTAATATAATGTGATTAAGTTATAATGTGATTAAATTAATAATAGTGTGATTAAGTAAATAATAATGTGCTATAATTAATAATAGTGTGGTTAAATAAATGATAATGTGATGAAATTAATAATTTAAAATTGATAATAATAATTTCATATTTGCATACCGAATGGAAAAATATGGCTGAGCTGATGTATAAGCACTTTTAACTTGTATATGTATTATATTACCCATATTTACAAAATAAAAAATAAAATTCTATTCTATTCTAATAATTTTGTTACACTTAGGTTGGCTAATGATAACTACTAACTGTGAATTCTTATCGTATAAATAGAAAAATAATTAGAGAGCAATAAATAAATAAATACCGGTTATGCGGAGCCAATAAGAGTTGTAAAGTGAAAATTCTGCATAGCTATTTTACATTTTCCGCAAATACCTATATATTATAACTCTACGAATTCATTTATGTTCTTCAGCTCCCTAGCCGCATGTTTTTTCGATGTTTAATAAGGAAAAGTTTTGAAAAGGCTTTTTAGGCAAAAATACTTACATAATCTAACGAAGCCACCCTCCCGTTTAGTATATGTAGGCACCTATTTACCAAATATAGCTAAGTTATTGTGACTTACTTGTAAACCATATCTTTTCATATTAAACCTTAACCTTTTTCACTTTCATGTCAAAGGTCAAATAATACAACTATTTCGCACGATGTACCGTATCTAATGTTAATATGTAAATATTTGAAGAATTATACGTAACATGGAAATAAATAATTTTATTTAGGTAATATCAACCGTGAGAATCAGTCGCGGGAACTCACTTTTATTTAGATAATAAGATAAGAAGTTGTACAGAATAAACAGATTCCGTAAAATAAATACACAGTTTTAATAAAACATTGTACAAGACTTACATGAAAAACAATTGTACAGTTCACTGATAAAATGATAGCGTTGTGCACTGATCGACCGCTTTCATCAAGAGCGTTGATTTTTTTAAATACACGTTTTGTTTTCACTAAAACTATGGCACAGTTTTCAGAGTTAACAGGGTGGTTGTAAGGTTTACGCGTCGATATTTTGTTCAGGACGAGAGGCGCGCGCGGTACGGCTCCTAGCCGGTTATTGGCAGCGGCGGGCCGCGCATGCGTGCGCAGCTCGCGTCACGCCGCTTGCCGCATATCCACTCCGCATTGACAGCCAAACACGCTGCACACACCCAGCCTCCATTGGTGTCCGTCGTGTTCCACGTGCGCCTCAAAGAGCAGTCAGCAGCATTGACCCGACAGGGCTGCAACCTGCCGGGGTTCTTCGGGCGGAAATGTTCTAACGAGATACCACGGCCGTTGGTAAAGTAAGGGCAGTTAATGGAACGGTGCCACCAGAGAGAGAGGAGATTACTTTAGATTTTAGGCTTTAGGATTAGATGAATTTCCCACCAAAAAACAGTGGACACCAATGCATAGCGTATTTGACAACATGACACTAGTTCTTACAAAGTGAATGTACTTATGTATATGATATATGTAGAAACAAGACTGAATGAAAGAACTGCGCAACTAAAATTTATCTATGCGACTGAAACTTTGTTTGTTACAACCCGGCAGGCAGCTTGACACTCCGACAGTTCAGCATACTTTCCGAAGAACATTTCAGGATATTACAAAAGTCGGAATATACATAATTGAAAATATATAAACGTATTTTGTTTGTAGACTTCACAGCCTTACGGTTAGGTCTAGGTACCAATATTATCACCGTTGTGAATTGATCCGATTCGTAAGTAAACATGTAAATTGAATTTTTTACAAGTGTTTATTCGTTTTCAAAGACAGTAGACACAATGATTCATTAAATATTGAGATACCTAGAAATAGCTTTTGGCCTGCATTCCCATTGATCGTTTTTACGAAAACCACTATGTGGTAGCACCAGTAACTCTCTCTTTATCTCTTTTTTTTCACATACATAGTTAGGTGGTTAGGCGAATTGCAGACATTATATTTTATTTATATGTTATGTTGAACATATTATTTCGCTACACGCCGTGCCATTGAGAATGAGTATGATTTCACGATGTACGGCAGTAAGGAGATGTGCGAATATACAGGTCTCTACCTCTCTACGCAAAAGGTTCGTCACCTTACCAAACTTAGTATTGTAACTATGGAAAATCATCAAATGACTCCTTTTGCTCTGGCTGGAGCAGATGGGAGTGTCAGACTTCTTCTGACTAAAACCCACCCGGGTCCCTCAGTTGCCCTTGTGGTCTAGGGCTGCGATATCTCGCTAGATTAACATTCCCTCGGATGGTATAACCTTGGTGTACCAATAGTATGGGTACGTATACCTATAGGTAAAAGAAAGAAATATATTTATTTCTTTCTGACCTTTGCGGGCCTCTTACACAATTTTGTTTCAATAGGTATATACATAGCAAGTGTAGCTACATACCTAGTAATCTAGGTCTATTATTAATTAGTTTCATGTTACTGATCAAATACATTTACTAGAGAAGCCTAGAGTGCTCACCCACAAAATCGATTTAGGCGTATCTTTAACAGCAACTCTACCTTATTTGAATCTATCTATATTACACACACACTCCAATACACATCACACACTCATACACTCACATACTTTTATACATACCCACTTACTAACAAACATTTATTGATAATAATATTAATAATTATGTTCAGGTTCAATTACCTATCTGTTTTCAATATTTAATGTAAAAAGGTGGAGTCCTGGTGTCCTGAAATACAGGCTTACAGCTTAGTTTATGCACCAGTCTCCCACAATAATAAAGCTGTTAATATACAAATCTAAATGATGTATTGTAAATATTCTGCAGAGAAATTTAAAAAATACTTATAAACATCTAACTAAATGAAAGTGAAAATTGTGCGTTGTTACATATTTTACTGTCATGAGTGCGCTTGTTTTGGGGTATAGAAATACACTGCACAAGGATTTTAATCTTACTTCCTACTAATATTTTAAACGCATAAGTTTTGAGGATGAATTTATGTTTGTTACTCTTTCACACAAAAAGTACTGAACGGATATGAATGAATTTGGTATGTAGATAGTTGTAATCTTGGAATAACACAGGCTATTTTTGTCCCGGAATCGGGATCGCGATTTACGCGGGAAAATCCTCCTATGCGAACGTAGCCGCGGGTAGAAGCTAGTACTTATTAATAAATGTAAAATTAATATCAAATAATATTCGCTCACAGCATCACAAATGTCTCGTAATTTACGGAGGACATTAAATAGTTCCTACTAACAGTTCCAATAGTTAAATTTCTTAGATGTCATGAAATACTGGAACATGTGGTCGGGTGTATCTCTCATTTATCAAAATCTTGGCGGTTGCATAAGATGCGTGCTGGACTAATGTCGCAATATTGTTGTATCGGCTGCATTTATTTTTAACGGAATACGAGGGGCCGCTCTACTTACCTACTACTGTCATTCGCTCAGGCGGCTACAAATCCGTACAAATGCATTTTATTAGACGTTGAACTGAATTAGGCGTTTAGGAAAATTTAACAGTAGGCAATCTATAAATTTTCCCGCAATAACTTCAGTTCATCCGTGATCCGGGTAAATATCCCGTTTAAGTTTGAATGATACTGTTAGTGACCATGTCAGTAACTCAGTATACTGTGCATAGGTACATTTTTAGGGATTTTACTTTTTTCTCAATTATACATGTAATATTTATGAGTATTTAATTTTTGTATTGTATGTATGTATTTTATATTATTATGTTCAATTTTAAGATGTTTGTACATAGCCAGCCCTATATCTAATAATAATAATATAAGAAGGCCTATGTCTCGGTTCCACATACATGGCTCATGAAGGTGTTGGAGTTGTACAAAATAAATCCAATACTCCGCACTTTCCTTGAGTCATGTATGGGGCAATGGAAGACGGTCCTCTGCTATCCAGGATGTCGACAGATCCAGGAAAACAGCGAACCGATTAGGATTGAGCGTGGCATATTTCAAGGCGACAGTCTGAGCCCACTGTGATTTTGTCTGGCTCTCAACCCTCTCAGTACACTGCTGGAGGGTACTGAATAGTCTTCCATCAGGCGGAAACAAGGTGCGTGCCTTCAATGGTTGGGTCATGCCAGTATTGATGTACTCTTTTGGCATACTCAAATGGACTCAGACAGAAATTGACGCCTTGGACAGGCGGGTCCGCACAACGCTGACTGCAAGCCGACTGACAGAAGCCGACGTGGGTATGCATCGAGATGTGGTAGCGGTGGACAAAGGCCTCACTCCGCTTTCCTTAGGTACCGAGAATTGGCGCAAACCTGTAGTATTAGATACTAATGACCGCAGAGAAGTATGGCAGAGCAAGGAGCTTCACGGACGCTATTACCTGGCCCTTCATGGGTCTGATGTAGATACATTAGCGTCCGTAGCCTGGCTACGTTTTGGTGGCCTCTTCGGGGAAACCGAAGGTTTTGTCTGTGCAATTATGGATGAAGTTATGATGACGAATAACTATCGGAAATATATTGTGAAGGTTGGTACAGTAGACATATGTCGGGCATGTCACAAACCGGGAGAATCCATTCGTCACATTATCTCCGGTTGTTCTCGTCTGGCTAACGGAGACTATTTGCATAGACACAACCTTGTAGCTAGGATTGTTCACCAGCAACTTGCTCTTAAATACAATCTCGTGGAATCAGAAGTACCTTACTATAGGTATGTACCCGACCCAGTTCTCGAAAATGGCAATATTACACTGTACTGGGATCGGTCTATCATCACTGACAGGACTATTGTTGCCAATAAGCCTGATATAGTGGTAATAGACCGATTAGAGCGTCGCACAGTGATTGTTGATATAGCGGTCCCTCATGACGAGAACCTCGTGAAAGCCGAGAAAGATAAGCAAATTGAGAATCTTGACTTGGCTCACGAGGTTGTTGACATGTGGGATGTGGATACAGCAATCATTGTGCCGATAGTCGTCTCAGCCAATGGCATAATAGCCAAGAGCCTCGACAAACATCTTAGGAGGCTCCCGTTGGGCAGCTGGATCAAGGGCTTGATCCAGAAAGCAGTACTTCTGGACACGGCACGAATTGTTAGGAGGTTCCTCTCTCAAGAGCCCTGACCACCGGTAGCTTGGACCCTGTTCCCGATGCCGGTGGGCTACTGTTTTTTATATTTTTAAATGTTTTTTTTTTTTGTTTTTATAGGAATATTTAAAAATTTAAATAATATGTATATAAAATGTAATAAAGGAAATAATAATAATAATAATATTCCACAACTTTTTCACACAACACCATCTAGTCCCAAACGAAGCAGAGCTTGCGGTATGAGTACTAGACAACTGATAAACATACATATATATTTTTAAATACATACATGTTATAGATAAATTACACCCAGACAAAGAACAAATGATCGTGCTCATCACACAAACATTTGTCCTGGGTGGGAATCGAACCCACGACCATACGCATAGCAGTCAGGGCCACTGACTTTAAGTTCTGTCCATCCAAAGGTTGTCTGTAAGAGATCACCCTGTGTGATAAGGCCGCCCATTGTATACTAGTTTTACTTTTTGTATCCATAGAAATATTGTAAGGTGTACAGTAAAGTATTTAATAAATAAGTAATATTCATAAGTACATTAACTCTACTTATGTACTTACCTTAAATATCTAGAACCTACCCAAGGAGATCGTTATTTTATCACGGAGTTATATTCTGAACAAAGAATTATCCATATACATTTCAAAGTTCAGAGACTGTAAAAATACTGGCCAAGTGCGAGTTGTACTTACGCACCGTGGTTTCAGTAGAAAATCTAAGTTCTAGCACTTCGACCGCGACTTTGTCCACGTGGATTTCGAAATAATTGATAGTATAATCAGGTACGGTCGCAGCCTGGAATTCACGAGTTCAGGGGGGGGAATACAATTTTCATTGCACACATTATAAAACAAATGGAAGTCTTCTATTTTTATTGGTAAATCGGGTAATAATATTTGGAAAATATAATTTTGCAAAATTTTAGAAGATTTTCTATTTGGGGTGTACGATTTTGGGGGGGTCATGTCCCCTGTGACACCCCCCCCCCCCTTCCTTCAGACTTCGCCTAAGCATAATATCATTATATAACATAATATCTAGTATAGTTCATAAAAATTAAGTTCAAATCCAAAAAACTACATAAGTATGTAGTTACGGTTTTCAGATTTCTTTTTTTACGGTAAGATTTTGCTTCTGGCCAAACATGATTCTAGGCCAACAATGGGGAGTACCGTACCTATAGGTTTTATACGGTCATATTTTTTGGTCGCGTTTACTTACAAGTTGTTTTTTTACAGTTAAAAGAGCCCGTAGACACGAGTACCTACCTATTTGGTATAAATTTCAGTTTAATAACTGAACCCGTTCCTGAGAAAAAGAGCATTGAAAGACAGACAGCAGTGATCGGTTTTTTATGGTTGCGAAACCATAAAATCGGTTCAGTTACAATTTATTTACAGGCTCGGAAAACACCAAAAGTTATGCCTAGGTCGGGATTTTGATAAGGCAGTAAGGTTAGTGGAAAAAACTGGTATAGGTACAGTTACTTCTGACCTCAAGACGCCGTATTTGGGCTAACCATTTTCTCAACCGCTCACACTCAATGAAAACAACCATACTATAGCACCTGTACTCACCCTTACCGACACTCACACAAAGTGCACCTTATTGCGATTAATGTCATTGTTGGTAAGACTGAGGGCATCTTGATGATGACACCTGTGCGTAATGCAAGTTTTGCTACTGGGTGCTCCCAGAGGATGGTAGTAGGTACGTAATACCTGGTCTTCGTTCTTATTTTTTGTCGTAATATTATACGTACCTACTAACACAGCTTCAGTTGTTAGAAATTATACATGATCTTTATTTTGCAAATTAGTTATTAAATAACACTTTTACACGTCATTTTTTCGTAAATTTAAACTAGATAAGGCCGGAATTTCCTAACTGACCTGTTTCCCTGAGAAGAAACACCGCAACAAACTTGGAGGTCAAAGTCTCTTTTGAAGCCCATACAATCTGTACTGGTCAAATTATATGGGAACCTTGTAGGTTACAGTCTGAGGCGATCTTTGGAGGAAAGTTGGATACAGATTTGAGTGAGCCTGTCCAGACAGTGCAAGCATTTGTCAGATAACGTAAAGCTCAACTTAGAAATTTAAGGAGCTCAACGTTACTAATTTTTTTTAAGCTAACATGTTGTCTAACAGTATCATTAAAACGTTCGACGGGATATTTACCACGTGTATTTATTGTTTTGAGTTTAAATTGAAAGTTGAAATGGATATGAAGTGAATATCGCACAGCGAAGGCAAAAACCTAGTTCTAGACACCGGAAGTGTGAAGTTGAGAGGCAGCCAGCATTCTTGCCGTACGTGGAAGGAGTGACAGATAAGGTTGCATTGCAAACATTCTACGGAAATATGCCGTAAAAACTATCTTCACTCCGTTCAAGAAAGTCTCTCAGATGCTGCTTTCACCGAAGGACAACTTCCCTCTGGAAAAACCCGGTGTCTATAAAGTGGACTGCAGCTGTGGAAAGTCGTACATCGGTCAGACAAAGCGTACCGTAGCTTGCAGAATCTCGGAATGTGTTTTAGGGCGGTGAAAAATAATGATGTTCAAAAATCGGCAATAGCACAACATCTTTTAAACGCAGGATCGAACCATTGGATTGAGTTACATAACCCTTAAGTCATCTCGACAGAACGCCACTATATACCAAGACTGGTAAGGGAAGCGATTGAGATTACCAAATACAACAATTTCAACCGGGAGGATGGGTTTCAACTGTCGAGGGCCTGGAATCCAGTGATTCAAATGTGTAAAAACCGAAAAAGTTCCGTAGAAAGTTCGCGAGTTGACACGGTGAGTTTTGTGTGTCGGGAACAGAATCGAGTGTTTAGTGCACAGAACAGATAAAAATCTTTTTATCAAAAAATTAAACCGACTCCCAAAAAACACTGCAAAGTGAAATATAACTTTAATTTCGGTAGTCGGTGTCTTTAGTTTCGTATTTTCGTTTTTGGCACCGACTTCCGAAATTAAAGTTATTTTTCACTTTGCAGTGTTTTTTGGGAGTCGGTTTAATTTTTTGATAAAAAGTTTTTATTTCACTCTTTTTAGTTGGTCTATTTTTAATTTACCTAGTTACAAGAGCCTAAATGTCAACTACTTATAACCTTTTACAAAATATTGCTTTTCCCAATGCTGGGCCGTTAATTGTTGAGGAGTTCTCCTGGTACTCACCATCAGCTCTACATCACCATATGCATTGTGGCGAGCATAAAGTGCTTAACATCCATATTCAAGTAATCGAATCGCAATCCACTCAATACTTATTATTGAGTAGTTTCGGCGGCCATCTGTGGTCTTCATCATCAGTTCCACTTCCTCAAATGGTACTTTTTGAGAGTAACTGCACAAGTTACTATAATAAATACCCAAAACGTCATAGCTGTGCCTATAATATTTGAAGAGTTCCCTCGATTTCTCCAGGATCCCATCATCAGATCCTGACTTTTATGAAAATGGGACCAATTTCGAAGTATACCCTTTCTATCAAAAAAAGAATTTTCCAAATGTGTTCAGCCGTCTTCGAGTAATCGGTGACCATACCATAGTCAATTGATCATACATAAAAAAAAATAAAAATATACGGGTCGAATTGATAACCTCCTCTTTTTGTCGTCGGTTGAAAAGAGGTTCTGTGGTTTAGGTTTAGTGATACATGTGACAGTGGTAGCGGTGTCGCTAACAGAAAACGAACGAGAAAGACGGTAGACCGATTTGTCTGCTCATAAACTTCCACCCGCAATTACTTCAGTTCATCCGTGATAATGGCGCATGTAACAGTGCCGAAATATCGGAAACTCACAACAAAAACTACACATGGTAAATATCCAAGTTTTAAGTTCTAATGATACTGTTACTAACTAATGTTAGTAACAAATGTTTAAGAACCTGAAATAAAGAATTAATCAATTAAATAGCTCCTAATGACTTTTTCCATGCATGTGATGGATAGTAGACTAGTTTTCAACTAATTAATGCTTTATTTCTTCAAATGTCTAATTATTTTGTTTTAAATTATTATCTATGTACCTATTTCTCACCGTACCTACTGCAGCATTTAATTAAGTTGGAAGTTAGATTTGGCTGATAACATAATATATTGTTTATTTAACTTTCACAAATAAATAACAAATGGAATAGAAATATTTAGAACATGTAAAAACGTAAACTATAATTTATTTGTGAGAGACTGGTGCCTGAACTATGCAGAAACGTATATTTCAGGACACCAAGGTGAATTGAATTTCCATATTATCTTTGCAATCGATATATTAAATATGAAGTTGGTAGGTATGTACTTGTGTAATTCGATTATTGAACCTACAGGAAAGCCAAAGCAGCCGAAAAATTATTTCCTGAAAAAATGGTAAGTAGTAGATGTGAAAAAGAACATTGATCCAGAAAATATTCTGGAGGTTGAAGGTATAGTCAGACTTCAAAAGACCTGTGCTAGGTATACTAAAGGCTATATTATATTGCCTTGCGGTGAACACGATACAGTCCGTGCATAACAGACGGATAGGTCGGTACACAGGAAAGGGATAGGTAGCTAATCCTACAGGAAGTAAATAAGGCAAGCAAAAAAGTAAAGAAGTTTTGTAATTTTGAACTAAGCGGGTACCTTCACTCTCTTGATTTTAATTCTCAAGCAAGTCGTAAACATGCTTTAATCAAGCCTGTAACATAAATAGCATGAACATACCTACCTAACCTACTACAACACTCCGCTTGTTTGCTTATCGCTTCAATATGTTGATAAAAACAGTTTTCAATAAACTTTTACACTAAAAGTTATCCTTATCAATACTTGATTTACTTAGGTGCTGATAGAATGGGGTAAAAAAGAACTAGGTATTAGGTACTGTAGGACCCATTGGTAGTCCTTCAGGTAATAACTGTCACTGGCTCACTCCAACCACCTAGCTCACAGGCCTGTCTGATTCGTACCGCTACTACTATGCGTATCGCGTCCGTCACCCGACTGACGTTTGACAGCTAGCCCCCTCTAGAGTGGTTCGTGAGACAGTGTAAATATCTACTTCATAGATACAAACGCTACATCCCTTCCCTTTTAACAAATTTTTACTAATTGACATTCTGAATCCCTATTCAATAATCACTGTTACAGAATAATTTAGTTTACATAGGTTTATACCTCAAATGATTTTCTATTTTTAATTGTACACTATTTCTGTTACTTTTAAGTTAATCTTTTATATTAAATCATTTTGTTTTTCTCATTGTTGATTGGGTTATCTCTTGATGTGTTCCCGTCTTGTATATATTTCCATTCTCGCTTTTGGTGTATCACATTCCTTCGTAGCCTCTGTCTCGTTTCTTCATTCCGTATTATAACATCACTACCTGCAGTTTTTCCAACTACATGTGTGGATTAAACAGCTTATTTGTTTTTACTAATTCTTTGTTTGGACTTCGTCACCTGCTATCTATTCTGGATCCTAATTTTCTTTTCCTATCTCCATACCCTTTCCTTTTTCCTTTGCGATTTGTCTCAATACGTGACCTCAGAATAATTTTTTGTGTAGATCTCTTTAAAAGTTGGTGGTTTAACTCTCAGTTTCTCAGTCCTTTATCATTGGCTGCATTCTTATCGCACGTGGTCTTGCGAGTTCATCAATTTGGTCAATATAGTCTCCTGATGGCGGAAAACTTGAGTAATCTGAACACTTATACACATAATCGCGATAATGGGTCCGCAAGATTGGTCCTTCCCCGTTTGTATTTAATAGCATAGCGGTATGCTTGCAATCGATTCCCATGTGCAATAAACCTCGGCCCTCTACTCAGCAAAGGTGTCCTTGAATTTCGAAAATGGTTTATTTGTTTCTTTATTTGTTTGGATTTGGTTCATTTCCAACCCCAAATTTCTCATTTCCACTTCTATGTATGAGGGAGCAAAATTTTAAAACTCTCTACCAAAAGATATAAAAATACAAACTTATTTCTATTTAAAAATTATTAAAATGCTACATTTTAAAAGGTAATAACAAAAATAATTAATTAATGAACAAAATTAATTTTACACCCAGTGTAAACCAGTCCTTATTTCGCTAACATAATGTGTCATCGCACGGCGGCCGCGACAACGCGACGCGCGACGTCGGTAGGCAATACAATTAATTTGTGAAACTTTTAAAAGTATCTTCATTTTTCGTATGCTGTATAAGTCATTCACAATAAGCTCGTATTACTCCTGGATAACGCAAATGTTTTACCAATTAAGTAATATTAAGTATTTATTTCTGAATAAGTGATTTGTAATCTTTAGAAACAAATTAATTCTAACCGTATGTTCTTCACAAGCTAAAAGTCTGCGCTCTTCCAATAATATGCTCTTACTCTGTCCTCCTCATACTTTTGATTTTGTATTTTCTTCTCCTGTTTATCTTCTAGGGAATTATTTTTTTTCTTCCGTTGTATTTTGTTATAGTTCTTTTGTTATTTTTCTAGTTACTTTTTTTTTCAAAATAAGCAAATTTTCCACAACTATTATCAACACACACTCACACAACAACAACACAACACGCACAACTATTATTCTCATTTACCGAACACGAATATTCTTGGTCAAATATGCTAGTGTTACTTCTAGTGCAACTTGATGCTCTTTTTTGCTTTATATCTTATTTCCTTTGTCATTTCCGTCTTGATTTTCCTTGTCTCTACTCTATAGCATTAAATTCATTGGTCCTTGTCTTTTTTATTCTTGCACTGCTTTTCAGTTGATTATTGACAATTTTTAAAGCTACTATTGTCAACATCTTCTCCCTTAATTCCAATGACAGATACTTCACAAATTTTTATTTATTTATTAATTCAAAGGAGAACCAATGGCTAATATGCATTAATTGCAGTAGTATACGTAACTTAAAGCTTATTACAGATTCTCACGGATAAAAATAAAAGGTAACAGAAGTGCACTAACAAGCAAAAATATTATGTTCTTCCGGTCTATCAAATTTCATTTTCCTGTTGGTCTCCGAGTTTAATATGTAGTAAACTTTCACCTATCTCTATATGTGCTTGATAGGATGAAAAGTGTCCTTTTATATCTTATTTTGTTTCGGAAGGAATTACTTGTCCAATTTATTGATTCAAACTTCGAAAACATCTACATCATCCGTTGGTTCATCGCTTGCTCCCGGCAAATTATTTTCCTTTTTCTTGAAGTTGCGTTTTCTCTAGTACAAATAAAGTTGCTCCTTTTATGGAGTTTAAATATCCTTGTGTGGGTAGTAAGGTCTAACGACCCCATGCACCCTAGTTTCAGAGTTTCTAGACCCCTCAAGGGCCTCTGATGTGTCTATTTTGACGACCGCCATCTATTTTGGCGACCGGGACCACCGGCTTATACGTGCCTTCCGAAGCACGGAACCATTTTTTTTTCAGACATTCAGGTGATTCAGGCCTGCAATATCCTAGCCAAACTGGAAATAACTTTAAAAGTATGCTTCCCGTGGGAATTGAACCCACGACCACCGGGTCACAAGGCAAACGCCTAAACCACTCGACCACGGAGGTAGTTCGGCAGCATCCAATCAAATGGATATACATTCAATTTAATGAACGTCCGATATACCTTCAATTTAATGAAAGTCAATATACCTTCAATTTAATGAAAGTCCGATGTACCTCCAATTTAATGGAAGTTAAATTTACATTCAATTTAATGAACGTCCGATGTACCTTCAATTTAATGAAAGTCCGATGTACCTCCAATTTAATGGAAGTCAAATTTACATTCAATTTAATGAACGTCCGATATACCTTCAATTTAATGAAAGTCCGATGTACCTCCAATTTAATGGAAGTCTACTTTACATTCAATTTAATGAACGTCCGATGTACCTTCAATTTAATGAAAGTCCGATGTACCTCCAATTTAATGGAAGTCAAATTTACATTCAATTTAATGAACGTCTGATATACCTTCAATTTAATGAAAGTCCGATGTACCTCCAATTTAATGGAAGTCAATTTTACATTCAATTTAATGACCGTCCGATGTACCTTTCAGTTTAATGAAAATCCGATGTACCTTCAATTTAATGAAAGTCATATCCATTGTGAAATACCTCTTATTTAAAAGAACATCTCATTCGATCAACCAAATCATTCACTTGTCCAACAACTCGATTTCAATTTAGTGAAATGTATTTTTATATGGTATTATCATTATTGTTATTCCTTTAATTTAATAGAAGATCATGTGAATAATTTAAATTAAATATAACCTAAATTCATGGTTATAGCTTCCAATTCAATGAAAACTCACCAACAAAATATGAATATCTAGTTGGCCAAATCTCCAATTTTAAATTCGTATGTATATTTCCAATTGGATAGAATTCCAAAAAATATCTTTTATTTGTAGTTACAAAATGTATTATATTATAAATCACTGGTGGGGACAACTGTAAGAAAAACCAACTTTATAATTTATGTTCAGCTAAGTGCAATTTGAATTAATGTTTGTATTTTCTATGGCACATGATGTGTTTGTATTTTTCCATATAGATCACATTGAGTACTAATACATCAATTCATTTTAAAAAGTTAAGATGTGTAGGTAATACCAGCATGCACATTATCATGATCCATAATTGTCTTTACCTTACTGTCCAAAACAATAAAATTCATCAGCCCTCTCCAAAGATAGAACTTTTTCCTCGTCGCCATATGTAGGACCCATTGGTAGTCCTTCAGGTAATAACTGTCACTGGCTCACTCCAACCACCTAGCTCACAGGCCTGTCTGATTCGTACCGCTACTACTATGCGTATCGCGTCCGTCACCCGACTGACGTTTGACAGCTAGCCCCCTCTAGAGTGGTTCGTGAGACAGTGTAAATATCTACTTCATAGATACAAACGCTACAGGTACTACTAATATATTTAGCATACCAACCTACTTTCTTTTTAGAATGAGAATTAGCAATGCATCAATTCACATTACTAGCAAACTTGTTAGCCCTTCCGTGTCTGGTTTGGGTTCACGGCAATAGTGTAATTGAGAAGCCGCGAGTTCGAACCCACAAGGCCGACACCTTAGCTATTAGGCTATTGCCGCTTCAGCGTTGGTATTATGATCTTTTTTTTTATTTGAAAAAGGGCCTAAGAAGGTTAGGCCCATGTTACTTAGTTTTCGGCGCAATCATTTTATCGCTTCAAGTCATCTTGGAAACAATTAAGTTGCCAATTTGCACGATTACTTCATCTCTTTTGATTCGTGGTACCTGAGTATCTATGTAGATACGCATGGTATCTCTGGCCCGTATAGATCAAGCGGGGAGTGAGACAAGGCAATACCATTTCACAGAAACTCTTTACGAGACGTTATGAAAACCTTAGATTGGGACAGCTGCGATGGTAACATTAATGGCGCTTACTTGTCTCACTTATGAGCAGCAGATAATTTTGTTTTTTTTTTTTTGTCAGTGATCCTCAGAAGATGATTTAAAACTTGTATGATGCTTCTTCCAAAGTAGAGTACTTGGGACGACAAATGATGTGCAAATGATAAATGGATCCATTTGTCAATGTCAGGAATAAAAAGTTGAACACAGTAGACCGGTATGTTTTTTGTTCCTTTGGAAAAGAACATCAACAAATGAAGATAGGTATCAAGAAGAATTCACAAGAATATACATTCTAGGATCAGCCAAGTTTATGCCCGAAGAACCGTGTCTAGAATCAGTGTGTTATGTCCAGAGAGTATATAAAGTCTTTGGTTATGCCCGTCGTGACGTTATGGTGCTGAGACGTCCACATTTACACATGAAGTCGGGGACTGGTATAGGCTCAGAGTAGCACAAAGAGCCATGGAGCGTTCCATGCCGTTTATCAGACTGGTAGATCGGTTTCCAAATAACGACATCAGAACAGAATACGTAGGTACGAAGATATTCGGGTAGGGCACCTAGCAAGTCGCGGTGTACTCTGTGCATGCACCTATACGGGCGTATAGGCTACACAGTCTTTATTGAAACTTAGTAAAGTCGCTGTTGAAGTGTAATCGTTCATTAACTACGCAAGTACGCACACTCGGCCCGCATAACTGTTGGGTACAAATAATTACAATGATAAAATTGACGTCTCTACTACAGTGTCGCTTATTGATTTCGAACTTATCGGTGTACCTACACGCATTCATATACGGCTACAGCAGTTGTATAAATACGGGTATGGTAAGGCCTTGGTACTTTGTGACTGTGTTTTTGCACTCCACAATGTTTTGAAAAATAACAAAAAAATCGTCATCTTCTGTCTCTCTCTAACTTTTCACCCTTTTCATTGGTTTTTATTATTAACTACAGTTATGGGCATGTAGAAAAAATTGTCTTGTTAATGTGATTTATTTATTATCTGATTATGAACAAGGTGTAAACAAATCATTAAATTTATTTACGCTTTTGTCACCTGTTGTCCGACTGCATGCAGAGATACCAATATTTTACATGAACTAACTGCCTATGTGACTAACATCAGTGGCGTCAGATTTCATAGCTTCTGGTTAACCATGGTGACTGCCAAAGATCGACATAGCACATGAAGGCCAGCACCACACCTGAACACTGGACTGATCTCACTTAGTGCTGCTTAACTATTAAGATCAATATAACAGTGAGGCTGTTACTATTTAGCCCCAAGGAAAAACAATTAAACTACAATGTATAATTAATTAAGACATTTATTACAGTCCCCAAAATGCAAGAAATACAAAAAGCTTATCTACCACAATACCTAGACTTGAAATAAATAATTGTGACACTATTTCTGCCTGAATATTACAAGGTGCATGTTTAGTGGTTGGGTAACAATTATCAAATTATTTACATACCTTCCTTTATAGGTAATTTATATTCATATAAGCCTATGCACTACTGAATACTTCATAAATGTTTGCACCTAGAAGTTTTAATTTGTCATTGAGAGTGAGTTGCTGCGTCAATAAATCTGGAATGTTTGTGTTACCCTTACATGTGTTCTTTGTGATGAGTTCATTAATAACAGGCAATAGTTTAACAAAGTGAATCTCTATCTTATTAACATCTACAAAAGTGTCAGGGGTTGCTCCCATTTTTAAAGCTCCATTAGTGATTACATGATCAACATTTAATTCCAAATGGTTTTTGGTTATTGGTGCTGATTTAGTTACAAATAAGTTGGCAACTTCATCAGTCACAGAAGAGAAGCTACGACTTATAGTTGACATAGCAATTGACCGGACTTCATCACTTTCTAAAATATCCATTGTCTCTTTTACAATGGTGTCTAACTTTGGTCCACTGACCTCTGCATGGCCTATTAAGTAGTGCACCATCTTTTTCACAGGGTCACCGTCTGTAGTGTCTGTACACAAAGCAGTTTGTATAGACCAAAATATTTGCTCCACCTCCTGCAGTGTCATCTTCTTCTTCAAAGATACAGGTTCAACTACCTTCTTCACAACAGTCTCTATCTGCTTCACCAAGTCTTCAACACCACCATCTACAAAGTGGTGACACAAAGACAAATACTTGGCCTGTAGCTCTCCATCTACCAGGGAATCCTCTTCATGGACTGAATCTCTGTACAGATAACCACCAATAATGTTGAGTTGCACTCGTAGGATCACTTGTAATATGCTTAGTGCATACACAAGGACACATATTCTTGTAAATATCATAATTTTCAACTGTTCCCATAATGTCAGTTTGTTGTCTGGATTTTCTTGCAATTTTTGAACTATTTCTTCTGTGTTCAGAACACTTAGAATACTTTCTGTCACAATCTTTGAAAGTGATAGAATGGTTTGATTGCATGTACGCTCTGTACTCTCAAAGTGTTGTTTCTTACGAGTCATTTCAAAGAATTTTTTTGCTTCTTTCTCCTGCCATTCTCGTAACTTTTTTTGAGCATAGCTTGTCAATAGGTAAAGTCCACCAAAAACAGCACCCGTCACAATAAACTTCCTCTTGTGACGGCGCATGAAGTCCTTAATGCCGTCTAACATGTTGCTTACTAAATTGTATACTTAATTTATTGAAATATAAGAGGAGCTTCAGCCCTGTATTTAGTTGTGTTCATAAGACGCTTGGTGATGAATGTTGTAGCATCAATGAATCTTTCCACACAGTTCATGATGCATACCTCAGTTTTGGAGTCCATACGGTTAGAAGGACTACCCATACAAGTATCCCAGCATGTGTCCGTCAGTCCGTGAACAAGAACCTGAAAAGTAGAATACAGTAGATAAGTATTATTATTCCATAAATTACATAAACCAAGGGCATTAGTAATACTATGACTAAATTTTATGATTAAATTCGTTTTTATGAGTATGTGCTATCATTTTAATTCAAAGTTTATGGACAAAGAGATGATTGTATTAAAGGCACTGCAAAGAAATGCTTCCATTAAGCCTGCTCACAAAAGAATTAGTAAATTAATAAAATAATAGAGCATACTAATTAGGTAAACCTGATCGAGGTTCGGTCAAAGGTCGATGACGGCCTGTGTGACTTGGATTATTGTGATAATGGCTATAAGCCTGGTAGTGGTGCCATCTTCTCATTAGTTTAAATGTATGATAGACAGCCTCTCGCTAGAAACGTAAGAGTGAATAATGTAACATTTACCTGAAAACGTTGCTTCTGCGTTTCAGCGAGGATGAATTTTTCTAACTGTGGATCCTCCAATTGTGTTTCAACCATAATCAGTGGTTAGGACAGTGAAATAGTGGCACTTTAATACAAACACAAACTATTTTGTTTACTATTTTATATAAAACAGCTTACTTAAAAAATATTGTAAGGATGTAGGAGTATGTATCTGAGAACAGAGAAAAACAATTTCATATTTTACGAAGAGAAACGTGAACGATATGTAGTTTAGTATTGCCAAGGTAAGTGTTTTTTTATACCTAAGGAGAAAATTATCTGACTGATCATCACACAGTTTGGCAAGAAAGCTCATAAACAGAACGAAAATCATTGGCAACACTTGCTCTGCTTTGTCGACTTTTTCGTTATCGCTGACGGTTTTTCGTGATTATTACCCGTTATTATTTATTAGCGTTATTGTGACGGTACTGGTGACTCGTTGTATTCATAATGAACAGTTCTGTTATCCGCAGTTCACAAGAGCAATCATTTTTGAAGTATTCGTCAGATTTTTGGTAGAAATCGAGGCACAAATGTTATCCGACATCAACGATGTGTATAAAAAAACCACTGAAATGACAGGTAAAATGATATTTTATACATGTAATCAGATGTGATGTCTGTATTTCGAGGTGTATATCTAGTATAAATTTTTCTTACAATATTATTGAAATGTTCATTCACGATTTGAGGTTATGTTTACAAAACTCTTCGAAATGTAGCGCGTTTGTATAATTTTGATACTTTTTGCTAATGTTGTATTAATCATCTTATAAAATGAATTATGGTATTTTTAGGATCAATTGACATTAAGGTATTTTGAAATAAATATTTTATTCCAAAATACCGTCATAAAAATAGAAAAAAGGTTATGAAAGCAAACTCCGTATATTGAAAATATTATCATAAACCTACAAGATGAAAGCAGCACAACTCACAAGTGACATCTTATTTCTAGCTAACAGAATATTGGTGAAATATGACCAAGACATGGATGAAGACTTTTCGGGCGTGGAATTTTTAGAGGAAAACATTTTTGACTATGATTAAAATGTTTGATTCTGATATATTTTTTAGTTTTTATTTTGAAAATTGCCTCACATAATGTGGGATTAGTCGACATAAATAATTGCAAATGTTATCGTTTTAAGCAGTGGCTAAATAAGCCTTTCTAAGTTTTTTTTTATTCATAAAACCCGCCAGTATATACATTAATTGTAAAAAAATCTATGTATCAAAACAAAACAGTTTTCGTCGTACTGATACAACATACGCGATAGTGGCGCCACCATTATTTACACGACTTTTTTGTCAAGCTGTACGTTCTACTTCCATGCCTTTTGTCCGATCCAGCTTGTCCCTAGCTGCCCTCTTCCAGCGACGCGACGCCCTAAGTCAATTACAAAGAATGCGCAATGCCTTAAGCCGAGGTTCGTACCCCAGAGGCGCCCTTGGCATACTCGCCTAGTTTGTAAGTTTAAAATAAGCCTGTGAAATATTATATGGTTAGAGAATTTAATTACTATAATTAAGGCCGCCAAAGATAAGACCAGTTAAGCAAAGGACAAGTTGTCGGTTGCTTAACCGGTCTTGCCTCCATTTAATTTACTCTTTGCCGTGCCTGTGGTGCCCTCGGCGACAATCTCATAGCACATTATAGATATGGACAGTACCTACAGAAACTAAGCCTAGTTGAGGACATAATTACCTACGCTCCATTGACGCAATATGGTTGTTACTTTTAATGATTTTGGTATAGTTTTTTTTTCACATTTTTGTTCTGTAGTAATTAATCCATCGAATTTAAATAACTACCTAGCTTACAAATACAATTTAAATACGTAAATCTCATGGCGTCGGTTAATCTCAGCAAAAGACGATGGTTTAAACACGAAAAACATTTTAATACTAACACACAACAACTTGTAGAACTATAGATCTGTAACTGTCATTACGGCGCGGCGGCGTAACCCTGATTTATTTTTTGTTACAACTATTGCACTATCGGCTTTAAATATCCTCATAACCGCCACATTCTGGATTTATAAGTAATAAGTAATAAGGTTGCATATAGTGCAATGTGCGACCTGCTTAGTTTTTGAAAAGTTTTATAGCCATATACATATATTTTAAAAACAGTGTCTGGTGTGTGTCATTAACTGAAAATAAGTGAATGTAATAGAAAAAATTGTAATAATGAAATATATCTAGTCTAATATGCAATATTGTGTTCTTATTAAACAAAGACCGTATCAGGTTATGGGCCATTTTATCCAAGATGGAATTGTCGAAGATTCAAATTGCTAAACTTGAAGGTACGAATTGGATACAATGGAAGTACCGCATGTCTGCTCTTCTAAGAGGAATCGACGGCCTACTCGACATTGTAGAGGGCAATATAAAGAGACCAAATGAATCTGTACGTGGGGCTGGCGGTGCAGCTGCTGCAGATTTGGGACTTTATGAAGAGAATCTTAAGAAGTACAACAGGTTGGACAGTACGGCTTTGTTACTAATCACAAACAATATTGCTGACGAAACATTAGACAAGGTCATAAGATTTTCAACGTCTAAAGAAGTATGGGATGAGCTGCATAGATTATATGAAGGCGTGAGTGAGGATCGTCTGTATGATTTATGTCTGCAGTTCTTCAGTTACAGAAAAGATCAAGCTGATGATATTGTAACGCACATTTCGAAGCTGAAAAATATCTGGTATAGATTAAGGCAAGAATTAATGAAGGAAGAGGGAGTTAAGGAACTTCCAGACATATTATTAATTTGCAAAATCTTAGACACTTTGCCAGAGAGTTATTTTTCGTTCAAATCGAGCTGGTTACTAATGTCAAAGAAGGATCGGACTATTGAAAATATTACAAGTCAGTTGTGTGCACATGAAAAAGCGCTCGGTAACAATGGTAAAGACAATGAGTCTAGTTGTGACGCTCTTGCGGTGAAAGCAAGGAAGCTATGTATTAAAACGGGTGTTAACGTAACTCCAGGAACTAATAAGAAGATAAGATGCTACAACTGTAAAGGGATCTTACGCAAAGAAAGTGCTCAAGAGGTTTGGCATGGAAAATTGTAGGCCGGTAATGACACCAATAATAAAGGATGATGAATGTCATGGTCAAGACAAGTCATGTGATATGAACTGTTTATTGAAGAACTATAGACAAGTTGTTGGTGCATTGGCTTATTTAATGGTAGGAACTAGACCAGATATCGCATACGCAGTTGGCATAGCGTCAAGGAATCTCGAAAATCCTAAAGAACAGGATTGTGTCCGAGTTAAAAGAATACTGCGTTACTTGCAATATGCTCCAGAAAAAGGAATATTATACCAAAGTGGTTACAAAACGGGTATCCTTGAGAGTTACAGTGATGCAGATCATGGTGGTGACTTGAACACAGGGCGTTCAACAACTGGTGTATTATGCTTGTATGCTGGAGGTGCGATTTCATGGATGAGTCGGCGCCAGACAAGTGTGGCTATATCTACCACCGAAGCAGAGATTGTAGCTGCCAGTGAAGGCGCTCGAGAATCAATTTGGCTATCGAGAGTCATTGGAGACATGACCAAATTGAAGGGTGTGCCTATTCTAAGAGTAGACAATGAAGCTGCAATCAAGTTAGCCGAGAATCCGGAGTACCATAAACGGACTAAACATATTCGGATTAGACACTTCTTTGTAAGAGAGATGGTCACGAATGGAGAGCTAAATGTATGCAAGGTTGCAACTGAGAATCAGCTTGCTGATACCTTTACAAAAGCTTTAGCCAGACCAAGGCTGCAGAAACTTTTAAAGTTAATTGGTCTTCATTGAGAGAAGATAATAAGGTTGCATATAGTGCAATGTGCGACCTGCTTAGTTTTTGAAAAGTTTTATAGCCATATACATATATTTTAAAAACAGTGTCTGGTGTGTGTCATTAACTGAAAATAAGTGAATGTAATAGAAAAAATTGTAATAATGAAATATATCTAGTCTAATATGCAATATTGTGTTCTTATTAAACAAAGACCGTATTAATAAGATCACGAATTCATTATGATCACGGACAGCGGACTTATATTCGATACTGCTTACCTTCCAAAATCAGCAGGAAGTTTGAAATACGATAGCTCCAGTTTTGTTGAAGCCGAGTTCAAACAGTCGTACATCTCAGTATTTATATGTATCATCTATGGTCGTACACAACGCAATATGCTCGTGGCATTTTCGGAGATAAATAAAATTTAAACGTGACCACACGTCTTGACGCGGCACCTGTATATTACTTTACTCTTTGCGCGGCACGCACTACTGAGAGCACCGTGATCCGCGCTTAGGAGTCTCGTCGGTGCGCATGTTTGTGTGAGTGTGCTATTTCGAGCGTTTGTTGGTAGTTTCCGTACTGTCTGTCCATATTTTTATACTGTGCTCATAGGTTGAAGGGGTGATCTCCGAGAGGCAACTCACAAAAAAAACATTATGAGAATTTGGTTGTCAATATGACAGTTGTGCTTAGTTATGGTAGGCATGTGTCATTGACGGATTTTTGGTCAATGTAATTTAACTCTTAATCTTCCATGGTTAACAAGTTGAAAAAACTGTTAATTTATTAACAGGTTTTCAAATTTTAATCGTTAGCGTTTAGCTCCAATTTATGTCAACAGTTTGGACTAGGCATGTGTCGTTGACGGATGTTTTATTTATGTAATTTAACAGGTTGAAAAATCTGTTAAAGTACAAAAATTTCAAATTAACCTCTCAAACACACCACGTCACAAAATGTACCGCCTTGTGGCCGCCAGTTTGATGATACGTCCTGAGCGCGTCTGCTTGTTTTCAGCGGGATGTGATGACATGGTTGCTCTCAGTGTTTCTGTTGTCTTGGTATCACTGACTGTAACTGGTGTGTTAGATGGTAAAGTTTCTTCTGAGATAACATATGCAGGTTTTAATCGATCTATTGAAATGTTTGCTTGCCGATCGGGTAACTGTATTGTGTAAACTTTTTATGTGCGGCTTAATACTAGATAGGGTCCTTCGTATGGTGTTTGAAGTGGCTTTTGACTGCGTCGGTTCTGATAAACACGTGGGTGCACGTCAAAAGATCTTGATGAATGAATACAGTTGTTTTGTTTCTGTGGTGTTTGGTAACGGCTTGCGGCTTGTTTACTTGAATTATATCACGTAGTTTATCGATGTAAGTATAATTCATCGTAGGTGTGCAGGTATTTTATGTGAAAAATTCAACAGGTAAGCGTAAGTTGTATCCGTATGTAAGTTCGGCTGCGCTTACTCCGGTATCGGTGTTTAGAGAGCCACGTAAACCTATTAGGATTGTCGTGAGCTCGTCTGTCCAGGAACTTGCGTTTGTCAGTTTCGCGCGTAATGCGGTCTTGAGGGTGCGATGCCATCTCTCGATTATGCCGTTGCTCTATGGGTGATAAGCTGTTTTGCGAGTTTTCTTTATTTCCATTAGCTTCATCAGGTTTTGGGAAAGTTGATTTTCGAATTGGTAGCCGTGGTCGCTTGTTAGTGTGGTCGGACATCCAAATCTTGCGATCCAATGTTGGTAAACAATATGGGCTATGCGATCTGCTGATATTTCGTCGGTAGGAATTGCTTCGGGTTACTTAGTTAATCGGTCGATCATTGTAACTAAGTATCGATGTCCTTGAGATATTGTATGTATAGGTCCTATGATGTCAACGTGTAAGTGTTGAAAACGTTCGGTTGGCGGGAAAGATGCGATGTTTGAGTATGTGTGTCGTTGAATCTTGCTTTTCTGACAAGGTATGCACGTTCAAGTCCAACAGCTGATGTCTGCGTTGTGCTTGCGATGTGCTCGGTTTGGGTTTGGTCGCAGTAATGAATGAAAAATGAATGTTCTTTATTAAAATAGAATTGTTAATATATAATTCGTAATGTTTACATAGGTTGTAACAGTGGTCATTGTTGTGTGGGGGCACGCGTTTCGTATGTCTGTTTACATTATAATTAAATTATAGCATTTAGAAAAGTATTCCTCTTTGTTCACGGTATGTGCGGTTGGTTATTAAAGCGAAGGGTACTACGTATGCTACAACTGTATTACATTGGTAAAAATAATAATATAATAATAAAGTTTATTGTAAGGTACGCACCTTACAATAAACTTTATTATTATATTATTGACCCAACCGTTGAAGGCACGCGCCTTCAACGGTTGGGTCATGCCAGTGTTAATATACTCTTTCGGCGTACTCAAATGGACTCAAACTGAACTTGACGCCCTGGATAGGCGAGTTCGTACATTGCTGACTGCATATCGAATGCATCACCCACGCTCGTCAGTGATGAGGCTGTATATCCCGCGGAAATGTGGAGGTCGAGGCTTTTTGAATGCTAAAACTCTCCACAACCGCGAGGTATACAGTCTCAGGGAACATTTCCTTGCTTCTGAAGTGGGTATGCATCGAGATGTAGTAGCAGTGGACAAGGGACTCACCCCGCTTTCCTTAGCTAATGAGAACTGGCGCAAACCTGCAGTGCTGGACACTAACGATCGAAGGGGGATATGGCAGAGTAAGGAGCTACACGGACGTTTTTTCCGGGCCCTTCATGGGCCCGATGTAGACCAATTAGCGTCCGTAGCTTGGTTGCGCTTCGGTGACCTCTTTGGGGAAACCGAAGGTTTTGTCTGTGCAATTATGGACGAAGTTATCACGACGAACAACTACCGGAAATTTATTGTGAAGGATGGCACGGTTGACATGTGTCGGGCATGTCACCGTCCGGGTGAATCAATCCGTCACATTATCTCTGGTTGTTCTCGTCTTGCTAATGGAGAATACTTGCATAGGCACAACCTTGCAGCCAAGATTATTCATCAGCAACTTGCTCTGAAATATTCTCTTGTGGAATCGGAAGTGCCGTACTATAGGTATGTGCCCGACCCAGTTCTCGATAATGGCCTTATCACATTATACTGGGATCGGTCCATCATCACTGACAGGACTATTGTAGCCAATAAGCCTGATATAGTGGTGGTGGACCGAAACGAGAGGCGTGCCATGATTGTCGACATAACCATCCCGCATGACGAGAACCTCGTGAAAGCCGAGAAAGATAAGCAAATCAAATATCTTGACTTGGCGCATGAGATTGTCGACATGTGGGATGTGAACTCGGCAGTCATTGTACCGATAGTCATCTCAGCCAATGGCTTAATAGCCAAGAGCCTCGACCAACACCTTAGGAGGCTCTCGTTAGGCGGCTGGATCAAGGGCTTGCTTCAGAAAGCGGTACTCCTGGACACGGCGCGTATCGTTAGGAGGTTCCTCTCTCTAGAGCCCTGACTACCGGTAGCTTGGACCCTGTTCCCGATACCGGTGGGCTACTATTTTTTATATTTTTAAATGTTTTTTTTTTGTGTTTTATAGAAATATTTAAAAATGTAATTTATATGTGTATAATTAGAAATAAAGGAAATAATAAGTTTATTGTTAAACTTAGGCTAGATACGAGAATTACCACACGCAAAAAAAAAAAAAAAGATTACATTTCAGGGTTGACATAGCACGGGCATTAATTGTGTCTTAATCTAGATAACGGGTTGAGTTCTGATTTCCAAGATAGGCTACAAAACAGCCTGTGTTTAGGAAATAAATATAAATAAATAGAAAAAAGTTCACTTTTCATTGAAGTAACGGTTTGTGCGAAACGAAACGGAACGACGTCGGAACGAGTGTGATCGTTAAATCAATGAGTTCTCAACTGTATTTTCATAACTGTAAAATAAAAAATCGCATCAAGGAATTCGAAGACTGATTTGTGCAACGAAGACTGGTGTGACCTACGAAGTAAAAACGGTTTCACTGTCGCAGAACGTAAAACAGTTTTTGAAAACGGTTCGTTGTCAAAACGCCCACGACTAGTTGTGCTGGTGTACGTAGAGTGGGAATAGGTAAATTACTTAAAGTCCATAATTTATCGATCTACTTTTCAATATTAGCCATAAACGTAATTAAATGTTAAAACCAATCTTATTTTATATGGGGAGTGAGGAAAAAGATTCATCCTATTAAAACTGATTTATTGCTTATGTTAGTAAAGACACATGCCTATATCACTCATTTTTCACTACAAAACGACTATAGAAAATTATCGATAAAGACACAAAAGTTAGCACCTCTCTAGATGAGTTGTAATCTTGTAATAAATAATTTTCGTAAAATGTTGATTTTATTCTTGAATTAATGATATTCATTTCGGTTTATCTAAGAAACGAAAAATTTTAAGTAGCCGTGATAATGGGTGAAATCAACCATTGGAAAATGTTGAGAAACTGTGATTTGAGTGGATACACTCTTATTATACCAAGTGTGGCGGTTGGTAATGTTGGACAACTAGCTTGTGATTTAGTTATTTCTTCTTTACACATGAGAAAGATTGGGTTACTTTATAGTCCTGCATTTATACCTATATTGGGATACGATCCTTATAAAATAGGTTCAACCGATTTATCTGGTTGCTGTGAACTTTACGAATGTGCTGAAAGAAAAGTAGTTATTTTGCTGCTAAGAGCACCACTAGTTTATAAGTATGGAAAGAAATTCCTGATCGAAGTGGTGGATAAATTCATGAGTAAAAATGTAAAGGATATTATAATTTTAACAAGTAGTTTTGCTCATGAGAGAAAGCACATCATGACTTCACCATTTCGGTATGTTGTGAATGAGTTGTGTCCTTACACAAGTAAGCTCAGAACCTTAGATTGGGTAGCACATGAGTACAAAGGTGAGAATATTAAAATCCTTGGAGGAGGTTTTGCATCTTTACTGTATGAAATCCTAAAGGAGAAGGCGGTACCATGCTTAGTCCTATACAAGTTTGCATCCGAGGGAGACAATATACCTGATGCTTATGAAATGGTGCAGTATTTAAATACCGTAGTGCCGCTGTTTAACAACCAAGACATTTATTCACAACTAATCCATCCAGTGTCATGGAAACTCATGTTTGGTGGTCCACCACCGAGAGATATATATTAAAATTATACTAAAATAATATGTATGTTATGTACAATAAAATTTGTTAATGAATACTGTTCTGCTTATTACTTTTACATTATACCTATAATATTAATAATATGCCTATTATGTTCCCACAGGGCTCCTCTCTGTGAATAGGAACAGGCTGTAATGTACCATGCGGGCCCAGTGTTTGTTGTGTTGGTTTGAATGCAGTAGTGACAATTTGAATTACACAATGTATATGTTTATGTTTGAACCCACAATGTGCAACTCATATACCATTGAGTCACTACTGCTATTATATATAACATTGTATATGCCAATAAAATAAAACAATTGCATCATCATGTATTAGTCTATCAACTATCTGAAATGAAAGAGAAGAAGGTTATTGTAACATGCATGCATATTATAGTTTTCTTTTATTTTTTTTTTGTTGTGAGTCATTATTGTTTTTCTTTTTATTATGTGAATTGTATTTTGTGTCTTGTTTTGTACCAAATAAACGTTTTATTAATCTATCTATCTATGCAGGTAAGTAAAATCAAGTGCTAAATGCATATCCATAGTCATTACCAAATTCATTTAATATTAACCTTTTAACCGCCCGACTTCATATCATTTGTCGGGCCCCCAGCGCCCGGCACAGTGAATCGAAAAATAAATACCTACAACAAAGAGAGCAGTGCAATATAATTAGGACTTCTGATTAAGAGACTAAAGTTTATTAAACTGTTAAATGATTACTTAATTATCTATTTACCTAATATAAACATCGTTTTGATAGAATACAGCGTAATTAAATAAAAAAGTACATTAAGCGAGCTGTGATATTTTTGTCGTATATATACGACTCAGGCGGAATGGGCCCGAAAATATTTGTCGTAAAAATCCGACGTAGGCGGTTAAAAGGTTAAACCATGGCAATGTACTCCAGGAAACTTATTTAAATATGTAGGTATATACTAAAAGTTGTTATCTTCCATAATTCTCTATATGGTGTGAAATATATTCTTTTCCTACACAAGCTTTAATTGGAGAGACAGTTTTAGAAAAACTTTTCTTCCACATTTATTGTAGCCAAGTTGTGGAACTCTGCCAGCTTCTGTGTGTGCCACACCTTTCAGCCTTTAAAGCAAGAGTGATAAGGCATCTTCTGGGCTCTCTCGTTCCATCGTAGATCTCATTTATGGCTTGCCATCAGGCGAAATTGAGGTCAAGAATGAGCTCATCCTGAATAGAAAATCTTATTCTTAAAGTTTCATAGTAGCCCAACTAGATGGCGCCACAGGATAGCTTTGAAATTAACTGCGTGTTGTAATAAACTATTGTTCATTATGGAATAATATTGTTGAACTTATTGCATTTTTCTGTTTTTAGATATCCACTTGTCACTGTACCATTTTTCTTTAGAAGTAGCTTTTATCTTAGGTACTATTTTATTTAGGTGTTTTAATTTTTTTGTCTACGCATCTCTAGTTTCAATCAGGGACCGAAAGGTTAACCCGTATGAGGGTTTTAAACCGGTTAATTTTTAGGATTAGGTTACAAAACCCTCAATAAAGGTTAACCCGTATTATAGGGTTAATCAGCCTATAAGAACCGGTTTCGACATAAGGTGCATTTTAGCACATAAAACTTCTGCAAGAAAGTGACAGAGATAACTACCACGCGGTGTTTGATCGTGTACCGACATGACTCTCGTAGTCACCGCGTAGAATGCATTGAACTTTGAGCCCTATTAATGTTGCACAATACTGTTTTTAATATTGACTAATGTTCGACGCTAAAATATTAAAAATAATATTTCGATTCTAGACACGGTTGAATTGTGAGTGTGTTTGTACTTGTACATATCGTCGTTTGTCGTAGGTACTTAGTAGAACTTTGTTATTTTTAACAGACTTCAAAAAAGGAGGTTCTCAATTTTATTCGTCTTGAACAATTTTTTTTTAATGTATGTTAAGTACCTCATAACTCGGAGACGGCTGGACCGATTTGAAAAATTATTTTTGCGTTTGAATGGGTATACTTTCTAGTTGGTCCCATTGTTACAAAATCAGGATCTGATGATGGGATCCTGGAGAAATCGAGGCAACTCTTCAAATATTATAGGCACACCTATAGCGTTTTGGGTATTTCTTATAGTACCTTGAGCAGTTGCTTCCGAAAAGTACTCTTTGGGGAAGTTGAACTGATGATGAAGACCACAGATGGCCACTGAAACTCCTCAATAATAAGTATTTCGTGGATTGCGATTCGATTACTTGAGTACGGATGTTAAACAATATGCTCGTCACAATACATATGGTGATGTAGAGCTGATGGTCAAGTACCAGGAGAACTCCTCAAAAATTAACGGCTATGCATCGGGAAAAGAAATATTTTGTAAAAGGTGATAAGTTGTTGACATTATGGCTTTTGTAACTAGATAAATTACAAACCGGCCCACTAAAAAGCGTGAAAAATTTTTTTTTGCAAAAATTTGAACCGACTTCCATATCAAAACACTACAAAGCCAAAAATAACTTTAATTTCTATATGGAAGTCGGTTCTAATTTTTGCTAAAAAATTTTTTGATCTCATAATTAGCACATACCTACATAAGTAGCGTTATTACCAACCTGTTTTGAAGTCAAAACTTCTTTAGCATCGTTGTGATTTGAAAGTTTATGAAACAAAAAAGTGACAGTAAAAAGAGACAGACACAGGAATTCATAAGAAAAAAAAGCCAACATTGAAGGTTTCACTTCTACCACGTGTGAATTGCCCACATGTTTTTTTTTTATTTTTATACCTACGTGAACTTATAGTGATCTGATTAAGTATGCCTAAAACCAGGCGTCCGTCACTCGCTCAAGGCCACGTGTTATATGCCTACCGCTTCGCGTATCGCCGTCGGTACATCCGACAGTGGGTTGCCGCACGCCTGCCTGAACCTTTTTAAATAATTTTGACAACGTCATAATGGATCGACCTAAAAACAATTGATTTTCCTCCGCTTTGCTACTGTTTCCATTTTGATTAATTATTTATTACAATTATTTACGCGGTTTCGGATATTTTAGACGTTAAAATTTATATAATCGGGAAATCAGGGAAGGAAAAAAATGCATCTATCATTTTATTAAACTGAAACATATTTGATCAACAAATAAAAAAAGAATTGTTTTTCTACAACATTCGTTTTTTTACCAATATCAGCATAGGTACAACCATAGAAATATAATATTATATTTATGGGTACAACCCTAACATATTCGTGGGCCGCGCGGCGGTTAAAACAATCTTAACTCTCTGTGTACGGAATTATGGTACATTTCTTCTCGCTGCAAACAGCTGGTATTATTATTATTAGGTACCCGCGCTCGCATTGAGCTGCATTGCGCCAAGATATCATCTCCGTGAGCGGTGTCTATGAGTGCGTTGCTCGAGCGCGCTTTTTATGTAGATTGACTTCTGAACCTATCTATTTTGTGGCTGCACAGTGGGACGGCACCGCGTGCCTATCAATTATTGGTCGTTAGCTTAGATGTAGCGCTCGGCGGCTATGTTACTTACTGGTTTTGCATTACAAGATAAGGACCAAGCTAACACAATCAATGTACAAAATATAAAATCCCACCAAAACATCCTGTAAAAAATTAGCCAAGCCTCGCCTAAGCTGCTTGTTTCTCTATAAAAAGTAATGAAATCTCTATTTCTGGGCATAAAGGTACAATATATTAAAAACGGCATTATAATCATACGCACTTTAGCGACAGAGGAAGTCTACAGAAGTCAAGCAAATTCAGCGTATATTCACCAAACTTTACTGCGTTAACAGAAAATCCTGATGACATAGTTTACAGAATTATGTATAATCTCTTGATCAACTCTTCATCGATACCCGTGATTTCTGCAGAACATTGATAGGTTTGGAAGAATCTCTTTGCCGTATTTCCGTCATTGCTGTTTCCAGAATCTTGACGAGGTTTATCAATGTGTAAACCAAGCAATTTCCGGAAGCGAGTTTGAACGTGCTTCTTTTCCTCTTCTTTGATCTTTTATTCTCTGGAGTCGATTCAGCCCACTTTTCAAATACTAGGTTATAAGAAATATGCAGAATCATTTCCATACATCTTATCCAAGCATGTAAGGTAGACAGCCCGTATTTAAACGTATCTTCATTCTCAATTCTTGCAGTTACTTTTGTTATATTGTGCATCTGTCTAGGAGTTGCTCCACAAACAGTACATGAAGCACTCGATGGAGTCTGCGTTAACACTTGAGCAACTTTCCCGTCGATCATTGTCATAAACAGCTCATGTCTTACTCATGTTACCTTCTTTTGCTGCAGGCGTTCGCGTTTGACTTAATTCATTAATTTTTGCTTCAAGTTCACTTACAACAGCTGTAGTTTTTTCAGGAGTTTCTTTTGCTAATTCCAGAGAAATGGGTCTGCAATATCTAACTGAAGAACATGTTGGATTTTGCGATATAACTACTTTACTTTATTCATCCACTAGTCTCAATGGTACAAGTGAAACTATAAACATATTAGCATCCGATATTTGTTCATTTTCTTCCGGTAAAACTTGTTTATACTCACTTTGTCCCGAGGATCCATCGCAACCCCATTTGCTATACAGTTTGAGACGGGTGAACTTTTTCGAAACCGAGTCTATTTTTAAAATACGACAGGCAGTATGATCTGAGAGTTCTTGAAGGTTCACTTTAGCACTTATATTCGTTACGGATATGCTTGACGCAAGAGGATAGCAATCCTTCTTTGCTTCAGCCAAAATTTGGTATGATGGAAATACCGAAAATAAGTTTTTCTCAACAAGTCTCAGCCTCAGGTAGGAATATTGAGCTTTGGATAGATCGGTTTCAATATATATACATAATGCTTCTTCTTTGGTATGGGAAGGTACACCATCTGGACTTCGTAAAATGACTTTTTCTCCTCCTTTTCTGTATTTCTCGTAATACTCACAATCGAAGCTTCATCATTTTCACCCATAGATCGTAAACCTTGAACATAAGCGTAATGCACATGTCCCATTCCATACTCCTGGAGTAATTCCAAGTTTTTACGTTTTTTTCGTACTCTCCGAACACGTCAGGATTTTCTTTTTTTTCACGTACTCTAAACTCGCCATTTAACCAATTTGTGTTTTGGCTCTCGAAGCAATCTTGTTTTCTTTGAGCTTTCACCCATTTTTGGTTACAAATCGTAATCAAATTTCTTTGAATACTTTGCATAACCGTGCTCACATCTGTTGTTGATGTTGATAAATGGAAATTGTCCAACAAATATTTTCAATAACTGAAGTACTTTTCCCGCTTATTATCTGAGCACATATATCGCGTCGAAAACACACAAATTCACTCATTTTAAACTTTTTTCAGCAAATTCACAGTTACCGAAGGAAGGTATCCGGACACTGATGAACACGCTGCAAACCCGAGTATTTATAGGACCCTAGTTTCAGTAACTTGTGCAAAACCAATAAGAAAATTGATAAAAACAGTTTTCACACTAATACTTATTATAATTACAACAACAGATAAGAACTATGCAACATGATTTTTATCATACGTGTGGTTAAAATGGTTACCGCAAAAAAATATCGTGTGAAAATATATTTAGGTCGACATTTTTGCTTCTAGTTCGAAATGGCGCAGCAATGACGCAGGTTTTTTTTGTATTACTGAATAGGTAAGGTATCTAAACATGTCATTAACTTGACATCGGGAGCCATCGGTAACAAGGAAACCTCAACTTGAAAATTAAATAGACGTAAAATTTCCTTATGACAATTAAAAATTATATTAAAAAATTCGAAAATATATTTTTCATCACAAAATAACGTAGTTATGAACTAGAAATCTTAAGTTGAACTTCCATAACGAGAAGTCTAGTTAATATCAAATTATCAAAGTATAAAGTTTGGGTGTAATTTAATGTACCTAAAAATTTTTTGTATTTTTTTTTACTATATTATCGGATGGCTTTATCATCTTAGAATGTAAAATAATCAAAACAGTTTCAAAAACACGACTTTAGTCCCAACTAATTTTGAGATGGAAAATACCGGTTGGTCCCATAGTGCGTCGCGCCGTGCGCGTCTAGTGGCGTGCTTCGTGACCTGTGTTGTGCGCCGTATCATTGCGTATATATGCTACTAAGTGTCCAACTTGTAACTTCTTTTTAAATATTTTTGGGGCAAAAACAAAAAAGGTTTATAAAATATTAGATTCGATTTAGTTACTTATTCCGAACGAACTATATTCACATTTCGCATATACTAAACATAATGTTGTATACTTACGGGTAAAACATTCCCACCTCGGAACACCTTTCAGGTGTGTAATATACAGAACAAAGTAAACCAATAATTATAGTAAAATAAATAAAAAAAATTGGCCAAGTGCGAGTCAAACTCGCCCATGAAGGGTTCCTTAGTAACTATAATAAATATAATTTAATATATTTATTTGAAAAAAAAAAAACTTAAAAATGTCTTAAAACTATTTCATTCGCAATTTTTACAAGTACGCCAAATAACTTTGTTTTTCATAGTGTTTGTATGAATTACAAAGTTATATTTGCGGTTTTAGAAAATATGCTGCTCTTGTTCAAACCAATTTTGGTTGAAAGATTACATTAAGATCTATAGCATATATTTTTTTTTCATATTTTTCACTCTATAATTATAGAAGTTACAGTGGGGGGGACACACATTTTACCACTTTAGACGCGTATATCTTTTAAACGATTATCTTTATGAAAAAGTGGTTTTAGACACATTTATATCATTTTTGAAGACCTGTCTATAGATACCACACACGCATAGGTTTCATGAAAAAATATATTTTCAGTTTCAGTTCCATGTATCGGGAGCCCCTTTTATTTTAATTTTTTTTTTCATAAAATCGGAAAGCGGTTCACAGAATACATCTACCTACCAAGTTTCACATGTACAGTTCTAACAGTTTCGGAATAAAATGGCTGTGACACACGGACGGACGGACAGACAGACAGACAGACAGACAGACAGACAGACAGACGGACAGACATGTCGAAACTATAAGGGTTCCGTTTTTTGCCGTTTGGCTACGGAACCCTAAAAAGATACCTAACCTGTTCTACCGTCCATCTACTTACTAAAAAAAATTTTTTAGCAAAAAATAGAACCGACTTCCATATCAAAACACTACAAAGGTAAAAATAACTTTAATTTCGGAAGGCGGTGTCAAAAACGAAAATATATACAAAACTAAAGACACCGCCTTCCGAAATTAAAGTTATTTTTACCTTTGTAGTGTTTTGATATGGAAGTCGGTTCTATTTTTTGCTAAAAATTTTTTTTCACTCTTTTTAGTGGGTCGGTTTGTAATTTATCTAGTTACAAAAGCCATAATGACAAAAACTTATCACCTTTTACAAAATATTGCTTTTCCCTGTGCATAGCCGTTAATTTTTGAGGAGTTCTCCTGGTATTTGACAATCAGCTCTACATCACCATATGTATTGTGACGAGCGTAAAGTGTTTAACATCCGTACTCAAGTAATCGAATTGCAATCCACGAAATACTTATTATTGAGGAGTTTCA
The DNA here is from genome assembly GCA_943138885.2 of Tholera decimalis. NCBI lineage: Eukaryota > Metazoa > Arthropoda > Insecta > Lepidoptera > Noctuidae > Tholera > Tholera decimalis. The sequence continues at coordinate 25,185,727 of OW964569.2, forward strand.
GTGGCCCTCTGTGGTCTTCATCATCAGTTCAACTTCCCCAAATGGTACTTTTCGGAAGCAACTGCTCAAGGTACTATAAGAAATACCCAAAACGCTATAGGTGTGCCTATAATATTTGAAGAGTTCCCTCGATTTCTCCAGGATCCCATCATCAGATCCTGATTTCGTAACAATGGGACCAACTAGAAAGTATACCCATTCAAACGCAAAAAGAATTTTTCAAATCGGTCCAGCCGTCTCCGAGTTATGAGGTAAAATACATAAAAAAAAAAAAGTTTAAGACGAATTGTACAACTCCTTTTTTTGAAGTCGGTTAAAAAGACACCTACCTACTTACCTGCCTACATTTCTCAATTTGCTTTTGTCATTGATTTTTTAATGTTCACCATACACTTACCTACCAAACATTTTCATTCCACTGTGCGTGGTTACGCACATAATTTTGAATAAGTGCAAAATTCAACAAAAGAGCGACAAATAAACCTGAGCAACATTCAGCCGCGTGTGACGTAAGATACCGCGACGCAGCCGAGATTGTGCAACTTACAGGTTCTGTCTCTTTCATTCAGATTAATCAGCAATATTTAATAGATTAACCTTTATAGTATACAGGTTAACCCGTATAAAGGTTAATCAAACAAATGGGTTAAACGTCTAACCGGTTAACCTTTTAATCCGATTAATGGGTCCTTGGTTTCAATGTCGTTAAGAAGTTTTCTGTTTCATATCTTGAAAACCACCGATTTGATAAAACTTGCATCCATTAAAGGAAAACTAATGATTGCAATCAACTTACAAGTTACAGTTGAACAGCTCAAAACCTATGTTTTATTATTAGGTACCTTACAGGTATACTGAACAAATTACCGCGTTGATTGCGTATTTCGGTGCTGTTCCAATGGATTATAGGGGAAAAGGGGGTAATGGCGGTCGGTTAAGCACTTTTTGAAATAAAAGTCAAATTATAAATCACAGCTTTATTAGGAACTTAAGGCGAGGTTATTCGAAAAAACGTCGTTTTCAATTGTGTCTTATTCGTAGATAACACGGATTTAAATTTTGAAAAAAACATATTACATAATTCATACTTTGATCTTTCTATTTCGGTCATCCGATACACGATTACTTGCATTTCACTGCAACTAATTAAATCGCAAAGACAAGTCTAAATTACGGTCTTATTCTTATTTTATTTGAGTTGTATTAAGCTTTGAATAATAAAACTTATACCATAATAAAGGTCGTAAAAAATGTCATATATGTCTGTCGTCATAATGTGAAATTTGAAAATATTTATACCACTAATTTCAAAAATAAGTGTTTTCCTATTATTTTGATGCACGCGGCCACGCGCCCCGCGTCCTTTAGTCCCGAGCAAAGACTACTATAGTATACCGGCTAGTCCCGAGCGGAACGTGTTGGAGGTCGGACGTATGCCAATTTTTAGCGAACCTGCCACCCCCGCTAAGTTTGGTTCCGGTCGAGCCAATAAATCTTTATAAAATAATAATTCCTATCGTTTAGTTTTAAATAGTTGTAATATAAATTGTTTTTATTAGGTACTTTAGTTATAATTTTGGTCAGTAAAACTAATGGACAAAATTAACAAAAAGAAGTGGTCATCGCTGGCTCTACGAAGGCTGAATAAACAAAAAAAGTAAGAAGGCTTTGACAATATATAAATATTTAGACCTAGGTATATACATAAATATTTTTCTTTACTAACTAGGTTCTTTTTGTATTCTGAGGTACCTACTTAGCTACGCGGAATAGATTTCGAAACCACAAAATAATATATGTGTGTGCGCGCAAAAGCTGTAATAGTTTATTTTTCTCGCGGAATAGATTTGCCAACCGCAAAAAGTGTGTGAAACAATTGAATTTGAACCCTATGTCAAAGCATATAAAGCCGCCACGTGCGCAAATGTTATAATGCTCTTTTCAAATGTCAGACTCAAAGGAAACTTTGACAATATTATTATAGGTACCTATAATTATACAAATTAATATTTTACTTTACTAAGTAGATAAGTACCTACGCAGAATAGATTTACAAACCGCAAACATGTGTGTAAAACAAAAACATTGTTGACTTTCTTTCTCCTATAAAAAAATGAAAATGTTTCTTATTTTATTCAAAAAAGTATTTCCAAAAATATCTAAATATAATATAAAAGTACTTTCAATAAAAAAGAAATCACAAAAAGATGTGATTAGAGCCTGGGTTTGATCTAGAATACTGACGGTTATCAATCCGATTCTTTACTAAACGCGCTAACAGAACGCTAGTAACCACAGTTGAAATAACTGACCGTATTCGACTGTATTAGGTTTTATTTTCGTAAATGTAATAATGGATAAATGGTACAGTCGATCATTCGTCGCTATGACCACAGTATAAAGATCATACAGTAGGTCGACGCCTTTGATCTTGTGGAAAATGCCGACAACGTCTAGCTCTAGACAGTATCGCAACGGCCAGGGTTGTCACAAGTCAACAATATTTATTACACGCAGCACACTCGTGCCATAGTGTAGAAATATACAACATGACCATTTCCTACGAAAATATCATTTATTATTTTCGGTAAACTTTATAACTCTCTGTCTTCGGTGTTCGTATCAACTTTACGCTGATGATCTGCAGTTGTATGCATCTACGCGGGTGGAAAGTTTGTCAGACGCTATAGGCAGAGCCGGATTAACCCATCAGGGGCCTATAGGCAATGGAGTCCTCGGGGCCCTCTTATACCGACTTCAAAAAAGGAAGAGGTTCTCAATTCGGCTGTATTTTTTTATTTGTGTTAACTCATAACGGCTAGACTGATTTGGAAAATTCTTTTTTGTTTGAAAGGGTATAAGTACTTCAAGGTTGGTCCCATTGCCATCAAGTCAGGATCTGATGATGGAATCCTGGAGAATTCGAGGGAAAACTACAAATATTATAGGCAGAAAAGCACCGGTTGGTGAATTGAAACTAATGATGAAGACCACAGATAGCTACCGGAACTACTAAGTATTTCATGGGTTGCGATTCGATTATTTGAAAGTAGTTTTTAAACACAAGTATGTCTGTATGTATTTTAGGCATGGATGTTGTCTTAAGTCTGGTCCCCTATGAATAAAGTACGTTTTGTACAAAAAAAAAGTATCGAAGCAGTATATCAGTTATCTAGTAACGTAAGTAGTAACAAAAGCCGCGTATCTGCGTATGTGTATGTCTGTGTTTGTCTGCAAAATCGTACCTAAGTTCCAAACATCGCAAACTATTCTAATTCAGTTTTCTTTAACTGGAATGGTCTTAATGAATAAATATCATGGACCAGGAATAAGAAATGAAATGGTACGCGGTTATTTTAAATTTAATATATTCAAATGAAATAAAATATAATAAATATAAGAAAAAACTACTATACTGGAAAAGGTTAGAAAAGTTAATATTTTAACCTTATACTGTGAGTTTAAATATTAATTTTTCTTACTTTTGTAGATACAAAGTCGCTTAAGACATCTTTGAATTTAACCTTTTCCAGTATATCATTTTCAATGGACATAATCGTCAGTGAATTTAAACGATTCTGACACATTGTTGATCGAAGACTGCTTTTTATTAATTTTAATTTTGAAAAATTTCGTTCCCCTGTGGCGTTTGTTATCATCAAACTTCTATAAATTTTCAATGCTATCGTTACATTCGGGAAAGTTTATTGTACCATATTATCAAAAATCAATTTATAAGATTCTTCAGCAGCTACAATATTATCTTTCCCGCATGTTCTAATTGTAATACAAAGTATTTGAATTGCACCATCTCGTTTATAAACTCAGGCTCAATGTCCTCGGAATAGTGTTCACAATTTTTTTTTAATTGAATTGAATACATTTATTTCAGACTACAAAATTGTCCATATAATGTTAGTAACAAAGGTCTTATAAACTATGTTAGTGTTCATGTCATTCTTGTCTATTCTCATACTAATAAAAATAAATAAAATCCAATAAAAAATCCAATTAATGTCATAAAAAAAAAATAACAATAATATAGGCAGATAAACAAAAATAAAATAATTAAAAACATTGCGTCATCTCTTCACGTGAAGCTGAATAAGCCTTCCTAACACTGCAGACTCTGGCCTTTCTGATATCATTTTCAGAATTCCGTTGGCGCTCCCCCGGATCCTACACATCAGAGATGCTGCTTTTTTACGCATTATGGCATAAAAATCGTCAACTCTTGCGTCAGCAAACATGCCTGAAGCGCTACAGAAATTTGGGAGCCCCACCAGAATTCTGAAAGCATTGTTATATTGTACGCGAAGAGCGTTGTAGGCCCGTTGCGTGTAGCTGGTCCATAGAGCACTGGTGTAAAAGCTTTGGCAAAAATTTTGTCAAATTTTGTACAAGCCTCTTTAATTTCATCGTTAGAGTTTTTCAAGAAATCTGTTAGACTGTGTCCACAGCTAATGTCTGTGGATGCAGTCAGGAGTGTCGACTAACGGCTTGACGTGCCTTCCGAAGCACAGATAAACGCTCAAATCATGGCCGAGAGTGCTAAGCTGTTTACGCTATCGAGCTCGTAGAGCACCTATTGTTTACACCTTTCTAATAAAAGCTTAATTTTTAAAATTAAGCTAAAAATCATAATGTCGTCCGATAAAACGTATTATTCAGTAAACCGTTTGATACATTTGCAACTTGAAACCGTTCGTACTTTGTACGTTGCAAGAAACTGCAACTACTTCACTCGACGATAGTTTCGCCTATCGAGCCGTTTTCAAACCAGTTCCAACGACGACCGTTTTCTGCAACCGTTCCCGTCGTCGGAAAAACGGTTACGTTTCGTCCGCCAAAAATTCGATAACGACCAACAACTAAAGTACACCTGTTTTCTCGCCGATCGTTTCAAGGTAGTGTTTATTCACAGAGCACAACGTTTTTAGTTTTATTTGCGGTCGTAAATTTCACAAATCGCAATCACAGAAACTTTAACTTTCTAAAACTACAAACTGCACTAAACGAATCGGGGATTCCACCAACGTGCATGAAGTATCCTCCGGCCGCCCTACGGCTGCGTTCCGATTTATTATATTAGTTTTAAAACTCGATACTAAATAGTATCAAGTATTGCATGCGTCGAAAAAAATTATAATTATTGTTATTGAGAAAGGAAAATTGAGGAGAAAATTGTAAGATTTACTAGCAGACATAAAACAATTGTAGACTACGTACGTATCGTAACCTATAGCACTTAAGAGCCTATACTACCTCAAATGGCTTAGCATGATCGTCCGTTATGTCGAAAATACTGCAGCAATAATTTTGAAATAAATATATAGTAAAGTTGAGGATTAATATTAGGCATAATAGGGTATAATTTATTAAATTTTCCTGATAGAAAGAAAATCCAAAGTTACCTCCAAACCAAACAATAAACCGCTGGTATTCAAAAATAACTTCAAATTAGATAATGAAACTAAACTATCGGTGTCTTGGAGTGTTTTCCCTGCCACCCTGTCTCGCTTGCTCGCGTGACCGCGGCCAGTAGTGTGCGAGCGAGATAGTGAGAAGCGCCGAGGTAGTATAGGCCCTTAAGTGCGGTCCGATTCGGTACCCCGGTGGGTAAGGACTTAAGAACCTCACATTTAATTCTACTACTAAATTATGTTATTATGGCACTAAGTCCGCCTTTGTACATTTTGTGTTGCATAAAGTTTTAATAAATAAATAAGGATTTCTATTTTGAGAGATAACAGTGTGGTCCCTCAGTTCACACGCTCTTCTAAATTCTCGTTCGATGAGTAATTTTTTTTTCTTGGTACGTGCAGTGGGCCCCTTGTGGACGCGGGGCCCCTAGGCAGTTGCCTACTCTGCCTAATGGTTAATCCGGCCCTGGCTATAGGAGATGTAAATCGAGATTTAGATGCTATAAAACTGGTCTGATTGATTTGGGGTGACTGTAAGCCCCTCAAAGTGTCAGGCCATTGTGATCAGAAGCTCACGTATGATCATTAGAGTGGCAACTAGTTCACTCCTTCCTATCATTTTCAATTAAAGATCTCGGTTTGCATCTTGACTCTGCTTGGCTGGCAAAGTTTGGTTTGGTTTTGATTGGAAAGGGCTTTGCGGACTTCCTTAACATGAAATGCATTTTCCAGCATTACGGAGCCAAAGTGAAGTATTTTATGTGGTAAGTTAGACGCCGTGTCGAGACGTAAACTTACCGCAAAGACGGAGGCATTTAAATTTGCTTTTTCTTGTGCGGTGTGAGCCAGTGTTCCATTCAGTTTTATCATAACTAGGAGGCAGCGAAGGACGGTAAAAGTTCGAGTTTCACTTCGCAGTTTCGGAGTCTGCAAACCCATACTTCCATACTCGCCACATGACCCTGGGGCATGTATCTGGAGGAGAAAAGGTAGATACCGTTTTCACCACTAGGTCCAAGTCATTGGGAGTGTGGCCGTCGACTTCTGGAATGCAGGTTGCTTGGTGAACCAGCTGGTCGAGATCTAGCGATAAAAAAACCTGCGGGCCTCTACCAGCGTGCTCTGTTTGTTGGTACGGGAACAACCATTCTTTATGGTGGGCATTAAAATCTCTTAGAAAAACAAGCTTTGCCATCGGATATTTGTGCTGGGCCATTTCAGCTCCTGCAGCTGCCTCCGTAAGGTGGTCGAAGAGCCTAGTCGTCTCCTGTTCACCGTTGTGCAATCAGTAAACAACACCAACAACGAGCATAGATGGTCTTGAGAAAAGTGCTTACATTTCTTTTTCATGAAAATGAATAATCAGAAAAAGTTTCACATCTTTGTGTATGTCTACTTTTTTAAGTTTTCCAATAAAGTATTCATGTATCAAAGGGAAACAGATAATATGTTGTAAAATGTCAAAAATGTGACATATCGTGTCAGGATGTCATCTATGGCTTTTTACTGCATTTCGAATCACGCGCACCCCCTAATGTTCCCCGTCCAATCTCCATTAAATGCCTTATCCCTCTTGTATTTACTCGATTTGTTTATGATCTATGTAGGTTCATTGAGATAAATAAAATAAAGCTGTAGCGTACTGTATTACCGTTTTAACATTTCTATGCCATATTTCTAATTTTCTCTTGCCACTGGTAAACTGGTAAAACATTGAGTGATAACACATTTGACATTGCAAAAGCTGTCATGTCATGTTTGCGTACAAAATAATTTTGTTTTTTTTTTTTACTTCAATTTTAATACTTTTCATCATCCAAAATACTTTACCAAACAACCTCCAGCGTTTATGAAATTGTGGTGGGTCCTCCACAAAAGCCGCAAGAGTTGAAGTTGAAGTCGAATCACGGCATTAGCCAGTTGTGCATAAATGATTGTAGTTTTTAGAGAAAAAAAAGTTTGCGGTTGACCCTCGTCGTCTCTCTCGTCAGAAGACAGTCGTAAGTATTAACACTTTTGCGTTACAATTTCTGCCAGTTTAGAAGCCGCGTAAAATAAATACGTTCCAAAAAGTGTTTGTGTGTTGCTTTTATTGGTATAACTATTTAATTGAAAAATATTTATATTTATTATTTTTTAAACATAATATTTCACACAGAATACGTCTAAGCCCTCTTTCAATATAACAATTGAATTGTAATACAATTCTCCTAATGTAAGTGTGCCTACCTAATACTTGATTTTTTATACTGTGCCATGAAGATTTCGCACCCTTTGGGAAAGTCGAATAGCGCGCGGCGTGTAATTTTGAATCATACCCGTATTCATGATCTACGTGTCAGTCAGATTTTTTATACACCTTATTCACAAAAATAAATAAATATACTTATTTTTAATTATTACCAATTAGGTTCAAGTTTATACAATACGTACCTATTCTATCTATAAACTTGAAAATACTTACTATTAAAACAAAACAAAATAAACATAAACTAATCAATTCAAGTTGATCTACTGAATTGCTCTATTCTGTGACGCATCTTCGTACCTACTTGAGTTCGTGAACTCATGAGCGGTGCGCTTGGCGCGCGCGTCTCCCGCGCGTCCTAATTTGTTACGTTTTGCTATTCGTTGCGGGGGCTGGGGTAAGCGTCGAATACCTACGGTGCTCGGGACAAGCCGGCCTTAACATAGCAATTCGGCATTATCGGACTATTAATTGAGATCAACATTTTCATCTTTGGAGTTACCCTCAAATACTTATAATAGTTATTAAAAAAAAGTACCTTTGACCATCATTGTACACATATGAAGGCAATGGTGGTCATGATGTTGACAATGGTGGTCAAATACTTCTAACACATGTCACATACATATCCCTATGCGGTATCCCAGCCTGTGCAGGCAGAGTGAGCCCAAAGCCCACAGGAAGTGCACCGGTACCATACCTCATTGTTTCGACCGAATTCTCCGCATACTTGACAATGATTTTCTGGGTCCTCATCATCATCATCTTCAGCATCGACGCAGAGGTCGTCAGTATCTACGTCGATCAATGAAGACTCATTATCTTCTTGAAGAACTCTCCTTTTAACTTTCTTAAGACTTTCCTCGTATTCTTTGCTTCTTTTGCCCTTCCCTTTGCCTTTTTGTTTTCCTTTTCTATAAGACTATCTTTCAATGGTGTTGAGGTTAATATGGTAGAATATTGTTTTTTTCGAATTTATCTTGTGCTGATAGTTGGTGTTTTGGTAGGCAAATTGATAAAACTTTCAACCCTTGGTGGTGTTTGTTGCCTAGACGTTGATGGAACCATGAGTGGCTCATTGGATGTGCTTGGAGTTGCAGCTATCTCAAGGGGAATATTTGTACATGCTGTCTGCAAAGAGTTTTTGGTGTCTTGAATAACTACTGATTCGCTTTGCAGCATTTCAGCAGCTAAAAAGTCTTCATCGTTGAACACATTCGGGTTGACAGTTGACCGCAATTACCCGTAATGGACTTCATAGAAAAAACTAATAATAATAAAAACAACCATATATTTTGATTGGAAATAACCATTACTACATCTTAATGATGAACTGTTTATACTAATATTAAATAGTTTATATGTATTAAGAAATTGTTCATAACTTACCGTGTTATTTTATCACTACGTCAAATAAGACCAAGATGGCGCGAAAACAAACGACACTCGTCCTTTGCTAACGCATCGAGCGGAATGAGTGCAGGGCATCAGTCACTCGCGGGGGGTGAAGAGCGAGACGTTAACGCGCTTCACACGCGTAAGGGACTGTTATTGCTTTAGTTATGTGCGTGACCACCATTACCCACTGACCACGATTGCCCTATCTTCCCCTACATATAGGTAGGATATATTATAAGGACGATACATAGGAACAAGAAGTTACACGTTTGTACATAATCATGACACACCTTTAGGGTAGATGGCAACACAGTTACGTGAATATCAAGACTTAAAAAGGAGGGGGTAGGAAGGTACTATGTTTGGTTGTATTTCTTTTTTAAAGTACTTATATTCACAGGCTTCAACAATTGTAGATCGATTTTCAAAATTGAGGTGACGACAAAGTGGTCTGTAGTGTCACCAAGTCAAAATCTGATGATGATATCCTAGGAAGATCAAGGGGAACCCTCAAATTTTATAGCCACTTACCTACATTGTTTTTCATACACTTGCTAACGCAATTCAGGTATTTGTGGCCAGTAATCATCTCATGCCGCAGAGCTGATGATAGAATCTGATTATGGAATACCAGGAACTTCAAGGGAAATTCGACTTTTAGCGCGCTGTCAACGTTTTACATGTACAATCTAAAGCAATTCAGATATTTGTCTGTTAGTCATCATCTCATGATGCTGAGCTGATGATGGAAGTAACATGACCTGAAAGTTTGCTACAAGATTTATCCCACCAACTACTGATCCGATTTAGCTGGGTTTTCACTGTTAAAATTCTCAATTTGGTAGCAAGTACTTTATTTTTTCTGCTTATGGTGATACTTAACCCTCTGCGACTGACGTGGCTTAATTTTTACTATTGTACTGACGTGGTAGTACACCAGACACCATTTCAACAGCAAATATTTTTCTTTTTATATTTAATTTAATTTAATATAATTAAATTCTGCAGCTATTTTATTGGTTTGTATTTAATTAATAGCCTATTTTTTATGTGAATTTTACTTTAAATAAATAATACAATGTCTACTTTTTAAATTAAATTGTGTTTATTGACTTCACATAAATCAATCTTTGAATCACTACTTAAACATTAATGACATAGAAAAATTACAAAATCAACGTTTTTTAAATTTAACATTATACATTTTTAAAATTAACAATTAGAGTAATCAGTCTAGGAAACATGAGATACATTCGTTGGTTGGTCTCCAAATCACAGCTTTGTTTGACAATTATCACATAGTGGCTTGGAGCACTGAAGGCAAATTGGCTTCGAACAATCACAGCAACAGTATTTCATCTGCCTTTTTATTTTTGTTGGACAAATAGAGCTAAGTTTTCTGACACTTGGTGGAACAGAACGAACTAGTGGTGGTGGAGGGGCGAGATTCTTGCCTAAAACCCTAGTGACAGTCATTCGCAGCTCCCTTGGCAATCCTTCGTTGTATACTCGGGTTTTCATATGATTCAGCACTAAATCTCTTGCCATATTCAATAAAAAAGGTTCCTATCCTCATTTTGCCATCACTGTCAGAACAATTTTAATACAGTACAAAGCTATTTATGCCTGCCCTGTCCAGAATCCACTCACAGACGAGTTTTACGGCTGCAACAACAAATAAAGCATTTCTTATCCACCTCGTCCATTCCACCTTATGTAAGATTATAGTCTGTAATCATAACTGGTTTTCCTGTATCATTACCTATTTCTTGAATGTGATGAGGTGAAGAAATCAACAACATGACTTTATTTGGTTTTGGCACTGTTGTGACTCGTCTGAAGATCGTTGGCGTTCGACGAATGCGGCAGGTTCCTGTTGTGCTTCTACATTTGGCTGTGGATCTTCTTCATATGAAATTATATCATCTTCGTAAAAAAAGGAAAAGTAGGATTTTCAACTTCATCATCAATATCACTTTCCTCTTCTAGCCACTGTAATATTTGGTCTTCATGACCCACGAAAGTTCCAGCCAACGTTCTCTTACGAGTAGAAGTACCTGGCCTAGTGTTGTTACTTGAGTCAGCCATCTAAAAATAAGATATACCTATATATTTTAAATGATATACAGTTTGCGCCGCAAGTTCACCCGCGTGGACTTTAGATACTACTTCGACATATACTATACTTCGCCTTTGCAACTCAGTCATAAGTCATAACACAAAACTCTATAAGTGATTTTTTTTTAATTTGGCAAAGTATTAATTGAATAGTATTAGAACTTGGAAATTTAAAACTTATTTACTGATGTGGTTGTTTAGGAGACACTATGATAACATAACCATTTTACTGAGGTGGTAGTATAGAAGACACTTACCTTAACGCTGACGTAGTAGTCTGGACACCTTCCCTCCGCTTCGCACACGCGCGCTCACTGCGACCGCCCGCCGCGCCTTGACCGACGCGCGAGCTCACTACAGTAAGGTACTAAAAGCACCGCCGCTCAAGTTTGAAAATTAATGGAAATAAACAGAATTTCATATTTCGTGGTGTCTGTTGGACTACCACATCAGTCGCAGAGGGTTAACCTATGAATAACGGTATTCTCTAATTCCACTAAAATGGAAAAAAAAAACTTTAACAAAACAATTTACTGATTTAAAAACAAATAAACACTAGTTACTGGACTCAAAATCGGCAATTCTTCTTAAAGACTGGTTTCATTGAATGTCTAATTTGGTCTATGATAAGGGCTAGGTACCTACCCAGACTTGAAAAAATTTGGAGAAATCGCAGCATTTCCGTTAAAACCAAAACCAAATTAGTACGACCTTCTTGATCTTTTCGTATGGGGCTGAAACTTGGACATTGAAAGCTGCAAACCGCAAACGCATTGACGCTTTTGAGATGTGGTGCTGAAGGAAATGCTCCGCATCCCCTGGACAGCATTTCGGACTAACGTCTCCATATTTCGAGAACTAAGTCTGCTAACGGTAAAGATGTGATAAACGACTTAAGGTGATACGTAAAAAATAAGACATAGCTCGAGGGGCGTAGCTTAACGGAAGACGCGGGGAGCACCCCCGCTAGAATACATTGCAAACTCAAGCGCGCGCTCGCGGTGAGTTTGCGATGTAGTTTGTGTGTTTTGATGTTTTAAAATAGAGAAGGCACGGAGTCGCCAAAATCAAATACATTTCTTTTTAATCTGAATTAAACTAACTTATTCATTATATTGTTAGGTATTTAGTGTTTTACTTTATTTAAGAATGACAAAAAATAATGTAACGTGTGTAAATGAACAGACCGTAACAGTAAATGATCATATTGACCTAAGAAAAAGAACTACTAGTGTAGTAAACAAATTCTTACTATGATTTTATTTAATTCATTTACTTAAAATTAGTAGTAACAAAAAGTTGCTTCAAAACTACGCTTTTTAACACGCTTTTATTAGGTCAACCTGTATGTAACTAACTATGTAATGGAATCTAAGGTAACTACTTTAACCATCTTCCAAGGGTCGTAGCGTAATGAAAATTGGCAACTGTATGTACTTCTGATGACAATACAATAATATGGTACTGTCTGGTATGGTAAAATTTTGTTATTGTCATCTAAATACAAACTTAGTGTTTAATTGTCACAACTGTGTGTGAGTATAGGTATTTAGTGTGCTATTAAGTGATAAGTAACTTATTCTAATCAAATTCAAATTATTTATAAAACGTAAGCTATTTCAGGAAGCTATTTACACAGTCAAAGATTATATTGAGGATTAAAAGGCTTGGGAATTAGTTGCTTCAATGATATACTTACTTATGTGCTCTTTTTTAATATATTTTGCTGAGTTAATGATTGACTTTCTAAAGTATTGTATATACCTACTTTGTGTTTAATTATTTCTTTTTTCGTTTTTTGATCTTTAATATTTTTATTATTATGAATGTGAGGAATATATAGGTTATTATTAATTTTTATGTTATTTTCATTATAATTTATAGTTGATGTATGGCTGTTTGAGTATTTGTCTTACCTACCCAAATGTCCTTACTTTGATACTGTTCGTCAGATCGTTGAGCTCCTTAAGTTCAAAGTTGAGCTACACGATAACTGACAAATGTTTGCACTCTGGATGGTCCGCTCAAATTTGTCGTTATATCAAATTATCGTACTTATAATAATTGAAAGTAATCTGATTATGATATGATCCTACAATGCTCCTAATTTAAGAAATCTACACTAATATTATAAAGCAGTAAAGTTTGTTTCTTTGAATGCGCTAATCTTTGAAAGTACTGGGTGGATTAAGATAAAATTTGGTATTGAAGTAGGTTGAAGCTTGAGAAGTGTTATAGGCTTCTTTTTACCCGACTGCTAGTTTGTAAAGTCTTTGCATATTTTCCTTCAATATAAGATAAGATAAGATAAAATTTATTTGTACATAAGAAAAGACACGTAATACATAAAAGAAAAACAGTAGGTTGTACAGCAAATCTAAAAATTAGTGTCAGATTTCCGGCACCTAAACTAGGTACGCAGACCTGTATCTTAGGAGTCGGAGATATTTCGGCATTGGCAATAAATAACACGACCGTGACATTTCGGTTACAATATTTCTGTTGTCAACAGCAAAAGAAGGTTGTGTGTGTGTTTATGAGTGTCTGGAAGGTTTGTGTGTGTATGTGTTTGTGTGAGTGGGTGTGTGTATATGCTTGTGTGGGCGACGGTGTGCTTATGTGTGAATGAGAGATAGTATGATTCCATAGGAGTATAAATAAATTTAAATTTCGATACACAATATTTTTTCTGCTTCGTCATAAGATAAAAGAAGTAGCCACTTCATAATTTTTTTTAAAATTCGTGTGTGGTGAGTCTATAAATGGAAATAATTTTATTAATTTTGTTATAAATACGTGAACTTTGTGCTAAAAATTGACGACTTGCAAATGCATATCGACAAGGGATTGCTTTGCAAACTGGAAAACCTTTGCGCCTTTGTCTGTCTGTCCGTCCGTCCGTATGTCACAGCCATTTTATTCCGAAACTATTAAGACTATACATGTAAAACTTGATAGATAGATGTATTCTGTGAACCACTTTCCGATTTTAAGAGAAAATTTAAAAAATATTTAAAATAAAGGGGGCTCCTCATACATGGAACTGAAACTGAAAATATTTTTTTTCATGAAACCTATACGTGTGTGGTATCTATAGACAGGTATTTAAAAATGACATTAATGTTTCTAAAATTACTTTTTCATAAAGTTAATCGTTTAAAAGATATACGCTTCCAAAGTGGTAAAATGTGTGTCCTCCCCCTCTAACTTCTATAATAATGAAGTGAAAGATCTAAAAAAACGATATGTTGTAGATCTTAATGTAAACTTTCAACCAAAATTGGTTTGAACGAGATCGAGTCAACAGTTTTTGAGAAACAGTATATTTTCTAAAACCGCAAATATAACTTTGTAATTCATACAAACACTATGAAAAACAAAGTTATTTGGCATAGTTGTAAAAATTGTAAATAAGCTACTTTTAAGAAATTTGTAAGGTTTTTGTTTTTTTTTTTCAAATAAATATATTAAGTATATTATATTTATTATAGTTACTACGGAACCCTTCATGGGCGAGTCCAACTCGCACTTGGCCAATTTTTTCACCTTTCGTTGTCTTTTATGCTTATTCCCCATATCGGTAAACTAATGTTATATAAACCTTGTTCACTTGTCAAATATAGATAAATAAAATCAGAAAACAAGACTAAACAATAACTATTTCGATAAAAAAATATAATCACGGTTGCGGGAGGAACCGACACAGGTCTATCACTGACAAAGGCCGCAGGCGAACTGGGCGGGCATAAGAAAGTGACAGAGTCTATTACTTATACGTGCGAAAAAAAGAGAGCGCAACAATGCGCTGGAACCAAAATAAAACAACGTAAGCGCCAAACCAAATAAAAATTGTTTAAAAATAAATTAAGCTATGTATCAAAAATATTTTCAGTCAGAGTTTTCAATTACCTATTATGCACATTTTGAATGCAATTTTGAAATGAAATTCCTTAGGTTTTTACAATCACAGCAAACAATAAAAAAAAATAGAGGTCTTTTCGGAATCAAATTCGATGGAGCAAATTTAACCCAATTGCGTTTTCCTTCAGTCAAAGTATTAATGAAATAGTCAATAAACATATTACCAAAAATTAAATCCATACTTGCTGGAATAGTGAAATAAATGGTGACGAAAATACCCCTAATTTATTTTGGTATCGCCTTAAAACTTTTAACGAACTTATTCGTTTATTTTTTATCAAAAGTCACTTACGTAAACTGCTTAATAGCTTAATACGCTTATTTACTTTCTTACATTAAAAATAATGAAATTATGTTGTTTGCTTTTTTAGTTGGTTAAGTTTAAGGACGTAAGTTCGAATCTGACGTAAATAAGCTGTTTTTGGGTGCCTTTTCCGACTAATATAAAGAAATTCAAACAAAACTAACAGTTGCAATAGATAGATTACTTCTTTATCTCCAAAGCAGCCGTGTTAAAAATACAAAAAATATGGTTTTTAGTATTGTAAACACGATTTTTCAAAACCTCTGCATACAAAGTTGAGGAAAAAGGGTTAAGTTTAGGATTCTTTTTCTGCTAAACATTTACATATTTTGATTCTTAAAAAATACCACAGGCTAGCAGATATAATTACCTCAAAATGAGCCTATTAATAATAACGAAAATGTCACAAATAGCTTCACAAAAAAATAAAATCCCTTTTAAATTTTTCACATATTTTGCTACAGCGCATGAATCTTAACTAGTCGCATTAAGGGTTATTTTCGTTGGTCACTGTTTAGATTTATTGGACAGAAAAGTGTAAAGAAATTTTAATACGCGGTCAGCCGCCTTCGTGAGTGGACGCTATGTCGCTCGTCAACAGAAATTTGTCTAAAAATAGATCGCTGTACGAACACAAAATAATTCATAATACTACACAATACTTATTTCGATACTTTACGCATTTTATATGAGGAACTTGAGAAAGTAAGTTTTTTATCTATTGTTTGGGAATAATTGTTATCTTTTTTGAACAAATGTCTAAACCCAAGATGATACCGATTTTTTTAATGGGTGCAAACGACTCGGTTTTTTTTAAATGTATGTTCCCCGATTACTCATAACTAGACCGATTTGAAAAATTATTTTTATTATTTGAAAGGCACCTGGTAGGTATATTTCCAGGTGGTCCCATCGTCATCAAGTCAGGATCTGATGATGGAATCCTGTCGAAATCGAGGGAACTCTTCAAATATTATTATTTTTTAAAGTAACTTGTGTAGTTGCTCTCGGAAAATACCATTCGGTGAAGTGGAACTGATGATGAAGACCACAGACGGCTACCGGAACTACTCAATTATAAGTATTTCATGGGTTGCGATTCGATTACTAGAATATGGTTGTTAATCACTTTATACTTGTTAAAATGTATATGGTGAAGTTGAGCTGATGGTGAAGTACCTGAAGAACTCCTCAAAAATGAACGGCTCTGCATCAGGAAAAGCAATATTTTGTAAATGGTGATAAGTAGTTTACATTTAGGCTTTTGTAACTAGGTAAAGCACTAGTCGACAAACCAAAACACTAAAAACAAAAAAAAATACTTCCAACTTGTTATTTTTGGAAATCTGTCTTATTTTTAGTTAAAATGATTTTTTTCATGATATTTTTTATTATATATTTATATAATAAACTACTATATATATATATATAGTAGTAAGTAACTATAATGATATAATATAAGTAATATGTATATTTATTTGACAAAAATAATACTTACAAATTTCTTAAAACTAGCTTATTTACATTTTTTGCAACTACGCCAAATAACTTTGTTTTTCATAGTGTTTGTATGAATTACAAAGTTATATTTGCGGTTTTAGAAAATATGCTGTATCTCACAAATTGCTGACCCGATCTCGTTCAAACTAATTTTGGTTGAAAGGTTATACTAAGATCTACAGACATATATATGTATAGACACCGCAGCCCCGGATCACAAGGGCAACTGAAGGAACAGAGTGGGTTTTTATTCAGTATTCGTCTGACACTACTTTCCGCTACACCCAGAGCGAAAGGAGTCATTTTGATGATTTTCCCCCCCAAAAAATTGGCCAAGTGCAAGGCAGACTCGCCCATGAAGGGTTCCGAAGTAACTATAATAATATAACATAATATGTATATTTAATAGACAAAAGAAATAACTTGCAAATTTCTTAAAACTAGCTTATTTACATTTTTTACAACTACGCCAAATAACTTTGTTTTTCATAGTAGTTGTATGAATTACAAAGTTATATTTGCGGTTTTAGAAAATATGCTGTATATCAAAAATTGCTGACCCGATCTCGTTCAAACTAATTTTGGTTGAAAGTTTATACTAAGATCTACAGATATATGTATTTTTTAGATTTTTCACTCCATTATTATAGAAGTTAGAGGGGACACACACACACATTTTACCACTTTGGAAGCGTTCATCTTTTAAACAATTTACTTTATGAAAATGTCCTTTTAGAAACTTTAATGTCATTTTTAAATACCTGTCTATAGATACCACACACGCATAGGTTTCATGAAAAAAATATATTTTCAGTTTTAGTTCTATGTGTGGGGAGCCCCCCTTTATTTTAAATATTTTTTAAGTTTTTTCTTAAAATCGGAAAGCGGTTCACAGAATACATCTACCTATCAAGTTTCACATGTATAGTCCTAATAGTTTCGGAATAAAATAGCTGTGACATACGGACAGACAGACAGACAGACAGACAGCTTTGGGGGCTGAGTCACCCGTGTCCGTAAGAGGATACCCGTTTGCAAATCCCTACACGTGGCCCTCGGGTGGTGCTAATCAGGTGACATCAAACAGGTGGCAGGTTAAAACTGCAGGCTTGTGACCACCCACAGGGCAAAGACGTACCGCCAAACGGCCTAGCCGTGTTCCGGTACTAGTGTTGCCCAAACGAGAGTCTCGCAAGAGTCTTGCAATTAGCGATTATCCTATTGCTATTTATTAAACGGTAGTTGAGATCTCAGAACAATGTAATAGAGAGTCTGTTACATTGTTCTGAGATCTCAACTACCGTTACCGTACCAACACTATCCGGTACGATGCCCTGTGTAGCCTATCAAGGAGTTGGGTCGAAGTAGTTGCTTCACTGCTGAAAGACCAATCTGGCTCGCACTAGTGCGGACGTATCGGGAGACTAGTCGCGGAGAGGAGCGGATCCGAGGCACGGTGCGCCGCTGGCCGACCGCAGGTAGTTGGGGGCCCAAGTAGTGTGCCAGCCACACATGACAGGCTGCCCCACCAACTGTCGAAACATCCCGGAATGCACCATCGTGCTGGTTGGCGACCAGATGAGAGGGCCCGATGGTCATTCCCGGGGGGGCTTGGGCGTCCCCGCAGTCTCCAGACTAGTTCCCCAATCAATACCATCCGTCTAGTGTGGGTCTGGAGGTTAACAGCGTGAAGCCTCACTTCACTTCCTTCTTCTCTCCTCTTCACTCTCTAAATCATGAAATGGAATAAAAAGTTAAACAGCGGCTGCACTCCCTCTCTCTCAAAGTGCACCTCAGTAATATCCGAGGTCTGCACTCAAATCTCGTCGCAGTCTACCACCACCTCGAGACTGAAACCTGCTCTGCTGTTTCTTTCGGAGACGCAGATCAGATGTCCATCAGACGTGTCGTATCTTTCATACCCAGGGTTTACCTTGGAGCACAACTTTAAACCACGTGCGGCGGTATGTATGTACGCCCGCGACAACATCTGCTATTGGCGTCTCCGGAACCTTGAGGACTCCAGGTTTTCTACACTTTGGGCTCTGGTGGACACGGACATAGACAAAATTATCTATGCTTGTGTCTACCGCTCGCACAGCGGAGATCATGAGAGAACCAGGCTCACACAATACACACAACACACATGCCAAATTTCTGAGGTCATCGGAAAACTTGAGGCTAGAGGTACCGAGTCACTCCACCAATTTCTTTGGTAAGTCGTTCGTAGCTCAAGCAGTACGACTGTGGAATACTCTTCCCGTGTCAGTAAGACAAGCACAAACCCTTCCTTCTTTCAAAAACATGGTAAAAGATCTCTATCTCTCTCTTTAATATGTTACTATTTTTATTTTATTTTTTATATATCTCAGCTTTGTTATTTTTATGTATGTATATGTATATGTGTATTTAGTATGTAGGTTATTACTTATTTATTGTATATAAGTAAATAGTACACCATGGACTACCCGCGAATTTATTTTCTCCTGCTGTGTCAAATCCATCTAAAGGTTGTCTGTAAAAGATCGCTTTTAGCGATAAGACCGCCCATTGTAACACCCTTTGTAGTTTTTAAGTCCTTATTTAATTCTGTTATGGTGTACAATAAAGAGTATATCTATCTATCTATCTATCAGTGAGGCGGCAGATGCGGCCCAGCAGCTCAGTTCGTGTTACTGGAGGACTTTAATGCCTATCACCAGGAGTGGCTCTTCCCATACCAGTGCACGGACCATGCTGGGCGAGAGACGCACAATCTTGCACTTGCATTAAATCTCACTCAGCTGGTCCAGGGAGCAACGAGGGTGCCGGATGTTGAGTCACACAAAGCCAATTGCTTGGACCTTCTACTGACTACAGATCCAGACCGCTACTCGGTAACGATATCTTCACCGTTAGGTAGTTCCGACCACTGTCTGGTGAAGTCTGTACCCGTCTCCTCTCCGCCCGATCTTAGCCTTAAAGTCATTCGGCGGGTTTGGCGATATAAGTCAGCGGATTGGGATGGCATGCGATCTTTCTTTGCATGTTATCCTTGGCAGCCTACTTGCTTTTCTTCAAATGATTCATCGTCGTGCGCAAACGCCGTGGTAGATGTTTTGCGCCAGGGGATGGAGTACTACTTACCGTTCTCTGACCTAAATTGTTAGGTCAGAGAACGGTATGTAGTACTCCACATTGGTCCGGCAAAGCTCGACCTTGATTTGGCACCGAATGTGATCGCGCTGAAGCGCTTAAACACGGGGCATACTTAGCATGGGTCGATGCTCGAAACTGCAAAGCAAATGACGTGGATCAGAAGAAGAGAGCCTTCAACAGGGCTGCCAAGTCCAGCAAGAAGGTTTTGCGGAGGGTTCGGTTTGACCACGTTAGCCGAATCGGGAACAAACTCGCTTCATATCCTGCTGGCAGCAAAGCGTTTTGATCCCTGGCAAAGTCGGTCGAATTCAACTTCTGTCGTCCCTCACGGTAGTGTAGACCGTCAGGTTTGAGCAGTGGTGGTAACCACTGCTCAAACCAGCAAACTTGTTTGCCGCCCTCTTTGCGGAGTTTTCACGTCTGGATAGTAGTGGCGCTCACCCTCCTGATGCTCCTATTGGATGCGAGACGTGTATGATGGACATTCGCATCCATCACAAGGACGTCCGTAGAGTGCTGCGTAATCTTGACGTGAACAAAGCTAGTGGCCCCGACGGGATACCAGCAATTGTTCATAGAACTTGTGCGCCTGAATTGTCTCCAATCTTGACACGCCTGTTTCGCCTTTCGCTAGATGACTGGAAAGGTGCTGAAAGCATGGAAGCTGGCTAACGTTCAGCCTGTACCCAAAAAGGGCAGTCGTGCTGACCCGGCCAACTACAGGCCTATTTCAGTCACGTCCATACTCTGTAAGAGTATGGAGCGTGTACTTAATAGTAAGCTCCTGGCATACCTAGAAGCCAACGATATCCTCAGTGACCGACAATACGGTTTTCGCAAAAAACCGGTCAACTGGGGATCTTCTAGCGTATGCCATTAATATCTGGAGCGACGCCATTGAGAAGCAAGGGGAAGCACTTGCTGTTTCTTCTTCGGCTTTTTGAATTCAACAAGATTTATCTCGAAGCCAGAAGACAATGTCCTCAACAATACATCAAAGTGTTTGATGATTATAACATCCAATCCTGTGATCTGAGTACTCAGTTCGGGGTTCCCGAAAAAACGTCGAGCTTTGTTTCTATCATTTGTGGAACTAAATCCTGGCTTTGGCTTGTCCACAATTAATCCCGTTTCATGCTTGAATCGTTGTTTGATTTCGTCTGATCGTTGTTTTACACTTGCTGTTTCCTCTGAAGACCTAGCTTGCCATTTCTTAATATCTAACTTATAACTAATGTGTAAAAAGCACTCAAACGAACGAATCCAAGCATGTAATGTTGACAAACCCAAGCCAAAATTATCTTGATTCATCATTCTGGGAGTGGCCCCACAAATATAGCATTTCTGCGATGAATGTGTCTCTGTCAAAGCATTGCACACTTTTCCATCAGTCATAGTCAGCAGAAGCTTGTGCTTAACAGAAATTTCAGAACCACCAAGATCATAAGATGTAGCCTCCAAGTAGTCGTTTATTTATCCCAAAACCTTATTTGTTTCGATTTTTGTCAATTCCGTTGTTTCTTTGGCAAAAATGAATTTAATTGGACGACAAAACATCGTCGATGATGGACGAGGATTTTGCCAGATAATGTTGTTACTCTCGTCGATTAACCTTAGAGGAACCAACGAATAAACAAAAAGGAACTCATCAGTGCCTTCGCTGTTTTCAAATCTTTGTTTGTAAGCACTATGACCGGAACTTCCGTCACATCCCCATTTACTTATAAGAGATGTTGTGTGATAAACGATGAATTGGGTATTAGATTGGGGAGCACACTTGTGACAACTTCTCTCTGAGCTTCTACTAAACGTTCTGCTGTTTTATTCAAAATAGCTTGTAGCTCAATTTCTGCTCGAGATTGTGTCAAAACAATGTGCTCCTCGGAAGGATAATATGCTTTTTTTGATTTAACAATGCAATCATATGATGGAAACACGTGATGCCCGACTTTCATTATCCACTTTCTAGTCTGTTTATATGAGTGAGTTGTTGAATTTGAATCAATATAATACGCTAATGCCTCGTCATTACTTAGCAGTCTATCACTTGCACAGCACTTGGTTGTTGAAGGCTAATGCATGTACTTGCAGAAGCTGGATTCTCGCGAATGTCCTTTATAACTCTGGCAACGTTTTTATGTCCAGTTGACCGGGCAGTAACCTCTGCAGCTGTCATTAATACCCCAAAAGCCTGATAAGTTCGAAAACAAAGAAAAACATGCCTTATTTGTGAATTCACAGATAGTCTATTTTATGACACATTAAAATATTCTAATAAGAAAATAATATAGTACATACCTTCGGAAGTAAAATCCATCACTAAAACTTTTCACAAAATTAGAACTGCCACCATGAGATATTTAGTGCAAGTGTCGCAAAAATGCAACTGACCAATTTCTTTAATTGCATTTACCTCATTACTGTTTTTCACTTACTTTCCTCCAGTCGGTGATCAAGGTCAGCGGAGGTGCACGAGCGGGAACTGGTGTAGGATAACGGGACGGTATTTGGACATGTGGTCAAAAAATATTTGTTATTAGATCGTAATTACCATAATAAATTTTATCTAAACAGAGACCTCCCGCCACCTCGCGTCTGTCTGTCTGTTTGAACGCGATAAAAAGCACATAAGATTTTGATACGGTTTTCACCAAATACACGGCAATGATATATAGTAGTCATTTGAGTTTGTACAGTTACATCGGACGGCGCTATGTTCTCCACATAAATATACTGATGGGATATTTTCCGAGATACACGCGGTCGAAGTCGCGGGCAAAAGCTAGTTATAAATATGTGTCATTTTATTGTGACCATCAAAACGATCTGGTCCTCTTTACACAGGATTTATGGAGGCAGTTGCGATACTCACAGTACACACGAAGAGCGTCCGGAAAGATCTGACCAACAGATTTGTAGTACTTTTTGTGGCAGCAATTTGGAAACCACTAATGTTTCAATATATTTTATTGTATTACTGTTTGGTTTGTGACAGAAACACTTTTTAATCAACTTCAAAAAATGGAGGAGGTCCTCACTTATTCGGAATCTGTTTTTTTTATGTATGTTCTCCGATTACTCGAAGACTACTGGACCTATTTGGAAAATTCTTTTTTTATTTTAAAAGGTATACTTTCTAGTTCGTTCCATTGTCATGAAGTCAGGATCTGACGATGGAATACTGGAGAAATCGCGGGAACTCTTCAAATATTATAGGCACACCTAGCAATTTGGGTATTTTTATTAAAAAAACATAAATGGTATTATCAAATTCAAGGGCAGTTGCGTAATACTAGGCAAGACTGGTAAATTAAAGTTTGAAATAATTGAAAAGGACTTTTAATTCTGAAAGCAAAAAATGGAAACCCACTTAATTCGATTTTACAAAAATTCTTCTTCCAGAATTGATTGATCCCAAGACGGGTAAGAAATATGGAGTTACGAGCTCATTCCTCATATATTCCAAGAATATATTAAACATAAGAAATTGATTTTTAATATTAAAATATTGTTCCACCCAGCTTTTGTCAAGATCGCTAATGCTATCATACCAAGGAAATGAAACACACGGTGAACAGTTTAATTGGCGAAATCTTTGATTTTGAACCCCATACGTTATTACTTATTAGCGACCCCGAAAACCACGAAATTACACACCTACCAAACAGAATGGACCCAAACTTGATAAGCTATTCTTATCGTCTAGGATCTTCAAGAGCGGTTGCTGTATTCCTGCAGGCCACTCCACTGAGTTCGTATAATTATAATATCTCATCGTATCTAACAATACAAGCTCGAACTTGGTTGATATACCGTCTTGTCAAGCGCTTCTCCTCCACATTTATTGTGCGCACAGCCAAGCTGTGGAATTCTCTGCCGGCTTCTGTGTTTCCTGCCATCTTTGAGTCTTTAAAGCAAAAGTAAATAGGTATCTTCTGAGCTCGCTCGTTCCATTGTAGACCTCATCTATCGGTTAGCATCAGGCGAGATCGAGGTCAAGAGTGGACTCATTTGTAAAAAATGGACAAATGCGAGTCAGACTCGTCCATGAAGGGTTCCGTAGTAACTACGCCAAATAACTTTGTTTTTCATAGTGTTTGTATGAAATACAAAGTTATATTTGCGGTTTTAGAAAATGTGCTAAATCTCAAAAGCTACTGACCCGATGTCATTCAAACCATTTTAATGAAAGTTTTCATTAAAACCTACAGCATATTTTTTTTATTCTATTATAAAAGTCAGAGAGGGGGGACACATTTTACCACTTTGGAAGCGTATATCTTTTAAACGATTGACTTTAAGAAGAAGTAGTTTTAGGAACCGATATAATTTTTAAAGACCTGTCTATAGATACCGCACACGAAAAACTTTGATGAAAAAAAAAAAAAACCCGTGTGGCACTCGGGGACTGCCGCGGTAAAGCTATTGCATAGGTTTTTTTATAAACTTATGCAATTATAATTATTTATATATTTTTTATTTATGCAGTATTTTTTTTTTCTTTGATATTAATTCAAGTTACCGGGTCAATTATACCACATTTTTAGTTTTAAGCTATTTCTCGCGGCGTTGACATTTTAGACTTTGTTTCTCCTATAAAAAAATGTAAATGTTTCTTATTTTATTCAACAAAATATTTACAAAATATCTAAATCCCTACTAATATTATAAATGTGAAAGTAACTCTGTCTGTCTGTGTGTTACCTTTTCACGCCTAAACCGCTGAACCGATTTAGATGAAATTTGGCGTGGGAATAGTTTAGGACTCTGGGAAGGACGTAGGATAGTTTTTATCCCGAAATTCCTACGGGTTCGGGATTTGCGCGGGAACCCCCTTCCACGCGAACGAAGTCGCGGGCAGAAGCTAGTAAGTATAATATAAAAGTACTTTCAATAAAAAAGAAATCATAAAAAGATATGATGAGACCCTGGGTTTGATCCAAAATACTGACGGTTACCAATCCGATTCTTTACTAAACACGCTAATAGAACGTTAGTAACCCGAATTGAAATAACTGACCATATTCGACCGTATTAGGTTTTATTTTCGTTACGGAATTTCTTGATTCGGTCGCCGCGCTCAAAGCCCGCGATAAAAGCTATGCAATAGCTTAAAAATATTTTTAGGTTCAGTTCCATGTATGAGGAGCCCCCCTTAAATTTATACATTTATGTCTATCAATCGGAAAGCGGTTCAACTCGGCGGAACAGAATACATCTACCTACCAAGTTTCACATGTAGGTAGTCATAACAGTTTCGGAATAAAATGGCTGTGACTTACGGATGGACGGGCAGATAGACAGACATGACGAAACTATAAGGGTTCTGTTTTTTGCCAATCGGCTACGAAACCATAATAAAAAAAAAACTGCACATTTACATCTTGTTGTCAAAGAGATCCAGTACCAGTCATCGAAGTGTACCTACAAGTCACTCCAATAATTTCATGACATCAAACAGCACACAAAATAAAAGCAACCATGAAGCCATTAAAAAAAAATTAAATAATCTAAAGTATCAAAATGACTTTACGTACCCATAATTCGCGGAGCTATTCGTACGTTTGTGTGTGTTTGAGCCTTGTCTATGTAGTGATGCGATTTGATACCTATCAATTTTGAACATGCGTCCTTAAGTATTGGTTTTTAAACGAAATCAGTGAATTTTCTTTCGTACTTGGCAGGCTTAGGACTATCTGAATGAATAATATTATATAATTATGAAACTAAACTAAGTAGGTTAGTATTATTCTAAGATCTGTATTTATTAATAACTTGTCAAATAATAAACTACATTTTATTAAATTCAGACGTACTTAAAAGTTCATTGATCTATTATCTAGTATATGTACATTTTAATTATTTACAAAATTTCCATTATTTCCTCAAACCATCAAGTTATTTATTCACATTCAGAAACATAATTTTTTCTACTTTGCTCGTCAGCAACCGGGTCCTCCGTTCCGATATTTTGTTAGAATCGGAATACGATAAAGTTTTTTTACAAAAATTACACTCAGCTGTTTTAGTCGCATGATTTCTCAAAAAAAGTTCCAAATTATGTTATTCGAACTTCTACTCATCATTTTGATACAGTAGTTATTCGAATTTACAGTTTAATTAGCTCACCAATTTGTTTTTGTAGAAAAAGTAGTCAAAGTTAACACAATTACTTACACTATAAACTATTTACACTATTATTAACACAATTACCTATTAAACACAATTAACTACACCTAAAAACTATATTGTATACAAGTCCAAAACTCACAGAATTATTTCTTTGGTAAGAAACAATTCACCACATGAAAAAATGTTTTACACTATTTATGTTTACGTAAACAAGTCCGAGTCACAACTTCTAATCAAATTGTTTCGGAAATTCACAAAACATGACGCTTTTCACCGGGCGGAGGAAACGCTACTAAACGTAAAAAGCAAAATAAGTGATAAGCAGTATAAGCAACCCGTTTAAATTAAATTGTCGCTTTTAAAAGTGAACAACGGAAAGCATATTTAATTTGCTAGGTTTACCAATTTTGAGTAAAGCCGGCTCTACACGTTGGCCAACACAGTGGCGAATGTAGTGGCCAATGCCTATTCGCCAACGTGTAGAGGGGGTGTTTGTGCACCCAACATGCACAAACACCCCGTCTACACGTTGGCCAACAGTCATTGGCCACTACGTTCGCCACTGTGTTGGCCAACGTGTAGAGCCGGCTTAAGTCAACGCGATTCAGCACATAAACAAAAGATGTAAATATTTTAAACCTTAAACTTATTGACTTAAGGTCGATTTTCGCATAATCATTGTTTACTATCTATTAAAATTGAATCGGGCGCCATCTATCAGTTGTTACATAATTCATTTGAGCACGTTCTTACTTACGTGGTTATGAAAAGAAATTATCAAAACGCGGTTGCGTTTTAATTTTAACAAAAAGCGGAATAAGCAGATGCTTTTATAAACTAGTCTGCTTATTCGCTTATTTTAAATAATATGTTATATTATATGCTTTTCGTTTAAACGCCCACCTCTGGCTAACGGCTATCACCCGAGTGTCTGCGTAGAGTCCTAGAATACTGCGGTTACATTGCTAGGAAAGACGGTTGGTCTGACCAGATCAGCACTCTCGACTCTACAGTTCACAACGAAAACTTATAAGAAGTGAACCTATGTTTTGATAGTATCTACCATATTAAAGAATACTACTCGTTACTACTCATAGTAGTCGCTAAGTGGTCGAAATTAGACCCTAATAAAAAAATTGTGTTCTAAGATATTAAAAAAGTAATAGTTTTCTGCACCCAGCTCCTCTGTGTGCGTTACCCCAACAAAATAATGTCGAAAATAGTCATTTAAATCTTATAGATAATTAGTTGCCCAATTTCTGTAATTGTTAAGCACATTTTTAAATTTGTTACACATATAGTGTTTTAGTTATTACTCAAAAACATATTCTGCTGGGGTAACGTTTGAAACGTTACCACAGCAAAACTTTTTTTTAAATAATGGGAATATTGAAATAAATATTAGCTATACATTTAGTTGTCTAGACGAGGTAAATGTTACACGTTATTTTGTATTTGTTCTTTCTTCGGCTGCGAAGTTATTCAAGATTTGGCTGGAGTAACGTTTGTGGTTTTGCTGGATCTCTAAAACGGTTAAGCAGATTCTTATCATCTTTTGTACATGACTTCTTAGGAATTAGTTTTAATTTGTTTCGCATTAAAAAAAAAAACAAAATGATGTACCGTTTAAAAGTTATTTAATAAAATATAAAAACACTTCTTTAAGTCCTAACACTCTGAATATGAGCTCTAAAGACTTACTTTAAACGTTATTTTGTAGCTTTTAACAACTTTCAAATGTATGTGAAGTTTCATTAGTATCCTGTAGGTAATTAACAAATTATGATGATATTCAGTTCTCCACGTTCACGGTCAAATGCGCGCGGAGTTATTTGGCCCCCGATAAACCTGTATACGGTTATATAAACTGAATGTTATATCAATAATTAGTTGCTTAATTCAGTTATATACCTGTAAAATTTCAGAGTAGTAGATACAATAATTAACGAGATAATTAAATAAAAGTCATTAGGAACTTCTAGACCGTGGTAATCCGACCAAGTTTAGGTGGTTACAAAAAAGCGACCGCGTAGTACATTATGTTATCTTCTAAAATATGTAGGATAGTGTTACAAGTTTAGTGCCGATGTGTATGTGTACACAAGTGTTAAAAATAACTAAGTACATATTTCTTAAGGATTTTTATTTACAGGTAAAATAATAATTTCAAACATATCAATTAAACTTAAAAACAGTAAGTCCTACTATTTTGTAGACAAATTTCAAATATCACAATATTTTTTCCTAGATATATACAGATCGGGCACGCCGCAATTGCGGCGGTAAGACCCCTCTTTGAGGAGTGGCTAGATCGGCGTCACGGCGTCCTGACCTACCGCATGACGCAGGTCCTCACCGGACACGGAAGTTTCGGGAGGTACCTGTCTGATGGGGAAGGAAGAAACGCCTGGGTGTCACCACTGCGAGGGTCGCCCTGAGGACATACGGTGTAGAGCATACGGTGCAAGACTGCCCCGCTTGGGCAGAGCACCGACGTGTCTTCACGGCGACGATAGGCGGAGACCTCTCGCGCCCGGCACTGGTCGAGGCCATGCTGCGGGGCGAGACGGAGTGGGAAGCGGTCGCCTCCTTCTGCGAAGCAGTCATGCTTTCGAAGGAGGAGGCGGGCCGCGTGAGGGAGAGGATGCTCCTCCCTCCAGCCCAGCCGTGGTAGACGCCCACGGCGTCGGACGTCGGCCGATGATCTCCGGCCACCGTTGGCGCGGGCATGCGGACAGTGAGTAAAGGGCAACTCGCTGTCCGACCATGGACCATGCCCGGGTCGACGGCGCGTTGTGTTCCACGCGCGCCTCAAAGAGCGTCAGCAATATGACGAGGCCCCCCCTGTAGAGGGCCGAAGCCTGCCGGGGTCGTGGGACTTATCCCATTACCATGACCCCGGAACGTAAAGGGCTATTGAAGGAA
Source organism: Tholera decimalis (assembly GCA_943138885.2). Lineage (NCBI taxonomy): Eukaryota > Metazoa > Arthropoda > Insecta > Lepidoptera > Noctuidae > Tholera > Tholera decimalis. The sequence goes on from OW964569.2 coordinate 25,214,834, forward strand.
CACCGTGGATTTTAGTCAGTACAAGTCTGACAGTCCCTCCGACCCTGCCCGGGGTGGGAGGACTTATTTGATGATTTTACCACGTAAAAAAAAAAGATATATACAGATAGTTGTATTCTACGATTAACTTAAATTAGATAAAAATCACAGATCAAAAATGAAATAATAAAATATTAAACTGCAGTCAAATAATTATGTAAGTCAGAATCATCTTTAGGCATAAATTTCAAGTACATAATATTTAAAACGTAGAACGATCATTATCTCAGAAAGTTTAAAATTACAGTTAGAGCCATATTTTGGCATAAAATATTTGATTGTGAACATACGTGGTTTTTATTTCCCTGTAAGAAACATGCAAACATGCAAGCAAGCATGCAGCGTGCAAACAAACTATGCTATGCTATGCAGCATGCAGTTATGCTAAACGAAATTATGCAGAATTTTAACTCTGCCAAAAGTAATTTATGCCATTGTGAATTCGAACGTATAAACATTCGGCCAAATAATAATTATACATACTAAATAATTTTTATGCCTTTAAAATATTCGTAAATATTCGATAGCAAGTGTGTTATGCCAAATGAATTTCGGAGTATCAAGACAGAGCCGGATTAACCCTGTCAGGGGCCCGTAGGCAATGGAGTTCTCAGGCCCCCTTTCTTACTTTGACTGACCGAATCATGGGTCGCTAAAATCGGTGTCACCTCGTGGGCCTGCGTACGATTCTCGACATAGACTGTTGTCTTAGTCTGGATAATTTTAACCGACTACACACCGACATACATATATTTGTTTACAAAATCCCAGAATTTGTAAATACAAATATTTAGATTCACACGCACGTAAAAAACTTTCGCTCGATAAGAAAAAATCTTGTCGCTTGCACTGGGCCCCTAGTGGATGCGGGGCCCCTAGGCAGTTGCCAACTCTGCCTAATGGTTAATCCGGCCCTGTATCAAGATTCTGCCAGATAGAAGGAACCCGTGCAACTGTGCCATTGAACTGGTGCACATAATACAATAGATAATAAGTATCAATCAATCAATCAATCTAATAAGTAGCTGAAAGGTAATAATAATAATCTTTATAGTACAGATATTATAATATTGTTATGTATTTAACAGTGTACGCGTCTGTACCGAAATTTTAAGGTGTATTATCCTACATATTTTAGAAGATAGCATAATGTTCTACGCGGTCGCTTTTTTGTAACCACCTAAACTTGGTCGGATTACCACGGTCTTGAATTTCATAATGACTTTTATTTAATTATCTCGTTAATTATTGTATGTACTACTCTGAAATTTTACAGGTATATAACTGAATTAAGCAACTAATTATTGATATAACATTCAGTTTATATAACCGTATACAGGTTTATCGGTGGCCAAATAACTCCGCGCGCATTGTGTTTGTGACCGTGAACGTGGAGAACTGAATATCATCATTATTTGTTAATTACCTACAGGATACTAATGAAACTATTATAATAAATATATACATTTGAAGGTAGTTAAAAGCTACAAAATAACGTTTAAAGTAAGTCTTTAGAGCTCATATTCAGAGTGTTAGGACCTAAAGAAGTGTTTTTATATTTCATTAAATAACTTTTAAACGGTACATCTTTTTGTTTTATTTATTGCTATTATGATATTAATATGTTTTTGAGTAATAACTAAAAAACTATATGTGTAACAAATTTAAAAATGTGCTGGGCAACTAATTATCTATAAGATTTAAATGACTATTTTCGACATTATTTTGCTGGGGTAACGCACACAGCTCCTCTCTATAAACTAACTGTACAACATTTTATACTTCTCCGACCAAGGCTGATGACCCCTTAATAAGGTAGGTACTTATGGTCTGAAGACTCATGACATCTGAATCTCGGATGGTAAATGATGGACTGGCTTTGCAAAGTTTATACTTATAATACTCCTTCACAACCCTTGAGAACCACTTCACCGATGCCTTGTCACATACGAATGCATTGTTGATCTATTGGTTGCAAGTAAATAGATGAGCGTGAGGTCCTCAGTCCGATTCTTAGTCCGGAAAAGTGTTATTGAGTTCCATTAGATGTTTCTCAGTACTGACCCAGAGGTTGGAAATCAGTGGTACTCTATAAGTAAGTACGTTAAGCCGATGGTCCTGTAGAACCGCTTCGTTTTTTAAATTCGTTTAAGAAATAAAAGTTTGATTTAGCATTCATTGCTATAGCTATTTAGGTATGTAATTAGATATTAGGTATACTTGCATATTTTGCATGGACAACAAGTTTGTAGACATTATTCCTGTGGGAAATGTCTCCTGCTTAACATTTTGCAAGGGCTGCTTGCTTAATTAATTTGATCCCGACCACGATTACTTACCCGATGCTGGATGTAAACTTATGAAATATTCAAAGCGGATTGCATTACACTGCCTGCAGTTACTTTTCGACGTTCTAAACATTAATATTGTAATTAGGGAAGTTTTCCTTTTAATTTTACAGCATGGAGTAGATGTAGAATAATAATCAGAATTTTATCTTTATCTATCTATAAAAAAACTATTTAACAAAAAATAAAATCGTCTTCCTAAAAGTAAAACTTAAAAAGTTTATATTCCCGCTTTTTAGTGGGTCGGTTTGTAATTTAAAAAGCCTAAATGTCAACTACTTTTACAAAATATGGCTTTTCCGATGCAGAGCAGTTTATTTTTAAGGAGTTCTCTTGGTACATCACCGTCAGCTACACTTCACCATATACATTATGACGAGCATAAAGTGATTAACAACCATATTCAAGTAATCGAATCGCAACCCACGAAATACTTATTGTTGAGTAATTCCGGTAGCCATCTGTGGTCTTCATCAGTTCCACTTCACCATATGGTGCTTTTCAAGAGCAACTGCGCAAGTTATTATAAAAAAAATACCCAAATCGCTATAGGTGCGTCTATAATATTTGAAGACTTCCCTCGATGTCTCCATGATCCCATCATCAGATCCTGACGTGATAACAATGGGATCTACTAGAAAGTATACCTTTCGGCCTAAATAAAAAAAAATCAAATCGGTCCAGCCGTCTCGGAGTAATCGGGAAACATATATAAAAAAAAAACCGGTCAAGTGCATGTCGGGCCACGCGCAGTGTAGGGTTCCGTAGTTTTTATAACAGCCAAGTGCGTGTCGTATTCGCTGACTGATCGTTTCGTACCATGCTCTAACTAAAAGCCAAACATGACTACCTAACTAATTTGACTTCCTATACAAATCCTCACCTGATCCGACAATTTTGCACGAAAAGTTTTAATTTTTTTTAGAGATTTGTATAAAACTTGTCATAGCCGGTGTTTTGAATTTAAATACGGACACAGAGCTACAGTACTCAATCGTCACAAGAAGCTAGCACGATACAACTGGCGCTTAGCGCCATCTATCGACATTTCTGTAGAGTTGTTCGAAATTTTCGAGTCAAATACTTCGTCGGTCGACTATTACTCGTAAACTTGTAAAGCCCACTTATGTGTGATAGTTTTCCTTTAAATTTCGTTATATATAGGTACTACTGCCGTGACATTTGAATTTCTAACTACAACCGTTTAGTTGATAAAGGAGGGGACACTTGACTCTAACGAAAATTGGTACTTTAAAGCTTGATAAACTATTATTTAACTATTACTATTATTTATTATTTTACTATTATTTATTATTATTGAACGGTTTACTTAATCAAAAAACGGTCTTACCAAACCCCTAATATTTTTGAAAGACCTATCCAACGATATCCCACACTATGGGAAGAACGAAAAAAAATAATTATCATCCCACTTTACATGTATGGGAGGTACCCTAAATAATTGTTTTTTTTTTTTCAAAATTTTATTTTACCACTTTTTTTGCGTCATTAACGTGTATACTCATTACTCATGCCAAAGTACAACTTTCTAGTACCAATAGTTTTTGAGCTAAACCGCGGACAGACGGACAGACAGACGGACATGGCGAAACTATAAGGGTTCCTTGTTGACTACGGAACCCTAAAAAATGGCCAAGTGCGAGTCAGACTCGCCCATGAAGGGTTCCGCAGTATCTATAATAATATAATGTAATATGTATATTTATTTGACGAAAACAAATCCTTACAAATTTCTTAAAACTAGCTTATTTACATTTTTTTTACAACTACGCCCGATAACTTTGTTTTTCATAGTGTTTATATGAATTACAAAGTAATATTTGCGGTTTTAGAAAATATGCTGTATCTCAAAAACTTCTGACCCGATCTCATTCAAACCAATTTTGGTTGAAAGTTTACATTAAGATCTACAGATATATGTTTTTTTTTAGATTTTTCACTCCATTATTATAGAAGTTAGAGGGGACACACATTTTACCACTTTGGAAGCGTATATCTTTTAAACGATTACTTTTATGAAAAGGTGGTCTTAGAAACCTCAATGTCATTTTTAAAGACCTGTCTATAAATACCACACTCGCATAGGTTTCATGAAAAAAAAAAAAAAAAATCAGTTTTAGTTCCATGTATGGGGAGCCCCCTTTATTTTAAATATTTTTTAATTTTTTTCTTAAAATCGGAAAGCGGTTCACAGAATACATCTACCTGCCAAGTTTCACATGTATGATCCTAATAGTTTCGGAATAAAATGGCTGTGACATACGGACGGACGGACAGACACACAGACGGACAGATATGACGAAACTATAAGGGTTCCAGTTTTTGCCATTCGGCTACGGAACCCTGAAAATGATTCTGACGAACTGAGAATCTACTCCTTTTTTATTGTGGTTAGGCTTGCGTTTGACCATAATCTCACCTGATGTTAAGCGATGATGAGGTCGAAGATGAAGCACGCTTGCCTAGAAATAACCTATTCACTCTTGACTTAAAGACTCCCAGGTTATAACTATCAGGAAATACAGACTCCGGCAGGGAATTCCACTCCTTAGCCGTACGCACAATGAAAGTATTCCCAAAACGTTTTGTGCGTATGGGTGGGATGTCTACCATGTAACGATGGCGCATCGCCGTTTGTCTTGTAGTCCGATGATGGAACGGGCTTGGCGGAATAAGACTGTGCATGTGTGCAATTCCATCGCACACTCCCCGAAATGTAACCGATAGAAAACTGACAGGCTTGCAACACGTCGCCGATGTTCTAGGCTCTGGAGCCTTGACTCGACTAATCTTCGTCTGAATACCCAAAGGTACCGGGCATTAGCAGGTCGTTAATATGCAGCAAGAATATAGTTGCTGAGAGAACTGACCTCTGAGGGACCCCGGCATTAATAGCCAATTGGCCAGACGAGCAACCATCAATAACCACTCGAATAGACCGATCTCTCAGGAAGTCTTCTATCCAAACGCAAAGTTCAGTGGGTATACCGAAAGAAGGAAGTTTAGCAATAAGGCTATCGTGCCACACCCTATCGAAAGCCTTGGAGACATCGAGAGAAACAGCAAGTGCTTCGCCGTGCTTCTCAATGGCCTCACTCCAGATATGAATGGCATACGCTAGAAGATCCCCTGTTGACCGGTTTTTGCGGAAGCCGTATTGTCGGTCACTGAGGACCTCCTTTTTTTGAAGACGGTTAAAATATAAATACAATTGGGGTGTCTGTCTGTGTTTATATTTTTTGTACACGATAATAAGCAAACAAGTCTTTTAAATGTTTTGTCCGTCTGTCTTTCTGTTTGTTTGTCGGGGTTAATCTCTGGAATGGCTGAACCGATTAAAATGGGGTTTCAATGCAAGATGGAAGACCAATAATTTGCCCTATAACCTTCTCGGTTATGGAGCATTATATATTAGGGCATATTATTGACTCTGTTCCAAGTAAAGCCTTGCTTTTTAAAGGTTGTTGACTAAAGTTAAAGATTTGAATAACAGCTTTTTGAGTACGTATAACATTTTAAATATGGTAGCATCAATATTAAATTGTTTTATAGCTGTTTAAACAACAGTTCAGGAAAGTATCTACCATGTTGGGTCCCAAAACTAAACAGCTTAACAAGAGCAATAAACCCATATTTGTAGGTTCCAACTTTATAACTGCTACACACAGAATAATGAAAGTAATGGCAGTGGGATATCACGTGGCCATAAGCTTATGTTAGAACTTGGGTGCCAGTGAATAATTACAGGGAGGTGCGAGATTATATTACGTTCTGTAAGTGCGTATGGACTCAAGTAATTACAGAAATCGGTTACCTAAATGGAGCAAATTTAAACTTGTTTTGAAAAGCTGAAAATCCTATTGTCCTCATTACAGTGAGCGGGTAGGTAGGCATTACGTCCTCATAATTCTAGTCTAAAATAATTTAAGTTTTTTTTTACCTATTGTCAAAAAAAGGCCGTTATATTCCATTACCTTTGTACTAGGTAAGGCTTCTTATCTTAGCTCTATCTTACATACCTAGATGTACCTACTTTTTAGGGTTCCGTAGCCGAATGGCAAAAAACGGAACCCTTATAGTTTCGATATGTCTGTCCGTCTGTCTGTCTGCTTTCCGATTTTAAGAAAAAAATTAAATAAATATTTAAAATAAAGGGGGGCTCCCATACATAGAACTAGAACTGAAAATATTTTTTTTTCATGAAACCTATGCATGTGTGGTATTTATAGACAGGTCTTTAAAAATGATATAAGGGTTTCTAAAACTACTTTTTCATAAAGTCAATCGTTTAAAAGATATAATCTTCCAAAGTGGTAAAATGTGTGTCCCCCCCTCTAACTTCTATAATAATGAAGTGATAAATCAAAAAAATATATATGTCTGTAGATCTTAATGTAAACTTTCAACCAAAATTGGTTTGAACAAAATCGGGTCAGCAGTTTTGAGATACAGCATATTTTATAAAAACGTAAATATAACTTTGTAATTCATACAAACACTATGAAAAACAAAGTTATTTGGCGTAGTTGTAAAAATGTAAATTAATAATCTAGTTTTACGAAATTTTTAAAGTTTTTTTTTTCGTCAAATAACTATACATATTATATTATTATAGTTACTACGCAACCCTTCATGGGCGAGTCTGAGTCGCACTTGGCCAAATTTTTATCCTGTATTTGAACAAAGTACACCTACAACTTGATCAGAATGTGTTTATTAATAAATAATAAAAATAAAACTTTTATTATCAGGCCCATGGTAATTTGTTAGACTAACACAGTCTAACAAATGACTTAACAACTATGTCAGTAAGAACAATTAGACACACACAGACAATTATAAAGGATATAACAAAACAAACAACTCACAATCACAGGAAGGTTTATTAAGACCTATGTCCAATATGTAGCTTGATAAAACTGTCTATTTCAGACCCTTCTAGTCTTTCTGCGAAAAACTTTAGAATGAGCTATGGCTGCTTCCTCTAACTCTGCGTATTATGCGACTTTCTTGCGCATAATCGCGAAGTAATCGTCCGTAGCGCATCCGCCAACATACCAGACGCACTACAATAGGAAGAAGCCGCAAAAGCGCTCTGATAGCATTATTTTATTGAATCCGCAGGGTGTTGGCAGTTTTTAATAAAGCCCAGATAGAGCTCGTTACAATTTCAGAGCGATTTATATTTTAATCGTCACACAGCAATACAATTTAACTTAACGTCCGTTCCCGGCTTTAGCAATTATTGCCGGTTGTCGGTATTTTCACCCACTCTGACATTAGGACCAGCTAAACGACTTAATTGATATAGAAGTTGAGGCATGGCCGCGGGGCTTAGTCAACAAGGCCCACGTAATTATGGTAAAATGGAAAAAATAACGACATTTGCGTTCATTTGCGACGACTGTGTTCTGAAATGGAAAACCTTCTGTGTATTAAGTAAGGTTTTATTATGTTTTCGTTTCGCCAAAATATTCATTATAGCTGTCGATTATGGAAATTTTCATAGCTTTATAAAATAATAAAACTCTAAAGAAGAAATTTGGTCTCTGTTAGTGTTATTTCTACATTATTCTTGTGTGGATCTTCAACAACACACAAGAGTCAAAACTTGCCTGTTTGAAGATAAGATCTCTGTAACTTTGGCTTAAAAAGTGTCCAGAGACAAAAATGAAGTGGAGGATATTATCTAAGGCAGGCAATTTTTGTTTTCATGTTAAAAGTTATCTGAATTTACGCACTTTTTCTACGCACCGAAGTAGACAAAAACTTGGTAGGAGTGAACAATATAAATGTGTGAAAATAAAGTGTGTAAGGCCTGAACCCTCAGCGGGCCACCCAGCGCGCGCTAAAGTGTTATAAATCGCCTGTTATCGCCGCCGAGCAATAACTACTTTATGGCGCTATAAAGACAACGCAACCTTATCTATCACAGAAAAGACCAAGAGATTTTCCTTAGAAGATTGAAAAAAGAAAGATTGCGACGTAAAACTCAACCATTTAGCTTCTACTTAATCTGCTCATTAGGATTTCGTAAGTATTACACAGTTTTGGTACGTAAAGCGGTACTAATGAATTATAGGATGATTTAGACGAGGATTTTGTAGGAGCCGTCGTTTTATAATATCTAAGGTAATCTAGAGTTCGCTTTCATTTATTACGACAGATTACTTCATTAGGTATACGTAGGCGGTTACGAAATTATTGTAGCCAGCCTACGAAAGCTACGCCGGCTACGAGCTGTAGAGTATATAATTATTCAACCCGCTTTTTTTTGAGTAAAGCCCGATTTACACTTCAACAAGTACAGTAGCGAGTTAACTTGCGTCATCGGCGAGTTAAGTTGTTATTGTAGTTTGAACGGTAAAAGCGAGTTAAGTAGTAGTACATTAACAACTTAATTCGCCAATGACGCAAGTTAACTCGCTACTGTACTTGTTGAAGTGTAAATCGGGCTTAACGCGCAGATCAACGTAGGATATTTTCGGCTGCTTAACTGAACTTGCCTGTGAGGCTGTAACAACCTTAATAATAATTATAAAAACTTATAAACTGAGTGACTACACCCTGTGAGGTATGGACTACGGACTAAACGCGCGTTCGGAGCAACTGTATTAATAAGTGTAGCGTGTCACTCCATGTCCTATTTAGCTCCAGCGGCTTGTCGCTTTATCCCGCCATAATCGAATTTTGCCCTTTGGAATTGGAAATTGTTTATGTATAACTATGGCTGTCGAATAAATAAAATGGGTCACGTCGCCGTAGCGTGACGAGGACGATGTTCCATATAAATGTCCAAGTTGTGTACTTTGTTGATGAATGCGATTGTAGTACACAAACACAAACACTCGATAGTCAACACCACAGTGTACCAAACTGTGTGTGTTTCATTAAATGCGGACGTTGTGCCGCTTTGGTAGTGGTATCAATTTCATATGTTATTGAGAAACAGAAATGTGTTTGTAACTATGCAATAGGTACTCTTGTATGAAAAGCGACATCGATCTAAGTCGACAAAACGTAGCATTACGAAACAACTAATAAAAAAATACAAAACGTATATCTATAGCTATTTACGCTTACCTAACTGCGTCATATTTCTCAAAAATAAAACATTTTGTTCGGCTGAAAATATACATTTTTCAACGAAAAATAAACATTTACATGACACTGTTTAAGTAATATCAAGGCAAAATAAATAAATTATATTTACCCGTTTATTAAATTCACAAAATTTCCGGTGGGGAGAAATATTCACATTCCTAAAAGCTTTATTGCCAAAAAAAGGGTCGGTTGTTGACGGACTCCCAGTAAACAGGGTGATGTCTTCATTTTTAAAACAAAGGGGTTCGTCCCACTGAACGTGAGCTTATCTCGTGGGACGAACTCGTTGAATCAATTAAACGTGCTCGTATGACCCGCGGACCCGCCCGCTAGATCGCCACGTATTCTATGGCCAGGAATGGTATGGATCCGCAAGAGTATGGTATTGGGATCATTTATTTATTTAATAGGCTCTACAACAAAAGATAATACACAGGTTATGACAACTGTAAGTTGGAATAGGTATTATGTTAGTGTACTCCCTCACTGAGGAGACCACAGCATGCAAAAAATACATCTAAACTAACAAAGTTAGTTCATTCATTATTAGTATTTAAGTCCAAATTTTGATAGATGTGAGGATGCGATTGCAATCAAAACTTTCAGCAAGCGATATTGCAATAGTTTTAGCATACATACGTGGATTTCCAATACTAAATATAGCTAAGTACTGTATCACGTTTCTAGTCGTTATTATTGTAGTTCGGAGTGAGGTACATCCCTAGGCCATCGAGTTATAGTTATGTGACGTCAGGTGCATTATTTATTGGGTACCTCGGCAACATTTCCACAGTTGGTTTAAAACGCCGAAGCAATGAAAGCGTTGCGCAAGTGATGTTGCACTTTTATCGAATGTGGACGCTAGTAACTGTGAGTGGGATATTCTGTGAAGCGAGTCGATGATATCGCTAGCAATTTGAAACGAATAAAACACTGAGAAAAAAAAACAACCAGATTTCACGTTGCTTCAACAAGTTTTCGGGTTAAAATAGCGCCTACGTGCTGTTTGGTTGAAACTACAAGTTTGATCTTGTAAAGTGTAACTTGTTGACATATCATGTTATTTCTACGTTACGGCCGTGCGCGCACTGCGTTGAGTTTTGGAAACGCAAAATCTGTGAAGTATGGAGGGTCATAGAAGTGCGCGCACTGCGGTGGAATAAACGCGTGCGGTAGAGTCACCGGTGGCCCCGGTAATTCTACCGGTGCGGTAGAACTACCACAATTGCGGCCACCGCAAGGCAGTGCGCGCACGGCCTACGTCAGGTCGAATTTACGTTAACATTTTCCGATTGTTTTTACAAGTTTAGCAAGTAGATTTAACAATACAATACAATACAATACAATAATTTATTTTTTTATCCAAAGTAAAGTACAGATTATGCATATCTGTTTACAGTGAAGGATTTACAGGTGCATATTATATTTGATCAATGACCCCTATGCTAGGTGGTACTGTGTTATAGGGGTCATCCATCCGTCCGTTATGTGTACAATCCGTGTTAATCAATAGTAGAGCATTTATAAAAAAAATATACTTAAAAATAACATGCTTGACATGTGATGAAATTTTTATATCAAAACCTGTTTGTTTGTAGCTTTTTTGTGTAGGGCCACTCGTAGTTCAGCACACTAAGGCTGGTTACTACTTAACCGGGCGATCCTGCGGTGACCTCTAAATTTAAAGGCCCCCACAGCCAGGGCTACATTTAGATGACCGCACGCTAAGGGCACTCTTTGTGGAGTACGGGCCTCGGCATAGCGGGGTCGTTGGTCTTTAGAGGTTTTTTTTTTTTTTTTTTTAGGTAGGACCACTCGTAGATCAGCTCACTAAGGCTGTGCGTCTACTTAACCGGTCTTTTGAGTAGAACTCCAAACTATATGTACGAACCAAGTGAAGCAAACGATAGCGCGATATTAAACGGGGCAACGCCATCTATCGAGCTCGACGGAACTGTTTTGTGATTCGTTTATGTATGTATGTTCTTATAGTAAATGTTTGATGTAAACTCAAACTCTTATCTTCCATTTATTCTAATTAAAAAAATAAACACCAAGTTGTTCCTTGAAAGTTGAAGGAAGTGTTACGGAAAATTACCTAATTACTACCTAATTAATTAGTACCTAATTTAAGAAATTAATTTTATTGAATCAATGCAATATAGATAGCAATAGTGCACTGATGCCACTATAAAATTTCTTTACTTGTGTTATAACATTTTTATTTATACTTTTTAACAGACTTAAAAAAGCCACCTTGTTGTTACTACAAGTTTATAATTTATTTTGTTACTTTAACAATGTTGGGGTTGTAACTCCCAACAGTGAGGATGCTGGGGTTGTAAGTCCCAGCAGTGTTTGGTTTGATTGAAATGAGTAGACGATTTTGCAGTTGGTTTATTTCAACTTCGATCTTGTTGCTACTTAATCGCTACTCATTTCAATCAAACCAAACACTGCTGGGACTTACAACCCCAGCATCCTCACTGTTGGGAGTTACAACCCCAACATTTGGTCCTTCGAGCCGGATTCCCTCATCGCGGGTTTCGGTTGATCTTCGTGAGGAGGCGAGCGATCAATATTGTCTTCGCCTTGATTCCTCTCTCGCGCACTGGTATCTTCTTCCCCTTGGGATTCGCCTTGCTTTTTGTTCGATTCGCTTGATGTACCTTCTCCAGCTTGCTGGTAGGTACCTCCCGTCGTTAGTGTTTGTCCTCCCGAGGATCGTTGAGGCGACGAGAGTTGTTTATGTTGCAGAAGAATAAGCTCCTTAACTTCTTTGTAGCACTGTAGTGTTTTGTTTTGTAAGTCGCTAGTGAAGTAAGGATGACTCACGTTTTCTTCTGTTGATAAACGGTCGTGATTGAACTGGAAATCATTCCAAAGGTTTTCCAGCATCTGCATACGCCGCTTGAAATAGTCAGAACTTTTCCTATCCCAACTATCTTTCTTGATATTGACTCCAATCTTCTTGATGTTATCATAGAGCTCACACTGATTCTCGTAAATTGCTTTTGATGCCATATTGCTGACGATTTTTTCCGATGAATCTGCGCTAAACTCTTTTGTTTTCAAGTGCAGGCTGTAGCTCCACACTCCTGGTTCTCGTCACTGTGTAACCCTTTTTCCCACGATATATACGATTCTCAATTGGTACCGGTGAGTCCCGCTTCTGGGAGGCCAGACCAACCGATTCGTGACCGTAAATGAAGAAAAAAAACAAAATCCACAGTACTTACGTGCTCGAAGGACCAAATGTTGGGAGTTACAACCCCAACATTTGTTTTTTTTTTTTTTTTTTTTACGGTCACGAATCGGTTGGTCTGACCTCCCAGAAGCGGGTCTCACCGGTACCAATTGAGAATCGTATATATCGTGGGAAAAAGAGTTACAACCCCAACAAACAAGTTAAGTATAATGTTGATTTTACAATTAAGGGCACGTCAATTTCAAATGACGCTATGTAATTTAAACCGCCTGTAACGTTGTTTTAACAAGATAGCATTTAACAAGTTACGTAAGGTAGTTTCAATAAGATATAATGTTGAAATAATCAAACAGTCTTGTTGGTTTAATGTGATACCAACTTGTTAATGCTACAAGTTTATGTTTTGATTGATTAAACAAATCGATTTTGTCAAAGCAATAAGAAGCAGGTTGTTTCAAACAAATGTTTGGTTGTTTCAACTAAGTAACTTTCAACAAGTTTAATCTTGTTCTTTGTACAAAATCGACTTGTATTATCAACATTGCGTTTGTTTCCGTTGACCAAAATAATTTTATTTCAAACAGATAACCACTTAACAAGTCAAACTTGTTCAAATTGCTAAGCCGATTTCTTTCAGTGAAAGAAAATATTTAAACAAGCATCTCGTTTTATGTGTTATATAAATTGGATTCACTTTTTGACATACATTTCCATGTTGATTTATTAAAAATCATGCATTTTGTTTTCTTTTTTTTATTTATTGTTTATATTTTCATGTACATTCCTGTGGCCTATGTGTTACTTTTAATTATAGACACAAGTTTATAAAAATATACTTAATAAATAACTACATGACCAATGCAGACCAATGTAACGATCTACTTTAAATTCAACCCCTGTTTCCGAAACTCGAAAAACCTGTGCTATCGGAATCAGTGTTCTGTTCTTTTGACATACTTATCTCCGTAGTTATGAGAATATATTTTAAGATAAGACTGTTTAAGTAGACTTACGAGTTCTAGATCGTGTGTTCGAATCCAGATAGGCACACTCCTCACCACAACTCTCAAAAACGGTGCAGGAAATCATCGTGAAGAAACCGGCATGACCTAGGATCGAAAAATCAGAAGACATGTGACATCTCATTCCCTGTCATGGGATAAAATAGTAATAGATTTATTGTCAGTAATTAATCATAGTCTTTTGTCTAGATAATATTGAAAATGTGACGTTGTTTGTCAATTCTATTTTCAATTAAGTTTTAAAAATCTAAAAAGGCCCAGCTGAGGGAATAGGTACGTACCTACAGCATCTGTCTACTTAAGCACTGAGTTCAGATAAGCACATTTTCAGTTCTGATAATAAGCAACGGATGACTCCCATGTACCTCTTAAATCGGTGTCAAATCGTTACTGGTTTCTAGTTTTGAGCCAGTTACTTAAGCAATCCAAGTTAATGGATATCATAAGTGACCTTTCCGATTGATGGTAGATAAAATCTCAATAAAACCCACGCTGCAAGATGTAGTCGACATTTGGATGATAATGGTCGTTGGGTTCATAGTTACACTAGACCTACAATAAATATTTAGTAGGTGCCTTTACGTTACGTATGGGATCCCCAAGAGATCCCATTTCCATGTTATTATTTAGTGCAATGCATTTTATATAGCGCCTCTTTCGCCAGAATGTGTCTATCTGCGTAGTCACCATATCAGATATTCATAACGATAGCAGCGCAACCGCTTCATAAACTGCACGAGCCGCATTATTCACAAAAGTAAATAAACTCCTTAATGGGTTTATTCAAAGCATATTTTATCTCTTTTTCTCTAGGGAATAACGAATAAATCGTTCTCTTTCTACAATAATTAGGATGACAAGAAATAATGCTTCTCGATTGTTTGTCGTTCAGAAGTTTGATTTAGTGTTGGAAGTTCGAATCTCTTGATCGTTAAGTAGGCGGTTGCTACGGATATTTATTAAGACAGACGAAATCCCAGTTTCAGTAAGCGCTTTAATACGGACAAAAGATACGGATTACCGATTGTTATTTAATTACACCACAGTGATTTAAATCTTGGATAAAAATTATGACTGTTTTATTTTTGAATTATGATGTATTAGATAATGATATTTGAAATTTATACTAGAATGATCATATGAAATAATGAAATTAATTATGTCACTGGTTTCTGTTTTGATTCATAAAGAAAAACACAAATGAACAAAAGTAAAATCTAATTTTTGCTTGTAGGTTTATATATTTTTAAGCACCAAACAAATATAGGTATACATGGATATTACTTCATCGCGATATTACCCAAATTACTTTCCATTAATTAAACGAATCATTCATTTTGTATAGAATGAAGCTGCGATAAACTTCAGCCGTTATTGATGTGTTGTCGATGACGAACACGTGACTGAGTGACATTAGAGTGACCAGCAGCAACCAGGCGCTAGAAACGTGCGAATTTCCCGCGTTCAACCGACTGATAAATTTGGGCAATTTATCGTGAAATTACTCGATATTGCTGCGCTAACTTTTGCCTCTCCCTGCTCTACCCCCTATATATCGGCATAAATGGTCGACCCGCATCTGAACCCTTTCGCTAGTATCAAACTCAATCGTCACGTCACACATTTCGTATTGAAACGACGCGTCGCTGTATTCATCGTCATGAAATATAAATAAAACAACATAATTCATAAAATAAACATCCTTCGCACAATACGATAACAGTTAAAAAGAACGTAATCCTCAGTAAAAGTTATCATAATGTTTACTTTTATTACTCTCTTTATTACCAAGATTTTTTACGACGAAGCTTCGACAGTCGACTAGCTTTAAGATATTTTTTCGTTTAAATAGAAGACAGTTCTCGCCGAATAAAAGATGTCGTATAAAATTTTAAGCTGAAATATAATTTAGCTAACGTCCATAACCTAGATACGTGTATAACCAAAAATATAATCTGTTTTTTTTTTTAAAGATATCTTTCAATGTGGGTAGAATTCACATTACTAGCAATCTTGGTAAATATAAATATGCTTGTGTACGGAGTGGGTTCACGGCAATCGTGTAATGGGTGGGGTTCGAACTCGTGACCTCGATCACAAGTCCGACACCTTATCCACTAGGCTATTGACGCTTAAATTGTTTGATGTGTTGGATCACCTTTTCACCCATTGGCAAGTACAGATGCATGTATACCTTTAGTTATCTTTATTTATTTGCTTCAGGCCCAGAATCCAGCAAAACTGAGACAAGCCGTGCGAAGTGGGTACATCTTACCTTCGTTCGACTTCTGGATATCCTAGACAGTAAGGATTTGCTGGGATAGATCCGGGCATATGACGAGTATACCTAATACATAAATAGGCCGGATATTATTTTATAGCCTCCGGAGTGCGTTCATAGGCCGGTGGAACTCTCCTCTCCTGGACAAGGATACATACCAGTCGAGGATAATGTTTGTTATTATTTGTGTATACCTCATTCATATCATATCATATATTTATTTGCATTCCACAATGTTGTTTTAGATGTTACAATAATTGCTTAAAGCTAGGATACAATCATGGACCCCGAAGGGCACAGCAAATCATAAAATTAATTCAATTTACAATAATAAATAAAGATGTCAATACATATTATATTATGTTACTAACTCTAGCTATTAATTAAGTTATTGTTTTTACTAACGCTATGGACGCATGTCTGAAATAAGTAATATGAATTTATGTGAACGCAACATTGCATCGGCGTGGTAAAGATTAGATGGTTCACTTTATTTTGAACTTTTAAAAAACTTTTTACCAAAAAATTAAATCGACTCCCAAAAAACACTGCAAAGTGAAAAATAACTTTAATTTCGGTAGTCAGTGTCTTTAGTTTTTTATTTTCGTTTTTGGCATCGACTTCCGAAATTAAAGTAATTTTTCACTTTGCAGTGTTTTTGGGAGTCGGTTTAATTTATTGGGAAAAATGTTTTTATTTCACTCTTTTTAGTTGGTCGATTTTTAATTTACCTAGTTACAAGAATCTAAATGTCAACTACTTATAATCATTTACAAAATATTGCTTTTCCCAATGTTCGGCCGTTAATTGTTGAGGAGTTCTCTTGGTACTTCACCAACAGCTTCACTTCACCATATGCATTGTGACGAGCATATTGTGCTTAATAACCACATTCAAGTAATCGAAACGGAATACATGAAATACTTATTATTCACACTTATATATTGAGTAGTTCCAGTGGCCATCTGTGGTCTTCATCATCACTTCAAAAATGGTTCTTTTCGAATGCAACTACACAAGTTACTATAAAAAATACTCAAATCACTATAGGTGTGCCTATAATAATATGTAATTATGTATATCTACACACATCAAAAGTGTCTAGGGATCAACATATATTTTTGCAATAACTTTTCTCCTGATTGATATTAATTAAAATTTTCTTTAAGGATTCATCAAATAAAGTGTTTTCGTTTGTCACAGTAACGATAAACCAAGTCACCTTTGCATTAATAAAGAAATTTGCCATTTTCCTAATAAAGGGATTTTTGACATTTGAACCACTAACATTAAAGTTCGAAAAAAAGACTGAAATAACAGTTTTCTTTAAAATTTTATTGGGTAACTTAAACAATTAATAATCCGTGTTTCTACCGCGAACACTAACAACACAAGAACATCGGTTTGGCATACTCAAAATGAGTTCATCCAAATCACGCTGTGGAATGGCCGCCCATGTTCGTTGCAACAACAAAAAAAGGTCTTCTTGCGACTGGATACCCTCCATATTCGGCAGAGCTCTTCTCTGTAGCATATCCCATGCATGCTCAATCGGGTTCAAGTCTGGCGACTGAGCAGGCCAGAGCAGGACATTGATGTTAGCTGCGGCGAGAGTCTGTCTTACAACTCTTGCGGTGTGCGGTCGTGCATTATCATGCATTAACTGAAATAAGGGACCGATTTGCACTTGTAGAGGAACGATGACGTCAGATACAATCGTCTCAGCATAAATTTGAGCGTTGAGGTTGCCTCTGATCCAAATCAACTCAGTTCTTCCGCCGATCCAAATACCCGCCCATACCATGATGGTTCCACCACTATAAGGATGGACTTCCTGGCAGGATTTTAATCGCTGTTGGCGTCCAGGGGTTCTCCAGTGTCGTATACGTCTTGTATCCGGTCTCATACCAAAACGAGACTCATCAGAAAAGCACACGAAACGCCATTGTTCTTCTGCCCAATTTCTGTGTTCAAGAGCCCATTGATATCGAATCCTACGATTGTGCATTGCTATAGGTGGTACCCATAGCGGTCTTCGGGAATGAAGGTTTACTTCATGCAAGCGGTTTCTGACTGTTTGGTCGCTAATTAAGTTCCCTGAAGAGTGATGAAGCCTCACGGCTAACATCATGGCGGTTATTGTTGGAGCTCTTCGAGTTAAGATTTGAATGTATCGGTCTTGTCTCCGTGTGGTGCAGCGATACCGTCCTCCATGGCGCTCAGCCACGGTACCAGTGCTTCGGTAACGTGTCCAAAGTCGACTGATAACACTCTGACTTGTATTCAGAGCTAAAGCCACAGTACGTTGCCGGGAACCAGCTTCTATCATTCCCACGGCTCTGAGCATTTCTTCCCTGCTTAAATGACGTCGCCGCTCCATAATAACGTTGGTTTTAATCAGTAGTAGGGAAACAGTAGCACTAATAATGTCTTCAATGCGTTGTATGTTTTTATAGGGAAAATATTGACAGCTGATTTTCATCTTTTACTCGAATTTGATTAACAGTTCCTGTTTCAAATTATGAAATGCACCAAAAAGGATCCATATAAATTTATAAAATCATAAATTTATTACAAAGCCACATCTCAATCTCAAGAAATCCGCATAAAAATGCTTGATCCCTAGACACTTTTGATGTGTGTAGTTGTAAGACAAAATGTACAATTGTTGGTTTTCCCTAATAAAATAAAATAAAAAATAAAAATAAAATAATATTTGAAGAGTTCTCTCGATTTGTCCAGGATTCCATCATCAGATCCTGACTTGGTGACAATGCGACTAATTTCGAAGTATACTCTTTCAAACAAAAAAATAATTTTCCAAATCGGTTCAGCCGTCTTCAAGTAATCGATGATCACAACAAAAAAAAATATATGCGTCGACTTGATAACCTCCTCCTTTTTTGTCGTCGGTTGAAAATGGTTGACCTGAGACTTCATATACTTATGGTTATGTATGGTGTGTAGTATAAAATAATAGGCAAACTCACGTTTGAAAGGATGTATAATTGTCCACAAATCCTTACACCATAACAAAGGTTCAGAAGGCACAATAGGGAAGCGTTCACAAGCACAAGCAAAGCACAGTATATAAGTAGTAGCAGAAGGACGAAGGTAGAAAAGTTATAGACGGATAAGTATAGTTTAAACTAACACAATAAGCAAAGCTAAATCGCGAGAGATACCGAGTGTAAATAATATTGAGGCGGCAAGCGCGCGCTCCGCGTCGAGGTGTGATCCTGACTGGTTTGACCTTGCGCGGTGAAAGGCATGCGTCCGCGCACCGAAGCCAGCTGTATATTCATAGTTGTATGAATGTTGGTAATTAGTGACGACGGTTCGGTCGATAGTTTAATGACCATCGACTATCGATGGTAAATTTATCGACCAACTGGTAAGGAAGTATGTATGTAGTGTTCAGTGATTGTGTTGGTTTGTGTATATTAGTTTTAAGTATAAGATATAGATAAATACATGTAAATAATTTAAATAAATTGTAAAGTTGCCTACACCACCCCCCTCCAGAGACCGTCAAGGGCGATAGAAGTCAGTAAATTTAACTCGCCTCCCAGAATGTGTTGTGTAACTTGGCGGCACTTCCAGTGGGGGTTTCTCCACCTGATCAGATAAAATGAAGGCAGGCTTTAGTCGGTCAATGGACACTGTCACTTCCTTGTTTCTAACAAGTATTTTTAATATCTTGTCCCCGCGTGTGATAACTTTATATGGCCCAGAATAAGCAGGTTGGAGGGCACCTCGCAATGCGTCTTCACGGAGGAAAACGTGATCGCAAGTTTCTAGCTCTTTATAAATGAACACTTTGGGCTTGCAGTGGCGGGAAGCTGGTACGGGTCGCAGATTCTCGGCGAAGTTTCTGAGCCTTGCAGTAAATTCAGCTGTGTCTACTGTACCGTTGACCGTTGGCTCAAAAAATTCTCCAGATAACCTTAGCAGCTCTCCGTACAGCAGTTCCGCAGAAGAGGCTTGGAGGTCTTCCTTAAAGGCAGATCTTACGCCTAATAAGACCCATGGCAAGGATTCCGTCCATCTATCGTTTGCATGACAGACGATCGCGGCCTTCAGCTGACGGTGAAACCGTTCAACCAAGCCATTGCATGTCGGATGGTAGGCTGTGGTCCGCTTATGTTCGAATCCGGCTAGCTTCGACAGACATTGAAACAAGGCCGATTCGAACTGGCGGCCACGGTCGGTTACTATATCTGTCGGGCAACCAAACCGAGATATCCAAATGGACAGCAAAGCCTTGGCCACCGTTTCCGCTGTAATATCTTGTATCGGTACTGCCTCTGGCCACCGTGTAAATCTATCCACGGCCGTTAAGCAGTACCGATAACCTTGGGAAAGTGGGAGAGGACCCACCAGGTTGATGTGGATCTGCTTAAATCGAGCGCGCGGTAAGTTATAAGTGCCGAGAGGGGAAGTCACGTGACGGTTGACTTTCGTCCTCTGACACGGTATACAAGCACGCGCCCAGTCCCTACAGTCTTTTCTCACGCCCGGCCATACAAACCGCTCGGCTATCAGCTTGGCCGACGCATTGGCACCAGGGTGGCTTAAAGAATGCAAGCTATTAAATATTTGCTTGCGAAGTGGTTTAGGTACATATGGCCTGGAAACTGAAGTACTGACGTCGCAGTACAGGGGAATTCGACTTCCAGGGACAATGAATTTTATAAGCTGCAGAGAAGAACCTTCGCTCAATAGCTTACAGAGTTCTGAGTTAGAAGCCTGAGCTTGAGCTAGTTTCTCGAGGTCTACGGGCTCTGCTAGCTCTTCAATTCGTGACAAGGTATCTGCAACCACATTATCCTTACCAGAAATGTGACGGATATCTGTCGTGAATTGGGAAATAAAATCTAAGTGCCTATACTGCCTAGGCGAACAGTTGTTCTTCCTTTCGTTGAAGGCAAAACTTATAGGCTTATGGTCAGTATAAACTATAAAATGGCGAGCTTCTAGCATGTACCTAAAATATTTAATGGCTTCGTAAATTGCTAGAAGCTCCCTATCATATGGTGAGTACTTCACCTGTGAAGGGCTCAATTTTCTTGAAAAAAAAAGCTAAGGGCTGCCACGAATCATCTTTAAATTGCTGCAGGACCGCTCCGATAGCCTTGTCGGAGGCGTCTGTAACAACTGCAAGCTTAGCGGTGCAGTCCGGATGAGCTAGTAGAGCTGCATTGGTGAGGCTTTCTTTGCAAGCCTCGAAAGCAACTAGTGTATCGCCTGTCAAAGTAATTGGCTGTGAACCTTTGACGGAGCCGGTTAGTAAGGCGTGAAGTGGGGCTTGGATTTCGGCTGCGTGAGGAAGAAATCTCCTATAAAAATTTACCATGCCTAAGAAACCTCTTAGTTGGCGAACATTGGTTGGGGGGGGGAAATCCTTGATTACCTGAACTTTGGCATTAAGTGGCTTAGTACCGCTCTCGGTAATCCGGTAGCCTAGAAACGTTACCTCCTCCATACCGAAAACGCATTTTGAAGTGTTCACCAAAAGGCCATATTCCTTCAGCCTGTTGAAGATCTGACGTAGGTGATCCTCGTGCTCCTCAGGACTTCTAGAAAACACGAGAAAATCGTCTAAGAAACAGTATACGAAGTCAAGTCCTCTCGCCATTTCATCCACGAACCGTTGAAAGGTTTGGCCCGCGTTCCTAAGACCGAATGTCATGAACGGAAATTCGAATAACCCGAATGGTGTTGTGATGGCGGTCTTAGGAATGTCCTCCGGGCTGACAGGTATCTGATTGTATGCTTTCTCTAAATCGAGCGTGCTGAAGACTTTACATCTGGCTATACTATGGCTAAAGTCATGGATATGCTTAATTGGATACCTATCTGGCACTGTACGGGCATTCAACTTACGGTAATCGCCGCAAGGACGCCAGCCGTTGTTTTTCTTTGGCGCTAGGTGCAGAGGTGACGCCCAAGGGCTCTCAGAAGGTCTAGCTGTACCAAGGGTCGACATAGACTGGAACTCTTTTTGGGCAATCTTAAGCTTATCCGGTGCTAAACGTCGAGGTGAAGAGCAAACTGGAGGGCCTGGTGTCGTGCGTATGTGATGTACTGTTTTGTGTGGTGTGCAGTGTGGCTTACCAGCTGGTCGAGTAATTTCTGGAAACTCGTTGAGGATCTTATGGTACCGAGTCTCACCAGTCACGACTTTAACAGAAGAAATGTTATTACAATTAGCTACAGCAGCAATAGTAGAAATAGACGTTAAATTATCAATTAGGCGCTTGTTACGACAATCAACTATAAGATTATAAAAGTTTAAAAAATCTACACCTATTATAGGCTTCGTTACATCGGCTACAATGAAATGCCATTGATATGTTCTGCGTAAACCAAAATCTAATTCTAAATTGATACAACCATATGTAGCTATGCTAGAACCATTAGCTGCACACAAACTATAATCCATACGTGCACGACGATCATGAAGCGCTGACCGTGGGAACACGCAGAGGTCGCTCCCTGTGTCGACCAGGAACTGCGTCTTCGAAGATCGGTCAGTAACAAACAGGCGACCAGAAGTAGGGAAAGGGCGCTCGTCGGTCGCCATTACCGACCGCCCTTGGAGTTTTCCGCCTTGTAGTCGCAGGGCCGGATACACTTCTTGGCTTTTTCTCCAAACTTGTTGTGATACCAACAATTGGGGAACTTTTTGTAGTTCGATAGAGAGCGCTGCCTCGAACTGCTGCGAGTGTTTCTGGTGGAACGGGAGCGTGAACGGCTGTTCCGAGTTGACATCTGCTGGAACTGTCGACGAAGCTCAGATATCTCCCTCTTTAGTTCGTTCAGACCCGAGCTAGGGACAGCGTCGCTTACAACGGCGACTTTCGGAGTTGTCGTAGCCAGGTCGTTCACTCTATCGGCTAAGTCAGCTAGATCCTCGAGAGAAGCTGCCCCTGGTTGACCTGCGAGAACTGTCTGGATGCCATGCGGTAGGCGACTAACCCATATCGTCCTCAGGAAGTCGTCAGGAACGTTTGAGCCTGCCAGGCTTTTCAAGTGGCGAAGGAACTGCGATGGCTTGCGGTCGCCTAGCTCCTCATGCATCAATAACTGTTTGATTTTCTTCTCTTTAGAAGCGGTGAGTCGCTTAATTAACTCGGTCTTTAGTTTTTCATATTTGTTAGTGGCAGGTGGGCTAATAATTATATCCTTTATCTCTCTAGAGTATTGATTGTCCAGATGTCCGATGACATAATTAAATTTAGCAACATCACTATTTATTCCAGCTATACAAAATTGACCTTCAACCTGGGCAAACCAAATCTCCGGCTCTTCAGCCCAAAACGGGGGCACTCGTACGCCAACTTTGAAAACGTTGCTTAGGTCTATCGACATCCCCCCATCACTAGTGCTAGGTGGCGGTGACATTGCCGCACCTCGTGCGTCTTTAAACGTATCCCCTTCCATTGTTCTTCACGGGGTCACCAGTATGGTTATGTATGGTGTGTAGTATAAAATAATAGGCAAACTCACGTTTGAAAGGATGTATAATTGTCCACAAATCCTTACACCATAACAAAGGTTCAGAAGGCACAATAGGGAAGCGTTCACAAGCACAAGCAAAGCACAGTATATAAGTAGTAGCAGAAGGACGAAGGTAGAAAAGTTATAGACGGTTAAGTATAGTTTAAACTAACACAATAAGCAAAGCTAAATCGCGAGAGATACCGAGTGTAAATAATATTGAGGCGGCAAGCGCGCGCTCCGCGTCGAGGTGTGATCCTGACTGGTTTGACCTTGCGCGGTGAAAGGCATGCGTCCGCGCACCGAAGCCAGCTGTATATTCATAGTTGTATGAATGTTGGTAATTAGTGACGACGGTTCGGTCGATAGTTTAATGACCATCGACTATCGATGGTAAATTTATCGACCAACTGGTAAGGAAGTATGTATGTAGTGTTCAGTGATTGTGTTGGTTTGTGTATATTAGTTTTAAGTATAAGATATAGATAAATACATGTAAATAATTTAAATAAATTGTAAAGTTGCCTACATACTTATAGCTATTTATTTATGTATAGTATTGACGCATCAAACTACAACACAATTGTTTTATCGACATCGACATCAATCTGACAACAACGTTTAATCGTTTCGTAGAGTCAAAACATTTTTAAAGTATTGCCAATAAAATGGGAAAAAGCGTTAAAAGTAATAGCTCTTCACAGTTTTATTGTGTGAGTGCGATATGACTTTTGTTGAGGCAACAATAACAAAATGTACTTTCAAAGAGAACAATGTAGGTAATTTGTAAAGAATGATAATGTATAAGAATGGTTTTTAGAGCATGATCATTAGAAGTAGGTAACTTAAGTAGGTGGGTTTAGTGGTGTGGCTAGATATAAATCCATACTATAAATGCGAAAATCTGTCGTCTGTCTAGCTATTTGTTACGCTTTCACGGCTAAACCACAGCACCGATTTGGATAAAATTTGGAATTAAAATAGTTGAGACCCTGGGTTAAACATAGTAGCCTATGTTTAACCCAGGGTCTTCAACTATTTTAATTCCAAAAATCTACCCGTAAGGGGTTCAAATCGGGGGTGAAAGTTTTTATGACAAATTGAAAATACTAAACGGATTTCAATGATTTTTTCCTCAAATTAACACAGACAAAACCGTGGGGTACAGCTAGTTGAGAATAAAATACCAACTGAAAAGTAGAGCTTGAACGAAATGGGGCATGCAAGTGAAAGCTGATCGCAGATGGCGCCACCACCGTAAGAACCTTTGTCACTGTCAGTGTTAGTTAGATTGTGAGATAATTTAGTTATCTGTATCATCTATGGTTATCTGTGGTGAGCTAAACATTTATACGCTTCGTATTTTTTATTTTCATTTCATTGATTTCAATTGATTTCTTTACAATTTTCCGATTAAAGAACATAATACATGTTCTTTAATCGGAAAATTCTCAATAACTGTCTCTAATTTAGGAATTCACTACAATTTCCATAGTGTTCCATAGAGAAACTGCTTTGTTATTGGTAAGTGTGCTACTAGCGCCACTTTGACAGTTGCACGCCCCATTAGTATTATTTGAATTGAGATATTTTGTTATATCGGTGTGATACCCTCATGCCTCGGAAAGCTGTTTGTCCCGGCTGTCATTTCAAACCAGTAAATCTGACACTGGTCTAGCCAAGGGCTATCGTGTTACCCACCTACAGGGTTGTAGAGGTCAGGCAGCCGCTCTATGTAGGTAAAACACTAATACTCTGCTGCATTCCTTTAGACTGGAAGTCAACCCCAATATAGTTGAACAATAGTAGATTAGTAGCCAAGGGCTGTAAGTAGGGCATGTAATATCGGAAAGTTTTCAATTCCGATACTGATTTCCGATATTAGATCTCAATATCGGAATTCCAATATTAATATCGGAATTTCGTTATTTCGTTAGCAATTGCAAATTTTATTTATAAATTGCACAAATTCAAGGTTGAATTGCGTACAATAAAAAACATTTTTAAACCGTGCCTATTCTTTAATTTGGTTAAATAATTGGTTGGTTTTTAAGTATGTCCTCTGTATTAAATCACATATTTTTCATTATTTTTTAATTAGTAATAAGTATTTATTACTAATTCAACTACCTGACTCATAATCAATAAAACATCTTATAATTTAAAAAAATATATATATAATTTGCAAGCACAATCTACAATTTGGAACAACTATTATTAGGAATATTTTTTTTCGATGTCGTCAATCGTTTAATAAAGTATATACAGGCGAAAATAAAAATAAATTATAGGGCATCGAAAAATTCGTCAACATCGCTATCAATGGGAAATGTGCCCAGAACACTGGCCGCATTGCCACGTTGAATGGAAATGCTGATTCATTGCCACGTTGAATGGCAATGCTGATTCTCTGTCCAAAGAAAAGGCCAGCCCTCTGGTCACCTGTGGAGTCAACTAATCGTTTGCCGATGTCACGAAAAAGTCGATGCACACTCGGACCCCATGGTCCTAACGTTTTAACCCCAAACGACTCAAACATATAGCACCCAATTAGGTTGTTGTATTTGCGCCGTTTGAGATTTTCTGCACCTGCAGCTGCCGCCCCAGCATAGCCCGCCGTACTGAGAAGATGAGATGGCGCAAGGGTGTCAACACAAGTAGCATCCCACACCAAAGGCCTACCCAACTTCCAAGGCATTATAGTCATCCCGTCTGGTCTCTTCCTAACGTCCCGTGCCAAGCCGTTGGGTTCTAAAACAGATGGTACTCCAGCGGTGACAAGAGCCCGACGGATTATATCATTTATGCTGGCATGCCGTGCTATCCAACCAGAGCTTCTGCTGCAGGAAAGGCCATGATGTTCGAGGCGGTCGACTGCCATACCGCATTGACAGCGACGTGGAGCACCGCTGGGAGCACCCAGACGTAGACAATAGACATGTAGCGATCCGGAACGTGTTATCACTTAACATAGTACCTATATTAGGTGAAGGTAATGCTTGTAGCCGAAGGCCCGACTCCCATTCACCCACAGCTAACAGGCGCGATCGCTCAGCAGTATTGGTTGACGTATTTAAAAGGTTATTTTCGAGGCATTAACTGCATCGGTCGAACACGGCACCTCGTAGTTAACCTGCAATTGTGTTAAAATTTTCTCGGTTAACGTCTCAGTGCTGCGGACCGAAGACAGAAAAGCCGGTAGGCTTATACTGGAAATTTTGCGGAATATTTGTTTAACATATTTCTCATAATTATCCTATACTTATTACTAAATAACTATCAAACTCAGAATCAACAAAGCTTCTTAGAATTTAGCAAAATCAACAAGTAGGAATAACAATTATTGGAAATATTTGTTTAAATCATATTTCTCATTATTATCCTATATTTATTACAATTTTTTTAACAAAGTTTTGTTGAATCTGAGTTCGGTAGTTTAAATTACTTATAAATAATTTAAAATGTGCAAGCGAAATCAACAGAAATAAAGGACTAGGTATGTTTATATGTTAAAATCTCGTTTTTCTTGATAATATATTCTCAAGAACAACAAAGCGTCAAGCATAATTTTGTCGGATATAAAAATTTGTCCGATTTCGATATTGGGTCACCCAGTATCGGAATTATAATACCGGAACTTTCGTTCCGAGATTCCGATATTGCGATATTCCGAGATTCCGAGATTCATGCCCGAGCTGTAAGGCATCAATTGCAGCCCGAGATATATAGTTCGAGGGTGCAATTGATGCTTACACCCGAGCTAACTACTCTGCTTTACATCTCGATTGTGAGGTAAGTAGAAAAAAACCGGCATTACAAGAATAAAACATTTTAAAGTAAAAGTTTTCTATTCCCGCCTTTTTTCATCTTTGTTTTTTAATAAAAAAATTTAAGAACTAAGTTGAGCTTCGCCGTTCGATATTTAAAATTGATGACTATTATACTCATACGAAGACAAGGCTGAATAGCGAAGCGACCTCTTTTGTCATTGGGCTGAATGCATGATGTCTGGTTAGATGTCCGCGAACTTTTTTTAAAGAGTGAAGAGATTTTTTTAATTACTTACCGCCCTAGGGCTTTTCTAGCTACATTATTACCCTAGAGCGCTAAATGGTTACCTACAAGCCCCATTTGGGGGTAATAAGTACCTACTTACCGATTATGAGAGATGTAAAGATATTTTGTTATACATATATTCTCCATAACTATGGCTAAAGCAGTGTAAGCCTTTGCACTTCCTTCATTTTTATTTTACATACCTATGTGCCAAAATTTAAAACACGAAGGTGTGGCGACGACGGTAAATATTTTTACATTCATCTGTTCTGCGAGACGTCGTTGGGGTCTGGATGAAAGGACATGTTAGGAAATGGGCTTAAAATAATTTTGTTCTTGAACAACTATCATGTGCGGTTTTTCTGGTAGGGAAAATTATCCAGGATGGCCTTACAAAAACAAAAAAAAAAAAAATAAGCACCATTATTTAATAAATAAATATTTTAAACCTAGATATTTTTTATCGTAATAAATTATTTTGGCACATTAAAACAAAGAAAAAGCTGTTTAATATTATTTTAAAGCATATTATACGCCTTTGTGTTATACAAAAACATTATTAAATGGTTTTATACTAAAACCACCGTATAATCTCCATGATTTGGATGTATGACATTGATTCCTTTGCCGCCTTTGAAAACATTACCTGTGTCAATGGTTGCAACACTTGACACATTGACAGTTGTTTGTTTACCTACAAGACTAGATTCTGGCCATGGGGTAGGCAGAAATGCTATGTATGTCAAAATCGCCATTGTAAGTTGATGGATGGAGTGTAGTCCATCAACCTGCACCAGGCCAGCGTGTTGGACTACGGCCTCGCCCTTCTCATTCTGAGAAGAGACCCATGCCCAGCAATGGGACAGTACCTAATGGGCTGAATTCATTTTATTTACTGTTAGCGACTGTGTTAACGCAGAAGCGCTATTATTAACAACTAGCTCTTAGCCTGCGTTGATTTCGTACTTTTCCCTTAGAATAAATGATTTATGATAAGGATAATAAATCATATAAGATATAAAGATCTTTTTCTCCTACAATTTGGGACATTATGACCAAGAAGTCGGTAAACTACAGAATGACTACTGAAGGTTATGCGTCTCTTCCACGGTGGGTCAGTAAACCAGTCAGACTAGATTGGATCTGTTACCCTTTTGTAAATAGTCACTCCAGCAGGTCGGAATAGGTGAACATGTGTATTAGGTAGAGAAATAAAAGAATAATGTGTTCACTTATATTTATTCTACTTCTTCATTTTCTACATCTTCCCTAACAATTACATCATCAAGAAACTGTGCAGGCGGTAATATGTTGTTTTGATGCCGAGCCCACCCAAGATACCATATGATCGTCATCACATGAGCACAGCTTCCGACAGTTCGCTTCCCTACTATACAGCTGCAGTAATATTCAGGAATTCTCTCCTCCCAATTATTTGACTCTATTAATTTTATTAAAAC
The DNA here is from genome assembly GCA_943138885.2 of Tholera decimalis. Classification (NCBI taxonomy): domain Eukaryota; kingdom Metazoa; phylum Arthropoda; class Insecta; order Lepidoptera; family Noctuidae; genus Tholera; species Tholera decimalis. Next base: position 25,243,876 of record OW964569.2, read on the forward strand.
ACTAGCTTTTGCCCGCGACTTCGTCCGCGTGGAATAGTTACTTTGGGCTAACGTTAAATTTAACCCCGATTTTGAAGCATTCTTCATTGGTGCTCCGCTCCTATTGGCCTTAGCGTAATGATATATAGCTTATAGCCTTTCTCTATAAATTTACTATTTACGTAAAAATATTTTTTCAATTCGAACCAGTAGTTCCTGAGATTATCACGTTCAAACAAACAAACAAACTTATATTATTAATTAAATTAAACAGCCTTATATTATTAGCATAGATAGCTGTTGCCCGCGACTTCGTCCACGTTTCCGTCGTTTTTCGTAAAAAAAAGTAGCCTATGTCCTTCCTCACGGTTCAGTGATTTTGATGTAACACACAGATTAACTTTCGTAATTTAGTAGGGAAATATAATATGTCAATCTATAATACTGTTGAAAAATATCGCAATACCGAACCGCACAATATTATTGTTAATAGCTGTGCCCGCGACTCCGTCAGCGTGTAACTCCTTGTGTGTTATTAAGTTAATGTATTGGTAATATTGTTTAGATCAAGTTCACATGAGGCTTAAGTACCTATAGAACGACAATACTTCAGCGCAAAGCTTCCAAGTAAACTATGTTGAAAGTTGACCCATGCGGCACGTGAACATAAAGATTTCTAGAACTGCTAACCCGGGAAAGAGGGACGTACAACTGGCCATGCGAGAAACAACTGACACCGAGATCTACTCCAGCAACACGAAAAGTCTACCCTTGAGCCTTATTAATTGTCATTGCATAACACACCGATACTGGGAATCGCGTTCTTTTAAATTGGAATGTAAAATTATTTGGTATTATGGGAATTCTGAGAATAAAGACGGTTTCTCCTGCACCGCAACCTGTTAAAATTTGAGCCTCGATTATATTTTGCTGCAACTGGGTTACTTTAAGCCGAGTTCCATTGCAAAGTTGTGGTGGTTTTAAATTTCGGAGCAGAATAATAATCAGAAAGCTTCGAACTGCTAAGCTATCGGAAGTTACACGTGTTATTGTGAGTCAACCATAAAAGATAGATATATGCTGTCGTGGGATATTTTTTATATAATTTTAAGGAGAACATTTCCGTCATAAATGATTTCTGTGTAGCTTTAACCACGCGACGGAAGCTTAAAAAATGGAGTAACTTCTCCCGTTTTCCCAACATTTCCCTTCACTGCTCTGCTCCTATTGATTGTAGCGTGATGAAAAGTATACTATAACCAGCTCAGGAGTATGAAAAATAATTGTACAAAGTTTCGTTAAAATCCGTCGAGTAGTTTTTGTTTCTATAACGGTTATACAGACAGACAGACAGACCGACAGACAGACAGACAGACAATAATTATACTGATTGCATTTTTGGCATCAGTATCGATCCCTAATCACCCCCTGATAGTTATTTTGTAAATATATTTCATGTACAGAATTGACCTCTCTACAGATTTATTATAAGTATAGATAAGTCTAAGTAATGATCCTGCCTCTAAGCAATACTGTCTCATGTGATGACATTATGCCTGGGACATTTGTGATTTCTAAGCTTTCACTTATTTCAACCAAAAATGTCCCATTTGCACGAATATGCTCCCCGTAATATGATCTAGCTTGCTTTATTTGGTAAATTCCAAGACTGAACAAAATCAAGTCTGACATTTCCATTACAGGGAACATATTTATTTGTGGTAATTGGGCATTGTCTATTCTTATGAAACTGGCTCGGCGTCTATTTAATTGATGCTCAAGCACATAATCACCTAAATAGTTCGGCAAGTTTACTCTTTGCATTGCTCTGTCTAAGATTGCTTGAGCATCAGAACGGTCGGTTATAAGCGGATGGAAATTGTTCAATATTGCTGCGCAAATTCTAAAATCACTCATCAAGTTTCTTGATGCTACATTAAAATATTTATTCCTGAACATTTTGAAATCACGTTTAAACCGACCATTCACTACTTCAATTACCCATCTGCACAAGGTTACAAGCCGAGATTTGTTTGCTTTTATTGTGGACAATTGTGTTTCACCTACATCTAGAGTCTCTGGCTTGTGTACTGAGAATCCTAATGAGGTAAGTAGTCCTATAGCATCCCGAAACCCTCTATCTAGCAAAAACACATCATTTTCTCTAAAATAATTTCTGAGAGCACCACTGGGTGCAAAAAGCTGGTTCATTATCTGGGCATCAGATGTTGTAGCAGCATACGGACCATAAACATCTAAAATAAACCCATCTGTGGTTGCCATTATAAAAGGTTTCAATAGATTGGCGTATTTATGTAAGCTGTAGGTTTTTTTTTGGAATAGGTAGTTAGACGACTTTTGCAAATATATATATGTGCCATCAAAGATTACTATAGGATTACTTTCCTGTGTGCCAAAAAGACCCTGTGGAATCAAAAGATTTCTACTGGACAAGCTGGCCCTTGGAATATTATTAATGCCCAAATGTAATGGAACATATGAATCCAATAAGCAGCCACGGGCCTTCTTTACATACTGGCAGACTGTATAAGTTGATAAACGAAACAAAGATGCAATGCGTCGAAAAGGTTCCCCAGTCCTTATTTTTATTATATACTAGCTTTTGCCCGCGACTTCGTCCGCGTGGAATAGTTACTTTGGGCTAACGTTAAATTTAACCCCGATTTTGAAGCATTCTTCATTGGCGCTCCGCTCCTATTGGCCTTAGCGTAATGATATATAGCCTATAGCCTTTCTCTATAAATTGACTATTTAATTAAAAAATATTTTTTCAATTCGAACCAGTAGTTCCTGAGATTATCGCGTTCAAACAAACAAACAAACTCTTCAGCCTTATATTATTAGTATAGGTAGCTGTTGCCCGCGACTTCATCCACGTTTCCGTCGTTTTTCGTAAAAAAAAAGTAGCCTATGTCCTTCCTCACGGTTCAGTGATTTTGATGTAACAGACAGATTAACTTTCGTAATTTAGTAGGGAAATATAATATGTCAATCTATAATACTGTTGAAAAATATCGCAATACCGAACCGCACAATATTATTGTTAATAGCTGTGCCCGCGACTCCGTCAGCGTGTAACTCCTTGTGTGTTATTAAGTTAATGTATCGGTAATATTGTTTAGATCACGTTCACATGAGGCTTAAGTACGTATAGAACGAAAATACTTCAGCGCAAAGCTTCCGGGTAAACTATGTTGAAAGTTGACCCGTCCGGCACGTGAACATAAAGATTTCTAGAACTGCTAACCCGGGAAAGAGCGACGTACAACTGACCATGCGAGAAACAACTGACACCGATATCTACTCCAGCAACACGAAAAGTCTACCCTTGAGCCTTATTAATTGTCATTGCATAACACACCGATACTGGGAATTGCGTTCTTTTAAATTAGAATGGAAAATTATTTGGTATTATGGGAATTCTGGGAATAAAGACGGTTTCTCCTGCACCGCAACCTGTTAAAATTTGAGCCTCGATTATATTTTGTTGCAACTGGGTTACTTTTAGCCGAGTTCCATTGCAAAGTTGTGGTGGTTTTAAATTTCGGAGCAGAATAATAATCAGAAAGCTTCGAACTGCTAAGCTATCGGGAGTTACACGTGTTATTGTGAGTCAATCATAAAAGATAGATATATGCTGTCGTGGGATAATTTTTATATAATTTTAAGGAGAACATTTCCGTCATACATGATTTCTGTGTAGCTTTAACCATTAAGGTTGCACTCGCGACGGAAGCTTAAAAAATGGAGTAACATTTCCCATTTTCCCAACATTTCCCTTCACTGCTCTGCTCCTATTGATTGTAGCGTGATGAAAAGTATACTATAACCAGCTCAGGAGTATGAAAAATAATTGTACCAAGTTTCGTCAAAAGCCGTCGAGTAGTTTTTGTTTCTATAACGGTTATACAGACAGACAGACAGACAGACAGACAGACAGACAGACAAAAATTTTACTGATTGCATTTTTGGCATCAGTATCGATCCCTAATCACCCCCTGATAGTTATTTTGTAAATATATTTCATGTACAGAATTGACTTCTCTACAGATTTATTATAAGTATAGACATACCAAGTGCTGTTTTAGGTTTTTTACATATATTGGACAATTGAGGTATACAAGTTAATATTGCCAGAAAGTTCAAAACAGTCAAGCCTGTCCAGTATCGACAAGTAATATTACTCATGTGTTCAACATTTTCAAAGTCTATGGTGTTATTTACATCCCTCCTTAATAAGTCAAGCATTTTAGTAATATGCCCTGGGTTGAATTCAGTTACAAATTCAAATTCAGCAAGAAAGTCCCAATTGTATACGCTTAAATGTTCTTCACACACCCGAGCATTTTGAGTGATGTACAGTTTTTGATGTTTTAGAATATTATTCTTTAAATACAATGGCACACGTTTCCTTTCGCGATTCACACAATCCGGAACAAAACAATGAGTAGTGGTATCTGGAGTGCGACTATAACCATCTAATGTAATGCTCATAACTGGTTCTCGGAGAACATTTTCAATGTCTGTACTGGCAGAACTGGGAGGCTCCGCAACAGAGCTGGATCCACTGATGATTGGATTTGGTTCTTGCAGAATATCCTCATTTTCGGTGCTGGCAGTACTCATTACGGATAATCCAGATCCACTTTCTGCAGGTGGTGGTGGTTGCCGATGAGCTCTTAACCAACAAGCATTACATACCCGGGCGTTAGACGGCATCTGCAATTGAAGTTACAATTAGTTTTAGTAATTCTAATGTGGGGAATATTTATACAAACAGAAAAAGTGAGTACAAGTACAGAAGCTGGTCAAGTTAAGCTTGAATTGCTGAAATAAGTTGATATTATTATGGTATACATTTTTTTTAAACTAATTAAAGTCAATAAAGTAGGAATAATGTATACAACAAGCAGGTACACTTACTTCAAGCGGGCTGATTATATTTGCAAAATAAATCCATTCAGCATCACCATAATTTAATTGACGAGAGCGCCTCCCAGTTCTTCTGGAAATGGATATGCCACAACATACACATACTGCATCATGGCCAAATTGACGTCCACCTATATTGCCTTCATTCCTGTTATTTGATTCATGAATTAATAGGCTAACACATTCTTGACAAAGGTGGTCTTCATCAATTACCTAAAACAAGAAAAACGTCGTATTTTAATTTATACCAGAATATGCTCTTTTTTAAGTTAATGATGTTTATAATTACTATGATATGATACTGCCAAAAACCAAGAAGATAATTGCTTGCACAAATGTGTAAAAATCAATAGTAAATACACTATAATTGGCAAATAAAAATCAGTATTATTAAACTGATGAGTAGATAACATGGAGTCTAGTTTTAAAATTATGTGTATGCAGATTTTTAGCTACATACCTGTCTGGCAATCCATTCTTCTAATACAGAGATAATTTCAAGATCCATATGGGTTGCATTGTACTGATATTGTTGTGTAATTGGAATAGCAATCCAGCAATTAATGCAGCGAGGCATGATGGTGAGGATTACCTGAAAGATAAAAACATTACTTAGTGTGGTTTCAGTTGGTCTACGGTAGGTAATCAAATTCATTGTTTTAAAAGGCAGATCTGAACACAACAGACCTTATGAAGTACTTGTTTATAGTCCATGTCTGCGACTTGATCGTTTGTTAGAATTCGTACAAAATAGATACTAACCTTACACAGCAGCGATAAATGGATGTTAATCGTGTGCAAAATCCAAGTCCGAGGGAAAAATCAGGGTCGTCAGTATCGCCGGTCGTCGAGTTTTCAAATCGTGTGCAGTATCAAAGAATCCAAATTATAAGCCAGGTCAAATAAAGATAAACTTATAAGAAGAAACTTAACAAGACAAAAATAACAAAAACACTCGCAAACAAATTCAAATCACTTGTGTCCGTTGAATATTGAATTGAATTTGACACTTGATTTGACGCTCACGATGACAACAATGACATCTAACAGAACAATGTTGCCAAAATAAATAATTAATGTGGGTTGCAATTTAACTTTTTAATTATAATTATTTAAAAATACAATAACTACGAAAGGGTGCTTTTAAAAAAAATAAAAAATATATACGAAGTATCCTTAATTTATGTACTTTCACAAAAACATAATCTCTTCCCTGTTCACAGCAGTTTCGAATAAAATCCCAGCCTCCATAGAAAAACCTAACATGTCCTTTGTGATTGCTGGGGCACTGTGGTTAAACGATTAATATGGAGCTCGACTGCCGCACACGAAAATTGCGTACATCTCAAGACAGTACGACACAGAGTAAGAATATCAGATAAACAATTTTTTTTTCATAAAAAAGCGAAATTATTAAGAGTCAAGTGTATAAATGAAATTTTGTATAATGATGATGTGCAGACTTCATATTATTATACCTTCCATTATACCAAAAACTCATTAAGCAGGGACTTATTAGAAACGGTCCCCACAATGTGGTGAGAATATCTAAAATGTGCCTTAACGAGCCAGCATCGCAACCGAGTCAGTTAATTTAATAATATGATAATGGTACTTTAAATAGGATTGTGACTTATTTTTGTAGCAGTATATCATGGCCCTTAAAAGGCCGGATGCATTATAAGACGGTTCTTCCACCAAGTTATTATAAGGAAACACAAAAGAAAAAGGGGAATGTGTACGACGACATTTTATTAGTCTTTTAAGGTTTTTTTTAGAACTTTTTCCCTTTGTACTTTTTTCGTTTACCGGAAGTACTTTCAGAAAATTCTGCTGCAAAAAAGCTTTACTATAGCATATATATTCTATCGTTGCAGGGGAAGATTGCAACAGCGTCTTTGGAAAATACTGTGAGTCAAGATGTTTGACCGTTCCTTGTAAGTGGTAAAACCATTGATATACTAAAAACCCAAGATGCACAGTCTCGAAGAAAAGTGACGATCAAAACAGTCGCTAAACACTCACCACCTACGTAGTAATAGTAATGCTATAAGTATAAAATATGTTTTTGCAAATTCCATCTTATGACAATTTTTTTAAAGTTATTTTTACAAAGCAGTGTGCGAAAGGCAATCAAATTTTACGACTGACGTTGCTCGATAGGACAAGGTCTTGAGTGGAGACTTACACCTTATACAATTTTTTTTATAAGACATTTTTGTTAGTATTATAAGTTTATTAAATTGTGTTCTAAAGACGTAATTATAGCGTAAATGTTTTTTGGGTAGAACATGTGTATATCAATGAAACAAATATTAACTGTTAAAATCGTTTATTGTTTTTTTAGTTCAATAAACCTTTTGCCGTGATATACAACGATCTTCGTCAAAAAAATTCGCCATAAAAAAATCTCTCGCCTTTGTTGGCTGACGATTGATGTCCGTTCTCCGCATCGTATTTGGTCACGAGAAAAACTAAAGTATAAATATAAGAAGTTTTTAATGAGATTGGTGTTGCGCCAAAGCAACATTCACACACACTTTTATCATTAGCATACCGCATGTCGTGAACCCATAAGTTATCCCATAATGAATCGATATACTTAAAATATATTTTTATTCTATTATTAAATTATTCCAGTATAGGGAGGGACGTTTAAAATTGTAATACTAATAGCGGAACGCGCACAATGGGCAATACTTAAAGTGATGTCGTTCAAGAAACGAATTTATCCCACTGGACTGCTATACTCGGAAGCTCAAGTTCTTACAGTTCCCAATATATATCCTCCGTACCATACTACGTAGACACAGATTGTTACCAGTAAGCCCAGATTTAATAAGCAAACGCACTGGGTTTCCCGTTTGTAAAGTTCCCAAATGTCACACTAAACTTACGTCTAGATATGTACTTTTAGGCATTAAGTTTTATGATCTACAATAGAGCAAATAAAACTATCCCAATTTAGAAGCTTATGTGACATAAGGTCAAACAAATTTTAAAACCATGGCAGTTCAGTCTTTGAGCTATGACGATATTAAAAAAATCATTTCGTTGGTATAGTAAATTAAGCTATTCAAAACACACACTCATGTTAACGCACACGCGTCCAGCCAGACACACACACACCCACACACACACGAAATTACGCACATGCACTCAAACTTACACACACATACACGTTTCTCTTCTATTTCTTTTGTTCTCAATACCATGTTACTTTTTGTTTGTAATTTATTACATAAAAATTGAAATGTGTTTTAATGTATAGCGTAGGACACTGATTCCTGTAACACAGGCTCGCTTAGCATAGGAGTCAGGGGCTTCACTTGAAAGATGTAATATTTTTATGTTCAATAAATTATTTATTTATTTTATTTATGAACATTAAAAAAACCGTAAATTTGACGACCTCTTCTCCTTCAGTATATTATATAACGTATACATATTTGCCAAAAACTAAATTAGCATTAATTATTGTAAAATAGATGTGTTTAACTTTTGGTGTACAATAAAGTTTATTTTAATCTATTCTAAATACTAGTTTTTGCCCGCGACTTCGTTCGCGTAGAGGTTGTTCCCGCGTAAATCCTGATCGCGTGGGAATTTCGGGATAAAAACTATTCTATGTCCTTCCTACGATCCTAGACTATTCCCATGCAAAATTTCATCTAAATCGATTCGCGGTTTAGGCGTGAAAAGGTAACATACAGACAGACATAGTTACTCTCGCATTTATAATATTATTAGTATTAGTATATATTAGTATGGAAAATATGGACAATAAAGCATAAACTTATTAATAAAAAATAAATAAATACAAGAAAAAAAATCGACTCCATTATTTGTTCAACAGGGTAATTTTTATTATGCGACTAAAATAAAAAAGATGCCATAATACATTGTTTTGACACTGAAAATGCGGCCATTGAAATTTGCCAATACTATGTATTTGAAATGAGCGCATAATTTTGAATTAAGCACTCATTTTATGCGGACGGTTTTGAGACGTTGAGTGTGCATCTTGGGTTTTTAGTATATCAATGGGTAAAACAAATCTCAGGTCCATACGCACATAGCCACATCCCGCAAATAGCCAGTGTAGAGAGGCTAAAATTTAATTATTGTTTCATGATGGCTCAGCGCTGAGCTGGTGAAAAGCGCTGAGGCTTGCGGCCTACGATAGAACAGCTTGCGCCCAAAAAATTTCCCTTTATTATAGAACAATTATATCGACTTGGCCGGTGGTCGATATTCAACCATTCGACTCTCAAAAAATTTATCCTAAAGAGTTGAAATAAGGGATGAAAGTTTGTATGGAAAATCTAAACCGCTTAACTAATTTTAGTGATTTTGGGAAGGAGTTACATAAAGCTACGTGGTCAAACATACATAGATAAGACGTCAGTGTACTATTTAAGTCAGTCATAAGTCATAAACATGATTTAATTATTTAGCGTTTAAATATTTTATACAGGTTTACATATAACTCGAACGAAGTAGCAGGCAACAGTTGGTTACAAATATTAGCTTTCAGCACTCTTTCTATATATAATTTCAATGTGCCAAATTTCATAGTACTCCGTCTGAGCAATTTTCGTAAAAAAAGTATGTGCTAAGTTTTTACTGCACGTTTTTTTTATAATATATAGATTTGCTATGCTGTGTGTACATTCTATGTCAGTAATGGTGTTATTCTATGGAGTCGGCGGAGCCGCGTATCCACGTTCGTCGCCTGATTAAACTGCTTGCCTGATTACGACTGTATTACATTTTAAATACACTGTTCACATGGACTGAATTGCATACGTGGAATAGGTGCATACATGTATAACGTACAACTACCGATTTTTGACGCCATACTGGGCTTTGATTTGAAATGAAAAGAAAATGAGGGGTGCTTTTGGTACGATACATGAAAAAGCGATGAGCAGCGTTGATGATAGAATACCTAAGAGATCGCTTCTTTGTAGTTAAGTGCTACATATCGCGCTGCCTGGGAATGAAAGTGTCCTCACTTAAAAATTGCAATTTGTCTATGCAAGTGAGTTTTGTATTTGTAAGAAAACATAAAAAAGATGCGAGAGGTAAATTTTGTTTGTAAGTATGTATGTAGAGGGTAATCTCCGACCTAATGATCCAATATTAGTATTTTTCATTACCTAGTAGTAAGGTGCACTTTTTGTAAGTACTATAATCCTTATTAATATGATATGATAACTCTGCCTGTCTGTGTGTTACGCAATCACGCTTATACTAATGAACCGATTTCAATGAAATTTGGTACAAGATTGTTTAAAGCCTGAGAAAGGACATTTATAATACTTTTTAATGCGAAAAAAGGGATGTAGGGGGTCGAAATAAGGGATGAAGTTTAGTATGCAAATTACGTCATTTTTAAAGCTAAAAGCTAGAAACTTATTTTTTAGGTTTTTTATTAGATATAAGTAAAATAATTAAATACGACATTCAAAGTTTCTAAAAATTATACCCTAAAGAGGTTAAATATAGGGATGAAAGTTTTTGAGTGATGACGTCAGCTAAAAAGCTTACAGCCCAGAAAATAAAAATATAGAAGAAATATAGAGAATTACGGAGTTATTACAAAATGTGAAAATGAAATCGTGGGAGAACTGCTAGTACCGTATAAAGTCGTCAGTTTCAGTGTCATGAAACGTGCAATGTGAAACAGGTTAAGTCGACGCAAAAGCAATTACGGATGGTAAAGGTGACGTGGTCAAACGAAGTCAATATGATCAAGTCGTCACGTCAACAAGCACTTTATTTCAGTATCATGTTATGAATATTTTAAGTTCTCATTATGCGATGCTCACAGTTTAAACATTTACTCAACAAGATTGCGAAACCTGAATAAAGTTTATACAGAATAAGTAACTGAATCGATTCCAATAACTTTTTCACCCTGTTATATTTTGACACAAAAATCTGTAAGAAATCTTATAAGGTGGACACCGGTCAATGCCGCCAGTGGAAAACGGTCAAGTTATCAATAAAGAGGACGCGCTTGTGTTACCATGTTTTTGCACGGATAACCAGGTAACATAAACAGCTTATAACATGGCGATCGTTTATGGTACAGTTTTAAAATAATGTACATTTGTTCTTTACATAAAAATACTAGACCCGTGTTTCGTCTAAACAAAAACTAATATTGTATATCCTAATCTCATGAAACTGATACAGGCTGGTTAAGTAGGATGCAGCTTAACTAACTTATCTCTCATTATCCTAGTATTGCGCCATTGTGTTCCCTGGGGACTAATTTGTAAATAGACGGATGTGTTGTGATGTGTTTGCAGTTTCACATTGTTTGGAGTTCAATCATCAGGCGCAATGTTTGATTGTTATGCTAATATAGATATAGAGAGAAATAAATTATGTGAGTACACGTACTGTACACACACGTAATGTATGCAAAAAACTTAGCCAGTATTCATATGCCCTTTATAACTTAAGGAAAATTTCAAATCAGTCAACATTATTAATGGCGTACCACGGATATGTATCATCTACATTACGATACGGACTTATATTTTGGGGGAATTCGCCCGATAGAGAAATGGCGTTTAAAGTACAGAAGAAATGCATAAGGGCAATATGTGGCATTCAAAGCACAGTGCACCTATATAATCACTCAAAGAGTTTACGCTACAAAAATAAAATATGCACAATACCACATAAAAAAGCTATTTTAAATAAAAAATTTCTTGGCATGGCACCTAAAATCTACAATAAGCTAACTGAACACATAAACGAAATTAAAAATATGGATCAATTTAAAAAAAAAAAAAAACTACACGATTTTCTAGTAGCATAATCTTACTATCATATTAATGATTATATGTATCATCTACATTACGATACGGACTTATATTTTGGGGGAATTCGCCCGATAGAGAAATGGCGTTTAAAGTACAGAAGAAATGCATAAGGGCAATATGTGGCATTCAAAGCACAGTGCACCTATATAATCACTCAAAGAGTTTACGCCACAAAAATAAAATATGCACAATACCACATAAAAAAGCTATTTTTAATAAAAAAAATCTTGGCATGGCACCTAAAATCTACAATAAGCTACCTGAACACATAATCGAAATTAAAAATATGGATCAATTTAAAAAAAAAACTACACGATTTTCTAGTAGCAAAATCTTACTATCATATTAATGATTATTTAAATGAAAGATGCTAGGCCTACTACATCCGATTTATTATATTAGGGAAAAATCATTAGCTTTATGTTTATGAATTATCAATTAATTATTTTCAATTTGATTTGTATTAGTTTTAAATTAGACTGTGATGTATTATTTTGAACTGAACTATATTGCTATTTGAATTATTTAGAATTTAACTTATATTTGTTTGAAATTTTTTTAAATATTTTTATTGACTTTTTATGTTTTACTTTGATATTTAATTCTTTATTGATTTTTTATTTTATTTTGGCATTTAATGTTTTATTGATTATTGTATTTTATTTCGACATTTTTTTTTTTTAAACATGGAGAACTTTATTATTCATTTAAAAACAAAACATCAATGCATATTTCTTTTTTTACCCATGTTTGCAAATTAATAAATGATTTATGATTTATGACAAATGTACTCATGAGTACACGAGTCATGTGTTGAGAATATCATTTAAAGGTTAAATGCAGACCAGCAATCGTCGGTGATAGTGTAAATGCTGCGTCTAGTACTACTAATGTCCATTTTGCAAAATAGATCTTATTGAAAGTATTAGTTACACGGTATTGCACTATTGCCGACGAAATGTATAACGTAGTCGAACGTCATCTAACAGGCAGATGCTTTGTGTTGCAATCTGTGGATAGGGATTGAGTAGTGTACCTATTTGTAACACCCTAATAAAATAAAAAGTAAATAGAACAAAGAACGTTAAGCACTCCGCGTTAAATCGGAGAGATTGTACTGTACTTGCCAAAGTTAGCCAGCTATCTTATTTTGTAACCCACGACGTAATAAGAAGGGTGTTATAAGTTTGACGTCTGTGTGTCTGACTTTGGCATCTTTGCTCCTAAATGAATGGACGGAGAATGATGCGGTTCTTTTGTTAGAAAAATGACGTGATGGTTCTTACCTACAATTTATCAAGACCTGTTCAGGTGTTTCAAGGTTGTCGGGGGTTACTTAAAATGTTTAATTTTTATAGATAATGTTTCCCTAAAAGGGCTCAAAATCAATAATTGCTTATCACTATTTAAGCTAACTAGGTATTTATGGCTGATCACACAGCGTCATCAATTATGTTTGCTGCAACAATGCTCAATTTTAAGTAGGTATCAAAATGCGCCTTTTCCCAAGTTGGTTTGGGTCAGAACTGAATGCAGCTGTGTATTTTAAGTATTTTCGTGGAGTGACTGGCCATTAAATCTCCTAAATAAAAAAAGCTTGGTTTCAAACATTTTACTTTTATTTGGCGGTCAAGTTTTTTTAAATATCGCAATTGTTTCTTAACTATATCAGATAAAAGAGAACATGATTCTTTAATATGACCGCTTCTGAAACACTGTTTATAGCCAGAGCTTACGTAGTATAGTTACAGTAACAGTAACATTCGTATAGTAAACATAATAAATTCGTCACAGGAACGAAGGTTGAAAGACTGGAAATTCGTCGCAAGTTATTTCGGATTTCATTAAATACAAATTACGTTGGTTTTACATTTTCATAATAACGGTTATAACGCTTAATAACATTACTGCCGCACGATATTTGATTGGTTTTCGTAATTGATTCATTCATATTAATGGTTTTGTTAAGGAAATTATAATTTTCCTCCTATACATGTTAATTGAGGTTAAATTTGTGTATTACGAGTATTAAAATTTATTTCAATATATTAGTTTTAATTTAATTTTTTAATTTTATATTATTATGAAGTACATGTTTTAGGTGCAGTAGAATCCGTTTATCCGTTTTTACTTTCCACTTCGAAGAGAAGTGCCAAGCACTTCATTGTTAAAGTGGGAATTATGTTAAAATTTCCTATAAAATAAACAATTTCTAATTGTTGGTAGGTATTTACTTTAGTAGAGAGAAATAGCTACTATAAACTGTATGCATCTTACTTACTGAATATTTGACTTTATTAATAAATCCATTTAAAAACGAGAAATCAATCAAAACAAAAATGAGCCACGCGCTACGATACATCAACCATAGTCACCCGAGTTTCGGTTTATGGAGAGGGGAGAGATCCGAAAATGAGTGCATGTGTTATTTATAGCCAGAGTATTATACTTAAATAGTCTTAAAACAGATTTTTTATTGTTTATAGGCCCGCGTTTGACCACCATCTCACTTGATGGTAAGCGATGATGTAGATGTTCACGCATGATGTTGACGACGTGCTTATTGCCATCTCTAAACAGTAGGCGCCCGTCGTTTTGGACACCTACCCACACGTCATGACCACAGATAACTTTAAATAAGTCAAAGAGTCATGACTCAAAACTAGCACATCATCCTCGGACTGTCGAACAGCCAATGAAAGGACCCCAAGGGACGCCATCGAAGAAGCACCAATAGCAGCAGTCTACGAAGGCTCGGTTCTTCTTCAAGACTAACAACATTCGAATCTCACATCTTCAAAACATTTAAATCAAGAACGGTTTTTTCCTGTTGTAACATACTAACTCATTGCAATAAACCATTTTATATATTGGAGAAACCAAGAAGTATCATTTCTTCTGATCCACAATCACAAATTGAAGAGGAAGGCGCCTAACGCAGAAACAGACTACTGTTTCTGCGTTTGGCGCCTTCCTCTAAGAAAGATAAAGAGGTTGCTTGTAATGTAAATTCTACTGACATTGCTAGTTATCTTCTTTTTTTTTAAAAAAAAGCACGCTTGCCTAGAATTAACCTATACACTCTTGACTTAAATACCCCCAGGTTATACCTATCAGGGAATACATACTCCGGCAGAGAATTCCACTCCATAGATGTACGCACAATGAAAGTATTCCCAAAACGTTTTGTGCGTATGGATGTCTGCCATGTAACGATAGCATATCACCGTACGTCGTGTGGTCGTGATGGAACTGGCTTGGATGGCTAACAGTGTTATATAAGCTACATGCCAGACGAAACCATTGTATCATAACTTTTTATAATTATTTATTTAAACACTATTGCAGATTTTAGATCCATGAAATTGTTAGTAATACTTACAACTATGTTAGTAATTGTTCATTTACGCTTTGCAAATACATTATTATTTATAACGAGCTTCTGCCCGAGGTTTCGTTCACGTGAAAAGTTATTTTTCAGCGAAAATTAAAAGTGCCCCTCTCAGAAAAACTTCCAAGGTCTTTCAAAGAAAATTATGTAATCTATCTCTGTGCCAAATTTAATTAAAAATGGTAAATTTGGGACAACTTATTTATGCACTGCAATGCAATTACTTTACAATAAGCGAGCCGCTAGTTTATATATGCGGAATCATCTTAGAATATTTTGTTAAGAAGTTGTTTTTGATCACCATTCATTCATAAAAAATTACAATACAGCATGTTTAGTTACATGGTGGGAATCTATTTAAACAGCCTTTTACAGTCAGCCTGGAATGGGTACTACTAAATACTGTATACAGGCAATAAAAAAAATACGATTTTTGATAATCACGGCGACGGGTACTGAACTTTTACGAGTCTTTTAAACACAGTAACCATAGAGCGCGCCTTACTGGGACCAGCAATGTTTTACACAGACAATCAATCTGGACAGAAAAGTGATAAATCTAAGAAAGTCGTAAGTTATCTGATGTTTTCTGAGCTTTAGCGAGGGAATCACAGATATAATCGATCTACAATTGCCTATTTGACACTTTACCTGACCCAAGGGCTGGCTTTTACCTTGGACAGAGGTTAAGAGGTTACAACGTAGCAATACCACCAAATTTTTGGGCCTATTACCAGTGGACAGTGGGTTCGAAATTCTGGACGATAAAACGCCAAAATAAAGCTAGAATGATTCTACAATTTAAAACCTAAACCCATTGTAGTAAGACGAGTGTTTATAAAATTTATAGCTACACAATCTACTCGACAGATTGATTAAATATGTGATCATACATATCTACGAGTATGTACATATGTTTAAAATACCGGAGTATTTATTACTAAGTTCCAAGTAGGCACACAATATATGCTAACAAGTTCTAAACGAAGCCTTTCATTGCATCAAGTTACGTCGTCTGTGGGGTGGCAATGTCAGCGAATGAATGCTTTTGCAAATGAAATATTGAGACAAAACTTAGTTTCACAGTACCAGACATAACGTTATATCACACATTTGGCGTATTTACCAAGACATATGATAGCAGTTTATATGCCTTGCGTACTCGCCATCTATAATCATTATCTTACGTCACTATCCCAAATGATGCTGAGGCCTTTAAAGTATCTCATTCAGCCATCCTTGGAGCTGGGTAATATTTTGTATTGCTACTATAAATTCTATTTGGCAATCATGGAATGTCAACACGTGTTGATAAAGCGTGTTCGATGTAGGAATCGGTTTGCCTACTTTATTTAGTATTAAATAACTATTTGGAAGGAAATCTTCTTTTAATTCTAAAATTATAGGTCAAATGGCCGGGTATGAAAATGGCCTGTAAATCAGCGTTGACTAGAGTTGTGATCATGCTGCACTGCTCAATATTCACTCCTTTTACCATACTAAAATTATTTAGTTTTTTATTTGTTGGTAATAGGTATTCGCCAAAAATATTAGTATTTCACACTTTCTAAATGCCTCCAATAATATTATGAAAGACAGGGTAATTCCATTCATAAATAGATCTGCATACATTTCCTTACTAATAAGCAAACTACGAATTGCTGATATTAAAAGCCCAGTAACTAGACTCAAGCTCCCGATAGTAAGTGAAATATAATCTATGCCCGTTATCGAACATGCGGAGGGCCGTGTAAGGGATTGGCCCGGGCGGGCGGTACTGGGCTTACGTACCCATGTACCCAATACACACAAGCTTTGTGGGCCCATCATTGGAAATGGAGATTAACAGTTACTTGCGATTCTCCAAATACAATTAAGTGAAAACAAACGAGAAGCTGGGCCCTGCTTCTTGGATTTAACCGCGCGGAATTGGGTTGTTAGTTTGTTTTACGCTTTACTTTGTGTATGTAGCTACATAGTGATATCGTTGTCTTATTGCTTTCTCATAGTGAGAAATATTACAGCTATGATTAGGTAAATAATAGCTTAGTTTTTACGATAGGGATTCTGTGTGCTCTGTAGTACTTATAATGCACTTGCTGTTAGTTATGGGTTGTGTGGTAATGGACTAACTTTCAAAGCAATAATATTATTATCTCGATAGAATATAAAATACTCTAAAATTGTAATTTAATAGTAAGCAGACTAAATAGGGCATGAAGTTTTATGGAAAATTATTATAAGTGAATGTGTCACCAGTTCACATGATACAAAAAAATTGCAATAATTTGAGATCAACCTAATACTGAAACTTATAGAAACCATCCAAAATGTACTCAGGAAACATTGCCTACCTATGTGCCCGTAGCGGTCTATCGATGGCATCAGGCATTTAGTGTTTGGAGATTGCGATTGTTTACCTCAAAATGAGTATATAATTTTACATGAATAGATGTCCAAAGATTAAGAAATAGCATGCTTTTTCTTTCCCAAGTAGAGCTGTAAGATACCTCATCTGTTTATACAGTATGTTAACTAACAGAGGGCGTTCCCGTTAACCCGCAATAGTATAGCATCCATTAATGCTAATAGTATGAATGCATGATTAAAAATACAAAAAAAAAGTATTAACTTGTATCGATGTACGAAAATACATATCTTGAAGTAGATTAAAACCGTAGACCCTACTCTAGGATTTACAGTGTCATGGGGTCTAGGCTCTTTCAATTGGAAGTGACCCATTATACATATAAAAACTAATATTAGGTAATCATATGTTTAGTTGAAAAAAGTGTTTTTTTATTTCTTTTTCAGTTTAAAGTTTTTTTTTTTTTCAATTATTCATATTATGTGTGTGTAAGAATGTGGAGCGAGTGTCTGTGTGACTACCTATGTTAAGTTTTATTGAGGCATGTGTAGGATTTCCTCAGTATGCAACTGCGTGTAGTACAGACTCAGTAGCCACTTGTTTATAATCTTTTACAAGTTTTTTTAGGAGACAGGCAACATTTAATTTATGGTTTTAGAGTCATGGGCTAGACATTAGGATGGACATAAATAGTATTAAGTCTTGTCTTAGTTTTAACTTGGATATCGTTTAAATATATTGCGTACCTCGTACAAAATCCAGTAGACCCTACTGCCGGCAAGCTAATTTATAGCTTGGCAGGTGGTATGTTACGATGAATGACTTTGTAAAATATTTAACTAAATAATTTAAACAAAAGCTCTGTAAATCCATCTAACAGAGTTTTTGCAATTAGGTAATTGATATTTTTTTCTCATTTAAAAGTTGCGTTCAACTTCGAAATAAAAAGCGTATCGAAGCATATTTCCAATGAAAACTACTGGCGTAGTGAAAACAACAGTCAGTACGAGGCGAGGTTTTTATTTTTGTTTAAAATTTATTTGTGTTTTAGTCTAGTGACGTTGTCAAAGCTGGCAGTTTGCCTGGGCCCGGGGCTGCCTGCCCCTGTCTGCCTTTGCCTGCCTGCGCCTTCCCGGCCTGCTCGTTGTGACTGACACCCGTAATTATGCGCCTCTGACGCCGCCGGCACGACAAACTTTTAATTGAACCGATGAAACAGGTTTTGGCTCTCTGTATTTAAAAAAATGTAAGCAGAAAACTTTTTACAATACATATTAATTTTATTATATTGTATTCGATGATTGGCTTTGTAGCTTACGGGGTGTGAAATAATACTTGATGATGAAGTTGAAAAGGTTTTCTCGTAGCTTTATTATGACGGTACTTTTTCTATTTTATTTCATTCATGTCATTTCGTGTTAAGCGTTCTGCAAAACTACACACAATATTGTTGGATAGAAAGGACAAAAGGACCTTTGGGTTTTCTCAGCTTCAAAATGGATTATAATATTTATTTAATAAAACCTTTCCGAAGTAAAATTCAAGTTAAAGAGATTTCTTTAAGTTCCATCTGGATGGTAATAATTTTGAACAAATGTTAAATGTAGGCGAAAAATATGTAATAAATATTTATAAGGCAAATATTTTTTTTATAAAATTCAATCAGAGCGACCTTTTTTCGTGGAGATATGTAAATTGTTTGTTGTTTCGACAGAAGCCACGCGACTCGGCTCACGGAATAAGTTATCCCTTCACTAAGTGCGGCTGAATGGCCTACCCTGTTGTTGAATTTTGTCAAATGTTTACGTACATTTATTTAACTTTTGTTTAGAATATTTGTGGAAAGGCCTTTTGGGCATAATTGGTAAGCTTTGCATATGATATTGTCGACCACGAAATAGAGAAAATTCTAGTTTTTACCGAATAATTTCCACGATTTCTCAAAATGAAGTAAAAATATTGTATAAGGCATGAAATAGGCATCAATAATACATAATATGGAAAAATTTCGGAATCAATTTGCGTAACAAAGTTAAGCTGAGAAAACGTCTCGAATGCATTTAAAGATTTTAACTAACATTAAGGGTATCGCGCGCTCCTTCCTTCTAACGTTTGGATCCTATCCAAATGTCGTGTTTTAAAAAGATGATATTCTACATCAAATATAATCTTTTCGTAAATTGTATGTTGGAAACTCAACAAGCGGGTCAGCGTCGGACGTACAGAACATTCGTACTTGCGACCGAGTGTTGGGAACCCCTGTACCAATCCAATTTGTACAAAACTGCTGTATAATCAAGTCGTTTAAATTCACATTCACCAAAAAATACAACTCTGTATTTCTATTCGTGTTTACTGTTACTGTTAACTGCGGTTGAATATTTTTGCATAATTATAGCTTTCTGACCAAAACACGTTACTATCGTTATTTTTTTTATTCCCTAGGGTTAAACTTTGGGTTAAGAGTCGGCACGAGCAACGTACGGTTACAACATAAAATGTTTTTATTGAATTAACGCCTGAGTTTCTTGGAAGTGCATTGAATATTGTATATTTTCTGCAGCCTTCGATTACTTCGTGCAGCACAAACTTTCCCAAGTCAAGTTGATCGCTGAACACTTTACTTCTGGACAATTTTCGCGCAACATTGTTGTCGCTGGAAATGTTGAATCGAAACTC
Organism: Tholera decimalis; assembly: GCA_943138885.2. NCBI lineage: Eukaryota > Metazoa > Arthropoda > Insecta > Lepidoptera > Noctuidae > Tholera > Tholera decimalis. Next base: position 25,264,088 of record OW964569.2, read on the forward strand.
TTGCCTCAAGGGACGAATATTTTCAAAGCTGCCCACGAGTCGCCATTTTCTGTAGCAAAAAGAACTAATGGAATTTAAGCTCAGTTGTTGATAACAGACCATTAAGGCGTTGACATACGTCACGACATCGCCGCTCTGGAAAAGAGACGGTTGTGAAACGAATTTCGAATCTGTCAACGTGCTGCCTGTAGTGTAGACCGGGCTTTACTGTCGCAATGCCGACGATATGACGTGTCACGTAAGCGTGAGCTTATTGTCATTTATCGGGTGCAATTTCATCTGAGAATGATTGAGTTTTTAAACGAAAAGTTCCTTTTTTATTTTACTGTCATTACTTTCTCGCTTCCTAGCGATCATTTCACCTATATGGCACCAATTTGCATGCAATATTGTAGAAAATCGAGTATAGCACACATACCATCGTTGGCTATTATGTTGTTGTATAGTGAGGTGTTTCCACACGGGTAATCAAGCCAGCTGCTAATGAACATCATTATCAGATATTTGTGCCGATGAGTAATGCATGAAGCGGGGGGGGGGGGGGGAGGGGTCGGCTCGAGGGCAGCGAGCCGAGGAAATTGCCAATTAATGTGTCCGCCGACTGCGCCCGATATTCTCCCCCATCGCTATTTTAAGATGGGGATACAGCAAGCGTTGACTAGTGTAACTATTTATTCTTAGAGCTTGCGCAAGTTTTCAGACCGACAACCTACTGACTGGTTCTAATGGAATTAGCATGAAATAGATACAAGCAACGTCGAACTTCTTGAAATGTTTAGTTATTAAAAGCAGAAAAATACAAACAAATGATAGGCAAAGTTTTACCTTCCGTCCTCCTTCTATTTGTCCCAAAAGAATGTTCTGTTCTAAGGGCAGGTTTACAATACTCGAACGGAATATTACAAAAATCATTAGTCAAACGCTTATTTTTATGACTTAGCAAGTCGTTGACATTTTATGACAGTAATTCCCCCGGCATATAGTGTGTCCGGGGCTTAACCCCCCAGATACCTTTCGTCGGGAGTAGAGATTTATTTGATTCTTTTTTCTTCTCTGAATACATTATTCTTATTTGTAAATAATTACTTCTTTCGCCGGTCCGTCCCTCGGAGATTAAGGTCGTGACTGCTTTACTTCATGTGATTATGTTACATGTATTTTTAGTGTTGTGGACCAAAAGAGGATTAGTTTTGCGAGTCAGTTTCGTTTTGTTAAAAATGCATGGAATAAGATGAAGGTCAGTCGACTAGTTCTTTCTTTTTAAAACGTTTTTAACGAGGCATGTCCAGCATTATTCACTGAAAGTTAGTGTTAACGTTTGTGGATTGTGTATTTCAATATACTTACGTCTTCTTCTTAGCGTGTCGATGGCAAAAATATTCTAAATAAATTAGGCCCAAAACTCAGCTATGCGAACTCCGCTCGCTGATGCAGACTTATATACATACTGAACGAAGTGTAATCCTACCCACATCCTGCTAAGTGTATAATTTATTTTAAAATCACATATTTCTTTATACCAAAATAATCTCGTTCTGCACCACTATGCTCACAGTAACAACTAAAAACAATATTTACAAATAAAATACTAAAGCCGCCCACAGCGAGCGAACAACAATAGAGATAAGTGATATAAATAGGGTATTACCAAACACAAGCAAATAGAAATATTATCTACACACAATAGCCAGGTAATCCACCAGCCGACAGCCGCTTTTAACGTTATACTCTTGTTTTATTCTGCTACGCAGATAGATGCGCGTGTCTGAGTGATTCAGAACAACATTCATGTCTGTCAATATCTGAGAATAATGTCGAATATTGTATAGACAAGCAGCGATACTACTGGAACATGGTATTGTGAACATTTGGAGGGAATAATTCACGTGGCTCAGTGCAACCGCCCCGGGGGATGCGCGAATCTGCCTCGCTACGGCTACGGCAGTTGGCTACGAGCCGTAGAGCCGGTGCTACGCAGCCGCTACGCCGTGCTACGAACTCGCGGTTGGGTAAACACGTGCGTCGACTCGTATTTATTTTAATTTGTGCTGTATTTATGAGTGAAAAGTTATTACCTTTTAATTTCTAAATCTTAAATAATGTTTTGGGTTGGGTAGTTCATATTGATTATATTACTTAAATAACAACAAATGAGTTATGGTGCTGAGACATTGGTTTCTGTCTAATTCTTATCATCAACTTCTCATAACACACAATGAACAAACAACACAAACGGTTCATAGATAGTATGTTACGTGAAGTTGAGTCACTAACTAGCTTAATTATTCGTTAAGACCAAACATTACTGAATAAATAATAATTCGTACAGCCATAACGTTCTTCATAATTTATAAATATCTTTCGTGTTTGCCCCAGACAGATAAAAAGTAGAATGATTAATATAAAATGAGATAGCAAGTCTTCAACGTACGTACGAACGTCTTATACATTTATGATGTTTGTTGGCTTCTGACAATGCTTGTATATCTCTTAAATCGCGCATCAAAATGATAGAATATTTAATGTCAGCAATTTTATTTTAAGTTCACATACCGCATCATTATTCATTACTTCCCATTAGGTAATTTAAAGTATCTTCACGGATTTAAAATCAAAATAAGCACAATACCAATGTTGATAAGACTAAACGAGTGAGAATCAGTGAACAATCTTGGGCAGACTTTGACATTGGTTTAGAGACAATGTACTCCTCGATGTGGTTCATGAGCATTGTGGCCCTTCTGGTGGTAGATGTCAGGACTGGAGCGTTGCAGGAAGGAGGTAAGCAGAACTGCAACCATAAATTATTTTCCGTCTATGAAATTAGATTTATTTATTTTTCTTTACAGAATCGTTTATAAAGCTATTTAAGTAACATGCTTTCTATTGTGTTGATGTCAATTTGGAGTACTTACGCACTAGTGTGTCATGATAACCCAGCGCTTCAAGCAGTTTCACTTTACTAGTGAAGAAGCTGGTTGTATTGTTACGATCACTTATTATTGCATCAACTTGTCAATCATCATCATCTATTTAGCCTTCACCCAACTGTGCTGGGGTTGACTTCCAGTCTAACAGAAAGTAGCTGAGTAGATAGATAGATAGATATATAGAATACTCTTTATTGTACACCAATAATTTAAACAAACACTTGATTTTTTATAATTGACCCATTGTCATGTACTTGTATTAAGTTGACACTCTAAATTAAGATCACTATTTGTATATAAATAACTAGTGGCACTCTCACAAAAAATGTGTCATTGTACTAAGTGTGTCATTTCTAAGCACTAATCCCCAAAACACAGGCCTAGGCCTAGTTTGGGAGTTAGCACCAATTTTTGTGACGATACATTTATAATAACTTTCTAAAATAATTGACTGTGTTATTTACTAAATGTGTAGCCTTGCTTAGTGTCTAATAAACATTTTTATTTTATTTTATTTATTTACAATAATGCAAAAAAAAATGGTTACAATGGCGGTCTTATCGCTGATAGATAGTACTCGTATTGTAGTGGGCTCGCTTCTATTTAACCTTTTTCATTCAATCTATGTTGGGGTCAGATTTTAGTCTGACCAAATGTAGCAGAGTAACAGTATATTACATGGAGCCACTGCCTATCTGATATTTACAGCCTAGTAGCGGGGTAACACGATACCCCGTGAAAGGACTGGTGTCAGATTTGGAGATTCTGACTACTGACTAAACGTTACTACTGAAAAGACGTAAAAATGAGAATCCGGGTCAATGGTTTAACATATTTTTCAAGGCATAGAGAAATCTCCATTAATTAAAATGATTACTCATTCTCGGACCAACCTCTGCTAGGGTTGTTTACCTTGAAGATTGACTTGTACGGTTGTTATTATTTCATCAAACTCTCTTGTCAAATATTAGTTAAATAAATCCATAAGTGTCTATAATACGGGCCTCCTGTCTGTGACGAGGATCGTACCATTAACCACGGTGCCGGTAGGTAGAAAAATAATTATAAACGAAGTGTGTGTGAAGGAAGGAGTGGAATTCCTGATAATTATAACATGGGGGTCGTTAAGTCAAGAGTGGATTGATTACTTCTAGTTAAACGTACTTCATCTTCGACTACATCATTGTCTAACATCAAATGAGATAGTGATCCTGAGACGTGAGCCTATAATCAATTTTTAAAAAATTAGTCAACCCAGTAATGCTCTAGCTTATTCTCAACGATATTGGAATCGGCTTCAAGCTTAACAAGATTTTCTGCCTTTTGACTGCCAAAAAGATCGTCTAAGACCGATCAACTGACGATGAGACCAACTGCTTAATGTGCTTTACGAGGTCTAAAGGAAATTTGGTGTAGTAGATTTTGTCACTCATTCACAAACTGCCCTCGCTAAGGTACTTAGTCGCTTAATTAAACACGTGGGTACCTATTACCGAGGTCCTTGCCCTACGGACTACCTTGACTGAAGTATTATACTGGGTACTATAGTGTTGCCTGATTGACATAATGTTCTCCTACTTGTCGTGTTGATAGACTCAGGTTTTGAAACCTTGGGTAGTCCACCACAGTACTTGATCGGTTATTATTGGCCACGTCAGCTCATGGACAGTGTATATTGTCTTTGGAATAGATCTTTGCCCTACATGGCCAGTTTTACAGCGGGTATGCTAGACCGGCAATTAAAAAAGTGTAAAGGAAGGAACACATATTTTATTTATTAAACACTACTTTACAAAAAGTTTTGACATACACACAGAAAAGCCTCTTAGGGCTTGGCCATCTATTTGCTCGCCACTCGTAATTAATACAATAATTTATTCGTTCAAATTTGGTACATATAGCTAAAAATATATAATTGTTAATAACATAAAGTAAAAAACATCATAATTTTTCATAATGCTCTGCTAACTAATTTGTTTGTACACAAACATTTATATTTGTACTAACAACTTTTCGAATTCGTTTTCTATAACGTTTGCAATTCTGGGAGTTTATTAAAATAAGGTACTACATACTCAGACAATCACAGGAATATATTATTGTACTTTAGTAGGAAATTTGGCATATATACATCTTGGATCCTGCATTGGAGACGTACATAACATTTAATCACGATGAACATAATATTTAATGAAGTTTGACATAATTTGCGACATTCACGCGCAAGAAAAATATCATCATTTTTGGCGTTAGAATAACCGATAAAATTATACCTATTTCTCCCATTCAACAGCGTTATGTGTATATGACGATATAATAATAATAATGCACTTGGCTCCGGCCCGTGCCTATAATCCCCACAGAGATGGGAGAAATGCAAAGCATAAAGAGAAATAATAATAATAATCTTTATTTGGAACACAGCCATAAAATTACATGTGTCTTAATATCTATCTATATATACATATCTCTGGTGCACACTAGTTTCTTGCGTAAATTGAATGTGCAAAAGCATTGCTAAGTCCTTTGTGCAGGTGGTAACCACAGTATTGTCTAAGTAAAAGAAAATCTGTATACTGAAGTCGATTATGCTATAGACAGTGTCATGGTATGAGCTATTGTGATTATTATTTATTTATAAACATTTATTACGTATCACTTATAAACTCAGCCTCACAAAACAGTAGTAGTGGTTTGATTGTGGAGTTGGTGAGTCTCGATACACTCATTTTAAAACTAAAAAGATATTTATAATTTTTATTAGCTAGTGATTATCAAAATGTCAATAAACAAGAGATTGCTGTCGTGACATTTCAACAGCGTTTACCATAACAGCAAATAAGTGTGGTGTCATTTGTTCACAAACTATGTTGTTAACATTCTTTACTATGTTGTTTAATGTTTTGTAAAGGTAATTTCTATACAAACTTTCATCCCCTATTTCAACCCCCTACAGCCCTTTTTTCGCATTAAAAAATAGTCTATGTCCTTTTTCAGGCTCTAGACTATGTCCGTACCAAATTTCATTAAAATCGGTTCGGGAGTTTAGGCGTGATTGCGTAATACACAGACAGACAGAGTTACTTTCGCATTTATAATATTAAGTATACTTATTTGACGCTATCGCTTTTGCCATGCTACCGCTGACAGAATGCTACTTGTTTATAGCTTTTGCTTACACGAGATTGCTTACGTACTTACCCGTAGTGATATTTATGCTTTCTGGAGGCAAAGAGATATCACACCACTTAGACCCAAACTTCGCGTAAGAGATAAATTATTATTGGATAAATCCTATAACACTTTGCTAGATTCGCGGAACCTAGGACCTCAGACTTAACCTTACGTATAAAATTGATAATTAAAAATCATGTATAGAGTGTAAATAAGATTCAGAAAGTTTTTAAATAATACAATATGGGATCTCTTATTCTACTTCTAATTTCAGAGTGCAAAACTGGTTTATAGCTGTGCATCGACGTTGGATGCTATGCAAGAGAGTAGGTATGCTTTTTTTGGTATTTGCCGTTAAGGCATTCAAAGTCTTGGCAGGAAAACCAACAATGTTCATCATCTGATTTTATAACGTAGCGGTTGTGGTTCGCGGTTCAGCAACTGTTTGTACATACAACTACGGTGGAATGGACGATAGATCAATCTATCTATTTCTAGTACCCATTTCCATTCTGGCCAGAACTGTTTGCAGTTCTGAAACGTTACCATCTTCCAATCAAACTACTGACCCTCAGATTGCAGATCAAACTTATTTCGTTTTCATGGTTTTAGTTTGAGTTTTACATATTCCAGTAATAAATTATTTTCGTAGGTAACTGGGTCTGGAATAAAAATATATTATTCTAGCTTAGGCCTATAAGTTCGCTCACATCAAAAGGTTTCATTAGCGATGGTAAAGAAGGCTTTACTTGCTGATAATTGCATTGGCAAAACACTATACTCAAATCGGTGTGCATGTTCGCCTCAGATATTTACCTACATTGTTCTCATTCGATTTGACAGTGTAGATTATAAGGACCTTAAAAGAGATTAGAAACAACGCAAAAATTAAGAGGTCAGCTTTTAATTTTTTTGCGGTGTTACTTCTTAGGTGTTTCTGCTTCTTCTGAAGCCGGTGTCTCCTAATCGACTTCGTCTAGTTTGACTTAAAGGACAAAAATAAAAAGCAAATGTGTTATTTAATAACCAATTTGCAAAATTAATATAATTTACTCATAAAATAAAACGTTCTGCCCATCCAAGGTTGTATGCAAGAGCTGTGTACGATAAGACTGCCCAGTGTATACTAGTTACATTTTTTATATCCATAGAAATATTGTAAGGCCCTAGTTTTTCAGCTTATCTATTACAAACAAAAAACTAATCATTCCTCCTTATAATATTAGTATCGATGAATCTATTTGTACACGCCTAGGTTGCAGTCGGATCGTGGAAGAATTTCCGTGCGGCCAAAATTATACTTGAGTCTTTTTATCTTCGTACCTCTTTGTGCAATACAGACGTGACTTTATGTTATATCTTTTTTTCCTAGTTTTAGTTCTATAATTATCTAACAAAGCAAACAACAGACGTACACTATATTGCCCGTTTCCTGCAATACCGGTCACCTACAATTTTGTTCATTGGATCCACTTTTAGTTTTAAAGCAATTCAGTGCACATCCCGCGGAAGGTATTCCGCCTTTATCTATAGTCAAGCAAAGTGAGGCCAATAATCCCCGCTCACAGGGGCGCCTCGGGTTTCCTGGTCCGGTCTATACATACTAAGGAGTTTTCTATCACGACGGCTAAGAGAACTCCCTGACTCGACTGTTAACTATTAAATGAGAGGAAACTTCTCAATTATTGGTAGCTGTTATAACTCCTTGGTGTTATTTTATCTGAGAAGAAATAAGTTGTTTAATTGAAATGTTGTTGGCAACGTTTGTATTTGCTTGTAGAACTTTTCTTAAGCCGATATTCTAGAATAAGTTCAGCTCGAAATCTATTTTTAATACTCTGTAATTGGACCTGGATTTGAAAAACGCTGTTTTTAAATGAGTAGTGTTTGTCCTTAAAATTTTTATAATTTGATCCTTATATAGTGGATTGGTTTTGGGTGACATTCTCGCTGCCGCTTATTTGTATCAGAGCTGGGTAACACAATGATATCGGGTTAGGATTACGATACAAATGATCAGTGTAAAGACTATTCAATGGAGTTCGAATCCAGTGCACCCTATAAATAGGCATGATGCAACCGAGCCGCATTTGATTAAATTCCGAACTAGATTGGTTTAGAATATAACGGGAAAGAACAAAAACAGGAACAGGATGGCTTGTGTTCAGAACTAACGATGCATCAAACTACGTGTCATACCGGTGCGGCAGCGGTTTAGAAAACAAGTTTTCATAACGAACTCCGTTGTTTGTTTATTTTAAAAATTTCTATGTTGGTACCGCACCGCATAGGAAAATTGTACGAGTGAACGTTACCTGGTCTGCGGTGCGGCAAGCGGGAGGTGGGGGGGAGGGCGCTGGAACAAGCCGAACAACCCACTTCAAAGGACGCACTTTGCTGAAAATTTTATTCAACTCGAGTTTGAATCAGAAGAGGAATTAAAACAAAATGTCGTTTTACGACGTTTTACAAAGTTTCCCTTTCTTTTAACTGATTGGGACGTTTTATTTGAAATGTTGATCGGTAATCGATTAATTTTTCTCTTTGTCTAGAGCGAACTCGATTTTATAACTTTTCTGAAGAGAACGGGGACTTTATGATTCAAAAGACTGCTTCGACTTAAAGCATATTGTTAGCAATTCTATTGACTGACAATCTATACCGGATTTCCTGTAAGCGACACCACCGATCTGTAGGCTTGATATCAAGGCTCAAAGGCTGTAAAGTGTTATTGGGTTTTCCGTTGAGGATATTTTTAGTTGAAGTCGTAGATTTGAATTGTGCGTGGTGTATCGTTACGTGTTTGGTAAACAACATCAAAGCTTCTTCCTTACTAGATTTTTGTGCAATTTATTTTTATCAACCTGAATCTCTTTAGTAAAAATCATTTCATGAAAACATCTAATCTTATTTTCATCGCAGGTAAACGTTCCAGTCGAACACGTCCCAAAATAAATAAGTTGTTAGAGCTCAGGAATGAAAGACGCGTTCAAAATTGCTTTTCCTTTCTGGTTTTACTCAAAATAACTGAACACATTGTAATAGGAGTTCCAATGTTACAATTTCCGGAAATCAAATGGGTTATTGAATAGGACAGGGGCCCCCATGTCTGTCTGTCTAGCCGGCCGATGTTTTATACCCACTTCGAGAAAGGGGCGGAGCGGTAAATACTGTTCAATTTCAAAGTTCGCCCAGTCGACGCCCGGGGGCAAAAACTATTCATATGTTGAGCTATACTCTTAAATTCAGCATGGATCTACTTAGATAGCAAGTTTTGGTGGAGTTATATCTATAATATTTATATTATTTAATAGATTATAGAGAATATGTATCGCCAATTGGTTGTATTGAAGAACAGTGGTGGACCAGTAGTTACAAGCAGGACTTACGAGGTCGTAGGTTTGTACTCGTACGTGTTCGAATTAATTCAATTCGAAGTAATTGATTATTGACTTTAATATACATAGTTATGTACTAAAATACTTAAAATACAAACTAGAATAAAGCATAAAAAAATTGATCCTCAACGCTGTCGGCTGGCAACGTACCCAAGGCTGTGAGCACACGGAGCCCATGGTCCGAGACTTTCGACCCCAAAAGGCTCAAAAATATAGTTATCACCGAGATGACTATATTTACGCCACTTGAGGTTTTCCGCAGCCGCAGCGGGAGCGCCAGCACAACATGATGAACTGGGAAGATGGAAAGTAATTTAATTTAGTTCGAAGTAATTTTCAACATCATCACTGCCCTCAAAACGATGAAGGAATACATAGTGAGGAAATCGGCGTGTCCTAGGACCGAAAGAAAGTCCGAAGACATGCGACACACACCAATCTGCACTGGGCCTGCGTGCTGGATTGCGGCCCATTCCCATTCTCCTTAGACAGGAGTAGCGTTGCCAGGCGTCCGGATAAAGCTGGACATAGTTAGGCTTTTGTCATTCACGTCCGGCAAAATGAAATAATGATGTTTATTTTGCAAATAGGTTATAAATAACACTTTCACACGTCTTTTTTTCGTAAATGTAAACTAGATGAGGCCAGTAAAAAATAAACGGTGTCAGGCTTTTGTTAGGTTTTTACATTCAACTAATCGCCTTGCAAGTCGCACTCTGGAAGCGTGACTCGCGAGATAGACCGATTGGTCATTCGATTTATTTTTATTTCATTAGTAAATAATCAAAAATACCTGGGCATAATTATCAAATATGTCCTCCCACCCCGGGCAGGGTGGGAGGGACTGTCAGACTTTTACTGACTAAAATCCACGGTGTTCCTTCAATAACCTTTTATGTACCGGGGTCACGGTAATGGGATAAGTCCCACGACCCCGGCAGGCTTCGGCCCTCTGCAGAGGGGGCCTCGTCATGTTGCTGATGCTCTTTGAGGCGCGCGTGGAACACAACGCGCCGTCGACCCGGGCATGGTCCATGGTCGGACAGCGAGTTGCCCTTTACTCGCTGTCCGCATGCCCGCGCCTACGGTGGCCGGAGATCGTCGGCCGACGTCCGACGGCGTGGGCGTCTACCACTGCGGCTGGGCTGGAGGGCGGACGCCATCCTCTCCCTCACGCGGCCCGCCTCCTCCTTCGGAAGCATGACTGCTTCGTAGAAGGAGGCGACCGCTTCCCACTCCCTCTCGCCCCGCAGCATGGCCTCGACCAATCTCGGGCGCGAGAGGTCTCCGCCTATAGCCACCGTGAGGACACGTCGGTGCTCTGCCCAGGCGGGGCAGTCTTGCACCGTGTGCTCTACGGTGTCCTCAGGGCGACCCTCGCAGTGGTGACACCCAGGCGTTTCCTCCTTTCCCATCAGACACAGGTACCTCCTGAAACTTCCGTGTCCGGTGAGGACCTGCGTCATGCGGTAGGTTAAGACGCCGTGACGCCGATCTAGCCACTCCTCAAAGAGGGGTCTTACCGCCGCAATTGCGGCGTGCCCGGCCGTCGGTTGCGACAGTCGTTCCCTCCATACTGCCCTGAGATCGCGCCGGAGCTCTTTCCACCGCGCCTCGACTTCTCGAGGCAGCGGGGATACGCCCCGGCGCTGCGCCTCCACGCGCCATTCATAGACGCGCTGGAGGGCAGTCGCCTCCAGATCCCAGGGCAGCAATCCGGCAAGGAGGTTGGCCGATTCGCCGGCGATCGTGTGGTATCCCCGGATTATTCGGATAGCCATGACCCTCTGGCATGCGACCAACTTTAGTGGTCGCGTCCGGATGCACAGGGCCCACACTGGGGACCCGTAGAGGGCCATGGACCGCACGACGCCGGCGTACAGCCTTCGGCAGGAGGCGTTTGGCCCGCTGAGATTAGGCAGGAGTCGCCTGAAGGCGGCTGCTGCCCGGTTCAGCTTTGGGGCCAAACTCAGGAAATGCTCCCTGAAGTTCCACCGGCTGTCGAGGACGAGTTCCAGGTACTTCATCGTCCTCCCGACGCCGATGCGAACCCCCTCCACCGTTATGTGGGATTCGGACCGTGGCGCGTTCCGACCGCCATGGAAGCACATGGCCTCTGTCTTGTGCAGCGCCACGCCGAGTCCCAACTGCCGGATCCTTTGAACGACTGTCGCAACCGCTTGCGTCGCCAGGTCGGCCGCCACCTGGTGCGACTCTCCCTGTGCCAGGACGAGCGTGTCGTCAGCGTAACATATTACGCTGACGCCGTCAGGGAGGTCGCCGCGCAGCACCCAGTCGTATCCGATGTTCCACAGGGGCGGCCTCAAGACCGATCCCTGTGGGACACCGCACGACATCTCTCGCCGGTTCCACTCTCCCCGGTGACCGGGGTAGATGACGGCTCTGTCCGTCAGGTAGTCCTCGACTATGCGACGGAGGTAGGTCAAACTGGCAGGTCTGTCCGGCTCGTGTAGGTTTGGCGATCTGGCAACCATAGACAGGAGGCCTATATTCCAGCAGTGTGAACTGATTGCTTTTATGATTGTGTAATTGGTTAGCAACAACTAATTTGTTTGGGAACAGTCATGATAAAATTTTTCCTTTTGTGATTTAAACACAATATACTCGTATCTGATGTCGTGTATATTGTGTATTTGTCCATACCTGCCGCCAAAATTTATGAAGATGTCGCTTAGTTGGTTGAGTAATCTGCTGGCTCTGCAACATTTAACATATCCTGGTTTATGAGATTATACGGTTACTACAGATCATAGATAATATACTGCTTAACTTAGTTATTAAGCACAATCTATGATTTTCTCTTTTTCAAGAAGGACTAGCAATGTGGGTAGAATTGACATTACTAGCAATCTTATTAACCCCTCCAGTAAAGTTAAATAAGCTTGTGTTTGGAGTGGATTCACGGCAATAGTGTGTAATAGGCAATAAAAGAGTTCGAACCCGCGATCTCTCGATCTTAAGTCCGACACCATAGCCGCTGTCTGACTATTATCGCTTAAAAATAGAAATGCTCCAAAGTGGCCACACTCGTAGATGTTGTACAGCTATCACAACTAAATGGACCACTAAAACTAGATGTTTAAAATGTTCTAAATTCCATATTTTACCAGAGTAAATAAAAATTCAAATAAAACTAGTGCATTTAGAGGGGCCGCGACAACTATCAATATATCAGGACAGTTAGTTTCAAGCTATTTAATTTTTTGTATTTTTGTTTAAAAGTTTTACGCTTTCAGATAGAATTATCATGTACATAAACCACGAAAACATTTGTTCGTTCGATTAAGTTGAGTATTGAGAATTGTGTCTATGACCCGTAGCACAGAAGCGAATCGCTCAGCCTCGGCAGTCGAGCTATCTACATCATAACGGATCGCTACACCTACAATGAATGACCTAGTTCTCCATCTACGTGCGTCTTCATATTTTAAAACAGTTTTCATGAAATTAAATTCTTGGGTCTCCTTGTTTCATCCTTGCCAGTTTATTTCGAAGGAAGTTTCATACTGATATTCATCGTAGAAGTATGTAGGTCACTTTTTACTCCAAGACATTACCGCCTTTCTAAACTACGTTTGACAAAGAGCGAACGCTCTTTTATGATAGCTAAACATGCCATAAACATCTTAAACGCAGTCTGACCACGCGGTCGTAAAACGGGTACTGAAAGGAGAAAAGGGCATTTAATGAAATAATAACTTAAGATATAAAGGCAAAGATAAAACTCTGATCGGCGCCGCAGGGAGGCTGTTAACTCCGTTCAATCTTAGTTCGCCTGGAGGCTGCAGGATGGAGCTAAGATCCTTTACATTTACTGTCTATAGCACATAATTCGATTTGTAGGAAGATGGCTAGGAAAATAAATGTGTTCTAATAATGAAAAATGTCCACTTCTTTAACTATATAGATACTTTACACTTGTAGCTGTAACTTTATATGGATAATTGATAAGAGGTAGTTCACTTTGATAGAAGGGCCTGTTTTATTACCTACGATTATTTTTTCCTAAATAATATCACATATCCAAAGGTTGTCTGTAAGAGATCGCCCTGTGCGATAAGACCACCCATTGTACACTGGTTTTACTTTTTGTATCCATGGAAAAATTGTGAGGTGTAAAGTATATGATAAATAAATATACCTCCAAAACTCTAATCACGTCCAGATTTTGGCTGAATTATGACAAAAAATTGTCTTAAAATATTTTCATTTAATTTTTTCAACAAATTGAGTGTTTTGCTGTTCAATGATTAAACTAAAAATACAGCCTCGCATTTTTGCGGTCGATTTTTCAGTTACATTTTGTACGAAGGTAAGTTACTTTTTTGTAACATTTGTGTAACTTAATACCGTTGAAACAACACCTTGTCTACCAAACGATCAAGCGGTATTTGTTGGCAGTAAAAAAAGCATAACAAACACCAAGTACTGAAAAAAACACAATATTTTCGTAGTTTGATATAAAAAATATTTGTGGTATCGAATATATGCGCCTATTACTAACCTCCAAGTAATATAAAGCCAAAAGAACTCCCGAAGTCTCGGAACATACTTATAACGCCTTCATACCGCTGGGTCATGACCGACGCGTTTATTTACACCACGACGCTCAACATACAGGGTGACATTTAAGACAAGGGCATTTGAGACAATATATGTACATTATTATAAGGACCCTTGATTACTGATATGCAAAACGAAATTGGAATGACATTATTTTTTAACCTAAGAAGCAAAAATAACTAAGCATGTAATTGAAAAGTGACTATATATCTTTTTATTGCGGCTTTACTCCTATAACCTAACCCTCAGGAATACAGTATTTTTCGAAGTTAAACGTTACCTATTCTGGCTATGCGTGTAAGTAAAGCTTTGTAAAGTCGTAAAAAAACGAAATATCTATAGATCGATTTCCAGAAATTAGGTACGCCCTAATAATATTTGATTGCGTTTATACTTTTTTCATTGATTTACAAAGTGAAGATAAATCGGCACTTTTTTTGACGTCACAAATCGGTCTGTAGTTAGTCTAGACCAATAAGATACTCAGTCGGCAAACTTCGGGAGCGGTCGTATGCACGGTGTACTAAAAATGCCATGTTTCTTGTAAAGTGAATGCATATTATGCAAACGTTAGTACAGCCCTTCCTTTGCTGTTGAAATCTGTGATCTTATAGTCGATACAGTTTGTGAAATTTAACTCTAATGATACTTTTTTGAAACAAAAACTCATTACCTTTTAAATAAAAACCGAATAAAATTCCTTCATAATGCTATCGACTGCTTTGTTTAGGTAGATAAATTTAGACATCCAAGCAAAGAGTGTGCAACTAATTGGGTTTTCTATCGTTATGAAGATAAATGTTTAAATAAATGTACCTAAAGTAAATGTACCTAAGCCTAACTATAAGTTATATCTGCTAGTAAAATGTGTCAACCTACCCTAATGTAACTGTTTTTCCACTTCTACCCTGCTCTAACATCACATCTGTAACCACAACATTTATGTATCCTTTTATAATCTCATGTGAAGAGAAATAAACATTTTATATTATTATTATATTAAATACACGTTTCAACTCAACATCATTGTACATGTGTTCACCCTGTACACTACAACTGTAAGTAGTTGTGTAGCAGCATGTCGTGATCAAAGTTAGGAAGGGTTGTGCACACCGCAGCGCATAAACCCTCATAGTTTGTTGTTACGGCCGCGTGTGACAAGCCGAACTTTCGACTTCGCCTGACTTACGATACGACTGCCTCTCAGCAATTACTTACAACTGATATTATTTGAGTTTGTTACCGACTTCAGTTTTGTATACGACTGTTTTGGAGTGGGAACATTGACATAACGTATGTAGCTATCTTATATTTCCTGAAGGTTGTTGATACGTAAGTACCTAGTACAGCCTTTTTTTCCGGTGGGAAAATTATTTAATTACTTCTTCCGCTCTTGGTGAGAATCATTTAAAATGACCAATTTGACAAAAATGAAATAAAAATGAAAATGTAACAAAAATGAAACGCGTAACAAAAAATAACAAAAATGAAATATTAGGGCTCGTTTACAATGCACATTCATAGACCGACTGTTATTTATGTTATTGATTTTGTATAAGGTATTCCGCAATTAAACACTTTATATTTCTTTTATCATTTGATTTATTAATTAATTAATTATAGGAGATATATATGGAATTTTTTCACAACAATTTTTGACAATAAAAAGATATCAACGTAATAGTTATCAGTCAGATTATAAAGTTATTAATCTAAAATAAATCAACAACATAAAAATAAATAGACATTTTTGTCAACAGTATCCATTAACATAGAAAAAGGGCAATATAAACAAACTTCTATATTTTCTAACATAATCGTACGCGACATTATTAACTTTTGTAAAGTCAACACTGATCCAACCGACGAGTACATCAAAATAAATCCTTTATGATAACTTTTTAACAACAAGAATCCTATTTCCTTTAAACATAAAAAAAGATGTTTAAAGGAAATAGGAAGGTTAACAGGTATTTAAAATATCCAGACATTATATCCTGTCATGAACACAATGAAAAACATGATATAATTATGTATTATGAAATTATCATCAATTTAATAATAAAAACCATTTTATATAAAAAAAACAATGTTAAACATCACTTTCACTTGAACCAGAAAAAATGACTTTTTATTTGATGATACAAAATTAGATGCTTCTAAGTGAGCATGGTACACTTCAACCTTGGCACCTTGACCAAACATCAGCCACCGAAGCCACTTTTACTTGCACTAGGCTACGGACGCAGGTCCACGGGTACGCACCTTTCTAAGACGTATAGGGAAGCCCACGCCTATCTCCCCACCTTGAACTGCGGGCGGGGTCGCCAAGACTAGTCCAAGACAGTGGAAGTCAAAGTGCACCCGCAGCTCCCGACCCATGTGTGATGGTATTGGTTGTTACAAATCTGACAGATCCTTCCTTCCCAAGGCGGAGGACATCCACGAGGATTTTCAACACGAAAAACAAAAGCTTCTAACACGAAAATCTAAAAATTATGTACTATTACAATATGAACGTAACAAACAGAAAGAGAAACGGACCCATATTATATACAAAAATACACTCAAATATACAAAAAGAAAATGATTAGATTCATACTCTAATAATAAAATTTTATCAGTAATGTGATTGCGACTAGTTCATTTTTGTTTTTTCATTTTTGTAACGCAACTAAAATCATAACAAAAATGAACAACCGCTGTGCTTTGAAAGTAACTTCAAATATGTTAAGCCAAACAGAAATCACAATGAGTTCTAACCACCTAGCATTTCAATAAATGTCATCAATAACGTGTTCAATTGAATAATTATATAATTGTTGTTTGAAACAAAACAAAAGTGATAAATTAAAATTGGAATTTTGCTCGCCAACAAAGAATTACGCATCATTCGCTATTTTCACTTGAGAACAAAATGGCCGACTCATATTAGATTCTGGCATGTGATTAGCTCGTTATAGTTTGAGTGCTGCCATTTTACAAATTCTATAATTTAATAATATAATTTTATAATTAAATACCGTAGCTATTATATTTATTTAGATCATTTTTGTTACGCAACCCGTGAAGTGGACAAATTATTTTGTATGAAGATTATCCGAGTTCAATGAAAACAAAAAAGAAATATAATGTGTTTATTATGGGCAATAGTTATATTTTGTGTAGCATAGCTAGATAATATATATCAGAATATTAATAGGTGCTTCTTATATAGTAAAAATAATTTTGTATAAAATAAGGGATGTGGACAAATTTTGCGATCAAAATGGTTATTTTAAATGATTTTCACCCTTCTACTGACTAAAAATTCACCCAGTTCATTCAGTTGCCCTTGAATTTCAGGACTGCGGTCTTTCTTTAGAATATTTCGCGCAACCTCGGCAGGGTATCTAGGCCACCCTATAGTGACGAGCGTAAAGATATATTACCATTAAATGAATGAGATGAAAAACTCAGAAAAAAATACAATACCTTAATATTAATAAAAGGTAAAGTGATTAAAATAGCATCAACAGGGGCTACAGCCATTCTTAACTCATCTGATATCCCTTGGACACAATTATTATTATTTATTATTATTATTATTTATATTAATTTTTATATTAATTGGATAGTCAGTTGTCATAATGACTGACATATACAGGGCTTTTGGCAATTGTATGCGGCATCTTGGTGCTTTCGGATAATTGTTCTCTAGCTTATCGAGAGGTGTTTTAAGAGATTTTCATAGCATCAATTTTACGAAGCTTATTTTCCTCACTATCCACTGACCCGCACAGAGCCTGCGTAGTGGATTATGGCCCATTCCCTCTCACAGAGTGGAGTTCTGTGTCCTTGCAGTGGGAACATTAAATACTGAATTATTTATTGTTTATTTAACTATTTGTTATTTTCCAAAGTAACGGGTAGTGTGTAAGCTATTAATTATTGAACAAGAGATTTATTCGTTCGTGAGATTTCAGAAAAGTATAAATTCACGACCCAAATTAGTGTGCACTGTTAGCCATTTTGAGTCATGTGGTAAAAATCTTTCAATGACGTTCAAATAGTAGTCAAAATAATCCCCAACCTAGTCCCCAAGTTATTAAGATAAAAATCGTTTCAAATCGGATCTGTACCATTTCATTTGAAGGAAAACGTTCAACTACTAATCCTCCTTTTCTTAACATATTAACATTAATGTTAGTTGTAATCCATTGTGATGTGGTAATGTGCTTACCCTAGTTGTAAAGGTTCCCTTTGTCCCTGTCTATCTCCTGCTCTTCGGTAAAGAAGTATACATACTCCTTCAGTATTCTCTTCTCAGTTGTTTTGGAAAAGATCAACATCATTGACGAGCGAGATAAGCTATTTTCAAACACGTGCATTTACGAAAATATTGAGAAAATTAACGTCTATATGTGTTGTTCCCGTATTACAAACAAGAGTACTTCAACTCCCACCTACTTATGTAGAAACCTTTAACTTGGTGTTTGACCTGCTTTGTATATCATTGTGTATATACACCTGTGCTTATAAAAGCTTCTCGTTTTTATTGTCTCTGGCGCGACTCCAAGTCCCGACAAAGCCTAATCGAATTTGCTCGATATGTGCACTTCAACTCGTAGTAAGATATTTGCAGTTTGGAATTACATTTGCGCTGGAGAAATACACGACAGTTTTTACTTAAGAGTTCAGCTTGTTTGCGTATTTTGGCTAGACTCCTGGTCAAGTAGTAATTGCATACAGGAATACTTAGGGTAAATGCTAATTACTTGATTAAGACCCGTACGTGCTTAGTTTCACTGTATTTTCAGAGGTAAACATTTCTAAACTATTACTATTAGTATTGAAAACAGTGATTAAGTAAAATGAGGTTTAAGGTTTAGGGCGCTGTCAAATCTGATTAATTTTGCGAGTTAATTAAGTGGCGAGTCGCGATGCTATTTATAGGTACGAACAGCGTAACTTATAGGTAGGTAAGTATTGTGAAGATGTAGCGAGACACCGTAAAGTAATAAACGTATTTGTATTTGAGATAAGATACATTCTTATATATAAAGTGAATAATTTTTTTTTAACACGCTTGTGGCATTGAGTCCCCTATGTTTATTTGTCGTAAATTGGCATGCGTGATTTTCTCTTTTAATCCACATAGAAAATTAACCATATAATTATAATATTGGTATATATACCGAAATGGATCCACTGCTCTAGCTGTCATTGTATCTATATTCTATTATTAAAGCGAATTATTTAATGAGTTTTGTTTTTTATTTAAATAAAACTTAGATACCGATATCCTAATCCTAGAAGACGATGATGATAGGAAGCCCTAATATTCGGACCTAGGAAATAATGTATTGGTTGACGCGCAAATTTTTAAAATCTGTGAATGTTGGTTGACACATTCACAGATTTTCAAAATTTGTGTAAATCTGACTCTGATATTCTGTGAAGCGAATTATTATCCCAACATTATATTTTCACGGTGAGATGTTACCTAACAAACAAACATATTGTTGAGTATCTCCTTTGACCGAATTCTAACATTTGGACCGGTTGAACTCCCTATCTGTCATCTGTCAGAGCCTCGTCACAGTATGAAAGGGTACAGCGGGTGTGTTTGACATAGGTATGCTGTTGCGCACTCTGTGGCATGCATTAGTAATGTTCGGTTCTTTGCAGACATTCGGCCGGACCGGTGCCACGCGTGCGGGAACGGCACGGCGTGTGACGGCAGCTGGACGGCCGTGCCCTGTCCGGAAGATCGGCCACTTTGTGCCACCGTCGCTGTGGGGCCTGGTAAGTACATAAAATCAAAAACAAGCTTCACTGTATAAGTTTTGAAACTGACATGGTTACTCCAGTATCATTCACAAAAATGTTATTCTTTTATCACCTTACAATATTACCGCTTACTTATCCAAAATAAAAACTTAAAAATAATACTAGAAAATTAGAATGCTATTCCAGAAAATCTACAAGTAAAGATATTGGGATACAAAGTGAGTGTTTTCGGTAAACAGGATTGTAAGCGAAAAACAGCCTAGGGAGTATTGTGCCCGACGCTGACAAAAACAAACGCTGCATTTCTGTAAAAATTAAAAAAAACAGCTTGTTTCGCTGGCAGTCAAACCATTGCCTTTATTTATCGTGAATATACTGAATAAATGGAATTAATTTAATTTTTGCTGTGCCCTACAGGGTCCATAATTGTATCTTAGCTTTAAGCAATAACTGTAACATCCAAAATAACATTATGGTATGCAAATAAATCTATACTTATAATAAATCTGTAGAGAGGTCAATTCTGTACATGAAATATATTTCCAAAATAACTATCAAGGGGTGATTAAGGATCGATACTCATGCCAAAAATGCAATCAGTTAAATTTTTGTCTGTCTGTCTGTCTGTCTGTCTGTCTGTCTGTATAACCGTTATAGAAACAAAAACTACTCGACGGATTTTAACGAAACTTGGTACAATTATTTTTCATACTCCTGAGCGGGTTATAGTATACTTTTCATCACGCTACAATCAATAAGAGCAGAGCAGTGAAGGGAAATGTTGGGAAAACGGGAGAAGTTACTCCATTTTTTAAGCTTCCGTCGCGTGTGCAACCTTAATGGTTAAAGCTACACAAATCATTTCATGACGGAAATGTTCTCCTTAAAATTATATAAAAAATATCCCACGACAGCATATGTCTAACTTTTATGGTTGACTCACAATAACACGTTAACTCCCGATAGCTTAGCAGTTCGAAGCTTTCTGATTATAATATTTATCTACTCTTACGTTTATAACACTCTCAGTCACCCCTAATTGAAAAAGTTAACATTATTAACTATTCCATAAAAAAATTGGCCAAGTGCGAGTCAGACTCGCCCATGAAGGGTTCCGTAGTAACTATAATATAATATGCAAATTTATTTGACGAAAAAAAACCTTACAAAGGAGATTGCCACGGAGCAGGTCCCGTTTGTGGTATCTTGTGCCTGATTTTAATAATAACCTAAAAATATTTTTTCTTTTTTTGCGTTCATGGTATTTTTTATACAATTTCTTTCACCCTGGGAATAAAGTTAAAGTTAATTAATAGTTAAACATTACGTTGACATCCGTTTAATTCAATGTAGTCTGTGGTTTGATTGGTATACAAAAAATGTTGCCAGGTATCAAAGAATTCACTAACTAATGCCATCTTTTACTCAATTGAGTAATCGTAGTAAAAGGTAGAAAGAAAACAAAGAATTATTATATATTATACAAAATACGCATTCCCAGAATACAACAAACCGCCATATTGTGATTGATTATTTTCATTTCAAGAACTGTCACTTTATATTTCCTAAGTAGAATCTGGCACCAGGTCTTTTTAAATAAAGTTGATATTTGTGCTTTATCAAATTATATTTCATTTATGTGTCTATTTCAATTTGTAAGAAGATTTTAATATTTTTCTTAAACTTATCTCCGATTAATGTTACATCAATAATTTAACTTCAAATAAAAAAAATTGTACACGATATAGCGCCATCTGTTGATAATTTAACGTACCCGATAGACAGTAAATAGTACTGGGGCCAACTTCTAGATGGCTTCTACACCATCTATGAGTACCTATCTACTTTTTATAGTACTGCTATTATATGTACATAAAGTAATAGAGACATAATCCCATCCCCATAATGATGCATAGTAGATAGGTAGTAGAAGTAGGTACTTAATCTAAATAGAATTAGGAGGAAATGTCAATGTCAATTTCTAATTATAACCTAGATTTTTACAACAGAAAAACAATGATATCTCCTAAACCAGGGTAAATAAATGAAAAATGGTTTCTGATTATGAAAAT
This sequence comes from Tholera decimalis, assembly GCA_943138885.2. NCBI lineage: Eukaryota > Metazoa > Arthropoda > Insecta > Lepidoptera > Noctuidae > Tholera > Tholera decimalis. Next base: position 25,286,018 of record OW964569.2, read on the forward strand.
ACTATGTTTTTACTATTATTTAAAATAAAAATCTTCAGGGCACAAGAATTTTCCACTGGGACCCAACTGTCCTTACAAATCGGGCAATCTCCTTTCTTAAAACTAGCTTATTTACATTTTTTACAACTGCGCCAAATAAATTTGTTTTGAAAAAAAAACCTTACAAATTTCTTAAAACTGGCTTTTTTACATTTTTTACAACTGCGCCGAATAAATTTGTTTTTCATAGTGTTTGTATGAATTACAAAGTTATATTTGCGGTTTTAGAAAATATGCTGTATCTCAAAAACTGCTGAACTGATTTCGTTCAAACTAATTTTGGTTGAAAGTGTATATTAAGATCTACAGACATATATTTTTTTTAGATTTTTCACTCCATTATTATAGAAGTTAGAGGTTGTGTACGCCACACACACATTTTACCACTTTGGAAGCTTATATCTTTTAAACGATTGACTTTATGCAAAAGTGGTTTTAGAAACCCCGATGTCGTTTTTAAAGAACTGTCTATAGATACCACACATGCATCGATTTAATGAAAAAAAATATTTTCAGGTTTAGTTCCATGTATGGGGAGCCCCCTTTTATTTTAAATATTTTTTAATTTTTTTCTTTAAATCGGAAAGCGGTTCACAGAATACATCTACCTATCAAGTTTCACATGTATAGTCCTAATAGTTTCGGAATAAAATTGCTGTGACAGACGGACGGACGGACAGACAGACAGACAGACAGACGGACAGACATGTCGAAACTATAAAGATTCCGTTTTTTTCCATTCGGCTACGAAACCGTAAAAAGAATCATATAAATCGGTATAGAAACACCAAAGTTATACATGAAATACGCTTATAATAATAAGCCATCGCGCGTGAATACTGAATCATGCTATAAGGATTATTTTTGAGAATCGGTCGCCGCGCTCGATGCGTCTCGCGGTCGAAGCGTTCTCTAGGTACTTAAGCCTCATGTGAACGTGATCTAAACAATATTATCAATACATTAACTTACGCTGACGGAGTCGCGGGCACAGCTATATTGTATCATTACGCTAAAGCCAATAGGAGCCGAGCGCCAATGAAGAATGCTTCAAAATCGGGGTTAAATTTAACGTTAGCCCAAAGTAACTATTCCACGCGGACGAAGTCGCGGGCAAAAGCTAGTATATGAATATGAATACTTAAACAATCAAGGAAAATAAATTCCACCAGGCGTTATTAGCAGTCCGTAAACTCACGAACTAAGTAAATGAATAAAAAATAAAACACGTAAAATGAAGCTGCAGAGAATGCATGTAGGTGAAAGAAAATGAAAATGAACCCCCGAGAGCGCCTAAAGGCGTAATTTCATTACACTCTTGTATGTTATTGGCCTGTCAAAGAAAAATTGCTCTTTTAGCGAGGAATGGTAATGTCATTGTGAGTTGAATAAGCGGTGAGCGAAATTGGATGGAAATTATCATATTTCTTTATAGCTAACCAACTTAGACTTATAATATTTTTAGATTGAAAACGTTTAAGGTATTATCGGGTGGAATATTAACGGGGTTTTAATATTCTGTGCAGATTTCGTGTCATCGTTAGCGTGCGCTGCAGCCATCGCGTCGCCATGTTCGATCAGCAGCCCCGCAAACAAGTCACTTCTGCTGACGTGTGTCTGTAACACCCACCTCTGCAATGCACCGTTCTCATCTGAACTACGTAATGAGCTTCTCAACTTCACATTCACGCCCACAAATAGTAGTACCGACATAGCTCAAATATTCTTCCAATCAACGAAATTTGCGAACGTCACGAGCGACAATCTTTACAAAGCGATCACAATTGAAGTTATTGAAGCGACAACGACGGTTGTAAGGAACTTGTCTCAAGCGGCGACAGTGATAACGGTGCCAGTGACAATAAACATTCAGTCTATATTGAGGGATTCGGAGAAGCCGAGAGCTGAGGCTTTGAAACAGGAGCCGACGGTGCCTTCTGATGATGACGAGGATGAAGGCGAAGGTAGCGGAGCTTACGAGGAGACGCGTGCGCATAACCACGTCGCGTCGGCCCCTGCCGCGCCCAGTTCGTACCTACCTGCTAATGAGAACAGCGCCTCTACTTTATACACAGACGTACTCCTAACCACATTACTCATATACCTAGTAGTTTAGAGGCTACAGCCTGCAAAACACAAGAACCCTAGCTATATTCAAAATTTTCCCAACTAAGTACAATAATATTAAGAGAGTAATTGATTAATTATACCCAGAGAATTTACTGATATTAACGTTGACCTGTTGGGAACAAATAAGTACGTTTTGTAATATCACATGTTTTGATCGCCTTTTTGATTTATGAAGCAAATATGTTAAGACCTTTTAGTGATTATAACATTTAGTATTTAAGTGTCATCCATAATTATGTTATCCTGCCATTTTGTCTTATGTCAATATGATAGCCAATAAATTAAATACCATTAAATATACAAAGAAATCAATACCTCTCATCCCAATTCAAAGAAGGACTACTAACTATAATATTCACAGTCATTATTATACGATATCCGATGACTAGTTTAATGCACTTTCATAGTAAAAACGATGACAACGATAATATTTCATTCTGTTTTCCAATTTAAATTATTTTTAAAGCTATCCATCTACCCATCGCCTTCATATTTTGTAATTTTGTGATATGTTAGATCCCTCGTGCCAAACATAATATTGTAAATACTAATGAGGTTATTTGATATAGAGTTTCGTGTTCAACAAATTAGGAACGAGAACGTAATCTTTTGAACAATCACAAACACATTTCAGTAGAATAATTACGTTGTATCGTAAAATTCATATTTCCCGACATAGATGTGTAAAGGTACAGTCAATAACAGTGTAAGTGAACAACTACTTAATGAACCAAGTGATGCCTGAAGGTTACGTCTTAAAATAATGATTAACACTGTTTGTCGGATTATATCTTATAGGTATTAAAATACGAGTAAAAGGTAATTAACGAATGTGTCTTAGATGCGTAGTTTTATCAACAGTTACTGCAAAGATGTGAACTCCCGGGCTAGTTCCTTATCTGTTGTTGGCTGTACCAACTGAGGATTTGATTGTACATACCTAGATAGTAGTTTATGAACTCATATTACAGAAATTTAGCTGTCTGGCGATCACGGGTCGATTTTCTGATATAAAGAACTTAATAAAATGAAATTTTATTAAGGTGTTCAAGCATTTATAAATGAATGACTAGAATCGACCTTTGAGGATTTAGTTGTAGACCGATACCTAAAGTAAAATAGATAGATTCCGAGTACGAGTATTTTTAGGGAATTTGATCACCATATTATATGGATCAGGAATTTTAGGGCAAATTATGTCGATACGCTCATCTTTCTCCGTAACTATAGATATAGCGTCAATTAATATCACCATCGATCTATTGTTTAAAAAAACTGTTGTTGTGATTTATAAAATAAATAAATAAAAATGGCAACGTCTACTTTATTATTCTTTACTCACTTACACATTCCTTACACACCAATATTATGTTTTCTTCAAATTTTAATCAAAATATCATCAAAATGCTATGTTCTCTAGAAAAACATTTAATATGGAACTGTGAAGTTTCATGTAAAAGTTTAGAAGAAGCAATGGCGTCTTAAATTGGTGAACAAGTTTTTCTGGCTGGATTGCGATATTGGTTTAAGAATTGGAAATAGCATGTGTTCTATAAAAAAATCGCTCTTTAAAGTGTCTAGACTGGATTTCGTCTTTAAATAACATTCAGTCAGGGGATCTAGGCGATCTGCATATTCGTTTTAAGATATATAGATATATGGATTGGTTATCTTTATTTGATTTTGAGATATCATACTTATCAGTGATTGAAGGGCGTCGTGTGTATATATCATAAATATCCTTGCTGTTGTCTAATTTAGTTTATCGATGAGGAAAACACAAAATAAAATACACAACATTTTCTCAGGCTGACTTTTAACTTCACCTCGAATCGATATAATTATAATAAAAATAAAGGGTTTGTATTTATTCTCATTTATCGAGAGTTGTTTTCTGTTCTTACAGCGAATGAGTCGAGTGGAGTGGAGAAGTTAAATTTCAAAGGGAATTAAAATATAGATACTATTTTTTCTACTGATTTATTTCAATACATAAATACGGCTAATTTTAACAGGACATGTTTGATCAAAGCTTTAGGTAAGTAGCCATAGAAGTGTAACGAATATATTCATATTACGTATACGTATTATAATACAAGCACTTATATTCATATTAGGATACGAGAATATCATATTTTATATTAGATTACCGGGATATCAGGGTAGGGTCACTTGCCATATTAGTATTTATTACTTAATAGCGAGTATCAGCCAGCGATTGATATCAACTAATATGAAAAAAATAGAATATTAGTATGTTCGATGATACGGTGACGACTTATATGTATTAGCGAACGCTTAATATGAATGAATATTCAGTAATAGGTATGGTACTCTAATATCAGATTTCAAAATATAATCAATATTAAGAATATCTAGATTTGACCCTAATATAACATCAGTAGCCAGCCGGCTACTAACACAGCAGTGTCGTCCGTTTGCCTCAATTAGAACATGTCCAGATGTGAACAACATGGCGCAGCTGATGTAATTTACGTTACACCACCCATTTATCAACATGTCTAATAATTGAGGATAACTGCATGTTTTCTTTTTTGATTGTATAATTGTATATTATATATTGCCTCTTTAGTGCCGGATATTGAGAGAAAATACATATATCCTGTTTGGTTTCGAGCACGCTTTTTCAAGTCTTATTGTTTGGCTGAATCTCCTTTTTTGCGTTCGTTCAATGAGTACCTACAAGGATGCGTTTAAGCATAACTAAGTATACTTTATATTTATTTAAGAAGTATGGAGGACTAACAGCTATTAAAACAGGAAATATATTATAGTGTAGTAGACAGTGAGCCAATTAATAGTCCTCACGTATTCAGTTTCAGTCGTTTGTATTCAGTTAATGTAATTATAAATTTGGTACAAATCTCATTGTATTACATAAATAAAAATCAATTTTGTCATAATCATACCTTCTTATCCAGCTTTTGAAAAGATCCTATAGTTATTTTCAGTGGTTAGTATTTCAGTTCATAGTGAAAGATACGAAATGTATGAATACTAAGTGGCGCATGAAGTACTAGTATGTTAATAATTTAGATGACAAATGTCATTCCAGTGGTGACTATAATTCAATCAGGTCGCTAGACTTAAAACAATAACGAAATATACAATAATAAATTACATTCATTTTGCGAATCTTCTATCCAAATATGTATAAATAAATTCACTGTGCATACGGAGTGGAATTGCCGCAGTCTATTTTTCCTGCTAGCTATAACCTGGGGATCTTTAAGTCGAGAGTGAATAGGCTACTTCTAGATAAGAGTGCTTTATATTCGACCACATCATCCCTTACCATCAGATGAAATGGTGGTCAAATGCGAGCCTATTTCCAATATAAATAAAAAAATTAATCGCCGAAATGCATGTACGCAGTACTGCATTGTAGCACTGTAGAACAACTGGACCAAATTGTATACTTAAATCTTTTTTGTGTTCGTTATTGTCAGGACAAGGTTTGCATTGAAGAAATAAAAAAAGGCGATACGAACTTAGCAGGGTCAGCATAAGTTGGTTATAAATAACATTTTCACACGTATTTTTTACCTACAGGCTATCCCGGATATTAAAAATAGAAAAAGTCAATAAACACAAACCCAGCTTTGTTGAAGCCTCAGCAATATTCTAAGCAAATCACGTTTTTCTCAGGAATATGAAACTGTTAAATGGAATGAAAACAAAACTCTCGTTTCTCGGCGGTTGTTTTCTCAAGATATCGTATATATGGTAACGTAAGAAGTATGTTCATTGAATGACTCAGAAGAAAATGAGGAAGCAATCTCATGTAACTCAAAGTCGTGGAAAATGAAACCGATTAAATAACATAAATTCCCACTGCTGGCACACAGGCATATTCTCTATGAGAGGGCCTAAATCACCACGATCATCGAACACGCGGATCTAGTGCGGATTCATGAAGGTCTCCGAAATTTTCGGTCTTACGACATGTCGGTTTCATCCCGATGTTTTACTACCCCGTTTTGAGAACAGTGGTGATTATAATTAAAAATATATATCAAATTAATTTATCTAATTTATAAATCGTAATATCCCTGGCTGGGACCAAAGATGTCAAACCGACGACCTTCAAATTCATAAATGGTATGTACACGTTTAAAAATAGATCTCATAATGATTGTGTCAGTATCAATGTAACATACAATACAATAATTTATTTAGGAACAATAACACAAGACTATATAAAACAAGTCAAACGATGTCAGCTGCAAAAGTATAAACTGTAGCGCAGCAAACAACGCCCTTTTACGTATTCAGAAAACATGATATACCTTTTTTTTTTTTTAACGTGGTAAAATTATCAAATAAGTCCTCCCGCCCCGGGCAGGGTGGGAGGGACTGTCAGACTTTTACTGACTAAAATCCACGGTGTTCCTTCAATAACCCTTTACGTACCGGGGTCACGGTGATGGGATAAGTCCTACGACCCCGGCAGGCTTCGGCCCTCTGCAGGGGGGGCCACGTCATGTTGCTGACGCTCTTTGAGGCGCGCGTGGAACACAACGCGCGGTCGACCCGGGCATGGTCCATGGTCGGACAGCGAGTTGCCCTTTACTCGCTGTCCGCATGCCCACGCCTACGGTGGCCGGAGATCGTCGGCCGACGTCCGACGCCGTGAGCGTCTACCACTGCGGCTGGGCTGGAGGGAGGACGCCATCCTCTCCCTCACGCGGCCCGCCTCCTCCTTCGGAAGCATGACTGCTTCGCAAACATGATATACCTAGAAATCGAACGTCGTGCCTATAATCAATGGACAACTTCTGCTTTTGTAATAAATAAATACTCGTAAGTAAGAAGAACCGAAAATATGCATAATTATATCCAATAACTTAATAAAATTTCGATTCAGGACGGCTCCATCTTTATTTCTGAATTTTGATAAGAGGTTACTGTCATGTAGGTCAAGGAACTCAAGGAACGCCATTGCTTTATTATAATGTAATACTTAGCATCCACTCCAGTACTGAAGCGAACAAACCAAAAAACAGGACGACAAGTGCGAGTCGGACTCGTCCACCAAATTTGTAGGTAACAAATATTTGTGAAATTTTTGGTACTATTTTTTATGCAAAATTTGAATACATACCTCATCTGCTTGGCATTTAGTAGGTATTCTGTTATATTAGTTGGGGTCGTCTTTCAGTCTAACCGGATGTATGTATGTTTTATACATAGCGATTAGCTACCCAACCTCTACAACCCATTACCTGGGTTTCACGATACCCCGTGGCCAGTCCAGTGTCAGATTTTCTGGTTTCTGATTACCCGTAACGACTGTTAAAGATGACATGACAGCTGGGACCAACAGGTTAACGTGTTTTATGAGGCATGGAGGAATCTCGATACGTTAAGATGGTTACCCATACATAGAGCCACATCGGCATGCGTTGCTATATCTTGAAGTCGACCAGTGTGGTTGTTATTATATTCCTTGTCGCTTCGCTCTTGACAGAGCGGTCGTGGTCACGCTGAAGCTTCCGCGTTGATGGTAGGGCCGGAAAAAGCTCTTCGCACGATCTCCCGCCATCTGTCCCTGTTGGCGCACTCCTTACTTTGGTATTGTTCGTCAGATCGTTGAGCTCCTTAAGTTCTAAGTTGAGCTACACGATAACTGACAAATGCTTGCACTGTCTGGACAGGTCCACTCAAATCTCTATGGGAAAGCCCCAAAGAGCACCAAAGACATGAACCTACATGTTTGTCATATGATTGGACCAACACAAATTGTATGGACTTTAAAAGAGACGTTGACCTCTGAGTTTGTTTCGGTGTTTCTTCTCAGAGTAGTCAGTTAGGAAACACCGGCCTCATCTAGCTAAACTAAACTAAACTTGAAAACATGACGTGTAAAAGCGTTATTTATAACCAATTTACAAAATAAATATTTCATTTCATTTCATTTCATTTCATTTCATTTCATTTCATTTCATTTCATTTATTATACGCCGCTTCCCAGTGCTGATTTCACATGATCAGTCCAGCGTATTGGTGACCTGCCACGCGACCTGGTTCCCTCCACCTTTCCTTGAACAACCAGCCGCTCTATAGAGTCGTTCCCCCGCCTAGAGACGTGAAGTACTGCAGTATGCGCGACTGTACTACGGCCGACAGACGCTGCGTGATGCCGAGCTCCTGAAGTATGGACACGTACGTGCGGAATTCTGTCCACGATATTCTAAGCATTTTACTCCAGCAACACATCTCCAGAGCATCTATCTTCCCCTTTTCCAACTCGCGCAATGTCCACGTCTCCGCCGCGTACAGAAATATGGGGAAAATTAGTGTGCGCACGAGCCTGACTTTGGTGGCTTTGGTAATATTGCGATTCCTCCACACTTTGCGTAATTTCTCCATCGCAGTCCTGGTTATGGCCATACGTCGTTTCACGTCATCTACGCAACCGCCGTTTTTGAGATTAAAGCTTCAAGGTATACGTAGGTCTTAACCACGTGTTATTATTTAGCATCACATAAATATCTATTGACTAATTGTTTCTGATTTTTCGTTTCACTGACTGGTGATAAGGGGGGACGCTATAAATAAGAATTTATGGGTCGTAAAAAATAAATAAAATATGTTTAAGGAATACGTATCTCAAGCCCTTTCATACCTAACTTGAATTAGTTGAAAATTTCGCCCCCTATGAGACTATTTTTTAAACTTAAATTGGTTCTACTAAACGACGTTACTTGCCAAATTTTATAGTTCTAGGACTACGGGAAGTACCATATCAATTTGTTTTTGTCACAGCTTCAAGGGTGTAGACTTGAGTATATGGTTTTATTTTCAACTCTATATCTCCACGCCTTCCCGAAATAAATAAAGGGTCTTGACAGACAGATAGACTAACAACTAAGTGATCATAAAAGAGTTATATAAACTCTTATAGGAACCCAAAAAATGGGTCAAACAAAACTGGGTCAGTTAGCAATGAAACACCCGCCTAATCCAATTTAAATTTAGAACGAAAAAAAAAGTGTCAAAGAGTTATTTTATAACCGATGTGCAAAACAAATATTATTTATTTATCTATACTAAACTGGCGAGATCGAGGTCAAGAGTGGACACATGCTGAATAAAAAAAAAAAAAACTGATACTATGCTAATTTATAAAGCGGAAAAGTCTGTTTGTTTGAACGCTCTAATATTCGTAAGTCCTGGGTGGATTTGGATGAAATCTAGTATGGAAGTAGGTTATACTTTTTATTACCCGACTGCAAAAGTAGGAGGTTATGTTTTCAACGTGATAAAGTTGACGGGGGAAGCCCCGCGCGACTGCTAATCATTTATAACGACAGCGCTCTTCAGAAATACCCTAAACATAAGCAGCAAAAGCAAATCAAAGAATAAGTGCGCAAATAAAGTAGCTTGTTCAAAAAGCGCAAAGCTACATGCAGAAGTGTGGCGGCGTTCTATCGTGTAGTGTATCAAAGATGCCAGAATAGTGCTCCAACACGTGCACAAGGACACTTATCGCTTCGCCGCCGTCCTGCCATCGTCTATGTACAAAATTATCTTCGTTCTCATATCGCCGTCATTATTTTCTGCATGTATTATGTACCTTTATGTATAAGTACCTACTTCAATAATACGTGAACATGCCACCACTGGTCACCACCACCAAAACTAGAATTAAGACCGCAAAATTGTGAATTTCAAGTTGAGAATTGGTTCAACTCGTTTAAAACGAAAATTGTATTAATATTAGCTTACCAGATCAGAGAATTCTTAATTCGGAAAGTAAGGTCTCATTTACCATAGTTTAGCCTACTTCCAACTACATATGTTGGGGTCAACTTCCAATCTAACCGGACGCAAGTGACTGCTAGCGTTTTGCAACTGACATGGCGTGACCGCCTATCTAACGTCCACAACCTGTAGCTGGGTAACATGATACTCTTGCCAAGTCTGGTGTCCGATTTTATAGCTTCTGACCAGGGATGTTATGGATATGAAATTTCGGATACGGATTGGATACGGATATAGCAATGATTATTATACCGGATAGGGATACGGATACGGATATGAAATTATTGCGGATTATCCGTTAGTTTCGGATAATTTTGGTTACGAATATTAGATTTTTAAGGAATTTGAAAAGTAAAATACAAATAGATACATCATACCATAACGCGCTATCTCATCTCATATGATGATGTATTACATTTATAACGCGAGAATTTCATTACAATAACCATCGTGTGGCGCTTCATTACGCGTCATGTTTGGAGTCATGGTATAATGCAACATTCCCCGGTACTAAATGTAATGTCTTATAAGATCACTTTCTAACGCACTGTTTTGCGCATGTCTACTAACGCACTGTTTTGTGTGTCTCAATTAGGCTCCGCCCCTATCCGAAACTTTGATTTCGGATTCGGTTACGGTTACGGATAATTTTTTATACCGGATATCCGAAAGTTTCGGTTACGGTTACGGAGCTCCCTAACATCCCTGCTTCTGACTACCCATAACGACTGTCAAAGGTGTACACATGACAGTTGGGAATTGGGCTTAACATACTATTCGAGATATGGCGAAATCTCAACATTTTAAGATCCAACCAGGGATTGACCTCAAGAAGCGTTGTTTAACCCAGAAGGTCGACTCATTAGGCTGTTATTGTTGAGCCTGTAGCCGATTATTTAATGAATTTAAGTTCTAAAAAGTTTTGTGAATATCATGATAGTTGGGAGTAATAATAATATATAATAAATTGTTTATTTGGAACAAAAACAATGGACAAGCAAACAATTCAACGATAGTAACTGCAAAAGTTAAAACTGCGGCTTAGCTTTTCGATCAGAGATTGGTTGCAGGTGAGATTTAAAGTCTGTTCAAAGGCATCAAACCTTTGATACAGGCTCACACAAAAACACAGCATATTGAAGTGTGCCGATGAAGAATATATTATGGAAGTTGCATCAAAGGCCGTCACCTCTTTCAACTTTAAACAAAGGCGGTCCTTTACGCCACCGCGCAGAGGACACTCTACGTTCAGATTGTCACATGCATAAGCTCCAAACTGTAGCATTGCAACATGGATGTTTTTAGGATAATTTATAGTAAGGATACATTATGGGTCTTTATCAGGTATGTAGATGTATTGGTTACTTTGAGTCAGTATGCAGTAAGGTAAATCACTTTATATCTCTCAATTTTTCATTCAATGAGTGAAATTCCCTACCGGAGTCTGTGTTTCCTGCTATCTAGCTAGCAATAACCTAGGGGTCTTAAGTCAAGAGTGAATAGGTTACTTCTAGGTAAGCGTGCTTTATCTTTGACCACATCAGGTGAGATGACGGTCAAATACGAGCCTATAATCAAAGAAAAAAGTTCGAAGTTAATATTATTTAAGGACGAGTTTATAATCTGACATAAATAAGTTATGTTTTTTTGACAATTAGCTTTTTGCTACATGATGTCTGAATTAAGACTATACAACGTGTAACGGAAACCCCATATCTATCCAAAAGGGCTGAAGACAACATCTGGTATGGAGTCTCTATGCACAGTTTCAGCACAAAATAACTGACACAAAGAATTGATACCAAATTATTGGTTTCATATATTTCTTGAATACCAATCATAACAAACGTGTCACAGCACTACGAGGGTCAATAACTTTCCACGTCACTTGCCAATAACACGATAATTCTTTTCGTTCTTCTTAATTTTAAAAATTCTGTCGCTGGTATCAGTGTATTGGAATTTGTAATAATTTCTACACACGTAGACTTAGGATTACAAAACCCTTGCCATATCGTTTGTTATCATCCAAAGAAGCCATGCACTTGGTATGTATATACCCTTTAAATTACACGTTGTATATTATTTTAAATTCAAAACACTGAAGGTATAACAAATGAAATGCAAAGATGCCGCTGCGCGTTGAAGTGTAGCAACATATTATGTGATATTATCTATTCAAAGACATCCCAAGAGCCCTCCGAGTCGGGAACTCACTGAACATATTCACTGAGCTGCTACACAATTAGAAAATTAACAATGAAACACGGCTTTATATCTGCGATTTTGTTACATTGAAACAAAACGACTGAAAATTCATCAACGCAAAATCATAAAAGATACCTCCCGTTTTGGGTGGAGCTGAAAGGTGTGTCCAACTTCTATTGACTAAAAACACACCCTGATCCTTCTGTGGTTTTTACGTCCCGGAGAAGCGGTATCTCGTTAGAATGTTTCTGCATCCCCGGCAGGCCATGGTTCTATTGGGCCCTGTCAATAATGCTGACAGCGCTTTGAGGAGATGCCGTCGACGTGGGATGTCAAAAATCCTTAGTATAATTTGAATGCATGTTCAATGTTTAATAAAATAAAATAAAATAAAAAGCCTTTTATTTCTTGCATTATAAAATCCAGCTTAATTATAGATTAAAAAGTGGTTTGGAAAAGAAAATTAATACATGCTAGTTTTTACAATCTATATCTTAATACTATTGTTAATTGCAAGAACCCCTCCTCAGGTGAAGGTGAAGGCCTCCTCTAAAGAAATCCATTTATCTCTGTGTTGCGCTATTTGTGGCCAGCAGGGGCCAGCGATTTTGACTATTTCGTCTTCCCATCTCATATAAGGTCTGCCTCTGAGGCGCTTACCCTGTGGGCCCTTCCATTTAGTTACCCTGCCGGTCCACCTCTCGTCTGTTAGCCTCGCTACGTGCCCTGCCCACTTCCACTTTCGTTTTTTAGCATCTTTGGCTTTGGTTATTTGTCTAATTTTAGTGTGTCGAATTTTTTGGAGCTTTTTAATATTCAGCATGCTTCGTTCCATTCCGCGTTGGCAAGTAGTTATTTTGTTTTTTATTTTCGTAGTATATTTCCAGGTCTGACACGCGTAGGTAAGGCATGGTAGGAGGCATGAAGTCCATACTTTTGTTTTGAGATTAATTGGCATGTTGCTTTTAAATATTTCTTTTAAGGACCAGTACTTATTCCAAGTATTTTGTGCTCTGCGTTCAACCTCTTGTTCATTTTGTTTACTGTCGAAGCCAATTTGTTTCCCAAGGTATATGTATTTATCTGTATATTTCAAAATTTCATTGTCTGTCATGTTCAATATGTAATTAGATAATATTACAATAATGTTATAATATTTACAACTTGTGTTTCAAATTTACACTGTGATTGTGTCTCGGATCCCTTCTGCCATTATGTTTTTTGCAGAAAATTTCCATTCTCTACTACTTATGGATTTCATTCTTTGATATAATTTAATGTCTGTATAGGTTTGTTCGAAATAATTTACACATCGCTGACATAGTCTGTTAGATTCTATATGAGCGTTACTACTAGAACAAAAACTACTACTATACAACTAGAATAAAAATTTACCTTTACCTTGCCAACCCAAATATAACCGACCCGATGCCCTTTGCAAAACTAGATGTTAGACTGTATAAGACAGGGCGAAAGATAAAAAAGACAAACAGTAGAAGTTCGGGGAAGTATTCATAGCTTGATCTTTACGTCGCTTAATTAACAAAGTTATTTTTAATAAATCGTTTTTTAAGGCCGTAATTCGTTCATGAGCTATCGGAAAAAGAAACAGTTTATAATCCTTAAATATTGATAATAATGGAGTAGATATCTGACAGTAAGTAGCTATGGAAAGATTAAAGATTCCGACACATCCGTTTTATAGAGTTTTTTTTTCTTTAAAATAATCTGTTAAATATTCTGTGTTTCCTGATAGCTATAACCTGAGGTTCTTTAAGTGAAGAGTGAACAGGTTACTTCTAGGTAAGCGTGCTCTATCTTTGACCACATTATCATTTACCATAAGGTAAGAAGGTGGTCAAACGCGAGCCTATTATCAATAAAAAAAAAACAAAATGTTGCCTCACACCAGGAATTTCTCCTGTATAGTGAGTGTATTATTACAAACACCTAGACTTGGCTTTAGAATATCGCATTTCTAGGAAAGTGCTATTACTAGACTGTATTAATTTCGGGATTGCAGGAATGTTCTAACGAGATACTGCGGCCCTGGAATACAAGGGCAGCTAAAGGAACAGGGTGGGATTTTAATCAGTAGAAGTCTCTACCCAGAGCGGGAGAAGTAATTCGACAATTTTCTCACCCGAAATAAAGACTGTAATAAATACATATTAATGTTTTGGACCCATTTTAAAAAGATTTTTTATATTATAGGTAATGTTCATGTTTTTAAAGCGTGATTCTCACGGTAATGAGAATCAAAGACAATACGACGGTAAAATAGTAAAAAGGTTTACGGCACCGTGCGTTTTAATACAGACGTACTGAAATATTCAGGTCCAATCCTAAATGTACCTTTTGTGCCTACTTTGTAGCAACGAATTGGATAAAAGAAGAGTGTAGAGTTACGTATATTTTAATGCGACCGTCTCATTTAATCTATGTTTTACTGACAAATCCTACTCTCGAAAAGCGTTACCATAACAACGTGCTCAGAACAATCGCAACACCACCTCGTATTCGCAAGTATTCATTATTAATGTGGCTCGGTGAAGTAGGCAAATTATTTTTATGCCTTAAATCCCTTTCTAAGCTCGGACAAAAGCCGCATTAGCTCCAAATTAAATTCATGAAACCATAAAGTGTTCCGTTGTTCATAGAGCGGCGCCGCGGCTGTTTTGTTCCTTCAAAGGTATGATTTGGCTTCACTAATACTGTTACGCTTCTTTTTGTTAAGAGTGGTTGTTAAAGATTTTTTCGTCGGTTATTTCTTTGAAAGAGCTCGAACGAAATACACAGTGTTCAAAGAGAACTAATTTTAAACTCCATGACTAAAGACGATGTTCGTTTTGTTTAAAGCCACTTGGCCGGATCGACGTGTTTGTCTTGAAATTGTAATTTAAAATAGCACCCTTTTAGAGCTCGCTATAAAGAGACATTTTATACTTTCGTAGGACGAAAGGCTTTAAAAACGAGAGGAGCGAGCAATCCGCTAACAAAAGACTTCGCGGCCTTCTTTTATTTCCTTTTTAATGTAATACGGTTATGGGTACGATATAATTTGGCATTCGCGGATGTCGTGCAGACGCGGTATTTACTTATCTTTGTAAGATTACTATTAAATTTCATATAGACTAAATTATTCTTCCATATCTAAAGGAGATTAAGAAACTAATTCGTTGAGGTAAATGGGACATCTGCGTACTTATTTTTCATATAAGAACTTCTTAACTTAATTTCCGCCAGTAATTATGAGCTCGCGAGAGGTTGAATGGGTATCCATTCGTAATTAAAATTACCTGTTGCTACACGTGTCGTCTAAAAATGAAAGGGCGTTATTTGATGGTACTTATCGTCCCGGTCGCGAGAGCCTTCGTAATCAAATCAGGTATTTACGTCGTTACGGTGTACTTACAGAGGCTTCAAATAAAAGCTTTACGTAAATACTCTTAACTGCTCGATATAGAAGAACTTGGCAATTAAATTTTGAAATTAGCAAAAAGCAAAATTATGTTTTTCATTTTAGGAGAATATTCGTGAGTCTCCTTTGGGAATAGCCGAGAGAAATAGCTTTTATTATGTTGACTATATCTTATTTTGTTCCGGTGGGAAAATCGTTGAATGACTTCTCCCGCTCTGGGTGGAGTGGAAAGGAGTGTCAGATTTCTACTGACTAAAACCCAGGGTGGGTTAACATACACTTAACCCGTGGACTCGACATCGAAACAAAGTAACCTGTTTTTTTTTTCCTGGGTGGGAAAATCATCGAATGTCTTCTCCCGCTCTGGGTAAAGTGGAAGGGAGTGTCAGACTTCTATTGACTAAAAACCCATCCTGCTCCTTCAGCTGCCCTTGCGTGTCGGGGCCGCGGTATCTCGTTAGAACATTCCCGCAACACCGCATGTTGACTAAATCTGACGTTTACAAAAATACACCGATTTTCCAGCATACAAAGAAGTCTACTGATATAAGAACAGGTATACAAGGCTCTTCCAGCTCTGCATTGTGATAGTATGCTTTTAACAGATCAGCAAACGACTCGGCGTCCAGTCTAACCAGATTTAATTGAGTACTAGTGTTTTACATGGAACGACTGCCTATCTGTTTTTCACAGCCCAGTAGGGGAGAGGTGGCATGAAAGGGACACGTATTGAAAGGGACAATTCAAATTACCAGCAAAATAAAAATCGCTTCGAAACGACACTATAATTGTTGTATGGCAACGCCGATGCACATCCATTCGTGCCTAACTTCACGCTCCTGTCTTTTCTAAAATGGCGATGTCATGCGAGTGTTTATTTTTCTAACCAAAAGTAAATTTTTGTAATTTTTTGTAAACCTTTTATCAAATGCTGTAAATTGATTGTTTATTTGATTACTGTTATTTACGTCGACTACATACTGACAGATACAAGAACGAAAGGTTAGTAAACTTTTATTTAAAATTATAGATTTTGTGGTTATGTTTTTAATTTGTGTATCATATTTATGAAAGGGACACAAAAAACGGTTATGAACGGGACCTTTCATAACTGTCATTGTCATAACCTTAAATGTTGGTTTTACAGTAGCTAACAATAATAGTTGCGCAAGCAAGCAAGCTAAGAGATTTGGTCAGATCAGCTCAACTGAACATGGCTCGCTTGTAACTATGCTGGCTTTTGCAAATGCTTCTGTGTGGAAGTATTCCTCCTGCTTTCATATTTCCCCGTGTTCATTTTAAAGAACATATGCTCGAGAATGGTCCAACTGGTGCTTTAGGGCTTGCAAATGTATCTGGTTGGATAACCGAAAATTGCTTTTTAAAAGCTTTAAAACATTTTGTTCAATCGTCAAGCCCACAGCTGAATCACCGGTTTTAATAGTCCTTGACAACCATAAGACACATAACTATTAACATAGTGCTTTATGCCAGAAAAAATAACATAATGATACTTACCTTTCCACCTCACTGCAGTTATCGCCTACAACCTCTCGATGTGACCGTTTTGGACCCTTTAAAGCTCGATATAGAGCTAGCATGAATGACTGGATAACTTCAAACCCTGGCAAAACTGTCACAATTTATAATGTGGCTCAATGTGCTAAAGACGCTTTTTATGCTGCTTTTAACATGAACAATATAACGTCTGGTTTTAAGAACACCGGGATAAGGCCCATTAATAAAAACTTCAGTGATGAAGATTTTTTACCTTCCTTCGTCACAGATTGACCCCAGTCGCCTCAAAACCCCACTGCTACTGTTGGAAACTCTAACGAATCTTCTTCAAATGAAGAAGAACCGCAAGGATCTTTTTACTCTGTTGTGCCGGAACGTATTTCAAAAACACCTTTACCTTCTATTTTAACTGAGCTGCAACTTGGACCTTCTAATTTGGATGAGACACAACCTGGACCCTCTACTTCAAATGAGCCACAAGCTGGACCCTCTACTTCAAATGAGCCAGAAGCTGGATGTTCAAACATTAAAGCGACACGTTTTGAAGCTTCAAATTCTTATCACCTCCCAATAACTCCGGAACTTATTAGACCATATCCTAAAGCTCTACGTCGAAAAACTACTGGAAAGCAACGTTAAGGCAAAACTACTATCATAACTGAAACTCCTGAAAAAGATAGATTGCTCATGGAAAACATGATGGATATCTTGAAAAAGAAAACGCCCAAATGGAATAAAGAAAATTTAAAACATGTAAAACAAATTTTTGAATGCTCTTTAATAGATAAGGAATCAAACAAAACAAAAAGTTCTGTGAATGGTAAAAACAATGTGATTTTAAAACGTAAGGACAACTGTGTATGTATTTTCTTATATTTAATTTAGTTTAAGTAAAGCAACGTTATAAGGTATTTTTTCTTTGACATTATGTACTGTCCCTTTCATAAATTATCATGTCCCTTTCAATGCAGTCCATTTATGAAAGGGACATAATACACATTTTTTTAAACTGCAATAATTTACAACTAAGAATAAAGAAATGTTTAATATTGCATTTTATTTCAATAGTAAAGTAATGTAGGCTTCCCATTCAGCTCTAGCCTGTTTAAATTGTTGTCTAATTTATTTACTAGAGCCTCTGCAACAAAAATGTCCCTTTCATGCCACCTCTCCCCTAGCTGAGAAACAGGACGCCTTTTTTTTTAACGTGGTTAAATCATCAGATGAGTCCTCCCACCCCGGGCAGGGCCGGAGGGACTGTCAGACTTGTACTGACTAAAATCCACGGTATTCCTTCAATAGCCCTTTACGTACCGGGGTCACGGTAATGGGATAAGTCCCACGACCCCGGCAGGCTTCGGCCCTCTACAGGGGGGGCCTCGTCATCTTGCTGACGCTCTTTGAGGCGCGCGTGGAATACAACGCGCCGTCGACCCGGGCATGGTCCATGGTCGGACAGCGAGTTGCCCTTTACTCGCTGTCCGCATGCCCGCGCCTACGGTGGCCGGAGATCGTCGGCCGTCGTCCGACGCCGTGGGCGTCTACCACTGCGGCTGGGCTGGAGAGAGGACGCTATCCTCTCCCTCACGCGGCCCGCCTCCTCCTTCGATAGCATGACTGCTTCGCAGAAGGAGGTAACCGCTTCCCACTTCGTCTCGCCCCGCAGCATGGCACGACAGGACGCCTTAACAAAACTGTTGTCAGAGTTTTTGGCACCTTACCCCCCGGAACGATTTGTACAAAGATGCACAAATGACAGCCAGGACAAACACTATCACACAATAGGTATAACGGACAGTCCCCTGTGTGTCCCACAGTGCAGGGCATGCATGGGGACGGAGGAAACGGTAGGACACGTGCTCCTAGAGTGCATGGCAATCACCGACATACGGAAACGAATCCTCGGGTCATTGAATTCCCTTACAGATATCCTGAATAGACCGAAAGAACTGTTCTGCTTCTGGAGGGAGGTTGGCTTCATGGAGTGACGGCCGACACGGCTCACGCACAATGGTCTCATGCAGAGACTAAGTGCGGAAATAAGACTACAGAAGAAGAAGAAGAAGAAGAAGACAGCCAGGACCAAGGGCTCAACGTGCTTTCCGAGGCTGGGATGTATCTTGATATGCTAAGATAAGGGATCTCGGCAAGTGTTGCTTAACTTTAAAGATCAATCCATATGGCTGATATTATTTAGCAATGTGACTTCCTTAGTTTGGGGCTCAACGTGCTTTCCGAGGCTGGGATGTATCTTGATATGCTAAGATAAGGGATCTCGGCAAGTGTTGCTTAACTTTAAAGATCAATCCATATGGCTGATATTATTTAGCAATGTGACTTCCTTAGTTTGCTAAGGAATTACAAATATATCTTTAAGTCTATGTAGATAAAAACAGCAATAACCTATTCTAATCTTGCCTATACAACGTGTAATTTAAAGGGTATATACATACCAAGTGCATGGCTTCTTTGGATGATAACAAACGATATGGCAAGGGTTTTGTAATCCTAAGTCTACGTGTGTAGAATTTATTACAAATTCCAATACACTGATACCAGAGACCGAATTTTTCAAATTTTTCAAAGAAGAACGAAAAGAATTGTCGTGTTATTGGCAAGTGACGTGGAAAGTTATTGACCCTCGTAGTGCTGTGACACATTTGTTATGATTAGTATTCAAGAAATATATGAAACCAATAATTTGGTATCAATTCTTTGAGTCAGTTATTTTGTGCTGAAACTGTGCATAGAGACTTCGTACCAGATGTTGTCTTCAGTCCTTTTGGATAGATATGGGGTTTCCGTTACACGTTGTATAAACACGAAGAAAAGGTTGGTCCGACACAAACCACAGGACTAAAACACTTAGCCAATCTTAAAACTTAAACTCAACATTACGTAAAGTTGAACGGTATTATTAAGTTAAAGGGGTTGCCCAATTACGTTTGATACATGTTCGTTAGTAATCCGATTCTGAAGGGCT
The DNA here is from genome assembly GCA_943138885.2 of Tholera decimalis. NCBI lineage: Eukaryota > Metazoa > Arthropoda > Insecta > Lepidoptera > Noctuidae > Tholera > Tholera decimalis. Next base: position 25,306,105 of record OW964569.2, read on the forward strand.
GCAGCGATAATTACGTCAGTCACCCAATCCGTTAGACAGTATGCCTTAATGATAGAGTACCACTTGATTAGATCAACTAAGTTTACAAATTGACATGAATACTAGCACACAGTTTGTCATGCTTGTTTGTGTTTATGTTAGTAGGCACTAGCTGTTGCCCGCGACTTCGTTCGTCTGGGAGGGTTTTGCCGCGCGAACTCCAATCCCAAATGAGTTTCAGGACAAAAAAGTAGCCTATGTGTTATTCTACGATTTTTGTTATTTACATGCCAATTTTCATTCAGATCTGTTCAGTAGTTTTTGCGTGAAAGAGTTACAAAGATCCATCCATACTCAAAAACTTTCATTTAAAATATTGTAGGTACGAGTATTTAAGACGTAACATATTGATATCGACCAAAACAGCATGCCAATAGGGACACATAGATTTATGTGTATCGATATCTATTCATCTCCATTGTCTTGTGGGATCGTAAACGTCTGCTGAGTTGGAATCTCAAATGATTGCTGATTCGGAATGCTACAATGAATGGTCATGATTAAATGTACCCAACATTCAACTCGCTACTGAATGGATTATCGCTCAGATGAATGGCAAGTCCTATTGTTTATCTCTTTAATCTGTTGGCTAAGACCTCAAGTCGGTGTTCTTAAGACCGTCGCTGAGAAATTTTCGACAAAGAATAGACAGTGGCTTATTGTAGACAATACAAGAAAACAACATTCAGCAACTATATGATATGAATATATGGTTATAGAATAATTACTGTGCGACCTATTCAACACTCTATTATAACATCAAAAATAAAATACCAAATATAATGGACACACAGAAACGGTCTCAAAGCACGTGTCCACGAACAGGCGCCTATTTTGCGTACAGTTAAGACAAATAGGTAATATTCGCTCCAAACCTACTCCTCCAGAATTACGAACAACGCCCTTTATTAACCTTTAATTGTTTTGCATTAATCAGTGAAGATCTACAGCACGACATGAAAAAACAATAAATACTTATACAAAGAAAAATAACTGGTCATATGCCACGTATGTACAGACGCCAGCACATGAAGCTACCCGAAACTGTCAAATTTTCCCAATCAACCTTGAACCTAATTTCTTTAAAAATAAGGTTGAAAATCTATTAAAGAAATTTGACAGATTGTTGTACCATGTACAATGCACAGTGCAGGATTCCATTTTACCTCGTAACAAGAGAGATCTTTATAGACATATCACTAAGTTTTAAATAATTTTACATTATATTTGAAATGTTTGTCGCCATAATCATTAAGGGTTCTTAAGCCTATTGAGCGGTGATAGTTTTCCTTCAAATGTCGTTGTAGGAGTTAAATATATACATATTATAAAATCGTGAATAGTTTTCACGTACCCAAAATCAAATGACTCACAAAATATGACTTCTAAAATAACTTTTTTTTTTAACGTGGTAAAATTAGCAAATAAGTCCTCCCACCCCGGGCAGGGCCGGAGGGACTGTCAGACTTGTACTGACTAAAATCCACGGTGTTCCTTCAATGGCCTCGACCAGTGCCGGGCGCGAGAGGTCTCCGCCTATCGCCGCCCTGAGGACACGTCGGTGCTCTGCCCAAGCGGGGCAGTCTTGCACCATATGCTCTACTGTGTCTTCAGGGCGATCCTCGCAGTGGTGACACACAGGCGTTTCTTCCTTCCCCATTAGACACAGGTAACTCCCGAAACTTCCGTGTCCGGTGAGGACCTGTGTCATGCGGTAGGTCAGGACGCCGTGACGCCGATCTAGCCACTCCTCAAAGAGGGGTCTTACCGCCGCAATTGCGGCGTGCCCGTTCTAAAATAACTTAGGCTGAAAATTACGCCAACCGATTGTTTGATTGAAAATAGCATTGATGAACACTTTATACTTTTGAAAGACGTATTTTACCTGTAGGGGAGCTACCTTAAAACAAAAGATTTAATTTTAGGCGTTTAACTTTGTAGACGTGTTGACCTACTAGTGATCGCTTTGTGGTCAAAATTCGGTCATTATTTGAGTTATTTCAAATGCATTAATATAGAAAAAAAAAACTTTAATTAACGGTGCTAAATTTCAGTATCTCTGACCGCGTAATTTTTGTAAAAAGCGATAAAATATTTGCTTATCACAATAATTACCATAATTTAGATGACCATTCCAACAGTTTTGCAACGTAAAATAGCCTACGAGTAAAATCGCGGACGGACAAACATGGCAAGCCTTTAAGGATTCCTTGCTTTCGTAACAAGGAAAATCTGGTAAATCACTGTTAAATCCGGAAAATCTTTTGGTATAAGGTAACAGGTAAAGGGGAGATTAATATCCTTACTAGAAAAGAAAAACAGGTTATAGTTTACAAAAGAATAATACCTACATTTTTCATATGTACAAGACGGAGACATATTGTACTCTGTCCTTACATACAGTACAACAAACAAGTAGGCACTGAAATTCCAAAATCACAAAAGAGCGGCGCGAGGCTAGTCAACTCGAGTTCGAGAGGATTCAAATACAATTGGCTGGCACTCAAACCGACTTATTTGTGAGCGGGCAAATAGAAAAACCCTTGAGATATATCACTACTTTATACGTATGTTATTCTGTCGTTATTATTTACAACTAGTGCTAGTAGTATCTAGTGTATCTACGTTCATTTTTGTTGTTCTTTATAGATCACATGACGGAGCTACAGAGATGTCGAACTTACAATATTTTGTTTATCATATAAATAATAGTCCTCCTGATTGATTTCGGCCACGGTAGCCAATTTTAGCGGAGATTAGCCATTTGCGCAGGAGATATTATATTGCAAAAGTATGTGCACTGGTACAAGCTTACTTACTTTCTGTCCCTTTACTCTCATTTTCCGATGGGACGGCAAGCCAACACGATCGGAGACAGATCAGACGCGTTACCAACGGCTCCGAGGCACGGGGGTTATATTTATAGTAAATTAAGGGCCTATACTACCTCAAATGGCTTAGCATGATCCTCCGTTATGTCGAAAATACTGCAGCAATAATTTTGAAATAAATATGTGGTAAAGTTGAAGATTAATGTTAGGTACTATGTTTGACGAAAACATGATTCCACAAAATTTTCTTGATAGAAAAAAAATCCAAAGTTATCTCCAAACCGAATAATAAACCGCTGGTATTCAAAAATAACTTCAAATTACATAATGAAACTTTGCATATTAATTGAACTAACTATAAAGCAGGTCTTATGTTATTTACTTTTTTTTTAAATTACCATTATTTTCACCGTAAATAGAAATAAAGTAAATTATCGGTGTCTTGGAGTCTTTTCCCTGCCACCCTGTCTCGCTTGCTCGTGTGACCACGGCCAGTAGTGTGCGAGCCAGATATAGAGTGAGAAGCGCTGAGGTAGTATAGGCCCTTAACTTCTACCCGTAGCTTCCTGCCCAAGCCTTTCTCCAAGGTTATGTTTTTGGCCCAAGCCTTTCTCCAAGGTTATGTTTTTGGATATTTACTTTTTTTTAAATTACCATTATTTTCACCGTAAATAGAAATAAAGTAAATTATCGGTGTCTTGGAGTCTTTTCCCTGCCACCCTGTCTCGCTTGCTCGTGTGACCGCGGCCAGTAGTGTGCGAGCCAGATATAGAGTGAGAAGCGCTGAGGTAGTATAGGCCATTAACTTCTACCCGTGGCTTCCTGCCCAAGCCTTTCTCCAAGGTTATGTTTTTGGTACTGAACCAAATGTCATCAAAATTTTGATTATTAAGTGGTTAAGATAATATTTTCATGCAAGTGTAAAAATGATGGTCACTGTTTGGTGGTATAACGCTGGTGCAATTTATTACAGCTTCTTACCAAACGGGATGAGCATTACTGCAGATGTGTACTATGAAAACTGAACACAATGATGGAGAAGCTAACACATTTTCAACCAGCTTTGGTCAAAAAAACTCCAAGTTACAAGAGCTGGGGCTGGAAATTATCCGCTGTACCTACTAGACCTTACGCCCGGCCGTGCTAAACAGGTACCTCCCGAAACACCCATCTCCGGTAAGTACCTGCGTCAGGTGGAAGGTGAGGACGCCGTGGCGTCACTCCAGCCACTCCTCAAAGAGGGGACTTATCACCGCGATTGCAGCGTGTCCAGCCTTCGGTTGCGACAGTCGCTCTTTCCATGCTGCCGTGAGATCGCGCCGGAGCTCTGTCCGCTGAGCCGCGATTTGTAGCGGTAGCGGAGTTTCACCCCGGCCTAGTACCTCCGCGCGCTAATTGTGAATGCGCGCTAGGGCAACCGCCTCCAGAGCCCACAGCAGCAATCCGGCAGGTTCGCCGCCTCCCCGGAGATTGTGCAGTATCCCCGGATCATCCGGATAGCCATGACCCTCAGAGACGAGACCAGATGGTGGGTTGGTCGCCGCTGAAGATTAAGTGCCCACACAGGGGACCATGGACCGCACGATCCCCGCATAGAGCCTCCGGCAGGAGTCGTTTGGCCCCCCTAGATTGGGTAGGAGCCGCTTGAGTGCAACCTCCGCCCGGTCCAGTCTTGGAGCCAAATGTCGGTAGTGCTGGACGAAGTTCCACCGGCTGTCGAGGACGAGTCCCAGGTACTTCATCGTCGTCTCGACGCCGATGCGAATCCCTCCCACCGTTATTTCGGAACCCGAAGGTGGCGCGTTCCGACGGCCATGAAAACACATGGCCTCGGACTTGTGCATGGCCACCTCGAGTCCCAGTTGCCAGATCCTTTCTACGACTGTCGCAACCCCTCGCATCGCCAGTTCGGTCGCCGCCTGGTGCGACCCCCCATGCGCCAGGACCAGCGTGTCGTCAGCGTAGCATATTATGCTATGCTACCTTCCTTATTCAAAACTCTATCATACCAAGTACTTAAAATTAAATTAATTTACAGTTTACTGAAACTTTGCAGGGTATTTTATTATAGAAGTATGAAGACCAAAGTGGCCCAAAAATTAAATCTTAAGCATCAAGGTGGGCAACGCAACTTGCGTTTGAGTTTTAGTGAGTGAGACACAGTGGGTGGTATAATAGGCGAAGGGTACACTTAAATAGGGTGCAGTTATTGAAGCTCGCACAGGGCGCAGAAAAGGCTATTTACGGCACTGACGAAGGGCATCAATAAGCTATCACTGCGTTGGTAAAGATGCATCGATTACATGAGTGATTACTTTGATAAATAGAAATAAAAAAAAATGATTATTATTTAATGAAAAACGGCAATATCATAGGTAAAGACCTAATCTGTTAAGTACTCATAGATTAGTCTTTACTGGCTTCTGACTAATAACATTCTACCCACAATAGGTACATAATGATTCGAATCTTAAATCTGTGTTTACCTACATATACTACACAAGTGACAACAGGACCAACGACGAAACAGAAAATCTCCTTTACAGAAAATCTCCTTACAGAAAATCTCCTTTACAGAAAATCTCCTTACAGAAAATCTCCTTTACAGAAAATCTCCTTACAGAAAATCTCCTAACAGAAAATCTCATCAGCACTTTTTGCCCGACCCGGGAATCGAACCCAAGACCTCATGCTCAGAAAACATGCTTTAGACTACTTGACAAACGAGGAAAATCTACCTCAATAGATACATATTATATTACGGTTTCAACCATCTTTCTGCGAAATGTCTATTAATAGTTTGTGGTACTCACCTCAATGTAACAATACCACAGCTACATTTCCAACGGAACCAGTATTAGATACAAGGTATAAACATAGTTCCAGGAACTCCACAAACCCATACAAAGGTACAAGCGTCAAGAAATTCCCGACATTTCGCAACGAAACACTACGCTAGGATTACGCCCCGGTTAAATGGCACAGAAATGTGCCTCAATACACGTCGACACGCATAATACATCCCACAGTGCGAGCCTGCCTTTATTCCCGACACGTGTGCAAAGTACTTTGGCACATTATCAAGGAACCCTGTTCCAAGCAACCAAGGTACTGTTCTAAGCAGAGACTGGCTGTCATCGGTGAATGGAACACAATGCTAGGATTACGCCGCAACTGTAGCTCATTACACTAAGTACCACGATAAGCAAGTGACCTATTAAACATGATTTTTCTTAACACGTTGATGAATTACTGAAACATTCAACAATTGCTGCAGTACAAAGTTTTACTTAGACTGAACATAGCTTTTGTAAGATTTAAATAGTGCCTTTTAAAACATTTCCTGATACATTTTCAACATGCAAGAAATCACTGACCAACATACCATGCAAAATGCTACATACTTATTGAGCTTGATTCCTTTATGACCTGTGTCGGACCAAAATACGGAACTAGAAAAATCCGTCCTTACTTAACTACTCCCTATAATATAAACTATAATGAATCTGTTAATAAAAAACAAAACACGATCAGTATATGGGCCAAGGTATAAACATTTCACGCTCCAGTTATTGCGTCAGCACAAAAATAATGGCGTCGAAGAATTAGCGTTAATAGAGTTCGTGGCTAAGAAGATAGATAGAGATAAATAGAGCCGCGAGACTCTGGCAACAACTGGAATTAATCACGTGGAAACAAAAAGAATTAGTTGTTAGTTTTGTAAAGTCGGGTTCGAGTTAATAAGCTTCCGAACGGTTTGGGATCTATGTATTTGAAGGAAGACTAGTTTTAATTGATTGCTAGGGCTCGCATACGAGGTACTTAAGCACTAGGTTAGAGGTGTTATCCGCAAGCTTTAATCGTTAGATAAACCCCATTGATCGACGCTCGCTTAGGGGAAATCCCACAGCCGATTTATACCGACCATGCTAACAGCTTTCAACGCTTATCCAATATCACCACTCAAGTCATAAAGTTAGTCGGAAATAATTAGATATACTGGTCTTTGACGTACCTCCAATATAATAATTGAGGTTTGTTTAGAAACAGTAATAGAACAAAAAATTAAACTAAAATGTTTGTCTGTTTCTATATTTTAACACGCTATTCTCCGGAAGCTGGAACTACTAGACAGATTTGAATGAAACATTTATTGTTATATATTAGCTATTAAGTCTGGACAACATAATAATATAGGCAGGAACTTGACCATAGCCGCAGCCAGAAACTAGTAAAATGTATGTACTTAATTTTAAGATAGATAGATTACAGATACAAACACCGTAACAGTAAAACAAAATAAGGACTTAACAAGTAAAAAGGGTGATACAATGGACGGTCTTATATTGTAGTGATAGAAAAAGAAAGAAAAGAATTATGATGTCTTTCCGCAGTCGTTACCTCCCCTGCCGGGAATCCCCGCATGCTATATGTGGACAGAGTTACCGATCAATGAACATGAATCTTCGCGTTGGTGACTTACGGAGTGGAACACCCTAACGAAAACTTGTTTCGTCTCATCACTGAACTCTTTATACCTATCTGCTATTCGTACCGACCCCGCCAAATCCCGCCAAAAGCCATCACTTTATAATATCTTCACTTTAAATTCGCCATTCATCCTTCTTTTATTTGAATCGGAGTATGATTAATATATTTCGCCATACCCGATTCAGAGAAATGTGCAGCGAATGTCGGAAAAACAAAGGAATAAAAGTAGTACAAAAATAATATTTTTGTAAGTAACTCTGTGGCTTTAGCTACAAAGCAAAGAATAATTAAATAAGCTAACACTATATTAAATGTTGGCTAGATCATTCGTAACCCCGCTCTAATCCCGGCTTTGTAAGAATAGGCAAACCAAAGGCGTTCAGAGATTATGTCAGGTCAGAAGACCCTATACTAACAACACGGTGAAAGCTATTTGCCAATGATAATTTTGTTATCTAGCTATCAAAAGAGCCAATCAATGTGTAGAATCGTTAGTAGTATAGTAGTAAGAATCAATCAATTAAAATATTTCGTAGTAACTCGGGATTTACTTAATATGAATCAATTAACACCTAAAAAAAACTCTCCGTAATAAGGAAATTGTTTCGCAAATGTCGTGACGCAGCTAAGACTAATAAATTCAAGTTCGTCTGGGTTAGGAACGCTACTGTCCTTGTTAGAGAATCTGAAAACTCTCCTACGTACGCTATTCGGTCGGAGGAAGAAATTTCCAGAAAGATTAAGCCCAACCCACAGCTCGCAAGTCCTCATAATATTAATTAATTATTTATTGAACACTTTGGTATATTTTTAAATTAGCATATTGGGAATGTTTGCGTGTGTTCTGCTAAACATAAAAATAAATTTATTAATATTTTGTCTCAGATATATAAGTCTACCATATACGTTTTACAACTACTCACATACATTTGACATACTCATATACATTTGTTACATTAATTTAATGCTGATCTTTGTACTGCCACTTTTCAAAATTGGTAATAAGCACGTCGCATTTAATATACATCTGTCATTGAAACAACTAAATATTAATGTTTTAAATATATCTAAATTTAGTCAGATTAATGCAACTACACTTTATGAGTTTAAAAATGGCTACTAATATTTTTGTTTATTACCAAAACTGTCGAGAAATCAGGACCAAACTAAATTCGCTATATAATAATAATAATATACCCGGGATACCCGTTACTATATCCTACCTTGTTCTGTCTCGGTATGGTCGGCTACTACAAATTAGAAATAAGACGTGAAGTGACACTGGCGACGTATCTTTTTAAAGTTTTAAGAGGTAGTATACCAAACTCAGGCATACTATCAGAAATAGGATTCTGTATACCGGACGGGTACGTAGCGCGGCAGCGCAGACCGCAGCTGCTGGTGGAGCCGCGTGTGCGCACTAACCTGCTGGGGCGCGCACCGCCGCGCTGACTCGCGCGCTGCGCACTCTCAGCTCGGTGGCGGATGTAATCGACATATTCACCAGTACACTGAGTGAGTTCATAAGGGCCACGTATTGTGTGTGTAGCATGTGAGGTATAATAGTTAAGTATTATTTATTTTAAGTTACTTTGTCGCATTAGATTTAAGATCTGTAATGGCAAAGGTGTGTGTGTGATAAATAAATAAATAAATAATATTGCTCAATTCTTATGACGTTATAATCTTGACCGAAACGTGGTTAGCCTGAAATATCAGATAATGAATTCATAGACCAACGTTATTCAGTCTATCGATGCGATCGTAATCGCTCTATAACTAACAAAAAAGACGGTGGTGGTGTTTTAATAGCAGTCTCTAAAGAATTTTTAATTTATCTGGTTCATAATTAACATTCTCTGATAATATATGAACCAGATAAATTAAAAAATCCACGACGTAATAACAGAGTCTGCACTTCAAGTTTATTTAAAACCAGTCTAGCACATAGATTTTTCTGCTACCAAGGTTCTCATTTGTACAATACATTAAATAAAGTATTATGTATATATCCATTACCAAAATCAAAATACAAATCTGTATTGATGGAGTGGTTACAAAAATTAGATTATAATCGTACTGAAAAGCTGCTTCAGTCATGCTAAACAACACATTCCAATATAGATACCAACTAACTCACTCTAGTACCCGCACACACACTTACACGCTCGTACATGCACACACACACACACACACACACAAACGCACACACACACACACAAACATGATAATCATTCTACTTTGTAATAATTTCACTCTACTCATATTCAAATAGGGAAGATGCAAATATGATATTTATGAAAATTTTATGATTAAAATGTTAAAAAAATATAAAAGAAGGGCCACTGCAACATTTTTTTTACATAATGTTGATTTTTTAACAATAATTACGAATTAAAAATGACTTGAAACGAAGCATATTTCAAAACACCAATCAGCGTTTAGTGACGTCACTCCTGTTTAAATAACAACTTATTTGAGGTTATGGTTGTAAAAGTGAATATTATTTTACGGGAATACTAATTGCGTTTTTTTAATAAAAATGGAAGTTGGGTACCAAGAGTTAGTGTTGACATGGTTGTAACTTTTTTGTCCAAAGTGCAGAGTTTTCAAGTGTAAAAATGAAAGGGTATATAAAATTACTACGGTATGCATAAAATCATAGTTGTTTAACTTTGTATTTTATTCAGCGGCTTCTACATATATCAGTTATTTCGATCGTTCATTTATAAGGATATATAGACACCTGTACCACAGATTACTAATAAGTTACTAACGTAACACCTTTATCATTGGATATTTTAATATTTTATATTATTATTATATTATTATTATTATTTTATTTTTTGGACATAATAATATAGTTCTTCATTAGAAAGCATTATCCTTATATTATTATAAATTTGAAAGTTTCATGTTTATTTGACTCTAGTATGAGAATAAATCTGAAAGAATAAGTCAAAATTATACCCGGTGTATTTTCAATGCTTTCAAGAATTTTACGTTTTTTCATTTTCATTATTACTGATCTAGGTTTCGGTGGCATCATTCTATTTTGACATTCAAAAATATGAGGTACCCACACCTTTTTTCAGGAAAAGTTTTCCTCCACACATTTTAAACTTTATCCAATTTTCGACGTCGTTCTCCAACTGTAAAATTAAAATGATGTTATAGACAAGTTTTGTAAGTATTAGGTAGGTAACTAACGTATTTTTGCGTACAACCAGATTAACTACAAAATATAATAATTATATTCGCCGACTTACATCAAAGTGATCTTCACAGCATCGAATAATGGTCTTTGGAGAATAATTGTCATTTCTGGGTCAGAAGGTCCAGTCACAACCAATTTATTTGGAAACTTTGTTGAAGTAGTTGGACACATTGGTACAAAACATGAGTAACCACGGCTTTTTTCGGAATATTAGTGGTATTGTTATAATCACCTGATGTTGATGGATAGTCCATTTTAAATTTTCGCAAAAAATCTCGAAAGTCGAAAAAATATGCATAAGTATGAGCCAGCGACGAACATTTACGACCAGTAACAGACAGGAATGACGTCATCGGAACTATAGGTCCGTTTTCGCGCGAAAATTTAAACTGTCAATTTAACACCGCATTTTTTCCGATAAATTACAAAGATTTAATTTTTTAATATATTTGTGGTACATGGAATTCTTTAAAATGAAAACAAAAATAAAAATATTGCATCTTCCCTATTAGGCACTTAGTTTTAATTTTAGTTTCATAGTATTGTATGTTTAATATTTTTTCCTCGTACTTTGTATTTTCCAAATAATTCTACTGGAGCATGTTTAAATATAGTATTTAAATTAATGTTTTATTGTATACTTTGTTTTTTCCGTTGGGTGGGGACCTGTTGATCTGTAATTCAGGCATTTCTATGCCTAACTCAGACACCAGCTCCTCACCAGTTGTAATATAAGATGTACATTTATGATTCACTGTTGTTAGCTTGTAATTTGTGAGGAGAAATAAATAAATATATTATTATTATCCTCTGTTTCTCTCACAACCCCATTAATTTTACCTGAACATACGATCGTCAAGGTTCCCTCTTATGATAATAAATATCTTTGTGGCACGTATGGTATATACGTAAATCCTAACACCAAAGAAGAAGTTTACATAAACTTCATTAATTCACTAGCTGTTTGTGTTGACAATCATTTTGGAATCTTGGGAGAAATCCCATAATGCAATTGGCATATTCTATGACCTCTCCAAAGTTTTTGACTGCGTTGACCACGAAACACTGATATGTAAATTACACCATTATGGAATTCGTGGACTAGCTGCTGATTTGGTTCTTTCCTATTTATCAGACAGGCAACAAAAAGTTAATGTAAACGGAGCAATATCTTCAGGATCTCTAGTGAAGATGGGCGTGCCACAAGGTTCAATTCTAGGTCCTTTCCTTTTCCTTTTATACATTAATGGCCTACCTCTCATGACATCCAACTTATGTAACACAATTCTCTTCGCCGATGATACTTCACTCATTTTTAAAATAGCTAGAAGAGATACGGATGTTTTACGAATCAATGAAAGTCTGGCTGTTCTCTCGAAATGGTTCTCAGCAAATAATCTCGCACTTAATGCGAATAAGACAAAATGTCTCAAGTTTTAACTACCTAATGTACCACAAGCTGGACTCAATTTGATACTTGACGGCAAACAAATTGATCTTATTACTGAAATGGTATTTTTGGGTGTAACTATTGACTCAAAGTTGCAATGGGGCCCTCACATTAGGACTCTTTCAGGTAAATTAAGCTCAGCTGCATATGCAGTAAGAAAAATTAGGCAATTGACTGATATAGCGACAGCCCGGTTAGTTTATTTTACTTATTTCCATAGTATTATGTCTTATAGTATACTACTGTGGGGATCCGCAGCTGACGTAGATTCAATCTTCATACTACAAAAGAGGGCAACCCGGGCAATATATAAAATGGGTCCCCGCGAGTCCCTTAGAAATGTATTTAAAGAAGTAAATATACTGACTCTGCCTTCTCTTTATGTTTTAGAAAGCATATTGTACATCACCATCAGCTCTACTTCACCATATGCATTGTGACGAGCATAAAGTTCTTAATATCTATATTCAAGTAATCTCATCGCAATCTACGAAATACTTATTATTGAGTAGTTTCGGTGGTCATCTGGGGTCTTCATCATCAGTTCCACTTCCTCAAATGGTGCTTTTCAAGAGCATCTGCACAAAGTACTATAAGAAATACCTAAAACGCTATAGGTGGGCCTATAATATTTGAAGAGTTCCCTCGATTTCTCCATGATCCCATAATCAGATCAAAACATGATGACAAAAGGACCAACTAGAAAGTATACCCTTTCAAACAAAAAGAGAATTTTTGAAGTCGGTTCAGCCATCTGCGAGTAATGAGGTAACACATATAAAAAAAAAAGTTCAAGACGAATTGAGAACCTCCTCCTTTTTTTTGAAGTTGGTTAAAAATAGGTTAAAACAAAACATTGAATAATTTGTAATAAATATATTAATATGTAACCTACCTACTTACCATGTTCCACTAATGAATCTCATTTAAAAAAAAAAGTTTAACAAAAAATAGAACCGACTTCCATATCAAAAGCCAAAAATAACTTTAATTTCGGTAGTCGGTGTTATTGGTTTTGGATTTTCTTTTATTTTTCACACCGCCTTCCGAAATTAAAGTTTTTTTTTTTTTAGGTCGGGCCACTTTTTTTAGGTGCGTCTACTTAACCGGTCTTTCCTGTGGTGACCTCTAATAATTAAATTAAAGGCCCCCAGCCAGGGCTTACAAACTAAAATTTTACTTACAACTAATGACCGCGCGCTAAGGGCACTCCCTGTGGAGTACGGGCCTCGGCATAGCGGGGTCATTTTGGGAGGGCAGCAAAGGGACAGGCTGGGTCGTATTTAGGGGAGTATTTATTTCTACTGGCTCAGCATCGCGGGCTGGCTCGTTTGGCAAAGGTCGGGGAGGATTTCCATTACAAGTACGCGGACGTCGCGATAGGCCTCGTCGGCGAGGCCGGAATACAGAACGCGTTTTGTGTTTGTGTTTTCTAAGAGTGCTAGTTTCCCTACTGCTCTCTTGTCGGATGGTGATGGGGTCGTCGGGCTCGTCTAGGACGTGACGCGGGCGACGAACCCGAGAAATTTGGGAGGGTCTGTATCGGGCGGCCGATACGATCAGGGGGTTGGTGTGGGTATCAGCAGAGGTGAAGTAACGCACTGACATGCGTTTCAACACTTGCTTTATGGTCGGGAGTTTGAGGTCTACGTGGAGATCCTCATTCCTCAAGAACCAGGGCGCGCCCGTGGCCTTTCGGTGAAAACGGTTCTGAAGGACCTGCATCCTATGGATCTGAGCCGGACTGGCATGGGCAAACACCGGACAGGCGTACGTCATGATAGGACGTATGCACGTCGTGTAAATTCGGATTTTACACCTAAGGGAGAGCTTACTGTGTTTATTCAGCAAGGAGTGAAGCCTACCGAGAGCGAAAGCGGCTCGCGAGCGAACCTTCTTTATGTGCTCAGTGAAGTTGAGGAACTGGTCTAAGATTACACCTAAGTATTTGGCTCGCTTCTCCCAGGGGATCGGCTTGCCAAACATAGTGATCGGGCTGGGGAGGGTGGGCTGTCCATGGCGAGCCCTGCGAAACAGGACTGCTTCCTTTTGTCAGGGTTTACCTCAATCCTCCATTTCCTAAACCAATCGCCTAGTGCGTTGGCTGAGGTCTGGAGGGTATGAGCGATGCAATCGGGACTTTTTCCCGAGTAGTAGATGGCCGTGTCATCGGCAAATAGGGCTAACTCTACTGGAGGGCTTTTTGGGATGTCGCTAGTGAATAGCGTGAAGAGTGGGGGAGAGAGCACGGCGCCCTGAGGGACGTCGGCTCTGATAGGGCGGGGAGTGGAAAGCGCTCCTTCGATACGATATCTGAAGGAGCCATTGTGCCAGACTTTGTCGAAGGCCTTCGCTATGTCGAAGAATAGGGCCCCCGTCATCAAACCGCGTTGAAAGCGGCCGCTAATGTGCTCTACGATGCGGTGGGCTTGGTGGACACTGGAATGATGGGCTCTAAAGCCAAACTGCTCGTTAGGGATTAGGCTCTTTACCTCGACAAAGTCCTTGAGCCGATTAAGAATAATCCGCTCGTAGATCTTGCTGAGGGCGCTGAGCAGACTAATGGGTCTATAACTAGTCGGGAGGGACTTGGGCTTTCTGGGTTTTGGGATACCTATCACTATAGCCTCTTTCCAAGCTTGCGGAAACAAGTTGTTGGACATGGCGCCATTGAAGATGGCAACCAGTAGGACTATGATCGTACGTGGGAGGAGTTTAAGTGCCCTAGTGGTCAGTCTGTCAGTCCCGGGAGCTTTCCTAAGTTTGAGTTTCCTGATGATCTCCTCCACCTCGTCTTCCGTGACGGAGGGGAGGGGAGCATCAGGGTCCTCGACAGGGGGTAGGGCAGATCTACGTTCTACCTCAGCATCCACGTGGGCAAGGTGGGCTGGGTCGACTGGTTGGGAGCTGGGAGAGCACTGGGCCTCCAGGCTGTCGGCTAGGCATTCGGCTTTGTCTTCATCGTCGAAGGCAATGCTTTGGTCAGGGCGAATGAGGGGAGGCATTGTGGTAACCTCAGTGGCGCGCATACTCCTCTGAAGTTGCCAGAAGGCAAGGTGGGTGGGTTCCAGTTCGCTCAGGGTCTTGTCCCAGCCAGCTTCACGCCACTCTCTGATGCTGTTACTTACTTTGCGCTGTAAGTATCGCATGAAAGTTTTGTTATTCTGGCAGGGGAAAGCTCTGTAGGCACGGACTGCTGCGTTCTTCTCAGTCAGCAGGGCCCGCACATCGTCCGGGAGCTTCCGGCGCCAGTGCTCTGATACCGGAATCTCCTTTGAACAGTCGTTCAGGACAGATTGTACGTGCTCCGTGAGTGAGTCGATCGCAGCCGTCGTGTCGGCGGCGGACTGGATGTGGTCGGGGATCTTGTCCAGGTGAGGTGACGTGTTGGATTTCAGCAATTCGCCTACTTTCCTCCAGTCAGTGATCACCTGTGTGGGAGGGGGGTGGTTAGGGTCATAGGGACCCGATCTCGGAGTTAACTCCAAGATCACCGGTCTATGGTCAGAGTCAAGTTTGTCTACCGTCTCTAAAGAGTGCAAACGTAAGTTCACATTCTTCAGGAATTCAATGTCGAGTACGTCGGGCAAGTGGGATGGCTCGAACGGGTAATGAGTAGGCCGCATAGGACCTATGATATCTATGTGGAGAGGTGTGCAAAGGTCGTATAGTACCTTCCCACGGGGGTTGGTAATACGACTACACCATGCGGGATGTTTGGCATTGAGATCCCCCGCCATAAGGACGGAGTCACTCATGTCAAGAAGGGCGGTAAGGTCGCTTCGAAGTGAGGCGTTTATCGAAGAATTTGAATCTACATCGTTGTACGGTGGGAGATACGCGGATACTATTGTGATAGAGGGATGGCCCGTCATGCCTAGCCGGCAAACGGATACCTCTAAGTGGGCAAGGGGCGGCGGATCCATAGGGATGCAGTGCAGGGAGTTCCTATAATATATTAGAGTGCCACCTCTGTGGCATCTAGTCCTATCGTTCCTAACTAGCCGGTAATTGGCTATCTTGGGATCCCTAAGGTGGGGTTTGAGGAAGGTCTCTTGGACCAGAAGGATGTCGAGACTATGATCGCGAAGGAAAGTCGCGATCTCGTCCCGTTGATTGGTGATGCCATTGGCATTGAAATAACCTAGCTTTAGGGATCGGGGCTTTAATCTCTTACTAGCCGTGTTATACATTATGGCTGTTTAAAAAGGTTGGCAAAATGGCTTTTGACATCAGGATACTTAGAGTATACCTGAATCAGGGAATTAATGCTATTGCAGGCCACGACCTCCGTTGCCATTTGGATGGCGCGGGGGACTGGAAGAAACTGAAAGTTTTCCCTAGGATGAGGAACGCATCGAGTTCCGGCTCATCCGAGCGAGGGGGTGACTGGGGAGGAGGTGGAGGCTGAGAAGCCACAACGACCGGAGCGGGGGGCATGATGGGTTGATCCATCAGCCCTGGGACTTTCGGCCTTAGAGCCGGGAAGTTTTGGGCGTGATTCGCCGCCGTCCAAGGAGTTGGACGCTGGGGACTGAGGGTCTGGGGGAGCTCAGACGAGAGTGTAGGACACTCTCGTCCCTGGCGTGCGCTAGCGCGCGTTGCCAGTTTAGGGGCGGAGGTTTTCGGGGCTTTCGGACAGCCTCGGTAGTTGGCGGGGTGGCCAGATTGCCCGCACAGCACGCAGCTGGGCGGGTCTGGACACTGGGACCTATCTTTTGGGCGATTGCACTCGGCGGTGCCGTGATTGCCCAGGCACTTTACGCACCGGGGTTTGCCGAAGCAATTCCGTTGCGCGTGCCCGTAGAGCTGGCAACGGTGGCATTGGCCTACCATGCCACTCTTGTGGCTTCTCTATGAGGATTCCTGAAAGACTGCATACAGTCTTCAGCGCAAAGATGGGGTGGGGACCTTCGGAGGTGGGATGACTAATGACAAGGACGTTGTTTGACGCCTTGCCACCTCTGCCGTGCATACGGTGCACCTCAATCACCGGGATATTCTGGGACTCTAGGTCGCAGACGATCTCGGTGGTGGGGATCTCGCTAGGGATCCGGCAGAGGACCACACGTACAGGTTTGCTCTCATGGAGCGTGTACGTGTGGTGGGGGATATTTCGAGCTTCGAGGAGCTTCGAAAGCGCGCGGTGGTCGTTAGCTGTCGCTAACCCTACTTTTATGCCATTCTGAACGGCGCGGGCATTCGTGTAGGCGAAGCGTTGCTCGCCACACGCTTTGGACACGTTTGTCCAAGCCCCCTTATCATGGATGAAGATGGGTGGGGGAGGGATGGTCTTGCGCACTGAGGCGCTGACGACTGGGGTTTGGGTAGGGCTGGGTCTAGTGGCCGAGGAAGTGGAGGGCTGGCTCTGCACTAAGCGTGCTGGCTCGGGAGGGGAGGGTTTCTTGGCCTTAGGGGCCTGAGTGGAGGACGAGGCCTGCGACCTCTTCTTCCTCTTTTCCTCGACGAGGATAAACTCGTCGGAGGAAGAGGTTTGATCGGAGGAGTGCTCGGACTCCGCTCGCTCTGAGCGCTCAGAGTGTATGCTCTCTGCGCGCTCCGAGCGCTCGCCTTCCGAGCTCTCTTTTTCTTGTTCCTCCTCCTCAGAGTCCATTTCGACGTCTGGGGGGGAGGGGGACCTATCTGCGATGGGCGCGGGGGTGGGACCTATCTCTGGCTGGGGTTTGACTTTTATTGAGTCAATCTCCTCCTCGTACTTCTTTTGTAGGGCGGGGTTTTCATATAGGATATTTCCTAATATCTCGGTTGTCCGATTCAACCTTATCTGTAGGGAGTCTACCTTAGCGGAGAGAGTCTCCACTATGGCTATCATGTCCTCCATGTTGGAGGCGATAATGGGGGGCATCCTATTCTCCTAATCTTAACATATAAGCCTCGAGGAGACACGTCAAACGTGAGCTCCCCGAGCAGACGGTCCCCAAAAAGAGCCCTGCCCCGGAGTTTCTCCTAACACAATGTTACCGAGAAGAGATACCCAGACAAACTCGGTAACTGTGTTGCCGTCTGATGTGGCCTGAAGGGCCCTATTTGCCTAACCCTCCGGGCGGGAATGACCCGGAGGTGTGTACGCTCCCTGCGGGGATAGCAGGGAGGTGTGTGCCTAATGGTGTGCCCTAAGCTTGTAACCGGTCGCCAATCTTAATGTGCGAACCGGGCCCTATTGGGTCTAGTGCGAAGGGGTAG
The DNA here is from genome assembly GCA_943138885.2 of Tholera decimalis. NCBI lineage: Eukaryota > Metazoa > Arthropoda > Insecta > Lepidoptera > Noctuidae > Tholera > Tholera decimalis. Next base: position 25,324,337 of record OW964569.2, read on the forward strand.
ATACACCCAACCGACACTAGGTGTGTAAGCTGTGAAGAGAACTCAGTAACTAGGTTTGACTAGGAGATCCCCCAAGGCCAAAACCTAGCACTCGACTCCAATTGACTGCTTCACCCTGAAGGGGATCAGCGGGTGCGTCGGGTCAGCACCCCCTTGGTATTGTTGACACCGTGAGGTTTCCAACCAAGGACCACGAAACTGTGGTTTTACCCTGAAGGGGCCAAACCAAATTGTTTTGACAATTCTCTGTTAGAGAAACACGATATCCTTCACCGCCTCGAAAAAGGCGGATCCGGACCAGGCGTCGTAGTCGGCGACTACAAGTGACGTCACGGCGGGCGTGACGAACGGAGCGATGACTCAGGCACGGAACGATCGAGAGCGCGGAGCGGCACGACTGTTGCGGCGAGCGTCGGAAGCGGAATCTGTAAAAAGTCGAAAGTTATTTTTGCCTTTGTAGTGTTTTTATATAGAAGTCGGTTCTATTTTTTGCAAAAATGTTGTTCTCAAAGTTTTCATATGATTTTGTCGTAAAATTCGTTTCTTTTATGAGTATACTTGGTTTTGTTTATAAATATAAGTTATTTAACAACTTTTGAACATGTTCATAATATGATATTGTTCGTTTTACATCATAGACATGAAAAACAATTGTTGACTTAGAGACTGTGGTAACAAACCCGACTGATAATTGTATTTTTTTATGAATTTTAATGTTTTTGTAACTTGTTGATTCATTAAATAACAAAGAAAGACTAATTTTTCAAATAACTATATTAAAGTGATAAAATTCCCCATAGTTTTATTTATTATTCAACTCCGAGATTAATTTTTTTTGTCATGTTTTCATCAGTTGTACTAAATTTTTGAATCTCCTCCGGTATGAAGTTTGTTCAGGAGGGTTTCATGATGAACACTGTCGAAAGCTTTGGTCATATCCGATAGGCGTTTTATTGTCTATATTTTTCATTACTGTGTTCAACAAATCGTAAATAGCCATATTTATACCTTTTCTTTTCCTAAAACCCATCTGTTCGTCACATAAAATGTTATATTTAGTCAGAAACTTATCAATAGATTCGTAGATTATCGTCTCTATAATCTTTGAAAAAATCTTTTATCAAACTAACTCTGGCGCGGGCTCACCACTGTTCCGTTTAGTTGTCACATATATAATAAACAATTTGATTCAGTAGACATTATGTTTTAAAAAAACAAGTATGTACAATCCTTAAAGATAAGTAAGCCAATAGTTAATGATGCATAATTAGCTTACTCTATAATGTATGCGAATGTGTTAAATATCTATAAGTTTAATTTTTTTCAGTTTGCCCTAGTTTTCAGTTTTAATTTTTTTATAAGCCTGATGTCTAGCAACTAGTTATTTTATGTAACAATCTGTAGATAACGTTGTGAGCAGTGTATTTGTTACACCTAGCTTTTTGTTATTTTTTAAATACTCAGTTGTTTGTTATCCCTAATAATACAAAATAAAATAAAATTAATATCAAAACTTTTATGAAATCATTCTTTTTAAGTTCTAATAATTTTATTTAGATACTAGTTGCTGACCGTAACTCTTCTGGGTTTATTTCGCTTTAGCTGCAATTACAAATCTTGTCCACTTTCAACGAAATATACAAGTAAGTTTTGACATTAGAAACATTTATCAATTGTATTTATTTGATTGTCTACGTTTCGGGATTTCCCGATCTATATCGAAAAGGTACGTCACTTATGTATGTCTCGAAACATATTTTGTGAAACATCATAAGTAAATAGGATAGACTACGTTTTACGTGTACTTACGTGGGTCTTATTTTTACATCGGTAAACAAATATACAGTGAAATAAGAAACTTCAACAGTCTGAAAAACTCCTCGAACCTAAAACAACAGAGAAACCTGTAATAATTACGAAAAATATTTTACACTAACACAATTATTAGTAGAAAATATTTTGCAGTCGTATTCGACAGGGAGACTGGGGAGGTAGGGAGTCGGGTGTTTGCTCTTAGTCTGCCACCAATAAAACCGTTACATGCCGTAGACAGATTTTGCGTTCCCTGGCCGTCTGCAAACAGTACTGCTACTGACTGATGTAATCATTTCACCGTATACTGGCTTCTGTGAAATTTTAGATTATTGCTACAAGATCTTTTATAGTCACTAGTGTGGCTATGTAAATATTGTTCTTTGTTACAATTTCACAATTTAGAACGTAATGAATTTTTAATCCAAATAGTTTCTGAAAAAATTCTGTGACATATCACTGTAGTTATTCGCAATATTCCAACACCGGCTTAGTACCGAAAATGAATTTTAAGCCTGTGTTTTGAAATAAAACAAAACTTTTATGACAAACCGTTTTGCAATAACAATGAAATGCAGAGCTATTCATGCAATCGTTTTCTTCCGATATTGGCTACATGTTGCGCAGTGATTATTTTCTCGTTAAATGTTATCATATAAAACTTTGCATCTTCCTTTTCTGAATATCTCGCGAATCTCATTTCAGTAACGGCTGTTGCCAAATGCTTGCTTATATGAGCAAAAAACTCCTCAAAATGCATGTTTTTTCATTATTTTCGGGTGTTTTAGCGACGGGCGGCGCTGGATAATTTAATACTGTGATATGAAAAGACCTTTACTCACAGTTGTTAGCCTCACTCACACGTTTTCAAATAAAATATTCACACCGCAACTCGGTTACCTTGATGAAATTTTGAATTTTCAGTTCGGATTTGCATTGCTCGGGTTAGGTCGCATCATATTTTTCTATTCGGCATATCGAAACTTCGTATTTGAAAATACAAGTTGAACAATTTAGATGTCGTTTTTGTTAGAACTCGTACTTCGAACTGAATACATTATTGGTTGTCTATGATACAGCCGACTATCGACATAGGTTGTCATAAAAGTTAATAGTTTGCCTAACACAAGCATTTGTTTTGCTTAAAGGTATATTTCATAACGTATTATTATACAGTACACTCAATTTAAGTTACTGAATAAACGATTGTTATTGCTTGTTGTTATTAATTGTTTTTGCCATTTAGTGTGCTAACTAGGTTGTCTCTAAGCCTCGCTTGAGCGCGCTGGCCAACTGAAAGTTCGGTTAAAGCACACGGCACGGTTCATTGGATAAGAAACGATTATTGCCGCCCACATATTGGCAACACGTACAATATAACCTATTTTTTAGCAAGATTTTTCTGTAACTATGCTCGCGGTAATGGTAGTTAGACTTACAATATTAAATAATAGGCAGCAATATCTATTCTATGAACGTTCTTCAGTCTGAAAATAAATAATAAAAGCTTTAATATATATTTGGTGTGCTAAAGCTATTATGTATCGTAAAAATAACGTTCGTCTTAAAATTACTGAAGGTCTGAAAGTTTGATGAACCCTCTACTTATGCTTATCCCAGCATTTAGTACAGTTAAGTAAATAAAAAAGCCCGAAAGCAGAATACGTGAATGATCGTATAACATTCTCGACAAGCCTAGTAAATCGTAAATACAAGTACTCATCCTTGTTGATTTGGTAAGCAAACACAAAATATTTCCACTAAACTTGTGATATGTTCTAAAAACAGAAACCTTCTTCAAAGAACGCTTGTTGGAAGTGATCGCTATAAAAGAATAATGTATGTACTTAACCTGATTACTTCGTTAGTGAGATTACAAACAGCGAACATAGAGGAGCACATTTTCACAAATAAATACCATTAGCTGTACCGAACTGTCGTTAACGTTTGTTCTGCGCGTTGTAATTGCTTGTTGAGGGATCTGACAGGAACAGAGCTTCGGTTTATTTGGTTGTGCTTTAATGCACAATGGAAAATACAAACTTAAATACAATCTTCAGGATGAAATAAATACCAATGGAAAAGGTAATATCATGACAGGCCTTTCGATTTCTCCCACTCTGGTTGGACCGGAACGGCTTTACTCCTTCAGATTAAAAATTCACCCCATTCCTTCAGTAGCCCTTGCGTTCTGAAGCCGCGGTATCAACAGGCATTAGCACTATCAGCCCCCGTCTATGGTTCTGACTGCTCTTTAATATCTGACTACCACAACCTAATAATTTAATGACGTGATACTCCATAGTGATACTGGTATCAGATTTACTGACTTCTTACTAACTTATAATTTTCAATGATCTGCAGTGACATCATAACTTCATCAGACAATACAACGTGTAACGGAAACCCCATATCAATCCAAAAGGGCTGAAGACAACATCTGGTATGGAGTCTCTATGCCCAGTTTCAGCACAAAATAAGTGACTCAAAGAATTGATACGAAATTATCGGTTTCATATGTTTCTTCAAACGTGTCACAGCACTACGAGGGTCAATAACTTTCCACGTCACTTGCCTATAACACGATAATTCTCTTCAATCTTCTTAATTTGAAAAATTCAGTCTCTGGTATCAATGTATTGAAATTTGTAATTAGTTCCACACATGAAGACATAGGATTACCAAACCCTTGTCATATCGTTTGTTATCATCCAAAGAAGCCGTACTTGGTATGTATATACCCTTTAAATTACACGTTGTATATATACCTTTTTCGGAGAGAATGTCAAATAATTTTATTTTTTTATTTTATTTCATTGGGGATAACAAACAACAGAGTATTTACAAAGAAGCTTAAGAGTTAGATGTAACAATTACACTGCTCACAACGTTATCCACAGATTGTTACATAAAATAACTATATGCTAGACATCAGGCTTACAAAAATAATGAAAACTAAGGCAAACTGAATAAAATTAAACTTATAGATATAAACACATTCACATACATTATAGAATAAGCTAATTATGCATCATTAACTATTGGCTTGCTTAACTTTTAGGAATAAGAAGTCATTTCAACCCACTCTGCATGGAGTGAAAGGGAGTGTCAGAGCTCTATTAACTAAAAACCCAGTCTGTCTAACCCCTGACATCTGACTATACCAACCACATGAACCTAGACATATGTATCTTGTGAATTCCTAGTTCACTACACAGTACACTTCTCTCTCTGCCCAACCCTAGGGGTAATACAGTCTGTTAGCAGTGTCTGAGCAGACGGGAGCAAAGCTTGTATCAATATCTAGCTAATTAGTTTCCTTTACTGTGTGCTGATATCCGCAAATGTAAGTGATGTTACTGATATTAACTACTGACAGATCAATTAAACTGATATCTGCCATCTCTGAAGCTGCTTAGTGAAATTCAATTTATGTAATTGAAATGTTTAGGTTCCTATTAGTGTTAAGTACATGATGATTTGATAAATTGAAACTACTGCTCCACTCCGCCACTATTATTAACTACTACTTACACTACACACACTACTACACTATTATTAATTTACTTTATATTCATTATCAATATCATCATTTCAGCCGAAAGACGTGCACTGGGTAAAGACTGCTGGACAAGGACCTCATCCAAGTGACGTCACATCAAGTGTCCAGCGAGTTCCACCGCCTTAACCAAGTCATCTGTTCACGTTGAAAGAAGCGAACGGTGCGGCGTTGATGCGCCATCGTTACATGGTGGACATCCCACCCATACGTACAAAACGTTTTGGGAATACATATTTTAATTGTGCGTACAGCTAAGGAGTGGAATTCTCTGACGCAGTGTGTTTCCTCAAAGCTACAACCTGAGAGTCTTTAAGTCAAGAATGAATAGGTTACTTCTAGGTAAGTGTGCTTCATCTTCGACTACATCTTCGCTTACCATCAGGTGTAATGGTGGTCAAACGCGAACTTATCAACAATAAAAAAAGCCTTTTAACGTTCAGCACCAATCGGAGGCCGCCATGAAGAGTATTTAAGTCAGCTATAGTGTCACAGACCCCTTCACCTCACCCAGGGAGTCGGATATCCATAACAATTTCCATTTCATCCACCTAGACTAAAAAAAGACTTCCAATGTTGCAGCTTCGCAGTACGCGGTCGCCACTACAGAACCTTTAGCCCTAACTACTTTGCTTATTTTTCTTTGGATTTAAAACAAAGCGGCAATATTATAAAGTACGGCATAATTCATTTAATGGAAAATTTTGATAAATACAACGTGTAACGAAAACCCCATATCTATCCAAAAGGACTGAAGACAACATCTGGTATGGAGTCTCTATGCAAAGTTTCAGCTCAAAATAAGTGACTCACAGAATTGACCCCAAATTATTGGTTTCATATGTTTCTTGAATATCAGTAATAACAAACGTGTTACAGCACTATGAGGGTCATCACTTTCCACGTCACTTGCCAATAAAACGATAATTCTCTTCGTTCTTCTTAATTTGAAAAATTCGATCTCAGGTATCAATGTATTGAAATTTCTAATATGCTCCACACATGTACACATAGGATTAGAAAACCCTTGCCATATCGTTTATTATCATCCAAAGAAGCCGTGCACTTGGTATGTATATACCTACCCTTTAAATTACACATTGTATAGATACGTTAATCAAATAAACAAGAGCTCGATTTTGTGTAACAAATAAAATAGAGTATCAATTATTGTGTATAGCCTTTTAGTGTGTATGTGCCTTAGCCAAGTAAGCTAGAGAATGCAGCTGAGTATCAGTATTTTACATGGATTAGTTGCCTATCTGTCCTCCACAGTGCAGTACCTTACTTATTTATTTGCCTAGGTAAATACTTTTCAACCGACTTCAAATAAAAGGAGGAGGTTCTCAATTCGTCTTGAACTTTTTTTATTTTTTTATGTATGTTACCTCATAACTCGGAGACGGCTGAACCGATTTGAAAAATTCTTTTTGGATTTGAAAAGGTATACTTTCTAGTTAGTCCCATTGTTACGAAATCAGGATCTGGTGATGGGATCCTGGAGAAATCGAGGGAACTCTTCAAATATTATAGGTACTCCTATAGTATTTTGGGTATTTCTTATAGTACCTCGAGCAGTTGCTTTCGAAAAGTACCATTTGAGGAAGTTGAACTGATGATGAAGACCACAGATGGCCACTGAAACTACTCAATAATAAGTATTTCGTGGATTGCGATTCGATTACTTGAGTACGAATGTTAAACACTTTATGCTCGTCACAATACTTATAATATGGTGATGTAGAGCTGATGGTCAAGTACCAGGAGAACTCCTCAAAAATTAACGGCTATGCATCGGGAAAAGCAATATTTTGTAAAAGCTGATAAGTTGTTGACATTATGGCTTTTGTAGCTAGATAAATTACAAACTGACAGGAAGTCGGTTCTATTTTTTGCAAAAAAAAATATTTAGTATTTTCATTAATAATTTTTTTACAACCAGGATCAAGGGCTTAATTTGCCATGCTTCTCAAGATACGAAGTAATCCTGATACGTAATGCATAGTCATTGTTGACTCAACCACGCAATGACCTCGGTATGTTCGGGGTTAAGAATCTCGTTGACCAAATCGTACGGCTGTAGTAAATTAGCTTCGAATTATTCTATAAAATAAGTGCATTATACGATAATATGTAGCAAAGTAAGTTCCTAAAGACTGATAGTAGAGTAAAACAAGCTCAAAAGCATTCACTGGTGCAGGTAAAGTTTTCCACTCGACTGATTAGTCTGGCTTCTTGGACATCTTGCGAATTGATTAAGCTATAACTTACATTCATTTCACATAATAAATTCAGGAGCCGCATTCATCAAAACCTTACTTAGCCAGAACTTAGGATCTGAGTTTCAAAGGAATAGTTTGAAGTTAGTCGTAAGGAAGGATTATTATTTCTTAAATGGAACTGAACACGATTAGTACAGCGTAGCTATTGGCAGACTCGTCTGATCGAGAAAGGAAGTTAATCACGCGACGTGTAGTTAATGTAAACTGTTAATACAAAGAGGTCAAATTTTATATTTAAGGTCTCTTTTATTTTGTTTATTAGAAACAAAAAGCAGTTATTTGCTGCAAGATTTGCTGATGTTGATACATTTATTTATTTATTAAAACTGTATGCAACACAAACGGCACAAATGCGGACCACATTAGATATATATATTTACTAGTTTTCTTATACATATATAAATATAGATATATACAGGATTAATTGTAAAACACCGAAAACCTCTCAGGACTATGTTACTAACATCATAATCAACAACTTTTGTTCTATGACTTTTAAAAATTCGTCATATTTTAGTTCACCCGATTTTCATACAAAAATAAAAATATTTAAATTGAACGCTCTAAATGTTACGAAGTCTATGCGAAGCAAAAGAAAACGATTTATACTATCACTTTCTTTTGCTTCGCATAGACTTCGTAACATTTAGGGCGTTCAATTTAAATATTTTTATTTTTGTATGATAATCTGGTGAACTAAAATATGAGGAATTTTTAAAAGTCATAGAACAAAAGTTGTTGTTTATGATGTTAGTAACATAGTCCTGAGAGGTTTTCAGTGTTTTACAATTAACCCTGTATATTTATACATGTATAAGAGAAACATATTCACTGATTTTAAGCATCGATTCGAGTAATAGAGTGGGACACGGAAACGGATTAAAAATACCATTTGTTTTAATTGTTTTAAACAAGTTTAATGGGAATTTGATGTTAATGAAGTTCTAGCGAGTGTTTTAATTATAATATTAGAAAAAGGAAATATGTCAATGTCCATGAAGTGTGTGTTATTAGTTTCCACAAGAAAACTTAAAGGTTTATGGACAAGTGACATCTGGAAGTACAGATGTGATTACAAGAAATCGTACACAACTCGCTCATTGGAGGTCTAGGTCATACTACTTATACCTCACTGTTTTAGGCTTGTAATTATGTAAATTTCCGACTTTTACGTACTATAAAAGTGTATTAGCCAGCCCCGTACATTTAATATATCATATTAGACTGGCCGCCCGATTTTCACGTGGACTGACTACATGAAACAAGCGAAGCGCACGAAAAAGAATCCGTGAATCATTTCTCACAAAAAAGGGGACGAATAGATTAAAAATTAATTTGCAAGAGATTATGCGTTTTTACTACATACGTTCAAAAATGAATAATATTTTTTAAATTAATTTAAACATGTTTTATTTTATTGATAATAGGTTTGCGTTTGACCACCTTCTCACCTGATGGTAAGTGATGATGTGGTTGAAGATGGAGCACGCTTACCTAAAGGTAACCTATTCACTCTTGATTTAGAGACCCCTAATAGGTTACAGCTATCAGGAAACACAGACTCCGGCAGGGAATTCCACTCCTTAGCCGTACGCACAATGAAAGTATTTCCAAAACGTTTAGTGCGTATGGGTGGGTATGGGTCTATTACATGGGGGCATTAATCATTGTATCGTTTCGGCTGAGTAACAGCCTTATCTTTAGCTCAGGCGTCTATTCCGCCTCAACTGCAATGATAAAGTGTGCCCACTTGCATCAATATCTACTATAAAATTCGATACTATTGCTGGATACATAGGCTATTTTTTACTCCAAATAGGCGAGTTTCCTGTGAGATAGAACAAAAGGATTGTCGCCGCAAGCTAATGGAAGTTATTTAGAAATGCACACTAATAATCTAATTTCCACTAGCAGAATAAAAATATGTATTTTATATTAATCTTTACTAATATTATAAAGAGGTATAATTTGTTTGTATTTTTGTAAGTTTATTTAGTAAGTATAGTTATTTAGTACTTTATAACAGGTATTGTTATTTTGTAAGTATATTACACTAGCTTTCGCCCGCGGCTTCGCCCGCGTTAATTTATACTCTGTCAATAATTCTTGTTGCCAATCGGTACACCTGTTTGGGTGGTTAAAAAACGCATAAAAAATAAAAAATCCATCACCAGGGTCCATCCATCCCCAAAAACAGACAGACAGTTAGTATTTAAAATGTATTTTTTTAAAACCAAAAACGTAGTTTACAAAAATGTATTGTAAACTACGTTTCTGGTTTTCCCGTCCTTGGCGAAAACGTGTAGATTTTGTTGGCTTGATACTCGTGAGCACGCCACTTACAGTTGCCCATGCGACTTTCAGTGTCTGTCCTTGAGCTTTGTTTATCGTCATTGCGAATGCTGCTTTTAAGGGAAATTGGAGTCTTTTAAACTAGCAATGGCAAATCGGTCGGGATTATTGAAATGCGTGGAATAAATACGTTTCCACCGCTTGTTGTTCCTGTCATAATTATTGCTTGCACAACATTGCGTTCAAGGTGTGTAATTTGTAGTCGCGTGCCATTACAGAGCCTTGGTGCGTCCAGATTACACATCAACAGAACTGGCACACCAAGTTTCAGCCTCAACTTATGTGATGGTACCCGTGATATTTCCAGGGAGTTTAGAAACTCTACAGGGTACGACGCCACTTGCTCTATATCCCTGACATTGTTGACGGACAGATACTTGACAATAGCACCATCCACATGAGACATTCTTTTCGTTGATCTGTCCTAAAATTTCGTTAGTCAAACCTTAACCTACCTTAAATGATTTCCGGGATAAACACTATCCTGTCTTTCCCAGGGTCGTAAACTATTTCCATACCAATTTTAAAAATCAAATTAAATTAATTGAATGTAGCATTTGCCTTATATTGGGATAAAAACTATCCTATGTCCTTTCCTAAACTATTCCCATATCAAATTTCATCTATATCGGTTCAGCGGTGTAGGCATGAAAAAATAACAGGCAGACAGACAGAGTTACTTTCGCATTTATAATATTAGTATGGATAGTATGCGTTAGCGACGCGCTCATATTTTTAAAGTTCCTAATTTTTATTCTCTCAACCTAACATGTGTGTATGGCCTAAGAACAAATGTATGGGCCGGGCAGCAAGCTCCTCAGCGCACACGTGTCGGCCAACGAGTCATAACTCTATATTCTCTATGTTTTTGCTTGGTCCGCGCACGCACCGCAAGCGATTGCGCTTGTACGCGTTTTTTAATATAAAAATTACTGTTTATCTAAAATTATTCGTGTCTTTATCAATATAAAGTTTGTAAAGCCATGTTCATTTGTTTTACTTCGCCGATTACCACCTGCCATCAGCTACAATGTAGTCAATCAAACCAGATCAAAAGTGAAAAAACAAAATGGTGGGCACGCGAAGTACAACGCGACGCAAGCGCGTACAGCGAAAACTTTTTGAACAACAAAAAGATACTCAAGACTCGGATACGGAAGAGCATTAGTCTTCAACTAGTGCAGCAGCCAAAAATATGGTATCCAAAACACCTGAGGCGTCACCGAGCGCCAAAACAGATAACATGTCGCTAAGGTCGAAAGGTCATTCCGACACATCGTCAGTTAAACCTCGCAAAGCGCAGTTCCTTTCGGATGCTGCAAAGCAAAAAGCTCAGATACGAATGGAACTCATAGACACAGCTAGAAACGGACTTAGCTGACCTAAAGGAAGAAGAAAAATACAGTCCACATGAAGAATGCGCTCACGACGTGGAGCAATGACTGGAACAGAGTCACCCCCTGGGCAAGTTGCAGCTGCCTAAGATAGAACCAGCCGCATCTATAAATGCCGTCTTCTTTACATCACCTCAAAACTTCAGTGGCACATCTGCCGATGGGGTCGCACCCACACACTGTACCCACTCCGCCACCAGCGGCGGAAGCCACCAGTATGCAAGTGACCATTCGGATGCTAGCTGGTGCGCTGAAATCAGTTTGTATAGCATTCAGGTTATCGAATTTTAAAAGAGAGATACAATAACATTAAGCTAAAATGGTAGTGATCAATAGCGTTGTCAAGAAGAGAATCAGAAAAGTGTGACTTATTTATTGAATTAATTTGTGTGTGACGAAATAAGGGTATTGAAATACAAAAACGTCCGTAATCTGTTAGCGCGTACCGGGTGGAGCTGGTAAAAAAGTGTGAGTGTGACTTTGAGTTGTGTTGTATGGAGTGTAATGCTACAGACAATATGACAATAGAAATAAAACAATTATTGAAATAAGGCAAAATAAGTAATACTGTGAGGGAATTTAGTCACAACACGGCACCAACAAATTTATGTAGGTCACTATTTATATAAAATGGAATCGAACCTGCAGACTTTTTTATATGATTTTTTCCGAGGCTCGGCAAACAGCTATCACATTTACCCTCTTTCTGGAGTCTGCGGCCCAAGTAGTAAAGGTGTTTGCCGTAGGAAGTTAGGGACTCAGCTATATAAATAGGCTTCGTAGGACCCGGCAATTCAATACTGGCTGTCAATAGTTTATTTGTTTCGTTTTGCTTATAATAATTTCTGGTGGCTTTTAAAGTAATTTCCTTTAAGGTTGTAGATTTAAATTCCGCAACCACAGTACCATAGGAGTGCGATTCTTTTTCGGCTTCATTCTGTAAATATTATTAACTTATGATGGTTTTATTTCTTCATTAATCACAAAGCCAATCTTACAGAAGTGTTTCATTAAAGCTTCTTTACTTTCTGAGGCAGAGGTGGGCAGGTTATTTATTTCAAGCAGAGAAGAGCGCGAACATAGTTCAAGGTAATCAATTTTGGACTCTAGCGAGAAAACCAGTTTTGTAAGAGCGGAGTTTCCCCGTTTAGTAGTATCAAGTCGTTCCAATAAGTCATCGTACTTTCCACTAACAATAATTTAGTCAACTTTTATATTTAAGAACTACAGCCAAACAATTCAAAAGTAACATTTTTCGATCCTTGTAACTTTTGTTACTATAATATATTCGTTCAGTATAAAACGGAATGTTATACGACATATTAAGCGTAATAGTTAAGCTGATGTAACTGAAGAGATATCGTTTCCAAATTCAGGGAACTTTAAGACTATGTGAGCACCTCGGCTTAACAATCTTGAGCGACCCAAATAGTTTCTCACTTGAACTACTCATGACTATAGACCGATACTAAACTTACGTAATCTGTTTTGTAAGAGAAGTTAGGAAAAAAAGTTTAAAGTATAAGTTAGTTAGTAAAAAAGTGGGTGAAATGCACCCACTTTTTTATACAATAATAAAAGAAAGGTTGAAAATACACGGGTTCGCACTAAATAGAAAAGCAAAAAATATCTCAATTTTTCAAAATATTTCTGTAGAATGTTGCAGCGAGAGAAATGACTTTTCCCGCAAGCCACAGCATTGTGTTATGGCGGGAAAATAAAAAGGAAAGGCGCCCGATTCACCACAGTGGTTCGCAATATGTTATAAACTTGATAACGCGCCACACAAAACATTGTAGCGATAACAAAATATCATGTTGCCGACAATGGTCCTCCGCCCCTCGGGGGACACTTGTTTTTTTCCGGAACTTCTTTATTATATCGTCGCCGTAATCTGGAGCAAAAAACTAGTTTAAATGACCGAAAAATATTGTATGTTTGCTAATGTATTGTGTAACATGTACGTGACAAAAAACAATTGTTGTTGTGATTGAACTTTACTTTTTATTTGTTTAAAATTTATTTAAGTGTCCTTTAAATTATTATTTTCTTATTTATAAAGATGAGGCTGTGAGAGATTAATGAGAACGTTGAGCTCACTTATCATTCGTTTTGATTCAATTCTATTCTTTTTTTATTGAAAATGGGTTCGCGTTTGACCACCATCTCACCTGTTAGTAAGAGATAATGTGGTCGAAGATGGAACACGCTTACCTAAAAGGAACCTATTCACTCTTGACTTAAAGACTCCTAGGTTATATTATATTACTAGTACTCACGCGGGGCTTCGCTCCCGTGGATTCTACCACGGTAAAAACATAACTCTCCTTTTTTGCAGTCGCGTAAAAAGTAGCCTATAACCTTCCTCAAGCTTCAAGCTACTTCCATACCATTATGACAGGCCCGTTGGTATAGTGGTCAGTGGTCCTGACTGCTATGCGCAAGGTCGTGGGTTCGATTCCCACCTAGGACAAATGTTTGTGTGATGAGCACGGTCATTTGTTCTCTGTCTGGGTGTAATTTATCTATAATATGTATGTATTTAGAAATATATATGTATGTTTATCAGTTGTCTAGTACCCATACCACAAGCTCTGCTTAGTTTGGGACTAGATGGCGTTGTGTGAAAAAAAAAAGTTGTGGAATATTATTTATTATTGTGAATATTATACCAAATTGCATCAGAATCCACCAAGTACGTTCGAAGATTAGCGCGTTCAAGCAAACAAACAAATAAACTTTTCCACTTTATAATATTAGTATAGATAGGGAATTCCACTCCTTAGCCGTACGCACAATGTACTTACTCTCAAATAAATCTCTTAATATTATACTTACTCTCAAAAGTAAACAGTAGGTAAACAATAGTTATTTTTAGGGTTCCGTAGCCGAATGGCAAAAAACGGAACCCTTATAGTTTCGATATGTCTGTCCGTCTGTCTGTCTGTCCGTCCGCCCGTATGTCACAGCCATTTTATTCCGAAACTATTAACACTACACATGTGAAACTTAGTAGGTAAGATGTATTCTGTGAACCACTTACCGATTTTAAGAAAAAAAAAATAAAAATATTTAAAATAAAGGGGAGTCCCCATACATGGAACTAGAATTGAAAATATTTTTTTTCATGAAACCTATGCGTGTGTGGTATCTATAGACAGGTCTTTAAAAATTATATTAGGGTTTCTAGAACCACTTTTTCATAAAGTCAATCGTTTAAAAGATATAAGCTTCGAAAGTGGTAAAATGTGTGTCCCCCCTCTAACTTCTATAATGATGGAGTGAAAAATCTAAAAAAATATGTGTCTGTAGATCTTAATGTAAACTTTCAATCAAAATGGTTTGAACGAAATCGGGTCAGTAGTTTTTGAGATACAGCATATTTTCTAAAACCGCAAATATAACTTTGTAATTCATACAAACACTACGAAAAACAAAGTTATTTGGCGTAGTTGTAAATAAATGTAAATAAGCTAGTTTTACGAAATTTGTAAGGTTTTATTTTTGTCAAATAAATATACATATTATATTATATTATAATAGTTACTTCGGAACCCTTCATGGGCGAGTCTGACTCGCACTTGGCCAATTTTTTATACCTACATTTACATATTACACGCTTTTGAAACAAAGCGGTCCTGTCTTCGAAGGATTTAATATGAGTTCATAATAAATCTTTCAACTTTTTGTTCCCACATGGACAATAAAAATTGTGTGACGTAAGGCAACCATGTGCGGTCCCAGTTCAGGTCGGGTCAGGCAACACCGCATTGCAGCACCTGGCAACGCGCAATAATTACATTTTTAAATACAAAATTGTTTTTATTACAATGAACGTTACAGCTTTCGCTATTGTATTATTGTAGCTATAGCTAGTAACAAAATGGAACAAGTTGAAGTTTTAAATATTTTTGGTACGTGTCGTTGGAGTTAAAATTATAATGATTAGATAATACACCTGCTATCCTAACCCACTTCCTAATAATATTTGAAATGTAAAGATGTGTCTTTTTAAATGTATTGATACGTCCGTGATGAACAATCTTTCCTTTTCTAACAAAGTGGCGGGCTGACACTATTTGCACATACATGATTATGTAATGTAATTAATAGGTTTGTTAATCTATTATAATACATTAGAATACAGATAGACTAAGACCTGGTCGTGACCTAATGTGTTAGGCTATTCTTCCCCAATGATTTCCTGCGGTCTGAGCAACCCCATTGCAAAAGCTGGTTAAGAATACAATGTGTCTGTTATAATAGCGAAATACAATTTTTAGGACTAATAAATTATACCTATTTCTAAAGAAGTGGGATAAAACCGGGCCGTAGATTCTAGAAGCTAGGCCTTATTAATACCACGGGTCAGTCTATTGTTAGCTAAATATCTCCTCATCCATTCTGCTTATAGCGCATGTCCTTCGAACGACAGATGAAAGCATTATTAAATTGTTTTTCTTTTAATACGGGTGCGGGTAGGTACAAGGAAATTAATATTGTACACTATTGATGAATAGAGGTTAAGAATGTAGCCTTAAGGGGCAGATATTCGATTTTCGATGATTTTTAATCCAATATCACGTCTAAACGGCTAGTCGGTATGCTTTGAAAAAAAATAATGATAAACTAGACTATTTCCTTAATAATTTGATATATGAATATTTTAATATTTTTTTGTAAAACATTGTGTAATTTATTTTTAAAAGTACGTCTAACGCGGGCATAAAAGCGAAGATCAGGCAACAACCATTGGGTGTATTTTTATGAAACTTTCACAGCCGCCATGGTCGAGTGGTTTAGGGGTTTAACTTGTGTGTGGTCGTGGGTTCGATTCCCACGGGACGCATACTTTGTAAATTTGTTTCCACTTTGGCTAGGACATTGCAGGCCTGAATCACCTGATTGTCTGATAAAAAGATGGTTCCGTGCTTCGGAAGACACATATAAGCCGGTAGTCCCGGTCGCCAAATGGCGGTCGTCAGAATAGACCACGTCAGAGGCTCTTGAGGCAGTCTAGAAACTCTGACACTAGGGTGTATGGGGTCATTAGACATTACTACCCACACGATAAGAAGAAGATTATTTATATAATCTCTATCAATAGTTTAAATTAGCATATTGGAATAAAATAAATGTGATTTAAATGTAGTAAACAAACTTTTATTTTATTGAAATAATTATGTTATTTCCTTTTAGGAGAACAACAAATAGTAAAGATTCTTGAGTCAAAAATGTAGAGACAGGGTGAATATTGAAATGTAATTTACGAGTAGGTAACCATATTGGAGCGTAGTAAGGACAGTTCGATTAGAGTTTCAAAAAATACTTGAGTGTTGCTGATATTGGAATAGTTGTAGGTATAGCTCTTGATACGTAAGTAGCATGACCTTGAATGCGGAGATCTAATATTTAGTAGGTACTTACTTAAAATTATTTTTATTTTATTCAAATTATGTTTTTTTTTTTTGGAGTAACCAAATAACTTAGATTCTCGCTGCGAAAATGCAGAGACGAGGTAAATATTGCAATGTAATAGCACCATACTACAGCGTAGGTACTAAGGACAGTCCGGATTAGAGTATCAAAAAATACTTGAGAGCTGATATTGACACGAGTTGTAGGTATAGGTCTAGGGTAGGTACTTATGTAGCATGACCTTGAATGCGGAGATCTAATGTTTAGTAATTTTTTATTTCATTGAAATAATAGTGTTTTTTTGTGGTGAGTACGAGGTGAGTATTTAACTATAATGTAACCATACTACAGTGTAGTAAGGACAGTACAGATTAGTTTAAAAAATACTTGAATGCGGTTTTTGATATAGTTGTAGGTACTTATAGCTAGCTATGGTACGAAAGTACCATGACCTTGAATGCGGAGATCTAATGTTTTGTTTACGCACAACTCTCCAATATTCCAACTTTCGCCCATATGGTCAATCCTACTTTCGCGCCCGTGCCTATACTTATCTAAATTTAATTTATATTATATAACTCGCTTTATATTATATAGATCGCATCGAACTTCTTGAGGTTACGTTGACATCCACCCTTAATTTTGGTCCGTTTATCGAGGCTAAGGCTCAATTGGCTGCCAAAAAGTTGGAAATCCTAGTAATTACACCCTAACTATTGATGATAATATAATAACATTAGATTCACAAGTCGCCACAGAATTTGAAAATTTTTTCACTGACATACCCGTATCGACAATCAAGTCGCTAAAATCATCTGCCATTGCTGCAGACACATTACTCAAAAAAAGTGTTCCAGTTTGTAGTTCAGAGTTTAAATTCCAATATGTTACTTCTAATGACATCATCAAAACTTTTAATTCTTTGAATGTTAAAAAGGCTGCAGATCTGTGGGGTAATTCTGTTCATGTTACTAAGTCCATTATACACATTATAGCTCCTACATTAGCTGTTATATTTAATAATTGTATTGATTGCGGTGAGATTCCTGATTTAATGAAATATAGTAAAATAATCCCACTATTTAAATCGGGTAGTACATCTGATCCTACTAATTATAGACCTATTTCTGTATTGCCCACTTTCAGTAAAATTTTTGAGAAAATTATTTTAATGCAGATGCAAAGATATTTTAATAAACACAAATTGCTACATAATAAACAATTTGGTTTTACAAAGGGACGTTCAACAACTGATGGCCGGTGTTGAACTTTTAGGACACATTTATAATGCATGGGAAGATAAGTGTTGGTAAGTGTTGGGCATTTTTTGCGATTTTTCAAAGGTATTTGACTGTGTTCCCCATGAGACATTAATCAGGAAACTGCACCACTACGGATTCCGGGGCGCCTCTCTGAATCTTCTGACCTCATACTTGAGTGAAAGGATTCAGAGAGTCGACTTGAACGGCAAAAGATCGCCGGGATCTGTGACGTCAAGATGGGGGTCCCCAAGGCTCAATTTTAGGTCCCTTTTTGTTTCTTATTTATATAAATGATTTACCGTACCTGATCAAAAATCATGACATAGTGTTATTCGCTGACGATACTTATCTTTTATTTAAAATCTTTTATTATATATTTTTTTTTTTTATTATTATTATTTTTTTTTTTTTTTATCTTTTATTTAACAGCAGGTTACTGAAGAAGTAAACAGTGCCCTTGCAACTGTAGTTAGCTGGTTTAATGTTAATAATCTTCTTGTTAATGAGAAAAATACCAAATGCCTAAAATTTACGTTACCTCATGTTAGACAAGTGAATACAAGTGTATCAATAATCTTTTATTTAAAATCAAAGTTAACAGCAGGTTACTGAAGAAGTAAACAGTGCCCTTGCAACTGTAGTTAGCTGGTTTAATGTTAATAATCTTCTTGTTAATGAGAAAAAAACCAAATGCCTAAAATTTACTTTACCTCATGTTAGACAAGTGAATACAAGTGTATCAATAAAGGGCGAAATATTGAAACCCGAAGATACCACAGTTTTCTTGGGCATAACTTTGGGTGCGAAGCTTCAGTGGGGCCCCCATATAAATTGTCAAAATAGCCAAGTTCTGCAGCATATGCCGTTAGAAAAATACGTGGATTAACTGATATCGAAACAGCACGTTTAGTCTACTTTAGTTACTTTCACAGAGTGATCTCATACGGCATTATACTTTGGGGAAACGCCGCCGACATTCATATAATATTTGTATTACAAAAATGGGCCATTCGTGCAATTTATAAATTAAGTCCTAAGCACTCCTTAAGAGACAAATTTAAAGAGATTAATATTATGACTCTGAATGACTCTGACTATGAATATTAATCTTAGTATATTTATGAGAATCTCTTGTATGCACACAAAAATATTAATCTTTTTAAAAAATACAGTGATATTCATAGTGTAAATACAAGGAACAAAGACACATATGTCATTCCTAAAACAAGGAAAAAAGATTGGTGGATCGTTTAGATGCCAATGTATACGTTTTTATAATAAAATTCCTAGCCATATTCAAGAACTAAGTATTAATAAATTCAAATTATTTATAAAACGTAAGCTATGTTAGAAAGCTTTTTACACAGTTACAGATTATATTGAGGACAAGAAGGCCTGGGAATGAGATGCTCCAGTGATATACGTGTGACTTTTCTATTTAGTTTTAAAATTTTGATTGATGATTTATTTTTGATTGATTAGAATATTTGCGTTCTCAAGTATTGTATATCCTTATAATCAATAAAGAGAAAATAAAAGTATTGTATATACCTATTAATTTTGTTTTTGTTTATTGTTTTTTTTTATATACAACGTGTAACGGAAACCCCATATCTATCCAAAAGGGCTGAAGACAACATCTGGTATGGAGTCTCTATGCACAGTTTCAGCACAAAATAACTGACTCAAAGAATTGATACCAAATTATTGGTTTCATATATTTCTTGGATACCAATCATAAAAAACGTGTCACAGCACTACGAGGGTCAATAACTTTCCACGTCACTTGCCAATAACACGATAATTCTTTTCGTTCTTCTTAATTTGAAAAATTCGGTCTCTGGTATCAGTGTATTGTAATTTATAATAAGTTCTACACACGTAGACTTAGGATTACTAAACCCTTGCCATATCGTTTGTTATCATCCAAAGAAGCCATGCACTTGGTATGTATATACCCTTTAAATTACACGTTGTATATAAATATAATTATTTCATTATTGTACTTGAGAGGACAATGTAGGTTATTCTATCTTCGTAGTTTTTACTTTCACTATAATTTCTTTAATGATGTCAAGCCGTTTGAGTACTTGTGTGGCCTACCCAAATGGCCTTACTTTGGTATTGTTCGTCAAATTGTTGAGCTCCTTAAATTCTAAGTTGAGCTACACGATAACTGACAAATGCTTGCACGGACTGGACAGGTCCGCTCAAATTTGCTTGGTTATTTCCTCAAAAAAAAAAATACCACAGACATGAACTTACATGCTTCTCATATACAAATACAAATTGTCTGGACTTTAAAAGAGACTTTGACCTCTGATTTTGTTTCGGTGTTTCTTCTCAGGGTAGTCAGTTAAGAAATACCGGCCTCATCTACCTAAACTAAACACGCAAAAAACATGACGTGTAAAAGTGTTATTTATAACCAATTTACAAAATAAATATTTAATTTCATTTCATTTCAAAAGTGAGACGGTACTTCACACTGGAACAGCTGCTCAACCTCTATCAAGCGCAAGTTCGGTCGTGTATGGAGTGCTGCTCTCATCTCTGGGACGGATCTGCCAAATACCAGCTTAATGGACTTGAGTCTATAGAGAAACGGGCCAAAAGGCTCATCGGCAACGAGAAACTGGTCGAGACAAAGGTCCAGAGCCTAGAGCATCGGCGACGTGTTGCAAGCCTATCAGTTTTCTATCGGTTACATTTCGGGGAGTGTGCGATGGAATTGCAGTCTTATTCCACAAAGCCCGTTCCATCATAGGACTACAAGACAAACGGTGATGCGCCATCGTTACATGGTGGACATTCCACCCATACGCATGAAACGTTTTGAGATTACTTTAATTATGGGTACGGCTAAGGAGTAGAATTCCCTGCCGGAGTATGTTTCCTGATAGTTATAACCTGGAAGTCTTTAAGTCAAGAGTGAATAGATTACTTCTAGGCAAGCGTGCTTCATCTTCGACCACATCATCGCTTAACATCAGGTTAGATTATGGTCAAACGCAAGCCTATAAACTATTAAAAATAAATTTCAGCTCTGGCTGTATACAAAAGGGAAAAACTCAACTCAGCATGTCGAAAATGAGGACATGATTGCTGACAAGTAAATTCATACTTATTTCAATATTCCGATTTCAATGTTATTAAAACTTAATTATTTACGAGTATCAAATGAGTCTAAGTAGCGTAGCCACATAGTCATTTTTATATATATAGATAGATAGAATTACTTGTCTAAATACACATAGTAGTTTTCAATGACCAGACAATTAAAGTCCAGAAAAAATTTGGATGGTGATAATAAATCAGGCAGTACAGTCTTTACTATTTGAAACGTATGGTTACCTTACGAAATTTTGAGCTTGCGTTGCGGGGGTGCATTGCGCGGTCGCGGGGAGTGACGCAAGCTTCTCCCCAGTCGCTCAAGGTCGCTGCCATATAATGTCGCCTTAATACATACATATGTACCTACCTAAATACTTCACCTTACCGAGAACCAACATTAATTACTTACCTATCCATCGGCAGTTTATTAACTCCACGGGAATTCCGCTCTTATTGCTATTACATTAATTAGACGAGAGCTTGCTCGATAAAAATAGTAACGTTATTATTATAGCCAAGTGGGGCTTGAGCCGCTTTCAACGCCTACATGAACTTGGCAATATGTTAAGATACTTTCGTTATTATTTTAAGTGAGTAGGTACTTCACTTAAAATAATATGATCTGAAAACATAAGTAAAGTCAACGGTACATTAGCCGCAATAATTTTTAAGCTTTTGCAACGCTTTTAAAAATATGGGTAAGGTTCGATTCCTGCACCAGAACAAACGTTTGTATGACCTACAAATAGTTGTTGCGGGTCTGGATGTTTGTAAAAATGCACTCACAATAAAGGAGGAAATCCTAGAATGGGAATGTTTAGAAAAATATCTTATCACTGGTGTACAGCTGACTGAAGTCATAACGTCTTAATAATTTTAATCTTAATAATAATATAAATGCAGCAACTTGCTTTGAAATACAAACTTGTCGATTCTGAGGTACCGTATTACAAGTATGTGCCTGACCCAGTTCTCGAAAATGACCATGTCACGTTGTACTGGGATCGGTCTATCATTATCACTGATAGGACTATTGTTGCCAATAAACCTGATATAGTGGTGATTGACCGATTAGTGCGCCGCGCAATGATAATCGATGTTACCATCCCACATGACGAGAATCTCGTGAAAGCTGAGAAAGAGAAACTCATAAAGTATCTCGACTTAGCTCATGAGGTTGTTGACATGTGGAATGTGAACTCGGCTGTCATTGTGCCGATTGTCATATCAGTCAATGGGCTGATAGCCAAAAGCTTCGACGACCATCTGTCGAAGCTGGTGTTGCACAGCTGGTTAAAGGGTCTGATACAGAAGGCAGTTCTCCTCGATACAGCTCGTATTGTGAGGAGGTTTCTTTCTCTGGAGACCTAACCACCGGTAGCTTGGACCCTGCTCCCGTCACCAGTGGTCTGCCATTTTTTACATTTTTAAATGTTTTTTTATTGTAAAGTTTTTTATGGGTCATTCTATTCTACAGCCATAAAAGTGTGCAATGAGTATATTAATTAATTGAATGGAATTCAGAGTTTCATTCATAGCTCTTTTGATAGAAATCAACCTCAAGTATAATAGACTATAATAATGTGTAATACAATAATAAATAAATAGTAATAAACTTATTTTCAACGGCCTCCGTCATGTTCTGTTATCTGTGTAATTTACACACCGTTGACTTAAGACGTACTAAAAAAATACAATTAGTAGACGAAAATTACTCATAGATGAGTCATTTTCGTCTACTAATTGTATTTTTTCTAGCTTTCAAATATAGTCCTATTTCTGTTGCATAAAGCAAATTAAATTCAGTGAAGTATATTCGTCACCGCTCTTGATTCTACTTTTGTTACAAAATCATCACCACTTCTGTTATCTAGTAGAAATTAGAAAGAAGTATCTAGCAATATTCGTTTAGTTCGGTTAATTCTTATAATATTGCAAAACCACATAGCTGCCATTCGCATGCCGGCTTCAAATTAGAAAAAGTTCGTCTTTGTTTTTTTGTGAAAAATTGTTTTGATTGGTGTTTTCATGGTGTAAAACTTCGCACATCACATCTGTTTTAGCTGTATTAAGGTAAGACATATTAATGAAATCATAAAACTACTTAGCATGTATGTATTACCATGTCAGTATTGTGATTGAGTGCAGAACCAAGCCTGAACTTGAACAGTAATAAATAAGGCCGCAAATATTAAAGTTCGTCATTTCTATGTACATCACATCTGTTATGAGTGTGATAACAGATGTGATGTAAGATCACCAAAGTGACGAAATTTTAGTTTTATTGTAATTTAATTTCTTTAAATATCAATAACACTCACTAATTAACTAAATTAAAAACAAAATTAACCAAGATACTTTAATAATGTCATACTATGTACTTAGATTAAATAATATGCCACTCTGAATATCTACAACATGGCACCGTGTACACGCCGAGCATCCAAAAAGGACAACAGGTTAGAGGTAAAAAAACTTCAAAAACGTAGGGAGCAAGTGAAAATTGCAATAAGACGACATCAACAGAACGTAACAGAACAACAGCTAGAAGAAAGAAGAAGGAAAGACAGAGAAACGTACCAACGGAAAAAGGAGATAGGCAGGTAAAAACTATTAATCAATTTACTCCACGTACTAAGAAAATAATTAGAAAACAGTGGAAAGAAAGGTCTAAAATATATCGAGACAATAAAAAAGCACTGCAACGCATTCATCAACAGACTGAAAATTTCATTGAGAATGATACCCCACCCCGCAGTCCTGTTACGTCCACATCTAGATCAAGAGTCGAATCTGGTAGGAAAATAGCTAAAAAGAATAGAAGGTATTTAAAGCTGGAGAACAATCTAATAAAAGAAAAAAATGCGTCTATTAGAAAAAAGAGTAAAAAAATATAAAATGCATATAAAATGTTTTGAAAGACAAAAAGTGGGTCAAACATATGTAACAAAAAACGTAGAGTAAATAAGGTGAAACAACAGATTATAGAATTTTTAGAAAATGATGCTTGTAGCAGATTGACTCATTATGAAATGGGTGTGATTAATACAGAATACAATCGAATCTCTTCTGATCGAAGCCATGTCCTTGCTATTCCCCCATCACACCATCAATCTGATCAAGAAGTATCCGAGGAGCCCGGTCCATCGGGACTTTTTTCACATACTGAAAATGAATCTCCAGCACGCTGCGTAAATACTGTCGATGAAGATTTGGTTACGGCCTCAATTCCAACAAAACCAAGCCGTAACTTCTATTTCAAATCTATCAATGGTTATTCATCTAAAGAGAATTCAAACGAAGAAATTAAGAAGAAACAATTAATTGATCAGGTGTTTAGTGAAGCTTCGGAGTTTACAAAAACAAGTCGTTTTAATATTCTCGCATCTGATTCGTCTGATGGAGACATATTTTAAAATCATGAAAGTGAGAGCTAAGTCTGATTATATAATTATAAGTATTAAAAAGTTGTACTTGATTAGTATGCCTTTATATTTATGGATATCAAATTAGCTAGTTATTTGTTAGAAGGTGACGAAGAAGACGAAGAAGACGTCACTTCTGTGATCATATTTTAATAAATTTTTTTCTGTGTCTTCTTGTTGTGTTCAAGAATAATTATATTTTGATTTAATTGATAACAATCTAGTTTTACCATTATCGTTCATAACAAAATCTTGGTTACTTGTAAACCATAATTATTTAGAATATCATCATTTCTGTTACGTATTGGGTCACTTCTGTTATCGTCTTTTTTTATTTTATGACAATTTTCTTGTAATTAAAACATAAATTACCTCTGTTACTAATTATTTTGTTGATTATTTATGTTACTAACTAAACACAGCAAATCTAATAAGCATATGAAAATCGGTGTTTTTATTTTTTTTGTTATTATTTTTCCCTAAATGTAGAATGACCCTTATAGAAAAATATTTAAAAATGTAATTTTTGAGAGATTGTATATGTAAAATAAAGGAAATATAAATGCAAAAGTTTGTGAGGATATCCAACCTCACAAACTTTTGCATTTGCATTTGTTACTCTTTCACGCAAAAACTACAGAACGGTTGACATCCCGGAATTCCCACGGGAGTCACGCGGGAAAACCCTCCCACACGAATAAAGTCGCGGGCAGAAACTAGTTATACAATTAAACCAAGAAGATTCAACACTAAATCGAATTACTTCTGTCGAATTCATTAAACATTCATTACAGGACTTGCAATCAAATGCAAGTCCTATGCCTTACCTATATGACAATAAACCGCACTACAGACACATCGGAATCCATATTTCCTGTAAATTGGATTCTTGGTTGATACAACATGTTGATAGGTATGCCGTATCCAGGAGGCCAATGCAGTACTAACATAGGCAGGCAGAATTTGTAGTTATATCTGTTGAGAATACCGCATGCAAGTATTTAGGTTATTCATTTAGGTATTACACACTATCTTTACTTGAAAGTGATTAAAGATTAGCCTTTACTTGAAAGTGTGAATAACGGTTCTTTGCCAGTACTAGGTAAGTTATTTTATTATCTAATAGCTGGTCTAAAGTTTAGCCTTGATTTACTTATTTATTTAAACTTTATGCACAATTGTGTTACATGGGCGGACTTAATGCAGCAAGGCATTCTCTACCAGTCAACCTTTGGGTTAAAAAAACACATTGTGGTAGGTGTACGAGAAAATGGAATGAAATAATATATTTAATACTAATATATAATAATACTAATAAAATACACATATATCCTAAAATGACAAACTAATAGATACGGTGCTTTATAATATTCTTTCTGATTAAGAGAGCTCATAATAATGATGACGAAGACCAAACTAAAAATAACAGCCCCTTAAGTAGTGGTTTTTAATTTTACGCTTAAAAGAAAATTTTGACTCAGCCTTCTTGATGTCAAGGGTAGCAAATTCCATAGATTCCAGAAATTCAAGAGCAGATTAGCAACAAATAAAATATTTATACCTTTTTAAGACTGCTTAACGTTTAGAATGTAATTTAGAAACACTTTAAAATATCAATCGAAAAAATCTCGGTAATTACGATAGCCCACTCTTGACTTCGATCACGTCTGATGGTAAGCTATAAATGATGTCTACGATGGAACGAGCGAGCCCAGAAGAAGGGGTAATTGAGACCTCTGAGCTTGTTTCGGTGTTTCTTCTCAGGGTAGGTAGATAGATAGAAAATACATACTTTAGTGTTCTCCAAAATTTAAACACACCTCCAGGGTAGTCAGTTACGAAACAGAAACAAATCAGAAATCAAACAGAAATCAGAAAGAAATAAAAAGTATTTATTGCCAACAGAGAAACGACATGCTAACAATATTAACTACTAGAGTTAGTAATTGGTACTTATAATTATGTTAGTAGGTAAAGACAAAGATTTAAATATTGACAATTTACGAAGAAAAATGGAACAACAAAAACCAAGGCAAATGCACGTCATGGTCGTGGCAGCAAAGCTCCCATTCAGCATAATGTAATGCCATGGGCATGTCCACAGCACGGCGCTGGTTTTCAGTGGTTGCCTCAAAAATATGACGTACGGAAATCAAGTCTGGCAAATAATATTACTTAAATAATTGATACAATAATATTAAATAAATACCGTAAAATAAATAAATTCCGTAATAAAAAATAAATTAAATTAAATGAAATATTTATTTTGTAAATTGGTTATAAATAACAGTTTTACACGTCATGTTTTTTTGCGTGTTTAGTTTAACTAGATGAGGCCGGTATTTCCTAACTGACTACTCTGAGAAGAAACACCGAAATAAACTCAGAGTCCAAAGTCTCTTTTAAAGTCCAGACAATTTGTATTTGTATTTGAGAAGCATGTAGGTTTATGTCTGTGGTATTCTTTTGAGGAAATAACCACGCTTTGAGCGGACCTGTCCAGACAGCGCAAGCATTTGTCAGTTATCGTGTAGCTCAACTTAGAACTTAAGGAGCTCAACAATTTGACGAACAATACCAAAGTAAGAACATTTGGGTAGGCCACACAAGTATTCAAACTGTTTGACATCATTAAATAAATTATAGTGAAAGTAAAAACAACGAAGAAAGAATAACCTACATTGTCCTCACATTTACAATAATGAAATAATTTAATATAAAAAAAAACAAACAAAACAAAATTAATAGGTATATACAATACTGAGAAAGCAAACATTCTAATCTATCAAAAATGATTAACATCAATCAAAATTTTAAAAATAAATAAAAAAGGCACACGTATACCACTGGAGCATCTCATTCCCAAGCCTTTTTGTCCTAAATATAATCTTTGACTGTGTAAAAAGCTTTCTGATATATCTTACGTTTTATAAATAATTTGAATTTAGTAATACTTAGTTCTTGAATATGGCTTTTTTTTTTTTTTTTTTTTTTTAGCGTGGTAAAATTATCAAATAAGTCCTCCCACTCCGGGCAGGGTGGGAGGGACTGTCAGACTTTTACTGACTAAAATCCACGGTGTTCCTTCAATAACCCTTTACATACCGGGGCCACGGTAACGGGATGAGTCCCACGACCCCGGCGGGCTTCGGCCCTCTGCAGAGGGGGCCTCGTCATGTTGCTGACGCTCTTTGAGGCGCGCGTGGAACACGACGCGCCGTCGACCCGGGCATGGTCCATGGTCGGACAGCGAGTTGCCCTTTACTCGCTGTCCGCATGCCCGCGCCTACGGTGGCCGGAGATCGTCGGCCGACGTCCGACGCCGTGGGCGTCTACCACTGCGGCTGGGCTGGAGGGAGGACGCCATCCTCTCCCTCACGCGGCCCGCCTCCTCCTTCGGAAGCATGACTGCTTCGCAGAAGGAGGCGACCGCTTCCCACTCCCTCTCGCCCCGCAGCATGGCCTCGACCAAGGCCGGGCGCGAGAGGTCTCCGCCTATTGTCGCCGTGAGGACACGTCGGTGCTCTGCCCAAGCTGGGCAGTCCTGCACCGTGTGCTCGACTGTGTCCTCAGGGCGACCCTCGCAGTGGTGACACCCAGGCGTCTCTTCCTTACCCATCAGACACAGGTACCTCCCGAAACTTCCGTGTCCGGTGAGGACCTGCGTCATGCGGTAGGTCAGGACGCCGTGACGCCGATCTAGCCACTCCTCAAAGAGGGGTCTTACCGCCGCAATTGCGGCGTGCCCGCTTGAATATGGCTAGGAATTTTATTATAAAAAAAAAAAAAAAAAAAAAAAAAAAAAAATATGGCTAGGAATTTTATTATAAAAACGTATACATTGGCATCTTAAACGATCCACCTTTTTTTAAACCTTGTTTTAGGAATGAGATATGTGTCTGTTCCTTGTATTTACACTATGAATATCACTGTATTTTTTAAACAGATTAATATTTTTGTGTGCATACAAGAGATTCTCATAAATATACTGAGATGGCACAGTCATAATATTAATCTCTTTAAATTTGTCTCTTAAGAAGTGCTTAGGACCTAATTTATAAATTGCACGAATGGCCCTTTTTTGTAATACAAATATTGTGTAAATGTCGGCGGCATTTCCCCAAAGTAAAATGCCGTATGACATCACACTGTGAAAGTAACTAAAGCAGACTAAACGTGCTGTTTCGATATCAGTTAATCCACGTATTTTTCTAACGGCATATTTTTTTTTAATTCAGAATGAGCTCACTCTTGACTTCGATATCGCCTGATGGTAAGCGACAGATGAGGTCTACGGTGGAATGAGCAAGCCCAGAAGATGCCTGTTTACTCTTGCTTTAAAGGTTGAAAGGTCATAAGTGGCAGGGAACACAGAAGCCGGCAGAGCTTAGCTTTTTTGACAATTTATCTCTATGGGGGCCCCACTGAAGCTTCGCATCCAAAGTTATGCCCAAGAATACTGTGGTATCTTCGGGTTTCAATATTTCGCCCTTTATTGATACACTAGTATTTACTTGTCTAAAATGATGTAACGTAAATTTTAGGCATTTGGTTTTTTTAACCGACTTCTAAAAAAGGAGGAGGTTCTCAATTCGGATGTTTGTTTGTTTTTCTCATTAAGAAGAAGGTTATTAACATTAAACCAGCTAACTACAGTTGCAAGGCCACTGTTTACCTCTTCAGGTTACTGAAGAAGTAACCTGCTGTTGACGTTTGATTTTAAATAAAAGCTCTATTCGCTGACGATACTCCTTATCGTCAGCGAATAACACTATGTCATGATTTTTGATCAGGTACGGCAAATCATTTATATAAGAAACAAAAAGGGACCTAAACTTGAGCCTTAGGGGACCCCCATCTTGACCACAGATCCCGGCGATCTTTTGCTGTTCACATCGACTCTCTGAATCCTTTTACTCAAGTATGAGGTCAGAAGATTCAGAGAGGCATCCTGGAATCCGTAGTGGTGCAGTTTCCTAATTAATGTCTCATGGGGAACACACTCAAATGCCTTTGACGCAAAAAATGCCCAACGCATCGCACTTCTCTTTCCATGTATTATAAATGTGTCCTAAAAGTTCAACACCGGCCATCAGTTGTTGAACGACCCTTTGTAAAACCAAATTGTTTATTATGTAGCAATTTGTGTTTATTAAAATATCTTTGCATCTGCATTAAAACAATTTTCTCAAAACTTTTACTGAAAGTGGCCAGTACAGAAATAGGTCTATAATTAGTAGGGTCAGATGTACTACATGATTTAAATAGTGGGCTTATTTTACTATATTTCATTAAATCAGGAAACTCACCGCAATCAATACAATTATTAAATATAACAGCTAATGTAGGAGCTATAATGTGTATAGGGCTTCCAATCCCGGAATACCGAGATCTCTGTATTACGAGATCCCGCGTCATTTTCCAAACCCCGTGATGCGGGATTACGGGCGCGTGATCCGCGGGATTTGCGAGACTAAAAAAAAGCATGCATGCGACCTCTCGCGAGCGCGATAGCTCGGTGACTGGCGGCCGGCAGTGTTGCAAACAACGCGAGGGCCGATGTCACCCGTTTTTCACAGCTTAAGTAGCCTAATATAGCCAAATTTCAGTGAGTATATAGCCTAAAATATTAGTAAAGGTTTTTATGCAGTATTTTTTACTGTGTTTTGTGAAGAAAAAACGATGCAATTTGATTGATCTTATACTAATAGTAATACGTAAATAAATGTGGAGTTAGTTGATTAATTCATTGTTTTTTTTTGTGATAAATAAACGGTTTAATTTGATTGATTTCATACTAGTAGTAATACTTAAATAAATGTGGAGTTAGTAGATTAATTCATTGCTTTTTTGTGATATATAAACAGTATAATTTGATTGATCTCATACTAATAGTAATACGTAAATAAATGTGGAGTTAGTTGATTAATTCATTGTTTTATTTGCCTTATATAAATGTGAATATTTTCAATATGCGGGATCCCGCAAATACCAAGATACCGTAGGATTGAAAATTCGTAGTCCCTCTAATACCGAGATTGAATTCAGGCTGCGGGATTGGAAGCCCTAAATGTGTATAATGGACTTAGTAACATGAACAGAATTACCCCACAGATCTGCAGCCTTTTTAACATTCAAAGAATTAAAAGTTTTGCTGTCATTAGAAGTAACATATTAGAATTTACACTCTGAACTACAAACTGCAACATTTTTTTTTAAGTAATGTTTCTGCAGCAATGGGAGATGAGTTTAGCGACTTAGTTGTCGATACGGGAAGGTCAGTGAAAAAAAAATTCAAATTCTGTGGCGACGTGTGAATCTAATGTTATTATATTATCATCAATAGTTAGGGTGTAATCACTATTTCGGTTGCAAGACCTTCCCGTTTCGCTTTTTATAATATCCCAAGTCGTTTTATTCGGGCACGCCGCAATTGCGGCGGTAAGACCCCTCTTTGAGGAGTGGCTAGATCGGCGTCATGGCGTCCTGACCTACCGCATGACGCAGGTCCTCACAGGACACGGAAGTTTCGGGAGGTACCTGTGTCTGATGAGGAAGGAAGAAACGCCTGGGTGTCACCACTGCGAGGATCGCCCTGAGGACACAGTAGAGCATACGGTGCAAGACTGCCCCGCTTGGGCAGAACACCGACGTGTCCTCACGGCGGCGATAGGCGGAGACCTCTCGCGCCCGGCATTGGTCGAGGCCATGCTGCGGGGCGAGACGGAGTGGGAAGCGGTCGCCTCCTTCTGCGAAGCAGTCATGCTATCGAAGGAGGAGGCGGGCCGCGAGAGGGAGAGGATAGCGTCCTCCCTCCAGCCCAGCAGCAGTGGTAGACGTCCACGGCGTCGGACGTCGGCCGACGATCTCCGGCCACCGTAGGCGTGGGCATGCGGACAGCGAGTAAAGGGCAACTCGCTGTCTGACCATGGACCATGCCCAGGTCGACGGCGCGTTGTGTTCCACGCGCGCCTCAAAGAGCGTCAGCAAGATGACGAGGCCCCCCCTGTAGAGGGCCGAAGCCTGCCAGGGTCGTGGGACTTATCTCACTACCGTGACCCCGGTACGTAAAGGGCTACTGAAGGAATACCGTGGATTTTAGTCAGTACAAGTCTGACAGTCCCTCCGGCCCTGCCCGGGGTGGGAGGACTCATCTGATGATTTTACCACGTTACAAAAAAAAATTCGTTTTAATTACATTACAACTATCTTTCATTTTAGAACTCAAGTAACGAGACTTGGCAATATAACAGACTTTTTAAATAATTTAGAGTAAAATTCTACTGAGTTAGTGTAAGTCCGCTCCTCATAGAGTTCATGAAGCCGGTTTCTACTTTTATAAATACCAGTGGTGGCCCAGTCACTGAAAGAAGTGTTACTATTTATTGAAGCAATTTTGGGAATAAATAACTACGCTAAATAACTTTGTTTTTCATAGTGTTTGTATGAATTACAAAGTTATATTTGCGGTTTTAGAAAATATGCTGTATCTAAAAAACTGCTAACCCTGTACCGAAATTATTATTTTGAAAAAAGGTTCGTTGAGTAGCGTTTACATTTTGGTTACCCGGGACATCTAGGAATGCTGAATTTATCCCATCAGGGTCGTCAAATTGTTTCACAAGCACTCCGTCGTCCTTACTCACTGGAAGCACATGTTTTTTTTAAATTATACCATAATGATTTGGAATTGCTAATATTGTCATTTATATACATACTTAGTAAAAAACGCTAAAAATCAATAGTTAGATTACGAAATGAGAAATTCGTAATTCAACTATTGCTTGATGCTTAAGATGTAAGTAGTATTGTTTGTGTGCTTCCAGTTTAGTTCGATGATATTCGATGATCGTGCATCATTTCTTAGTTTAAACATTCATCACCTAGTTACATTTACGAATAAAAAATACGTATAAAAGTGTTATTTACAACCTAATTGCAAATCAATTTAATAATCTTTTTAAAATCTCCTACAATTCTAGACACAATTCCTCAACTGTTGGATGTTATGTAACTTACCTTACAGTATAAGTAAGAATAGTAACATTAAAAAAAAAAACATAACGTCTCTCTCCAGCTTTGTCGATGACTTTGCTATTTTCAAAATAAAAATAACAAATACGATGTTCATAAACGGGTTAATGCAGAGAAACATGGTGTAGTGACTCTATGATTTTCCGACTCAAAATGGTGTTGACAGCATTTCACCCGCGAAGCGGCCAGCCGCTCGCATCCATTTAAACTCCATTTTCCGAAGCAGCAGCCCACTAAGTAGAAACTTAACTCAGCTTCTCATCTTCTCTGCAATGTTTTGGCAATTTTCTTGAGTTCATGTGTTCATGCACATGTTTTGCGTGAAGATATTTTTTTATAAACGTTATTTAATATTTGTTTTTTATTTCGTATATCATATTCTGAACACTGTATAATTTCGATGATTTTCATGTTTTTTTTAAGTTAAATACTTATTGGTAAGATAAATCCAACATCTAAAATAAATTCAATAAAAGACTCGGATAGCTCTCGTATATGAGACTGGATTACATTCAAACTTAAACTGCCATCGCATTCAAGCAATTGGAGAAAAATGTCGCGTAGTAACCGTACGCTCATAATAAAAGTTGAAACATGTAAAGTGCTCTGTGAAAGTAATACGTAGCGCGGAGTGCGACTTGAATTATTATACCCTGATGGGTACACTGACAGACACTCCATTAAATGTTTATAGCTATATTGTTCTGAATGCCTTGTAAAGGTGATAGATTTTTGTATACACAACGGTACTGAAAATACGTACCAAATCGTAGAGGGCCTGCATAAATCTATACTCATATGATAAATGCGGAAGTTTACACGTAAGGGTGTTTGATTCCCAATCACGCTGTAATGGTTGAACGGATCTGTATGTAATTTGGTGCGAAGACAGATTAAAAGATGAAGATTAAAAGATGGAGTACGACATGTCTGTTCACGATAAACTTGTAAAATACTGAACAGAAATTCATGCAGTTTTCACTAATGGATAAAGTGATTCAAGAGCAAGATTTTGTGTATGCTTTATTAAGATTTGGAGTGAATTCGTAGAAAGATACCAGGCGAAGCCGGGCCGAGCCGCTAGTCTTACTTAATATTATAAATGCGAAAGTTTGTGAGGATGGATGGATGGATGGATGTATGTTTGTTACTCTTTCACGCAAAAACTACTAAACGGATCAGAATGAAATGTGGCAAGTAGATAGTTTGCATCCTGGAATAACACATAGGCTACTTTTTATCCCGGAATTCCCACGGGAGGATCTGGATTTTACGCGGGAAAATCCTCCCACACGAACGAAGTCGCGGGCAGAAGCTAGTTATGGATATAAGTGAAACATCACAACAAATAAATGGCCTGAAAGAGTTGACATTTACTATTTGCAAACAACATCATGTACCTTAAACGTTCTGCGGAAACTCATTTGCTCACAGGTTGTCGAAAACCAAATATACAGGAGAGAAAAATATTGGATTTCGAACACCGCATCATCCAATCAACAACTTAGCGTGTCTGTGTAAATACATTACCTTGTGATGTGTCGTATCCGTTGAAATCTGCCTCGGGGCTGTTCGGGAATCCTCGGGAGTGTTCGTGACCCTTCAGATCGCTCGCGGCTCCATACGCGCCTCTCTGATTGCCTTTTTTATTGCTTCGCTTTCATACCGTATTTCATCTTAACCGTTTTTTCTTCTTAGTAATTAGAGTTACGTTACTTGAATTCGATATTATTGATAACGGTTCTAATTTGTGTTTTATTCGGTTCAAAATCAATATATAATCAAGCAATGAAGACCAGCGTCTGACATCTATCTGGCATTAATACCGTTATTGGTGCAGCTGTGAGGCATGACTGAATTTTTTGTTTTTCACTTTTTATTTATTTCAAATAAAATTATTTATAAATGCCAAATAAATATTTTCTTTCTTTCTTCCTTTCAATATTTTTCGGGGTAGTAAAGAAGAACTAGAAGATTGAATTGCTTATGAAATTTTATACCGTGTGCCACGTTGAATATATAGGTACTTCATGAATTGCTTTATTTTATAAGTCTTTATAAAGCAATTATACCTTGTCCAGCTCATAGTTATTAACATTTAACAGCGGCCTTGGGAAGTAAATGTTCAAGATTACGTAAAAATTTGCTTACAAATGTTGATTCAATTATTGTGGCTTCTAACAAACATTGTAATACAGTAAATAAAACAATTTTACATTTAATAAAAATACCTATTTACTTCAACTTCAACTCTTGTTAAGTGGCCTTTGTGGAGGAGCCACCACAAATACCTATTTAGTATGTGTGTTAGATTTTGTGTTATATGTGACAATTGTTGATGCTTTGACGGTGATAGTACGTCGTTACAAAAAGTGCGTTTAGCTACATTAGCTGTAATTTAATTTAAAATATGTATACAAAAGTTTCATCTTAGACAATGTTTACAGCAGATTTTTCATTAGGCAGCACAAACAGATTTTGCTTCGTAGTTATACTTGAAAGGGCTACATATAGTTGTCCATGTGAAAAACACTGAACGCTTAAATCTAAACCTGTAACTTTGAATGGTTGACCCTGTATCTTATTCATAGTAATTGAAAAAGACAGTTTCGGTGGAAATTGCAGTCTTTTAAATTGTAACGGTAAATCAGTAGATATTAAAGGAATCCGGGTAATTAAAACAACTTCTCCAGTTCCACATCCGGTCCGTATTGTGCACTCTATTATGTAGGTTTTTAAAGATTTTACTTGCAAACGTGTACCATTGCACAGTTTGTGTGGATTAACTTTCCTTAATAAAATAATAGGTCACCCTAACAAAATCAAATCGATAAATCGAAATGTTACGTTGCATTTCGAATTATCAGTTCGATTTCAATTATTCGAATTTACACAAAGCGTACGGATGTTACCTTTAATTAGGTGTGCAGTATTGTTTATTTTAAGCTTACCAAATTATGTTAAGTTATAACATCTGTTGATAAACTATAAATAATATATACGGGAAGTAAAACCCTTGTAACATTTTGAAAATTACGCAGATGGAGGTATGTATATGAAAGGCACAGATAAATACATACGGAAAAGGAGTTCAGAAAGCATTTTTTTTATCATTCTAGGTTATTTTTGTTATGGTCAAATTTCTATCACTATTATAAAATGACAACTAGAATATATTATTATATAGTACCTAAGAGGCAGCAGTTCCAACTGAAACCAAATTTAGGAGATATTGCGATGCATTAAATCCTTAATACCCGAAATCCCAAGGCGGGCTTCAGGACGTGCTTAATTTTAACATACGCACGTACCTACGCAACGTCACTTATTCTACTTAGATGTACACCTGTACAATTACCGACTCAAGTGCCTGCCGGGGTTGCGGAATTGTTCGAAAGAGTTACTGCGGCCTCGGAACACGAAGGGCATATGATGGAACACGGATGGGTTTTAGTCAGTAAAAGTCTGACACACCCTCCAGATTTGCTCAGATTGGTCATTGGATGATTTCCCATCCTTAAAAAAGGTAGGTACTTACTTATCGTATAAATTAGGTAAAAAAAGGTGTCTAAATCTCAAACTGGTTGAAACGTATGATTCAGTTAGATTTCTATCGAAAATATTACTCTGCCCAGAATAATTTTAAAACTTAGAACCCAGTTGTCTGTCAGATGAAGGAATCTTTTTTTTTAATTTAAATAAAAGAGATCTAGCAATGAGAATTCATATTATTACCAATATTGTTAACCCCTCCAAATTAGCTAAATAAGCTTGTGTCTGGAGTGGGTTAGCAATAGTGTAATGGGTGGGGTTCGAACCCGCGAACCCTCGATCACAAGTCCGACACTTTAGCCATTAGACTATTAACTTTTATTAATTGAATATATGATATATAATATTATTAATTGATATATTAATTGAATTTCAGTAAGGTTTATAAATAAAATCTGGGGGCACCGTAGTGCCCCCGCCAAGTCGAGCGCAAAGCAAACACTGCCGTACCATCCTTTTCTGGAACCATTTCGGCGTATTTCCAGGCCCCTATTTGGAGACCTCTGGATAGATTAAGAACGCTGAAATTATCGTTATCTACTAAGCTACCAGCACACACTTAAACCACAAAATTTCATGTTTGTAGCTTGTTTATTTCGTAAGTTATGCAAAAGCAAAGTTGTACTATTTCGACATATACAGACTCATTGATCACTGACTCACTGATCATCAAAAAAGAACTAGTACTTCCCATAAACCTAGAGAGCTGAAATTTGGCATAGAGGTAGGGTTTAGTGCCTATATGAAGGGAAAACTATCAAAACTAGGATCATGGAAGATCTGGAGTATCTTACGACCCTGAGGAGAAACCGTAACAGACCAGCCAAACTATTGATATTATCGACATGCTACATGCGGCATGCTTTTGAATTTAAAAAATTGAAGGTCTGAAGTATCTGATGAAGAACCCTAAGAGCTCAGCTGAACTATGGGAGATATGGAAATGCGCCTTGACAAAAGTTATTCAGTGTGACGAGCCCTTTCTACTGATCTGTATAAAAAATTTAAGGACTGAAGTATCTGATGAAAAACCCTAAGAGCTCAGCTGAACTATGGGAGATATGGAAATGCGCCTTGTCAAAAGTTATTCAGAGTGACGAGTCCCTTCTACTGGTGTATATAAAAAATTGAAGGTTGAAGTATCTGATGAAGAACCCTTAGAGCTCAGCTGAACTATGGGAGATTTGGAAATGCGCCTTGACAAAAGTTATTCAATGTGACGAGCCTCTTCTTATAAATGAATATGAAACTGGAGTCTGAATAATTAAGAAACTAATCAAGTAAAAAATAGCTTTCTGCAAAAAGAAGTGAAATCTCACCAAAAACATCCTGTAAAAAATTAGCCAAGTCTCGCCTAAGCTGCTTGTTTCTCTATAAAAAGTAATGAAATCTCTAAGCAAAGCGAAGCCAAGTCTAAGGATCTTTACTGCGATTTCTTTATTAATATAGTTAGATTTTATGTAACCGGCCGTTGAACATACACTATGCACTTTTAGTAGTTAATACATCGAGTCATCAAGTCAACGGCCAAGTCATTTGTGTCTGTGTGTGTTAAATACTGCTCTTATTAAATTATCGATATTAGATAGGAGTAGCTCAGAGATATTTCAAACAATATTTGCAGGGCATTAAAATATTTATCAATTCAGCAACCTTTCAAACTTCCACTACATTTTTAGGGTTCCGTAGCCGAATGGCAAAAAACGGAACCCTTATAGTTTTGATATGTCTGTCCGTCTGTCTGTCTGTCTGTCTGTCCGTCCGTCCGTATGTCACAGCTATTTTATTCGGAAACTATTAAGACTATACAAGTATACATGTGAAACTTAGTAGATAGATGTATTCTGTGAACCGCTTTCCGATTTTAAGAAAAATATTTAAAATAAAGGGGGCTCTCCATACATGGAACTAGAACTGAAAATATTTTTTTCATGAAACCTATGCGTATGTGGTATCTATAGACAGGTCCTTAAAAATTATATAAGGGTTTCTAAAACCACTTTTTCATAAAGTTAATCGTTTAAAAGATATAAGCTTCCAAAGTGGTAAAATGTGTGTCCCACCCCTCTAACTTCTATAATAATGGAGTAAAAAATCTAAAAAAATTATATGACTGTAGATCTTAATGTAAACTTTCAATTAAAATTAGTTTGAACGAATTCGGGTTAGCAGTTTTTGAGATACAGCATATTTTATAAAATCGCAAATATAACTTTGTAATTCATACAAACACTATGAAAAACAAAGTTATTTAGCGTAGTTGTAAAAATGTAAATAAGCTAGTTTTAAGAAATTTTTAAGGTTTTTTTATTCGTCAAATAAATATACATATTATATTATAATAGTTACTACGGAACCCTTCATGGGCGAGTCTGACTTGCACTTGGCCAATTTTTGTGGACTCACAGACACAGTTTTATGGATTTCATTCGGGGAATATATTGTTTTAAGTTTTTTTAAATATATATTGTCTTTATACACAATGTAACACTAGAAAACGAATACAGGATATATGGACCGAATAAAATATTTACCACGTTTCAATAATAAATAACATTTTGATATTATAAATACACTCTTTTGCAAAAAAACGGGCACCTAAGGAAATTTACGTTCTAAGGTCGATTTGAGTTAATTAAATGAAATTTATTGCTTTGACGTAATCTGTATACTTATAATCGTGTAAATTAATGCGCGTGAAGTGAATTCGGGCAATTAAAAGAAAAAAAACGACGGATTCTTTAAAACCGATGTACACGCCCAAACAATAAGAAGTGGTCGGCAATAAAGACAAGATTTCTTTTTTACTTTTTTTAATTAAATAAAGTTACAAATGTAAAAACCTAATAACGAGTGTGACCTCCTCTTGCCAAAATCACAGCTTGAATCCTTCTGGGCATGCTTTCCACGATGTTTTTAATAACGTTATGAGGAATACGTTCCCACTCTTCTGCAATGACTATTTTTAGCTCCCTGATGTTTTGTGGAGCATGTTGCACTGATCTTACCCGTCTCTTTAGAACATCCCAGACATGCTCAATTGGATTGAGGTCAGGACTTAGAGCTGGCCAATCTAAACGACGGATCCCAACTTCTTGCATGTACGCTTCCACGTCGCCAGAGCGGTGCGGGCGAGCATTGTCGTCCATAAAAATGGAATCTTCCCCAAGTGCAGTCAATGTGGGTTGTGTATATGGAATTAGGACTTCCATTATGTACCGGTGTGCATTTAATGTTCCATTTTCTATGAAAACTAACTCCGTACGCTCCGTCGAATTAATTGCTGCCCAAAACATGACGGAGCCTCCGCCATAAGGAGTGATTTCTTCGAAACACACTTCCGCATAGCGTTCCCGTGGTCTTCGCAGCACTCGCCGGCGTCGGTCCTCTCCACACAAAGAGATTCTAGCTTCATCAGAAAACAATACTTTATTCCAGTCCTCCAGAGTCCATGAAGCACAGTTCCGAGCAAACTGAAGTCGAGCAACACGGTGCTCACGGAGTAATTTAGGGCCCCGAGCTGGGCGGTAACTCTTGATATTGGCAGCCAAAAGCCTCCTCCTGACCGTCCACAAGCTAACTTCTACTCCTCTTACTTCTTCAAGGCTCTTCTTCAGGTCTACACTTGACGCTTTACGATTCCGCAACGCCTGACTCACCAAAAAGCGGTCATCTCTTGGTTCTATGCATCGATTTCTTCCCAAACCGGGTCTTCTTTTGACCGAACCGGTCTCTTGATACCGTTGCCAAGTCCTCTGAACAGTTGAACGACTCACATTTAGCCTGTGAGACACGTAAGTTTGCGAACAACCTTCTTCAAGTAGGGCTATAATTTTACCGGCCCTTATCGCTTTATCACTCATATCAGAAAGTGGTATTTAATGTAAAAAGAAAGATTAAATTGTTTAATTTGCAGAAAATATCCAAAAAGTTTTAAAATATCGTAATCAGTTAAAAATCGTTTCAGCAATCCGCGAGTTGACAGTATGTTTAAAAATTTAAAATAACTATTTAATTATGTAAATCTATTGATATGAAGCACAAAATAGTACAAATGAAGAAAAGATTATTAATTATTTATTTTATTTTCCCTTGAGAAAAATGAGAGTTTTTATCTGTGAGTCACGTGATTAGAAACACCAATCAGAAAACGAGACGTCATCGTTCAATATTTTAACAGCTGACTGGTTATCTTTAGTTGATGCGTAAGACAAAATAAGAAATAACTAACTAACTGCTTGCACTGTCTGGACAGGTCCGCTCAAATTTGCGTGGTTATTTCCTCAAAAGAATACCATAGACATGAACTTACATGCTTCTCATATACAAATAAAAATTGTCTGGACTTTAAAAGAGACGTTGACGACAAACTCAGAGGGAGTTTGTTTCGGTGTTTCTTCTCAGAGTAGTCAGTTAGGAAATACCGGCCTCATCTAGCGAAACTAAACATGCAAAAAAACATGACGTGTAAAAGTGTTATTTATAACCAATTTACAAATAAATATTTCATTTCATAACTAACTCTCTCTCTTCTGGTTCATTTGTCTTATCGTCCTGTAATAGTTGTTCGATGAGTTCCATTTTTGTCTTTTTAAAAAAGCAGATAGATAGATATATTATTTATTGTACACCATAACAGTAAAACAAATATGGACTTAACAACTAAAAAGGGTGATACAATGGGCGGTCTTATCGCTAAAAGCGATCTTTTACAGACAACCTTTGGATGGATTTGACACAGAAGTTCTAACTACTTCTTGCGAATATCTCTTTTTAAAGGGACATGAATAAATAGTTTCGTTGGCGTTTTTATAGTAGTATTCCCACAACAAGGTACTGCACAGCACTGATAATAATTTTTCACGTTCATAATAGAGTAAAATATCATAAAATACCCGAAGTACATTTATGTGCCGAATGCCAGGAAAGTTGTTTTTTGAACGATGACGTCATACATAGTCACGTGACCACAATGCCACGATTTAGGCCATAGTTTTTTAATAAATTAAAAAATTACTTATATTTTAATTGAAAGGTTAAGTGATGAATAAAATATTATTTTATGAGTACACATGAAGCGCTTCGAAGCGTTTCAAACAATTTTTACAAAGTTGTCAACTCGCGGATTCGCGCCATTAGTAAAGCAATTTTAGAATAATCCACAATAATCATTATTTTTCTTTTATTAATTTTAAATTTGGAACGTAAAGAATCATGCCAGGATGCTTCAAATAACATGCCAATACATCGTCAAATTAATAAAACCTATTTCTTGTTCTTCTTCATTGAAGTAGAGAAAAAAATCTAAAGTGCCCGTGTTTTTTGCAAAAGAGTTTAGATTCTTCTTTTATTGGCACAGATGTAAGTAGCTTTTGTGGTAAAAAAATTCTATCGCAAAGAACAACTGTGACCGAACGCAAGGTTCCGACCACTTACGAAAACGAGAATCCAAATGCGCCACTCGGTATTACGAACGATCTTTCTAGAAGCTAACGACAATCCGAATGACCGCATTCTTACTAGGAAACTTATGGCAAGGAAATTAAAATGAACTTATAGAAACTCTTTGAATTCTTTATCTTAGAGTGGGTAAAAAGGAAAAGACCTGTACGGTGTAGCTCGGTATTAATTCGGTTTTACTTTGTGGTTCTATTAAATGGCTCTTATTATGTAAATATACCTACATACGGCACAGTCTATTGTTTGAGGGCACAGAGTTGCAACGTGCAAATGATGAGGTTTTGTTCCCAGTTTACAGGTCGCACAAGATATTTTTATTAGGGTTCCATAGCCGAATGGCAACAAACGGAACCCTTATAGTTTCGTCATGTCTCTCTGTCTGTCCGTCCGTCCGTGTGTAACAGCCATTTTATTTCGAAACTGTTAAGACTATACATGTGAAACTTTGTAAGTAGATGTATTCTGTAAACCGCTTTCCGATTTTATGAAAAAATTTTAAAAATTAAGGGGGCTCTCCATACATGGAACTGAAGCTGAAAATATTTTTTTCATGATACCAATGCTTATGTGGTATCTATAGAAAGGTCTTTAAAATGACATTGAGGTTTCTGAAATCACTTTTTCATAAAGTCAATCCCTTAAAAGATATACGCTTCCAAAGTGGAAAAATGTGTCTCCCCCTCTAACTTCTATAATAAATAATAGAGTGAAAAATAACAAAAAAATATGATATAGATCTTAATGTAAATTTTCAACGAAAATGGTTTGAACGAGATCGGGTCAGCAGTTTTTGAGATATAGCATATTTTTTAAAACCGTAAATATATCTTTGTAATTCATACAAATGAAAAACAAAGTTATTTGCGTAGTTACTACGGAACCCTTCATGGGCGAGTCTGACTCGCACTTGGCCAATTTTTTAGCTTTTCAATTATTCAAAGAAAAATAAATGACACTCAAAGTAGGACTCATGGTGCAATATGTTATGGCACAGTATAAAAATAATAGACAGACAGTACGGAATCTACCTACTAACGCTCGAAACAGCACACTCACACAAACATGCGCACCGACGAGAATTCTAAGCGGTCGTTGAGGTGCTCTCAGTAGTGCGTGTCGCGTCATGACGAGTGGTCACGTTTAAATTTTATTTATCTCCAAAAATGCCACGAACGTATTGCGTTGTGTACGGCTGTTTGAACTCGGCTTCAACAAAACCGGAGCTATCGTATTTCAAACTTTCTCGCTGATTTTGAAAGGTAAGAATGATTTATTTTATTGTTATTGTTATACTTATAATCGTTATCGAATTATAAATCCGCGATCATAATGAATTCGTGATCTTATTACTTATAAATCCAGAATTCGGCGGTTATGAGGATATTTAAAGCCGATAGTGCAATAGTTGTAACAAAATGTAAATCAAAGATGGTGGCCGCAATAGGTATCAATATTTTTATCATGAGTGTCGTTTTCATGGTATTCGAGGGTGCTAAAAACGATAGTGCTGTCAAAACGTGAATCCAAGATGGCGGCTGCAACAGTTATCAATTTTTTCGTCATGGGTGTCATTTTCATGGTATTCGAGGGTGCTAAAAACGATAGTGCTGTCAAAACGTGAATCCAAGATGGCGGTTGTAACAGGTATCAATTTTTTCGTCATGGGTGTGGTTTTCATGGTATTCGAGGGTGCTAAAAACGATAGTGCTGTCAAAACGTGTATCCAAGATGGCGGCTGCAACAGGTATTTTTTTTTTTTTTTTTATTTAGAATGAGCTCGCTCTTGACCTCGATCACACCTGATAGTAAGTGTAAGATGAGGTCTAAGATCGAACGAGCGAGCCCAGAAAATACCTATTCACTCTTGCTTTAAAGGCTGACGGGTTATATGTGGCAGGGAACACAGAAGCCGGCAGAGAGTTCCACACCTTGGCTGTGCGCACAATGAATGTTGAAGAAAAGCGCTTAGTACGACAAGACGGTATATCGACCAAGTGTGGATGGTATCCTGCGGTACGTCTGGTAGACCGGTAGTAAAAGGGGCATGAAGGGATCAGGTCGTGGAGCTCCTGCGCACACTCTCCGAAGTACAATCTGTAGAAGATAGACAGGCAAGCAACGTTTCGCCGGTGAGCCAGGCTGTGAAGCTTTTCGTCATGGGTGTCGTTTCCATGGTATTCGATGGTGCTAAAAACGATAATGCTGTCAAAACGTGAATCCAAGATGGTAGCTGGAACAGGTATCAATTTTTTCGTCATGGGTGTGGTTTTCATGGTATTCGAGGGAGTTAAAAACGATAGTGATGTCAAAAAGTGAATCCAAGCACTGTCCGCGCGCCACCTGCGCTGCGGTGTGCGGCGGCGTCTACCGCGCGCCCGCTCCGATGAACGCCCGAAACGTTTTCGTCCAACCTCGGCTCGCGTACGCTCCTGCCAAAACTTACAAAGGTTACGCCGCTGTAATGACAAAGTTACAGAACTATAGTTCTACAAGTTGTTGTGTGTTAATATTAAATTGTTTTTGGGATATTATAAATTGCATAACAAATAAATAATCGCCTATCAATACATACTCATCATTTATATTCTTTTTTACATCAAATAACTTACTTCACTACAAATAAACTAAATGTTTAACAAAACTCAAACTGCAGATAATTCGAAATTATACATCAATATGACATTACTTTTTTCCTCATAATGTCAGTAATGTCAATAATCAGTTAAATTTATTTTTGTACAAAAATACTACATACATAGCATAAATACTGACTGCACAGCAAATTTTCCATATTTCATAGCAAAATAACTATCCCAGTCGCATATTAACCAGTAAGTACAACAAAACCTGTTCATCATATTTGTCTTAATTTTCAAGAAGCCATGCTCGGCAAATTTAATGATTATTATAACATAAA
The DNA here is from genome assembly GCA_943138885.2 of Tholera decimalis. Classification (NCBI taxonomy): domain Eukaryota; kingdom Metazoa; phylum Arthropoda; class Insecta; order Lepidoptera; family Noctuidae; genus Tholera; species Tholera decimalis. Next base: position 25,368,918 of record OW964569.2, read on the forward strand.
AATCTTTTTACATTGCATTATTTCTAAAAGCAGAACAAATTAACTGAAAAAGGTTCGCGGCTTCCCGCGCTTTTTCGGCAAATTATTTTTGAGGCAACTAAGAACTTATTGGGCGACTAACTACTTGGTTACAAAAAATAATGACTTCTATATCCTCTGGTGTTTTTCCATCTGCATGGAAAGAAGCTCATGTAATCCCACTTCCAAAAAAATGTAATCCTGTTTCTTTCTCTGAATTCCGTCCCATTTCCATTTTACCGTTTCTGTCCAAAGTCCTAGAACGCCTTATTCATAGTCAGCTTAGTGCTTTCCTCTGTAGAAACAGACTCCTTAATTTTTACCAATCCGGGTTTCGTCCGGGGCATAGCACTACCACAGCTCTTGTTAACATTACGGATGATATAAGAATGGGTATGGACAATAGGAGATTGACGGTCCTTTCTTTACTACATTTCAGTAATGCTTTTAACACTTGATTTTGATGTCTTGCTCGGGATACTATGCTCTCTTAACATATCTCCAACAGCTATTGATTGGTTTCGTAGTTACCTATGTGACCGCTGACAATGTATTTGCATTGAAGGTTCGTTGTCTTCATGGTGCAATACTACTGCTGGCGTACCACAGGGGGGCGTTCTCTCTCCTCTTCTTTTCGCCATATTTATAAATTCTATTTCAAATGAACTTCTCTCATCCTACCACCTTTATGCTGACGATCTGCAAATTTATTCGCAAGCTCCTATTGAAGATTTGTCTGAGGCGGTGAAGACAGTGAATAAAGATTTAGCGCGCATTTCCGATTGGAGTTTGATCATGGTTTGAAGGTTAATCCTGCGAAGACTAAAGTCATTATTGTTGGCAGCCCTAGGCTACGTTCCAAAATTGACTGGACGACCCTTCCCCAAATCATTTTTGATGGAGCTGTTATACCCTACTGTGACTCAGTAAAAGACCTTGGTATTTATATTGATAAAGATTTGTCTTGGGGTCCCCAGTTGCAAGAAGTGAGCCGAAAACTGTTCGCCTCTGCGGGGTCTTTACGCAGATTGCGCAATTTCCTACCGACTGCTACTAAAACTGCGCTTGCCCAATCTCTTCTTCTCCCTATCCTTGACTATGCTGATGCAAGTTATCCAGATCTAACTGAAGTGCAGCTAGATAAGCTTGAGCGATTCCAAAATTTTTGTATCATATTCATATTTGGATTGCGCAAATATGATCATGTTTCTGAGTTTCGCACTAAACTCAAGTGGCTGCCTATTCGCCTTCGCCGGAATGCACATATTTTATCATTACTCTACAGTATTCTTTTCAATCCAACGACTCCCTTTTACCTCAAAGAACGTTTTAAGTTCCTTCATGACACACATGTTAGAGATTTGAGATCATCAGAGAATTTGAGACTTTTGATGCCTACGCATTCCACAAAATTTTACGACCAGTCATTTACGGTGCAGGCCATTCGGTTGTGGAATGGATTGCCGGTGTCAGTAAGACAAGCTCAGTCACTCGCTGTTTTTAGAAGCTCGGTTGCCAATCATTTTATTTCAAACTTATGATTATTCCTTTACTTTCTCCACACGATGTTAAAGAACACATTATATATTTATTTATTTTATGTACATATGTATTGTATTTATATATATATATGTTGTATTTTTATTAGTTTTTCCGTTATCAATGAATATTTGTACAGTAGTACATTAATATAGCCCTCCCCATTTTAATTAAAGCTCATAAAGTCCTTCCAAAGGTTGTCTGGAAGATATCGCTCTCAGCGATAAGACCGCCATTGTAACCAATTTTTTTACAATATTGTTATTTAAGTGTGATTCAATTATTGGTGTACAATAAAGTATATTCTATCTATCTATCTATCTATTAACAGACGGATATCAAACATTGTATTATTAGCAACTATTGGTTAACACCCCGACTCAGAGTACCCCGACTCGGATAGGTTAGGTTAGAAGGCTAAGGCGGGAGCGAAGCGGAGCGGAGCTCCCGCCTTAGCCTTCGTGGTTATTTTTTTTTAAACCACCCAGAAATAGGAGCCCCGCGAAGCGGGACTCCGTCGATTATGCGTAAAAACTGTTGTCGCCTAACAATAGATTCAGTTGCTACACCATAAAATCCGCCCCGCGAAAGCAAGACCCGCTTTAATAATTCAATAAATTACAATTTTGTATCTAATTTTAAATTATTTTTGCTGATCTCATTATGTGGTAATTAATAAAGAATAAGATGACTGTGACTAATAAAATGCTGTTTTATTTAGAAAAACTGCTGTAAATAATATAAAATAGAAGCTATATTTAAAAGAAAAAGAGTTAACATGTATAATGTGCATTAAGATTTTAAAAAAATTGATTGATGAAAAAGCTTTTGCTATAGGAAAAATCGCTGTACGCTGCGAAAATAAATTGTAGTGTGTTTAGTGATATTTTGAGTTGAATATTTTGCTGTTCAATTAGTAATTTTGATGGGAATTCGGAATCTTATTGCAGAGAAAAAGGATATTTTTTGATTTGCGTTTAAATACTACCCATTGTTTTTCGTGTTTAAACTATCGTCTTTAGCTGATATTAACCGACGCCACGAGATTACCTATTTAAATTGTATTTTAAGATAGGTAGATATTTAAATTCAATGGATTAGACTACAGAACAAAAATGTGAAAAAAGAAAACAATACCAAAATCATTAAAAGTGACAACCCTATTGCTTCAATGGAGCGTAGGTATTTATGTCGTCAACTAGGCTTAGTTTCTATACTGTCCATTTTTATTCTGTGGTTATGGTAATTATGTACCTTGAGGAAGTACTTACTCACCAATTAATTTTAGAACAAAAGGAAATACTTTTTTGTCGGGTAGAAAGGCATCCTAGTGGTGGTGATAGGACGAAAACGCCAGTAAAATTATAGTGGACTGTATTTTAACGTGAAAGGTGATAACAAGCAGATAATTATATCAAATAGAGAAATTAGATGGCAAAATGACAAGTATGCGCTTAGTAAGGCGGACGATGACGCAGTGGTTGTGCCGGCCGGCGGTGGCGCTCGCTCGTCGTTGCACCGCCCCGCGCGCCCGCAGCCCCGCCGCGGTCTCCGCGAGCGTAGTGATGTTCTCAACATACTCCCGGCGTTGAAGACTCGTCTTCAAGGATTATACTGGAAGAGGATAGATAGTGTTGTAAGCGCGTCGGACTATGCCTTTCTTCTTCCTTACATCTGCGACCCTGCTTATGCCGTCTCTCCCAGTATGAGACGTACGATACGGCGGAGTGGTCATATCAGTGATGGAGTCAGTCGCTCCTCGAGTACCACCATGGCTCCACTTCGTTCTCTGTTGGAGGTAAAAGATGTACTCGTTAGAGAATCTATTCCAGAATTGTTGCTTCAGGTGCACTATACGCTGGAAACGTTTCAGGCTGGAGATGTTCTAATTGATGACTTGTGTGTGTGGAAGAGCAGTGTGATCTTCCAATCAGGAAATGAGCAGGAGTTAAGGGGTATAAGTCGGAAGGATCGGTGGACAGAGGAGTAAAAGGAAGAGAGTTTAATATCGCCTCAACCTGAATCAGACACGTAGACATCTCTTCATAGTTGTGACGTTTTATAGATAAGCCACCGAAGTGTGGGGTGTATGCATGAAATGAAGTGAATTAAAGAAAAGTTGATACCTGTATATGCCATTTCTGAAGAAAATATTGTTTTAATATGACAGCTAGCTCGTTACAAGTACCAATAAATGTTGTACCAGTATCAGAATAAATGGTGTTTGGTTTACCACGACGAGCAATAAACCTTTTCAGTGCTGCAATGAAAGTATGTTACGTTAGATCTGAGACAAGCTCCAGATGAACTGCCCTTGTGGCTGGACAAACAAAAACAGATGTGTAAATTTGCGGTCGGCTATGAGGATAGGTCCTGCATAGTCAGTGCCTGTCACTAAGTAAGTAAACTCTAACTGAACTCGCTCCTTAGGTATTATTCAAAGGGTGCAAAACGCCTGTGCCCGATTCTGTTACACAATCCCTCCTAGGAGCCACGTAACGCCCGTACTTAATAAACACTTCACACTCAAAATGAAATCGAGAAGCAAGTTGCACTTAGCCTGCCTTCTGTTCGGTGTGCTAAAGCATAAAAAGCCAGAGTACCTGTACAACAAGCTAATTTGGCTGACTAGTACACGAGGGTGCGAAAGAAGGCAATGCTCACAGCAGCTTGCGTCTCGATCTCACCGCACGGCAGCATTCAGAGGCAGTTTCCGTTAAGCGGCATCAAAAGTCTGGAATAATCTGCCGCCTCCGATTAGAACATCCAACTCGTCTAATTCCTTCAGAAAACGTTTGCGACAGTATTTGATAGACCCACAACGGAGACTGGACATGGTACATTTAAATGTTTCTTTGATATGATGCTGTGCCAATTTGAGTGGAATGTGGTGGGTTTGTGGTGTACGGGCAGTGCGCGTGCAACTACAGGGAATACACATATATGTATTGTATATATATTTATCTATTAGATTATTAAATACTTTATTATTATTTCTATTCTGTTTATATTTTATGTTTATCATTATTATATTATATATCATAGAACCTAGATGTGTTGAATCCCATTATTTTTTAATGTATAATTTCTTTTAATAATAATAAGATGTTGTTTATTTTTTTTTTTTTACTGTGTGTACTTGTGGCATGTGTCAATAAACGTTTTTTCATTCTTCTTTCAGGTAAGTTAAGTTACCCATGATGGGTTTAAGTATTCTACGGTTGAATCGTTGAAACTTGAAATAACTGAAGTAATAAGAATTAAATATAAGTTAAGAAATTATAAGCTACGTTTACTACAAATAATGATTGAATAATTAGATGAATTAATTAAGTTTCGAAATAGGTTATCCTTGTATTTTGATTATGATTAGTGATATGTAGTGAGTAATTATTTATTGTATGTGATTTTAATAATTGTGGAAGCATTATGTTTTTATCTGAGTTCGGCACTGAAGAATAAGAGCCGGGTCTGTTGATAAGTATGAAGGCACTGACCACCATATTTATAGAAAGTTTGAATTCTTTAGTCTTAGATAAGCGTTCAGCTACTGATAATGCTCTAAATTGTTCACAATTAAATATGAAATGATTATTTTTACACAAAGGGCATGTATTATTAAATTTACTTTTACCTGCAGATACAGAGTAGCTTTTTGGCCTACTGAAGATTCAGGTTTTGATTTTAAAACCTTTGCCTTTTCAAGTGTTTCTAAAAGATTACAACGGTTAGAAATGAATTTAGTAAATAAGTCTAAAGATGGAGGTTCAGTTAAAGAGTTTCTATGTTCTTCCCACTGCCTACTGGTAATAGAGTCTAATTTTGATGCCATTAAATGAATAACTATGGCATCCAAATGTAGAACGGGCTGCCCTAGCGTTGCCAGAGAACGTAAATTTTTGTTTGTCACATCGATTACGTGACGTAAGTACTGACTACTCTCCCTTTGAATGGATTCAACATTAAATAAAGCCTGAATGTGATTATTCACTAACAAGTGTTTATTGTCAAACCGTTCACACAATAGTTGCCATGCATTATTATAATTGTCCCCGCTAAAGTCTAAACTCTTGATCACCAAAGCTGCACTGCCGTGAAGAGATGAACGTAGGTAGTGAAATTTATTAATGTTGTCTATAGTTTTTTCTTCATGAATAAGTAAAACATAAATATCTTTAAATTCTAACCAATTCTGATACTCGCCGCTAAAGTGAGGTAAATTTATCTTTGGAAGTCTAACGTTATTTTGTCTCGAAACCACTGGAAGGAGTTCATTGGAGCTTACCTTAGACGCTAGTTGAGCACGCTGCTGTGACAGAAGAGCTCGAGCAGATGCAAGCTGCCCGTAGTAGTTGCTCTCGAATTGCTCACGTTCAGAAAATTGCTCGTCGGGCTTGGTAGACAGATACTCCAATTGACCCTGTAATTGATCATAGGTGACATATAAGGAAACTATTTTTTCAGTTCTTATCTCGAGTTCGACTAATTATTCCTCGCTAAGCTGTTCGCAAGATTTAGTAAGAAGTAAACTGAGTAAGCTGCGATTTTATTGGGGCTCGCTTTTTTATAATTTTTATTTCTTCAGCCATGGCTTAACAGTAAGCGAATTGTAAAGCGTGAAAGATAGGCACTTCCAAAATGGTAAAATGTGTCTCCTGCCCCTCTAATATTTAAAATAAGAGAGAAAATTATCTGAAAAAAAAAATATTCTGTAGATATTCATGAAAACCTTAAAAAAAATGGTTTGAGAAAGATACAATCGGCAGTGTTTGAGATATAGCACATTTTTTAAACCATTACTTTTTACCCGACTGCAAAGGAAGGGTTATGTTTTTCGCGCGTATCTTGTATGTATGTATGTATGTTTGTAATATTCTTTATTACCTCATATCTCCAGAACCACTGAACGGATTCACACAATTGAGGTATCGTTAGATTTGTCTTAACAGCCCGAGTGTTCCTAAATAGGTGATATTTAAAAAAAATAAGCATGGCGGCTGTGTGAAGCCATTATACATGGTGAAAAAAAAATTTTTTTTTTGTAATACTACAATATGGGTATCAAATTAAAGGGCTTAACATAAGGATTTCGAAAAGGTATAAGCATCATGTTTATTATTAGTGTAATACTAGCAAAATAACACAATGAGAAAGTTTAAAAATATGGACTCGCTTTCTGAATCCGGTGAAGTGCCAATGTGACACGACCGGGGAAACTAAAAAATTGTTAATTAAGTAATATTTTAACCAAAAAGTTGAAAAATAAACTTATTTAAAAATCTAAAACACCCGACTGCTCAACTGAAGTGTAAGAAACAAGCACATTTTTATTTTTAAAAGTGACAAGTCGGACCCATCCCATTTAAAAAAAATATGTTCAATTGGGTCCCGCCTGCTTGTCACTTTTAAAAATAAAAATGTGCTTGTTTCTTACACTTCAGTTGAGCAGTCGGGTGTTTTAGATTTTTAAATAAGTTTATTTTTTTCATTTATAGAAACAAACTGAAAAACTTTTGAAAAACAAACTTAGTTTTGCTTGCTTGGATTTGGAGCAATGGTTCAATGTGGTTATTGGTGTGAAGATAGTTGAAAGCCTGGATAGTGAGTAACATAGGGTAGGTACCTATATATCGCTAAATTTTTGTATTATCAGAAGCTATAACTTGAAACAACTTCTTGCATACTATCACTATTGATATATTTAGATGTCCTTGTGATTATTTTAGTTTTTTATTTACTTTTTAGGATTCCGTAGCTGAATGTCAAAACATGTCTGTCTATCGGTCTGTATGTCACAGCCATTGTAGACACATAAGATATGTATTCTGTTCACAGAATTTCGATTACGCTTTCCGATTTTGAAGGAGGAGGCTGAATGCGTGAGGTAGAGACTTTCTTCCTCACGCCCGCGGGTGACGCCCGAGTGTCGGGGATCGCAAGCTGATCGCCGGCCACCGTAGATGCGGGCCTGCGGATGGCGAGCAGTGGTAGCTCACCGTCCGGTAAGGACCAGGCCCGAATCGGCGGCGCACAGTGGGTCGAAACGATGATTTGAGTGACTTAGGGATCAACTTTGTTTTTTTAATTTTTTCTTTATGCGGATCGATAGAGCTCATTAACTTCAATAATAATTGTTCTGATAATTTTTTTCCTAAACTTGCTCCTTTGGCTGGAAAAATGCATTTTGATATTTTTTTGTATAGAGCGGACCAAATTAAATTAAATTTCTGCCAAGTGGCGTGTGATCCCGCTTTGAAACTATATTTTTCTTAGGGGTTGTCCAGTCTACTATCATTTGATGATTTGAACATTTGCATAAAGTTGCAACACTGCCAAATAAATGAATCGAAAAAAAATGAAAAAATACATTTAATAATTTTTATTTTCTCAAGTTCTTTTAAGTTAAAATTGATGTGCTATTGACGCTTCTATATGTTCGGATGATTACCCATCCACGAATAAAACTCAGCAAACGTTGCTTAACCGTTGGAATCGACCCTTGCGGCGCACGGTGGGCTGAAAATCGGCTTTCATAGACTTAGGCATTTTATTTTGCAAGTGCGAGTTTTTTTGCCGGATATCACTTCTATTAGTTATAACAATATACAAAAATGACACCAGAATTGATTCTGCACAGAAACGAAGGAATTATAATTTTTTTACGAAAATTTTGTATGGAGCTAGTATGAAAAATCGAAATATCTCTAAAACGGCAGCGATAACCGTAATATCCTTATAGGGGGTTATAGTACTAATTATTTATGATTTTTTGACATACGTTACATAATGGTTGTAGATGCCTTTTTTTTTAAAAAATCGTCATAATATTTTTATTTATTTTTACATATTTAAACGTTCCTTTTAGTGTTTAAGTTGAAGAATTCAGAGCTTTAACAACTCTTATCATAAAATAGCATCACCCCTATAGACCTGAAGGACTAGACAGAGGTGTGTAGTGTCTTGTTGATCTTGTAAGATTTCCAACAATACCAAATAGTTGAATATCAGTGTCAAAGTGCCCATGCTGTCGCTTCTTTTTGAAAGATAGGGGAATGAAATTGTTAATTGATCATACCCTAAAAGTATGATTACAACATAACCGGACACATAATAATAATAATATCCTTATAGGGGATTATAGTACTAACATTATTTATTTTAACATATGAAACTGTTCAAAACGATCCATGAACTGTGTCAAAGTTAAGAACATCGTTAGGAAGCATGCTTTTTCCCCAAATATTAAGAATATGTGAAAAAAAAAGACTGTATATAAACTTTTTATTGATAGGTAATTTAAATAAAACAGAAGTAACAAAAATAATATCTAATAAATTCAATTATACAAAATACATATTTGAAACTATAATTTATGAAATTATTAACTAAACATATTGGTACAATAAACTAACATAAATAACAAAAGAACATAAAGAAAAATAATTAAATTTTACAAATTTTCTTTACAACTTTCGTTGTCGGACTCCAATTCCGAGTCAGAATCCAGATCGGATATACCTACAAACTCGAACTCAGTTTCCGGAAACTGTATTAGGTCGAGAGTTTCAGCAAAAAAGGTTGTCTTCCTTTTGGCATCTAACTTCGGCCTTTGTGCACTTAGAAAAGGATCCGAAGAAACAACAAGCATATTTAGGATATCTTGATTAGAATCTTGCCTGCTTCTTTTCCGCGAATGATGTTCCCGGAACCTCCTAAAATCTTTGTTTCGAGACTCTGAGGCTTCTTCCGAGAGAGTCCCAATCGGGACAATATCATTTTTTTCGATTATGTCAGCTCCGTGTATTAATAGTTTATGTACGGTTGATGACATGTAGTACCAGTCGTATAATTCCACGTACTTTTCTGCTGTTTTGCGAGCAAAATCTTTAAATTTGATGACATCGATCTTCTCACCAGATGTTATTGCTTGCAAAATAACAGCAAATCTTTTTATCAGGTTTTGATCCAACCCAGTAATAGCTGCAGTTTTATTGGGAAACTCGAAAAACTTCCTTGCGGTATTCCCGTCATTGGTAGTTCCCGAGCCTTGTTTTACTATATCAATTAAGAGATTGAGCTCCTCTTTAAATTTATTTTGAATGTTTTTTTTTCTGTTTTGTAACATATCTTTATGCTCATTACTTCTTGCTGCCCACTGTTTGAAGTCAAGTCTGTACGCAATGTGTAACAGACATTCCATGCAATTTATACGGGCATGTAGGGATGATAGGCCAAATTCATATATGTCAGAACACACAGTTTTTGATGTTACAGCATCTAAGTGGTTCATTTCTGTTGGTTTTGCTAAGCACAGGTAGCATGATGCATTTGATCTAGCTTCAGAAAGGTACGTGCAGACTTTTGCGTCGATCATTGTCATCATTAGTTTATGAGTCACCCTGTTACTATTAATGCACTCTGTGGGGTTAAGGGCCTCAATTTCCTCATCCATTTTTCTTTTGTTATCAATGACAACTGCATGGCTTTCTTTTACAAAAGTGAACTGAACCGGACGACAATAAAAAGTTGAGCATGGTTTCGGGTTTGTCCATATAGTATTATCTCCATCTGTCAGTTTCAGTGGCACCAAGGAGGTCATGAAAATGCTTGAATCATCATGCTCGCCGTCCATTTTCTGCTTGTATCGGCTTTGATTGGAAGCACCATCAAATCCCCACTTCGATATCAGCTTTAACTGCTTATTTTCCACATTATCAGAAAGACTTTGAAGAATCCGCTTCACCGTGATGTCAAGTAAAGCTTGAAGTGTAATTCTAGCTGATGAATCCGTAACTGATACTGATTGATTAGGAGGGTAGCATGCAAGCTTAGTTTGTTGCAGTTTATAGTAGGATGGGTAAATATCCTTAGCACCTTCCCGAATGGCAGTCTCTCGCAACGTAATATATTGCCACTTTGAAAGCTTAAGTGAAAGAAGCAATCCAAGTGCTTTCTCTGGTGTAAATATTACTGTTTTCTTAATGCTTTCCTTGATTTTAACGGCAGCTTCTGGATTTTTGATCATATAATTGATTACAGATGCGATATCTTCATAACCTTCTTCTTTTAAACGTGCTGCAGCTGCATATGCCAATTCACAGGAATCCTCGCCTATGTGCTCACTAGATCTTCTCTTTTTCTGTTTGCTTCCCAGATCTTTGAATGGTTTTCGGGACCTTTTTGTCATTGTTCCAACAGTCGATGATGTCGAAGGTTCTGGAGAGACTGAGCGTGCTCTTGGTATCTCATCAACAGTTGGTTCTTGATTTATTAAAGTTTGCACGCAACTCGGCCAATCAATATTTGCTTGCAACCACTCTCCGTACGTATTTCTAAACTTATCAAAGAATCGTTTAGATTTCTGCCACCTGTTTAAAGCAGCTCGCGTGAATCTCCGGCAAAATTCTTTGAGAGTTACTTGATCTTCGGCAGAAAGGCAATCGCCTATGCGGGACACAATTGCACTAAACAATACTTCATGATTAAATGAAGGACACTCACTTTTTAGAAGAACAAACAAATCTAAGTTGGTGATTAAACTTTCCATTCTAAGATTTTGTAGTCGCAAAGCAAATAGTTTTAGTGTTAGCAGTTACACGGTTGTGAACAATCTAAATTATGGAACAAAATTATAGCCCTTTTATTGTATAAAGTCAATAATTAGTTAACTACCCTCATTAAAGTTATAAAAGATATGATAATAAAAATTTATAATCGTCAAAAACATTTCGTAGAACTCATAGTAGAACTAATCAACATTAGCAAATCACATTAGCTCACTAATTATAAAAAGGTGAATGCAGTTCTTAGTTGGTATTGTTGCGAGATATTTCAAATCATTTAATCACTTAATAGGCTCATTAGAATCAGAAGACTACAACCATCATTCTAATTACTTAATTACTTGTCATCAGACTCATTAGATGTCTACACAATATGTTATTTTGTATTTTGAACGTATGCAAGGTTTTAAAATTCCTTTTGTGTCGATATTATTATGTGTCCGGTTATGTTGTAATCATACTTTTAGGGTATGATCAATTAACAATTTCATTCCCCTATCTTTCTAAAAGAAGCGACAGCATGGGCACTTTGACACTGATATTCAACTATTTGGTATTGTTGGAAATCTTACAAGATCAACAAGATACTACACACCTCTGTCTAGTCCTTCAGGTCTATAGGGGTGATGCTATTTTATGTTAAGAGTTGTTAAAGCTCTGAATTCTTCAACTTAAACACTAAAAGGAACGTTTAATATGTAAAAATAAATAAAAATATTTTGACGATTTAAAAAAAAAAGGCATCTACAACCATTATGTAACGTATGTCAAAAAATCATAAATAATTAGTACTAAAACCTCCTATAAGGATATTACGGTTATCGCTGCCGTTTCAGAGATATTTCGATTTTTCATACTAGCTCCATACAAAATTTTCGTAAAAAAAATATAATTCCTTCGTTTTTGTGCAGAATCAATTCTGGTGTCATTTTTGTATATTGTTATAACAAATAGAAGTGATATCCGGCACAAAAACTGGCACTTGCAAAATAAAATGCCTAAGTCTATGAAAGCCGTTTTTCAGCCCACCGTGCGGCGGTTATAACTCAGACATGAGCTCCAGTAGAGAGAAACAAAGCACAACATTGATGACAGAGAAGCTTTAAATCAGAGATTTCATAAGTTATTCTTAAAAAAAGTTTTCCGAGTTACGGAGTTAGAATTTCGAAAAACCTTCCAGTCTGTAAAAGCATTCTTGGCAATCACGTGTTTAATTACGCTATCTATCAAACATTTAGTCTGCAACCACACAATGGGCTGCTAACAAAGACAGATCGGGCAAATTTTCAATCTCATTAAGTTTTCATTTGATTGCTTTCGAGCGGGCGGGGGATCTGTTTTTCGGTACTCCTAGAAATAAAAGTATATTCAGCTGTATTGATTTGTAACACATATAACGAAAAATACAAATACAACAAAGAACAGATAATGTGATAACAATTATAGGCACATCCTGTAATCGTAGATTAATCTCTGAATTTTGGAAAAAAAAACGTTATTAACCCGTCATAAATGGAACGTAAATCATGTAATGCATGACTATTTAAAACCGATTCCACCAAATACTTAGTGTAGAATTTCAAATACACAAAGCACGAACATTTTCAAATACTTCAGACTCCAGTTTCATATTCATTTATAAGAGGCTCGTCACATTGAATAACTTTTGTCAAGGCTCATTTCCATATCTCCCATAGTTCAGCTGAGCTCTAAGGGTTCTTCATCAGATACTTCAGACCTTCAATTTTTTATATACATCAGTAGAAGGAACTCGTCACTCTGAATAACTTTTGTCAAGGCGCATTTCCATATCTTCCACAGTTCTTCCAGAGCTCTTAGGGTTCTTCATCAGATACTTCAGACCTTCAATTTTTTAATTTCAAATGAAAGGCCTAACCACGCTCAATAAACTTTGTGAACATAGCATGTCGATAATTTCAATAGTTTGGCTGGTCTGTTACGGTTTCTCCTCAGGATCATAAGGTACTCTAGATCTTCCATGATCCTAGTTTTGATAGTTTTCCCTTCATATAGGTACTAAACCCACCTCTATGCCAAATTTCAGCTCTCTAAGTTTATGGGAAGGAAATAAACAAGCTACAAACATGAAGTTTTGTGGTTTAAGTGTGTGCTGGTAGCTTACTAGATAACGATAATTTCAGCGTTCTAAATCTATCCAGAGGTCCCCAAATAGGGGCCTGAAAATACGCCGAAAAGGATGGTACGGCAGTGTTTGCTTTGCGCTCGACTTGGCTTGGGCACTCCCGTGCCCCCAGATTCAGGACGACCTGTGTAACGCCTGCTCGTACGTAAAACTTTATTCCGACAAATAAATACACTCTTATTCTAAATTATTATTATAGATAAAAGATAATAAAAAAAATACCACCAACTGCTTCAAATGATCGACTTTTTTGAACTTTATTGTACAAATATTAAAGAAAATAATTAAGCAATAATATTGTTTAATGCGTATAAGGCTGCTAATTTAACAATAAATGACAGCAACATTGTACAGTTAGTTCGCTTGCTTTGAGTTTGACTTAAGTAAATACGTTTAGTACATAATATCATAATATTAGTTGATTATTTTAGCGTATACAACGTGTAATTTAAAGGGTATATACATACCAAGTGCACGGCTTCTTCAGATGATAACAAACGATATGGAAAGGGCTATGAAATCCTTTGTCTATATGTGTGGAACTTATTAGAAATTTCAATACATTGATACCAGAGACCGAATTTTCCAAATTAAGAAAAGCACAGAGAATTATCGTCTTATTGACAAGTCACGTGGAAAGTTATTGACCCTCGTAGTGCTGTGACACGCTTGTTCTTATTGGTATTCAAGAAACATATGAAACCAATAATTTGGTATCAATTCTTTGAGTCACTTATTTTAAGCTGAAACTGTGCATAGAGACTCCATACCAGATGTTGTCTTCAGCCCTTTTGGATAGATATGGAGTTTCCGTTACACGTTGTATATATATTCTATTAGTATCATATAATATACACTTAAATAAAAACCCTAAAGTATTATATACATACACATATATCTAAAAATTATCTAAAATAAGAAATTCGTGCGCATCGCTGTCCACTGAGAATGTGCCAATATTGCTACTAATATGAGTTGCATTTTATTTAGATGTAAAAATAACTAGGTAAGAAATAAAAGAAATAAACGTATAAAAACTCACAAGTCACATTATACTATACATTGTTAAAACCCTCTGCGGTCGGTAGACAATTTTACTCGTCACTCAAAAATTTTACACGAAAAATTATTTTTTCTTTGGCTAATGTTTCTTACTTCAGAAACAGCCTATATACCGAAATTGTTTACAATAAAATTGTTAACAACAACAAGGGAAATTAAATACACATTTTTACAAGACCATAAATCCTGCCTGAGAAGGGAATTTAATAAGTAAATGCGTGAACGAAACGTCATCTCATCACATCAATCAGCGACCGCGAGTCGAGCGAGCCTCGCTCCCAGCGTACTCCGACTAATATTAAATTAAATTCAACCACTCATGTTGACTCTGTGACTGACACATGGTTTCTGTATAAACTCACGTCGGCGTGGGCACCACTTACCAACTTAACTAAATAATGTGAAAATACAAAAAGAAAATCTTACTACTTGTTTGTTACTCTTTCACGCAGAAACTACTAAACGGATCTAAATGAAATTTGGCAAGTAGATATTAAATAACCTGGAATAACACATAGGCATTGTTATCCCGGAATTTCCACGGAATCGGGATTTACCCGGGAAAACCATCCCACGCGAACGAAGTTGCGGGCAGAAGCTAGTAAACCATATTTTGGGTCGAAACACCAAAACTTTTTTCCTTGGAGTAAATAGAGATAGATAGATAGATATAATATACTTTATTGTACACCAAAATTTAAACACACCTATTTAACAATATTGCTTATTCTATGGTAACAATGGCGGTCTTATCGCTGAAAGCGATATCTTCCAGACAACCTTTGGAAGGACTTTAAAAACTAAAGATAGAAGATAGTTTGACATATCTGGACATAATCCATAATTATTTATTTGAATGCTATGGAAGACTTACTGCTAAAACAAATAGATAAAGTACAATTAATAAAACTGACAGCCAATTAAGTCTTCATTATAAAATACTAGTACTCACGCGGGGCTTCGCTCCCGTGGATTTTATCACGGTAAAAACATAACTCTCCTTTTTTGCAGTCGCGTAAAAAGTAGCCTATAACTTTCCTCAAGCTTCAAGCTACTTCCATACCAAATTGCATCCAAATTTACCCAGTACTTTCGAAGATTAGCGCGTTCAAGCAAACAAACAAACAAACAAACAAACAAACTCTTCAGCTTTATAATATTAGTATAGATGGACACAAAAATATGGACACATTTCCTGCCCGACATTGAGCATCTGGAATCAGAATCACATTATATCAACCTAAATCCTTTAAAAAATACAGAATACAGCTACGTCAAACACATCCATTTAACAATTTTATTTAATAAACACATACCTACATCTGTATCATGTCGATTTTTATTACAATTTAAAAGCATATAATTGAATTAAACAATACATTCCACGGCGTTAATTTATAATAAAGCCATCAATTTTGCATGAGGAGGATGTGTAAATAAATCGGGACGTGAATACGCCGCCTGAATGAAGTTAATTATGTGTGAAATCCCTTAAAAACAGTTTATTTTTAATTTAACTATGGTTGGTATTTTAATGACTGTGTATCAAGCTCCACAAGTCGGGCAATGTGGAATTACTTAGCATTTTTTAATGCCGACGAAATTGCGTGTATACAACGTGTAACGGAAACCCTATATCTATCCAAAAGGACTGAAGACAACATCTGGTATGGAGTCTCTATGCACAGTTTCAGGTCAAAATGAGTGACTCAAAGAATTGATACCAAATTATCGGTTTCACATGTTTCTTGAATACCATACATAACAAACGTGTCACAGCACTACGAGGGTCAATAACTATCCACGTCACTTGCCAATAACACGATAATTCTCCTCGATCTTCTTCATTTGAAAAAATGGGCCTCTGGTATCGATCTATTGAAATTTCTAATAAGTTCCACACATGTAGACATAGGATTACAAAAACCTTGCCATATTATTTGCTATCGTCCAAAGTAGGCGTGCGATTGTTATGTATATACCCTTTATGTTACACGTTGTATATTTAATCACGTTCATTGGCAAACGTCCCTCTAGCACATTGTAATCAGAAATCACAGCCTTTTGAAAAACATAAATCAGCATTAAGTAAAAATCATCTAAAGCATTTGATTGGATATTTTTACATTCATCCCCGCTAAGCTTTCAAATAACGCCATTAATTAATAAAATCAATACATTTTCCGCATTACTTCCCAAATTTTCCTTGAACAAATTTAGGTGAAATACCTACATACAAATAATGTTATTCCTCGAGGAAGGAAGAAAACTTGAGATTTTCTAAAAGAAAACAAGTTTTCTAATTTCCGCATTACCAAATATGAAACAGGCCAATAACTAGAGATTTCCACGTACCCCTCTACGTGTTATCGCTGTCATAAGCTCAAACCCAACATGACAGCGCATTTCACACTACTACAATATTCTGATGTAGCAATATGACCCGGCGAACATGACCTTTAGAAATGCCCTTACAATCGCAAGTTGCGGCATTAACATCCCAAATATTTCGGATTCTACTCGCAAACTGATTGTCACTTTTCGCAGATATATTGTGAACATTTCCGAAGAGGATACCCTTTTTTGTGATAGCTCTCCCTCTTCAGCCGCGTGACAGGCGAGGGATTCAAAACAATTCGGCAGCCAGAATTCGCTCATTACGATCGGGTGTGATAACGCGAGTAAACGTCGTACCCATTCGATTTATTGTACTTTAACAGATGAGCATGAACGAGCCGAATGCTGGAGTGTAAGATTCCATAAGTATGCAGATCATTACTTTTTTTTTTTTTTTAACATTGTAAAATTATCAAATAAGTCCTCCCACCCCGGGCAGGGTGGGAGGGACTGTCAGACTTTTACTGACTAAAATCCACGGTGTTCCTTCAATAACCCTTTACGTACCGGGGTCACGGGAATGGGATAAGTCCCACGACCCCGGCAGGCTTCGGCCCTCTGCAGGGGGGGCCTCGTCATGTTGCTGACGCTCTTTGAGGCGCGCATGGAACACAACGCGCCGTCGACCCGGGCATGGTCCATGGTCGGACAGCGAGTTGCCCTTTACTCGCTGTCCGCATGCCCGCGCCTACGGTGGCCGGAGATCGTCGGCCGACGTCCGACGCCGTGGGCGTCTACCACTGCGGCTGGGCTGGAGGGAGGACGCCATCCTCTCCCTCACGCGGCCCGCCTCCTCCTTCGGAAGCATGACTGCTTCGCAGAAGGAGGCGACCGCTTCCCACTCCCTCTCGCCCCGCAGCATGGCCTCGACCAATGCCGGGCGCGAGAGGTCTCCGCCTATCGCCGCCGTGAGGACGCGTCGGTGCTCTGCCCAAGCTGGGCAGTCCTGCACCGTGTGCTCGACTGTGTCCTCAGGGCGACCCTCGCAGTGGTGACACCCAGGCGTCTCTTCCTTTCCCATCAGACACACGTACCTCCCGAAACTTCCGTGTCCGGTGAGGACCTGCGTCATGCGGTAAGTCAACAACTGCTTACCAAATTTAATTTGGATCAGTTATGTAGTTTTTGTGTGACAGAGCTTTTTTTTTGCTTCAATCTGCAATCAGTAATTGTACTATAAGCAGATGACTTTGAGGTAAATTGTCAGGGCGAGCGTGACTCCAACGAGTCATCTACTCATTAGGCTTTACATGGCCTCACAGGACCTTTTAAGATGTCTTTCCTATTCAGCCATTTTGTGTAACTTCGTATTGTCAAAGCTGAGGCGAGATTATTAGAGTGTTTTTCCAGCCTGTCATGGTATTTAGATTTATTTCAGGATTTTCTTCCCATAACCAATACAATTAATACCTAATTATCATTAGTAGCACTACTTAAAACTATGTTAGTAACTTTATAAAACTACATTAAAATTAAAATTTTGAGTCAATTACATGTACGTACATGTAATTGACTCAAAAGTGAATAACAGGACAGTCTAATTTACGGGCAATGACACACAGGAGACTGTTAGTGCTAGCACGCACTCTGCTGAGCAAGGACGCTGCTCGCTTGCGTCTGATCGCAGCGAAACAGTCAGTATGCGCGTCCGCGAACATGCCCGACGCGCTACAGAAGCGTGGCAGCCCTAACAGCATCCTGAATGCATTGTTATACTGAACACGAAGTGCATTGACAGATTTTAGGGTACAACTAGTCCAAAGGCTACTAAAGTTTGAGAGTAAGCTTGAAAAGTGTAACTTTAACG
This sequence comes from Tholera decimalis, assembly GCA_943138885.2. NCBI lineage: Eukaryota > Metazoa > Arthropoda > Insecta > Lepidoptera > Noctuidae > Tholera > Tholera decimalis. Next base: position 25,387,468 of record OW964569.2, read on the forward strand.
GCACCTGTACAACGCGAGAATCTTCGGACCAGCATATTACACCTTACTGCCAATGCTCTCCGTTCCCTTTCAATATCTAGACTGTCCCTTAAATTATCAGTTACAATGTGGCCTAAATATTTAAACTGATAAACACGGTTCAAGATACCACCATTTAAAGTGACAGCTGGGTAGACTTCTGCACCCTTATTAGCCACCCGAAAAATTAGTAATTTACTTTTTTTGGTGTTATATCTTAAACCGTGTCCATCAGCATATCTCTCACAAACCTTTATTAATTTCAAAAGACCTGCCATTGACGGACTGAGCAGCGCCATGTCATCAGCATAGCTTATGTTATTAAATGCCACCCCGTCAATGTAACAGCTAGCATGCACGCTGCTAAGCTCGACAACCAGGTCATTTATATAAATATTAAACAAGGTAGGGGAGGTTATCCCACCTTGTCTAACTCCACATTGCATCACATAATCATCAGACACTACATTTGCCCATCTTACACAATTAATTTGGTGCGTGTACCAAAATTTAAATACGCCTATTAATTCAGATGGAATATTTGCCTCAGACAGCTTAGACCACAACTTGTCATAACAAACCATGTCAAAAGCCTTTGACATGTCTAAAAAACAAGCAAAAACAGGTGTTTGGTTGTCATTATAATACCTAACAGCCTTCTTAAGACAAAAAATTGCTGTTTCAGTTGAGAGGCCTTCCCTGAAACCATGCTGAGCATCATGTAGCTTGACCTTACTTTTTAAAAGGTTATTGAGCAAGCAATCAAAAACCTTAGCCACAATGGTGGCTAAGGAGATAGGCCTATAGTTTGCCTTGTCAGAAATATCCTTACTTTTATTTTTAACAATAGGAACAACAACTGTTTTCATTACATTCTTCGGCAAATAAGCATGTGATACACAAAAGTTACAAAATTAAGCTAAAACCCTAGGCAGGTGCACTCCAGCATATTTTAAATGCTCCACACTGAGTCCGTCGTGTCCTGGAGACTTCCCACGCTTCATTTGTGTAATGACATTCTTAACCTCTTTTGCTGAATACCTGATACTTAATTGTACGGAGGTAGGAGTCGCACTATCAAGTGACGACGACAGACCCAGGGGTGAATCAACAGTAAAATATTCTTTAAACATATTTGAAATTTCACCCTTATCAGTAAGGCCTTCAATGCTAACCGGAAAGCCAGACCCAGGGTTCAAGTTGTTAGTACTTTTCCATTTTAACTTCAACTTAAATTGCTTTCTACTTTGCAACATGTTACCATGAATCGGTCCACCCTGTGGTTTACCTGCCTCTAACCACATTTGAAAATAAAGTCTAGCCTCCTTATGTGCCCCACTAACATGCCTGTTCCACCCTTTGATATAACCCCCTTTTCGTTTACAGCGAGGTTTATTATAACTATCGCAGGCGGCCTCACTCAATTTATTATTATATACTTGTACATGTTAGATTTACACTTTTGGATTTCCTCCGTGACGGAAGAAATCCAAAAGAGCAAATCTATTCATTTTTAATTCCTTACGGATTTCAGCGTTTGTGACAAACCAGGGAACTCCACTGATTGAGCGCAAGATGCCATTTTGCATTCTCTGTATTATGCTGATTGTTGATTTACAAGCGCTACCTCAGAGTTGGATTCCGTAAAGCCACACTGGCTCAAGGATAACTTTATATATAAGAAGTTTGATGTCGATACTTAATTTACTGTTTCGGCCCATGATCCAGTGCAGGTCCTTGAATCGGATATTCAGTTCCTGTCTTTTGGTCTGTACATGTTTTTTCCACGTCAAACGGTGATCAAGATGTAGACCGAGATATCTTACACTGTCTTAGTGGGGTAATGTGGTATTCTGAAGACGAACGGAGGGCAGTCACCTTTCCGTAGCGTAAATGTAACATGGACTGATTTGCTTGCACTCGCTTGTATGCGCCATTTCTGTAGCCATGTGGTAATTTTATCGAGGCCTGTTTGGAGCTGGTGCGATGCCACGGTAGGGTCAGCGTGGCTTGCTAGAATTGCCGTGTCGTCAGCAAACGTTGCTGTGGTTATATTATCATCCTGAGGCAAGTCAGCAGTGAATATTTTATACAGGAAAGGCCCCAGGACTGATCCTTCCGGGACTCCAGCTAGCACTTCATAGAACCTTGATGTCACATCTATGTCTTTCACTTGAAAGAATCATCCTGATATGTAAAATTTTTCTAATAAGTAATACTGGTGAGGTATGTTGATTTTTATCTTGTAAAGCAATCCCGTGTGTCAGACCTTGTTGAACGCCTGCTGAATGTCCAGGAATGCCGAAGAACAGCACAGTTTTTCTTCTAGGCTTTTTTTATTTTGTCGCAGACTCTATGAACCTGTTCAATGGTAGAGTGTTCCTGTCTGAAGCCAAATTGATGGTCTGGGATGATCTTTGCACAGTTTAGGATGGGTAGAATTCTGCACAATAATAGTTTTTCAAAGACCTTCGAGAGGATTGGCAGCAGGCTAATAAGTCTATACGAGGATACTTCGTTAGGAGGTTTACCCATCTTGTGTATCATGATTACGCGTGACACTTTCCATGACAGCGGGAAGTACTGAGTTCTCAGAATAGAATTGAAGAGAGATGTTAGGAACATTATAGCTTTTCTAGGCAGTTGCTTTAATATTTCTTTGGTAAGCAGATCATACCCAGGAGCTTTTTTATCTTGTAGCTTTATAATTGTTCGCCAGACTTCTCTTACTGTGATAGGACGCGGAGGCGGTGTCATTTGGAAGTCTTGTTTTAGGACTCTATCAATGTGTTCTTCGTTCTGAAGGTCTGTTGCTGGATTCGGTGCAAAAACATTTTCCAAGTGCTGGGCAAAGGCATCCACCTTTTCCTGTGAAGTTCGCGCCCATCCTTCGGCTGTTCTCAGTGGGGGCTTAGCGTTACCATGATTACACGTGACATTTTCCATGACAGCGGGAAGCACTGGAATCTCAGAATTGCATTGAAGAGAGATGTTAGGAACACTACAGCTTTTCTTGGCAGTTGCTTCAATACTTCTTTGGTAAGTAGATCATACCCGGGAGCTTTTTTGTCTTGTAGCTTCGTAATAATTCGTCAAACCTCTCTTACTGAGATAGGACGCGGGGCGGTGTCATTTGGAAGTCTTGTTTCAACACTGTATTAATGTGTTCTTCATTCGGGAGGTCTGACGCTGGATTTGGTGTGAAAACGTTTTCTAAGTGCTGGGCAAACGCGTCTACCCTTTCCTGTGATGTTCGCGCCCATCCTTCGGCTGTTCTTAGTGGAGGCTTGGCGTTGTGAGGCCTTTTGTAGTTTTTCGTGAATTTCCACAGTGAGTAATTTGAAGAGGCCGTACCTGTTAATGATTCTAGTTGATCTTCTAGAATTTTGTTTTTCATTGATGCAAGTCTCTCAGGTCTCTAGATGCTCTATTAAAGATGGTTTTGTCCGCGGAAAGTCTGCTTTGATGTCAAATTCGACGGAGTTTTCGTTTTTCTAAGAGAGCTTTTTTGATGTCTAGCGGATAATTTAAATTTTAAATGCATTTTTAAGGAACATACAGCCATCTAGCGTAACTCATCGAAAGCACTACGATGATGACGGTTTCGCCGATAGGTATATAGGTACATTATTATCGTCGTATATCTATTTGTTAAGTAAACGCTCACATCTATATACAATAAGTACAGACGTGTTTTTAATAAGACTAGTCGCCTAGTGGTCTAAATTCTACCATTATTTTAATTGTTTCTAATGCATATAATTTATTTTTATTCTGGATGAATCTAATCTTGACCTCGGTCACGCGGTCACGCCTGATGGTAACCGATAGATGAGGTCTGCGATGGAATAAGTGAGACCAGAAAATGCCTATTAACTCTTGCTTTAAAGGCTGAAAGGTCATAAGTGGCAGGGAACCCAGGAGCATATTTGCTTTCTGCCCTAGTTCTCCATATGAACTATGCTAAATTTCATACTCCTGCGTCCACGTAATTTTCGTAAAAAGGGATATAGAAAGTTTTTGCTTCACGTATATATAGATATAGATTAAACTAACACCTAGTTTAATATAAATAAATAAATTCTTTTTACATACTATAAGGGGGTTTTCCAATAAAACCACTCGCAAACCAATGTACAGCAAAGGGGATATTTATTAAAACACTTTTACAAGATGTGCTAAGGTAAACTACACACTAACACAATAAAACTACTACGATCGAAGTACGTGATGTGACCGCCCGATATCGGTTCCGCGAAGGGATGCCGACCGTGCAAGCCAGAGAGCGCTCAACTGCCCGAAACCGTTCCGAGGGAAGCGGTCCGTGCAAGCCGAACTGGCGGACTGACGGCGCGCGAGGCCTTATATACCCTGCGGCCGCGGAGTGGTGGCAGTGACGTGCGCTTGAGTGGGGCTCGGTGGGAGGTGCGCGACGTCATATGCGCGCACGCTCTGTGGTCGTGTTACAGTCTCCCCCTCTGTCTCCGAAGACGTCCCGGTGAGGAAGACAGGACTTAGGTAGGCAGCTGCTTCTTTGGCGGCCTCCCACGGGGACGGGGCTTGACTGTGGGTATCTGGTCCTCCAGCGGAGTTGGTTTGTACTTCCGCGGGCGACCTCGCCGGCGTAAGGGTAGGACCGGCTCGGGCAGAGCGGCTGGTGCCAACCCTTGGTACGGACGCAGGGCTGAGGAGTGATACAACCCTGCAGTCTGGTTTGGAGTGGCAGGATCAGCAATCTGGATGCTCATATTCTCTCTCCCCCTGCACAAAAACAGCACTGATAGCGCGTAGTTACTGGCGTCTGATTTTATTGTCAAAGGTTTGGTGTGGTCTGCCTGTACCAACACCGGTTCCATAACTAAAAGTTTACACAGCTCGTCAAACACTGTTTTCTGTTCATCTTCCTTTCTCTCAAGGAAATGTAAACGCTTGATCTCTTCCTCAGTCAGCTCGCACTCATGGCTGCCCATGGAAAGTGAAGAGATTTCAGTCTCTGGGAATAAAGCTGCAGAGCCTGGTGACAGCTCGACGTCAGCGTTATTGATGTTCCTACGCGCATCCTCGTACAATGCATCAATAACCGGAGAGTATCCATCGAATAATGTCGTTCGTGGTCTCTTGGGAGGAGTCGAGAATCCTATGGGTATTAATGGCCCATAAGGTCGATCCAAGGCTTGCTCTGTTGCTCCAGGCGCAATAACGGGACTTCTCTTTGGAGAATGTGGAGGCGTCATCATTTGCATAGGCGGCTCCTGTTGCTGTTGCGTAATGAATTTCGTCATACCAACAGGCGATAGTACAGGGCTTGGTGTGTTCATTATCGGTGATTCCATTGCTGGTATGCACACACTGGATAAAACACCCGCTATGTCCTTTGATTCATCCAGACCCTCTGGTCTTAGGTCGTACTTCTTGTGTGGTTCATCCACAAAATGACAAATTCGTTGGGGTAGGTCTAGGGCCAACATTGCATCTTCTATAAATCCTACCCCAAGTAGCGTCCTATTCTCTCGGGCATCCGGAAAGATAACGAAGGACGTGATTACGTCTCGGCCAAAGAGGTTAACATTCATCTTAACTGTAAGGACGTCCTGTCTCCTTGGCACTCCATCGGCGAGTGTTACATACATAATCTCCCTCTCAAAACTTATGCCGTTTCGCTGTAGACGTGTATATAGTTGGTAGGAGGCAACACTCGACTTTGCACACGTATCTATATACGCTATACCAGTCATTCCTCCGACGGTAATAGGTACAGTGGGACGTGGTCGTACATCAGCAGTCATATTGGCTGAGCAGAAACAGAAATCGACTGCCGTTAGAGATTGCTTGATTTTGCATTTAGGGCAGCGACTACCTGGCTCACCACAACCGTAACAGGCAACCTTCGGTTTGTCTTCATTTTGTGTGCTCGAGGTGGTTTCCTTAAAATTATTCTTAGCTGCGTCGTCTCTTGCCTTCTTTCTACATATCTCAGCCGTGTGACCGGGCAGACGACAGTAACCACAGCGTGTCTTATTTTGTTTCTTGTATGTTTTTTGTTGTGTTGTTCTATCTTGATCTTGTAAATACTCTGATTCTTCTTTTTGATTGCTTTTCTCTATCAGTGTTATTTCAATATCTCTTATCCTTTTTAATAGCTCATCAAAAGTTTTTACAGAATCCCTAGAAATCTTCTCCCTCACAGGGAATTTTATCTGGCCAAAAACGAGGTTGATCTCTTGCTGCTCCGTATGTGGCTCTGACATCTCAGCAAGAAGCGCGCGTTTCTTAGCAATGAAAATCTCGGTCGGGGTCTGGTTGTCTTGCTTTATACCAACTATTTCCTGATAGATAATGTAGTCTAGTTTCTTTGGAGCAAAGGTATGGCGCAAGCGTTCCTTAAAAAGTTCCCAAGTCTTCACGCTACTTTTAACGCCTTGCCACCAAATCGCTGCGTCACCGATCAGAACTAAAGGTAGGCCTTCAAGAGCGTTCTCGTCTGATATTTTTTCTACTTCCTTGAACACTGTCACAGCTGCTAAGAAAGCTTCAACTTCGACCTTTGATCCTCCAAATTTAGATGGGCATTGTGAAAAGGTACTTCCCCCTCGCGTGCCAGTGGTTATTGCGAGGATCAGCTCCTTAAACTGGCTGTCTGACATGTTGATAGCCATTTCTGCAGGTGAACTATCTCCAAATCGAACTGGTCTGCGAGTGGGCCGTGGCCTTAGATATTTTCTATCTTCGGCCTCCACGTTGGGCGCCACTTATAAGGGGGTTTTCCAATAAAACCACTCGCAAACCAATGTACAGCAAAGGGGATATTTATTAAAACACTTTTACAAGATGTGCTAAGGTAAACTACACACTAACACAATAAAACTACTACGATCGAAGTACGTGATGTGACCGCCCGATATCGGTTCCGCGAAGGGATGCCGACCGTGCAAGCCAGAGAGCGCTCAACTGCCCGAAACCGTTCCGAGGGAAGCGGTCCGTGCAAGCCGAACTGGCGGACTGATTTTTTTTTTTTTTTGAAGTGAAAACTTCTTTAGCGGCGCTGAGCACTTTTTGTATGGGTAAAAACTGTTAAACTCGCGTCAGGGTCACGTGACCGATCGAAAAGCGTAAGACTTTTTTTTAAGTGAAAACTTCTTTAGCATCGTTGTGATTTCAAAGTTAATGAAACGAAAAAGCGACAGTATCTATCTGTTGGGACCTAGGAGTTAGGTCGCAGGGGTTGAGGTATCCCTGAGAGGGTGCGGGGGGGGGGGGGGGAGGTTCCGTGGGGTGTTCAGGGAGGTGAGGGGTAAGAGGGGTCCCGTGTGGGGTCGGGGTGGGGGGAGGAGATCTCGTCGTGTGTTGAGGGGGGAGTAGAGGGGGAGTTGAGGGGGGAGTTGAGGGAGTAGTTGAGGGGTGAATTGAGGGGTGAGTTGAGGGGTGAGTTGAGGGGTGAGTTGAGGAGTGAGTTAAGGGGTGAGTTGAGGAGTGACTTGAGGGGTGAGTTGAGTGGGGAGTTGAGGGACGAGTTGAGGGGTGAGTTGAGGGGTGAGTTGAGGGGTGAGTTGAGGGGTGAGTTGAGGGGGGAGTTGAGGGAGGATTTGTGGGGTGAGTTTAGGGGTGAGTTGAGGGGTGAGTTGAGGGGGACTTGAGGGGTGAGTTGAGGTGTGAGTTGAGGGGGGAGTTGAGGGGTGAGTTGAGGGGTGAGTTGGGTGAGTTGAGGGGGGAGTTGAGGGAGGAGTTGAGGGGTAAGTTGAGTGGTGAGTTGAGGCATGAGTTGAGGGGTGAGTTTAGGGGTGAGTTGAGGGGTGAGTTGAGGGGTGAGTTGACGGGTGAGTTGAGGGAGGAGTTGAGGTGTGAGTTGAGGGGTGAGTTGAGGGGGGAGTTGAGGGAGGAGTTGAGGTTTGATTTGGGGTGGGGTGAGTTGAGGGGTGAGTTGAGGGGTGAGTTGATGGGTGAGTTTAGGTGTGAGTTTAGGGGTGAGTTTAATGGTGAGTTGAGGGGTGAGTTTAGGGTTGAGTTTAGGGGTGAGTTGAGGGGTGAGTTGAGGGGGGAGTTGAGGGAGGATTTGTGGGGTGAGTTTAGGGGTGAGTTGAGGGGTGAGTTGAGGTGTGAGTTGAGGGGGGAGTTGAGGGGTGAGTTGAGGGGTGAGTTGGGTGAGTTGAGGGGGGAGTTGAGGGAGGAGTTGAGGGGTAAGTTGAGTGGTGAGTTGAGGCATGAGTTGAGGGGTGAGTTTAGGGGTGAGTTGAGGGGTGAGTTGAGGGGTGAGTTGACGGGTGAGTTGAGGGAGGAGTTGAGGTGTGAGTTGAGGGGTGAGTTGAGGGGGGAGTTGAGGGAGGAGTTGAGGTTTGATTTGGGGTGGGGTGAGTTGAGGGGTGAGTTGAGGGGTGAGTTGATGGGTGAGTTTAGGTGTGAGTTTAGGGGTGAGTTTAATGGTGAGTTGAGGGGTGAGTTTAGGGTTGAGTTTAGGGGTGAGTTGAGGGGTGAGTTGAGGGGGGAGTTGAGGGGTGAGTTGAGGGGTGTGTTTAGGGGTGAGTTGAGGGATGAGTTGAGGGGGACTTGAGGGAGGAGTTGAGGGGTGAGTTGATGGGTGAGTTGAGGGGGGAGTTGAGGGAGGAGTTGAGGGTTGAGTTGAGGGGTGAGTTGAGGGGTGAGTTGAGGGGTGAGTTGAGGGGTGAGTTTAGGGGTGAGTTTAGGGGTGAGTTTAATGGTGAGTTGACGGGTGAGTTGAGGTAGGAGTTGAGGTGTGAGTTGAGGGGTGAGTTGAGGGGGGAGTTGAGGGAGGAGTTGAGGTTTGATTTGGGGTGGGGGTGAGTTGAGGGGTGAGTTGAGGGGTGAGTTGAGGGGGGAGTTGAGGGTTGAGTTGAGGGGTGAGTTGAGGGGTGAGTTTAGGGGTGAGTTGAGGGGTGAGTTGAGGGGTGAGTTGAGGGGTGAGTTGAGGGGTGAGTTGAGGGGTGAGTTGAGGGGTGAGTTGATGGGTGAGTTGAGGGGTGGGTTGAGGAGTGAGTTAAGGGGTGAGTTGAGGAGTGACTTGAGGGGTGAGTTGAGTGGGGAGTTGAGGGACGAGTTGAGGGGAGAGTTGAGGGGTGAGTTGAGGGGTGAGTTGAGGGGGGAGTTGAGGGAGGATTTGAAGGGTGAGTTTAGGGGTGAGTTGAGGGGTGAGTTGAGGGGTGAGTTTAGGGGTGAGTTTAGGGGTGAGTTTAATGGTGAGTTTAATGGTGAGTTGAGGGGTGAGTTTAGGGTTGAGTTTAGGGATGAGTTGAGGGGTGAGTTGAGGGGTGAGTTGAGGGGTGAGTTGACGGGTGAGTTGAGGGAGGAGTTGAGGGGTGAGTTGAGGGGTGAGTTGAGGGGGGAGTTGAGGGTGGAGTTGAGGCGTGAGTTTAGGGGTGAGTTTAGGGGTGAGTTGAGGGGTGAGTTGAGGGGTGAGTTGAGGGGTGAGTTGAGGGGTGAGTTGAGGGGTGAGTTGAGGGGTGAGTTGATGGGTGAGTTGAGGGGTGGGTTGAGGAGTGAGTTAAGGGGTGAGTTGAGGAGTGACTTGAGGGGTGAGTTGAGTGGGGAGTTGAGGGACGAGTTGAGGGGTGAGTTGAGGGGTGAGTTGAGGGGGGAGTTGAGGGAGGATTTGAGGGGTGAGTTTAGGGGTGAGTTGAGGGGTGAGTTGAGGGGGACTTGAGGGGTGAGTTGATGTGTGAGTTGAGGGGGGAGTTGAGGGGAGAGTTGAGGGGTGAGTTGGGTGAGTTGAGGGGGGAGTTGAGGGAGGAGTTGAGGGGTAAGTTGAGGGGTGAGTTGAGGCATGAGTTGAGGGGTGAGTTTAGGGGTGAGTTGAGGGGTGAGTTGACGGGTGAGTTGAGGTAGGAGTTGAGGTGTGAGTTGAGGGGTGAGTTGAGGGGGGAGTTGAGGGAGGAGTTGAGGTTTGATTTGGGGTGGGGGTGAGTTGAGGGGTGAGTTGAGGGGTGAGTTTAGGTGTGAGTTTAGGGGTGAGTTTAATGGTGAGTTGAGGGGTGAGTTTAGGGTTGAGTTTAGGGGTGAGTTGAGGGGTGAGTTGAGGGGGGAGTTGAGGGGTGAGTTGAGGGGTGTGTTTAGGGGTGAGTTGAGGGGTGAGTTGAGGGGGACTTGAGGGAGGAGTTGAGGGGTGAGTTGAGGGGTGAGTTGAGGGGGGAGTTGAGGGAGGAGTTGTGGGTTGAGTTGAGGGGTGAGTTGAGGGGTGAGTTGAGGGGTGAGTTGAGGGGTGAGTTTAGGGGTGAGTTTAGGGGTGAGTTTAATGGTGAGTTTAATGGTGAGTTGAGGGATGAGTTTAGGGTTGAGTTTAGGGGTGAGTTGAGGGGTGAGTTGAGGGGTGAGTTGAGGGGTGAGTTGAGGGGTGAGTTGAGGGAGGAGTTGAGGGGTGAGTTGAGGGGTGAGTTGAGGGGGGAGTTGAGGGTGGAGTTTAGGGGTGAGTTTAATGGTGAGTTGAGGGGTGAGTTTAGGGTTGATTTTAGGGGTGAGTTGAGGGGTGAGTTGAGGGGTGAGTTGATGGGTGAGTTGATGGGTGAGTTGAGGGAGGAGTTGAGGGGTGAGTTGAGGGGTGAGTTGAGGGGGGAGTTGAGGGGTGAGTTGAGGGGTGAGTTTAGGGGTGAGTTGAGGGGTGAGTTGAGGGGTGAGTTGAGGGGTGAGTTTAGGGGTGAGTTTAATGGTGAGTTGAGGGGTGAGTTGAGGGGTGAGTTTAGGGGTGAGTTGAGGGATGAGTTGAGGGATGAGTTGAGGGATGAGTTGAGGGGTGAGTTGAGGGGTGAGTTGAGAGGTGATTTGAGGGGCGAGTAGAGGGATGAGTTGCGGGATGAGTTGAGGGATGAGATTAGGGATGAGTTGAGGGAAGAGTTGAGGGATGAGGTGCGGGATGAGGTGCGGGATGAGTTGAGGGGTGGGTTGAGGGATGAGTTGAGGGGTGACTTGAGGGGCGAGTTGAGGGGTGAGTTGAGGGGGATTTTTTATCCAGGATTAAACTTCTTAGGGCTATTAGCCCCAAATTTAGGGTAAAATAAAGCTTATTGGGATTTTTTGGGCCCAAAAATAAGTACGGCTATTTTTAGGGGCATACATACATTTACAAGCATCACATATATGTCCGCGGGGCGCGCGGCCGTCAGCGGCCTAGTACTACTACATTACAGATCATCTATGTACTAGTACTAGGAAGTAGTATATCTATGTAGGTACTAGTACTAGGCAGTATTAGGAAGTATTTGATGATTGTGACGCTAGTAGGCATTTAATAAGCGTCTTGAAAATATTTCCAAACTTGCATTCATGACTGTACCATTTTAAAATTGAACGCGCTTTTTCGATATATCATATGCTGAAAAACAAATTACGACACCGATTGTCCCTTGAAATGCTGTTAAGTTTGATGATGACACGAAAAGTGATGATGGATCTTGCGTTACGTTTACTAAATCTGTCTCCATCTCCAAAAATGTTACAATTATATAATGTAAACATGTATGACTTTAAGAATTCCGAAATTTCAAATGAAACGCAAGTCGGGATTTAAGCGATTTATTTAAAATAATTGATAATGTGGATTGTTAATTAAGTAAATTCTATTACAAAAGTAATTAAAATTAAGTTATATTTTATTTACCTTAATAAAACGGGAAACTCATTTAAATATTAGCCTTGAATTGCAGCAAGAAACAGGGTTTTTTGAAGTGAAAACTTCTTTAGCGTCTTTGTGATTTGAAATTTTATGAAACGAAAAAGCAACAGTAAAAAGAGACAGACATATAAATTCATAAGATTTAACGTGAGAGAAAATGAGATAGGGAGCATTATACAGTATTTCTTATGTCGTGGAAATTTTATATGGGTAAACCAGGGCAAACGTATACCTTTGAAATTTCGTAAATTTTTGAAGGATTTTTTTGAAGTGAACCTTCTTTAGCGGCGTTGTGCACTTTTTTTGTAAGGGTAAAAAATGTTAAACACGCGTCAAGACACGTGACCTGATCGAAAATTCCTAAGACGGACGGAGAGTAGACAGCCGGCGCGGCGTAGGAGAGGAAGTATCCCCCTCTCATTCTACGGCGCGGCGAAAATGTATGCCTGCGCCTGCTGTTTTGTTTAGGCGGCGCAGGACGCTTGCGCGAATGTTCGTGTGTGTTAACATGAAAGTTGATTTTTCTAAGAGATAAACTTTTTAATGTAATATAAATTGTCATGTTTGTGTACGATAGCGCAATAAATAAATATTGTATTCTACCACATAAATGATAGTACTTTTATACTGATAATTAAAGCAAGTCGTGCAAAATTATTCCCTAACCATTCCAAAATATCAAAAATGCACAACGTTAATATTCAAGTTTTCACTTCTGCCGGCACTCCCGGAGTGCAACCCGGATTTTTTTTTTTTTGTTAGGTAGGGCCACTCGTAGTTTAGCTCTATACGGCTAATGTACTACTTAACCGGTCTGTCCTGTGGTGACCTCTAATAAATTAAAGGCCCCCAGCCAGGGCTTACAAACTAAAGTTTACTTAAAGCTAATGACCGCACGCTAAGGGCACTCCCTGTGGAGTACGGGCCTCGGCATAGCGGGGTCATTTTGGGAGGGCAGCAAAGGGACAGGCTGGGTCATATTATTTACGGGAGTATTTATTGCTACTGGCTCAGCATCGCGGGCTGGCTCGTTTGGCAAAGGTCGGGGAGGATTTTCATTACAAGTACGCGGACGTCGCGATGGGCCTCGTCGGCGAGGCCGGAATAAGGAACGCGTTCTGTATTTGTGTTTTCTAAGAGTGCTGGTTTCCCTACTGCTCTCTTGTCGGATGGTGGTGGGGTCGTCAGGCTCGTCTAGGATGTTACGCGGGCGACGAACCCGAGAAATCTTGGAGGGTCTGTATCGGGCGGCCGATACGATCAGGGGGAGGCGGACTGACGGCGCGCGAGGCCTTATATACCCTGCGGCCGCGGAGTGGTGGCAGTGACGTGCGCTTGAGTGGGGCTCGGTGGGAGGTGCGCGATATAGTTGCAAAACTTCTGAATAATTCCGAATAATTCCGGAATACTTCGGGGAAAGTTTCTTTAAATGGGAATTATTCAAAATGATAAATTCATTTTGAATCATTCTGATTTAAAGAAACTTTTAATTATTTATTAAGATTTCAACTTTTTTTGCTGAAAAATCGTATTTTGCATCGATCGTCGATCTCTGTGCGCCGGCCGCTGCCGCCGCGCTGGCACCGCGACGCGCGCACCCGACTGCCACCGGCCACGAGTCGTGCGTGCAGGCGATGGCAGTGCGGGGTGCGGTAAGAGGGAGGGGATGCTGCCCCCGGAGAAGTTTTCACCCGCGCGAGAAAGATTCGTACCCCGCAATCGAATGTTTCCGAATATTTCGCCCGAATAATTCAATGGGAATAAATGTGTTTGCTTGTTGTGTGGTGGGTGAGTTAATTATTGTTCACTGCGAGAGTACGTATAAAAGTAAAATATAAATGTTTATTTTATTATAAATGGGATTGATTAAGTATATGTTGATATTTTTATAGGTAGATTTATTAGCCTGCGATTAACAGGATTTTTATTCTTTAGTTTTTAGGTAGGTACTATCGGCCAAAGATACGCATACTCACTTAAGAAAATATTTCTGCGGAAGCGCAGCTAGTGACAAACCACATCCCTTCCTGTTTTCGCCCAATTAGAAATAATATGCATTTTGTGAGTACAGGGCGTGTAACATTATATTAATACTTACTATTTCGAACACTACTAAGTTACGCTTCGTGCATCCTATTGGTCAAAATACATGCATTAGGCGATCGAGTTGTAAGTCGTGCTATGCGATTATAGCCTTAAATGTCAGTTGTGAAATAAAAAAACCAGGCCAAGCATATTTGATTTGCTATTTGAAAAAGGGTTAAGTACCTATGTTTTTGGTTAGTTTGTATGTAGCTCTGTACGCATCGCGAGTATTCGCGAGTCGCATAGGTAGGTATTAATCATTACCTACCTACTTAACGCGTATCCCAGCCCAGCCCAGCCATTAGCCCAGTCAATAAAAGCAAATAAAGGCAAACCTTGCAAGCAAACACGTTTTGATGCGGTTTTCAGAAAAGTATTTGTTCTTACCTACTTAGGAGCAGGTTTTGGTATATTAACAGACTTCAAAGGTCAATTTTCCTGTTTTTTTTTTGACAGTTGAAATATTCCCAAAGTTTCAGAATATTTCAGAATACTTCCGAAGTATTCGACGGGAATGATTCGGAATGTTTCCCGCCAGCATCTATATGCGCGACGTCATATGCGCGCACGCTCTGTGGTCGTGTTACAATACTTAATAATATTTAATTTTACAAATATTCATTTAACATTGCAAACTGGAGACGAAAGAAAAATACCAGAGTGTCCAGGAAGTTATCGCGATAAAGTTGTGAAAGTTAAATGAGAGATAAGACTTTCCACGAGCTCAGCCGATGTGATAACAACTGTCATCTGTTACGGTGCGGGATTACTTTTACAGCATTGTGTATCTAACAACTTTTTATAGGAATACTTATATTTCAACATTATTTTTAAAACTTCTGAATAACAGATAATACGATTCCCCATAGAGTCACAAAATATGTAAGTCTGTTGTTTTAGAACAGTGTTAGAACAATGTTTAAAAAAACAGCCATATTGGTTAAATATTAAGAAAGAGGTATAAAGGTTTAACCTTTAAACCTTGGTTTTTAAACATTGTTCTACAAAAGAAATAATCTCCTATATCCTTTTTTCGGTGGGAAAATCATCAAATGACTCCTCCCATTCTTGGTGGAGTGGAAGGGAGTGCCAGACTTCAACTAAATAAAAACCCATCCTGTTCCTTCAACTGCCTCTATGTTACCCCGGCAAGCAATAACCCTGTTGGGCCCCGTCAATGCTGCTGACCGCTGTTTGAGGCATGCGTGGACGTGGAACATGAGGTGCTGTCTACCCAGGCCTGGTCCAACCGGGCCTGGAGCTTCTCATATATCCTGAGTGCATTTTTACAAACACCTCGGAATAACTATACCAAGCCATACAAACATTTGTTCAGGTGTGGGAATCGAAGCCGTGCTACAAAATGTAGCAGCCAATCGAAAAAAATAACAAGAGTGGTTAACCACTGCGCCAACCATCTTGTCAATTTTTTTTAGTAGGAAACTTTATAAAATTATAAAGAGGAAAATACAAATGTAAATTCTTATCTACATTCGCTTCAGATAGTTACGTCTTCGTTTCATGATCGCGTATCAACTAACCTAAAGAAAACTAAAATAGGTAATCAAAATGCGCTTACACTTGACACAAACATAGATTTCCCAGCAGACAGTAGCTCGTGAAAACCAAGAACCTCAGCACAACACGTGTTCACGTTTTCCACGGAAAATTGTGAAACCATAAGTCTGAATTACCCTTACAAAGACAAAAGCAAAAAAATACGTGAACTACGAACATGATGTTATAAGCACATACGTAATAATTCACGTTCGTACATATTCGTGTAGAAGGGTCATTCTACGTTTCGAAGGACTAATATACAATGACTAAGCGTATATGTACCTTGCCAAAGATGAACAATATTCATATCACAAAATCTACTTCTATACTACTATTATAAAGAGGTAAAATTTGTTTGTAAGTTTGTATGTAGGGATAATCATCGGGACTAATAACCCAATTCCAAAAATTCTTTCTTTGGTAGTAAGCTACATTATTAGCGAGTGCTAAAGATTATAAATTATTTCGAAATCCACACAGACGAAATCGCGGGTGAAGTGCTAGTATTTAGTAAATAATTTAAAACTATAATAAGTTCATAAAATTACTAAACATTAACGTTAAGTTTTTCATAAAAATAAAAAATTTGAAAAGAAAATTTTCAATCAGGGACAGGTTTTTGTCCGTCAACTAGAATGGCCCTGGAACGGCATGAAACGGTATCTCGACGGTAGCGCTCGCTGAAACATAACATAATTTATGGAATCTTCTCCGCGAAGCATTCATGGATAATAAACAAAGGTAGGAGATTCATTAATCCGGCGACAGCACTGCTCTATAAGATACGTTTCCAACCTGTGGCCCGCGGACAACTGGTAGTCGGGAAATAGAATTAAAACCGATTTTTTGATTTCGATCTTAACAATTTAGGTAAACGTAACACACACACACAGTTAAAAAGTGGAATTCCCTGCTGAAGACTATGATGGTACCTGATAGCTTTAACCTCTTCCGAACCTTCGAAACTTTGAAACCTTTGAACCGTCTTTAAGTCAAGATTGAATGGGTTACTACTAGGTAAGTGTGCTTCAACTTTAACCACATCATCGCTTACCGTCAGGTGAGATAGTAGTCAAACGCTTACCTATCATCAATAAAACTAGAAAAATATATATAAAACTAGTTTTGCTGTGTTTTATAAAAGGTAAACATTTATAAAGCACGATAAACAATACAAAACTAGTTTGAAAAACAAAAACTTCAATAAAAAATCAAAACTAGTTACCAAATACTTACTAAAATAGGTATTTGGTACAGTTGAGTTTAGTTTTAGAATGATATGTGAAAAGTTTTGATTGAGCTTCATTTAAGTTAACCCTGTTAAGCCTTTGCTATCTGTCTGTCTGACAGTAGGATTTATCTCATACCCTAACAACAGTAGCCAGACTAAATTTTCACAGAGTGTGTTTCTATTGCCGCTTTAACTGATCATGAAATTAAGTTATACAGATTTTTTTTTTCTGATTTCTCTATAGTGCTCTTCTGTTTTTCGTCTGGACTTCTGATCCTGGTTAACAAACAATAAATCAAAGTGGCCCCCGGACAAAAAAGGTTGGGAGCCACTGCTGTATAATATTCTACATTATATTAATAGTCTCATCTATTGTGATATAACATTATTAAGGATGTTCTGTTTGAAGCCATCGACTTAATTACATCGCTATGTGAGGAGATACCTTTGAGTAACATTATAGTTTAGGTGGCAGATCGGTGTACCTACGCTAGTTTTTACTTCGTGTATTGGAATTTGCTAGATAATTTCGTATTCTGCATAGGTTATGGTATGCACATTTAATATAATAAGTCAGTGGTAAACAATATCGTGGGAATCAAATGTTTATATTAGTATCAATGTATATATCCATAATAATATTATAAATGTGGAAGTGTCTTTGTTTGGCCTTCTTCCTATTGTGTTTTACGTTGTGGATCAAACAATTGTTAAAACATATAAAGCAATTGATTCGGAAACCATGTCGATTGTGAGGATATACAAATTTAATGTGCCTGTGTGGATTGCCAAAAAAGGAGTAGGAAATAAGAAAAGAGAAGTACAGCAAAGAAGAGTTACAGAAAAAACATCAGTGATTTTTCTATCATTGTTTTGTTTTATTCTTCTATATGACTTTGAATGTAAGCACACATCTCCGAAACCAGTGAAGTGTGAACGTATTCTATTCTATTTTCGTAAGTCGAAGGAGTTTACTTGGAAGTTTAATCGGTTGGAGTTTGTAAGTATCTAGGTGTAAACCATTGGGATGGGGTCCTTATAAATGTTTCCCTGACACTGTGTGGCTGCATTCGTTTATTTTTATTGATAAAACTAGCTTGTTACTCACGACTTCGTTCGCGTGGGAGGTTTTTCCCGTGTAAATTTCGACCCCGTGGTAAATTCCAAAAATCCTTTCTTAGCGCTCCCTTACACACCCCAAGGAACATACATGCCAAATTTCAGGTTTTTGCGCCCAGTAGTTTCGGCTGTGCGTTGTCAGTCAGTCAGTAACGGAAGCGTTTTATTTAATTGCATTATTTTCTTTAGATTTACATTTTTAAATACGTTATATCTTTTGAATGGAATGTCCGATTTTAATAAATTAAAAAGTATTTTACAGGTACTGAAACGGTCTTTAATAAAATTATAAATTATTTAATGGGATAAGGATTAATACAGAGGTATGAATAATATGGTTTGATTATTGTAGGTACTTTTATCAACATTTAAAATGTAAAAACGTAGTTATAGTGGCATAACTACAGTAGTTGGACATATGGTATCGCGGACTTTTTTGTAGATATTAATACGTTCTATGATACTGTAGAATATTTTTTTGTTCTATCATCAATAGTTTCCGCAGCGCACGCGATGACAGATTTTTTATGACAAATCTTTTCACACCTATGTTTTGAAAATGTAATATAGCCTATGTCACTGTGAACATGCAGCTTACTAATGGTGAAAGAATTTTTGAAATTGGTCCAGTAGTTTTTGTGTGAAAACGTTACAAACATACAAAAACACAAATGTTTCCTCTTCATAATATTAGTTTAGATTATGATGTTTGTATTTTATTTTACTTGTTATGCTTTCATTATAATTTGAGATTTTTTGGACGGTTTTTCCTCCTTTCTTTTTCTTTAGAAAAGGCTTTGTGTTATAAGAAAAAGTTATCGTATTTTAAAAAAGGACGTCGTTCGTAATTATATGACGTTTTATTATTTTACTTATTATATTAAAGTATCGTATTTTTTTCATAGCTTTCAAATGTAAACTATAAAGCTTTATTGTAAAACTTACATCCGCTTATCTCTGTCCATTTCTACCGGTAGCTTACAATAAGTATTTATAGTATATATTTTCAAACCTATTTTTATACGATTACATATATTAGCTCTATGATAGATGAATGCACGGCCCTTATACCACAGGATTATTCCAGCATTGGAGTCATCGAACAAAATAACTTGATAAAATCATAAGTACTTTTTATCAATTCTAGATATAAGTTTGTAATTCTTTTATGCGAAATAAATTATATATAAATATCTAGATATTTTCAAAGCGGCATAAGATAACACCAAATCCACGCGGACTGTATAGTATACTCATGAATTACCTATACCCGCCTGTATAGGCGGGTATAGGTAATTCATGAGTACTTTTTGGAATGAATGCATCAAGCTTCAGTAACTCTTACCTTACGAACTTTTAGCACGTTTAAAAGCAAAAGACAGCGAGATATTTCAATATGCCGATAAGCCTGTGAAGGAAAAACATCTTGATAATTTTTTGTTTAGTCGTCCGCCGAGAGCCGACCAACTTTCTTACCCTACAAAAATTCAAGTCATCGTAGCTCGGTACCAACGCAATTTGCTTGGAAAAATAATCATTTTAAAACTTTTCTTTATTTAGATAACCTCGGTTATATTAATATTAACACAAAGTAGGCTTATGAAATTACTGAAAATTGTTTTGGCATCCTTTATTACGAAATTGTTTTGGCGTGAGACAAAATAACTAGGTAAAAATATTATATTGGTATTGTTTTCTTGTCGTCTGCTGCCTCTAGTGCTCGTCCCTGTTTATTGTCGATGAAACCATCTCAAATTACGACGAGATATTAATTAAAATTTAACCGTTTTATGACTTTATTTACAAGACTGTTTTATTTACATTGCTGCTTTTAATTAAACCTTAATGTGATGGGAAGGCTTAATACTTTTTACATTATTCCACCTGTATGTGTACATTATTGATTGCAATACAAACTTGAATACTTAATCCACTCCGAAATATGTATTTACAGGTAATGTAATGGTCTGAAAAAGGACGCTTTAATATTTAGGGTTTCCTATATGTGTAACAAAAAACGCAACCGCTAAACATGATCGAACTAGAATAAATTCAGCCAGGTAGTTGGCCGAATTTATTTTACGCTTGAAACTCGCACTCTGCTTGAAAACTGTTTCTCTGCTTTTTTGCTATTGCCTCTATTCTGTATATGATAAATGATCTTTATTGTGCAAATTGGTTATATTTTAAAAATTACGTATATTTACATGTATATTTTTTTTTCAAAATTTAACTAGATGAAACTCACCTTTAAATATTATTAGTAACTTCTGAAACATCCTGTAGTTTAGATCTACATAAGCAACGTTTATAAGAATTATCTAAGCACTTCAGACTTTTAACGTGAAAACAACGCATTCAGCGAAACCTGAATCTCCCATAAAAACACAGTGCGTTTTTTATTAGGTGCTCTCAACTAAACTGGGTCACAACCATTTCATAGTGTAAACAAAGAGAGTTATGACATAAATAGCCATTGGAATCGCAACCATCGCTATTATTGCGGACAAACAAGCGATGGTGGCGTGGCGCGGTGCTAATCCAACGGCGCGCGGCGGCCCCGTTAATTGCTGAATAAGTCATGCGCGTGGTGCCAGCGCACGATCGCAAACAGAAAACTGCGAGCTTTTATATGCTCCTGATAAAACTAGCCGCGTTGCACCAACGCCGGACCCCAGCCCTCATATTTATTACCTACCTACTGCGATATTCATTTATCGCGCACTCGCCACCCATTTCATTCAGCGCGATTTTTTCGATCAGTTCACCTTCTGCTAACACAAATATCCCCGATTAAAATTACAATGTCAGATTTTTGAAATAAAACAAGAATAAATATCAGAAACCAAATGAGCATGTAGACGCGTGAATATTGAATCAGCTGCCTATTTGTACGCTACATTCATTTCATTTGTGAAGCGAGTTGTTTGTACATAAGTCCTCACATCCTGTACTCGGCAATCTTTTCTACGCCTTCATTAATAATAATCTTTTCTGATGTTATTATACGGAATTGTATTATACAAGAAGTGTTCTGCGTCGAGTTATGCCGGAGCAATTCCGCAAAAAGCCCGGCTGAATAAGTGAAGGCGGGGAGTTGGGTGCAGTCGGTGGCTCGTGAAATATAGCCCTGCATAGCTCTGAGGTGGGCTAGGAGCTACGGCTACCCGGAGCAGGTGTCCTGCACACAGATTAATCTGTCGACAAACAATAAACAGCGCCAATAACGCTGGCAACCTTAGTCGTCGCCATCCCCGCGCTATTCATACCGAGATAATCGCATTTTCAATTGGAAATCTGTTTGACTGATGTTACTGTTATTTTGGAAGAAACAGACATTGACTGATATTTGAATACCCAAGTATCAGTCAGTCTGTTTCTTTCATTCGAATTAGTTATTTCATTACATTTTCAATACAAAATAGGCCTCGCACAGTGTAGGGTTCCGTAGTTGCCCCTATCCTGTAACTATGAAACTAACACACATGTCTTTTTAGATAAGCTTTTATTATTCATATTATTATTGTGGACCTTTGTTCTTTGATGTCTGTCTGTGAAAAGACATGAGTAAAATACGTGAATGTGTATGCCAAGAATGTTTTGTCGACGATCGATCACCTGCAAAGAAATATGTAAAGCTAAAATGATTATTTATAAAGTGTTTAACATTACAAAGTTACAAATCTATGAGTTTTAAATAATTTTTATAAAATGATAAAAATTATTATTCTTATGGAATTCATAACATCCGAGAACACAGCGCGCCCGCATAGCGGCGCTTGGTCAACTGGCGACGCGCGCTTTTTTTTTTTTGTGTGTGGCATCTCGCAGGTCAACCTCTGAGGTTGTCGGCTGCTTAACCGGACTTGCCTGTGGTTGCCTTAATTAATAAATTAATTAAAGCCTCCAGCCAGGGCTTATTAAAAAACTTACAAACTAGGCGACTACACGCTAAGGGCACCCCCTGTGGGGTACGGACCTCGGCTTAGGGCGTCGCAGGGGAGGGCAGCTAGGGACAGGCTGGATCATATCATTATTATTATTAATAAGGGAATTTAAAGCTACTGGCTCAGCGTCGCGGGCTGGCTCTGGCAAGGGTCGGGGTGGACTATTACGGGGACGTCGCGGCGGGCCTCGGCGGCGAGGACGGTAGGACGGTCGGTTTTTGTGTTTGTGTGCCACTGTACTTGTTTCCCTACGGCTCTCTTGGAGCAGGGTGATTGCGTCATCGGGAGTGACTAGGGTATGCCTTGGTCGGCGAATCTTAGAGATACGCGAGGGTTCGTATTGGGCGGCCGATACGATAAGGGGATTCCTATGTTGGATTGAAGTTTCAAAGAAACGCTTGGAGACACGTTTCATGAACTGCTGGATGGTGGGCATCTTGAGGTCTACGTGAAGAAGCTCATTTCGAACATAAAAGGGGGCTCCCGTGACTCTACGGAGGAATCGGTTTTGGAGGGTCTTCATCTTGTGGAGGAGGTAGGGCTTTGCGTGTGCGAAAACAACGCAGGCGTAGGTCATGATGGGACGGATGACCACGGTGAAAATACGCAGCTTGCACCTGAGTGATAACTTGCTGCGAGAGCTAAGAATGAAGTGGAGCCTACCTAGAGCGAAAGCGGCGCGCGAACGTGCCTGCTTTATGTGCTCAGCGAAGGAGAGGTGTCTATCGAGGACCACGCCTAAGTATTTGGCTTGCTTTTCCCAAGGGATCGGCTTGCCGTACATGGTAATCGGACGGGGGGAGGGTGGGTTTATCCGCGGTTTAGAAAAGAGGACTGCCTGGCTTTTATCTGGATTGACTTCGATTCTCCATTTCCGGAACCACTTGGCCAGAGTGTTTGCGGAAGTTTGGAGAGTGCGAGCGATGGCATCGGGTTTAAGACCGGTATAATAGATAGCCGTATCGTCGGCGAATAGGGCTAGCTGGGTATTTTTATGCTTGGGAATATCACTAGTGAATAGCGTGAAAACGAGGGGGGATAGTACGGAGCCTTGAGGAACTCCTGCGCGAATGGGATGGGGGGAGGAAAGCTCCCCCTCAATTCGATAACGAAAGGTGCGATTCGATAAAAAGCCCCGTAGGATGAGCACGAGACGGTCAGGCACGCCGAGTTGGTATAGCTTATATATTAAGCCATTGTGCCAGACTTTGTCGAACGCTTTCGCTATGTCGAAGAATAAGGCTCCCGTTATTGCGCCCCGTTGGAAGCCGGCGCTGACGTGTTCCACGATGCGGTGGACTTGTTGGATACATGAGTGTTCGGTTCTAAATCCGAACTGCTCATTGGGTATTAGACTCTTTGCTTCGGCAAAATCTTTGAGCCGCTTATATATAAGCCTTTCATAGATTTTACCGAGGACGTTGAGTAAGCTAATGGGACGGTAGCTAGACGGGTCAGACTTGGGCTTGCCTGGTTTGGGAATACCTATGACGGTGGCCTGTTTCCAGGTTGTAGGGAACATATTATTGCTCAACGCGCCATTGAAGATGGCAGTCATTAGCACTATAAGCTGGGCGGGGAAAAGTTTGAAAACCCTATTGGTGATGCCGTCGGAGCCAGGGGCTTTTCGCGGTTGGAGACTTTTAATGATATCCTGGACCTCATCAGGAGTGATGGGGGCCAGTGGATTATCGGGATCTTCGACGGGCGGAAGGGAAGTTCTACGTTCGACTTCGGCGTTCACCATATCGAGGTGGGCTTGGTCTACTGGTTGAGAGCTGGGAGAACACTGGGACTCTAGGCTGTCGGCTAGGCATTCTGCTTTTTCAGAGTTATCGAAGGCGACACTCTTATCGGGACGAATGAGAGGAGGCATTGTGGCCTCTTCAGTGGATCGTAACTTCCTCTGAAGCTGCCAGAAGGCAAGATGGGTGGGCTCAAGTTCGCTCAGCATCTTGTCCCAGCTCGCATTACGCTGCTCGGCAATGCGTTTCCTTACAGCACGCTGTAAGTTGCGCATGTGAGCTTTGTTTGCGGCGCAGGGAAAAGCGCTGTACGCACGGATGGCTGCGTTCTTCTCGGTTATCAGATTCCGTACATCGTCCGGGAGTTTCCAGCGGTGGTCTTCCACTACAGGAACTTCCCTTGAACAATCGTTCAGGACGGATTGTACGTGATCTGTAAGCGAGTCGATCGCCACCGTCGTGTCAGCGACTGAGACTATGTGGTCAGGAATGGTGTCCAATTGAGGCGACGAGGTGGATTTCAGTTTTTCACTTACTTTCCTCCAGTCGGTGATCAATTGGGTCGGAGGAGGTTGGGTAGGATCATGGTTACCCGAGCGGGAACCTAGGTGTAGGATAACGGGACGGTGATCCGAGTTGAGCTCGTGAAGCGCTTCTATGGAGTGTAAATGGAGGTTTACATTCTTTAGGAGCGCCACATCGAGGACATCGGGGTTATGGTTGGGGTCGTGTGGGTAGTGGGTGGGAGTCATCGGAGCGATGACGTCATAGTTTAGGGTCGCGCCTAGGTTACACACGATTCTGCCTCTGGCATTTGTCGTGTTGCTGTTCCAAGCGGGGTGTTTGGCGTTGAGATCGCCTGCTAGTAAGACGGAGTCACTCAGGCCAAAGAGAGTCGTGAGATCGCTGGTGAGCGCGATAGGATCGTCTGAAGCAAGAGACGCGACCGATGGTGGGGGATGGTAGGCAGAGATGATGGTTATCGGAGGATGACCAGTCATGCCTAGTCGACAGGCAGAGTACTCTAGGTGAGAGAGAGGCGCGGGTGGGGTCAGAGGGATGCAGTATAACTCCTTCCTATAATAAATAAGGGTACCGCCGCCGTGGCAGCGTGTTCTGTCATTGCGAACTAGACGGTAATTCGCAATTTTGGGGTCAGCGCGGTGGGGTTTCAAAAGGGTCTCCTGTATAAGGAGGACGTCTAATTGGTGGTCGCGGAGGAATTTAGTTATTTCGGCGCGTTGGTTGAAAATGCCATTGGCGTTGAAAAAACCTAATTTGAGGGATCGAGGCCTAGTGTGGTTTGTGCGTTGGGAATCCATTGGATCAGTCCATCGCATCCATCTGGTCGAGGCCTAGCACGACATCACTGTGTGTGCTGAATATTTGGCTGTACATTTCCGTCGTTATTTTGCCGTTATTCTGCTGCTCAGCAGCCAGAAGGGCATCGCGGAGAGACCTGGCTTGGCGGGTCATAAATATTTTATAGTGGCGCAGTAGAGTCTGGGCGCAAGACTCGCCGTTCCCGACGGGTGAGGGCGGTTGTTTGGCTGCAGGAGCAGCAGTGGTTTGAGGCGCGGGTTTGGGACTGGTTTTGGCCTCTGGAGCCACGGCTATAGGCAGGATCTGCGCTGCGATGGGTATATCCATCAATGCCTGCAAAGGTTTGGCAGGGGCCAAGGAGGGAAAGGCTTTTTCGTGGTTTAGCTTGTTCCACGGGGATGGTCTCTGAGGAGCGAGACGTTGGGGAATTTGAGAGGAAGGTGCCTCTCTTTGTTGGCGGGCGTTGGCGCGCTTCGCTAATTTAGGAGCGAGTTTGGGTGCTTTGGGACAGCCGCGGTAGTTTGCCGGGTGACCGGTCTGGCCGCAGAGAACGCAGCTGGGTGGTTCCGAACAGAGGGTTCGGCCTTTGGGCCGAGGGCAGTCCGCAGTGCTGTGCTCGCCCAGACACTTGACGCATCTGGGAGTCGCATAGCAGTTGCTCTGCGCATGGCCATACAGTTGGCAACGGTGGCATTGTCCCACTGTTGCGGTTTTGTAGGGCTTTTCAATTGAGATACCGGATAGGGAGCAAATGGACTTAATCTTGAAAATCGGGTGATGACCTTCGGTTGGTTCACAAATGACAAGAACCATGTCGTACAATTCACCGCCTCTCGCTTTATGTAAGCGATGGACGGCGATCACTGGTATACCTTGATCGGCAAGGTCGTCTTTAATATCCTGTACTAGGATTTCTTTAGGGACACGTTTAATAATAACACGAGTGGGCGTGTCCTCGGGGAAGGAGAAAGTGTGAAAGGAAATATTCCTTTCACGGAGGGCGCGATATAGTTCCCTATAGTCGTTCAACGTAGGGACGGTGACTTTAATGCCAGTTTGGCAGGCACGGGCGTTTGTGTAGTTGATCTTTCGATCAACACACATCTTGGACACATCAGTCCATTTACCCTTGTCCTGGATGTAAAAGGGGGGCGGAGGGCGTTGCTTCCTTTGGGTTGAGGAAGTTTGGGCTATCGGGCTGGGGGGACGACTATTCTGCGCGCGAGCAGAGGTAGTTGGGACGGGGCTAGCGGGTCGAACGATCGTTTGAGTTGGGGACGGGGGCGACGCGGTGGTCTTTTTGGCCTTGCTGGCCTGGGAGGTTTTCCCTTTCTTCCTCTTGCCACCGGTGACGACTTGAAAGTCGTCTTCCGAGGACGAGGGGCATGATGACAAATCATTGTCGGAGTTGTTATTGGACACAGGTTCGGTGGTGTCCATTTCACGGAATTCAACTGCAGCGCACACCTGCGCGGCGTCCATTGTTTTATGAACAATGGGATTAGTAGGTGGGCCGGAAACAATGGATGATTTCGGGAATTGGGCGGTCGGCACGACATTGTCGGCGGGCGGGAGCGATAGAGGGCTATCTACCTGGAAGTCGTTCGTTGTTCGATGAACAATGGGATCGGAGTAGATAAACACTTCCGTGAATTGACCAACCGGAATGCCTTGATCAGCAAGCGGGGGAGATAATGGGCTGTCAAGCGCGTCACTAAAATCAGCGACGTTGGCTTCGGTAGCCGGAGGACAGTTAGCGATTTCACGCTGGATTATTCCGCCATATTTGGCGGAAATAGCAGGGTTTTCCTTAAGGATTTTTAGCAATATCTCCAAAATATTGGAGTTTGCCATGATTAGCGAATGAATCAAAAATTTAATGGGGAAATTTTGGAGATTTCTCTCCCGCGGGGCACCTATTTAAAGCCTAACTGACCTAACTCCCCGGATGGATGGGTCCGGGGATGTGTAACCCTCCCAGTCGGGTAGAGACTGGGAGGTGAGTACCTAATGGTGAGCCCTAAGCTTGTAACCGGTCGCCAGTCTTATTGTGCGAACCGGGCCCTATTGGGTCTAGTGCGAAGGGGTAGACACACCCAACCGACACCAGGTGTGTAGCTGAAAAGGAAACTCAGTAACTAGGTTTGACTAGGAGATCCCCCAAGGCCAAAACCTAGCACTCGACTCCAATTGACTGCTTCACCCTGAAGGGGATCAGCGGGTGCGTCGGGTCAGCACCCCCTTGGTATTGTTGACACCGTGAGGTTTCCAACCAAGGACCACGAAACTGTGGTTTTACCCTGAAGGGGCCAAACCAAATTGTTTTTGACGATACTCTGTTATAGAAACAGGAAATCCTTCACCGCCTCGAAAAAGGCGGATCCGGATCAGGCGTCGTAGTCGGCGACTACGAGTGACGTCACGGCGGGCGTGACTAAGCGGAGCGATGACTCAGGCACGGAACGATCGAGAGCGCGGAGCGGCACGACTGTCGCGGGCGAGCGTCGGAAGCGGAATGTGGCGACGCGCGCTGTGCTGTCTGGGCAGTCGCTGCGCCCCGTTAGGGGAGCGGCGAGCGGTCACGGGGGGTTGCCCCACTCCCGCGGGAGCATGCCGTGTCCCGTAAATGCGGGACCGTCCTCGGGTTGCCTAGTAGCGGCGTAGATGTTCGGGTGTGCGTTGAAAGCGCCTGTTCAAAAGTGAACGGCAACGCACACCCGCGTGATTTATTGCTATTGTGTGACTATAGGCGCGCCGCGACGCCGATTTTCGGCGTCGTTTCTTCACGACACCCCGGCGGTCTGACCCCGCCAGGTGAAACCCCCGTACGGGGGAAGCCCAGCGGGAGCCGACCGACGACGAGGGTGCCG
The DNA here is from genome assembly GCA_943138885.2 of Tholera decimalis. Lineage (NCBI taxonomy): Eukaryota > Metazoa > Arthropoda > Insecta > Lepidoptera > Noctuidae > Tholera > Tholera decimalis. Next base: position 25,414,980 of record OW964569.2, read on the forward strand.
ACTCTGACGCACCTATAGTGGGTGCGGGGCTCTCGTTCGTCCCGCTTCCAGGTCTAGCCGGTTACGTTTCGAACCGCAGAGCCGAGAATGTATGTGTGAGCGGCATTGTACTGTGTGTCGCCGCTCAGTGCGTCTGCACCGAATAGCGTGCGCTGCTATTCGGTGCTAGTTATGTATAGCGCATGTAGAGTCATGAATGAGTGTTTTAGTACGTAACGTGCCTATATTAACTTAGAACACGTTACGTACTAGGTGAAGTGTTGTTATGAGTAGTATAGTTGTTTGAGTAAGCCGCGTGTAAAGTGGGGCGACTTACCCAGGAGTCAAGTCCGGGGGGGATGCGGCCGCGACGTCTGTCGGGAGCAGATCTCTGGGCAGCCTCCTCGCGTCTGGCGGGCGCGCGTGCAGGGGCGCCAGGTGCTTGATATGAGGCCAAGCAGAGGCGTCGGCACGCGCGAACATTGCCTTCGCGAGGCGCTGCACGTACTCATCCAGGCCCTCAATCCCGAGGTCCCGCCTGATTACGTCGTTCCTCACATAGCGAGGGGCACCTACTATTGTCCGCAGCGCCATGTTCTGCTGCGCGCGGAGCGGCCTGCGGGTCGTCTCGCCAGTGAGGACGAACCAGGCGGGGGCGGCGTATGTCAGCAGGGGGCGTATGTACGACTTGTACACGCCCAGCTTGACACGCGCCGGGAGGCGGGACGATAGCACTGGATAAAGTAGTGAGCGGGCTACCTTTGTCTGCGCCGCGACTTGCTTGGCGTGCGGCCGCATCGTGAGCCGACGGTCGATGGTGACGCCGAGGTATTTGACCTGCGGCGCCCACGCGATCTCGGCTCCCATGAGCTCCAAGGGTGGTGGCAGAGGGGTTGAGCCTGTGATAATAGCCTGCGTTTTACTCACGTTTACGGAGAGCCGCCACTTGGCGAGCCACTCGGGGAGCATGTTGAGCGCGCGCTGCATCTTCTTCGCCGCGTACTTAGCGTTCATCGACGTGGTGATGTACGCGGCGTCGTCGGCGTACAGCGCGAGCGTCGCGTCCGCCGTGGTGGGGATGTCGTCCGTGAAACGTGAGTAGCACGCAGGCGACACGCAGCTGCCTTGAGGTACTCCCGCCTCGATGGGGCGGGGTGAGGAGAGTGCTCCGTCGACCACCACCCTGAAGCTCCTGTTGGACAGAAAAGATTGGACCACCTTTACTACGCGACGGGGCGTGGCGGAGGTGGCCAGTTTATACACAAGGCCGTCGTGCCATACGCGGTCGAAGGCCTTCTCCATGTCGAGGAGTACTGCTACCGCGTACTCTTTCTTGTTCATTGTAGTGGACAGCTGGTAGAGTACCCTCGACAGCTGGAGCGTCGTGCTGTCGTCCGCCCTGAATCCGAACTGTTCGGGTCTTGGGGTGATGTTTGGTGTGAGATGCCGCAGCAGGAGTGATTCGAACACCTTGGAGATGGTGGGCAGCAGAGTGATGGGCCGATAGCTCTCCGGCTTCAGTATGTTTTTCCCCGCCTTGGGCAGCATAATGACGCGCCCTTCCTTCCAGATGGCGGGGAAGGCCCCCGTGCGCAGCACCGCCGTGAACAGGCGCGCCAGCGCCACCACCATACGGTGGGGCAGGTGGCGCAGCACGGCGTTGGTGATGCCGTCGGCCCCGGGAGCCTTCTTTAGTTTGGTCTTCAGGATGGCGCGTCTGACTGCGCCCGGCGAGAAAAATACTGGGTCTTCTTCGGGAGCTATCGGCGTCGCGAAGTAGGCTCCAAGGTGTTGCTCGACTGCCGCGACATGTGCGTGCTCGTCGGTTGGATTCGGGCGGAACTGGCGCTCCAGGTGCTCGGCGAAGACCTCCGCGCGATCCTCCGCAATGTACTTAAGAGCCCCGTCGGTGCCTCGTAGTGGGCGCACCGGGGCTGGGGTATTCGTTAGTGAGCGGCATAATCTGTGTATTGACGGCCAGCTGTCAGCCGCGGCGTCAATACGTTCCTCCCAGCTCGCGGTGGCCGACGCCTTGAGCTCGGCCTTTACCCTCTCCGCGAGTCGATTCAGCTGCGTTCGCATGACGGGGCATCTTGTCTGTTGCCACTGCTTGCGTAGGCGTCTCTTCTCGGCGATCATAGCTCGCAGGCTCGGCGACAGGGGCGGCAATAGCCCTCTCCCCTGCGCCGGCGGCGGTATGACCACCTCTTCTATCGCTTGTTGTACGCAAGCAGTGACGTCGGCTGCGAACTGATCGACCTCCGCGGCGGTAGTGATGGGCCGAGTCGGCGTCGTGGCCTCAACCTTTTCTGTGAATTTTGACCAGTCGAGTAGTCGACGTGGCGCTGGCGGCTTCAGTCGGGTCGGCATTTCAGATATGACGACGAGTACAGGCTGATGATCAGACTGCAGCTCGTCGTCGATCACGTGTTGAGTGATCTGGCAGCTTAGCCCCTGGTGGATCACAATGTCCAGCACGTCCGGCATGTGATGAGGGTCGTCCGGGTACCGGGTAGGCGTCTCTGGGCCGGACACTGTGTAGCCAGAGGCTTCCGCGTCCGCGAAGAGTCTTCTCCCCTGGGCGTTCGTGTTATATGAATTCCACGCTGGATGCTTGCAGTTGAAGTCCCCGGCAAGGATGGCAGGATGTTGAGCGAAGAGCAGGGCCCGCAACTCAGCCAGGTCTATCTGGGTTGCGGGCGGCTTGTAGGCGGCGTATATTCGGAGATCCTCGCCGGCCACGTGGATCTGCACACCCAGCGTGTACAGTGAAGTCGTGGCGGGGGGCAGCTCTTGATGGACGACTCTTCGCCTCACCAGCACTGCCAGACCACGATATCTGATGTTGAATGCCGACCGCTCGTCTTGGCGATAAACGAGGTAACCTGGGAACTTGACCCTATCTTCTGGTCCCAGGTGCGTCTCGTTTATTAGCGCCACGTCGATGTCTTGATCCCTCAGGAGATGGCGGAGGGGAGCGACCTTGTCTCGCAGGCCGCGGGCGTTCCAATTTAACACCCGCAGTGGCCTAGCCATGGGTGAGTGTTAGTAGTGTTGCTAGGCCATCTAAAATGACCTGTTGTGGGTCCTGCCCCCGCCCGATGGCCTGGATCAGGTCCATCAGGATTTTGATGGCGCAGGTCATAAATTCTTAGTTGACATTTACAGAGGCGCCGGCCGCCTCGGTATTTGTCTTTTGTTCGTTCGAGTTACTCTTCTTGGTTTGTTTACCGGCGCCTCTTGTCGCCGTGACTTGTTTTGTTTTGGCCTGCGCCTTGTTTTGGGCGGGGGGGGCCTGCGAGACCTCTGCCTGGGTCGCGTTCTCTTGTTTCTTCGGGTTCTGCGGGGGGGGGGTTGTGCCTTACCTTTCCCCCCTCGTTTCTTGTTCCTCCTCCGCCTGGAAGAGGTGGCCTCTCCGCGTGACGTGGGCCCGTTTGCTGCCGCCCTCAGGGACGCGCCGCCGTGGCCGTCCTCCACTTGGTTGGCCTGTGAGTCCACTGGTTGCTTGGGGCGGCGCGAGTTGGCTGCCGTGATGGCGACGGTTCCCGCCCGCCTGTTCTGTATTTCCCTCTGGAATACAGGGCACTTGACGTGACACGCCGGGCGATGGCTATGGCGACGCGCGCCGAGCACCGGCGATATTAATAGTGTGCGTGCAGACGGCGCTATACGTAGTGAACGCGCGAGAGTGAGATGGGTGCGCGGCATCATATTACAAAATCTTTTGACTTTTAGTTTTGGAAGTTAAGTGTTTATTCTCCTATTAGTCAATACAATTTTTCAATGTAGGTTAGCCTAGCCACTGTATTAAGAACAAAATGTTTAATATAAGAAACGGTCTCTTCCGAATAAACAAGCATTATTCCCTGAGTACCTATCGCGAGTTTCATTGTATACTATCCTCAAGTTCCCAACAATTGGTGACCCCGCGTTTTAAAAAACGGAACACTAGTAAGGAGATCTTATTGTGTGAGCAAGTGATTATGTCTGAACACTGATTTGAAAACCACTTGATCGCACATACATTGCCCCGACGCACGAAAACTATGCGAGTTTTTGCTCCTATATATTGGCTACGATACACGAACCATTTTAGTTGTGACCAAGTATTAGGCCTGTGTGCATGCTAAACAATTACAAATTTTAAATTTTTGTATCCAATTTATAACGCATTAACGCAATTTATAATGCTTTCATGCACGTTGAAGTGGTGTGGAAAACATTCCCAGACATCTAGATACCAAATGGATGACATAACTATTCATCAGTAATGAAATAATATGAAAATTATTTATCATATAATCCGATTATAAGCTACCGCAGAGGTCCATTTAAAATGGTGGTTTGGGTGGTCAAGGACAAAATTGTGTCGCGCGTTGATGTCTTTTGGAAATATCTCTTTCTTACATGAAGAAATTCTAATTCTTTTATCCCTGTCTTTTCATCTGTATTTTTATCGTAAAAATCTGTGCTGTTACCTATAACGGCTGGATACGATATCGATAATTATAAAATTAAACTTATTTTTTTGTAATTCAATTCAGATAGTTGTCATAAAATACCTATCTACATTAACCGACTTTAAAAAAAATGGCCAAGTGCGAGTCAGACTCGCCCATGAAGGGTTCCGTAGTAACTATAATAATATAATATAATACTTATGTATATTTATTTGACGAATAAAAATAAACTTAAAATTTCTTAAAACTAGCTTATTTATTTACATTTTTACAACTACGCTAAAAAACTTTGTTTTTCATAGTGTTTGTATGAATTACAAAGTTATATTTGTGGTTTTAGAAAATATGCTGTATCTCAAAAACTGCTGAGCCGATTTCGTTCAAACCAATTTTGATTGAAAGTTTACATTAAGATCTACAGACATATATGTTTTTTAGATTTTTCACTCCATTATTATAGAAGTTAGAGGGGGTGGACACACATTTTACCACTTTGGAAGCTTATATCTTTTAAACGATTGACTTTATGAAAAAGTGGTTCTAGAAACCCTTATATCATTTTTAAAGATCTGTCTATAAATACTACACACGCATAGGTTTCATGTAAAAAAATATTTTCAGTTCTAGTTCCATGTATGGGGAGCCCCTTTATTTTAAATATTTTTTAATTTTTTTCTTTAAAATAGAAAAGCGGTTTACAGAATACATCTATCTACCAAGTTTCACATGTATAGTTTTAATAGTTTCGGAATAAAATGGCTGTGACATACGGACGGACGGACAGACAGACAGACAGATAGACAGACAGACAGACAGACAGACAGACAGACGGACAGACATATCGAAACTATAAGGGTTCCGTTTTTTGCCATTCGGCTACGGAACCCTAAAAAGGAGAAAGTTCTGATATTTTTTCTTCTGTGTGACATGCATGTTTTCATTTTAGATTTCCCAAGATTCCATATTAAAAAGAAAAGTGGATGGATAAGGTTACTAGGCAATATTGGTTTCTAGTTTGGTTTTTATTGATATAATGTTGAGAAAAGTCAAAACAATATAAGATACCTATATCCAATCTTTCTAGGCTTCAAATAGTATGACGGAGTCTAATATTAATTAACTTGGACCTTTGCTAATGCAAAGGTCCAAGTTAATTAATATTAGACCCAAACCAGAACCAAAGTAACTAACGAGGGCGATATTGTAATCAATATCGCCCTCGTTAGTTACTTTGGTTCCGGGGATGCGGTAATGGTCTCTATGAGGTTCCGCGGCCCCGGAACTTAAGGGCAGCTGAAGGAACAGGGTGGGTTTTTAGTCAGTAGAAATCTAACACTCCCTTCCACTTTACCCAGAGCGGGAGAAGTCATTCGATGATTTTCCCACTCAGAAAAAAGAAACAGGTTCCTTTGTTTCGATGTCGAGTCCACGGGTTAAGTGTATGTAGGAGGGAGGAGTCATTAGATAAATCATCTAATGGTGGTGAGTACCACCAAAAAATAATTATTAACTGTAGCTTCAGCAGGCACTAGCCTGCTGAAGCTACAGTTGTTGACACATCTGATTTTAATGAAAATATATTTATTATGGAATATAAAATAAATATAAAAAAAATAAAATATAAAATAATATATGGCCGGCTACATTGTCCATGCTCTGATAAAGCAAATAAAATGCCTAACTTGTATTGGAGCGTTGATTGGTGTTACAAATCAAAACGCCTTACAATTTCAAAAAGACACTAAAACAAGTTATTGTACGGATAATAGAGTAATAGAAATTTATCGTCGTTGTGAAATTTATATTAAAAGGGCGATCAACGAGAGTGGTTCGAAAGTGCTGTCTCAGAAATATAATTCCAATTATTTTATGAGATCGGTTTTAAAATCACTGATTGGGTATAATTTATTCCCGGATATTAATTTTCATCAATATGAAATAGAAACTACCAATCATTTGATTGAAATAACAAGATGCATAATTCAGAAATATGTAGACGCTCGGTTATCATTTTTTAGCAAAAACAATCAGGACCCTAAAACTTTAATTCGAAAAACATTAACCAAATTAATTCATTTTAAAAATCAATAATAACAGCATACTTGTTTTTCTTTTTGTAATTGAGACTGATAATGATTAAATATTATTATGTGATTTTATTGAGTAATTTTATAATGTTAAACTTCATTTTATCGATATCGATAACTTTCCCTCAATCAAGTAGAGCAATCCCTAACTCGGCATATCTATGAAGCTTGACTTTGAACTGACCAATTGCAGTAGCGCATTTTTCCTCGCCTCCCAACCCGTATTGGTGAGTTGTGTTCTTCAAAGAAATCGGCCTATAAGCTCTCTAGGTTAAATACTCTCTGTGTTTGAAGAACAACAGTCAAGAATCCAGGCCGAGATGAATTACGACGTGAGTGCAGTATCCGTGCAGTCGAGGCTTTTACCTTTTTGGAGAGAAATACCCCGTGCCTGGTTCATCCAATTTGAAGCTGTGATTGACCCATTGAAGACCTCAGATGACCAGAAGTTCCGGTATCTTCTGCAACAACTGCAAACGGTCGACTTACAACACCTGACCGATATTCTTTACAATCCACCCGCAACTGGAAAATATGAAAAAGTGAAACAATGCCTACTCGAAGCCTACGACAAATCAGACGTCAAGAATTTCCAGAAGCTTATCAGCGGACTAGAGTTGGGAGATCAAAAGCCTTCCCAGCTGCTAAGGAAGATGCGAGAACTCGCGAGCGGTATGATTACCGAAGAGGGTCTGAAAATAGAATGGCTAAATCACCTACCCACACAAGTTTGAGTCGTTCTGTCAGTTAACAAGGAATCATCGTTGGACACCTTGGCTGCGATGGCAGATAAGATGGTGGAGTACGCAGAGAGTCCCAGCGTTGCCGCAGTCACAGCACCTGCAGCATCACCCTCGTCGTCTACGGAACCCATGACACAGCTAGAAACGCTGGCTAAGCAAGTGGAGAACTCACTCTAGAGATCGCCGAGCTACGTCGAGGTCAGCCATTCCACAGACAGCGTCGCCGCACGTACAATCCTCGGGCTCGTTCCCGTTCACGCTCGCAGTCAACGCATCGTGGATCGGCACTGAAACCGGGAGACCCCAACTGGGAATGCCGCTACCACTACCGTTTCGGAGACAAAGCGAAGCGCTGTGAATCGCCCTGTTGTAGAAGAAGTAAGCCGTCGGAAAACTAAAGCCGACACCGACCGTGGCGGACGTCGGTGTCCCGCACACCAGTAATCGCCTTTGTGTACGCGACCGTAACACTCACGAACGTTTCCTCGTGGACACAGGCGCAGACATCTCCGTATTGGCCGCCAATCATAGAAATAACAAAACTCCAAGTGCCTAGAGTTTATACGCCGCGAACAATACGCCAATCAAGACTTACGGCCAGAAAACTATCAGACTAAACTTTGGATTACGAAGAGACTTTGTTTGGTCATTCATCGTTGCAGACTTCAAAACCTCCATACTGGGAGCTGATTTTCTTCGTCCCTTTAAACTGCTGGTAGACCTGGACAAGAAAAAGTTAATTGACAAGATAACCGAACTATCTATCGACGCATTAGAAGTTTCTACGAACACAGAATCAGTTCACATCATAAGCAACGACCAACGATACTACCATATTTTGAAGCAATATCCTAATGTCCTACGGCCAATGTCGTTGAAAGAGCCACGGAAACATAACGTTATCCACCACATCGAAACGACCGGCCCCCCACTCTACGCTCGCCCCCGCCCGCTGCCCCCGGACAAGTACAAGGCAGCCAAAGAAGAGTTTGACCGCATGTTAGAAATGGGAATCTGCAAACCATCAAAAAGCCCATGGGCCAGCCCCCTACATGTTGTGAAGAAAAAAGACGGTAGATTACGCGTGTGTGGTGACTACAGACGTCTGAATGCAGTCACTCAACCCGACCGCTATCCCGTACCTCGCATTCAAGATTTCACGTACCAACTACATAACAAGAAAGTATTCTCCAAACTTGATTTAAAAATAGCGTACTACTGGATTCCAATTGCAAAGGACGACGCGCAGAAAACGGCGATCACAACACCGTTTGGAATGTATGAATTCAACTGCATGACCTTTGGTCTAAGAAACGGAAGTCAGACATTTCAAAGATTCATGCACGAAGTGCTGAGAGGCATAGACGGTTGTTTCTCTTTTATCGACGATATTCTCCTGTGTGAAGAAGACGAAACAAAACACAAGCAACTTCTTCATCAAGTTCTACAGCGGTTAGACAACTATGGTCTGACACTAAACATAGAAAAATGCGAGTTTGGTAAAGAAACAATAGATTTTCTCGGCTATGAAGTATCGACGACGGGCATAAAACCAACAGTGGAACGAGTTAAAGTGATATCTACCTACCCGAAACCAGAAACTATTCTCCAACTTCGACGTTTCCGTGGGATGATCAATTTCTACCGAGATTGTCTCCCACGGCAAGCAGAACTACAGAGCGAACTTAACAAATACCTACATAATAGAAAACGCAACGACAACACGCCTATCCAGTGGACAACGGACGCAGAGCAAGCCTTTGAGAAATGCCGCCAAAGCATCGCAGAGGCCACCATACTCACACATCCAGTTCAAGGAAGTACCCTTGCCATCATGACAGATGCTTCAGATCACAGCCTTGGTGCTGTTCTTCAACAAAACGTGGACAATGTTTGGAAACCACTAGCATTTTATTCGAAGGCTATGAGTGAAACACAACGCCGGTACAGTGTATACGATCGCGAACTATTAGCGATGTATACAGCTGTTAAACACTTTCGCCGATTAATAGAGGGCTGTGTCGTCATAACCTATACAGACCACAAACCTCTTACTTATGCCCTCACAAGAACCGCAAGTACCTCCGACACACCGAGACGCGAAAGACAACTGAATTTCATAAGTCAGTTTTGTACTAGCATAAAGTACATAAAAGGGGAAGAAAATACAGTCGCCGACGCTTTATCAAGACTCGAAGAGATTATTTGTCCATCAACTATCGACTATAATCAGCTAAGCATGGATCAACAGCAAGACCAAGAACTCAAGAAACTTAGAAAACAAGAAAACTTGATGTTCAAAGAAATAACTATACCCGGAATTAACCGACCAATCACGTGTGAGTGAACTTCGGTACTGCGACCATATGTACCCGTGAGACACCGTTGCGCAGCTTTCAAAGCGCTACATGAGTTATGTCACCCAGGCGTACGCAGTACAAGAGAACTGGTGTCAAGAAAATTATTCTGGCCATCTATGAATAAAGAAGTAGCACAGTGGACACGAGCATGCATAAGCTGCCAGCGAGCGAAAGTACATAGACACGTAAACACGCCGTTAGTACAGTTCCCGCCGTCACAACGCTTCGAACATATTCACATGGACATCGTTGGCCCGCTGCGTTTGTCTAATGAATATCGCTACTGCGTCACTATTATTGACTGATGTACCAGATGGCCCGAAGAAATACCGGTTCGTGACATCACAGCGGACGTCATCGCGCAGGTGCTATATGAAACGTGGATAGTGAGATTCGGCTGCCCGCTACGCATTACAACAGATCAAGGACGCCAGTTCGAATCTACACTGTTCAACGCACTCATGAAGAGGATGGGAATAAACAGAATACGTACTACGGCGTACCACCCACAATCAAACGGCCAAGTTGAACGGTGGCACCGAACGATGAAGGCAGCGCTAATGGCTCGCGGGGCAACAATGACATGGACAGAGGAGCTAAGCACAATATCATTAGGTTTACGCACTGTCCTGCGTCAAGACAACAACCTAAGCCCAGCTCACATGACGTATGGTACCACACTTCGCGTGCCATCTGATTTCTTTGAACCGCAAGATTCAAAAATCGACGACGCCGAGCTAGTCCTAGCTCCTATTGGTCAATACAATTTTTCAATGTAGGTTAGCCTAGCCACTGTATTAAGAACAAAATGTTTAATATAAGAAACGGTCTCTTCCGAATAAACAAGCATTATTCCCTGAGTACCTATCGCGAGTTTCATTTTATACTATCCTCAAGATCCCAACATTCTTATACATTTTATAATTTGTTTTAAAAACTAAAGAATTGAGTTTGGTGGTAATATACTTTTCGTCTTCTACTTTGTGTGTGCTTTAAAGTGGTATTATTGGTTAGGTACAAACTCTAACAAAAATGCCAGTTTATAAGCAAAATTTTTCGCAAAGGAGGCTCTGAATCAAATACGGTCTTGGCCAGCGCGTAATATACTTATTTAAAAGATCTATCCCCCGACAGCCACAATATGGGATAGACGAGAGACGCTGCGAGAAAGAGAGGAAAGCGAGGTGGAAGTCAGGAACTTGGTTGACAAAAACACAGAACTCAAGAGACAGCTTGTGGAACTGCACACCCACCACATAGACATACTGGACCAGCATCACCATCTCCGCAATCTGATGTCTGAGTTTCAAGAATGCAGCGACACACATGATCAAGCACTCAAACGTATATCGGGACTGGAAGCGGAATTATACAAGGCTCATAACAGTCATAACACAATCTCTACTAAAGAAACTTTGAGAGCCAGTGAACAAGTGGCCAATACAAACAGCCTTTTCGATGAGCTGGTGGGTAATGGATCTAGACTAGTATGTAAGAATTCCACCTATACCATAGACTTAACTGGGGATGATACATTAACAAACTGTCCTGTTTTAGGTAGCCACAATAAAATAAAGAAATACATTATAATTAATAGAAACATTCAAAAGTACAAGAAACTTTTAAAATCAAAAAGTGTTTATAAATATAATACTGAACTATATAGCCAATTAAAAGAATGTAATTCCAAGTTAGATAGTCAGAAAAAGATGTATGATGTTGATATACAAAATCTAGAGCAGGAATTATTGAGTAGGGAAAATACACTTATGGATATTTTTTATAAGTATGAGTTGAGCCAGAAAATGTTAAGTGAGCGCATGCAGGAGGCCTGTGACTTGGTGGACTTGGTAAAGTTTAATGCGGAGAGGTATGAGTCATTGACAAATGACCTCACCTGCAGTTGTGTTCCAAATCCCTCGGCCATCATTCCATTGAATATTACTCCTGCATCCTCACCCAGTGTGCCACATACATTGGAAACCAAAAGTCCAGCCCAAAGTAACATTTTAGTGTATTCAGATAGTTTATTGACAGGTTTTGGATCACTATTAAATTCTCATTGTAATCATGCTATACCAAGTCATTGTTACCATAACCTGCATTTCACTGAGCTTGTTCATAAAATTAAACAATCAAAATTGAATGAGCATACCACAGTCATTCTTTTATTTGGCAACAGTTTTAATGTAACTAAAAAGAAGTTAGTTAATGGTATTGACACCCTCCTTAAATTAAAATTAGGCAAATTAATTTTATGTGATTTGCCATATTCTAATAATTTGACATTTAATCAAAATCAATACATTTTTAGCCTCATTAACTTAATGCATATGTTAGTATGCCGTCATAGTGACCGTTTATTGTATTTTGATACTAACAATTTTGTTAGAGATTTTGTTTTGACTCGGGAACATATTTATCTTCCCAAAAAAGTCAACATTTATTGGCTACTTTGTTAGCTTTCAATATACACTCACTTATTGGTCATTTAACTGAGCCTAGGTTAAGTGACTATTCAGTATTATCTAGGGTGTCTAATAATACTGATATTGATTCTTTAGATTCTTAGAAGTGACAAAGGAGAGGCATAATAATACAATTTTACTTTATCATCAAAATATACATCGCTTCTCTGGCAAAATACCTGATGTGGAAATGTTAATAGATAAATATCATATGGATATCTTATGTTTTTGTGAAACCTGGTTAAAATCAGATAGGATGTTATTTAATATTGATCATTTTTCGGTTGCCAGTGCATACAACAGGTCCTCAGTAGGGGGTGGTACTTTGATATTATGTAGGAATTATCTTAGATATAAGGAACGAAAAGATATCACCGCTTGCTCTATTGATCGCTTGTATGAGGTAGCATGTGCAGAGGTTGAGGGCCAAATTTTTTTGTGTGTTTATAGACCATCTGCATCAAACTTGTCATCATTCTTAATGATAATGGAAGAAATTCTAAGTAAGCTTATAAGAGATAATTAATTAGTTTTCGTTTGTGGTGACTTAAATATTGATTTGTTAGTAAATTCGCCTGAAAAATGCTCTTGTTCAAATGAAAAGTTCTTTCAATTTAAAATGTATATTCAATGAAGCAATGAGAATAACATCAACATCAGCTTCATGCATTAATAATATTTTTTTACCAATTGTACTACTGTCAAAAAATCTTCCCTGGTTAGTGGCGTTAGGTCTGACCATACAGGTCAACTTGTATCTTTTGAGATGATTAAAAAGTTAGACTTAAATAAAACTATTGATTTTAGGCCTCTTACTAAAATCAAATTAAAAGTCTTTAATGACATTCTTTCTTTTCATTTTTCAATTACCATTCTCATAATCTTTCAACAGCCAATTTTGACTCACAAAACCCCAATGTAAATTATAGTACCTATATTATTTTCTAAACTTTGCCTTGAATTTAACAAGGCTTGTCCAGTTAAGGGTTCAAATTAATAATAAATCTAAATTTAATGAATGGGCCACTGCTGGAATTAGAATAAGCAGAGATAATTTATACGAATTATATCATGAAAAATCGTTGACTTCTAATGAATCCTTCCATAATTATGTTAGAAATTATTCAAAAATATTTAAAAGAGTCTGCGCCCATGCTAAATCAAAATCAATTAGTAATAAAATTTGCACTTCTGCCAACAAAATAAAAACTGTGTGGAAGGTGATAAACAAGGAAACTGGAAACACAAACCAATGAGATCGGAATGAATTGACTTTGAACATCGATAATAATATCATCACAGATAAGTTAAAAGTGGCTGAGACGCTGGAAACTTCACCAATTACTTCACTAACATTCCAATAGAGGTTACAAAACCGTTACAAGCTTCTCTAATATTAGCAGAATCTTTTGTGAAAGAAAACTTTATGAAGGATATACCAACATTTGCATTTAAGCGTATTTCTATTGATGTAATTAAAAAAACATTCGCAAGTCTTAACATTAAAAATACTCAAGACTTATGGGGTATATCTATTAGGGTTCTTAGAGATATCATTGACTCAATTGTTCCCATTCTAACAGGCATTTTTAACCAATGTATAGACAGCGGTACTTATTTCCTCAAAAGAATACCACAGACATGAACCTACATGCTTCTCATATAAAAATACAAATTGTCTGGACTTTAAACGAGACTATGACCTCTGAGTTTTTTTCGGTGTTTCTTCTCAGAGTAATCAGTTAGGAAATACCGGCCTCATCTAGCTAAACTTAACACGCAAAAAAAACATGACGTGTAAAAGTGTTATTTATAACCAATTTACGAAATAAATATTTCATTTCATTTCATTTCAATACCAATTTTCAAGTCCCTCTAATTATAGACCGATATCTGTGCTTTCAGCATTGAGTAAAATCTACGAAAAAATCATACTGGACCAGATGCTGTCACATTTTAATTCAAATGGAATTCTACATAGTCAGCAGTTTGGTTTCACGAAAGGTAGGTCAACAACTGTAGCAGGAGTAGCACTTATTCGTCACATTTTGGAATCTTGGGAGCAATTCCATGATGCAATTGGCATATTCTGTGACCTCTCCAAAGCTTTTGACTGCGTTGACCACGAAACACTGATATGTAAATTAAACCATTACGGAATACGTGGATTAGCTGCTGATCTGGTTCTTTCCAATTTATCAGACAGGCAACAAAAAGTTAATGTAAACGGAGCGATATCTTCAGGATCTCTAGTGAAAATGGGCGTGCTACAAGATTCAATTCTAGGTCCTTTCCTTTTCCTTGTATACATTAATTACCTACCTCTCATGATATCCAACTTATGTAATATAATTCTCTTCACCGATGATACTTCACTCATTTTTTAAATAGCTAGAAGAGATACGGATGTTTTACAAATCAATGAAAGTCTGTCTCTTCTCTCAAAATGGTTCTCAGCAAATAATCTATCACTTAATGCGAATAAGACAAAATATCTCAAGTTTTCACTATCTAATGTACCACAAGCTGGACTCAATTTGATACTTGACGGCAAACAAATTGATCTTATTACTGAAACAGTATTTTTGGGTGTAACTATTGACTCGAAGATGCAAAGAGTCCTAATGTGAGGGCACATTAAGACTCTTTCAGGTAAATTAAGCTCAGCTGCATATGCAGTAAGAAAAATTCGGCAATTGACTGATACAGCGACAGCTCGGTTAGTTTATTTTACTTATTTCCACAGTATTATGTCTTATGGTATACTACTGTAGGGATCCGAGGCTGACGTAAATTCAATCTTTATACTACAAAAGAGGGCAATCCGGGCAATTTATAAAATGGGTCTTTTTTAAGATTAGAAGCGATTTCCATACAATGAACACGCGCAATAAACATGAAATTGTTTTTTTTTTATTTAAAATAGGTTCGCGTTTGACCACCATCTCACCTGATGGTAAGTGATGATGTGGTCGTGTTATACCCAAATGGAGATTAGCCAAGACAAACAAGTCATTCCTTATAAACAGCATACGCTTTTATAACAAGTTGCCAAAGTATGTGACAGATCTTAGCGAGGGAAAATTTAAAACCCATATGTGTGTCCTTTTGAAAAAAGCATATTATAAAATTAAGGACTACGTTGAAGATAAGACTGCTTGGCAATGATTCGGCTGACGGATCATATGTGGCAGGGAACACAGAAGCCGGCAAAGAGTTCAACACCTTGGCTGTGCGCACAATGAATGTTGAAGAAAAGCGCTCAGTACGACAAGACGGTATATCTACCAAGTGTGGATGGTACCCTGCGGTACGTCTGGTAGACCGGTAGTAAAAGGGGGATGAAGGGATTAGGTCGTAGAGCTCCTGCGCACGCTCTCCGAAGTACAATCTGTAGAAGATAGACAGGCAAGCAACGTTTCGCCGGTGAGCCAGGCTGTGAATCTTGCCTGCCAGAACCTCGTCACCTATGAGCCTTTTAGCTCTGGGTTCGATCGAGTCAAGTGCAGCTAGCTGGTATTTGGCTGAGCCATCCCACAAGTGACTGCAATACTCCATACAGGAACGGACCTGTGCTTTATATAAATTCAAAAGCTGTCCAGGTGTGAAGTATCGCCTCACTTTCTGTAGGATGCCCAGCTTTTTGGCTGCAGTCTGAGTTTTAAACTCAATGGTTGAGCCGAAGCTGAGTTCAGACGTCAACTCCATGCCCAAGAGCTCCAGGCGGTCGGTAATAGGTACAGATGCACCTCTGAAAGTAGGGGACCATTCAAATTGGCTCCTTTTAGCGGAGAAAAGACAAGCCCGTGTTTTCAAAGCATTGAATTTGATCAGATTGTTATCGCCTTATCGGGAAACGAGATTTAAGCTCAAATTCATTCGCTCTACCATGGCCTTTCTAAGAGCGGCTATTTCGTCCCTACCAGCTCTAGCACTGGACAAGTATCTCTCTGAGACTGTGCTTTGTAAAGTTAATTTTTAATGTAAATGCGTGAACACTATAGACTCTGAGATTCATTTCTGATTAGTTTGTTTCAAACGGTTATATTTCAAACGTTCAAAGTTAAACGGTTACACCAAGCGTAAGAAGCACAATAATAATATAGACACTAGTTAGGAAGATAGAAGAATATAAAACAAGTAACTAGATATTAAGCAAAACGAATTTAAACAATAAGAAATGATTTTAAGTATTACGAGCGAGCGCGGTAAGCTAAGTGCGGAGGCAAGCTAGCGCGTGAGTGCCTTGCGCAACAGCGAACAAAGGACTGCCGAGCAGGAATGCGGCGAAACCGAACTGTTCCGAACGAGACTCGCGGCGCGGCGGAATCACCCGAAGTTGGAAGGTAGCTTCTTCGTGTGGTGGCGCTGCCGCTACAGTAGCCCCTCGGCGAGACCGTGACTACGGTCGGTAAAAGTCAGGGAAGCGTACTCTTCTTCCGCTGCGTGTGTGTCTCAGCGGCTCGTTGGCTGATGGTGGTGTTAAGTCGCTTGGAAGGATTGGATCTGTGGTTGAGTTGTCCCCGTGACTGTCTTGAGTGATGTAAGCTGGCTTCAAGCGATCTAGTGATATGTTGGTGCTCTTGCCTCGTACCTCAACTTCATAGTTCTTGTCCCTCTTTTTCAGTACCTTGTAGGGACCAGCATAAGGTGGCTCTAGAGATTTTCGCACGTGATCTTGCCTTAAGAAGACGTGGGTACAGTGCTGCATGTCTTTGGGAATGTAGAAGGTGCTGGTTCCGTGCCACTTGGTTGGTCTCGGAGACAAGTTTGACATGTGTCTTGCCAGACGTGTAGCGAAGCTGGTGATGTCTTCGACAGTGTGGTTGCTTGATGGCGATAGGAACTGGCCTGGCAAGCGTAGAGGCTCGCCGTAGACCAACTCAGCTGCAGACGCGTGGACATCATCTTTCCAGGAACTACGAATTCCGAGCAGAACGATGGGCAAGACTTCTGTTCATTGCGTGTTGTCGTGACACATAATGCCTGCCTTAAGTTGTCGATGCAACCTTTCAACCATCCCATTTGCCGCAGGATGATAGGCTGTGGTGCGGAAGTGTCGTGCGCCCAGCAGAGATGTCAGCGCCTTAAACAGGCCGGACTCGAACTGCCGACCGCGATCTGTGGTGATCTGCGAGGGGCAACCGAACCTCGATATCCACCCGGATACCAAGGTGGCCGCGCTGGTCTCGGCAGTGATGTCCTTGAGTGGTATCGCCTCAGGCCATCGTGTGAACCGGTCAACAATGGTGAGGCAATATCTGAAATCAGAAGATGGTTTTAGCGGCCCTACGATGTCGAGATGGATATGGGAAAATCTCGACGAGATTAGAGGAAAATGGGAAAGAGGAGCGGTTGTGACAGCGCTGGCAATGAAGACAGCACCGGCACCACTCTCTACAGTCCTTACGGATCCCTGGCCACACAAATCTTTGCGTGACCAGTCGCACGGTAGCTGTACGTCCAGGGTGGCTCAGACCGTGAAGAGCGTCAAACACTTGATGTCGTAGCTCCGGTGACGGTTTTGACTGACGACACATCATCTGGAACCCGCTGTGAAGACGCTGCTACAAAGAGTGAGGTGGCGCTGCCGCTACAAGTTATATTACATTATATTATGTCAATTATTCTATACTGTCCTCTCATATCAAAAAATTAAATAAAAAATTGTATCTATTATGCAAAGATTGTGAAAATCAAGATTTTTTTAAAAGAGTAACCGTTGAGTTTCTTGCCGGCTCTTCTCCATAGGAAACGACCAATTTCAAACCGTGCACTAACTTCTGACGTTTTATGAGTGTCCATGTAAAATAAAATAATTTAGATTTTGATTTTGATTTGACGTCTCAGATTTTATTTTACATGTAGGCGTGATTAATTTATTTATTTATTTATTTTATTTTATTTATTTTATTACAAACTTAAATCTACCATTACAGGTTGCACCCAATGCGATAGATAAGTTACAATTATACATTATATAAACACAATTAAGATTCCCTTACTATATTTACAAATCATGGTAACATAACACAAAATATATGGCTTTTGTGAACTCGCTCATTGCACAGGAAAATAAGTCGATACGTGAGGCTACAGTGTTGAGTGCCCGCAAGGCTCGCGTCATCGGCGCATGCTGAAGCAAGTTGGTACGCGCGCTAGGCACCACCAGCAGCGGCGGCCGCCGCCGGCGCTCCGCATAGCCATCCGGAACACTAATATGTATTTTGCACAAGATACTAGGGTTATGAATCTTGCCACGTAATATTTTAAACATATATGTGGCTAAAGCCACTTCCCGCCTTATTTCTAGTTTATAATATCCTACCATACCAAGTATAAACAATGTTGGATATAACATTGGATAACCAGGATAAACCTTATATAATTTAAAATATAAAAATCGAATAAATTTATTCTGAATACGTTCCAACATTGTTTTATACTTAGCTTCGTGGGGGCTCCAAACTACCGCATTACACTCTAAGTGACTTTTAACTAAAACTTCATATAAAGCCCTTAATGCACTTATATTGGTGAATTCATTGGCTTGCCGTAAAGTAAATCCTAAATTACGATAAGCCTTTTTGCATACCATCATTACGTGTTTCCGGAAAGTCATATCATTTGAAAATTGAATGCCAAGATCTTTTACTTCCGTAACGCGCTGCAAAGACTGACCTTCAATTTTATAAAAGTTGTGGTTAGGTATTCGAGCTCTAGTGAAAGATATTACTGAACATTTTTCTACGTTGAAATGCAGCTTATTGTCTTTGCTCCACTGTGCAACCCTATCAATGTCCCTCTGCAGAACGTCGTGATCCGTAATGTCTCTCACTACAACACAAAGCTTAACGTCGTCAGCAAAAAGGAGGCAAGTTGAGTCAGAAACTACTTTTGGCAAGTCATCTACCATCAAAATGAAGAGAAAAGGTCCTAAATTACTTCCTTGACTGACTCCAGATCTAGTGAAATATGGTGCAGAATGATATCCGCCACAATCCACAAACTGACGTCGGTCTCTCAAATAGCTTGCAAAAAATTTCAAAGTGTGAGGTGTAAAACCTTTTGCTGCTAATTTTAGGAGAAGGACATCATTGTCAACTGTGTCAAATGCCTTTCTAAAATCTAAATATGCGACATCCACCTGTAACCCTGCATCTACTGCTGGAACAAGTATAGACATGAGGTGGAGCAAGTTTCCTGTTGTGCCTCGTCCGGGTCGGAAGCCATGCTGTTCATCAGATAAATGGGCGCTCACCTGTTCATATAAGCAACTATGGATGGTCATCTCAAACACCTTAGCTGGAGCGCAAAGTATCGCCACAGGTCTATAATCGCTGGCTTCGTTACCACCTCGGCCTTTCGGCACCGGTACCACCCGGGTCAGCTTCCAAAGTTCAGGAAACTTTGCTGCTGCTATACACACATTAAATAGATGCAACAAAGGTCCGATTAAGGTCATGCGACTGTCCCTAAGTAAAAAAGGTGGTATTCCATCTGGACCCGTTGACCGTTTAGGAGACAAGCGGACAAGCGCTCTTTCCACCGCCGATGGTTCAAGACGACCTAGATGGGCCCAGGTTCCGCTGGTCGTCGCAGTAGCGCTTGCAGCCCCTACGTTTAACTCGGCTGGCTTCGGATTATATACAGAATGAAAGAATCGAGCGAACTCGTTAGCACAATCTTGATCAGTTAGAAGTTCTCCATTTTTGTTTAACTTAAAACTATATGAATCACTTCTTTTGGAATTAACGTAGTTCCAGAAAGCTTTAGGCTCAGATGCCAGATGGTTTTGCACTCGGTCACGATGACGGTCATGAGCGAGTTTCGACTCTACCTTTATCCTAGCGCGGCACTGAGCAAACGCCTCATAATCACTGCGTAATCCACTAACCTTATACTTCTTATGAAGATAATATTTTAATTTAATATCTTTTATAATATTTGATGTATACCAAACCGGATACACATACCTATTATTTATAGATTTCTGTTTTTTAAGAGGCACACAAACATCAAAAACTTCAGTGATTTTACTATAGAAAAAGTTTAAAGCTAAATCAGGATCTTGTAACTCATACATGTCACGCCAATCTATTGTTGTTAATAAATAATATAATTGTTCAAAGTTAGCTTTGTTAAAGTTCCACTGTTTAAACTGACTAGTATACACTGTTTGGTGGGTATCTGGTATGAGTGGCGACGCCACCGGAGTGGTAATATCAACAGTGACTGAGAGCGGCGGGTGGTACGCGTCCACTGGCTGCAGCCCATCTCCCTCGCACACGGTCACGCCACTGCGACCACTCAATACCAAATCTAACTGTCTGCCATTGCAATTAGGTACTGTATTACACTGAGCGACTTCACAAAAGGCCAGAAAATATTCATAATAATTACTAATGAGATTATTACACGAAAATAAATTGAAATCACCTAATACTAATACATTATTCTTATATTTAACACATATTTTTTCTAATAAACTAAATAATAGCATATACTCATTCTCGTCAGTTTTTGGTGGAATATACACTACACAACACGTAAAAAGAAACCGATTTTGCAAATACACCGACGCACAGATTAATTCGAACTTATGATTGTCTATGTCCACGTCATCTGGCAATGGTATTTGTCGCAATTCGAAACGCGGTGTGGCCACTAAAAGCACGCCTCCCTGCTTGCGTCCATCTGCTCGGTCACATCGTAGTATTGTGTACCCAGGCGACACAAGTTCGGCGTTATGTATAGACTCATTACAACCAGTTTCTGTTATTGCAATTAAATCGGATACCGAAGAGTCCAGTAATAATTGAAATTGTGAAGTTTTGGTCCTGAGTCCTCTAACATTTTGGTACAAAATGTTTACACTTCTACTGGGTCTGGGTTTGCAGCTGAGGTTCTGGTTAATATCTCCATGTCAAATAATAGTTTCTCAGTCGGGCGAATGGCCTTGTCGAAATTACTCAGTTTCCTTCTTAAATTATTACGGAACCCTAAAAACAAGCAATACACATGAATTCGTCTGGTGCTGAAAGTTCCGCAAAAACGCTTCTCTCTTCAATAGGTTATCTAGTTTGTTGTAAAAAATAACGATATGACTGCTCATGATTGTCCTCAATATCAGTTACAGTCGTTATTAAATCGATTTCGGGAGCGTTTCTGAAAGTCTGCCTAGTTAAATGCTGGTGAAGGACGTAAAATCCCACTATTGTTAACCTAGACATACTATTACGGGAAGATGCGAGACAGTCCCAACACGAGTACTCTCGTGATTACTGGGACTTGCTCAATTATGAAATATTTTATATATAAAAATATGGTTTTTTTTTTCAGAAATAATAATATTTTTACATTAGATAACATAGTTATTTTAGTATGCTCCCGGTTATATATAGAATGGATATGGGTATAAATTGATACATGGAGTTTAAGGTTTTTGAAGGAAGATAAGTCTTTTTGAATGTATTCTATTTTAATATTAAATGTTTCAGTAAATATAATTCTATAGGAGATAAAAATAATAAATGTTTAATATCAATCTGATACCCAAAAGTAGTCTAGTTTTCTGTCAAATCAAATTGGGCTTCCCAATATTGTAGTACAAGTACTCAGCACGCTACTTAATACGTCCGTGTCTTAATAAATAGTTTCAATTAAATTGTTCACAAAAATATATAGCGAGGCGAAACAATGAAGAGCACATGTCCCGGCCACAACGAGCAGCCATATTGTTATGAGACATTAGCTGAAGATGTCGGCTAGAATTATGGGTCAATTGTAGCGCAGCGCGGTTGGCAACTGTTTGCGGCGACGGCGACGTCTCTCGCTCTTATTAATTTGACCCGTGTAATACATAAACCACAGCGAAGCCGTGCAAACACCCTTAATTTAAAGGCCCGTGCCACCGCCGCCGCCCGAGGTGCCACTCTAATCCCGCATAACATAGTAGCAGAAACATTTGCCAGATTTATTAACCAGACTTTCATGTCGCGGTAATGAATGAGCAGCCGCGCGGCCGGCTCAACCCGACACGACGTGTTTTGTGCGCTGTATTAGCGAACTGTCTCCTCCTCGGCATGCAGTGCGGCTGTCCCGCGCTGCGGTTTCAATATGCCGAGAGCACGTTGAATAATTTCGAATCTGATAAATGTTCAGAAATTCCGTTTGGATGGCAATCGATACGTGGCGCATCGGGTAACGAGTGTGACAAGTGCCGGAACACCGGCTCGTTTATTTATGCTCCTCTTCAGCTTCATTTATTTTACTCGGTCTTCTCAATTTATTTTGTTACCGAGAGACCTTTTTGAATAGGCAATGTGGCGTATAAATTTCTCTCGCCCCTCGAGGACCGTAGGCTCCGGTGACTCTCCGTTAAAAGGTGCTACGAATTAATTTTACCTGACATCAAGGACGCGACGACGGAATACGTTAGCTCATAATGAGATAGCTCAGTAAACATGTTCGGCCCGGAACAAAGTAAGTGCCTGTTTAAATATGCATATTGTATGTTGTCTATCGCATACCTATCGTACATAAAATCTTGAAGTTGCTGTGGGAGAATTTCTCATATTTTCGTACAACCTTTTAGGGGATTGAATCAGCCTTGGGCCGAAATGAGTAAATATATTCTAAGGGAATGAGTTTTTGATTATAGCTTTTGATAAAAGTAAGTTGAAAAATGCTTTTCACGGCACAATCTTGAAGCAATGAAATATCACACAAGCACATCACAAACACTTGTGCTTTTGTTTCACAGTTCTAAAAGATGGAATATCGTAAAGACAAGCATAAGCAACTATGTAGGTATCCGCTCTTGTAGTATGTAGATGTGGTTCGGATACTCCGAAATTGTTTCAGTATCGGCTGCTTTGCCGTACCGATGAGCTAACGGCTCGAAAATAGCTGACGCTAGTTCAACAGTTTCTTGCATACGTTTACACGAAACGAAACTAACTTTACTCATTAAAACTGATATATTCAGTTACATCAATGCTTTGAGTAGAAGAGTACTAATAAAGAGAATAAGTATAACGGAAATGTTACTTGCATCGATAAGTTTATGGTTGGATTGGAAATGGAGCAAAAATTCAAGTAATCTCGGCGCTACCGTCTATTTCAGTCGATGTACGGTATAGATTTTGTAGAAATAAAGCGATTTTCGCGCTTAATCGCCTAGGGATTCAGCGCTATATATGAGTTGAATCATGAATGTATATTCTGACTTTATTCGGATCCAATAATCTCTGCGTAAAAAAGGCTGACCTTGGAATTACCTACAGGCGTAAATATGAGTCTTTAAAATCATTATTTGCATCGTCTAAGTCAGTTTTAATCTTTCTATTAATATTTAAACCCATTCAAGATAACCAACGTACGGCTCTCTCAAACGCCGGATGACTAGATTATAAACCTCCCGACCCAATTTCGGCCAGTAAAGCCAATCTCAACGAATTAGCTAAGCAAAGAGGAGATATAGCAGTGCACCTCTGTGCGTAAACACAGGTTCTTGCTCCGTATAATTTCTCTCATAGTCCGATCGAAAGACAATTTGACGCGACGGAGGCATAGGATTAACGGCTTCATATCAGCTTTATATCATCATCATGTATCACGGCACCTATTTCCAAACTCCAGATTGCTGTTACGAGATACCGCGGCCACTGAACACAAGGGCAGTTAAACCGTGTGGGTTTTTAGTCAGTAGACGTGTCAGACTCCCTTCCACCTAGAGCGAGATGAGTCTTTTGATGATTTTTTCATCGAAAATAAAGGTTGCTGCTGATAAAACTTTCCTTACGGAAAAATCACACTAAAAATTTTGGCCGAACTGGGAATGGTATTGCCAAACGTGAGGTCCTTCTTCACACTTGATCCACTTTCGAAAACGAGAACAATGGGGCAGGTATGATTGAAAAAACTCACTTGCAACCAAAAAATATCTTTTAAGATGGCTGAAGCGTTTATCAGAATCGTGGCTGTAAATGGCTTTAGTGTTTACATTACGAACATAGGCTTGAGTTTAAGTTCCAATTGTAAGGCGTGTTGTAGAAATATTATAAGTTAATATTTGATGTAGAATAACATTATGTAAATCTAAAGTTACGTGGATCAATTTAGGTAATTTAATATTGTATGTAACTATTGTATGTGACTATTAGCAAATTTTTGTCTAAAACTAAGTCTAAAACATTTATTTTTAATGTTGATTGCGTAGTCTTTTCTCCATCGTCTTACCTGATCTTATGTGGTGAAAATGAAGAGCACATACCTAGAAGTAACCTATTAATTATTTCCTTAAATATGCACTAGTTATAGCTATCAGAAAAAAAAAACAAATTCTGGCAGGGAATTCCACTCTTTGGCAGTACTTGAAAGAAGAAAGTATTCCCAAAACGTTTCGTGCGTATAGGTAGGATGTTTACGTGCGAAATGTAGGCTAAGTGGAATTAGACTCTGCAATTCCACCGCACACTCCCCGAAAGGAATTTTTTTTTCTGTACTGTACTGTAACTTAACTCTAAATAGAAAATATGATGCGAACACAAATCACACCAATGATTCAACAGTTGAATACAAAATACGAATTTTCTTATAAGATGAAGGATAATATATCTAGCTCCTGCTAAGTCATATCAATGTCATCATTATGCTGGTGTGCTTTTAGCGACAAGGCTCTTTATAGTGTCATCCTATATAATGGGTGGTAAATTAATATTTTTCTATAACGTTTAGGTATACTTGTACTTTATTATATTTGCCATATTAAACATATGGTTAACATAATATAAGAGAGTTATATTATAGTCTATTGTGGGAGAGCTATGACCTACAAATAACACTATCCCTTTTTCGCAACATGCGACAACATGCTGGCAATGACGCTACAAAGTTTCGGAGCCTTTGTCATTTCGCTTCGTACAGCATTTGTGTCAAAGTATTTGTCTGCGTTGCCGTAGAAGATGTACATGAATAGTGGTACATCTAAGACTTGTTCTGTAGGCATGGTTTCCGACTTAGAGTTCCGTCGCGTGCTATGCTAAAAATCTATAAAAGAAAAAGTTTTTGTGACCGAGTACGCCGCATTACCAGTGTCATAATCCTGTGCACGCCGCTGCGATGTCGTATAGTAAATTATATTTTTATTTGACTATAATAATTTAATTCTTCTCAAATGTTGAAATACAGCTACTTCTGCAATAAAGCTGGTGTAGTCTTAAATTGGTAAGTTAACTTTTTTTTCGTTTGCCTGTTCCATCTCACTAGACTTTACTTTGAGAAATTAAGCTGAATAAAGTGTACTATTACCGACTTTTATAAGACACAATCATAGACTTGAGTGCGTTCTATGTAAAAGTTTTTATTGTTAGATTGTTTTTGAGGAAGTTGATCAAGTGAAAGTTGGTCTGTGGTACTTGAGAGATACTTTTAACGGAATTATATCTATTGTTTATTGAAGCTAGAACTAATTCAAGGATCAATAAACAGTATAATTCCGTTTTCATTTATTCAGTTTTTTTATTCAGTATTATCGTACCTAAGTACAATACGGGTGATGTGTACCCTTTTCACTGGTGACAATAGGATCTGTTAATGTGCTTTTATTTTGTGTTGACTGTGATTCTTAAAAGAAATAAAATTATAAATACAAACAAACGCACAGTTCACTTTTCAGTTACCTATTTTTATCCTTAGTTATGTCTACATACCTATTGCCATTAAAACTACTTCTTTCACAGGTGTTGTAGTCGGTTGGGTGCTAGATGGGCCGGGTTCACTTAACACTTCCTGCATCAGTGTGTCTTGGCACTCTTGAATGAGCTGGGTTCTTTGTTTTTTAACAAATAGATGTCTAGAAGTACTAGCATCACTCATCCTTTTTCTGCGGTCTTCCTGGCAATAAAATTTTGTAGGCACAACTGCAACTCCATCTACCATGATTATGCTCTTGCTTAATGCCATATTATATTGATAATAGTTAGCCATATATTTCTCAATCTGAAATATTTTTTAAATGTTATTTTAATGCCATAAATGTTGATGTATTTGGTGGTAATAAATATCATTGAATATTGAAATATTTGTGGCTATTCAGGTATAATACAAAAAAACATCTCAGTTATCTAACCTTAAAACATTAGAATAACTATATTGTAATAAATCCTTTATTTCTTTAGTATTTCTGCGTGCAAGTTGTAACTACTTATTACGAACTTTAACATTTTTTGGCACGGTTATAAATAGCTTCTCCGGCGTCTTTATCGTTGTATTTGTGCACCCTGGTACTGCACACCATTTATAACTCATTTTTTCCAGTAAATTACAGCCAGAAACTTTATTAAACTACATAAAACGACAAAACTCTCGATTTAACTTGCTCTCCAATATACAAACGTGTGACGTTACTCGAATAATTCGACGTGATATTGCTGAATCAAGCGTTTTGACAGCTTATTATAGTCACTATATTTTGTAATGCTTTTTTTTAAAACGAAATATTTATAAAATATGAAAATAAATATTATTTGTAGGGTTCTTATACACCAATATATAATATGAGACGGTTTTTAGAAACCAGTCAAATAGCCTATTCTGTCTATTATTTTTACTCGGATTATAGGCAACGAACATTTCCGATTACTTCCGAAAACTGCCGAACTTTTGTATCATGCCGCAGGACCAGCGGCTTTCGACATTCATGGGTGTGTGCTTTTGCGAACTTGTATGGACATCAAAATTAGTACACACAAATAAACAAATTTCCTGCCAGAGTCCGCGGCATGACTTGGGAATTAGGTATTTATAAAATATTTGGCATTTTTAAGTTATTATATTTTGTTTATTCATTTATTTACTATTAATTAAAGTCATCTAAAACGTACGAACGTTTTATTAAAATATCTGTGAATGGCAAGTAAAGCACTGCATTTCTGCCTACAAGGAGCGCACGCCCATGACAACATGTATCGTAATTGACGCACACCCTCAAACACCCCAATTAGAAAATTATGTTATAATCATAATACATACACTGAAATTTTAGTTTTACTTGTTTAAACGGTATTTTTTAAGACATTAACATCCTTTAAATGAGTTTCATTTTTCTGTTATGTGTACTGAATGCCGGAATTTATACAACGTGTAATTTAAAGGGTATATACATACCAAGCGCATGGCTTCTTTGGATGATAACAAACGATATGGCAAGGGTTTTGTAATCCTAAGTCTACGTGTGTAGAACTTATTACAAATTCCAATACACTGATATCAGAGACTATTTTTCAAATTATGAAGAACGTAAAGAATTATCGTGTTATTGGTAAGTGACGTGGAAAGTTATTGACCCTCGTAGTGCTGTGACACGTTTGTTATGATTGGTATTCAAGAAATATATGAAACCAATAATTTGGTATCAATTCTTTGAGTCAGTTATTTTGTGCTGAAACTGTGCATAGAGACTCTATACCAGATGTTGTCTTCAGCCCTTTTGGATAGATATGGGGTTTCCGTTACACGTTGTATAAATCTGCATTTAAAAAGTTACTATTTTAATTCACGGTCTATACTTAGTTTGTTTTTACTATACAGCGAAAGTGTAATTTATAATTTACGTAGATTTAATTGCTTTGAGATAAAAAATATATATATTAAAAACGATAAAAATGTATTCGGTAAATGATTCTGAACAAACTAATTTCAGGATGTGCATTAATTATGTTACATGTTGTATATGTATGTAATAGTAAAAAATTGGCCAAGTGCGAGTCAGACTCGCCCATGAAAGGTTCCGTAGTAATTACGCAGAATAACTAACTTTTTCATAGTGTTTGTATGAAATACAAAGTTATATGTGCGGTTTTCGTAAAGGTGTTATATCTTAAAAACTGATCTGATCTTGTTCAAACTAATTTTTGTTGAAATTTTTTATTAAGACAGAACATATATTATTTTTTAGATTTCTACTCCATTATTATAAAAATTAGAGGGTGAGGGACACATATTTTACCACTTTGGAAGCGTATATCTTTTAAACGATTCACTTAAAGATAAACTCATTTTACAACCTCAATTTCATTTTTAAAGACCTGTCTATAAATACCACACACGTATAGGTTTGATGAAAAAATATATTTTTAGTTTCAGTTCCATGTATGGGGAGCCTCCCTTAATTGTATATATATTTTTAATTTTTGTCTAAAAATTAGAAAGCAGTTTACTGAATTCATCTTTCTACCAAGTTTCACATCTGTAGTCTTAATAGTTTCGGAATAAAATGGCTGTGACATACGGATGGATAGACAGACAGACATGACGAAACTATAAGGATTCCGTTTTAGCCATTTAGCTACGGAACCCTAAAAAGGTGTAGAAAAAATCATTAGGCATCAATAATTCGTCAACATCGCTAACGATGAGAAAAGTTATGGCACTGGGTCTGCGTAGTGGATTCTGTAGACGGCCCATTTAATCTCCTAGTAAAAAAAAATTCAAACAGCCACAAAAGTCACTTTTCTTTTACATAAAACGTGCTTTTTTACGTTCCATGGTACGAAACCTTTCTTGTTGTTGACTGACTCGCAATCCACTAGTTTTATAGGATTCCGTAGCTGAATGGCAAAAACTGTAACCCTTATAAGGAGACGGGGATTTCTGGGCCATTTTGCAATAAGTTGAAATATAGTTTAAAAAAGTGTCATATTTTACGATTTCTAAATACAAAAAAAAATAACGTAGTTCACAATCTGGAAGACGAGAAATCTTACAAATAAGTTTTGAGTCACGAATAAAATGGGATATCGATTACTATAATCGATTAATGCTTATGAGTTTATACAATTGAACACAAAACTACTTGCACCAGATTATTGATTCAATCGAAGTAAATAAATAAATTACAATTAACATAATGTCAGTAGTTTAAAAAAATAAAATATCAACATATATAATTCTTAAAGTCGATTCTCGCTTACAAATCGATTTATTACTTGTGTTTGGTAACTATATTTTTAATCTGTGCTGACAATGACAGCTACAGAATACTTTTGACAGTTCTAGAATGTCAACAACAAGGATCTTCTACCCAAGGATCTTCTACCTACTAACTGGATTGCTTACGAATGATTCAAAGAATACAGAAAGTCTTTCTTAGCTGTTAAACAATAGAGTATAAACTTGCACGCATAAAACTGAAGGAACTATTCGTTCCGAGCGAGACAGTGCCGTGTGTGGACTGTGTCCCTTTCTTCTGTGTGTCAGATTAAAAAAAAATTATTTCAATGGTAATTTTTTCGTCCTGTCTGTTGTAGTAATAACACCTAGTTTTAAACTTCTTTGGAATTTTATCTTTAAAATGAATTGCCATTATTACTGTATACATATTAATGAAAATTAAAGTTATTTTACCATGCAATCACAAGATGTTTAAAACAAAAAAAAATGGAATTTGTAACAATTAGTAGTGATATATTATACTATACATGGCAATTACTACGTTGCTGTCTGACGTTTACTTGACATCTGTATGTTTGTAAATTTGCATTATACCTATTTAATTTTGTGAGTTTTCGTAATATTAAAGTGCAAGATACTGTAACCATGGTAAGAACGTGTTTTGTGGTTAATCGCAAGAGTGAAGGGTACCCCGGGTCTGGAATTTCCTTTTTTAAGTAAGTTTTGTGACTTTGTTTACAAATTGCATTTAGGGTGACTATGTTTTCATTGTAAAAGTGGATATTCTTCTCTTTATTCTTCTTATTTATTATTAAAGTGAAAACTTCTTTAGCGGCGTTGTGCACTTTTTTTGTAATGGGTAAAAAATGTTGAACTCGCGTCAGGACACGTGACCTGATCGAAAATTTGTAAGGCGGACGGAGAGTCTAAGAGATAAACTTTTTAATGTAATATAAATTGTCATGTTTGTGTACGACAGCGCAATAAATAAATATTGTATTCTACCACATAAATGATAGTACTTTTATATTGATAATTAAAGCAATTCGTGAATAATTATTCCCTAATCATTCCAAAATATCAAAAATGCACAACGTTAATATTCAAGTTTTCACTTCTGCCGGCACTCCCGGAGTGCAACCCGTCGTTTTTTTCTTTCTTCTCATTATTTATTATTTTTTGTTATTTTAAGCTTTCCTATAAATGATGATCGAGACCGGTGGCTCAGTGTTCTACACAGAAAAAGGTCAGAAACGGTTCCAAAATTTGTAGCCGCCATTTCAAGCCCGAAGAAATATTGCATTTCGAAACAAGATCAAATGATGCAATTCCATCCATTTTCTCTTAAGTAAGTTATCAATCTTTACAAATGACATGAAGATCACCGTTTTGAAATAGAATATGAGCGTAGCAAGATGAATTTTCATTTTGAATCTATCTTAACCATAAATACTAAAATGTTGTTCTCATCAATCTATTATTATTTTAGATACCTGTTAAAGCGAAACACTAAAGAAAAGAATATACAACCTGTACTGGGCACATGCAAAGATCTGGTAAGTGAAAGTTATGAAAGGAGTCAAATTAATAAGCATAAAAGTCGACATTTTAGTTGATTTATTTACTTTTGCTTAGCAAATTGATGGCAAAAATATTTTATATCATTTTGGCCAAAAACTCAGCTACGCAAACTTGCTTACAAGTGTAGTATATTATATTAATAATTACTTATAACTTAATTACTTAACGTTTATCCACTGCAGTTAGTTAATGTCGACAAATAATAATAATAATTCATAATTTAAAGATTATTTCCATACTTTTAACTAATAATAGTGTAATACATTTTTAGGGTTGTGTGTCAAGCCAATCTTGTAACAAACCTGCAGCTGCAACATATGAGGAACTAGAAAATATAGAACCAACCTAATAATAATAACCTTATAATTGTCATTCGATCTGCCTCCTTTATATTTAGAATTATGTTTGTTAATAATATTGATTTCTAACCTTAAATAGCACATGTGATGTTAGCCTGTAATTAATTGTTACACTTATAAATGTAATATGACTGTTTCATACAAATGTATAGTGTAAACAATTGTAGGTTAACCTAAATAAATATATACATAAATAAATTATATCTCTTCTGTTATTCTTTCTATTTATAATCATCGTTTTTCATGAAGGGTTTTAGTAGTTTTAATTATATATAAACACTAGTACTCACGCGGGGCTTCGCTCCCGTGGATTCTATCACGGTAAAAACATAACTCTCCTTTTTTGCAGTCGCGTAAAAAGTATCCTATAACCTTCCTCAAGCTTCAACCTACTTCCATACCAAATTTCATCCAAATCCACCCAGTATTTTCGAAGATTAGCGCGTTCAAGCAAACAAACAAACATACAAACTTTTCCGCTTTATAATATTAGTACAGATTGCATCATTTTATTTTTATTCTACTGGTTCTGACCGTACAAGTGTCGAATAAACGTAGATTACCAATTAATGCACGTTTATTTGGACGTCTATACCACTGCCTATCAAGGCCAAGCCTTCGAAGAATTGCCAGCTGGTGATTCTGTTATTAATTCTGTATCTGCAATAATTGTATTTGTATTACGGGTCTTAACCACTTTGAAAGTTTATAATTCAATGCAATAAAGTCTGCTTAACAAAACCAATTTTGCATTTAGCCCGCATAAGGAAGGGTTTATTATAGAAATTAGCGTGCTCAATATAAGTTCCTCAGATATATATTGAGAACTAGCTTTTCGCCCACGTGGAATTCTGTTATATCGCGCTACTGAGCAACTGTTCAAAAATCTGAGATAGAAAGAACCCTATATAGTTCCCAGGGTTTTAAACTATCTCCATGCCAAATTTTTTCGAAAGTGGCTCTGTGGTTTAACCGTGAAATCGTAACAGACCGACACAGACCTTTGTATTTATAATAGAATTTATTTCTTTCTTTCTATTTAATAGGTTGTTAAGAAAAAAACCGGCCAAGTACGAGTCGGACACGCGCATGAAGGGTATTTTTATAGGTAGGTAATGAATGGTACGAAACCATTACCTATAAAAAGCGCCAAAAAAATCACAACTTTTGTATGGGAGTCTCCCTTAAATATTTGTTTTAATTAATTTTTAGTATTTTTTGTTATAGCGGTAACAGAAATACATCATTTGTAAGGTTAATAATAAGTGTCTTAAAAATCTGCAAATATTGCATCAAATAAAATTGTCCTTACGTTTATCACGAATTGATATACACACTACTAGAAAGAGATAGCTAGGTCCTTCGAAGGTATACTCTTCGGAACGGATTTGAGCTTCGCGTCCGCATTCCAGTTTAGGTACAAGTTCCTTGCTTCTACCTTACAAGTTCCTTGGTCAACAATCACTCGGTTCGTAGTATCGTTTCCAAAGGCCTGAAGGATTAGAACACATAGTGTATTACATTCTCTTTGGATTAGAACTGCAGGAGAACACGAACGAAACTCAATATCTTATACATGAATATTTTAAATGAATGTTATGAAATGATATAATTATTCTTACTGAGACCTGGCTCACTCCACATATATTTGACCATGAATATATTGATGAACGTTATGTGGTGTTTAGATGTGATCGTAATCGCACTGCTACAAATAACAAGCCTTCCTTTTTTGCGGCAGAGTTCTTGTGGCAGTTCGTAAAACGTTGAATGCTGTGTCCGTATCGTATGCTATAAATCCTCATATTGAACACGTACTTCTGCAAATTCCATTTTGAGTGATTCCCGTTGTTTTATCGATAATTTCTTCGACCACTGCTTTCTTCCTAGGGACTTCTGATATTGCTAAACTTGTACGACCCTTGCTATCATACCGGACACGAATAATCTCGTTTTCTCGTCTGAATTTGGCTCGCTTATTTGGATTTTACAGTCTGCATATCGATTGGATATTGACACCATGGATCGCTGTGTTAATTGTGGTATAACGACTAGTCGCTGTAATACACTTGGCCAACGAGCTTTAGATGATGTAACGACACTGTCAGTAATTCGTCATTGGCGTGCAGCACAACCTGTAAGTACAAACTTGAAGTCACCTTTTTTAGCTACCCAGTGTCTACAATGCTGGTCTACAGGTTTCTTCTTATAATTTCAATAAACGTTATGCAGGAACTATAGTAACGCAACTTATAGAAGGCACATGGAGATTGTTTACATTTAAGATAAAACCTAACTACTGAAATATTTTACTGTAATCATGATTTGTTGACATTAAAATTTTTCTCATCTTTCAGATAAACAGCAGTGACTATGTTTGCCAAGCTTGTTGGGATTTGGCTCCAGAATCATCTGTTGATGAAGCACAACAACTTGGCCACCGTAGTGTTTGTCTTCGATGTGGTCGTTCTCTTGCATCTACTTAACACGAGTTTTTTAGATAATAATTGAAGATGAATAAAAGATAACTATTATTCAAAAAGTTGTTTTTTTTTTAAACTTCATCTCCCTGGGGTGTCTCCAAATTATTTGTGAGTTTCCTAATGTCCTCCCACTCAATACAACACAATGAATACTTATAGTAAACAACTGTCTATTTTAACAAAATAGCAATCATATTAAAAAAATCAGCTCAGCCAAATCAGCCAATTAATTGCATAACCTCACACTTACAAAACCTCCTATAACTCTGCTCTCAGATTGCCAAAATTCGCCGAATTTTCAATGATGCTTTGGTAATATATAAGCTGTTAATCGACACTAATTTCATCTTTTTACACCTTGGCCCAAGAATGTATGAAAGCGTTTTCGTCTCCTTTGTCATATCTATTTGTCTATCTCAATCCGCCCGTATGTCACAAACATTTAAAAAAACATAGTTAATTTGCGTTGCTACTACAAAATCCTTCATGGGCGAGACCGACTCGCCTTGGCCAATTTTTCATCTTAGTTTAGAGCAACATTTGAGGATAATGGGTAAGTACCTAAGTTTGCATGGAGTCTTTTCATCAAGCCAAGAGGGTAGGACTTAATCTAGTCGGCCATTAATTTAGTGACTTCTGCGCGCCCGAGGTGCTAACGGCTTTGATTAATCGAATTCAATAGCAGTCATTCCTTTTAAAACATTTTAGTTTTACTGGAACTTGCAATTTTTCTAAATAAAGCAAAAATAGTCACATAATATGTTGTCAATTCCTGTGACCCAAAGGCTGGTTTTTGTTTTGTCCTAAGGCTAAGCCATTGCCATTCACTGTAGCGCTGAGGAGGGTTTTTTGTTTATTTACGTTTAAGTAGTTTATAAAATATATGTTGAAGTAAAAATAATAACATATCTACAAATGTAGAAGTCTGAAGATATTTGAAAATCAATGACACTTAAACGACTGAATAGATCTGCATGAAACTACACGCGACGAACATGACATAGATAAGTAGTTGCACCATGATTTTTGCAATTGTTTCATTGCAATGTATAATATTATATACAGAAATTAACCCAGAAATATTACCGGACACTGATGAAACACGCTATAATAATCCTTTGATTTTTATTTTTGTGTTTAGGCAATATAAGAGGAATACCTAACATTTAGCGCTTTTAAAAAGGTTAAATATTTAATTATATCAGTTAAATTTTTATCAAACTTAACAGGCATATAGATATTTTAAATATTGCAATAACAAACTATGCTTTTCCCTTCATTATTACACTATAAGGCTGGTTAATGGTCATGCATGCCCGCTACCATGAAATATACATGAGTACCACACAAGTACAAAACATATTAAAAATCTGTAAATATTTTTAAGGATTTCATTAATTATTGCCTAGATAAGGCCTTTAGTTAGCCACCTTTTATTCCACTTTTCAATATGGCAAAATAGTACTCTACTCAACTCTACCGGTGCTGTTGAGTGTCTATCTGATCTGTACAACCCTGTATCTGGCTAACACGATACCACTGGCAAGACTCATGTCAGATTTTCGGGCTTCTATATAACCTTCTATATAACGTCTGTCAAACATGACAGCCGAGTCCAATGGCTACACGTGTTATCCTTCTCCCGTAAGTAACAAAAAAAACTACTACATCGATGTGTAATTCGTTAATAGATGCGGCCGAGGCAGATTGTGGCTGATGACCGCAATATATGTATTATGTACGTCAGCGCTCTAAATAGCTGAATTTCATTCAAAATAGCCGCAACTCCCGACTCCATTAGATTTCCAAGTTTAAACCGCGTTATGGAAACAGAGTTCTGGAAGCCCCTTACACCGTGGCCGACTTTAACTTAGCTTGATATTTATGTCGAATCGAAATGTCTCCCGGTGTTGCTGGACATTGATTTATCATAACTATATATGCTTAGATATTGAAGCGTGAATAACCTAATGGCTAAGGTGTTGGAGTTGTGATCGAGAGGTTGCGGGTTTGAGCCCCACCCAATACACTATTGCCGTGGCTCCACTCCAGGCTCAAGCATATTTATCGTAGTTGGAGGGGTTACCAAGATTGCTAGTTATGTCAATTCTACCCACAATGCTAGTTCTCTTTTAAGAAAAAAAAATTGTAGAGTTGGAATTTTCTAAACTTAGAAAGTGATTAGATTCCAAGATCCTAATGATATACACAATAACTTATTTTATAATATGAACAAATAAAAATCGGCAGGACATCAATGAGGGGGGAGCCTCATTGAAAAAGACCTTCAATGGACCATTGCTCAAATATATTAATGTGCCTTAATTTAATTAATTCTTAAGATTTTATTGTAAATATATTTTGCACTATTTCTGAAATAATCAATTTATATATTTATATTGCAAATTTATAATTTATTAACTTAATCAACACTTAAATAAAAACCTTAAACTACATATATCTAAAAATAAACTAAAATATGGCGTCCAGAAATTCGTGCGCATCGCTGTCCACTGATAATGTGCCCAAAAGACTGGCGGCATTGCCACGCTGTATGGCAATGCTTAACGGGTAAAAGGTCCATGGTAAAAGCCAGCCTTTTGGTCATGCGAAGTGTCAACTAGGCGCCTGAATAGTTCTTTAAATAATTTGTGAGCACTCGGACCCCACGATCCCAGGGTCTCCACCCCAAACGGCTCGAAAATATAACCTCCAACAAGGTTATTATATTTCCGCCGCTTGAGGTTCTCAGCGGCTGCAGCGGCAGCGCCAACACAGCAAGACGAGCTAGGAAGATAGATAGATAGAATATACTTTATTGTACACCAAAAATTGGAACACACTTACATAACCTTATTTCTATAACTTTGGTTACAATGGCGGTCTTATCGCTGAGAGCGATATCTTCCAGACAACCTTTGGAAGGACTTTAAAAACTTTAATTGAATTGGGGAGGGCTAAATTAGTGTACTACAAATACTCATAACGAAAAGAAAAACTAATTGAAATCAGGGACCATTCTGGTTACCCATTGAAAGGGTTTTCGACAGGGTTTTTCTAAGCGGTTAATCAAAAACCCATAAGATATAGGTAACCCTTTTGAATGGCTTAAAGGACCATTTTGGTTATTTATAGGAAGGGTTTTCGATAGGGTTTTTTTAAGCAGTTAATCTAAAACCCATATGATGTAGGTAACCTTTTAAATGGCTTAATGGACCATTTTGGTTATTCAAAAACCCATACGACATGGGTAACACTTTTGAACAGCTAAATTAAGTCGTTCAAAAGGGTTCCTTACACTTTCAACTCTTTTGAAAACGATAACAGCGTAACATTCCAACTCGAAGCAATGTAATATGATATCTCGATGGTAGGCATACGCTTTAAAATGGCATAGCACGCGTTAAGCGTAAGCGCTGGCGGGGCTCCTTTGGGGTTACTTACCGAGAGCCTTGCAAACAGGGATCTATGATATGATCATTATTGCATGTAGTAGGTATAGTTCTTTTTAGCTTTGCTAGGCGGATATCGAAATTACTTATTATTATGATTTTTTCATGTCTGTATCTACTTGTTTACTACTTTATTGTCATTTTTGTTGTTTAAGTTTCTGAAGCAGGACGTCTTTTGCGATATTATTTTTATTATTTTGAATTTTGAACAATTAATATTGAAGAAATGCTAAAAACGAAACGAGACGCTTTATATCGCTATTATTTAGGTATATGATGCATCAAATAATACAAGTAAAGGTACTTTATGTGGAAATTTCTTAAAGGTAGGTAAGGTTACATTCTAATATTTAGTTATCCTGACAACTTACTTATTTAAATGTTAAACCTTACAATAGGTAGCTACTTATGTTACGTAATTCATCAATCTAAATTCAAAAGAGCAATAGGTATATGGTAGACTTATCAATAAGAAAGGCAATATAATGATAATGTAGCTATAAGTTCGAAATTCGAAACGAACATTCAGATAATGGTTTTTAGTAGGTACCTAGTAGTAGTTTAGTAAATTGGCAAGAATGTGGGTTATAGTTACACCGTACAATGAGCAGCGATGTAAGTAGGTATAAACCTATCACTTGATTATTGATTGATTGATCATTAATTTGTGATTTGTGTCACAGATAGAATATTGGTCACTAAACGTAAAATTTGCAAAAATTTTAATATTATTGTTTTAGTTTAATAAAATCCCTTTTAATTGTTAAAAATATTGCAAAATTGACGTAGAGAATCGCTAATTCTCGACAAAAAAAAGAAAAATTGGCCAAGTGCGAGTCGGACTCGCCCATGAAGGGTTCCGTAGTAACTATAATAAATATAACATACTTAATATATTTATTGGCAAAAAAAAACCTTACAAATTTCTTAAAACTAGCTTATTTACAATTTTTACAACTACGCCAAATAACTTTGTTTTTCATAGAATTTGTATGAATTACAAAGTTATATTTGCGGTTTTTGAAAATATACTGTATCTCTAAAGCTGCTGACTCGATCTCGTTCAAACCAATTTTGGTTGAAAGTTTACATTAAGATCTACAACATGTTTTTTTTAGACACACATTTTACCACTTTGGAAGCGTATATCTTTTAAACGATTAACTTTATGAAAAAGTCATTTTAGAAACCATAATGTAATTTTTAAAGACCTGTCTATAAATACCACACAAGTATAGGTTTCATGAAAAAAAAATTTTCAGTTTCAGTTCCATGTATGGAGAGCCCCCTTTATTTTAAATATTTTTTAAATTTTCTCTTAAAATCGGAAAGCGGTTCACAGAATACATCTATCTACCAAGTTTTACATGTATAGTCCTAATAGTTTCGGAATAAAATGGCTGTGACATACGGACGGACGGACAGACAGACAGACGGACAGACATGTCGAAACTATAAGAGTTCCGTTTTTTGCCATTCGGCTACGGAACCCTAAAAAGTAAAGTAATAACATTTCTTTTCGTACATTAAACGCACCGGCAAGAACCTACGCGGCAAATAAGTTGAACCAAAATGGCCGTCGTTGCTATAGTTACGCGCAGTCCCCCGCTATATATACAGGGTGGGCAAAAAATCGCGTCTGCCGTAAAATGGACGCAATGCGCGCAACGTTTGCACTAACAAACACTCATTTTGATAATAAAGTTTTATCATTTGGACGTGCTGCTCAATCGTGTAACTTACCATGGTGATTTGGCATCTGTAACTAAAGAAATAACAACGCATTTGACAGATGCCGCCAAAACAACATGGCCGCCACAAACTGTCAACATCGACCCGCCCTATTTATAAAAAAAAATTACCAAAAAAATTAAACCGGCTCCCAAAAACACTGCAATTTAAAAAATAACTTTGATTTCGAGAGTCGGTTTAATTTTTTGGTAAAAAGTTTTTATTTCATACTTTTTAGTTGGTCGATTTTTAATTTACCTAGTTACAAGAGCCTAAATGTCAACTACTTATATTCATTTACAAAATTTTGCTTTTCCCAATGTTGGGCCGTTAATATTGTTGAGGAGTTCTCCTGACTCCTGGTGCTTCACCATTAGCTTCACTTCACCATATGCATTGTGACGAGCATATTGTGCTTAATAACCACATTCAAGTAATCGAAGCGGAACACATGAAATACTTATTATTCCTACTTATATATTGAGTAGTTCCGTGGTGTGTTTGTGGTCTTTATCATCAGGTCCACTTCACAAATGGTGCTTTTTGAATGCAACTACACAAGTTACTATAAAAAATACTCAAATCCCTATAGGTGTGCCTATAATGTTTGAAGAGTTCCCTCGATTTCTCCAGGATCCCATCATCAGATCCTGACTTGGTGACAATGGGACCAGTTTCGAAGTATACCTTTTCAAACAAAAAAAGAATTTTCCAAATCGGTTCAGCCGTCTTCGAGTAATCGGTGATCATTATAAATATATATATATATACGCGTCGAATTGATAACCTCCTCCTTTTTTTCGTCGGTTGAAAAGGCCCTTTGTATTCAAACGAATGTCTCAAATTGATGTTATTTCAAGTTACACAAATATCAACTTTATTTTAATGGAGATTAAGTTGATTTTAGAGTGACTAGCACTATTAAAAAAGTTATAGAAATGTCTGACATTGTAGCGTAAATTGAACTTTATTGTGTAGGAATTAAAGTTATTTTTTTATAAACTCATATTTGTTTAAATTTTTGGCAAATAAATCGCGAATGTATATGTATGTATTCTCTTTGTTATTGTTGTCATTATGAAGCAATTTTATATTTAGTTTCCGTAATTTTAGTTCTCTAGTTATCTTTTAACGTAGTTATCGTTTTTAGGGTTCCGTAGCCGAATGGCAAAAAACGGAACCCTTATAGTTTCGACATGTCCGTCCGTCTGTCTGTCTGTCCGTCCGTCCGTATGTCACAGCCATTTTATTCCGAGACTATTAGGACTATACATGCAAAACTTGGTAGGTAGATGTATTCTGTGAACCGCTTTCCGATTTTAAGAGAAAATTTAAAAAATATTTAAAATGAAGGGGACTCCATACATGGAACTGAAACGGAAAATATTTTCTTTCATGAAACCTATACGTGTGGTATCTATAGACAGGTCTTTAAAATGACATTAAGGTTTCTAAAATGACTTTTTCATAAAGTTAATCGTTTAAAAGATATACGCTTCCAAAGTGGTAAAATGTGTGTGTCCCCCCCCCCTCTAACTTCTATAATAATGAAGTGAAAAATCTAAAAAAAACCATATGTTGTAGATCTTAATGTAAACTTTCAACCAAAATTAGTTTAAACGAGATCGAGTCAGCAGTTTTTGAGATACAGTATATTTTCTAAAACCGCAAATATAAGTTTGTAATTCATACAAATACTATGAAAAACTAAGTTATTTGGCATAGTTGTAAAAATTGTAAATAATCTAATTTTAAGAAATTTGTAAGGTTTTTTGTTTTTTTTTTTCTTATAAATATATTAAGTATTTTATATTTATTATAGTTACTACGCATTACGGAACCCTTCATGGGCGAGTCCGACTCGCCCTTGGCTAATTTTGTATTTTTTTTTTTTGTTAATTTTTTACTCGAATGTATACTGACGTAGGTATTTACAACGCGTTAAAAAACATTATTTGCCTTACTTTACAGGACATCAGTCTACATCTATATGTAGGTAATTGTTGTCTTGTATGACTCATACAAGACAACACATGTCGCAAATGCGGGAGTTCAGGACACACACCTTAATATGAGAGTATCTAAAATCTAAATATTATAGGTAACACGTGTTTCGTCTACATGTCTGCAATGTCTAGTGTAATAAAGTCAGTGCGCTAGCGATGGTGTGTGTGGTGCTCCATCCACCACCTACTTAGCACAAGTCTATTGAATAACCATAATAATATGGTAACCCGAAGAAAACCCTTACCTATACTTTATAGGTTATCTTAATGTAGGGTTTTAGGTATAGAACCCATTCAATGGGTTATCATAATGTAGGTGTAACCCTTTCACTGGGGTTCTTGTATAAAACCCATTCAATGGGTTATCCATATTGAAGAGATAACCCTTTTAATGGGTTCAAGCCTAAAACCCATTCATAGAGTTACATCACGATAAAGGTAACTTTATAAATGGCTTACCCTTTCAAAGACTTAACTCTTAATCGGGGTTGTACGGTCCCTGATTGAAATATATAAGTATATATATATATATATACATATATATATATAAATACAATACATAATTATATAAAATATATAAATGTAATGTGTTCTTTAACATCGTGTGGAGAAAAACAAAGAAATAATCATAAATTTGAAAGAAAATGATTGGCAACCGAGCTTTTAAAAGCAGCGAGTGACTGTGCTTGACTTACTGACACCGGCAATGCATTCCACAACCGAAGAGCCTGCACCGTAAAAGAATGGTCGTAAAATTTAGTGGAATGTGTAGGCATCAAAAGTCTCAAATTCTCCGATGATCTCAAATCTCTACCATGTGTGTCATGAAGGAACTTAAATCGTTCTTTGAGATAAAAGGGAGTCGTTGGATTGAAAAGAACACTGTAGAGTAATGATAAAATATGTGTATTCCGGCGAAGGCGGATAGGCAGCCACTTTACTTTAATGCGAAACTCAGAAACATGATCATACTTGCGCAAACCAAATATGAATCTGATACAAAAATTTTGGAGTCGCTTAAGCTTATCTAACTGCACTTCAGTGAGATCTGGATAACTTGCATCAGCATAGTCGAGGATAGGGAGAAGAAGAGATTGGACAAGCGCAGTTTTAGTGGCAGTCGGCAGGGAATTGCGCAATCTGCATAAAGACCCCGCAGAGGCAAACATTTTGCGGCTCACTTCCTGCAACTGGGAACCCCAAGACAAATCCTTATCAATATAAATACCAAGGTCTCTTACTGAGTCACAGTAAAGTATAACAGCTCCATCAAAAACGATTTGGGGAAGGGTCGTCCAGTCAATTTTGGAACGTAGCCTAGGGCTGCCAACAATAATGACTTGAGTCTTCGCAGGATTAACCCTCAAACCATGATTCAAACTCCAGTCAGAAATACGCGCTAAGACTTTATTCACTACTTTCTTCACCGCCTCAGACAATTCCTCAACGGGAGCTTGTGAATAAATTTGCAGATCATCAGCATAAAGGTGGTAGGATGAGAGAAGTTCATTAGAAATTGAATTTATAAATATGGCGAAAAGAAGAGGAGAGAGAACGCCCCCCTGCGGTACGCCAGCAGTAGTATTGCACCATGAAGACAATGAACCTTCAATGCAAATACGTTGTCGGCGGACACACAGGTAACTACGAAACCAATCAATAGCTGTTGGAGATATGTTAAGAGAGCACAGTATTCCGAGCAAGACATCAAAATCAACAGTGTTAAAAGCATTACTGAAATCAAGTAAGGAAAGGATGGGATGGATGGGATGGGAAGATGGGATGGTGCAAGAGTATCGACACAAGTTGCAGGAGTCTACAACATGATCAAAAGTTTGCGAATAGTAAAGCAGGCCTAGTGGCCTGCATCACAATCCGACGCCACTATTGCGTCACTCATACTATCATATCGACGCGACGTAAAGACCACGACCTCTCTGTAAAGACTGTAGCGCAAAAAAAGAAAAATAATAATTATCCTCGTAATTTTCTAAAGAAGAGCAGCGAATAACATTATCCATTTCCATCCATCCATTATCGTATAGTTGCTTAGATATAAGTATGGCCATTTATTTAGGTTTTCATCTAAATATATATAACTCAAAGGTGACTGACTGATTGACTGACTGACATAGTGATCTATCAACGCACAGCCCAAACCACTGGACGGATCGGGCTGAAATTTGGCATGCAGGTAGATGTTATGACGTAGGCATCCGCTAAGAAAGGATTTTGCGAAATTCCACGGGATCGGGATTTACACGAGAAAAACTTTCTACGCGGGCGAAGCCGCTGGCACAAGCTAGTTATACATAGTTTGTTTTTTTTTTTGTAATATTTATTATTTTTCAATATTGTATATATCTATCTTAAGTATTTTACTTTGTTTGTACCTATTTTATTTTCCTATCTTCTGTGTTGGTTACGTACCTATATTTGAATAAATTAATAAGAAATAAATACCCATGTTTAAAGACTTCCATGCCTAATATAAAAGGGCGCACTTAAAACTGTAAATGAAAAAAGTTAAATGAAACAGAATAATTCGTGAACTATTTTAATTTCAGTGAACATTCCGCTTTAAACCGTCGCGCGTCGTTGTGTTTTACATCGATCCTTGGTAATACCGACACAATAGCTGTACATTGTATCCTTTTAAAATGTGCGCTTCATTCATCGCAAGTAATTTTCACAGCACAATGAACTGAATGCTTAAATTCATCCTTTCGTTATTCTTACTCTGAAATACAGGCTCTGCTTTCCATTTAATGCTTTATAACACTGAAGAGTATTTCGAGATACTAATTAAAATTCTCTTATTGTTTCCGCGTGAACTGTTCAAGAATGGCTCTTACATTGGTGAAAAGATTACGGTCAGCAGAGAAGTTACACTCAAGTACCTTACTTA
The DNA here is from genome assembly GCA_943138885.2 of Tholera decimalis. Lineage (NCBI taxonomy): Eukaryota > Metazoa > Arthropoda > Insecta > Lepidoptera > Noctuidae > Tholera > Tholera decimalis. The sequence goes on from OW964569.2 coordinate 25,458,553, forward strand.
TGACGCTCTTTCAATGCTTCAAGCGTTAATTAAATTACAAACCTCTATTAATAGCTTTTTATGAAACTGTCAATTTATACTACCTACTCTTCTTCTATAACCTTTTTATTTTATTATTAGAGACAAAAAACAGTTAAATCTCAAGATGATACATAAGTATTCCTAAGATATTATAGGTAAGTACTTCAACATATAACCCACACTACTGTACACTGATTAATCAAATACATACTCGTATATGATGGAAAATGGGAGCGGATAAAAAAATCAATTTGTATGAAATAGGTTCATTGGAATTTTGATGCAATTATGCTGCGATAATTCACTTAAATTATCAACGTAGTTTATGTATTACAGACTAGACTCCACTCTAAATGGCTTCACCAGTCCCTGACAAGCAAACACTAAAGCTATTCCCCTAAGCTGTAACTTCCTTCATTACAAGTATGTAGAAGGCGACGGCTTCATAAATATCTTAGCATTCATCATACTCAGTTTAACTGAGTTTAAACTTGGTGTAACAATTTTAAATTGCGCGCGAACCCACACCCACCTCGCCTGAATAATTCAATGAGCGTGGTATCTGTAAACAAATCTAATCAAAACTCCTATCAAAATCGCTTTATATGTATTCGCTGACGATAAAGTGATTCATCAAGTTCTTGTTCCTTAGTAACAATGTTTCCATGTTTTAACTAGGTGGTCGACTGTTTAAGCAGTGTTTACATAGTTTTCACGAATTAATAAGGAAGAGAGATTAATTTGGGAGTCATCATCTTTTTATTTATTTATGGCTTGCGTTTGACCACCATCTCACCTGATGGTAAGTGATGATGTGGTCGAAGATGGAGCACGCTTACCTAAAAGTAACCTATTCACTCTTGACTTAAAGACCCCTAGGTTATAGCTATCGGGAAACACAGTCTTCGGCAGGGAATTCCACTCCTTAGGCGTACGCACAATGAAGGTATTCCCAAATTCAAATTTCAATTTCAAATTCAAATTTCATTTATTTGCTAATATGGGTTATGGGTATAAAGTTGTTAAAAGAAATAGAGTACAGTTCAACCATAATACGCCTTGCGGCATGCAAATCTCAAGCAATTACAACATAGTTACATTAATACAAAAATTATTAATTGTAAAACATTAGAAAGTAATAAAAAAAACAATAATAAATATAATGTCAATTAAAGAATTAAAATGTCCTAAAGTATTAAACGAGAATGTCAAGATATATGTATTATTTGTTGATAAATATTAAAGTAATATATAACAATATCAATATTTAAATTTATGTAATGTTATCATATCACGCCAACAGCATTATTTATGGGATTAACATATGTCCTTACATCCTCTCTTAAGTAGTCCTGAACAGTATAATAGCATTTACAAAGCAAGAATCTTTTTAATTTCTTTTTGAACACATCGATGGATGAAGTTTCTACTATAGACTTCGGTAAGTAGTTGCGTTTAGTGCGTATAGGTGGGATATCCACCGTGTAACGATGGCGCATCGCCGTTTGTCTTGTAGTCCGATGATGGAACGGGCTTGGCGGAATTAGATTGTGTTATTCCATCGCTCACTCCCCGAAATGTAACCGATAGAAAACCAATAGACTTGCAACTCGTCGTCGATGTTAAAGGCTCTGCAGCTTTGACTCGACCAGTGCATCGTTGCCAATGAGTCTCTTGGCTCGTTTCTCGATAGACTCAAGCGCGTCCAGTTGGTATTTGGCAGATCCATTTCAAAGATGAGAGTAGTACTCCATACACGTCAGAACTTGGGCTTGGTACAGATTGAGCAGCTGTTCCGGTGTGAAGTACCGTCTCACCTTTGCTAGGATTCCCAACTTTTTTGCTGCTACTTGAGCCTTAGCCTCGATAAACCGACCAAAATTGAGGGTGAAAGTTAAATCATCTATTTTAACGGTAGTTAGGTTCCCTAGAATCTTCCATTAAAATAAATGTTTTTTTTTAAAGAGAAGTAGCAATGTGGATAGAATTCACATTACTCTACACAATAATCTTGTTAACCCCTTCAACTAACGGGTTGGGTTCACGGCAATAATGTAATGGGTGGGGTTCGAATCCACGACCTCTCAATCACAAGTCCGACACCTTAGCCACTAAGCTATTAAAGCTTAACTTTATATAAAATGATGACTTAATATTTATACTACTTACATATAGGCAGGTAGCAAATTAAGTTAAATCTAAGTTAAACTGGATGCAATAAAAAATATAATATATTACCGATAGGTACCATCATGATCCAGGCGTATCTTTCTCAAAAAAAAGGTGTATCTTTCTCACAACGTTATCATGCATTCGGATTCGAACTAATACGGCCCAAATCGCATACAGTACAACCAACTGCTAGCATAATGCAGATTTAAATTACACACTCCACCTTTATCCTTTTGGAAAATATAAGTAGAAACAATGTTACGTTGGAGAGTTATCTGTAAACATAATCCTTCATTTCACTTCATCAATGTCTGCCGACATAATTAAAAGTAATAAACGACGTGAAGAGACAAAATACAAAACACCAGGCGAAGGCTGTTCTTAATGGGAGTCATGTGTATCAAATTAATAAAACACCCACTTGAAAAAGCGCTCCGGATGCCTACCGTCAATTTAGCAAAAAATAATTTGACTACGAAATTAATTTGAGTAAACACGCTTCGAAGGTATATACGTTGGGAATGAAATTACTGCTATTTAGTGGGTAGGAAACATTTAATATTCTGTTTTGTATAGTTCGGTTCTGTTGAAACGTGAAATGTATGTGAAAATGTCGTCGTTAGTATTGTGTACTCGTTCAGTTAAAATGTTATGTTAATTATTTTAAAATAATGTTGAGTTATTAAAGAAAATAAATGACAAATCACCATTCCCAGGAGCGGCTACGTTGACATTATTATCTTATCTTTGAAATATGTGAATGAAAAGTTTGGTATCCAGAAAATATTTATTAGCTCATAAATTATGGAAACCCAGTATAAGTACCTATGTACAGTCGCCAGCACATCAAGCTATCCGAATTTGTCAAATTTACCCAATTGAGTTTGAAACTTCTCATGTTGTAATAAAGTTGTAAATCTATTAAATTATTTTGACAGATTGGAGTAGGTTGATGTGCCGGCCACTGTACATGTCGACACAAAAGACGGTAACCCGTTTTTAGTGAGTTGGGAGAAATATTCAAAACGCGCCTATACTTTTGAGGAAAAGACTAGGTAGTGTGGGACTGGAGCACCTCTAAAAAGTCCACTCCGGAATCTCCTCTCTGCAACGCCCGTTACTGCATATATCTGGTACCTGGAAGTAACCTATTCACTCTTTATCAGCTAACCCATTAAAGTTAAGTAACGTGTAGCAGAAAGTGCACTTTTGGCACATAGGTAAGTGTAGAAGTAGTGCCAGGCTACTTCTAACCTTCCGGCCTGGGAATCAAAACCCAATACCCTGAAATCAGCTGTTGCACTTACTTATTAACATTAAACTTACTTACATAATGGCGCAATTTCATTAGTCGATAGGGCCCGCATTCCGAGTGCGAGAGATTTCTGAAACACGTGCCACAAGGCCCGCATTCGGGGAACCGTTTTCATTAGTCGTTAGGGCCCGCATGCCAGGTGCGAGAGATTTCTGGAACGCGTGCCTCAGGGCCCGCATTCGGGGAACCGTTTTCATTAGTCGATAGGGTCCGCGTGCGGGGTGTAGGAGAACCTCCATGTTCGTCGCCAGTTATTAACAAGAGTGCCACTGAAACAGACGTTCTTGCCATGGATTGTTATGTGGAGCAATGTTGACTGTCTGTGTCTTATTGAAGAAGAAACTATTAGCCTCACTGAAGAAAAAGAAAAAAATTTTGGATGCGAAATTTACTAAAATATAGAGAGGCATGGCACGTCAGAAACATTGTGTAAAGAGTTACAATTGGATTTGGAGTGTGATGTAGAAGATCATGATAATTTTTTCAGATTATCTAATGACTTATTTGAAGATTTATTTAATAAAATAGAAACACGAATTCAGAAAAAAGACACTCCATTTCGTGAGGCATTATCTCCAACAATAAAACTTGAGGTCACATTACATGCATCGGCAGTTGTAAACCACGAAACCTTTGGTTTTATATACGGAATCCTGGCTAGCACCTGATCGACTACTTGCTGCAATCCTTTTTAATTCTTGATAGTAGGATGATCTGAGTTTTTTTTTTGGTAGTCTTTATTTGAGATGCCTGTAATATTTAGCCTTTCCGCAATTTGTTTGTACGCACTTTCTCTTGCATCTGGGTTTCTATACAACGTACTAGTCACATTCCATAAACAATCGTAATCTTGATAGATTTCCACAAGTTTTAACATTTGCGAATCCGTAAAGCGATCAGCCATTTTGCGCAGCGTCTTTCTAATCCAACAAGCAAGAAAAGTATTTGACTCACGACCCCCAACTGTATAACGACCGATGAATTTCATTGGTCGATATCACGATCGGTATAAAGCAAGCGGGGAATCCTTGCAGACGGTGTAACGAACACGTATCGACTTGTAACTTTCATTGGTTGTTATCTCGCCTGCGGGGACTCCCCGTATGCTGTATACCGAACGAGTTAACGACCAATGAAATTGCGCCATAACATGACATAACATCCGAATGGTCTACTCTTTGTGAGAGGGATGGCGCATTTTCATTAGTCGATAGGGCCCGCATTCCGAGTGCGAGAGATTTCTGGAACGCGTGCCACAAGGCCCGCATTCGGGAAACCGTTTTCATTAGTCGATAGGGCCCGCATGCCAGGTGCGAGAGATTTCTGGAACGCGTGCCACAGGGCCCGCATTCGGGGAACCGTTTTCATTAGTCGATAGGGTCCGCGTGCGGGGTGTAGGAGAACCTCCATGTTCGTCGCCAGTTATTAACAAGAGTGGCACTGAAACAGATGTTCTTGCCATGGATCAACAATTAATGTTATGTGGAGCAATGTTGACTGTATGTATGTGTCTTATTGAAGAAGAAACTATTAGCCTCACTGAAGAAAAAGAAAAAGATTTTGGGTGCGAAATTTACTAAAAAATAGAAAGAGGCATGGCACGTTAGAAACATTGTGTAAAGAGTTACAATTGGATTTGGAGTGTTATGTAGAAGATCATGATATGTTTTTCAGAGTATCTAATGACTTATTTGAAGATTTATTAAATAAAATAGAAACACGAATTCAGAAAAAAGACACTCCATTTCGTGAGGCATTATCTCCAACATTAAAATCGGCAGTTGTAAACCACGAAACCTTTGGTTTTATATACGGAATCCTGGCTAGCACCTGATCGACTACTTGCTTCAATCTTTTTTAATTCTTGATAGTAGGATGATCTAAGATTTTTTTTTTTATTTCTTTATTTGAGATGCCTATAATATTTAGCCTTTCCGCAATTTGTTTGTACGCACTTTCTCTTGCATCTGGGTTTCTATACAACGTACTAGTCACATTCCATAAACAATCGTAATCTTGATAGATTTCCACAAGTTTTAACATTTGCGAATCCGTAAAGCGATCAGCCATTTTGCGCAGCCTCTTTCTAATCCAACAAGCAATCACGAATGAAGTTGAATAATGAAAAAGTATTTGACTCACGACCCGCAAGCTGTATATCGACCGATGAATTTCATTGGTCGATATCACGATCGGTATAAAGCAAGCGGGGAATCTTTGCAGACGGTATAACGAACACGTATCGACTTGTAACTTTCATTGGTTGTTATCTCGCCTGCGGGGACTCCCCGTATGCTGTATACCGAACGAGTTAACGACCAATGAAATTGCGCCAGGATGCATTCAATCCACCGCGCGGGTACAATACGGGTTGGTAGATCGAGTCATTTGTTTTTTTTTTTAATATTTTTATTGAAGGTAGGCTCGCTTTTGACTAACATCTCACCTGATGGTAGGCGATGATGTAGTGGAAGACGAAGCATGCTTGACTATGCCCCCAATTTTTACGTCTAAGGTTTTCTTCACCGAGAGTAGTGGTAATGATAAAACTCATGATTGGAACTCACGACCTACAACATGCAAGTTGTGCTGGTAAGCACTGGGTCACCACCGAATCATTAAACAAACTTGACTTAAAATAATCTTCTATGCAGCACTTCCTAGGCCAGCACAATATCTAAAGTCTAAACCAACATTTACGTATCAGTCAAGATGAAAAATAAACAACAATATTGGAATGGAGATTTATTATTAATTCAAAGTCTTCAGGGTCGGCAATCTGTGACTGACAGGGCCTTGAATTTTTTAACAAAAGTTTAGTACTGTCACGCCACCACATTTATCAAAGATGGTCTTTAAAATTCTTTACCTACTATGGATAAAAACTACAGCTTACAAGGTTATTTAAATAATTGAATGATCTGCATCGGTCTCATCATACATAGAATACTACTTAAAATGAATTCTTGTTTGAATTGACTATTATTTTGTTACCTGGGGGAAACCTTCAAAAGGCGCCTGAACTTTTGAGGAAGAAAACCAGTATGGGATGCGAAGTATGGGATTTCTACCTCACTAAAACCACCCTGTCGATCACCATCAACACAGAAAAGGCCCTGTTAACTCTTAAAACACCTCTTCGGAGCCCCCTCTATGCTGTGTGTGTCTATTAGGGTTCATCCCTGGGGCGACTGCGCTTGAATTGACCTAATAAGCATTAACAACTCTGGGTTGCGAATGTTCTATCGAGATACTGCGGACCCGGAACGATATTATTTTATAAACAATTCTGTAAATATTTTGTGATTATTCACAGTTTTTCACTATGCCCCGAGACTTCTATAAACATCTAAAGGAAAATCTACGTTAAACCCTTCATGTTTTCACAAAGTTCCAAAAAAAATCTAAAATAACATTATCAAAAAAATGCTTTACCTACAGTAACTACCAATTTTTATAAAATACATATTCTTTTTCTATTTAATAAAAATTAAAAATAATTTGAATCGATTCCGTTCATTCACGATTACTTTAGATTTATATTTTAAAACTAAGTTAGGGGAACCATAGTGTTTGTACATATTTAGATATACATATTTTATGGATTATAGCTTTCGTTTACATAGCTTTCAGTTTTTATATGTATCTTTATTATCATTAAGAAAGTCACTTGTTGTTGCTACTAGTAGTCACTGCAAATGTCCTAAGTCTTACAGACATTATCAGGACCACCTACCTAAAAAGGATGTCTAAACAAACATTAGTTTTTCTCTAATTTCTCGGTTATTATTGTTCGACATAAACTGTTGTGACGTTATCATGTTTTGAATGTAAGTTAATTTGAGGTGCTGCTATATCTAGGGCGCTGGGTGGCAGCCGGCAAGCGGCAGGCGTAATCAGCGACATTGATTTGATGCGGCAGACACGGCCCGAGCCGAGAACCCGCTCCACTAATCCACTTAGCTAGCTTTTACACTGTAAATATTATTACAAATATTACACTTTATCTGCGAAGAGAATATTTAAAATTTCCTTTCCTTTCAGATCGCTGACTAAATTACTCTAACGTGAATAATACGATTGATGGGGTGAAGTGCACACTTGCATGGCCTTGTAGAGCGAGCGGTCACCGTAAGAACAAGATCATTTTCAGTATAAAGATAGAAAACTGCGATAACCTTGCCAGGGCGTTCATGTAATTAAGAGATAAAGAAATTGAGTGGGGTCGCTTATTTTTGTAACAGGATATAATTAGATAAATCTTAAATCAAACGAAACAAAAGGGAGAAAAGATTCGTTTTTATCTCACCTTCACGCTGGGGCTATTAATCTCCGCCTGTTTGGCGCAGCCCAAACTTATCGGAGGAGTTGCCAACATTTATCAACGGGGACACTTGATTACACTAAATTTTTAAGTGATCCCAACGGATACTTTACATTTGTTTACTTTGAAAGCTGCCTGAGTTCGTGGAATAAGTGCTCGCTAACTGGGAGGCGGCACATTTGTAGTTAGAACTTCTGTCAAACTTATCTATTAACAAATAAATGGACTTAGAACACATGAAGTCTAGTAAGCTAATATTAATGTAATTGGCCGCATATGCTTTCTATTTGAAATTACAACCGCATTCATTGCGTGTTTTTTAATTAATTTAATTAAACTAATTTATATATATTTCTAATTATTGAAAAGTATGAAGCAATCAATCTGAATCACGTACATATGATTGTGAATGACATCTCGATTTTCGTAGTTACACACTTAGAGTGCTGGTTGGTATAATTCTTATTCAAGCGTATTCTCAAGACAGGCGATACGGTCTAGAAACTAGATAAATAGAAATATATTTTTCGGAGAGAAACCGGAGCATTAATGAGCCTTCCGACTCAAACATCATTATTACTTTCCCGTCCGAATACGACCTCAGCCTCTATTCTGTATATCTAGTTTAATTTGATAGCTATACAATAAAGCTAAATTATCTGGGCTCACTCGGTCCAAAAAAAAGGGCATCTATCGCTTACCATCAGGCGAGATTGAAGTCAAGAGTGGGTACATCCCGAATAAAAAAAATCTCCTACACTACCTCTTACTATCTCTGCATGCCTGGTAGGTGACTGATCATAATCCTTGTATTTAGGCGCTCACACTAAGTTAAGTGCCCTTTGTTTTGGCAAAACTTCCACTTACTATAGTTCCGTTTAGTTTCTGAATCCAGCAGAAACTTCTCCATAAACTAACGATTCAGTTACAACAAAGCCGTTCTCGAGCTATATACTTCCAGCTTCACTTCACTACTTGCGAAATATTGGAGTTTATGAAAATGAGACTATTGTTATCACTCAATATAACAACTACCTTTATATACCTCTTATTGTGTGTTGATTGATGTAAAAGCCACGAACGATCAAGAGACTTGACCGAAATCTTAAAAGGTTGTCGTTGAGTGGTAGATTCAAAAGCCTGAGTACATAGGTACTTTGGTATATACTCAGGTTTCTCGAGAGTGGATCTCCTTGTTGCGACTCACATTGTGAAGAAGTTCCTATATGGAAATCGTTGGCCACCGGTAGATCATAGTACCACTGTACTATGTTTTTTGCCATTTATTTAGCACTACAAATAAATGGCAAAAAATAATTACAAACCGATCAGACGGGTAGCTATATCTAAGATTGTAATTTTTAAATATCACAGCTAACCAACCTATATACATCATGGCAGAATCAGAACACAGCAGCATGAGTTTGACGTCTATCAACGGAATTGGACGAGAACCAAATACAAATAATGTTTTACCCTCTAAAAGATATTGGACTTAACGTGCCTATAAGAACACATATTCAGCACACACTCAGCTGTCAGTAGTTTCAGAGAATTAGTTAAACAAAGAACTAGGTAGTTACATGATTTTAGAATTTACCGACTAACCTGAAAATATCCATTACTAAAGTTGGCCCTATACACAAACTTCCATGTTTTCTCACAAAAGAGGTCCATTGAAGGAATAATCCATCAAACGACGTGAAGTTTGTCCAACAGTGGCTATTGTGTGCCGCCGTTAGTGATGGCTTCGACAAAGCGTGGAGGCTATATCATTATGTGGGTAGCTATAAATTCGCAGGTATGCAGGTGTTTTGATATCCATCACACTCCATCTTCGTATAAAATAAGTACTCTAATAGCTTAATTCATAAAATAGCATTACCTTTCATAATCAAAAAGAAATGCAAATCGATTGCTTCATGTGTCTTACAAATCGTCTGGTTAATAAAACGTTGTGTTGTGTTTGCAAAGTGAAAAATAAATTAATTTCGAAAATCAGTGTCATGAAACAAAAATACAAAACCAAAGACACCTAATTCCGAAATTATTTTTATTATGAAATTACAGAGTTTTTTTCAAATGCATATGGTGAAGTGGGGCTGATGGTGAAGTACCAGGAGAACTCCTCAACAATTAACGGCTCGGCATCGGGAAAATAAATATTTTGCAAAAGGTGATAAGATGACAAATTTAGGCTTTTTAAGTAGGTAAATCCACTAAAAAAACGAGAGAAAAACTTTTTAACAAAAAATAAAACCGACTTCTGAAAAAGAAAACACTAATTTCAAAATAAAAATTAATTCTGAAAGGCGGTGTCAAAAACGAAATTACAAAACCAAAGACACCGACTACCAACATTAGAGTTATTTTTCACTTTGCAGTGTTTTTGGGAAGTCGGTTTTATTTTTGTTAAAAACTTTTTGTATTATACAATTAGACTACATATGAGACTGGCCCATCCGCTTACAACATAATTATGTATTTAAATGTCCCACACATTACGTATGCATACAGCGTTATTATAAAAGCTTTAGCTTAATTAATTTCTCTGCATCAGAATTGGAGGAAAAAAAACAAAGCACATTGGTGACGAAAAAAAAAGTTTTAACATTTATCCGTAATAGTTTCCTAAATGCTCTATGAAATATTGATACAGTAGTAGAGTTTAACACTTTCAGCTGAGCATCGGGGTATTTAAATGTTTGTTGCGCGGCGCACTATTTTCTCATACAAAATAAATGACGTTTCTTGACGTTCTGCTTTTAATACAAGTAAAGGTAATACGAAATCTGAACAACCGTTAACTACACGTTGACTTTTATCCATATTATGCCATATGCAATCCACGTATAAATAAAGAACAGCATCTAACCACGTTGACGTCCTTAGCCGAAGGACGTATTATATGACCTTGCGAATGTAATCGTAATTAGAATATATGTGTGTGAGTAGCCTTATAAATTGTACAAAAAAACAAACGTGGAGTGGCGCTAGCAGTCCAAAAAATTTAAGTAAGGCGCGGCGTGATGACTTAGCTTGAAGAAATTGATATAAACCGCAGCCGCTTATACACGTTCTATAAAGAAAGACATAGCTGTTGCTGACGTGATTAAACGTTGTTTCAAATAGCGTTTATGAATTTTTGCGTATTATAACCTTGCTCCACTCAAAGTGTTAAAGACATTAGATTCATACTATCTAATGCGTACATTACATACCTACTAATAAGTGGCAAAAGTGCATAGGTACTTAGCTAATGTTGCGCGTGTTATCCACGTAATAGTTATCTTTTCTGTGGTGTTTTCCATAAATTCGGCTGTTTTGCAGATTTAAGTTGCATTATCTGTTAATAAATAAAATATAATAATAACATTATAAACAATATACGTATCTATTATATTCAATTATATAATTCATTCTTAAGACAATATGTTAAAAATTTAAAATGGCTAAGGGTTTCAGAATAACGCTGTAAAGTGAGCGATGAAGTGTCCATATAAAGATTTCCACTAATATTAGATGAAGTTCGCACCAATGTAAAAAAACTTTTTTGCAAAAAAAATAAAACCGACTTCCATATCAAAACACTACAAAGCCAAAAATAATTTTAATTTCGGTAGTCGGTGTTATTGGTTTTGTATTTTCTTTTTTTTCACATCGCCTTCCGAAATTAAAATTATTTTTGGCTTTGTAGTGTTTTGATATGGAAGTCGGTTTTATTTTTTTTTTGCAAAAAAGTTTTTATTTTCGCGCTTTTTAGTGGGTCAATCTGTAATTAATCTAGTTATAAAAGCAAAAATGTCAACTACAAAAAACTAAAAACGCGCGAACAAAAAACACAATGCAGAGTAAACGAAAAGGTCATCAATGTAAATATTCTTTTTTACTTTTTCAGAAACGGCTTGTCCGATTTCGATAAAATTTTCATGGGACCATTTGGAAAGTATACCCTTTCCAACAAAAAAAGAATTTTTCAAAGCGGTTGGCAAGCGACGGAGCTATGCCCGAACAAACATAAAAAAAAAAAAACCAACATCCGAATTGAGAACCTCCTCCTTTTTCAGAAGTCGGTTAAAAAATATGCAATAGCCTGTAAACTTAAGCAATAAAGTTTTCAATAACTGTCAACCGTTTTTTGCGAACGATACCCGCTGTACTATATTGTTTGTTCAATTGTTGAGGACTATATTCAGGATTCATACCTATGAGACTAGTTTGTGTAAGACCTTAATTGGAACATCATTATCATTGTTCTGACTTTTTTGTGTAAGAAGGCTAAAACGTTTTACTCACAGCACGTACATTATTAGCCTATATCATTCCCACGGCTGGGATATAGGCGTCCTCTCTTTAAGAAAGAATGGGCGGGGCCTTAATTCACAACGTGGGCCGAATGTGTGTTGTTGAATATCGCATGCCTTCTAATTTAGGTCCTAAGACTTCCGAGGTTGCGGGAATGTCCTAACGAGATGCCGCGGCCCCGGAATTTAAGGACAGCTGAGGGAACAGGGCAGAGTGGATTTTAGTCAGTAGAAGTCTGACACTCCGTTCCGCATTATCCAGAGCGGCAGAAGTCATTCGATGATTTTCCCACTATGAAAAAAAAGGACATGCCACGATGTTGACCGTGTCCGTTTTGAGAGCAGTGATGGTGATGAAAATTACAGAAAATAATGTGCCTGCCGGGGTTCATACCGACAACCTTCAACTCGCAAGTCGTGCCTGTAACCACTAGGCCTCTACTACTCACTCCGTTGTAAAATCACAATTACGACGCTGAAGGCCATAACACAAGGCAAATATTTACCAAGCCACACTTTTCTTGTAAAGACACAATTTTTCGAAAGGTATGTACATAATATACCAGCTGACGGTGTCGGTTATTATTTGATATTTGCACTTTATGTACTCGTGGTGCTAGTTCGCGAGGCGCCTCACAGATGGCGCTCTATCGCCTTCCGAGCCATTGCACACGTTAGAATTTATTATGAGCCCGATTCTATTGTATTCGCAGAAGAAAACTATCTTGCCACCGATGAACGATATTCAGGGATATTTAAGTAAGCAATACTTACTTCCTTGCTTGATATCCAAATGCATGGATAATTATTTCGGTGAATAAAGGATTGTAATGATCATCAGAGATGTTAAGGGCGCACCGAGTTTCTTGCGCTAATCGATTGTAGGTTTTCTATGCGCTCCGTGTATGTGTGCGTAAGCTGGCTAGGCTAGACAGATAAAAACACGGCGGGGATCGCGCGCCGGTCAACTGATATTTCTGGTTTTTCGCCAACCCCTTCCCTGTCTTGATTTCTTTACTTTGTTCCCCATTTCAAATACGCTACAATGAATGTTCATCGTTATGTTACTAAATCCGTGCGTAAGCGCAAGCGACACAAGCTCCCCGTCCGATGGCCAACGCAGGACTAAAGCTTACTATATATATGAATGTACTCTGTGACTAAAGCGGACAAAACAGCGGCGCGGCGGCTCTGAATAAAATGGGCGAAACTCGCGCGTTTTTAGGTATTTCCTTCTTATTGCAAATCAACATTTTGAAAATGTAACATGTATACGTTGTGTAAAACATGTAGTTTTGTTATTATTCAAAAACTGATGACCTTCAGCGAAGTATTCACGCCGTGCTAAGTGTTTGTTGTGTTGTTTAGAGGTAACTTTGTGAATTTATTCTATCCAGGCAACTTTGTCAAATTATTATTCCATCTTGTATACCGCCTAGTATATATGCCCAAAAATACCAATTTATTTCCTTAGATTTTAATTTAATTGTTTACTACTTCAAACAACCGTTATAAAAACGCGTTTTTGTGTATAAAAAGCTCGGTGCCCCCTTAATAAAGAAGTTTGGTAAAGATTATTTAATGAAAATATTAAGATAATAGTGTAATAAGCTTAGTTCCATTCTTCTTCTTAGCGTCTCGATGTCAGAAATCTCGCTCGCTGATGCAGACATAAGATCATAAGGTAGCACATGCAAAGCAAGAAAGAAAGTGGGCCATTGTCTTAATTAATCACACTCTTTGAAAAAAGAACGCTTCTATTCCTCACTACTATGCTTGATAAGCTCCAATCGAACTGGCCACAAAAAGCATAAAATCTCCAATGTGATCATCGAGGATTTATTTTTCTAACTCCAAATTTGAAATGTAAAAGCTGGCCTCTATTGTATTTGCGCGAGGCCGCGGCACGTTCGCTGGCGCGTAGCCAACACCGGGGTAATGTGAACCACACCGAACTTGTGCTAATTACCGAGGTGGGGACCCCGCCACAATATGTTACAAGGCGATTCTTAAAGATTTATTATGGGAAACTAATATTTGTTCCCGACGTATGCGGTGTGAGAAACTTCGAGTTCTCGCTTGGTTGGAAAATGTTTCCCCTGTGGACGATTGATAGGAGTCGCTACTAAGCCGTAATATAATGGAATGCTTCTTTCGCATCCGCACGAACTACTCAAGAATTATGCTATGGCATAATTCTTGAGTAGTTCGTGCGCTAAAAGAGCTAGTTAGTTTTGTTCAGTTTTGCGCTAATCCTCTGTCTTATCATTTAAATAATATAGGCATAATGTTAATGGTTTAAATATACACAAAAACATTAAATGCACGAGACAGAGCTTGCAAAAACTCTTTTTTATGCGCTTAGAAAATTACAATCTTTTCTTTCACTTATATGGGATCGCTAAGAGATATTGTAATGGTAAACGGAACTGACATACAATGAGACGCTGGTAGGCCAATGGGCGGACATCCTGCAGCAAACTGGGGAGAATAGGGAGATGGGAAGATTGGGTGTGGAAGAAAAGTTGCAGCTAGAATGATTACGTCAGATGGCAATATGTTGGGGATGACATCTGTTTGTTCGATATGGGGCCCTACTATGTCAACTATACACCCTCCAAAAGGACTTAAAAATATTATAACTCATATTCAATTCAATTGAATTCAATTTACTTATCAGGTATCCAGATCCATAATAGTAACAATTGATATTACTTATAAACTATGTTAGTAGATATTATGCAAAGTCGTGAAATTTGTACCCAGAGTGAAATTAATAGAACTGAAACTGTTATTTGGTAGATATCATCTTCAAGATGCCATTGCTGCTGCCTCATACTCTACCTAACCGAGGTGATTCCTGTGCGTCTTGTTGCGTAAAAGTTATCCGTGCGGGCTTCGACAAACACCGCAGACGCACTGCAGGACCGCAGCAACCGTAAAAAAATTCTGAAGACTACAATATCGTATTGCACTCGCAGAACACTGTATGTCTTTTGTGTCTGCGTATAATTAACATACAGACTGCTCGTGTAAAATGACTGACAATAGCTTTAAATAGTCTCTTAATCTTAGCTTCAGCCGAGCAACGAGCAAACCTGCAAGTCAACATATTACCACGAACAACTACTGAACTTCTTGATTTAATTTAATTATTATTTAAACGTATTAATTTACTGTATTAATGTCAGTAACTGCGGAGTATTAAACTATTGCATAGCTTTTATCCCGGGCTTTGAGCGCGGCGGCCGAATCAAGAAAACCTAACACCCCCCACTCCGACCGGCACAGCGGTGCAGCGTTGAAAGCCGTGCATCGTCTAACGTCGTTTCAGTTCGGCAGACCTCGGCACGGTGTTTGTGTGCGTGCGAGTAGACGTATGTGTGTAGACTAGCTGCTAATAAACCTATAGTTTCAATGATAAAAATTCCTTAATAACCTACATGTATTGTAAGATAATAAAACTATTTTAAACAATATTAACTTCTCATTTATTCAATAAAAGGAAAAAATTGTTTTCTTATCGGTCACCACGCTCAAAAAGTGTAACTTTGATTAATATCAAAGAAAAAAAAATACTGCATAAATAAAATAAATAAATAATTATAATTGCATAAGTTGATAAAAAATGCTATGCAATAGCTTTACCGCGGCAGTCCCCGAGTGCCACACTCATTTTTTTTTTTGTTAAGAGGCTCGCGTTTGACCACCATCTCACCTAATTGTAAGTGATGACGTGGTTGAAGATTGCCTAAAAGTAGCCTATTCACTCTTGACTTAAAGACTCCCAGGTTATATAGCTATCAAGAAACACAGACACCGGCATGGAATTCCACTCCTTAGCTGTACGCTTAATGAAACTATTAGAGTTCGGTATCCTGATCTAGAAAGATCTTATGGAAGTTGCTCAAATCTCTTCACTTACATGATACAGAAAAGAAGAAATTTCCGATTTTCAGACAAAAATAACAATTTAATATAGGTTCATCAGCTTAGGAGCTACGACAGATAGACATATCAAACTTATATCACCCCGTTTTTTGGTCGAGGGGTTTAATTAGTTTAATAGAGGCTGTGCATCTTTTATATAGCCTGATGGATATAATAACCTACCTTTATACAAAGTAAAGGTTGGGTTTGCGGTAGGACGACCCCTATAACGTCGGACTCATTAGTAGCCACCCGGAAAGTTAAATTTTAATTGTATATTTTTGTAACTCACCACAGTTTTTTCAATTAAACAAGACTAAATATAGGTAAGTATCTAAGTTTCCTGAATCCAAACAAAATGCACATTTGTACTATTTTGTTGTTGGATTGACAGTAACTTGCCAAATTTTTAGTGTTCTGTAGAAATTGAATAAACGAAATTATCGTGTATTATTGTCACGGATCATTAATATGCTATTTCACTAAATATACATAGTTTTGGTTGCAGACAATAATGTCTATTATTTACTTTGAGAAAATGACTGTCATGAAAGTTTAATATATAAAAATCTTGTGTCATAGTTGAACGATTTTTATGTTTGTTTTGTGTATTTGGTAGGTTTGAGAATAGGCCGTAGGTTTTTTTTTTGTTCACTAGACGTAATTTACATAGTAAAACCACTTTTGCAGAGTCAGCTAGTAAATTTAAACTCATTCTTACGACCATATTTCATTCAAAATTCATTTTCTATTGGAAGATTGGTGCATGTGTAATCAATAACTCCAGTCATATAGCATTGGTAAATATATGAATTTCAAGTATTACCGCAGCGCAAGATTGATCTGTAATCCAATTTCGACATGACTGCATCAGAGCTATTTTGAAACTGAATTCTTGAACGCCCTGCAGATATTGTTAATAGATATCGAAGGCTAGTGGATCGTAACATTTCACGTGTGAATAGTTCGACCTTTCTTACGAGTCGACGAGATTTTTTATGAATTTTATGAGAGATTGTTTATTTAAGTTCAAATACTGTACGAAGTCACGAAATGTTGAAAACTCTATTAACCGTGACTCTTTCATTGCGGTCAGGTTTTTGATAAGTCGTTTTTTGCAGTTTACATATCAAATACAAATTTATGATTTGTTTCTGACATGTAAACTGCAAAAAATTAATAAGACAAGTATTTTTTTTTGTATCCCCACATACGGCAAATAAACTGAACATAGCGATCATATATGTATGTAGATCCGTTAGAGACAAAAGTTAATTTGACCTCACCTTTACAGCCCCTCATACACATTTTGTAACACAAAGTATCCTAATATATATCTTTGATTTTGTTCTAATCATTTAAATATGATCACGCTACTGACGACACGGGTAGCACAGTGGTTGAGCGATAGACTTCTTCGCTGCGTGCTGATTCCCGAACCGAGGCAATGTTTGTATAGTCTATAAAAATTATTCCTATTCTTAGTGTTGGTAAAAAAGCGCCTTGTGGGCGTAGTGACAGGAAAAATCCTAGAGTGAGGAAATATTTAAAAAATAAAAGTTTTATATCAGGTTCTCAGATTTTAATATTTTTATAGTGCTCTATTGTTATGAACTTTCGAATATTATGTATTGAATGTGATATGGCTGTACTTAATTTAAATACATTTTAAACTGCAAATTATGAGACAATGTTTTAATCAAATGCTTCAAAACGTACTTGTAATAATATCGTCGTAGCAGGTGCGAGCTACGCCGTAGCAGCGTGCGTAGCGAAGCTAGACCATCTCGTCGCCTCGAGCGCCACTTTGCTCAATTTATCACAGATCGTTGCAGTGTCCTGAATAATATGAATAATTCATTATTATTGTCTTTTATTTAGTTATGTACACTCATGACACTTAAAGGAGAAAAAACAAATACAGACTACTTATTTAGTACTGCTTATTTCATAAGAAATTTCTTCTAGCAGACCTGCAGAGAGTTGAATAAGAGATGATAGACACAGGCTGATTATTTTAAGCTTCTAATAAAAGAATACTTCTATCTCTTCAAACTCTATGCAATGTACTCTACAATTCGCAGCTGCGCAGTGAAACGTTAGTGAAATTAATTCCGAAAAAGTAATAGTAAACTCGAAACTAGTAGTATGAGTAATGTATTGATATTTACAATACAAACTGGGAGGCCACTCATTTCAATAACTACGAACAAGTAACAAAATACAGATACAAAACACAATTACAATGCATTTGGGATTAAAGCAATCAGAATTCCATCGAGTGCGCACAAGCCAATTAATTAGTTAGTTGGCTAGGGGCTGTGACAACTGGATAACATATGATTATCGCTCAAGTGTGTACGTGGCCTGTTTGTAGCCTTACGTTATTATAGCTGTCAGAACGTTGTGTGCTATGCTTATGTCATTTGTGACTGACATAAGTAGAGCACTTGCCATGTGTTTGTGACTTGTGATAATATCGTAATATACACATTATCTTAATATATAGAACACGCGTAAATATATGTAAGTCATCCTTCCGGGGTTGCGGGAATGTTATAACGAGATACCACGCCCCAGAACGTAAAGGCAACTGAAGGAACATGATGGGTTCTTAGTAAGTACAATTCTAACAATTCTAAAAATCATCGAATGACTCTTTAGTGGAGACTAAAGAGTCATTCGATGATTTTCCCACCGAAAAAAAAATATTTTACCCATGCGAACTTACAGTGAGCATGGTACTATGGTACTAAGGCAAAAAAAGTTCAGCAGAAACAGTTATTGCAGTATAAAAAAATCCCGGTACACCTATTTGACCTACCTGGGTGTCTTTCGCCCAGCAAATGCTGAGTTGGTAACCCTTTCGGTGTGGACACGCTCAGCGATTTTTTTAACTTTATATAATATTTTTAATTTTGTATTGCATGTTGTTGTATGTGTCTTCATCCGAATAAATGTTTTTCATTTCATTTTCAACTTCTATCATATATCCTCGCATAATTGATTTCTCTCGTTTCAATTAGAAATATTTCCTACAGTTAATTATTTTGTACTGTTTGTGTTATTTTGAATTTAGAACAAAGTTTTAGTTTAATAGTACCCTCCAGTTTCTGCTATGTTTCATAACAACAGATAACACCACAAAACGCATCTCAGACTTATGGCAACAAGTGGAAGGTAATTTTCCCCACTTCTAAGTATCAGACAATACCGTTTTTTGTACAGAATTAATGTTTAGTTAGGTATACTATAGTCTATATACTTACACTAGCGACCTGCCCCGGGGTACATAATATTAGAAGCACAAGCCGTCCACGTTCAAACTTCGTACCTGCATTCTTTTCCATATTTTCTCATTTTTAAACTTTCCCTGGACAAATATTTTTAAGTCCAAAATTAGCCAAATCGGTCCAGCTGTTCTTGCGTTTCAGCGTAGTCTCGCTAAAACGCTAGAACTGCTGGACGAACGGCAATTGATTTATATATATATAGCTAACGCGATCAAAATCTGTTGCAGGCTTTAGATAAAGTAAACGGATAAATACATATAATATATAGAGGCAGACAACCAAGATCGTATCCTGCCCCATCCCTCTTATACTATTTAGAAGCTTAATAAAAGAACAAAGTATTATTTTGCGAATTGATTAATTATTATAAAATATTCTTTTACAAGTAAATTGTTTTCGTTTACTTAAATATTAGTTAACGCAGGTATATCCTAGATTACGAACTATGAACAGAAGCACTGAAGTATGCTCAGTCGTGGCGTTGTTGCTTGCGTGGTGAGGCCTGTATAGACTGTCTTCACAAAAGAAAAAGTTTCGATTGTACTAAAGAGCACAATTTTTATTTGTACTATGCTTCATCTATTATGACCGATGCGGCAAGAGCCGGTCTGCTATACTAGCTGTGAGTGTACCTATGGTGTACTTATTTATTGGGTCTTATGAGTTATGTAAATAAAACAACTTCACGGCGAGCGCAAGTACATAACTGGTGTTCATAATAATTTATTTCGTTATTGTAATATTTGATCCACATACAAAACGTTTATTGCTGATACACCACAGAGCTGTACTACCACCGGCGACACTGCGGAAGTCCTTAGGTCCATGGGTGCTGCCACAATATCTGTACACATACTGTGATAAAATGAGTATATAATGATTGGATGGCTGCGTCGGGCGTAATTCCGAGATCAAAATCTCTTATTCCATAGATAAGAGATCTTATATATATCAGAAGCCTTGAGGCTTCCTGTTATTGATACAGCTGATACGACGGCAGCCAAGCTCCTGGGTCAAAGTCTCTTAAATTACACCCAACCCGCACGGGTAAAACCCGTAATGAATCACGTAATGACACCAGTGTA
The DNA here is from genome assembly GCA_943138885.2 of Tholera decimalis. NCBI lineage: Eukaryota > Metazoa > Arthropoda > Insecta > Lepidoptera > Noctuidae > Tholera > Tholera decimalis. The sequence goes on from OW964569.2 coordinate 25,478,997, forward strand.
CACAATTACCTTATTTTCTGGGTAGGAAAATCACGAAATGACTCCTCCCTGCTGTGGGTGGAGTGGAAAGGAGTGTCAGAATTCTACTGACTAAAAACCCAGCCTGCTTCTTCAGTGGCCCTTGCGTTCAAGGGCCGCGTAATTTCGTCAGAATATTCCCGCCGTAATAATACCCCGGATGAACGCAAGCTCGGGTACACAATGGTACAAACGGATTAATAATAATAAATTATTTATTTTCAGGCAACTATTGCCCATAGATAAATACCATACAAACCAACATAACTTCATATTCCAATAACACTAATTGATTTAGTAAATAGAAACTTAAACTTATGTGTTATGTCCACATAATTAAGGCATAGTAGTAGTGACCAAGGTGAAAAGTGTATTCGGGTTTATCAATATTCAGATGCACGCGGGCGATACCACAGACTAAAGATAGCCAAGTTCTAAAATGAAGCAGAAAGGTGACCGCACGGAAGAATAGATTGCTCTAAATATGTCATACGGGGCTATAACATCACAATGGAGTGTCGGATCTGGAGCGCGGAGCTGAGGCTCTCTGACAGCCGACAGGTTGAGCCATCGGAGATATCGTGCAATATTTATGAGCGGAATGTTTCTTAGAATTTAGAGTTATGATTGTCCATTATTTTGAAAGCACTACAGTCATATTATTTCTGTATTTTTAGGAAGAAAAGGAATGCTAGGAATAAAATTGTGATTGCTGTGTTGTCAATCTCTCAAGAGTGGTAACACTATTTTTTGTGTTTTTTGTGTTGTAATTTTTTAATTCACTTTTTCATTTTAATTAAAAAATTAAATGTGTTTATGTTATATAATGCTTATATATCTGAAAGTTATGGGTTTAATAATTGCCTGAAATAAACGATATTAAATTAAAATTAATTTAATGTATTCACTTTGTGTTGGCATCAAACTTTCCATCTGAAAGTCTGTGAAGACCCATTTTCTCAGAAACACGTAGATTAGAACATCAAAGATCAAGTACAAATTAATATCACATTTGTATGTTTCTTGGAGCTGCTCCACTGCTCTTAAAACGGTAAAGGAAAATATTATGAGGTAAACAGCATTCCGTCCTATTCGCTCTCATAAACATAAGGCCTCTGTGCCAACAGATTTACAAAAATATTGTGAGGTAAACAGCATTCCGTCCTGTTCCCTCTCATAAACAGAAGGCCTGTGTGCCAACAGATTTACAAAAAAATGACGTGTAAATGTATTATTTAATAACCAATTTGCAAAATAAAGATCTTTTATCATTTATCAGTGGGAATGTTATAGGCTAAATATGTATTTAATGATAAGAACCTAAGACCGAGGTATCAGAGAAAAGGTCAAAAAGGAACCACTTTAGCGCGGTTTATTCTTCATAATCTTAGCTACAGATAACTTTAAATAAGTCAGAGAATCTTAGCCAAGTTTTGACATGATGCCAATCTATCAGAGTGACGTAATATTACAGTGCGTGACTAAACAATAGCTGCTGAGACTACAATAGACTTACAATGGGCAGACTGAGCTACTGAATAAAGTGATTATCCCATTATCGCTTTCACTGTCTCTTAATGCCACTTTAAGTATTTTCCGTCAATGTTATAATAATGTAACTGTATCTACATATCTTTACATACACGTTATGATATGGTTCTGTATTAAATCTGCTGTCGTCAACACGCTGGACGGATATAATAAAAGAGGCATAGGAAATCAGCATATTTCAGTGTTCAGGTAAGGAAGCGACAGTAGCCTAGTGGTTAAGGCGAAAGAATAGGCCAAACTACAAAATAGACCTCTCTTTGAAGGACTACTACTACTAGACGGATGGACCAAATAGATTTAAAAATATACCTAATACGCGTAACATATTTGACTTTAAATTTTAAGTTTAATTTTTTTATTATTGTTCATACTTTTCTTGGAAAAAAATCGAATATATCCTCTTTATTTTTGCAATAATTTGCTTATTGCCTTCAAATAACTGAACCGATTTAAATATTTCTTTCACACTATTATAGAAAATTTACTGCTTTATTAAACTTAAGTTCAAAATTTTATAAATTATTACTTACGTGCCGTTAAATCAATAATACTATATTATTACATTTGCGCCCGGCGCGCGCGCTCACTCATACACAAGGGCCAGTCTCACCCTAGCGTTCGCACGGGGAGGCTGTGTCGCATGTTAGCGTGCCCCGCTCTTTAAACTTTGCGTCAAAGAGTAAACAGCGTAGATAGTACGTTTGGTACAGTGGTACGGTTGAGCTATTTAAAAATCGGACATTTCGTTTGCGCTTGGACGTATGTGAATATTTAGTTTTAGTGTTGATTGCGAGTGTACTAAACTAAATGTTAAGTAAACAAAGACATTATTTTTATATTTTAGTTTTTATTGTTTCGTAGCCAAATGACACAAACCATTTTTTCTCCAAGTCAATTGTTTGAAATGTTATTATTATTTAGCCTGCACTGTCCCACTGCTGGGCAAAGGCCTCCCTTCATTCCTTCCAACGGTCCCGGTTAGAGCATGGATACCGGTTTTCGATAATATCGAAAAACCGGAATATCGGACCATAAATCCGATATCGAAAAAAGTGATATTGGATTTTAAATATCGGTTTTTCGATATTTTATATGAAACAAAAAACCAGACGCAATAGAATCTTTCTTACTTATTTCATTGAATTTAATTAATGTAAACAATACCTCTCGGTTAATTATAATAAATGTATGCTACAGTGCCGTTTATAAATGATTATTTCCATATAAAAGTGTACAACACTTGGGCCCGGCATTATGTACATACGTGCAACAAAATAAGATCGTATCTCAAAGACAATACCTTGAATGCCCTCTGCAGCTTTTTCATATGTTTTATTACTGATGAGCCCAGAAGTTGACCGTTCACTCTTGCTTTGAAGGCAGACGGGTCATATGTAGAAGGTAACACAGCAGCCTGCAGAGAGTTCCAAACCTTGGCCGTGCGTACAATAAATGTAGAGGAGAATCGCTTAGTACAACAAGACGGTATATTGAACAAGTGAGAATGGTACCATGCAGTACGTCTGGTAGATCGTTAGTATAAGGTAGACGGAGGGATCGGGTCGTGGAGTTCCTGCGCACACTCTCCGAAGTACAATTTGTGGAAGACCGACAGGCAAACAACGTTTCGCCGATAAGCCAGGCTGTGAAGCTTGTCTGCTAACACTGCATCGCCTATGAGTCTTTTAGCTCTACGTTATCCGAGTCAAGTGCAGCAAGCTGGTATTTTGCTGAGCCATTCTACAAGTGACTGCAGTACTCCATACAAGAATAGACCTGTGCTTTATACAAATTTAAAAGCTGTACAGGTGTGAAGTATCGCCTCACCTTGTGAAGGATTTCCAGCTTTTTGGCTGCAGTCAAAGCTTTTGACTCAATGATTGAGCCGAAGTTTAAGTTAGACGTCAACTCCATGTCCAAAAGCTCCAAGCGATATAAGCTCAGTAACTGATAGGTATAGATGCACCTCGGAAAGTAAGAGATAATTTAAATTGGCTCCTATTAGCAGTGATGAGATAAACCTGTGTTTTCAAAGCATTGAATTTAACCAGATTGTCGGATTGTCTTTAAGTCTGTGCTGTCATCCGCGTACCCAAGAGCTGGAGCAGGTCCTTGATATGCAGCAAAAAGAATCACAAAGAGAACAGACCTCTTAAGCATACCGTATTGACATTGCATTGACACAGCCATAAAATCCGATGAGCAGCCATCGATGACCGCTCGGATTGACCGCTGACTTAAGAAATCAGAAATCCAGTTGCAGAAGCCAGCAGGGACGCCAAATGCAGGAAATTTGCTCAGTAGGCTAGCGTGCCAGACCTGTCAAAGGTCTTTGAGATATTGAGGGACTCTACTAGTGCTCTAGTAGAGTCCCTCAATATCTCGTATATTGCCGTGTTTCTTAATGGCCTCGCCCCAGTAGTGCGTAACATACACAAGAAGATCTCGGGTCGACCGACTAAGGCGTAAGCCATACTGGTGGTCACTAAGTAAGTAAACTACCTTACGCCACCGCCTAATTCCGTTCAGCCCCAGGAACATCTGCTACCCGGACGTAACTTAGAGTGGCCAATTTGGAAAGCTATCAATGGACTGTGAACCCAAGTAAGCCGCTGCAAGCACAATTTAGCAAAATGGGGCGTTATATGCCAAACTAACACCCAGTACGATTACGGCGTTCCTGATCAAACAATGTCCCATTAGCTCGAGTGTCCAAATGACCCAAAAACGTGTACATTAGAAGACCTAATAAACGCCACTGAACGAGACCTGCGTACGTATGAATACGTATAAAGTACGCAATTTAACATCGATACGTCATTGTCTTCAAGGTATGCTAGCAGCTTATTATTGAGTATTCTATCCATCACTTTGCAGATTCTGGAGGTTTTTTGGGTATTGGGTACCGGTTGCATATCCTGGTTGCTCCCAGGACACTGGCACCACTCTAATTTTAAGAGTGTGATACAGGTGACAACTCCAGAGCACAACTTTTTAGATACAACTTTATACAATAGCGATCTCGTGAATTGCCATAGTCTTCATCTTTATAGCCATAAGATGACTCTCCCTCCAATTGAATATCTAGTTTTTTGCGTTTATCGTAATATTTACTTATACATATATTATGTTACTCAATTACTTATTTTAACTTGTGTTGACTAGTATGTTAAGAAATTTATATTTTTTGTGTAAAATACTTTTAAATTCGAATTGATGTAAGATTGCAATGAAATATTTTAAATAATAAATGACGGTGATTTTATATTTCCATAGCACACTTTGATACAGTCTCTAAATCCTAATATTTGGACCCTTACAACATTAAAACGAATTTGATCATTTTATTTCCATAATATCGGAAAAGTATCGAAATACCGGAATACCGATATTAAAAAAATTAATATCGAAACTAAACCGGTATTGGGAAAAGGTTCCGATATTCCATGCTCTAGTCCCGGTTGTGCGGCAATTCTTTCCAATTCTCAAGGAAGACATCAAGTTCGTCCCGCTATCTCCTTTGTGGTCTGCCGCGACCTTGTGTCCCTGTTTCAGGGCAACAATCTTGAGGTTTACGGGCCCACAGCTCGTTCGGCATGCATATCGTTCGTTTGAAATATATTTATTTATTTTATTAACACTATGAAAAACAAAGTTGAAAGCAAAACTGCTTGCTACTACGGAACTCTTCATGGGCGAGTCCGACTCGCACTCGGACAGTTTTTTATTAGTACATTAAAAAACTTTTTACCAAAAATTAAACCGACTCCCAAAAAACACTGCAAAGTGAAAAATAACTAACCACATTCAAGTAATCGAAGCGGAACACATGAAATACTTATTATTCCTACTTGTATATTGAGTAGTTCCAGTGGCCATCTGTTGTATTCATCATCAGGTCCACTTCACAAATTGTGCTTTTCGAATGCAACTACACAAGTTACTATAAAAAATACTCAAATCACTATAGGTGTGCCTATAATATTTGAAGAGTTCCCTCGATTTTTCCAGGATCCCATCATCAGATCCTGACTAAGTGACAATGGGACCAATTTCGAAGTACACCCTTTCAAACCAAAAAAAAAAGAATTTTCCAAATCGGTTCAGCCGTCTTTGAGTAATCGGTGAACATGCATTAAAAAAATATACGCTTCAAATTGATAATCTCCTCCTTTTTTTGTCGTCGATTGATAAAAGCGTTATTATTTATTTTCACAAAAACAAATTGAAATTTTTTATATGTTGATTCACTCTAACTACAATAACTGTACTCACTAAAGAATATTTTGTTCTCAAAACAAGCATTGCAAATGTTCTGAGTCCGACATAATATTCAATCGATTTATGATGATAAAAGCTAATAGGTAGCGACAAAAATGCTTCGAACGTATCTGCGTCCGGTGATACCTATGACGTTCGGGGGAGTGCGCGGGCGCTCGGGGTGGTCAGCACTGGCCGCTTGTTTCACGTTCAATGCTCAAGGACGATGGGCTATCCTTTCACCTTAAGGGGGCTCGCCTTAGTTGGGCTATAATTACACCATTTCCGTGATCCTGCTCTAGACGTAGTTTAAAAAAAACCGGTCAAGTGCGTGTCGGGCCACGCGCAGTGAAGGGTTCCGTAGTTTTTATAACAGCCAAGTGCGTGTCGTATTCGCTGACTGATCGTTTCGTACCATGCTCTAACTAAAAGCCAAACATGACTACCTAACTAATTTGACTTCCTATACAAACCCTCACCTGATCCGACAATTTTGCACGAAATGTTTTAATTTTTTTAGAGATTTGTATAAAACTTGTCATAGCCGGTGTTTTGAATTTAAATACGGACACAGAGCTACACTACTAAATCGACACAAGAAGCTAGCACGATACAACCGGCGCTTAGCGCCATCTATCGACATTTCTGTAGAGTTGTTCGAAATTTTCGAGTCAAATACAATTGGTCGACTATTACTCGTAAACTTGTAAAGCCCACTTATGTGTGATAGTTTTCCTTTAAATTTCGTTATATATGGGAACTACTGCCGTGACATTTGAATTTCTAACTACAACCGGTTAGTTGATAGAGGAGGGGGACATTGACTCTAACGAAAATTGTTACTTTAAAGCTTTATAAGTCACGAACGGTTTACTTAATCAAAAAACGGTCTTACCAAACCAGTAATATTTTTGAAAGACCTATTCAACGATATCCTACACTATGGGAAGAACGAAAAAAAATAATTGTCATCCCACTTTACATGTATGGGAGGTACCCTAAATAATTGTTTTTATCAAAATTTTATTTTACCACTTTTTCGGCGTCTTTAACGTGTATACTCATGCTAAAGTACAACTTTCTAGTACCAATAGTTTTTGAGCTAAACCGCGGACAGACGGACAGACAGACGGACATGGCGAAACTATAAGGGTTTCTTGTTGACTACGGAACCCTAAAAAGGCCTAAAATATTCTCTGGAAATACTTAAAAATTGAGGTATGTATTGTACCCTACCACTGAGATACCGTAAATCCAACCCCTCTCCCTGTACAGAAAAATGCAACTGAATATCAATTCAGATTCATTTGCTTGGGCTGAAGACCGAACTCGGACAGGTAGATAGATAGACTCTTTATTGTTCACCATAACAGAATTAAATAACGACTTAAGACCTAAAAAGGGTGATACTAGGGACGGTCTTATCGCTAAGCCCGATCTTCTACAGAAAACCTTTGGATGGATTTGATACAAAAAGAGAAAATAAATACACGGGTATTCATAATGTACTATTTACTTTTAATATATTAGTAACAAACAACATACTCAATGCATATACAACATGGAACATAATTGAAGCACATCATGAAATTACTTTATTTAGAATCGTTTACTGAATTGATTTTTGTCATTTTTAATATAGGTAATTTTTTATCAAAAAAAATAATCTACGTAAATTACAATACCGCTACAGTCAAAATAAACCAAAATGGACCTAAAATCAAAGTAATAATTTTTTTAAATGCAGTTTTATACCAATTCCGTATTTTAATACTAGTTAAAGAAAAATTAAACTTATTTCAAGGTAGTCTTAAAAATTAGTTTAGTCAGTAAAACTAAAAAAGTAGAGTATGTATTATGGTTTTTACATAACTTTCTAATTGGGGTGATCGAGGGTGTGCGTTAATTACCATACATGTTGTATATACAACGTGTAATGGAAACCCCATATCTATCCAAAAGGACTGAAGACAACATCTGGTATGGAGTGTCAATGCAAAGTTTCAGCTCAAAATAAGTGACTCACAGAATTGACCCCAAATTATTGGTTTCATATGTTTCTTGAATACCAGTAATAACAATCATGTCACAGCACTATGAGGGTCATCACTTTTCACGTCACTTGCCAATAAAACGATAATTCTCTTCGTTTTTCTTAATTTGAAAAATTCGATCTCTGGTATCAATGTATTGAAATTTCTAATATGCTCCACACATGTACACATAGGATTAGAAAACCCTTGCAATATCGTTTTTATCATCCAAAGAAGCCGTGCACTTGGTATGTATATACCCTTTAAATTACACGTTGTATAGGAATAAGACCCTAAGACATGGGTAGAGCTCTTTTAACATATTTATCGTTATCTGATAAGACTCACTGTTGTACAAAATAGCACTAAAGGTGGATAAAATATTCTATAGTGTGTGAATCCTCGCCAAGTTCGTAAACAGTTTATGGCTTATCGTTCAGCAGGCCGCAGGGGTCACTTAAGGTGGATTTAGTATTTTATTACGGTCTTCTTTTGTTTCCTTATGAGTCTTAAAGAAAGATAGTAGATATTTTATCGTTTTTAAAAGTAGAAGTAGGAAAATTAGCCAAATAGTGAGTTTTCCACAATGTTAAATAGATTAGAGTTGAATATACTACTGATATACTTGCAAAGTGGCGGTTTCTTTATAAACATGGAAATAAATCTATGGGCCGGTTTCCACAGCCTTTTTTCCGGGTGGGAAAATCATCAAATAACTTCTCCTGCTCTGGGTAGAGCGGAAGGGAGTGTCAGACTTCTACTGACTAAAAACCCTCCCTGTTCCTTCAGCTGCCCTTAAGTTCCGGGGCCGCGGTATCTCGTTAGAATGTTCCCGCAACCTCGGCAGGCAACGGCCCTATGGGACCCCGTGACTTGATTGGGACTTATCGCCGCGATTGCGACAAGCCCCACGGTTTCCACGGCTAATCCATAGATAGATTGATATTTGTAAACATCAATATAAAACTTCACGTGTAAATCAGTTATTTAATAGAACGTTGAATAGTTTTTACTCAACCTATTCAAATGAGAATAGTATTTTCATGTTTCATAGCAAAAGTGTGTTTTTTCAATAGTTGTTTCTTGTTTTTGAACTTAGTTTTCATTTATTTAATGGGTACGTAGGTATGTTACTTAAGAATTCATATTTTGCGTTAATCAGGAGAAGAAAAATGTTTAGAAGGCATGATTTTAGAAATTAAATAAAATAGCCCTATTACGTGATTCAGTACGGAATCATTATAAAAAAAACCGTTCATATCTGTGAGCTTTACTTATTTTATTTTATTATGTTTCGAAAACTTACAGCTAGACAGAGAAAATAATAAGGATAACAAATACGAGTACAATATGGCCAATTACAAGTTTTCACTAATAACTAGATAATTACTACTATTATTATATACTTAATGTAATTTGACGTTACATAGGCGTAACCAGCGGTCGATCTAGATGACACAAATTCAAACTCAAAGCGCTTAGTTTAATTAAACCATTTACATTCACTTTTGAATTGCCAAGGTCGGCCAGACAATATTATGCTATCCTCGGCGCCAGTTGTATTTGGATGAGAATTATGTAGATCAGAATACCCAATAAGTCCGAACTTAAAACGGACACTTATTCTACCATAGATAAAATCATAGACATCACAGCGCGTTCCAAAGCATAGATTTTTTTGGAGAAGAACTTGAATGAAACTCCAAGGGCATTTAAAAAAATAGCAATTACTAAGATACCCCATTTTAGTCTTCCCCATCTTTGGTTAGTACTTTAGAAGGTTTGAGGGCACCGATGAACATATGTTACATACATACACACAGTATCATTAGAACTAAAACAGGCTATTTTACCATGTGTATTTATTGTTTCGAGTTACCGATATTTCTGCACTGTTGCAAACGCCATGATCACGGATGAACTGATCCAGAAGTTCTAATGATACTATCCGTGATCATATCCCGTCTTAAGTTCTAATGTACTGTTAGTGACCATGTTCCTCCTCAAGCTCCCAAGCAAAATTAAGTGCGATAATCTACTTGGAACAATTTCTTTGTGGAACAGATCGAACCCAAGCAATAAATTGAACACCAAGTTGTTGGGTTACGGTGAAAAGCAATCTCCAGTTTGTGTAAGCGAACACCTAACTCTGGCTAACAAATCGTTACATGCAGCTACCAGGATCGCAGCAAAGGAGAAGAAATATAAGTTTGCCTGGGTGAGAAATGGAATAAATGTAATAACCAGTTTGGAAAGTCTTAAAAAATTAGAATAATAATGTAACTTTTAATTTTACATTCGAAGAATTAAATCTCTATTACCAGAATTCTAGAAGTATCTGCGGACAACTATATAAAGATTTCTGAATGTGCTAAATATGGACTTTCATGTAATGGTACTCACCAGAGATATAATAAACAAGGAGATATGGCCGGTAGACGAAATTATATCGGAACCATATGTCTCCAGTTTAGGCGCTGGGCGGGGCAACTACTATACATGCAGTTCAATAAAATCAATAGATACGCATTCGTGCACACACCCGCATTTCTTAAATCAGAACGTAGTACACAACCAATTATAAACCTTATTCCATCAAACACAGCGTGTATTTACCATACACCGTACAACTTACACACACAAAAACATAGGTCGCCAGCGTTGTAAAAGCAATTAATTTTTTTTTGTGGGTAGAAATCACATTACTAGCAATCCTGTTAACCCCTCCAACTAAGCTAAATATGCTTGTGTCTGGAGTGGATTCACAACAATAGTGTAATGGTTAAGGTTAGAACCCGCGACCTCTCGATCACAAGTCACGGCACCTTATCCATTAGGCTATATACGCTAGTGATTGACTAAATCGGAAAGTTATCGATTTTTCTACTTATTATTGTACAAAAATTTTTTAGGCTCGATTGGCACGATTGTGACTTGGACATATTTTCAGGCAGCATTACCAAGTTTAAAAGAGCTGTGCTCAATAATATGTAATTTTGCTTTATTATTATTTTTATTTCTGTGTTTTCTTTTTGTGTGTTGTTGTTATTACTTATTCTTTGTTTATAAATATTTAATTTAATCTTATTTAATAAACTCAGTAATTTTATTCAATTTTTATTTAAGAAAAAACATAACTATCTAATTCCATTTAATTTTATATTTAATATTACATTGTTATTTTATTCTAACTTTATGTTAATTTTTATTGTATTGAGATAAATATTAAATGCTGTGCTAACCTTTAATTTAGATGCTTGTAATACTAACGAATCTGAACTTAATCTATGTTAAATGTCTTTGTATGCATTTAGTTGGTTTGCCTAAATAAATAAATAAATATTGATTTCATGTAAACGTAGGGAACTATTCCTTACTTTCAATAATAGCTGCACTTGTGTTAATTATTTATTATTTTTTAATCAATCTAATTAACAATCTAATTCCACTAAGCCCGTTCCATCATTGGACTACAAGACGAACGGCGATGCGCCATCGTTACATGGGACATCCCACCCATACGCACGAAACGTTTTGGGAATACATTCATTGTGCATACTGTTAAGGATTGGAATTCCCTGCCGGAGTCCGTGTTTCCCGATAGCTATAACCTGGGGTATTTAAGTCAAGAGTAAATAGGTTACTTCTATGTAAGCGTGCTCTACCTTCGACTAAATCATCACTTACCATCAGGTGAGATGGTAGTCAAATGGAAGCCTATAAACAATAATTAACTAGCTTTTTAAATGCCTTGAAACTTTGTAATACAACTTAATAGATTATTGTCAACACCTCACTATCACTAACAGTGTATGTATACACTCAAAATTTACTATAAGTACCTAAAATGTTTCGGACATACTTTACATTATTTTACATTCTTAACTCATGTAAAATTAGAAATAATCTACACCACGATATAATTAATAACTTGACTGACGTTATTTGTAAATAAATTTCATTTGTTACTTTGTCTAGTATCTTCATTAACGAGAAAAGTTGTTATCTAGCTTAAAAGATAATACAGAAAGTTTGATGGTATATTTATCAGACTATAAAGTAAAATATTTATTACCTCCGATTAAAATGTACTTAAGATAGTATAAAGCTTTGACAAGGGCCTGAACGGCTGATGAGTCACCATCTCCTGAAAATTATCCATGGAGGGGCCAAACATTGGTCGAATAACTGCTCGGGTTGTATGTTGCATTACCCTACCATCTACATGTGCTGTGCGCATAGACATATAGTGGGTGGGTCCTGCATGCATATTGCATATAAGAAATTTCAAGTAGTTTTTAGCGGAATTAAAACAAAATATTATCTTTAAAATTATTTTAATCCTATAAGCTAATCAAGTGGATTTTACCAATGAAAAATACCTGAAGGTTCAATTCTAATAACAAAACCTCACCTCTGCCAATTATAAGTTAGTTTGACTTTAGACAGCTCCTCTATCTCCGATAATGATATTGGTTAAGTTTTGATTCCCGTAACGCTTTTAGTAGATTATCAAAGTTTATTGAGCATTACTTATTATGATTATACCTAAATGAAATTAAAAGAGTTATCTAATGGCCAATTCTGTTACATTAACAGCGTTTAGCATTCAAATAATTCGAGTCGCAATATAATATCAGTGTTAATTAATGTCAAAAACTTGTTTAAATATTGGGAATGAACAAGATTTTGGACAATTTGAGACTACGCTGCGAATGTTACCGTTTCTTATAAGTAAACGACTTACTTTACCTTTTAATTGTAACCGTCAATACGACTTCTTTGTCAAAACACTAAATAATTTTCCCATTTTCCGACAGGCTCTATTTTAAATTCAGAAAATATATGAAAGAGGCTAATGGATTTGGAACTGAATAATGGAGTCGATTTCACCTTATACCTAGAAGGTGTAGTCTTCGTTATATATACGTTACGAATATAAAACGTCTATATGGGTTATAGCTTTTATTTATTTAATATTTATTTTTATTCATAGCATACAAGGCTTTTTACGGCAAACTAAAGCTGTATGAATAAGCACTTATTGTTTACTAGCTGTGCCCGCGACTCCGTCAGCGTAAGTTAATGTATTGGTAATATTGTTTAGATCACGTTCACATGAGGCTTAAGTACCTATAGAACGAAATTTTATACCTTCGGCCGCGAGACGCGTCGAGCGCGGCAACCGATTCTCAAAAATAATCCTTATAGCATGATTGAGTATTCACGCGTGATGGCTTATTATTAGCGTATTTCATGTATAACTTTGGTGTTTCTATACCGATTTATATGATTCTGTTTTATGGAATAGTTAATAATGTTTTACCTTTAGTTATAATAATTGTTTTTCCTATGTATTTTTCTTATTGTTATTACATTGGTAATCGTTCATCGTTTCATTAATGTTTTATTTCATATTGTATTAATATCATGTTCATTTAATACAGGTCATATGTAAAAATTGTCAGACGGAGGGTAAGCCTGGTGATCTGTAATACAGGTTTTACCTTCAACAGACACCAGTCTCTATGTAATGTGCCATGTGACATTGTACTGTATTCGTTCTTGAGAAAATAAATAAATATAACTGATAACTGATGTTAACTTTTTCAATTAGGGGTGACTGAGAGTGTTATAAACGTAAGAGTAGACAAATATTATAATCAGAAAGCTTCGAACTGCTAAGCTATCGGGAGTTACACGTGTTATTGTGATTCAACCATAAAAGATAGACATATGCTGTCGTGGGATATTTTTTATATAATTTTAAGGAGAATATTTCCGTCATGAAATGATTTCTGTGTAGCTTTAACCATTAAGGTTGCACACGCGACGGAAGCTTAAAAAATGGAGTAACTTCTCCCGTTTTCCCAACATTTCCCTTCACTGCTCTGCTCCTATTGATTGTAGCGTGATGAAAAGTATATTATAACCAGCTCAGGAGTATGAAAAATAATTGTACCAAGTTTCGTTAAAATCCGTCGAGTAGTTTTTGTTTCCATAATGGTTATACAGACAGACAGACAGACAAAAATTTTACTGATTGCATTTTTGGCATCAGTATCGATCCTTAATCACCCCCTGATAGTTATTTTGGAAATATATTTCATGTGCAGAATTGACCTCTCTACAGATTTATTATAAGTATAGATTAGAACTTTATGCAACACACGTGACGGACTTAAAGCCTAAGGCACTCTCTACCAGTTAACCATGTATAATGCCATTGATCAATTAACCTTTTATTATATTTATTTTATTGTTTGTTGCTTTTTCAAAAATAGTATCAATAATATAAGTTTTTAAGCTAACATGGTCACTAACAGTATCATTAGAACTTAAAACGGGATATTTACCATGTGTATTTATTGTTTTGAGTTTCCGATATTTCGGCACTGTTGCAAGCGCCATGATCACGGATGAACTGAAGTAATTGCGGGTGGAAGTTTATGAGCAGACAAATCGGTCTACCCTCTTTCTCGTTCGTTTTTTGTTAGCAACACCGCTACCACTGTCACATGTATCACTAAACACTCGATTCTGTTCCCGACACACAAAACTCACCGTGTCGACTCGCGAACTTTTTACGGAACTTTTTCGGTTTTTACACATTTGAACCACTGGATTCCAGGCCCTCGACAGTTGAAACCCATCCTCCCGATTGAAATTGTCATATTTGGTAATCTCAATCGCTTCCCTTACCAGTCTTGGTATATAGTGGCGTTCTGTCGAGATGACTTGAGGGTTATGTAACTCAATCCAATGGTTCAATCCTGCGTTTAAAAGATGTTGTGCTATTGCCGATTTTTGAACATCATTATTTTTCACCGCCCTAATGTGTTCCGAGATTCTGCAAGCTACGGTACGTTTTGTCTGACCGATGTACGACTTTCCACAGCTGCAGGTCGTACATTGGTCAGACAAAACGTACCGTAGCTTGCAGAATCTATATCTATATATAAAAATATTTAAAATAAAGCGGGGCTCCCCATACATGGAACTGAAACTGAAATTTTTTTTTTCATGGAACCTATGCGTGTGTGGTATTTATAGACAGGTCTTTAAAAAAACTTTTTAACAAAAAATTAATCCGACTCCCAAAAAACACTGCAAAGTGAAAAATAACTTTAATTTCGGTAGTCGGTGTCTTTAGTTTTGTTTTTTCGGTTTTGGCACCGACTTCCGAAATTAAAGTTATTTTTCACTTTGCAGTGTTTTTTGGGAGTCGATTTAATTTTTTGTTAAAAAGTTTTTATTTCACTCTTTTTAGTTGGATGATTTTTAATTTACCTAGTTTTGCTTAGTTAGTTAGTATTGCTTTTCCCAATGCTGGGCCGTTAATTGTTGAGGAGTTCTCCTGGTACTTCACCATCAGCTCTATATCACCATATGCATTGTGACGAGCATAAAGTGCTTAACATCCATATTCAAGTAATCGCATCGCAATCCACTCAATACTTATTATTGAGTAGTTTCGGCGGCCATCTGTGGTCTTCATTTCGTCATTCATCATCAGTTCCACTTCCCCAAATGGTACATTTTGAGAGCAACTGCACAAGTTACTATAAGAAATACCCAAAACGCCATAGGTGTGCCTATAATATTTGAAGAGTTCCCTCGATTTCTCCAGGATCCCATCATCAAATCCTGACTTTGGTGATAATGGGACCAATTTCGAAGTATACCCATTCGAACAAAAAAAGAATTTTCCAAATCGGTTCAGCCGTCTTTGAGTACTCGATGATCATACATTAAAAAATATATATATATATATATACGCGTCGAATTGATAACCTCCTCTTTTTGTCGTCGGTTGAAAATGATATTGAGGTTTCTAAAACCACTTTTTCATAAAGTTAATCGTTTAAAAGATATACGCTTCTAAAGTGGTAAAATGTGTGTCCCCCCTCTAACTTCTATAATTATGTAGTGAATAATCTAAAAAAAATATATGCTGTAGAACTTAATGTAATCTTTCAACCAAAATTAGTTTGAACGAGATCGAATCAGCAGTTTTTGAGATACAGCATATTTTCTAAAACCGCAAATATAACTTTGTAATTCATACAAACACTATGAAAAACAAAGTTATTTGGCGTAGTTGTAAAAATTGTAAATAAGCTAGTTTTAAGAAATTTTAAAAATATAGTTTTTTTTTTCAAATAAATATATTAAATTATATTTATTATAGTTATTACGGAACCCTTCATGGGCGAGTCTGACTCGCACTTGGCCAATTTTTTTACTGTGTGTAATTCATTAAAGCATGACTTATGACTACATATTTGGATCACAGACGCAATAAGTCTCCCTTTATCTTGCTTTTAAAATGCTCAAACATACATTTTTTGGAGTGTTAACACCTTTTCAGCTTCTTTTCATTTTTTATAATTTTCTGAAACTTAAATAATAAAATCTACTTCTAGTAACTTACTCTATTGTACGTACGCATAAAGATATTTGTTGTATATTGGTCATAATTACATTAGGTATTTATGTACATATATGTGTACCATTTGGCTCGGTCGCTACACCCGACTGGCCGCAGTTCCCAAACCTACTTGTGCCAAAGGATTTGGGTTAGAATAATGCATAAGTCATAGATATTATCTGTGCATTTCTCATCCGGAATCTTTTGGCGGAACGAAAATATGGTTGCAACGCTTATGTGTAATTTATTATTTGCCTTTGGCACTGCCTCTGCAACAACCTAGAAACCTAGAATTTTATTTTTACCTGGAAACAAGTCAGTTTTCCTGATATCTTAAAGACAGAGTTATAAGATTGATTAAGTAAAATAACATAAAATAATGCCTTGTTTCCTTTTTGGTTGTGATTTAATTGGCAGTGCATACCCGTCCATTTTTTATTTATTTAATAAAACTTTACAGAACTTAACAAGCGAACTTAATGCAACAAAGGATTCTCTACCAGTAAACCTTTGGGTAAATAACACGTTAAATTCGTGGCAGATTTTTCAAAATAATAATTTATTAATAAAATACATAGGTAAGATATTGTTACGCCAGTCGCTTAGCGAAGTACGTCGAGAAACTTCGACAGAAATCTAGAATGTTCTAGACACTAACGCCACCTGGCGGCGAGTAGCAGTACTGAGTATATCGAGAAAGTTCAACTGACTTCAAATACGTTCGAAACACTAACGCCATTTAGCGGCGAGTAGCAGTACTGTGTATCTCAAGTAGCTTCTGGAATATTCATGGCAGTATAGGCAGTGAGTCGATTGGACAAGAATGTTCTAGAACACAGATCGGGGTATAAATAAATCGCAAAGGAACGCGGACCGTCAGTCTTATTTCAAGATACGAGGCGATATAATCGAAGCTTTATAAGTGAATTTCAGTGCGATTTAAGTGTTAAGTGACAAGTATTATGGTGTGAATAACTGTTAATTTTTATTTTGTGTTAAATTTGGTTTAATTGGCGTTAATTATTTCTATCCCGAACCCCAGCTTGTAACAATATCCTTACCTAATAATTCATAAGACTTTTACACGTACTTTTTTGCTATTTTAAGTTAATCTAGATGGGTCCGGTGTATGTATTTTGTAAGTAAAATATAAATTAATGGATGTTAATTATTATTTTATATTTTTATATTTTTAACCATTAATTTATATTTTTACTTATATATATTTATTACTATTATATATAAATTAATGGACCTGGTTAAGAGGGCCCCGGATAAGTGAGAAACCTCTGTTACTGATCGCAATTAACTGCAAGGAATTCCAGATATTGATGTTATATTGAAATTGTAGTGGAACTAGTTTCTGATCATTCTAAACCTTATTTTAATTAAGATTTGACTTCTTAAAATAAGTTTTGATAATTACCAGAAACTACTTTCAGCAAATCATCATCAACATTTCATGATTTTTTCCTGAAAAAAAAAAGGCTATTGAGCTACAAAGTCCCAATTATAAAAGACGTCAAAAATGTGATGTGATGAGGCAACATACTTTAAAGGGAGTGATGTGGTTAATTAAATCACGTACATAGTTTCGCTGTCGGAGTGAAAATATGAATGATTTAATGTGTTGAATGTGCCTCTTTATATATTTTACATTGATCATGGTTGTTGTATTCTACGTATTTACAATTATTATTATTAACAACATTCCTCAAGGTCCCCGCGGCTTACGGCGGGCGCGCGCTGTGTAGGGACGCTCCGCGATTCTTAGTAAAGTATAAATATATGTAGGTAAGTGTGTCCCGCGCTCGCCCTTGCATGCTGCGTATTTTCACCGCGGTCATCCGTCCCATCATGACCTACGCCTGCGTTATTTTCGCACACGCTAAACTTCGCCTCCTCCACAAGATGTCCCTCTAAAACCGATTCCTCCGTAGAGTCACGGGACCTTTTATGTTCGAAATGAGCTTCTTCACGTAGACCTCAAGATGCCCACCATCCAGCAGTTAATAAAACGCGTCTCCAAGCGTTTCTTTGATACTGCAATCAAACATAGGAATCCCCTTATCACATTAGTCACCCGATACGAACCTTCGCGCATCTCTAAGATTCGCCGACCAAGGCATACCCTAGTCACTCCCGATGACGCAATCACCCTGCTCCAAGAGAGCCGTAGGGAAACAAGCACAGTGTACAAAAACAAAAACCGACCGTCCTTCCGTCCTCGCCACCGAGGCCCGCCGCAACGACGCACGGTGGGCTGAAATCAAGCTTCCATAGACTTAGGGATTCACGAAAATTGATAAGCAATTTAAAAAAAAATAATAACGGCTTTGCGATCTACCACTAAATACAAGACATTTTTCTTCCGCGATTTTTGTATTATACCTAATATTTTTAAAGTTATAACGATTTGAATTTATTTTTGTATGGAGAAATTTGATTTTATGTGAATAACTTTTAATTCTCTAGAGTTCTCAAAAAACGGCTTTCGGTATTCGATTGTGCTATTTTTTAGGCAAATTATCCGATATATCACTTGCTTCGATTTTCTTCGATTTTGGAGAAAATTGTTTTTCATTCCCTTTTCCACACCACCCTTGAGGTAGAGAACTAACGCGTTTTTTATCAGTAATGTCCCCAGGAGGACTAATCCACTCATACGCACACTCTTCTCTCACACACGCACTCACAAAATTATCACTTAGACAATTTCATCAGATTCTGATGCAGATTCGTTCTCTAAATGTTCCACATTTACAAATTCTATATTTTCCCGCTCATCATCTTCAAATATTGGAGATAACAGAAGCTTCGCATTTCTTCTGAAAATGGTTTGTGTTTCCGTATCATTTTATGATGTTTTGATGATATATAATTATTTCTGATTTAAAAGACGACAGTGCCCCCGGCCCTGATGGGATCCGTCCACTCCTTGACTTGAGCATGTCAACGGGTACTTTTCCTGAGTCTTGGAAAATGGCTGCTGTTACGCCAATTCACAAGAAGGGTTCCAAAGACTGTCCAGACAACTATAGGCCTAAGTCTTTGTACTGGAGAAGCTTGTTAATAGCCGCCTCATTAACTTCTTAGAGAAACATGGTATATTATCTGGACGTCAATATGGCTTCAGACGTGGAAGGTCCACGGAGCAAGCAGTAGGGTTGTTGACTGACATAGTGGCTGCAAAGGTTGATGAGGGGCAACGGTCGATTGGTGTCTTCCTTGATTTGGCCAATACATTCGACACAATATCTATTCATATGCTACTGAAGAAGTTAGAGTGTCTTGGAATAAGGGGAATCGCACGGGACTGGTTTAGCAGCTATTTATCAGATAGACAGCAGCATGTCATTGTGGGAGGGAGTGTCAGTGAGAGCCTTCCTGTTGTATTTGGGGTGCCACAGGGCAGTGTCTTAGGGCCCACATTATTCACCATGTACATGAATGATTTGGTCAGGCTCTCCATCCCACAGTCGGACATGATATGTTACGCTGATGACACTGCGGTTATATTTCACGGAAATACATGGAAAGATGCCACAGAGGCTGCAGAAAATGGCATGCGCACCATAATGGAATGGCTTGATAAAAACCTGCTCACTCTTAACATCGAAAAAAACAACTTCATTGCTTTCCACATCAGTCGTTCTCGCTGTCCTGATATTGAGGAAATCAAAATTCACAGCTTCCACTGTAATGCCATTAACTGTGACTGCAATGTAATTACAAAAGTCAAATCGGTCAAATATTTGGGTGTTATACTTGATCATAACTTGTCCTTCAGCGAACACATATCTGTTCTGTCCAAAAGAATCCGGAAATTCATTTACATTATGAAAGCCCTACGTGCCAGTGCCTCAAAAGACGTATGCAGAACAGTATACCTAGCATTGTGTCAATCGCTGTTACAATACTTTGTGGGTGTCTGGGGTAGCGCGGCTAAGTCTTGTCTACTGGAACTCGAATGTGCTCAACGGGCTGTTCTAAAAGTGATGTTGGGTAGGCCAAGACGGTTTGCAACAGACCAACTGTACAAAGAAGCGGGCGTTTTGCGTGTCAGGCAATTATGCATCCTATCCTCCCTTCTTAAACTAGTTAAAGTACGGGGAAGTAAAATTGCGTACACACAAAGAGGCAGGGTTGAAGAACAGCATTTACGACTAGGTTTTCACTGTTCCTCCCGATCCGAGTCTTCAACACTATTAACAAATCTACTCTAAGGATCTCTGGAAATCTGTTTGACGACAAGAAAACTATAAAGACATGGTTACAGGACCTTTCGTATGATGAGACAGAAATAATCTTATGCCCATTGAGTTGACCAGCATCAAAATATAAGTACTCACCTAGACACATTCTCAACATTCGTACACACACACCTCAACACTACAGTCTCACACCCACTCACCCCATTTTTTTGTTTTTTATTCCTTTTCTTTTTTATAATGTTTGCTTGTGAATTCATTTGAATCAGACTCTAATTGTGTAATTGACTTTATTGCATTCTAATTGTGACCGGAATTGTTTATTCGACGTTGATATTAATTTGTTTTATTACGTTTTGATTAATATTAATTTTATTTTTGCATTCAACTAATTTAACTTTCTCAATCTAATTTAATTTGTTTTTGTTACGAATCTCAATGACTTCCTTTACTTTTCTAATAATATTTTATTATAACTAAATTTTATTAAAATGTTGCTATCATTGCTAAGTTTTGTTGTCGCTATCTGTATCTCTTTTCTTCAATAACTTGTGTATGTCAATAAATAAATAAATAAAAAAAAATAAGGATCTGAACTAATTATTAAATTATTCAAAATATCCTCATTATTAGCTCTTCTGCAGAATTTTCTTGAATGGTGTTGGCGAAATCGCCTAAAGTCTTTATTTCTAGATTCAGCCGCTTCTTCCGATAACTTACCAATCGGAATGAATCCCAAGTTTTCAATGATAGCTGCTCCATAAACAAGAACTTTATGCACACTGGAGGGCATGTAATACCACTCATATAAATCTACGTATAATTTTATGGTGGCTTCCTTATGTTTTTTAAGCTTCACTGTGTCAATTTTATGATATTGTTTCTAAAATGATTGAAAACCGTTTTATTAAGTTTTCATCAACACCAGTAATTGCAGCAGCAATCTCTGTATTTGAGAAAAATCTTCGAGCGGTATTCCCGACATTAGTAGTTCCATGTCCTTGCTTTACAACATCTATTAAAAGGCCTGTTTGATTTTTAAAAGCTTCCTGAATGCTTATTTTCCATAAAAACTTTGTTTTCACCTTTTGCAACCCATGTTTTGAAATCCAGTCTATAGGCTATGTGAAGAATGCATGTTTTTAGTCAATAACAAAGACAAGTTATTCATTTCTGTAGGAACAGCTTTACATATGTCACATCGTTGAGCTCAAGTTTCACGGAGGATTGATATTGCTTTACCATCTATCATGGTAAGCAATAATGAATGTGACTCCGTTTCAATTTCGGTTTTCTCTCTTAAAATCGTTGATTTATTCTCTTTTTCAAACTTGAAAAATATTGGACGACACCAATATGCTGAATTTGGTGAGTTGTTTTCCCAGATAATTTGTTCCTCGGAAACAATTTTTATTGGTACTAAACTACCCATAAAAATACTTGAATCATGTGTCGAAGCACTGTCCTCTTTGTTATCCATTGTCATTTTTTGCTTATAGTTTGCTTGATTCGAGGCACCATCCATTCCCCATTTGCTTATTATTGTTAACTCCTTACAGTATGTGCTATCAATATTGATTGCTTTGAATATCCTTTTGGCGGTTATATCTAATAGAGACTGCAATTTTATTCTAGCAGTTGTATCTGTTAAGGTGATATCATCCTTTGGCCGGTAGCATTCTTGTTTTGCATTTTGCACCTTGTGGTAGGAAGAGAAGATGTCGACATTTTTCTCTTTGATACTTTTTCTTAAAGTATTGTATTGCCACTTTGTTAATTTAAGGGACAAAACAAGTCCCAAAGCTTCATCCGGAGTAAATTTAGGTTTTTCATTTTTACCTAAAAGACTATCTTTGGCTTTTTGCACATCCTGTGGATTTTTAAGTAGGTGTTCAAGGATTTCAGCTATTCCTTGATTACCATCCTCTCGTAATTTCATAATATATGCATGAGATATTTCCTCTGTAGTCATAGTGGTATGAATATGTTCTGTACGTCTCTTTTTTTGCTTAGGTCCTAATTCACAAAATGGTTTTCTTGGACTTACATTCGTTGACGTGGCAGTAAACACTTTTGCTGGAGATTCATGTTCACTTGATGTACTAGGAACAGAGTCTTGGTTTCTTTCAAATGCACTTACAATGAAATCAGGCCAGTTTATTTCCGATGATAACCATTCGCTATTATTGTTGCTAAACAATTCCTCTTTGCTATGAGCATTTTGCCATCTCCTTTGCAAATTATAGCAATATTTTGCACAGAATGCTTTTAGCGCTTTATCGTTTTCATCACTTAACACAGTGGGGACTAATCTAGATTTAATAGCACTATATAAAACACTATTACTTTTAAACCTTCTACTTTCCTTCAATAGCACAACAATATTAATATTTGACACCAAATCGTGTTCGATTTTTTTACGTAATAAATAGTATTAGTATTCCGAAAATGTGAGATAGGATAGTGCGTTTATTACGATGTGTAACAACGTACTGAGGATGGTTGTTTTTATAAATGTAACCATGTCATTTTTTTACCTGCTATTCATCATCCAATCACATAATGACACATCATCATTTTGCTGCGCTCAATGGACGACGCGCGCGCTAATGAGGGTCACTGCGTATTGTTAAAAACAAATGACGTCATAAGAGTGGTGTGAGAGAGTATCGTGAAAAATAAATGACGTCATAAGGGTGGTGTAGAATGTTTACCAATAATTTGACTTTTTGCTATATTTCTGTAATACAATATTAAAACATGTCAGATTAAACCAAAAACCGATTAATATTTCATACAAACTTTAGGGGTCTATAACTCATAAAATACTAGGTATAAAAAATTACAAATAACAAAAAATATTTGTATTAGTACATAAAATTCAAAAATACTCATTTGAATCCTTAAGTCCCCACTTCACGATTCCAGCCCACCGTGCGACGTCCCCGTAACTGTCCGCCCCGACCCTTGCCAGAGCCAGCCCGCGATGCTGCTTTAAATTCCCTTATTAATAATACTGATATGATCCAGCCTGTCCCTAGCTACCCTCCTCCTGCGACGCCCTAAGCCGAGGAAGGGTAAAACGAGTTGTGTAAAATGTTGAAGAGGAGGCACAAAATCCTAGTGTTCTTGCGAAGACGGATTGGGAGCCACTTGAGTTCCTTGCGAAGGTGAGAAACATGGTCATACTTTCGAAGACCGAAAACAAAGCGAATGCACAGATTTTGCAAGCGCTCAAGCTTGTTTAATAGCTCCTCGGTAGCATCCAAATAGCAGGCATCGGCATAATCTATAATCGACTGAATAAGTATTCGTGCCAAAGAAACTTTAGTAATTTATTAATGAAGGCAACCACAGGTAAGCCTGGTTAAGCAGTCGACAACAATGTTGACCTGCGAGATGCCACAAAGTTCAGGGTTCTTTCTCTGCTGCTTCAAAGATCTTGCACGCGGTGTTGGCGGAACATAAAAA
The DNA here is from genome assembly GCA_943138885.2 of Tholera decimalis. Classification (NCBI taxonomy): domain Eukaryota; kingdom Metazoa; phylum Arthropoda; class Insecta; order Lepidoptera; family Noctuidae; genus Tholera; species Tholera decimalis. The sequence continues at coordinate 25,502,972 of OW964569.2, forward strand.
CCGCTCTTTTCAGAGCGAACTAACGTGCGTGGTGTCGTAGCATTCCAGCAATGCTTCGCGCCATGTTGGCGTTATATTATTATTGTTTCTTATTAGATTGTCACGTCTTTTTCAACGCGTAATGAGGTTACTTGGTTTGCTGGTAAAGGTTATTTTGTACTGGTCATTGTGTGACAGATGCTATATATGTCACGACATCGACCAGGAGGTATGGTACTTATGTTGATGTTCTTGGTATTGTACTGGTAATGTCTGACTGGTATGGTGTCACTACATTCACCAGGAGGAATAAAGTTATGCGGTAAGTATTGGTAATAGTGTAGTGTCACTACAATACATATGTATTTTTACATTTTAAGTAACTAGTTTATTTTTAGTTTCGTTCTTTTTTAATTGCCTTGCTATCTCTGCACCGCCCTTGGTTGGCAGGTTAGAGTGTCTATGGTATTATGCTCCTTTGTATATTTTGAGTGTGTTCCGGTGAAACGAAATTAAAAAGGAGCTTCAAACACAGAAATTCACCACAAGTAATCCCACTCATTAAAGAGTCTCGTCATGAGACCTGACAGCACACACGACTCGTGTGAAGTGAACGTATAATTAGACTCCATTCCACTTCTGTCAACATGGTAATTTGTTAGTTGTAAACTATACGGTGTTGTTCAGTAATTCACTAAATAACTGCTATAATTAACAACGCGTTCATTAAGTTGATAATAGTTTGTAATATTCGTGCACCTATACTTCTACAATTAATTCGAATCATACCATATCTAGGAATAATATAAATGAGATTTTTAAAGAGTTTACCTTAATAAGTAGTGTTAACTTGAATCTGATAATTCATAATATTTTTTGTATTTTATTAGCTGTAAGTCCTCCATACATTACATAAATAAATACCATAATTATGTTAATTTCGTAAATTCGTAAGTGACGTAAAAAGTTGATGCTTGCAGAACCGTAGCTTTGGGGTTTTAACTGGAATATCCTTTAAATAATTATTGTGTAGAATGACCTCGTGTGAAATTAACGACAACTTAGGTACTACCAGCAAACGGTTTCATACTTTGGCAGATGTTATATTACGATAAGTAATTTTGTATCACAATTGACAAATTAACATAAAAACATTACCCTCCTTTTCGCCACACAATCGGGTATAAAGCAAGAGATTCACTCAAGTAACTAAACTAAATAAAAGATAGCTTGATCTCTGCGACATATGTCAAACTGACATTCCTAGGGTTGCCAGGATATAAAAAATTGACGATAGAAATTATCGACGCTTTTTACTATTATCAATACTAATGTAACATCTAATTGGGTTTAATTTAAATACAAACGTTAAATAAAAAAAGTTAAAAAAATATAAATGCATTTATTCTCTTAAAGGGGTACACCCCAAATCCATATCAGAATCAGTTTCTGAATCGCTAGAACAATCTTGTTTTATTATAAACTCCTGTTCCCAAATATTATTAAATCGGACGTCCCGCTCCCAATCTTCCATTAGTTTTCTGCATTTGGTTACCACCTTCATTTTATTTACTCACTATTATTTTAGATCAAGTATGTACAAATGTAAATAATGTGAGATATTAAAATATACAATAAAATTAAAAGATAAATTAATTTTAAATTAAGTTTTATTTAAAATATCGGTAATTTGTAGTCTGTGGTCGCGATGAATCATCGCCCATCACTAATTAGATCAGCATACCCATAAAGTAGAACATTGACAGGTACTATCTGTACTATTATGAAATTCAGGACTTCATAGGCGTGATTTTACTGACAGCTGTCGCAAAGATCAAGTATCTTTTATTAAGTATAACAATAAATATGTGCGTAAACGTGACGTTATTTTGGCCCCCAATTAGCCGCCTAAGAAGTTTTTCTTAAAAAATCAATACATTAGTGTCTGAAATGATTAATACAAATCATTTCAGACAATAATGTATTGATTTTTTAAGAAAAACTTCTTTTCGAATTCAAAATATTCGCGTATCAAGAAGTACGTCATTATATTTAAGCATGATAAACTTAATTAATAGTTAAAAAAAAATATTATTTTAGTTTAATCGCAGATTTGATACCTACACGGTGCCTGACAGCTGGAAGAGTGTTTTATTTGGAACTATCTTGCCTTTTTTTGAGGTCGCGTTTTTTGGGTGATGTACTTTTCCTTCATAAAGTATATCAGATACAAATAACTCCACAAACAACACATCCATATACACATCCGAAACGCCCTGTTTAAATAACTAATCAAGCTTTCTCCCGGTTATTTTAGGGTCAGCTTCTGGTTTCAATTGGAATGAATATTAGAATCCGTATATAACGTAGATAATATTACAACCCGTATACTGAGCATTGAGCAACACCGTTATTATATTATGTTTAGGCCCACTGTTACCGATCGGGATATACTTTGACCAAAGTGGCTCGATACTAATTCGGTATCCTTACTTATGGTGCCTACCTGTATGTAATTATAAATGCAAATGCAATTGTGTATTTAATCGTATGGGTTTTTACGAAAAGGAACACCGAATTGATGTGACTTCTGGTATTGAGATAGATGGAATACTTCTTTTTTATGGTTTATTGGCAATGTGGGTAGAATTCACATTACTAGCAATCCTGTTAACCCCTCAGAGTAAGCATACGCTTGTGTGTGTGGAGTGGGTTCACGGCAATAGTTTAATGGGTGGAGTAAGAACCCGCGACCACTCGATCACAAGTCCGACACCTTAGCCATTAGGCTATTGAAGCTCTTTTTTTTAATACTGGAGTGTGACTTCCCAGGCAGCACACAAGTCAGATAACTGGCCAACAATTTATCCTTATGCAGGGTTAAGCTTTATTATATATGTATAGAAGCTATGTGTATTACGAAGTTCTGTATTAGGTTTTTTTTTTGCTATATTTTTATAGCAAAAAGAAACTTTACTATTAGCTGAGTTAGTTTAGTAATTTGCGAATTTTATTTCTTAAAACTGAATAATCATCATAAAAAGACTTGTTACTCAAGAGTTTGTGTAACCTTTTGTATAACATGGGTATAAAATTCCATTATCAAGCATGATACTGAATAAATTATATCGTGTTCTCTTTTAGTTGTATTACACACCACATCTTGACAGTTATTCAGCTGGTGTATAAAATAGGCGTTGTTTCTGTTATGAAGCATATAGTAATTTAACAGAAATTAAGATAGCTGTTATAACTACTTTATGTCGCTTTAAGTACGAAATTACCGTCATGTGCAGCTAACTGTGGTTAAAGCTACCTTTTACGGAAAATACCTAATTCTCACGAGAGCTCGTGAATAAATAAAAACAGCCGCGTGGGTTGATTTTCAAGGTATTTTTTTTTTTTTGCTAGCTCCGCCAACGTGATTGGCGCCTATTTAATATCTGTTCAACTCTTCTATACCAGTTCTCGCATTTCATGCCTCTCGTACTTTCATTCCGCATACTGTATCTTTCTGTCATTCGTCATCATTCATTCTGTGGGTGGGACTCCCACTTTTTATTTACTTTATATATATATTCTTTCTAGCTATTTTTGCTTTTTCTTTTTCTTTTTTCGGGGACAATAACTCTTGGGGTATCTTTTATTTTATTTGCATAATTTCTTATTATAATTGTACATACTTAAATTTATGCTAGTCTTACAACATACACATATTTTCTTAGTTAATTATACACTACTTATTTTATTATTACTATTACATTTTACTTACATCTGTTTAACCTACTACTTTAGGTTAAATAACGCTTGTCGAGATCGGACTGTGGCCATGTGTGACCACATTGACCATAATAACATATCGAGATCCTTCCGTGACTTCGAAAGTTAGAAGAAGAAAGAAAGAAAAGACACGTTAAGCCGTTGGTCCCGGCTGTCATCCCGGCTGTCAAATTTCTTTAATATATTTTCAACTTTACTGTTAAAGAAATTAGGTTCAAGATTGATTGGGAAAATTTGACAGTTTCGGGTAGCTTCATGTGCTGACGTCTGTACATCTTTAACAGTCATCACGACTAGTCAGAAGCTAGAAAATCTGACACTGCTCTTGCCATGGGGCGTTAACCAGATATTGGGTTGTGGAAGTAGGATAGAAAGTTGCTACATATAAAACACCATTACTCAACTGCATCCGCTAAGCTGTCAGCCGAATCTCAATTCCATGGGAAACGTTTTAATCAAATACGAGCTATCGATGGAGTTACGAGTGCATTTACGATATGTAGTGTAATTCTGAAATTAGACAAATAAAAAATCAAAAAATACCAACTTTACCTTTTAAAAAAAAAATACTTTTCAGGGACGATAATATATTGAAAGACCAATTGAAAACATCTCTCGAAGAAAACTGTTACGTGAAAACAACGTAAAACATACCGCATTTCACGCGAGGGAAGGTGCGGGTCGAAGCTAGATGGTACCTATATAAGGTAGGGTCACCTATCCGTAATTTGACAGCGCGTCGCACAGATTTCGGTTGCCATTTAGCCATTAAACCATCGCTTGAAGGGTTCGGGTAGATGTCAAATATAGATGGGTAGAAAATTCTTTCGTAATAAGCAGTGCCTTTGTGCTCTTGTAAATATACGACGTATCTTTAGATATTATGTGTTGTATGTACGGAAGTAAATAAATAGGACGACCTTACTATGTATCACATAAACTGTCGAGGAAAGAGATCGCACCAGACGTTTTCAACATACCGGGGTTGCGGGAATATTCTAACAAGATACCGCGACCCCGGAACTCAAGGGCAGCTGAACGAACAGGGTAGGTTTTAAGTCAGTCTGACACTCTTTTCTGCTCCACCCAGATTGGGAAAAGTCATTCGATGATTATCCCAACCCTAAAAAAAATACGTTATTCAAGCACTAATGAAGTATATTAAACAATGAATGCTGTGTACAGTAATAATTGGACCTCAGATTTATGTAATGTATATTGTTATAGTTGTACTAAATGCCTTAGTCTAGTCTGTCTCTGTACTTATTAAAATAAAATAAAATAGTAATTGCCTTTAGTCCCAAATTCTTTAAACAGTCTTAGCAAGGAAATGTTTCAACGAACTCCAACTCAAGCACTACCCGTTTGATACTAGTAGTTCATACGAACCAAAATTACGTTTCAGTCCGAAGATAAATAAGTAGCAGAAGTTGTGCCGGGTATAACGAGCCGACAATGGAAGCGGAACCAATTCAACGAATGATAACAGTAGCACAAAGTTTTAACTGAACTTCACCTCAGATTATACGGTTAATTTGATCGCACATTTAATCCCCCTCGTAATAAGTTTACATTACCCTTCCGTCCTAAGGAATAATTTTCATTTATACGTTTAATTACCATGCCAGTTAATTGTAACTTTATGTGGTCCCGACTTGCGTATGGATGGGTATCCCACGGGTGCCATAAGCTCTTATATCTAATATTATACTGAGTGGCGGATGAGAGAGCCACTCCGTTTTATCCTCCCTATCATCAATAATAATACAATTGGTTGGTGGACATACCAGCCATACGCACAAAACATTTTGAGAATAGTTCCATTGTACGTACAGCTAAGCAGTGGAATTCCTTGCCCGAGTCTGTATTTCCTGATAACTATAACCTGGGAGTCTTATAAGTCAAGAGTGAATAGGTTTCTTCTAGGTAAGCGTACTCCACTTCACATCTTCGACCACACCATCGCTTACCATCACGTGAGATGGAAGTCTAACGCGAGCCTATCAACAATGTATATTTTTAATTGAACCTTTTAGCGTTATTTACGACGAGGTTTCCGTATCAAAGGTTTAGTTAGATAACACGTGTGTCGTGAAGTCAATATTTAAACGAGGCGTGGCGTCTAAAGCGCAAAAAGTTCTATTATTAGTAATTAAAGTTTTGATTGAGTTACTGGTTGATAATATTATCTAACTATATAAAGGTTTGAAAGGTCAGTTGCTGCTAATATATACTCTCTTATCTATGTAGATATATGGGTGATTTTCAAAATTTTTGTACAGTAACAAAAATGAAACAAAAAGGAATACCGTTACAAAAACGAACTACGTCACAAATAATAACAAAAAGGAAATATTAGGGCTATTTCAGAGACGACAATTATTAAAACAACGAAATTGTATTTTAATAATTTATTAGTATATAATATATGATCAGTCTGCTGACTTACAGCTATAAATTGTCTATTTCTCTACACATTTTTTAAACAATCTATTGGAATGTCTAGCCAAATCAGTCTGTCTTACTAAATAATAACAATCAAAATAAAAATGTTGTCCAGAAATCTAAAGTTGAATATTGATAACTATCTATTGCATTTTTTTATATTTCAGAGTTCGTCTCTTAAGAGAGCTGGTAGACATTTTTGGGTAGGTGTTTGAGGCACCCTGAAAAGGAGTACAATACTTCTCCAATAATACTCGAACTCAAAATTTTGAAAGTAAAATAAGTTCCGTCGTTCCTCAAGTAATAATTTAGTATTTAGTATTAATTTATTATTAAAATATTTTTATTGTCTTTCATATTTAATAACGTTTTTCAACAGATTTGCGAGAAAACGCATAATTGGTAGTGAAGCAAACTTTTGATATCAGTCGGAAAGTCATAACTACCTTGCCGTTTCTAATATACTAATATGGAAACGGCGCGATTTTAAAAATGGCGCCACGAAAGACTAATTTTCTAAAACGCATCTTTTGTCTCATTTCGTTTATAATATTAAAGTTAGAAAAACATATTTAGCGAAAGCCCTTCCAAGGAGATCGATCATTAAGCTTATTTATTCTCGTAATGTGAAAATCCTTGATGAAATTCTTATATATATATTTTTAATAAAAAACCGTAAAGGATACGCACGGCGCTATACATCGGAGCATAGGCTAAAACATTTACTTAGATGAGAGTACCTATTTTACCGCACGTTCCATTGTACGCTGCTATTTTTTACTTTCGAACAATATAAATAGGCTCCGTAAATGCATTATTTGAGCATATGTGTTGAAAATTATATTACCAAACTAAACACTAAAAATTTAACCTTTTAAGTTGACGTTGTACGTTGTCCTAATACTTATTAACTTTTGGGCTATTATTTTTTAGATTTTTAAATTAATATTTTTTAAATATTATTAAAATTATATGTTAATAAAATTAATAAATGAAGCATTATCCGTCAAATCATATAAGCATAATAATTCTGTATGAAATCGGCTTTGCTTCATTTTTGTTATAATTCATAATTTTTAGTATTTATTCTTAACTGAAATCCTTAATTGAATTTTTAGTTGAATTTTATTTGAATTTATATGTTTTTTTTTTATTGAATTGATATTGTAATTTTTTTGCTTACTCTTAATTTTTTTATTGGTTTTTGCAGTCATTTTACTTATTGTTAAATTTTAAAACTATTATAAAAACATTATGTATCACATGTTTATAACCAATTAATCAGTCCTCTGTGAGTGTTGTGCATGCCTTTAAGTAACTTGTTTACACAGGTCTATTAATGTATGTTTATCTGTATATAATTTTGTAAATAAGTTGTTGGCGTGCCTTGAAAATAAATAAATAAATAAACATCATTTTTGTTACGCAACAAAAAAACGTAACAAATCGTTAGAAAAATGAAATCAATCATGAGTTGAATAACAACCTCAAACATTTGGAGGTTAGAAATACTACTATTGGAATTATCCAGCTTCTTTTTAGTAGTTGGTCAAAATTATTATTTAAATTTACGCAAATTTTTTTTAGCTTTAGCGTTGTTTTTATAGCTGATCAACCAAAATGAAAGATTTATTGTTGTAAAAACACTGCACAGGAACAAACACACTTTTCTTGTTGGTGGCACCCGCTGACAAAATGGTGGACAGACGTTCCGTTGTCATCTGATTTAACGGTTTTAAATGGAGAATCTTGTCAGTTGAAAATCTCACATATCTACTAATATTAGTGTTACAACAAAGAATAACAAAAATGAATGAAAAGAAAGACACATATTGAAACAATGTTATTATTATAATGCATTGGTTTATTTATTTATATTTTACACATTGAAATCATAATTAGAGTCCTAAAGATATTGTGTAACAAGAACTGTAAATATGTGAATAGTTCCTTCTTTATGCTTTTTTTTGTAACGCTTTTTTGCTTGTAGACACTAGGTTGCTGTATGAAAATATTATGAGATTGAAGAACTAAACATCGTTTTTTTATTAACTACTTATTATTATGATCTGAAATGTTGATACCTATCTGGAAGAAATGTTTCTCAAGGATAATAATACTAGTTTGATCACTTCAATGCAGTTTTTCTGGATGATATTCGAGTGGAAGTTTTCACACAACAAAATGTACAAAAATTTTGAAAATCACCCATATACTCGTTCAAAACATACCGCACTCATATAATGAAAGTGAACTAACTATAAAATCCCGAAACTTTTGACTGTGATATAAACTGACCTTAAACACTAAATCTGCAGGGTACCTAATACAGATCCGAATTACGAGTCATAAATTGACAGCGTCTTCATCGGTCAAATATTTTCATTTAAATTTACCCAAAACTGCTTTTTTAAAGAGGTACTTATCTTGCCTTTTAAACCAAAAAAGAATGTTTATTTTTTATTAACCTACACCGTCACCAACCAGCAGTGGTGCTGGGAAAAGACCTCCCCCAATTCCTTCCATACGCTCTTTTCCTGCGACGCTCATGGACACGTCCAGATCGTCTCACCATGTCTTCCTGGGTCGGCTTCGGCCTCGCCGTTCATTCTCAGGCAGCCTTGTGTGGAGACTTTCGACTTGAATAACCCAATTTTTTTTTATTCTTTTTGTCACTTTCGTCCTATACGTACCTACATTCAGATGAGCATGGAAGTGTTAAACGATGTGCATTTTAATTTAATTGTTTTTCGTATAGCTCTCTATAGTCCAGAACATAAACCGAAGACTTGAAGACAAATAAACAAGTTTTAGACAGCGAACATGTCACTACGTGCACCACACGACCTTTAAACTTAATACGCGGAGCATGGCGTACGTCGGTACGTGGTACACCTCTACGCCACTACGCTACGCTACCTACTACTCACCATGAATAAAATACGAACGATACTACACGATAATAAAACTTATTTCCACACGTAACATAGTTTTCGTCTTATAAGTAACTTATCGATGTCGATTCGATATTCCATTGCGAATAAAACTGATGACTTGAGTTGTTCAGAACGTTCGTATTGAATGGGTGGCCCGTAGAGCCTGTTGAGAGGGGAATATGGTGCCATATCCATATCGTGATAAATATGAACTAGGTAATACTATGAATACCTAGATTAAGTAATTCAGTTGTAGTTAGGTACACATACACATACATATGTCGTACAGCAAATTAAAGATAATTGCATATTATGTGAACGTTTCAACTAAGTATATATTTATCCATAAATTTAACATTAAAAATTATTAGCTATTTCGCCCTATTAATTCCGATACAACTTAATCCGAAATTCATATAAAATATACGTCGAGCATACTACAGTTTTAAAGCAACGTGTTAAAGAAAGACTCGTGCGAGTTCGAATCGCAATCTGTCCCCGTTATACACGACATCCCAAAAAAGGGTAAGTATACCTAATGTTATGACATGACATGACTAAATAGTTAGTTTACAAATATATAGATATAGGTATAATGTTGCTACATCACACATACCTACTGTTTAATACCATTGTATTTAAACATTAGACCAATGTATTACCTGTCAAAAGCAGCGACCATATTGTTACGTTAAACTTTTGTAGACCTGTATGAAAATTAATTTCGAAAATGGTAAAAAAACAACATCATAATTATTTACATTGTTCGTCTGAACGCCGTTAATGGAGTCCGTTTACTTCCATTAAAAAATGCGACCAACTCACAAAGGAACAAAGACGACTTGCCTACTTGATGTTGGCAATGATGAAATGTATTGAAATTAGACCTTTCAAAGTAAGACGGATATTGACATTTCCTTGATTCCCGGGATCCCACATTACTTCATGTCACTTACAAAACCTAGGATTTAAAAAAAATAACATATTAGTTTATTGTTGTTTTGATATTGTATTCATTCAATAATCTACTTGATTTAAAGATACATCTTTACGTCGCGTCATTGAACTACATTGACTGGAATTATCCCTTGGAAAGTTATAACTATATTCCTTTCGCATTGCTTGAGATCACACAAGTCACGATATATTATTGAATTGAAATACACCTTCCAGAGAATAAAAAAGATAATTCAGCCTATTAAGTTCCCACTGGTTTGACAGCATGCTCCTCTCTATGAGATGGTATTGACCGTAATCCACCACGCGGTCTCAGTGTGGGTTGTTGGATGTTACATGTCTTGGTTTTGGTCCTATTACATGCCAATAACGATGTTTAACTCCACCGATTTGAGAGCCATAATAGTCATATAAATTACATAAAGCTATATCTCTGACTGGTTTCGAGCCACAACCTGCAATTCGCAAGTCAGACCCGTAACCACAGGGCCACCAATACTCTGCCCTCTCAAACCTAATTAAATATTATTATCATTTATTTTCAGGCACCAGACCCATACTTAATACAATACATATACTTATAAATATTACATTAATAATACACTAATACATAATTAAGACTTCAGACAAAATAAAAACAAACATAACATGGCATTATAAACAGCCTACACACGTCTCGATGGAGTCGCATGTAAGCAGAGCCAGTATTCGAGGACAGGGCTATCCTATCTGTCCACTAATGTTTTCAGGATGCTGTCGTGGCTGGTGCGTATTCGGCTCAATAAAGAAGCGCACCGCTTCCTAATGATAGCGTAAAAGACGTCAATTCGCACACAAAACCGTGGTAAAACCAACAGCACCCTAAAAGCATAACTCTTATTATTGAAATCCTTAAATCGGTATGTACTTTAGTTTCACCCTGTATTATACACTTGAGAGCAATAAAATCGCACACCTTGACTTTTCTTTGTTAAGGCAGATTTTTTTATGAATCTGAATAAATATTTAAAAAAACACACAAGCTAATTGAAAGTCTACGTCATTACCTTTCTAATGATATCAAATACAGTGTAAAAAATACCCATAAGAGGTTTTACGGCACAAAACCCAACAAACGGGTAAAATTACCCAATTTCGATTAAGAAATAATGAAAATCAAACTCAAAATTCTTGATCAAATTGTTTATTAATAAGGTGTATTCCCTCCCCTAGCCTTAATTACAGCTCTTAATCGGTTTTTCATGGACCGTATTAATTTTACCATGAAATCTTGTGGTATAGCGTTCTACTCCTCTTCAATGGCAAGTTGAAGCTCTCGGAGGCGCGTAGGAGCAGGGCTTCTTGCTCGAACTCTTCTTTTTAGCTCATCCCAGACATGCTCAATCGGATTGAGATCAGGACTACGAGCTGGCCACTCCATCGCGGTGATTCCAACGTCTTCCATGTATTCGCAAACTGTTCTAGCGACATGCGGTCTCGCGTTGTCGTGCATTAGGAGAAAATCTTCTCCCATAAGCCACGCAAGCGGCCTCACATGTCCTTCGAGCACTTCTTCGACGTATCGTGCAGCCGTCAAACCTCTCGATCTCGGGCCGGTATTCGCTCCAGTGATGAATACAATGTCAGTTTTAGTGTCCAACATTATGCCACCCCAAAACATACACGATACACCGCCAAAAGCCACACGTTCGCTTATGCAGCATTGTGAAAATCACTCTGATGACCTTCTGTAGACTCTAGAGCGTCCATCATGACCATGTAATGTCATTCTGCACTTATCAGAGAACATAACAGACCGCCATTGGTCATACGTCCAATTTAAATGTTCCCTGGCAAATTGTAGTCGGGCTTGTCGGTGAGCTATGGTCAATTTGGGACCATTTGCTGGGCGATGTGAAGTCAGTCCTGCTTCACCAAGTCTTCTTCTGACTGTCCACCGACTTATACTGACATTGCGAACTTCTCGAAGCTCTTGTCCCAGTTGAACCGCATTCAGTTGCCGATTTCTTAAAGACCTCGACACAAGAAAGCGGTCATCACGCTCTGATGTTCTTCGTCGCCGGCCAGATCCTGGTCGCCGAATGTAGCCACCGGTCTCTTGAAACCTCTGGTACACACGACGAACAGAGTAGCGGCTCAAATTTAGTCGTCGAGCAACTTCACTTTGATTAAGGCCTGCTTCGAGCAAGGCAACAACTTGAGCGGCTTCTGCGGGCGTGGTATCCATATTTTTCCGTATGCTTTCAGTAGAGATGTTATCACGTTGACCTTTGGTATGCAACTGATTAGAATTCCAAAAAAAACGACCCTTTTATACCTGCGGGTAAGGGGTGCAAGTAGTGACAATGCTAACGGGTGAATTTGGGAAATTTAGGGAATTTGGTGTACGGCTGGTTTCTGTGTGGTTACGTGAAGGTCAATGATTCTAATTTTGAGTTTTTTTAAAGCTAAGCTTGTATTCTTTATTTTGCCTAATGATTTGTACCCAATATCTTTAGATTTAAGAAAAAAAACAGTTATAAACCAAATTACAAGCGGTGTGCGATTTTATTGCTCTCAAGTGTAGTATCAAGCAAGATATTAACTCGTTTTATACGTCACTAAATAAAAAGACAGCAAATTAATTAAATTTATCATCGCAACTCCATCGCAAACACATTGAAAATATGAAATTTTATCCGTGTAGGTGTGCTATGCTAGGTAAATTGCAGTGCAGTCCTGTGGTTAAATTTCGTGTGTGCCGCAGGGCATAGACAGTAGACAGATGTGAATATCGTTCCGATGCTGGAATTATAATAGAAATGTCGCTTATTACGTTGGTAATACCTGGAATTTGCATAGGGGAAATATGTTGAGGTAAGTTTTATGATGTTGGTAGACATAATGATGTGGCCAGACAATTAGTTGGTACCTGCTACCTATAAGATTTTAATTAGCGTAAAGCATTCTTGTTCTAGGTAGATGATATTTCATGGTTAGGAAGATAAATTTTCAACATAATATTGACGTATAATCAACTTGTCATTAGCATTTAAAATTGTACATACTTTAACAAATCCAAATCGTTAATGATAAAAATAAAAGTAATTGTTCGTCAGTAAAATATTTCTGTTGCGATCTGGTTTTTGCAGTGTCTTTTCCAGACGATGTAGCGATAAAATCAAGTAAGTAAGATTCCATTTTTCACGATTCATAATTTTCTAGATAGAAAAAAAATCCAAAGTTACCTCCAAACCGAACAATAAACCGCTGTTATTCAAAAATAACTTCAAATTGATAATGAAACTTTGCATATTAATTGAACTAACTATAAAGCAGGTCTTATGTTATTTACTTTTTTTAAATTACCATTATTTTCACCGTAAAAACAAATAAACTAAATTATCGGTGTCTTGGAGTCTTTTCCCTGGCACCCTGTCTCGCTTGCTCGCGTGACCGCGGCCAGTAGTGTGCGAGCGAGATAAAGAGTGAGAAGCGCTGAGGTAATATAGGCCCTTAAGATCATCCCAGACCAACCCCGGCAAGAGTTGCTTAACCTTTAAGAGAGACCCGTGCGGCTGTTATTATTTAAATAAAAAATATTTAAAAATTTCAAGAATTCTTTCACAAATATAAACATTTATACCGCATTATCAGCAAGTAACTTACGTTACTTTAATTTTGACGAAAAATCCTTTTCATGCGACTAAAGCCGGGGGCAGAAGCTAATAACTACTCGTAATAAACACATACTCTACCTAATAACTAACAAATAAATACAATACCTTTAACATTTCCTATTATCATTATGTAATAACCACAACGTATTTTTTTGTAACGCAGCTTATTCGTTAAAACTTTCTGTTAAAATCAAAATATCGCGATAATCATCCTTTGTGTGTATTGAATAAATAAAAACAAGGTAAAAATTATACCGAGCCACATAAACATAACTACATACAACACCGGAAATATTTTCTTTCTTTTCCTTGTTTCCTGAAGAATGTTTCCTTACAATAGGCGTGTGACAGCTGTCACTTGGGCCCAGTGATCAGACAACACGTTATCACGAATTCACGATAAATACATATTTACTAGATCCGCGGTTTCACCCGCGCTAGTCATTATTATATTTATTACTAACAGCGAGCTGCTCATGACCGCAATATTTGAATGAGGAATCATATCATGTTTATAAAAAACTTTCGCAAATAATGCGTTATTGTAAAACGATTACCATAGAAAAGGTGAGTCAACCTTAAAAGATAGACATATGCTGTCACGGTATATTAAGTTTATCTATGGAATAAGAATTGAAAAAATATTTTTGGTTTGGTTAGTCCATTTATCGAGAGAGGCTATTTCACACCAAGCTACGATCAATAGGAGAGGAGCATGAAGGAAAAATGCCCATGCTCTGCCCATGTCAATCATTTGATGTCAATGAATATCTTAGGAAATATTATAGTTTTGAAATAACTGCGCAACCATCGCAACAAAATAAAAATATAGGACCACGTACACCGTAGCTCTGCGACATAACGCAGCTTCTTAATGTATGAATCAATGACTGAAGTAAGTAATGGAATATATTATAATTGGTATTTTCCTCAAATTAACGCGGGTGAAATCGAGGCACAGTTAGTACCTACAAAAAATTCTAGTTACTAAAATAGACTACTCAAACAACCAAAACAAAATGGTAGATGTTTAATCTGTCTATTTACGCAGACTTATTGAGTTCACCCATATTCAGAACTGTTTGCCATACGAGTACTATGATATTTTTGTTAACTAAAATCGACGGCCAAAATTACTTCATATACCTAATTTATTTTTCATTTTCTAAAAATCGTGATTAAATAGGTATTAAAGCTTTTAAACTTAAAACTAAAATCCATTCATCTTACAAAAAGCTTTGTAATATTGACAAGATGTTGGCGAAAAGAATTTTGTAGAAAATCTGTTTTTAGTTTTTACAACCTTTAAGGAAAAATGAGATTGTCGGTTCTTAGTCATATCTGTTTGTGTTTGAGCGCTCGTTGCTTAATTATAACACCCACATGTAGGGTAGCCGCCTTTTTTGACGAAAAAAAAAACCTATAAAATTGTATGAATAGGAAAAAAAAAGTATTTATTAACTTTATTTGTATGTAAAAGTATAAAGTATAATTACCAAAAATAAAGTAGGATACGTTATTATAAAGTATGGTTGGCAACCCTACCCACATGGGTCGATGTTCAACGTAAAGTAACGCTTGCCGAGATTGGGTCGCGGATGACCATCTCAACTTAAAAAGATTTGTCCGGTCTCATAAAAGCACGTTAAGCCACAGCCTGGATCAAGGCGAGCCTTTACCGCCAAATTATCGTAAGCGACACTTTTGTCGAAAATACTTTTTTATTGTAATTAGTATTTTAAACCGTTACGGACCCAACCCTGATGACGTTTCCCTCCAAAATAAACCGTTATAAAGTTATAGCAAGTGCTAAAATTATCGTGAATACATATATTTTAAAAGCCTTAACGTAAGCGACAACAAGCAATTTGCAAAGTAGCTAATTCTAACTCCTTATGCGTGAGCTTTGATTTAGAAAAAGTCCTCAATACTCCACATGGTAAAAGTGTGACCTTATATTACTCAAGAAAACATACATACTATAATGAAAGTAAATGTTGGACCAAAAAGGTACCCATACTGTTGTTAATCTTTATTCTGACAGCTGTGCCGGGCAAAATAGAAACCGTGTCACGATTTCAATATTAATTCATTTCTTGAAAACCGCAATAACAATTACATAAATAAAGGTAACTTACATTTTACCTGGACACACTATGATGCCTGTTGACTCCATTCATTGCACCATTGAAAGTTTCGTTCGTAATAAAACAGTATGGGCTCCTTCTGACTGGCCAACAATGATAACTAATGCTAGATATAATCCTAAAAGCTACATTGTAAATATTTTAAAGTATGGAGACTTAATGGATTGGAAGTCCTTTTCACAAGCTTTTTTGCCAGTTAAATTTAAAATTAATTTGAATTAATTAAGAGTGATGCTATTACATAAAAATAATCCTATTGTTAAATTTAAATACGGTTTTTTTGAAGATAGTAACAATTACGAAATCAATATGGATTTCATCATCAGACCCAGAGCAAACAGTGCTACTGTCCAAATCGGACCCACACCTTTATACGACGAAGAGTTCTAAATTTCAGCAGCTAAATACAGAGATTTACAGGAGCCATGCAACATAAATATAATACCAAAGAGATATCATCAAGAATATTTAAGTATGAGACATGATGGAACCACACGTGATGCTTCAACTGTAACGGACGGAGATGATTCGGATAAGGAGAGTTAAAAATACTTTACTTAATTTTATATAAGTACTTAGTAGGTACATAATCTGATTGGTCTCACTATTTTTTGTTATTGATAATATGCTCGCGTTTGACCACCATCTCACCTGATGGTAAGTAATGATGTGGTCGAAGATGGAGCACGCTTACCTAAATTTAACCTATTCACTCTTGACTTGAAGACCCCTAGGTTATAACTATCAGGAAACACAGACTCCGGCAGGGAATTCCACTCCTTAGCCGTACGCATAATGAAGGTATTCCCAAAACCTTTAGTGTGTATAGGTGGGATGTCCACCATGTAACGATGGCGCATCGCCGTTTGTCTTGTAGTCCGATGATGGAACGGGCTTGACAGAATTAGATTGTGTAATTCCATTGCACACTCCCCGAAATGTAACCGATAGACTGGCAACTCGTCGCCGATGTTCAAGGCTCTGGAGCTTTGATTCGACCAGTGTATCGTTGCCAATAAGTCTTTTGGCCCGTTTCTCAATAGACTCAAGCGCATCTAGTTGGTACTTGGCAGATCCATCCCAAAGATAGCAGTACTCCATACACGACCGAACCTGGGCTTGATAGAGATTGAGCAGCTGTTCGGGTGTGAAATATTTAATATAAATATTAAATATCCCAAATATTTAATATAAATATTGTTTTGATTATATATAATATAAAGCCATTATGTAACAATACGTGGTGTTAAGTTAAAAAGGACGAAGATGATTCGTACCCGAAGAAATAATTTATTTCATTACCTAGCCTTAATACTCATATCGAATATAAATTAAACTAGGCTGATTGATTTCATTATTCCAAATATTTAATATAAATAATACACAATAACATATTTTTCAATTTTAATATGACTATATCATTTAAAAACTTTTGAAGTAGCTATTTATTTATCAAATATAGTGTCTTGGATATAGTAATTATATTAGATATTTTTATCGTAAACGTTAAAATAACCTTAGATTATGACAGCAAAAATAATGTAAGCGCCATAAATACAGTAAATACTTATTATTTTCGTGTTTTTTTTAAATTATATATGTAAATGTCTAAAAATCATTAATTTATGTAAAATTTTAATTTACTAGCACATTTCTGTTTAAAAATATTAAAAAAAACCTTCTCCTGTAAAATTTGGTTTTTGTCGGTTGCGCTAAAACGGCGGTAAAGGCTCGAAGGGGTCCAAGCTGTCGTTTTTACATCTTTTACAGACGTTACGGGTAGTCAGGAATCAGAAAATCTGATGCCAGCCTTGCCGAGTGTTCCCAGTTATTTATCATCATCATCGTCTTTCTCTTCTTATCCCATTTACTTGGGATTGGCGCAACACGATTTCTCCTTCCATTCTCCCCTGACGTCAGAGCACCATTTTTTTTAAATTATTGAATCGCTCCAGCCGCTATCTCACCTGATGGTAAGCGATGATGTGGTCGAAGATTAAGCACGCTTACCTATAAGTAACCTGTCTCAAATAATCCCACCATATTTTCTTTCTTCCTCTACCTCTCTATTCATTAACATTCAAGGTCAGATTTTTAGTTGCTCCCTCTAAAATACTGGTACTCAGTCACTCAGTTATCTAGTAATACGAGTGCAGGAAGCTTACCTCAACATAGCTGGGAAAAAATAGGCAGAATATGATATGTGTCCAACTTACTACGAAATTAATTCTATTTCGATACTATTAATAGGACGGACTCCGAACCTCATTCATTCAAAATAACCTATTTTATTCATAAAGCTTTTAACCAAATACGTATTAAACGAGTCAGTATTCACAGCTAAACGTTTGAACTTTATCAAAGAAAAACTTGCTGGAAATTCATGTCGGCTGAAAGGTTACAAAATCCAAAAAGCCGTTGCAGAATAAACCGTTTGACTTCGACTTTGTAAAAGCATTCTCATTATTCATTTAATTTTGCCTTTAAAATCATTCGAGCGTCGCTTATTCAAGGTGTAAAAGCGGATAAAATATCCTTAACATTTTACATTTTCGCGAAGTTCTTTTGGGTTGAATGCTAAGCTAAAACGAGCTGGATTTCTGAAATAAACATATGACACGCGATTTGAATTTAATTAATTTGCATTCGTTGGTAAATATTACGTATATTTTACATGTCTTTTTAACCCAAAGTTTGACTGGTACAGAATGCCTTGTTGCATTAAGACCGCCCATGTACCACTATGTACATAAAGTTTAAATAAATAAATTTAATATTATAAAGCGGAAAAGTTTGTTTGTTTCTTTAAACGCGCTAATCTTCGAAAGTACTGGGTGAATTTGAATGAATTTTGATATGGAAGTAGCTTGAAGATTAAGGTAGTCTACAGGAGTGAAGTCCCTCTTGACTGTTAGTCTAAAAGTGATCTTCCGTGTGATACGAAATTTAGGAACAATTACATAAACATAACTACTATGAAAATATTTCAGAGAAAAATTTGGTCGTATTTATAGGTCCAAAACATATTATATGATATCATTTGCATCAAACTGCCATAGCATCGTCATAAAATATGACAACTTCAGAAACAACCTGTACTATAAAATAATTATAATAGCGAAAACCTCTTTTTCCAGTAGGTATCTAATACGATCATGATTGGTTTTATATCTTTTTGAACCTATTTATCATCCATTGGTAAGAACTGAAACCGAGGACTGCATTGACATCGTAAGCCGCTCCGCAAGCGAAGGATTATGGTGATCAGTATCGAAAGTCGAAGATTCACTGTTGTAGTACCTACGTTACATTGAAAATACAAGTTGGATGAGATAAGAAATTATATTCTTTCGTCACCTGTTATCACTAGACATTCGGATATGCTTAACTGCCAAATTAGAATATAGTTAATATCTTAAGCAAATCCGAAAACGGAGATCCCTAAGGGCAAATCATGGAAGATCTTAAAGTAACAACTCTGTGGCATGATTTTCCCAAAAGAAAGTAAGCGGTTCGAAATCATTGAACCGATGAAAAAATAATATAATTAGTGTTCCCAGTTTTATTGATAAACTAATACACATAACAATAATATAAAATAATAGGTAACATGGTGAACTTGTTACCGCTTTTGTTTTCCTTTATGCAAACCTTGTCCTAAAGAATATAACAAAAAAAAAACTAATTTGGTGCAGTCATTCGGAAGTAATGCGCGTACTTAAATTTCGGCGATTCATTTTTATGTTCATAGATGATCCAAATTTTAAAATATATTGCTTTAGCTATAACAAATCTGAATAACATTGTTCCCCGTTCAATTAATGTTACAGAGTTTTCAGCCCACCAGCGTGATAGCAATATTATCCAATCCATTTTACGCTCTGCTCTCAATTCAACGCGGATTAAATTGATAATTACAACCCTGTTACAAGATTAAATACATTTTGTTCATTTTTCAATGTAAAATGCGGCGCAAACCCATTATGGTTTTCATAAATGATCCAATTAGTACCAGACTTAATGGTTTTGCGCTTCAGTACCCATTATACTGATTGAAAATAAATACTGGAGATATGATGCGAAAAATGAATAACACCCCCGTTGAATGAATGCGGTGGATTCACAAATGAGGTAACATTTACAATATGTTAACTAACAGAGGGCGTTCCCGTTAACCCGCAATAGTATAGCATCCATACATGCTAAAAAATATTACCATTTAAAAATAAAATGGTTTTTTTTTAATATATCAGTTTAGTTAACGATCAGTTTAACATTTTTAGTGAATATTCTAAATATTCACTAAAAATGTTAAACTGATACGTAGAAGAAACACTCTGTACACACGTACGCATTCATAAATAAATTGCGACGTTGCCGTCCTCCAAGTTCGCGTGTACAGTGTTTCTTTTACTTATCAATTTAACATTTCTAGTGAATATTTTAATATTAAAAAAAATAAAAACATTTTGTTTTCGAAAGGTAATATTTTTTTGGCATGTATGGATGCTATACTACTGCGGGTTAACGGGAACGCCCTCTGTTAGTTAACATACTGTATACTCGTATAATATACAGTGTTTACGCATTTCCTTGGTCGAGTGATCAAATAAAAATGTTGATATAATTGTATGTAACACGGACCAAAAGGGCAATTCCCGTAATTTGGTGGAGCTTTAACTTCAGATATTTATACCCGGTAAACATCGTCTTATGTTGCTGAGCTCAAGATGTAACATAGCATTCGGGAAAATCAAGGGAATCCCTCGAGTTTAAGGGCACTCACAACGTTTTACATGCACTAACTAAAGTAATTTAGATGTTACTTATAGTTTACAAAGCTCTAGAAATAAAACATATGTATATACAGACGAAAATATATGATTTAGAAGTTACACACCTGAACAACACCTGTAAGTTTCTAAAAGAATTATCTCAAACAGTATAGATTTAGATAGGTTTTGACTGTTGAATTTCTCTTTAAATGATTCATTTATTAGAATTATCCAAATTTAAAAAAATGTGTTGTACAATTGCATTCATGTTTTAGTTCAACATATTTATGTGAGTCAGCATTTTCTTATTTAAAACAAACGAAGAGTAAACACCGTTTGCGCTTAACGGATCCTCACGTTGGACTCTTTAAGATTGGTAATTTCTAACTAAAAACCTGACTTTTCTAAACTTTTTTTTCTTTTTTAACGTGGTAAAATTATCAAATAAGTCCTCCCACTCCGGGCAGGGTGGGAGGGACTGTCAGACTTTTACTGACTAAAATCCACGGTGTTCCTTCAATAGCCCTTTACGTACCGGGGCCACGGTAACGGGATGAGTCCCACGACCCCGGCAGGCTTCGGCCCTCTGCAGAGGGGGCCTCGTCATGTTGCTGACGCTCTTTGAGGCGCGCGTGGAACACGACGCGCCGTCGACCTGGGCATGGTCCATGGTCGGACAGCGAGTTGCCCTTTACTCGCTGTCCGCATGCCCGCGCCTACGGTGGCCGGAGATCGTCGGCCGACGTCCGACGCCGTGGGCGTCTACCACTGCGGCTGGGCTGGAGGGAGGACGCCATCCTCTCCCTCACGCGGTCCGCCTCCTCCTTAGGAAGTATGACTGCTTCGCAGAAGGAGGCGACCGCTTCCCACTCCCTCTCGCCCCGCAGCATGTCCTCGACCAATGCCGGGCGCGAGAGGTCTCCGCCTATCGCCGCCGTGAGGACACGTCGGTGCTCTGCTCAGGCGGGGCAGTCATGCACCGTGTGCTCTACGGTGTCCTCAGGGCGACCCTCGCAGTGGTGACACCCAGGCGTTTCCTCCTTTCCCATCAGACACAGGTACCTCCCGAAACTTCCGTGTCCGGTGAGGACCTGCGTCATGCGGTAGGTCAGGACGCCGTGACGCCGATCTAGCCACTCCTCAAAGAGGGGTCTTACCGCCGCAATTGCGGCGTGCCTGGACTTTTCTAAACTAGCGAAGAATTCACAGGCGCAATTCAATTCAATCTATTTTATTTCGGATAATTCCATATTTGTTTATTAGTAACATGTGAACTTACAACCTAGTGTTAGTAATAGCCTATTAATAACTCAGCAATGCTCACATTAATAATATTAATGTGAGCTAATAATATTAGTGTAAGCATTATCATTACACCATTATAATAGGTAGTTAGTAAATAGTTGCTAAGAATTAAATTTTATGATTTTCCGTTTAATGAAAAAATACTACATGAAAAACAACATTTACATTTAAAATTTCAAGAAGTATGTAATTGGTAGATACCACAGGGATTCGTCGGTAAAAAGTCGATCTTAGCTCTGATCAAGATGGCCACCCCTGGATTACACTAATAATTGCAAAAGAAATAAAAAAAATGGAACCGACTTTAAAACACCAAAAAACAAAAAAAAATGGCCATGTCAGACTCGCCCATGAAGGGTTCCGTAGTAACTATGCCAAATAACTTTGTTTTTCATAGTGTTTGTATGAATTACAAAGTTATATTTGCAGTTTTAGAAAATATGCTGTATCTCTAAAACTGCAAACCCGATCTCGTTCAAACCAATTTTGGTTTAAATTTTACATTAAGATCTACAGCATTTATTTTTTTTTAGTTTTTTCACTCCATTATTATAGAAGTTAGAGGGGGGAAACACACACATTTTACCACTTTTAAAGCATATATCTTTTAAACGATTTACTTTATGAAAAAGTAGTTTTAGAAACCTCAATATCATTTTAAAATACCTGTCTATAGATACCACACACGCATAAGTTCCATGAAAAAAATATATTTTCAGATTCAGTCCATGTATGGGGAGCCCCCCTTTATTTTTTTATATTAAATCGGAACGCGGTTTACAGGATACATCTACTTACCAAGTTTCACCTGTATATTCCTAATCGTTTCGGAATAAAATGGCTGTGACATACGGACGGACGGACAAACAGACAGACATGACGAAACTTAGGGTTCCGTTTTTTGCCATTCGGCTACGGAACCCTAAAACACTTAAAAGCGAAAAATAATCATTTGTATGTCCGCCAAATGAATAGCTTTGATCACCGCATACGTAGACTATCAAAACTAGTGTTGCCCAAAATCAGTCTTGGTCTTGCAGTCTTGGTCTTGTTCTTACATTATTCAAGACCAAGACCGCCTAATTTTAGCAAGAACTAGACTAAGCCTGCGAGACTCTTGCGTCTAGCATTTAGTTCAGACTGTCGTTTTGTTTGTGTTATTATTACTAATTATTAATTTATTTTTTTCAGAAAAGAAATCCATACAAAGTTTGTTAGTAAAACACCTTACATTCTATGTTAGTAATAAAAAATTGAAATAATAAACTAAAAACTAATTCATATATTTTCTCGCAGCATCAGCTTCACTGCAATGCATGCGAGTCCAATGCCGCAGGAAAACACAATCCTGTTTGTCCGCAATGACTTTCAGAATGCTGTTGGTACTCCCACGAATCCTACGCAGCAATGACGCAGATCGCCGTCTCATGATAGTGCCAAAGCTATCTACTGCCGCTTCAGCAAACATATTGGCCTGTGTATGCCTAATCCACAGGCTGTACGTGTAAAAGCACTGACAGTATGCCCTGAAAAGGTTGATCTTGACAGCCCATGTACAGCGCGTGAACCTCCGGGACAGCATATTGCAGCGGACCGATAACGCCCTTCTCTCCCGTTCAATGTCCTGGTCATCACAAAGATCATCGCACACTATATGACCCAGGTACTTAAAACGCGACACTCTGTTCAGCGCTACTCCATACAGGAAGACTGGGGGCACCGCTCTGTGCTTTTTGGTACCCAGACCAAACACCATTACTTCGCTCTTTCTTACATTATATAAGAGTCCGTGGGTAGCAGCATACCTCTCACACACTGCAAGCAACCGTCTAAGAGCCTCAATCGAAGGACTCAGCAACACCATGTCGTCCGCGTAGCTGATACTATTTATAATGTACCATCGATTGAGCATCCGACACCAGTGCTGCTGAGCTCCACGATTAGCTGGTTGACATACAGGCTAAAAAGCACCGGGGAGGTCAGACCTCCTTGCCTTACCCCACATTCCAACCCGTATGTCCCAGTCAATGTATTCGACCATCTGACCTGGTTAATTTGATGGCTGTACCAATATTTAAAAAGTTCAACCAACTCATGAGGTACCTGTTGCTCTCGCAGCTTACGCCATAGTATGTTATAATTAACCAGGTCAAAAGCCTTCGATAGGTCTAGGAAAGCTGCATAAACAGGAGTGTTCCTATCAGTGTAGTACCTGACCGTGTGCTTCAGCGCCAGAATAGCAGTTTCTGTGGAAAGTCCAGCTCGAAAGCCGAACTGAGCATCGTGCAGCTCTATCTGTCCAGTAATTCTGCGTTCAAGCACACAGTCAAGCACCTTTGCAATAATAGTTGCCAGCGAAATAGGCCTATAATTATCTATATCTGAGATATCACCCGTCTTATTCTTCACTATGGGCACAACAATTGTCCTCGTTAGCTCCGTTGGAAGATAGGAGTGTCTCATACAGAAGTTATAGAGCATGGATTCCTATCCATGCTCTATAACTTCTGTATGCCAATCTGCCGGTCCGCATCTTCCCAGGGTCCTCCCTGGGAAGATGCGGACCGGCAGATTGGAGATGCTCTATGCTAAGCCCATCATGACCTGGAGATTTACCTCTAGTCATGGACTTAATTACTTGTTTAATTTCTTTAGATGATATATTAACTGGGCTTCCGAAACATTTCCTCTCTGGACCCAGATCCTGTTCAGTAGATTGTAATCGCGATGTTACTGAGAAATGCCTTTTGAACATTTCCACAATCTCTTCTGGTTGGGATACACCATTAACGCTCACGGGGACCTTACGTTTCCTTACGTCTTACGTTTAATCTCTGGGTGGACTTCCAAAATCTCTGAAAATGTTTTTTCTTGTGCTCAGTTGCTAATAAGTCCATCTTAATTTGACTTTCATTATCTTGGCAAGATTTCAGTTTCTGTTTGAAAACTTTTCGTGTCTCTCTCATTTCTACAAACAACTGTCCCGACTTAGGTTTTCCGTGCCACATCCAGTTCATAAGCGCAGTTCTAGCGCCCACGTGAGCATCCCTAACGTACCTATTCCACCCAATCACAGTACGTCGACCCTTACGACCACTCTCTAAACCACAACTAGCTTTTGCCGCTTCCTGAAGTGACGTAACAATGTTGTTGTACAACGTGCCAATTATTTCACCATGATTTTTATTTTCGCAAAAGTGATCGCAACAGTCGCTTAGTTCAGAGGGAAAATCTAGACACCTATGTTTCTCCATACATAACTCATAATACATATTTATTTGAGCTGGTGTTCTATTTCCCCACAGAGCCCTATCCACGACCCTCCATCCACGTTTAGTTGCGGCAGCATCCGTCTGCCCCACCACTCCAAGGTTTAGATTTATACAGAGAGGGAAGTGGTCAGACCAGTACACATTTTCATAAATTTCCTCTTTCTCCAGTGACTTCCACGCTGCTTCGGATACCAGACAATGGTCAAGCCAACGTCTGCTGCCGCATACATCACTAATGAATGTATAAGTACCTGAGTCTACACCAAGCATCTTATAATCAGCACAAAACCAACTTTGTTCATAACAAAAACTTAACAGTTCCTGACTGAACAGTTCGCCAGGGTGAGCATTAAAATCTTCGAGGATCAAGACATGTTCTAAACTCTCACTCTCTACGACGGCCGATATTTCAGTTAAACACTCACAAAACTAATTCAAATTGTCAATGCAATCTGTCGGCATATACACACTAAATACCAACAAAACACGATTATTAAATGTCATTTTAATAGCCGCGACACGATTACTAGCACAAGGGATCATCGTAACAGCAGTAAAAAGCGATTTCCTCCATAAAATAGCCACACCACCGTATGGTCTACCCCTCAGTATACCCTCCGAAGTATCTACAGCGGACTTTCCAAAATAACCAAAGTTTGTGTCTAAATTACCTAGTATTGGTTCTCCTGGGGCAACAACCACGTTTCCTGCAACGCAATGACATCCACCGATTTACACATATCTTTTATACACGTACTTAATCGCTTTAAAGACTTACAGTTATAGCTTACAATCTTAGCTATTAGATTATTATCATGACCTATTGTACTATCCATTAATGAAGTTAATTATTTACATCTTGAAAAAACTGAGAAAACTTACATTGCAAAAACACAGGGGAAGGGCGAGTGATGCGGGTGAAACAATGAAAGTTAGGCAGCTCTGAAAAGAACTACACACATCAAAAGTGTCTAGGGATCAACATATATTTTTGCTATAACTTTTCTCCTGATTGATATTAATTAAAATTTTCTTTAAGGATTCATCAAATAAAGTGTTTTCGTTTGTCACAGTAACGATAAACCAAGTCACCTTTGCATTAATAAAGAAATTTGCCATTTTCCTAATAAAGGGATTTTTGACATTTGAACGACTAACATTAAAGTTCGAAAAAAAGACTGAAATAACAGTTTTCTTTAAAATTTTATTGGGTAACTTAAACAATTAATAATCCGTGTTTCTACCGCGAACACTAACAACACAAGAACATCGGTTTGGCATACTCAAAATGAGTTCATCCAAATCACGCTGTGGAATGGCCGCCCATGTTCGTTGCAACAACAAAAAAAGGTCTTCTTGCGACTGGATACCCTCCATATTCGGCAGAGCTCTTCTCTGTAGCATATCCCATGCATGCTCAATCGGGTTCAAGTCTGGCGACTGAGCAGGCCAGAGCAGGACATTGATGTTAGCTGCGGCGAGAGTCTGTCTTACAACTCTTGCGGTGTGCGGTCGTGCATTATCATGCATTAACTGAAATAAGGGACCGATTTGCACTTGTAGAGGAACTATGACGTCAGATACAATCGTCTCAGCATAAATTTGAGCGTTGAGGTTGCCTCTGATCCAAATCAACTCGGTTCTTCCGCCGATCCAAATACCCGCCCATACCATGATGGTTCCACCACTATAAGGATGGACTTCCTGGCAGGATTTTAATCGCTGTTGGCGTCCAGGGGTTCTCCAGTGTCGTATACGTCTTGTATCCGGTCTCATACCAAAACGAGACTCATCAGAAAAGCACACGAAACGCCATTGTTCTTCTGCCCAATTTCTGTGTTCAAGAGCCCATTGATATCGAATCCTACGATTGTGCATTGCTATAGGTGGTACCCGTAGCGGTCTTCGGGAATGAAGGTTCACTTCATGCAAGCGGTTTCTGACTGTTTGGTCGCTAATTAAGTTCCCTGAAGAGTGATGAAGCCTCACGGCTAACATCATGGCGGTTATTGTTGGAGCTCTTCGAGTTAAGATTTGAATGTATCGGTCTTGTCTCCGTGTGGTGCAGCGATACCGTCCTCCATGGCGCTCAGCCACGGTACCAGTGCTTCGGTAACGTGTCCAAAGTCGACTGATAACACTCTGACTTGTATTCAGAGCTAAAGCCACAGTACGTTGCCGGGAACCAGCTTCCATCATTCCCACGGCTCTGAGGATTTCTTCCCTGCTTAAATGACGTCGCCGCTCCATAATAACGTTGGTTTTAATCAGTAGTAGGGAAACAGTAGCACTAATAATGTCTTCAATGCGTTGTATGTTTTTATAGGGAAAATATTGACAGCTGATTTTCATCTTTTACTCGAATTTGATTAACAGTTCCTGTTTCAAATTATGAAATGCACCAAAAAGGATCCATATAAATTTATAAAATCATAAATTTATTACAAAGCCACATCTCAATCTCAAGAAATCCGCATAAAAATGCTTGATCCCTAGACACTTTTGATGTGTGTATTTAAGTGTTCTTCGAGTTAGAATCATTTGTCCAGAACCGGATTATTCGATGAGAACGTCAATGCGCTGGCTCTGACGGAGGTGCTGCTTAAAGTTACTTCCACCAACAGTGATACAGGTCCGGCAACATCACACAAGATTAGCACACACACAATATTCGATCCATAGTTTTTTAAAATAAGAAATCAGCGGAAAATATTAAGTAGTGCGCAAAAATTAATTTAAAATTTTAAAGTGATTTCTAGTACCTCTATCAAGCGCAAGTTCGCTCGTGTATGGAGTACTGCTCTCATCTCTGAAACGGATTTGCCAAATACCAGCTTGATGCACTTGAGTTTATCGAGAAACGGGCTAAGAGGCTCCTCGGCAACGAGAAACTGGTCGAGACAAAGCTCTAGAACCTTGAACATCGGCGACGTGTTGCAAAGTCTGTCAGTTTTCTATCAGTTACATTTCGGGGAGTATGCGATGGAATGGCACAGTCTAATTCCACCAAGCCCGTTCCATCATCGGACTACAAGACAAACGGCGATGCGCCATCGTTACTTGGTGGACATCCCACCCATACGCACAAAACGTTTTGGGAATACTTTCACTGTGTGTACGGCTAAGGAGTGGAATCCCCTGCCAGAGTCTGTGTTTCCTGATAGCTATAACTTGGGAGTCTTTAATTAAGTCAAGAGTGAATAGGTTACTTCTAGGCAAGTGTGCTTCATCTTCGACTTCATCATCGCTTATGCAGTTTTAAAGCGTAGGTATCAGTGCATCAAATTGTTAAAATGTAATCATACACATAAACCCATCTCAAATTATGTTTTCGTTAAGATAAGTACTTAAATAATTAATGAAAATTGATTTTCTCAATAATTACACTAAATACAGATATTGATATATATACACGGAATTAGACATCCAATGATTATTTTTGCTGTAGTACAATAGTATTTTTGTTTGTTTGAAGTATTTTGTTATGTTTTTGTTAAAATGTTTTGATGAAACGTTACAATCAAGTCAATGGTGAGCCTTAATCAGATCTAGGCCTTAATGTGGCTGGCATGTGGTTTCAGCAGGATGGTGCCACATGGAACATAGCGCACGATACCATTAATTTACTGAATGAAACGTTTGACGAACGATTAATTTCACGAACTGGACCTGTTAACTGACCACCTCGCTCATGCAATTTGACGTCTTTAGATTATAGGTATTTACAACCTTGAGAAATAATTATCTGAAATCAGCTTCAAAGGATAGATAAATAGATAGATAGATATATTCTTTATTGTACACCATAACAGTAAAAAAATAAGTACTTTACAACTAAAAGGGTGATACAATGGGCGGTCTTATCGCTAAAAGCGATCTTTTACAGACAACGATGCATAGATTGACAGCCCGCGTCTCACTCACTGCAACTATGTATTCAGGGCGAGTTTGTTATAGCATAGCACTTTAGTGATGCACTTATTCATAGGCCGATAGGACTATTCCCTTAAAATAGTCCTACGCGTGGCGCGGCGCAGCTGGCGCGATGTCACATCCCAAGTCCGCGGCACGTAGTGATCCACACGTACCTCAAAGAGCAGTCAGCACCAATACCGGAGCCCGATAGGGTCAATGCTTATTATAAGATTAAGGACTACGTCCTGGCTTATTGTGACTGCGTTATCGTATAAAAATCTATTAACAACTCCACTTTTTAGGGTTCTGTAGCCGAATGGCAAAATACGGAACCCTTATACTTCCGTCATGTCTGTCTGTCTGTCCGTCTGTCTGTCCGTCTGTCCGTATGTCACAGCCATTTTATTCCGAAACTATAAGGACTACACATGTGAAACTTTATAGATAGATGTATTCTGTGAACCGCTTTCCGATTCTTAGGCAAAAATAAAAAATATTTAATATTAAGAGGGGCTCGCCATACATGGAACTGAAAATATAAATTTTTTTCATCAAACTTATACGTGTGTTGTGTCTTCTATACACAGGTCTTTAAAAATGACATTGAGGTTTCTAAAACCACTTTCTCTTAGTCTTTAAAAAAATATGCTGTAGATCTTAATAAAAACTTTCAACGAAAATTGGTTTGAACAAGATCGGGTCAGCAGTTTTTGAGATAAAGCGTATTTTCTAAAACCGCAAATATAACTTTGTATTTCATACAAACACTATAAAAAACAATGTTATTTTGCGTAGTTACTACGGAACCCTTCATGGGCGAGTCTGACTCGCACTTGGCCAATTTTTATGTCTGTGCTTGTTGTTATTTTTATTTAATTTTACTGATAAACATTTTTTTTTTAATAATCCTAATCATAAATCATTTATTTGCATAAAATGTGGTAGGTTGAATTGTTACAAGAAATTCCGTGCATGACACACTCTGCCATTTAGAATTGGCGTGCAAATATTTATATACAGAGCTATACAGCTACAGTAATACACAGTAAGGTTATATACTACTAGTGTAAACTTATAAATAACAATCGAAGGTAAAATGAGCTGACTTATAAAATAACACTGGAAAATTAATTTTAAATAACATTTTCTTTCAAACTAAAATTTAACATAAATTAATTAACAAGGTTTACAAAACTCAATAGTCATTATAATGCATTCCTGAAGTGATAGGATGGACATGACTTTTATCAAGAAATTCAGTAATTTAAAAGAAACTATGTGATATCAACCACTTTTTTAAGACTACGCAAATTTTTTTGTAAGGAATATCAGTGATGGTAATGAGTTATATATAAGTGGTGCCATATATACGCAGCTTCATCTGAACAGTTCTATTCTGGGTATAGGGTGCTTTTTATAATGTGCTTTAATTTATTATCAGTTTTGTAAAGCTATTTTTAATGTGAATGCAAGAACACTATAGGCTCTGAGATTCATTTTTGATAAGTTATATTGCATTGTATTGTGTCAATTGGTCTATACTGTTCTCCATACCTAAAAAATCTGTACTTATTATGCAAATATTATGAACAACAATTCTTTTATAAAAGAGTAACCTTGTAGTTTCTTACCGGTTCTTCTCCAAAGGAAACGACTAATTTCGAACCGTGCTCTAATTTCTAACGTTTTATAAGTACCCATGTGGTGCCCATAGGCACTAAGTAGACCTACGCGAAACCAAATATTATTGATTTTTAAATTTTGATTTTTTGCAGTTGGGGGAATGTCTTTATACTTTAATTCAGTGAATAGAACTTACTCAGTCGAAAAATGCAGAAAGTTTAATAACTTAAAGGGGATACAAAGGGGGAGCAATCGCAATGATTTTAACACCTCACCTCGACTAACAGGCATTTTTTATTTATTTTTAACCTTTTTAGCGGAACCATTTGAACATGCATATGATTCGGATTATAATTATCTTCCTTAGAAATCGACAAGATGTGGCAAGGAAGAATGTAATCAATGGAGATAGAGATCTCCCCAGCAGTGAGTTCAAGTTAAATAGTTTTCAACAAATCACTAGTGATCACGAAACGAATCATAAATATACAACGTGTAACGGAAACCCCATGACTATCCGAAAGAGCTGAAGACAACATCTGGTATGGAATCTCTATGTACAATTTCAGCTCAAAATAAGTGATTCAAAAGATTGATACCAAATTATCAGTTTCATATGTTTCTTGAATACCAATTATAACAAACGTGTCGCAGCACTACGAGGGTCAATAATTTCCGCGTCACTTGCCAATAACACGATAATTCTCTTCGTTCTTAACATGAAAAATTCGGTCTCTGGTATCAAAATGTACTGAAATTTCTAATAAGTTGCACACAATCATGTAGACATAAGATAACAAAACCTAGCCATATCATTTTGTTTTTTTTTTTATCCAAGGAAGTTGTGCACTTGGTACATAAATGTATACCCTTTAAATCACACGTTGTACATACAGATAGTCTTCTCCTGTCATGTCTAGTTTGGAATGCTCAATCATCTCCTTAGCATTGCGTTGTAATGACGTTTACCCACACATACATAAGTGCATACCTACATGAACTCTTGCCTTTTTCCTAAGGGACAGAAGGCAGAAACTACAGGACGCCACCTGCTACGATTCTACCCCTACATATTCCTTTTGCTTCGTTAACGTTCGTTACGTGGAACAACTACTTGCATATTAATGAAATAATTAGAAAGTACCAACGCTACACCGTTTAGTTCTATTACCATGAACCACGATTAAATAACATAAGTTGAGTTTTGATTGAAGTTTGAAGAAAATCTTGGATAGAGGAAGACTAAAGAAAAGATGAATGGATTGGGTGAGGAATCATATGAAAGGAAAGGGGGTTAATGATTCCGTGACATGTGACAGGAATAGAAAAAAATAGGTTTGATGGCATTCGAGTCAAAGATACATATATAAAGAAATTACTCCTGTTATAACGCATCTCATTAACGCATGAATTTACACATCCTTGTACCCTGATCAACTGAAGTTTGGTATCGTAGACTTATGTATAAGAATGGTTCGTACACAGACGTTAACAACCACAGACCTTTATCTTGTATTGATAAGATAATAGAGAGGTATCTCGGATTAGAAATAAAAAAATTCTTGGCAAAAAATTAAATTATTATTGACAAACAATTCGGCTTTAAAAAAAAAACAAAAATACCTCACAAAGTGTCAAAGTTTTGGAATGAGGTCAACAAGTGCCTGAACAATCGTGAACACGTACTTGTTGTCCTCATTGATTTCAGCAAAGCTTTTGATTGTTTGGAATATAAAACGCTATATAATATGCTACAGCAGAACGGTATATGGGGTCCATTCCTAGAGTGGTTTAAGGACTACCATATAAACCGCTTCACGTCGGTGATTGTCGCAGGTTCGCTAAATAGCATGGTTCCAACTGAGAAAGGCACAACACGAGGTTCGATTATCGGGCCGACGAAATACTTAATGTACGTGAACGACATGTGTAACATCTTCACGGAAGGCTCCGTGTACCAGTTTGCTGTCGACACATGTTTGGTTGCTGGACATAAAGACGTACGGGAGGCACAGAGAGTAATACAGTGTAACTTCGACGTTTTATGCAAGTGGGCACATGGTCTCGTAATTAATATAGAAGACCAAACTCCTTCACATACATTCACCCAACCTGACAACGCCTATAACTGTGCCCGCGAAGTCAAACCGTGTAATTTCCAAACATTGGAGTTAGTCACTAAGCATATGTATCTTGGTCTGATACTAGATCATAATTTCCACTGGCGGCCGCACATTGATCATGTGTGTAATAAGCTGAGGTCTATATTATCAAAATTATCAATTCTTAAGTATAAGTTACCATACAGAATACTTAGAACTTTGTACCTTGCACTAGCTGATTCTGTAATTGATTATGGCCTCAGTAGCTACGACGTACATACAAAACCTACGTCGAAAAAATTTATAATTTACAGTTGCGAATTTTAAAAACTATACTAACTACTAACCCTACTAACCCAGTACACAACTACTAACCCAGTCACATAAAAAATCAATTTAAAAATAACGAAAAGGGTTTATTTAAGCACTGTCAATTTGTAAATGTCTTCGACAAGATACGTTTACGCGTCATTAGCGATAACTTCCACAGTATTAGTAATATTCAGGAATACGAAAGGTTGCAGTCGTTACGTTGTTTGCCCTACTTACCCACGTATAAAATATCAAATCATAATAATGTGTATGGTGCAAGGACGTGGGAATGCATGCTACCATCTTTCTTAAATGACATACCTGTAAATATAAAAAAAAAACTCTAAACAACTGCTGTAAAGTGCTAAAGAAACACCTTCTAGATCGTACTACGATCTAGAAAGTATTTAGATTCATAATAAGTGTCACTTTTAATGATAGTGTGTAAGTGAGGCATCGAGTTGCCGCCGCTAGCATACCCGTGAGCATACCACAGATAAACCCTCGATGGTTTAGGTGTGTTTAAGTTTGTAAATAATGTATTTGCATGTTTTAAGTAATAAACGACAACAAAAAATGTGATTTCAATTTTTTTTTTTTCCTTCTGTCTGTCTAGCACAGTTTTCAGTGGTATTTTGTTCTACTGTTTGATACGTGCTAAACTCTACGTAAATTTTGATAAAAAGCTTTATAATTATTTACAAATAAAAATAAAAAGTGGCCAAGTGCAAGTCAGACTCGCTCACTCGCCTATGAAGGGTTCCATAGTAGTTACGCAAAATAACTTTATTTTTCATAGTGTTTGTATGAATGACAAAGTTATACAACGTGTAATTTAAAGGGTATATACATACCAAGTGCATGGCTTCTTTGGATGATAACAAACGATATGGCAAGGGTTTTGGAATTCCAGTACACTGATACCAGAGACCGAATTTTTCAAATTAAGAAGAACGAAGAGAATTATAAAGATATGAGTGTTATTGGCAAGTGACGTGGAAAGTTATTGACCATCGTAGTGCTGTGACACGTTTTTTATGAAATGGTATTCAAGAAATATATGAAACCGATAATTTGGTATCAATTCTTTGAGTCACTTATTTTGAGCTGAAACTATGCATAGAGACTCCATACTAGATGTTGTCTTCAGCCCTTTTGGATAAATATGGGGTTTCCGTTACACGTTGTATATGCGGTTTTTAAAAATGTGCTATATCTCAAAATACCTGACTGTATCTCGTTCAAACTAATTTTCGTTGAAAGTATTTATTGAGTTCTACAGGACATATTTTTTTTAGATTTATCACTCTATTATTTTAAAAGTTAGAGGGTTCCGTTCGGCTACGGAACCCTAAAACGTGTTACGCCGACAGCAAGTAAATACGATAAAGGCAGGAAGATGATGATTTGAAGAAAATCTTACAAGACCTACAACAACAGATAAGTACCGTCATTCTTCATAAAAGGCATACACATTCGAAATTCAAATAGAATTCCATACATATTAGAGAACCATTGTGAGTCCGTCTCAACACTCAAGCTTCCTCTGATTGTGTGCAGTGTACCCGACAAGGTCGCGCGGCCGGACGACCGCTGGCTCCGGCTGCACGCGTCCTGCACTTACAGCTTCCGAGCCGGATGTCGCTCCTTTGTCACGACAAAGACCCACGTCATGCCGGCTGTACTGCACTTGTTTACCAGCTGCATAGGCCTGAAGGACGGAACCGCTGGTCTGTTGTTTGTTATTGCGATTGGAGATCGCATTTTTTGTGGTATTGATTAAACTAATGTTGTTAATTTATGTATGTTCAAAACCTAAACTTTGTTATTAGGGTCCTTAGTACGCGGGCATGCGGACAGCGAGTAAAGGGCAACTCGCTGTCCGACCATGGACCATGCCCGGGTCGACGGCGCGTTGTGTTCCACGCGCGCCTCAAAGAGCGTCAGCAATATGACGAGGCCCCCCCGTAGAGGGCCGAAGCCTGCCGGGGTCGTGGGACTCATCCCATTACCGTGACCCCGGTACGTAAGGGGTTATTGAAGGAACACCATGGATTTTAGTCAGTAAAAGTCTGACAGTCCCTCCCACCCTGCCCGGGGTGGGAGGACTTATTTGATAATTTTACCAAGCTAAAAAAATAAAAAAAGGGTCCTTAGTAAACAACATAACATGCATAGAAATAATTATTTGATCTCAAAGCAACACTGACTCATAAGCACAGAACAGATAAAAGAGGTTTACCTTATTCATCTATTCCGTGCTCATAAGTGACGTTGACCTCTAAGTTTGATTCAGTATTTCTTCTCAGAGTAGTCAATTAAGAAACACCGGCCTCATCAAGCTTAATTATAAACACAAAAAAAATGACGTCTTATAGTGTTATTTATAACCAATTTACAAAATAAATATTTAATTTCATTTCATTCAAGTTTAAGACACATTTTTAAATCCATAACTAATGCAGTTATGGATATAACCTAATTAATAAGTAATGAATGTAACAAAGGTATTCTGGTTTTCGATGAAGTTATTATTAACTTCGAGTAATAATATTGACTAGCAGTCGCGTGGGGCTTCGCTTCCGTGAATTTTGTCACCATAAAAACGTAACCCTCCTTTTTACACCAGCGGTATCATACCAAATTTCATCCAAATCCACCTAAGATTGGCGCGTTTAAGGCTGCTCTCTCGAAAAAAGCTTGAAAAAAGCATTCAGATGAAGCAACTTTTCGTCGGCAATTACAGAGAAATTACATCTGAAAAAAATTGTTAGTAATCTATGTACATGATATGAACCGTAGTTTGGTTTAGCCACAATTTTTCTATCGGTATCACATAATAAGAAAAAAAAAAATGCCAAATCACCTCCAAATCATTGAGATGAAACCATTTTACTCCTTAATTTCTTATCAAAAGAGTATAAAAAAATATACTACTGCTTTGCAATACAAATGAAAATAATTTGGTTTTGTTACTTTTTACAAATATGTATTATTTTTATTACAATAAATTAAAAATGCGTCCAATTAAAGACTGCGTTTACATCACCCCCGCACTCGTCCACAAATTCAGTGCGGGGCGCATCGTGTTGCTAGGTGGACGTACGTCGCGTTGCGAGAGCTCAAGCACTACGAAATAATATCGTAAAATATTACTGCAAAAATTAATTTTGTAAATAGTGGAATAGCTTTTTAACCGACTTTAGAAAAAGGAGGAGGTTCTCAATTCGTCTTGAACTTTTTTTTATGATGTTACTTCATTACTCGCAGACGGCTGGACCGATTTGGAAAATTCTTTTTTTGTTTTTAAGAATATACATTCTAGTTCTATTGTCGTCACGTTTGGATCTGATGATGAAATCATGGAGAAATCGAGGGAACTCTTCAAATATTATAGGCATAACTATAGCGTTTTGGGTATTTCTTATAGTATCTTGTTTAGTTTCTCTCGAAAAGCACCATTTGAGGAAGTGGAACTGATGACGAAGACCCCAGATGGCCATCGAAACTACTCAATAATAAGTATTTCGTGGATTGCGATTAGATTACTTGTATATAGATGTTAAGCACTTTATGCTCGTCACAATGCATATGGTGAAGTAGAGCTGATAGTGATGTACCAGGAGAACTCCTCAAAAATGAACAGCTCTGCACCGGGAAAAGCAATATTTTGTAAAAGGTGATAAGTAGTTGACATTTTGGCTTTTGTAACTAGATAAATTACAAACCGACCCACTAAAAAGCGTGAAATAAAACTTATTATCAAAAAATAGAACCGACTTTCGATTCGTCAAAAAGTTTTATTTCTGATTCTTGTTTATAAGTTAAAGAGTATTCTATGTATCTATAAGTAGTGTTAGTGTTATAAACTCATAGTATTTTACAGTTTTAGTAGTGTTTAAATTTAGTTTGTAAAACATGGGAATAAGCAGAAACGAATGAAGAGAGGTTTAAAAAAATATTACAAACAAAAGGGTATACATTTATTATCAAGGTAAGTTTAAAGTTTTATCTACATATTTTCATTATAAACTATCGCTTTACTTACCTCGCATAAAAGTAGATAGCACAGAGTAAACGGACAGAGGGTAAGCTTCATACAACTGCGCTATGATAGGTACACTACTACAAGCAAGGCGCGTGTGTGCGCTTCGTCTGAGCGAGGCCTGGCTTGAGCCGATATGCACCGGTTTCTCTTCATACGGACGAAGCCGCCAGTTGAGATAGAGAGATAGAGTTAAGATAATGTACAAGAGAAAGAAGAAAACGACAAAGAGAAGGAAATAGAACTAAGGAAAGAAAAATAGATTGATGAGAAAAATGAAGAAAACGAGAACGATGAAGGACGAAAAGAAAACATAGAACAAGATTGTATATGGCTATCAAAATTTCTAAAAATAAATATATGTGAACACGGAGAAATAAATGAGGATGAAGAAGTTCAACCAACCAAAAGAATAAAAATACTTGGTGAAAGAAAGTTAAATTTCAGTGAATTTTAGTTATAATCTATTTGTTTATAAAAAATGTAACAAATAATATGACATACACTAGTAATAATTATACTACCTATCTACCTTACTCTAAGTTCCTACCTACATACCTACCTACCTACCATTTTTCTCTTAATAGAAACCTTCCTCAGACTATAACGAATATTCGAAAAAAAAAATCCGTATTGGTCCAGCCATTCCTGAGTTTTCCGCTTAGCAACACATTTAGCCATTAATTTTTATTTATATATAATTAAGTTAAAAAGATACATCAAGTTGTTTACCTCATGTTTCGAGCCAGGCTGATCTATAATAGAGGTATAGTTTCTACAGTACATACTCAAAGTGCATCTATATCAATAGATAATAAAAAAGTTTTGGCAAAAAATAGAACCGACTTCCATATCAAAATACTACAAAGCCAAAAATAACTTTAATTTCAGAAGTCGGTGTTATTGGTTTTGGATTTTCTTTTTTTCACACCGCCTTCCGAAATTAAAGTTATTTTTGGCTTTGTAGTATTTTGATATGGAAGTCGGTTCTATTTTTTGCAAAAAATTTTTTTCACGCTTTTTAGTGGCTCGGTTTGTAATTTATCTAGTTACAAAAGCCATAATGTCAACAACTTATCACCTTTCACAAAATATTGCTTTTCCCGATGCATAGCCGTTAATTTTTGAGGAGTTCTCCTGGTACTTGACCATCAGCTCTACATCACCATATGTATTGTGACGAGTATAAAGTGTTTAACATCCGTACTCAAGTAGTCGAATCGCAATCCCGCAATCCACGAAATACTTATTATTGAGGATTTTCAGTGGCCATCTGTGGTCTTCATCATCAGTTCAACTTCCCCAAATGGTACTTTTCGGAAGCAACTGCTCAAGGTACTATAAGAAATACCCAAAACGCTATAGGTGTGCCTATAATATTTGAAGAATTCCCTCGATTTCTCCAGGATCTCATCATCAGATCCTGATTTCGTGACAATGGAACCAACTAGAAAGTATACCCTTTCAAACGCAAAAACAATTTTTCAAATCGGTCCAGCCGTCTCCGAGTAATGAGGTAACATAAATAAAAAAAAATAAAAAAAAAAATTATAGGACGAATTGTAAACCTCCTTTTTTTGAAGTTGGTTAATAAAAACAAAATTTGACCACTTTTGATGCGGTACAAATAAAAATGAATTTAACTTTCACGATGACTTGACCTTCTGTGATTTCGATACTCTGTGCCGAGACTAGGCGAAGCGACGACGCATGCTGGCGGCGCAAGCGCGGGCCGAGCGCGCCTCTCTTTTCTGTTGCATGCGGGTAGCGGAGATCTGCGCGGAGTGACGCGCGGGGAGGTGTCGTTAGCTCCGCCCAAATGGTCAAGGTTATTGGCATGAATACAAGCCTTAAACAAACAAACGGACTTTTCCGCTTTATAATATTAGTATAGATTTATTTTAAAAAAAAATATGATTCAGGTTAATACAAGATGAGCAAATCCTTTCACAATAGCAGTACGTGCTTCAATTCAGAACTCAGAATCAAGTAAAAGCAATCAATTACTCTCTACTTACAATAACTAGTTGTTATAAAAAAGTTTGTTTCGTTCGTTCACCCTCCATGGGCGTAGGAAGGGGGGGGACGTTTTTGCCCAACCCGGTAATCGAACCCGAGACCTCGTGCTATACAGTGACGCTTGCGACCTACGACAAAACTAAAAAAATATTTTTTTATGCAACAAATATAGTTTGTGTCATCAAACCTATTTATGTTGGGTCAATAGATAGGTTCTTAAAATTTGTGAAAGTTATGCAGTGGCTCACGGGCTCAAATATAATACTGGTAAGAGTGAATGGTTGATTTTTAAATCGGGTACTTTAACCTACAAACAGTTGCCTGAACTCTCACTCTCTGGGTCTCCTTTAGGTCAGGTTTCGAAATTTAAATATTTGGGTCACTGGGTCACTGATGACTTAAAAGACAATGTAGACATAGACAGGGAGCGCAGGTCGCTGGCTGTCCTCTGCAACA
This sequence comes from Tholera decimalis, assembly GCA_943138885.2. Taxonomy (NCBI): domain Eukaryota; kingdom Metazoa; phylum Arthropoda; class Insecta; order Lepidoptera; family Noctuidae; genus Tholera; species Tholera decimalis. The sequence continues at coordinate 25,542,699 of OW964569.2, forward strand.
TGCTGGCCCGCAGGTTTGCACGCTGTACTGACGCTGTGAAGTTAACGCTTTTTAAGGCCTTCTGCCAGTCGTTTTACACGTGCACCCTGTGGACCAAATATACCCAGCGGGCATACAGCGACCTGCGTGTACAGTACAATAACGCATTCAGGGTGCTTTTGGGGTTGCCGTGGCGATGTAGCGCGTCTGGGATGTTTGCTGAAGCGTGTGTTCGCTGCGATCATGCGGAAGCGATGTGCTTCCATGATGGCGCGCTTGCGCTCCTCCTCCAATGTAATCATGAATGTGTTTGCAGATCGGTGGGACTCTCCTGTTTTACGAAGGTGGGTAAGTGTTCAGGCACACTTACCCAAATAGACTAGTGTACCATTGAGCGAACCACTCAATGGTTCATTAGTTGATTATAATTATAAATTTAATTTAATACTAACATTAAGGTAAGTTTTATTATTACTAACATAATATGGATTTTTTATCTGAATTAAAATATTTGAATTTGAATTTAAAAATGACATTGTGGTATCTTATTTATTCTCCAAGTCAATCGTTCAAAAGATAGAGCCTTCCAAAGTGATAAAATGTGTATATAACTTTTTAAATAAGATATTAAAAAATAAAAAATAAAAATGTGTGATTCTAATGAAAAAAAAAGAACTTTCAACGAAAATTTATAGTTTATAGGCCGATGATGGAACGAGCTTGGCGGAATTAGACTGTATAATTCCATTGCCCTAAAATGTAACCGATAGAAAACTAATAGACTTGCAACTCGTCGTCGATGTTCAAGGCTCTGGAGCTTTAACTCGACCAGTGCATCGTTGCCAATGAGTCTCTTGGCCCGTTACTCGATAGACTCAAGCGCGTCCAGTTGGTATTTGGCAGTCCATCCCAAAGATGAGAGCAATAATCCATACACGACCGAACCTGAGCTTGATATAGATTGAGCAACTGTTCCGGTGTGAAGTACCGTCTCACCTTTGCTAGGATTCCTAACTTTTTTGCTGCTAGTTGAGCCTTAGCCTCGATGAACGGACCAAAATTGATCTTGATGAATATGACGCCCATATACACGTAATAAGTCTATTTTTAATGATTTTGGGTGTACTCTTATGTCAATGTTTACCTTATATCTCGGTAATATAACACTTTGGGGTACCATATGAAATTCTTTTGTTCGTTTATGTGTCCTCTACCCATATACTCAAACTGGCGGGGCGGGTATATGCCAGCTTCCATGCAAAAAGGTTCGAACCCCTTTCTTCCCAAGTAGCAGTACAAAATGCTTTCAAACAGTTTGTCAAATCTAGATCCCGAGAGTTCTATCGCCAAGGCATAAATAACCTTCCAATTAGATGACTACAAAGTAAATACATTGATTAAATAGTTAAGTGTGCAGTACATTTTAGAAAAAAATGAATTTAAATTTTTCGGTTCTAATCAGCAATTTCATACTTTAACCTCTAGTATTAATTTGTCTTTTATACAAACGTAGTTAAAAACATAGTTATTTTTCGTTAATCTTTACTTGCTACTAAGGAACCCTTCATGCTAGTCCGACTCTCACTTGGGCACTTTTTTTGTAAATACTTACGATTGATTTTCCGATTCTTTTTTTATAACATGTATTGCAATAGTAGTGGCAACCACTACTGCTGCGGTACATGTTAAATTAATTCATGTGAAAATTTTCGGTTTGTACATTAACACGTTCGCTGTCAGTACGTCGTTAGGCGGGAAATTAAAATAGTGCATTATGACAGTACGTCGAAGGACGGGCCACTGTACGTCGTGGAAAATTCTACTGTCGTAATGTGGTGTCAGGGTAAGTGCTCACTGTCAGCGAACGGCTTCTTCTATCACTGGGGGCCAGGCCCCCCTGGAAAATATCTCAAGATACGCCAATGACTACCTATTATACGTGTGAATAGTTTATATTATTGCGTTACTGAAAAATGATCTGCTATGTTCACGCAGACTATCAGACTGGTAGGTACAAAGTGACAGCGCGTTTTCGAAACAGTTTGAATAGTTCAGCTTTAGAATATTTTAATTATTATTAAGTATTATAAAAAATCATTTTTGCAAAAAATAAAACCGATCTCTATAATATCAAAACACCACAAAGCCAAAAATAACTTTAATGTCGGTAGTCGATGTTATTGGTTTTGTTTTTTTTTTCACACCGCCTTCCGAAATTAATTAATGCCGGGGTCCCTCAAGGGTCTGTTCTCTCAGCAACTTTATTTTTGCTGCACATTAACGATCTGCTGATTCCCGGTACCTTTGGGTATGCAGACGACAGCACAGTTACTGAGAGATATGTGTCCAGCGCGCGAGCTGGTGGGTCACAGATCCAGTCTCTCCGTGAGGACATGGTTGTGCGTTTGAACTTGTCCTTGAAGGCTGTCTCCGAATGGGCCGATGCCGACTTGGTCAAGTTTAATGCAGCTAAGACCCAGGCGGGTCTCTTCTCCGCAAAAAGGAGTCAATTCGAACCGGCCCCTACTTTCCGGGGTATAACCGTGCCGATAACCGACCGTATCGAGCTTCTGGGGATATCATTAACTTCTACCCTCAATTTTGGCCCGTTTATCGAGGCTAAGGCTCAACTAGCAGCAAAAAAGTTGGGAATCCTAGCAAAGGTGAGACGGTACTTCACACCCGAACAGTTGCTCAATCTCTATCAAGCCCAGGTTCGGTCGTGTATGGAGTACTGCTCTCATCTTTGGGACGGATCTGCTAAATAACTGGGCGCTTCAGTCTATCGAGAAGCGGGCCAAGAGACTCATTGGCAACGAAGCACTGGTCGAGTCAAAGCTTCAGAGCCTTGAACATCGACGACGAGTTGCAAGTCTATCGGTTTTCTATCGGTTACATTTCGGGGAGTGTGCGATGGAATTACACAATCTAATTCCGCCAAGCCCGTTCCATCATCGGACTACGAGACAAACGGCGAAGCGCCATCGTTACATGGTGGACATCCCACCCATACGCACAAAACGTTTTTGGAATACCTTCATTGTGCGTACGGCTAAGGAGTGCAATTCCCTGCCGGAGTCTGGGTTTCCGCATAGCTATAACCTAGGAGTCTTAAAGTCAAGAGTGAATAGGTTACTTTTAGGTAAGCGTGCTCCATCTTCGACCACATCATCACTTACCATCAGGTGAGATGGTGGTCAAACGCGAACCTATGTTATATAAAAAAAATTGAAGTTATTTTTGACTTTGTAGTGTTTTGATATGGAAGTCGGTTTTATTTTTTGCAAAAATGTTTTTTTTTCGTGCTTTTTAGTGGGTCGGTTTGTAATTTATCTAGTTACAAAAGCCAAAATGTCAACTACTTATCACCTTTTACAAAATAATGCTTTTCCCGATGCAGAGCCGTTAATTTTTATAAAGTGCTTAACATTCATATTCAAGTAATCGATTCGCAGTCCACGAAATACTTATTATTGGGTAGTTTCGGTGGCCATCTGTGGTCTTCATCATCAATTCCACTTCCCCAAATGGTGCTTTTCGAGAGCTACTGCACAAGTTACTTTAACGGATATTTAATTGTTCTTTGTGTAGTCGTTAATTAGTCCTTAATCAGAAGGTTCTGAATTTAGAAAATAAGTAGACACCTTGAAAACAGATAAACATGTATTTTATATATCACTTAATTTAATACAAAGACACGGTCTATGACGTAAGTCTATAATACGGTGTATACGCGGGTCTATACTGTGGGATATGGGTAGTGACTGAATTCATTAGGAGCGGTTGGCCGTGAGAGCTCTGAAGGAGCTAGCTCAGCAAAATACAATGTGTCGCCACATTACTATAAGAAATACCCAAAACGCTATAGGTGTGCCTATAATATTTGAAGAGTTCCCTCGATTAGTCCGTGATTCCATCATCAGATCCTAACGTGATGACAACGGAACCAACTATAAAATATACCCTTTGAAACTAAAAAAGAATTTTCCAAATCCATCCAGCCCTCTTTGAGATATGAGGTAATATACATAAAAAAAAGTTCAAGACGAACTGAGAACCTCCTCCTTGTTTTGAAGTCTGTTAAAAACAGACACCCGGTGAAACTAGGAACACCCAGGTGCTATCAGAAATCATCATCAATGATTCCTCCAACAAATAGTTCAGTATGATCTGTATGACTACATAAACATAAAAAAAATATGTTATAGTAATGGATTATTACAGTAATAACAAAAATAATTATATAAAAGAGAAAAGTATACTTAATGGAAACTAAAAATTATTTATAGACAGATATGTATAATTATGTAAGTGTACATGTAGTAGTAAGGAGTAGAGTTAAGAAGGGGTTGGAAGTAGTGGGAATATTGGATGAAGGAAAGAATGTTATTTAGCAAGAATAAGAAGGCTTTGTGTTTGATCGTATAGCATATAATATTTTAAGCCAGCTTATTATTGTTCTATACTTTAACCCTTTGGTACAATAATAGGGGGAATCTTGAACTCAAAGTGTTATATTATTTACTTTCATCGCACATTTTTAGTAGCCGATTAACCATTTTCTTTCTTCTCGAACAACTATCCAAACCAGATAAAATATATTTTTTTTATCAAACCCTCTTAAATAAATAAAGAAAAAATATATTTCTTAGAATATCGTAATATTGTGTTGAAAATCCAGATAGATCGATAAGATCTTGCTTTCAGTAAATCTCTGCCATCTTATAAAGAACACGTACTTAATCTTTTGGAGATTAAATGCTAGCCTCCGATCCCGCACCAAAGACAAGGTAAATATTTAAAGCGAGAAATCAAAACCAGATTTTAACTCGATGATAGTCACATTTTTTAACATTCTACAGTCCGATTATTTGCTTCTAGAAAAAACATATTTGGAAAACTCTTGGTCATTATCAGGAGAGAATTTATGATGTTGTTATGACTTGTGCTTTCTTGGCCTTCTTAATATTTCCAATTGTGTCAAAACGACATTCCATCCCACTAATATGTGGCGTGCGGGACTGACAGCAAAACATGGGTGATTTATTCGCACATAGCCAGTATGGGCACTCGAAAAAAACGCCACAATACACAAATCAGGCCAACATTCAAGCGGTCACCACACATTGCGGTGACAGAGGACGGATAAGGACCATTTTTATCCGCAAACTGTTCTGCTATGATTGGACAACCTAAACTCCGTAAGTACTTGGCTGTAAGGGTAGAACAGTACATTATTCAATGCTTCGGCCATCTGTCTCTAATTTTGTTTCGTTGGCTTCAAATGGCTTCGTTGAATAATAAATGCCGAGACTGCAAATAACACGAGTACTGTTCCGGTATTAATAGTTCTTTTAGCTTTAAATGGAGAATCTCTGAGCTGTTTTAGCCGGCTACAAGCTCGTATTTGAACTTTCTTTTTTACCAGCCAGTGATGTACGCTAGCGAATGTTTCCACTCTCGGGAATATTCCCAAAATTCTAACAAGGTTTTCGTTATTTAAAACTTGGAGATAGCTCTTAATTAGTAGTAGCTAGGTATATACACGAGTAACATCATGTATACAAGTATGTTTATCTAATATAACTTATTATTCGAGATACGAGTGGTCGCCATATCCAACCCTCACGCCATTGTTTGTCTTTTGTCTATGTTTTATCTGGTGGATAATTCAACGTTCTTAACTCATACCTACAATAATGAACCAAATATTTAATCGCAATAGGTATATCATTTAATTAAAATATTGTAATAACGATTACAAAGAATGTACCACTGTTTTAGCGCCCTATCCAGTATCTATACTAATATTATAAAGCTGAAGAGTTTGTTTGTTTGTTTGTTTGTTTGCTTGAACGCGCTAATCTCAGGAACTACAGTTCTGATTTGAAAAATTCTTTCAGTGTTAGATAGCCCATTTATCGAGGAAGGCTATATATCATCACGCTAAGACCAATAGGAGCGGAGCACTAATGAAGAATGTTTCAAAATGGGGGGATTTTTTTTCCACGCGGACGAAGTCGCGGGCGGAAGCTAGTGCGTGTCCGGCCAAGTGCGTGTCGGGCCACGCACAGTGTAGGGTTCCGTAGTTTACTACAATGCCAAATGCGAGTCGGATTAGCTAACCGAGAGTTGCGTACCATGCTCTAATAAAACAAACTACACTGTTTTACACAAATAAGATCCTAATCTAAATATTTTTCAATTGAATTTGTCCGAAAGCGAGTAGAATACAGTTGGTCGACTATTGCTCGTAAATTTGTGAAGCCAACTTAGGTCTGATAGTTTTCCTTTTAACTTCGTTAGATGTAGGCACTACTGGCGTGAAGTTTAAATTCCTACCTAGAACCACTTAGTGGGTAGTGGTGGGAGGAATCTTAATTCTGACGAAAATTAGAACTTTAAAGCTTAATATTTCGCAAACGTATCACTGAATAGAAAATTGGTCAAACACACTCCCATTATTTTGAAACGACCTATCCAACGATATCTCATACTATGGGGTAGACAAGGTAAAAAAACATCCCCTATTTACGTGTAGTGTAGTAGTAGTGTAGTAACCTAAAGAAATATGTTTTTTCATGATTTTATTTTACCACTTTGTTGACATAATTGTGATGATGTTGATGATATGTATATTCATGCGAAAAGTCAGCATACTAGTAAATACCAATCGTTTCTGAGCTAAGCCGCGGACAGACGGACATGGTGAAACTATAAGGGTTTCTTGTCTACGAAACCCTAAAAAGGCGAAATATTGGAGAGTTATACACATAGCGTTCTGTTTCACCATAACAGGACAGTCGCTAGGACGAACCCACTTTAGCACGGGAGACCCTTGCGCGAATCTTTGCCTGTATTATGATTTTGTAGGTCGATAATAGCGAAGATCGGGGCAAAACTAAATTTTAGGGGGCGTTACACAAAATTTAAAATTTTCATTAATCAAAATCGTCTGTTTTGGAAGGTTTCCGGCTATATTCACAGCGTTAGTATATTATTCGGGGCAAGCAACATCACTATTTACGAAACACAGTGGAGTCTGCGGTAGTTTTAAACCGCGTTTACAAAAGTAGCTAAAGTGTTGATTTTCTTAAGTTAGGGTCAACTTTTGTGAGCTACAAAAGTGTCGTAGAACTTCCCGAAAGACGATGACATATTCTACCTTGGATTTTGTCCAACTCTTTGTAGTCTAAAGTAGCAATCCAAAAGTGAAATACATTCTATATACAGTCAAAGATTTTATACGATTTTACCGGCAATAGGTAAAGACAATATAAGATAAGTCAGAATTTTACAATAGCTATTTACTCAAAATAAAGTCTGGTACTTATTTGCTATCATCGGTAAGTCATAGAGAAGACACTAGTCGCACGTACATAGATCTTTATGCAGAAGATCATGAAAGAAACTCCACGGATCCTCTTTTAAAAAGCTATAGTTACAACATTATTGTTAAAATTATACCGATAGGTATGTGAGTACGATGGCGAAAGACGTGCACGATAAATGAGTCCCAAATAAAAAAAAGGAAAACATGGGGGAAAAAAATTAAAATAAACCGTAACAGCTGAGTAGAGGCCTGGTAGCCTGGTACACGAACAAGACGCATGCGCTAGCTTATTTTAAAAGAAGCCAAATCATCCAACTCATACTAAGATTGATTTCTGATTAATTATTACACTTTATTATCGTCGCTGTAGAATGATAACCTCGTATGTCCAGAAATCCAAACTTCACAGGAAACGAAAAAAACGGTTAATTTTGTCAATGTTTAAAATATATTTATGTGCTTTTGTCTCATGTTTTGAATGATAAAAAGGACTTATTTATGTTATCAACCAATGCGTTACTTAACTGGATGCCAGAGAAATGATATAAGAGGTTTTCTATTCTTATATCTACGTAGTTTTTGTTTAAACGCCCCTAGATAAGAGGTTTTCGTTTTACTCCATAGATGGCACTTGTAGTCATATACTGGGTTCACAGTTTCAAGCCTGCAATACATGTTGGCCGAGCGTTGTCGAGTGAAGGCCAATACCAACATGTAGACGGTATATTTGCCTTGTCTTGCTATCGCTCGGTGTCAATTGCCTAGTTGGCCGAGTGTAGGCCAGCGCCAACGTGTATAGGGCTCATTTGGAGCAACTTGTCTTCGCTCGCCGTTGCTCGTGATCACTTGCCTCACTTCGGATCGGTGTCGGTTTTTGGTCACAAATCAAAGGCGCTCGCCTGCGCTCGCCCAACGTGTGGGCAGCTCTACGGACCCTCTTCTACATTGGTCGCCTGCATTGGCGTTCGACGAACTTGTCGAACGTGTAGACATTATTTCTTGCCTTGTACCTATTTGCCAACGCTCGCGTTGGCCTACGCTCGGCCAACATGTATTGCAGGCTTCACCGTATATACGTGGTCTCCATACGATTTTTACAAAAAAAAGGAGAAATGTTTTTTTGACATACGAGGTATTCATTCTACAGCGACGTTATGTTAATTGGTCTATATTAACTCATACCTAAAAAAAAATCAATCATTTTTAGGGTTCCGTAGTCAACAAGGAACCCTTATAGTTTCGCCATGTCCGTCTGTCTGTCCGTCTGTCCGCGGTTTAGCTCAAAAACTATTGGTACTAGAAAGTTGTAATTTGGCATGAATGTACACATTAATGACGCCGAAAAAGTGGTAAAATAAAATTTTGAAAAAAACAATTATTTAGGGTACCTCCCATACATGTAAAGTGGGATGATAAATAATTTTTTCGTTCTTCCCATAGTGTGGGATATCGTTGGATAGGTCTTTCAAAAATATTAGGGGTTTGGTAAGACCGTTTTTTGATTAAGTAAACCGTTCGTGACTTATCAAGCTTTAAAGTACCAATTTTCGTTAGAGTCAATTGTCATCCCCCTCTATCAACTAAACGGTTGTAGTTAGAAATTCAAATGTCACGGCAGTAGTACCTATATATAACGAAATTTAAAGGAAAACTATCACACATAAGTGGGCTTTACAAGTTTACGAGTAATAGTCGACCAATTGTATTTGACTCGAAAATTTCGAACAACTCTACAGAAATGTCGATAGATGGCGCTAAGCGCCAGTTGTATCGTGCCGATCGTATCGTTCTTGTGACGATTGAGTAGTGTAGCTCTGTGTCCGTATTTAAATTCAAAACACCGGCTATGACAAGTTTTATACAAATCTCTAAAAAAAATTAAAACTTTTCGTGCAAAATTGTCGGATCAGGTGAGCATTTGTATAGGAAGTCAAATTAGTTAGGTAGTCATGTTTGGCTTTTAGTTAGAGCATGGTACGAAACGATCAGTCAGCGAATACGACACGCACTTGACTGTTATAAAAACTACGGAACCCTACACTGCGCGTGGCCCGACACGCACTTGACCGGTTTTTTTTAATAGTAACCGTGGAGTTTCTTGCCGGTTCTTCTCCATAGGAAATGACCAATTCAAACCGTGCACTAGCTTGCCCACGTAGGCCTATGTAGGTACATTTTTTTTACTATAATTACACAAGATATCGCTATCAGCGATAAGACCGCCATTGTAACTATAGGTTAAATCATATTGTCAAATTGGTGTGGACAATAAAGTATATTCTATCAATCAAAAGCAAGACTATTGAGAGGTGATGACAATCTCAACCACCAGGTACCATAGAGTCAGAGACATGTCCAGTAAATGCTACTAATGCATGAAATTGTAAAGAAATTGAGTTTATACAATGAAATTATATTTCCAATTGCTAACCGATTAGTTTATTATTGCGCCATATTGGTTACAGGGCAGCTTCATTACAATATTTTTAACTATACTAATATTATAAGGCGGTAAAGTTTGCTAGTTTGTTTGAACGCATGAATCTTCGAAAATACTGGGTTGTTGTCTCTTGTCAAGTTTATTTTAATATAATGTAAAGCTTTTTTTGTGAATGGGAGAACACTGTAGACTCTTAGATTTGTTTTACATTTTATATTTGTAATTCCATTGTGCTGTGTTAATTGGTCTATGCTGTCCTCCCGTACCTAATTAACCTGTATTATGGATACATTGTAATAATGACATTTTAGAAAGAGTAACTGTGGAGTTTCTTGTCGGTTCTTTTCCATAGAAAACGACCAATTTCGAACCTTGCACTAACTTCTGACGTGTTCATAAGTGCCTATGTAGATTTATGTGAAATAAAATATTTTGAGTTTGAGTTTGATTTTTTTTAGGTTTGGTGTGCCGCAGGGCAGCGTGCTTGGCCCTTTATTATTATTTTAGTTTGATTTGGATGAAATTTGGTATGGTGACTATCTTTGGTATGGTTTATATGAAGTAGTCTGAAGTAAAAAGGTTATAGGCTACTTTTTACCCGACTGCAAAGAGGAGGGTTATATTTTTATCGTGACAAAGTTCACGGAAGCGAAGCCCCACGCGGCTGCTAGTCTTCAATATAATCTTTCAACTTGTAATAAATACATACGCTTGACCGTATAGTGTGCGTTTAATATAAGATTTAAATTATGTTTAAAATGTATGTTATGTAAAAAAAATACATAAGTAAGTATAATAAGGGGTTTCTGGGGGTTCTGTTCAAGGTAAAAGCCAGCTTTTACCTTGGACAGAGGTTAAGCATTGCCATACAACGTGGAAATGCTGCCAGTCTTTTGGGCACATTACCAGTGGACAGCGATGCGCACGAATTTCTGGATTCCATATTTTAGTTAATTTTGAGATGTATATAATTATGTAGTTCAAGGGTTTTCATACATACAGGGTGGGCCAAACATTTTTGCACTTTTGAAACATGAATAGAAATAAAACTACAAATGTTACAAACTTTGGAAAACTCGCTGACACATGCTGCGGGGAATCGCGGCTATCTCCTCGTAAATGTTTTATTTTAATTGGGATACTGTCGTTGGTTTATTAAAGTACACTCGACTTTTCAGGTATCCCAACAAGAAAAAATCGCATGGGATATCACCTCTGCGAGAAATCAATTTGTTCGGAAACATTTCTTTGACTACCGGAGAACTCACATTTGACGTATGGCATTATGTTGCTCCATCTTGTATCATCCAGGTTCTGCTGTTGTACCCTTGAAATTCATGCAACCGCGGCGTCAAAAACTCTTGCAACATCTTGACGTATTCCGTTGAATTCATAGTTACATTATTTCCTTGATTATTTTCAAAGAAATACGGACCAATTATGTCCTTTGTTGATATGGCAGCCTATACTGTCATTTTAGGTGATTGAAGTGGCTTTTGGTGTTTAAGGCGAGGGTTGTCCCTGCTCCAATATCGACAATTGTTGCTTATTCACGTGCCCATTGATGTGAAAATGGGCCTCGTCCGTAAACAATACATTCTCAAGGCTAGAGAATCACTCTAGCATAGTGTCAGCCAGTAACTTACGTTGAATGTAATCATTTGGTTTCATCTCCTGCACAATTTGAAGCTTATAAGGGTGTAGTTTGAGGTCCAGATGCAAAATCCGCCGTAGACTAGTTCTTGGTATTGCCAGAGCCGCCGAACGCTTACGCGTAGATGATTCTGGATCGTTCCGTACGGATATTTCGACCTCTCGAATGTTCTCATCACTTCTTCTTGAACGTGGCCGACCTGTTTGTTTAATATTCGTTGTTGGTCCCCTTTGCTCGAACTTCTCGACCCAAGCTTTGATCAAATTAACACTTGGACACTCACTTATACGGCGTAATCCGTATTCAATTCTAAATAGGAGTCGTACAGTAACGTAGGAATCATTGTTTTTCTAAAATTGTTTTACACAAAAAGCACGCTGTTTTCCCGTGAAGCGCTCCATCTTGACTAAAATTGCATGAAGTGATGCATAGTTTCCCGCCAACCGCGCGCCCCTCCCTCGGACGGTTTTCAAAAAAATCTAGTGCTGCTATTTGCAAAAATGTTTGGCCCACCCTGTATAATCGAATAAACTTGTATTCTATATTTACTTTGGGTAGAAAAAAAGTGTTAACAAAACTATAGCCACCAACCACTCCACTTCACCGTCAGAAGGGTTAAAATTGGAGCGGAATGCATTACAGATGCATTCATGCAAATTCCAATTAGTTCTTGTTCATTTCATTTCGACTGCGAATTGCACTCACATGAAAAGAATATATTTTCACGTCTCACAATGGAACGCTATGCATGGTTCTCGTAATGTGCGTTTGGTGCCACATCCAGTGCTTTTGATGTAATTAATATTTTGTATGAAGGCTGTTTGCGCACATAATTTATGTTAAGCACGAACAAATCATTAATTTATTTTAAATATAACGTTCCCACTGCTGGAAAACAGGCCTCCTCTCTATGAAAAGGACGGGGCCGTAATCCACCACGTAGACCCACTGCTGCGGGGAGGTGGATGTCCCATGTCTTTGTATTATCGGTCCTAAGACATGCCAGTTTCTTCACGATGTTTTTCGTGAATGCATTTTTCGTCGTTTTTCGTTACTGTAACCACTGTGCCACCAACCACTGCTCTATTACAGAATATCTACACATGCCGTAAGCCAAAACTATTTGTATTTTTGTTGGAATTATATATCAGGATAACTTTATTAAAAACATTTCGTTCATCTATTTCATAAATTTTTTTGGGAGCGGAAAATATACAAAATTTGAGTCTAATGACTAGGAGTCATTAGACTAATCGGCTAGGGTAATCTGTATAAAGCCGGCTCTACACGTTGGCCAACACAGTGGTGAATGTAGTGGCCAGTGCCTATTGGCCAACGTGTAGACAGGGTGTTTGTGCCATTGAGGTAATACACACATCAAAAGTGTCTAGGGATCAAGCATTTTTATGCGGATTTCTTGAGATTGAGATGTGGCTTTGTAATAAATTTATGATTTTATAAATTTATATGGATCCGTTTTGGTGCATTTCATAATTTGAAACAGGAACTGTTAATCAAATTCGAGTAAAAGATGAAAATCAGCTGTCAATATTTTCCCTATAAAAACATACAACGCATTGAAGACATTATTAGTGCTACTGTTTCCCTACTACTGATTAAAACCAACGTTATTATGGAGCGGCGACGTCATTTAAGCAGGGAAGAAATGCTCAGAGCCGTGGGAATGATAGAAGCTGGTTCCCGGCAACGTACTGTGGCTTTAGCTCTGAATACAAGTCAGAGTGTTATCAGTCGACTTTGGACACGTTACCGAAGCACTGATACCGTGGCTGAGCGCCATGGAGGACGGTATCGCTGCACCACACGGAGACAAGACCGATACATTCAAATCTTAACTCTGATGTTAGCCGTGAGGCTTCATCACTCTTCAGGGAACTTAATTAGCGACCAAACAGTCAGAAACCGCTTGCATGAAGTGAACCTTCATTCCCGAAGACCGCTACGGGTACCACCTATAGCAATGCACAATCGTAGGATTCGATATCAATGGGCTCTTGAACACAGAAATTGGGCAGAAGAACAATGGCGTTTCGTGTGCTTTTCTGATGAGTCTCGTTTTGGTATGAGACCGGATACAAGACGTATACGACACTGGAGAACCCCTGGACGCCAACAGCGATTAAAATCCTGCCAGGAAGTCCATCCTTATAGTGGTGGAACCATCATGGTATGGGCGGGTATTTGGATCGGCGGAAGAACTGAGTTGATTTGGATCAGAGGCAACCTCAACGGTCAAATTTATGCTGAGACGATTGTATCTGACGTCATCGTTCCTCTACAAGTGCAAATCGGTCCCTTATTTCAGTTAATAATAATAAATAATCTGTGGCCCGGTTGTCAAAGAACATGTCAAAAAATTTTTCCTCCGAATTTTTCAATATAATTTATAAATTAAATAGCCATACAAACAGCAATTATCATGTTCAACAAAACAAAAATAGTGAAAAAAAAAATCTATAAGTACATCAATGAAGTACATGAATAAATAGAAGAATAAATACAAAAAACTTGAAATGGAAAAGTCAAAATGTTGACAAGGAACCGGGCAAGATTGTTTCTGAACACACAACCAAGACCTGCGGAATCGTCGCTCAGCTCCGCCTCGCAGCCGCCGGGACCAGCTCCAGCCGTGAGTGAAGAGACTCCGGCCGCTGCAGTTGCGTCGAGCTCGAGCGACGAATACTTCTCGCCGCCGACGACACCACCACCTGCGCGTCGGCGAGGAAGAGGCCGCCCTCCGGCCAGCTTCGGACTTCGAGGCCCTCCGGCCTCTGATAGGGTCCCCGCTGCCGGTGGAAGTGTGCAGCGCATGCGATGGACAAATTCCATCAATGAAAATGTCATGCGCTCATACTTTGGGGCTACAGAGGGGGGAACTAACCTGACTGCGTACCGTGGTCGGATGCTCTCTCTGTTTCAGGTACTTGAACCAGCTCTCAACGTTTCGGCCCAATGACTGTCGGATCAGGTGCGGGTCATCCAGCGTAACCGTATGTTGGATGACGTCGTACTTGATAGACTACGCCTCGAATACCACAGGCTGCGGTGCAACTACAACCTAGTATTTCACCGCGACCCGACCACGTCGGTGAAGATGATGAGGACCGGGCTACATCCGTGAGTACCCAGTGCAGTGAACGATTGAGGAGTGCTTTGGAGTGTGCATTACGGGAGTATCGCTCCACACCACCCGAGCTGAGACCTCATCTGCCTCGTTTGCCCATGCATAACAAAAATAGGGCGCTAGTGTGTGCTCTAGATTCACTGTTGTCAAATTATTTTGACAATAGCGAAGACCTCACCGATACCCATTCGATCCTGTACTGTGCCGCTGTTGCAGCATGTCGGGTAGCTCATGTCAAGTTTCCAAAGACTAACAGTGCTATTCGACCAGCTGTACCAGCTTGGCAGTGCAGTATCGAACGTCGTATCGCTGGGGCTAGAGCACTCATTGGCAAACTTATCTGCTTCAGACAGGGCAACACTCGCCCTAGAGTGATGCGCTTTGTGAGGCGGGCGTACGCGGGGACTGATATAAGTCCTCGGGATTATCTGACCTGCGTCACAGAGCGCATCGACTTCCTGAAGCAGAAAGTCTATGCGTGGGCAAATAGAATTAGCAGATATAAGCGGCGGGTGGAGCGATACACTCAGAATCGCACATTCCAAAGCAATGAAAGGTGGGTTTATAGGACCTGGGAGCGACCTGACCAAGGTATGACTGATACGTGCTTACCGGATGATGACGCCATGTGTTCGTTCTGGCGCAACATCTGGTCAGCTCCTGTCAGTCACACTGAGGGTGACTGGATGCGGGAGATCAGGCGCACGTGCGATCTTTTACCAGAAATGGGGACAATCACGATCAGCCCCCAAGATGTAACCCGTGCAGTCCGTCCGTTATCTAACTGGAAATCCCCAGGGCCGGACGGGCTGCACAATTTTTGGCTTAAATGGTTCCAAAGATCGCACGCTCGCTTGGCAATTCAGTTCCAGTCTGCCCTAGAGTCAGGATCGCTACCTCAATTCCTAACTACAGGAATAACCCACCTGCTCCATAAATCAGGCAGTACTACGGAACCTAAAAATTATAGACCGATCACGTGCTTACCGACGGTCTATAAAGTTCTTACTTCCATTTTGAGAGCCAAAATTAATAATCATATTGATGTAAATTCAATCATGTCTGCTTCTCAGAATGGATGTAGGAACGGGTCCCGCGGTACTAAGGAGCTTCTCCTCATTGATATTGCCATTAACCAACAGGTTCGTCGTTCCCGCAAGAATCTGTCGACATGTTGGATAGATTATAAGAAGGCCTACGACTCTGTCCCTCATACATGGCTTATGAAGGTGTTGGAGTTGTACAAAATAAATCCAACCCTACGCACCTTCCTTGAGTCATGTATGGGGCAATGGAAGACGGTCCTTCGCTACCCAGGATGTCGACAGATCCAGGAAAACAGCGAACCGATTAGGATTGAGCGAGGCATTTTTCAGGGCGACAGTCTGAGCCCACTGTGGTTTTGTCTGGCTCTCAACCCTCTCAGTACATTGCTGGAGGGTTCAGGGCTAGGCTACCAGTTGAGAAGAGGTGGTCAGGTCATATCTCACATGCTTTACATGGATGATTTGAAACTTTTTGCCCCCAGCAACTTGCAACTCATGGAGCTACTGAAGGTAACGGAAACCTTCAGTAGCGCCATCAGGATGGAATTTGGTGTGGACAAATGTGCAGTCATGCATGTAAAGCGAGGGGAGATTATGGAATCCGTGGGAACTCAACTCTCGGATTCCATACACCTAAGAGCCCTCGGCTCAACTGAAACCTACAAGTATTTGGGTATGTCAGAGGCACTAGGCATCAATGTTGCTTATGTTAAACAGTCATTGAAGGAACGCTTCTTTGGCCGCCTGAATAAAGTACTGAATAGTCTTCTATCAGGCGGAAACAAGGTGCGTGCCTTCAATGGTTGGGTCATGCCAGTATTGATGTACTCTTTTGGCATACTCAAATGGACTCAGACTGAACTTGACGCCTTGGACAGGCGGGTCCGCACAACGCTGACTGCAAATCGAATGCATCACCCACGTTCATCGGTGATGAGGCTGTATATCCCGCGGAAGTACGGGGGTCGTGGCATTTTAAATGCAAAGACCCTACACAACCGTGAGGTATGCAGCCTTAGGGAATATTTCCTAGAAGCCGACGTGGATATGCATCGAGATGTGGTAGCGGTGGACAAAGGCCTCACTCCGCTCTCCTTAGGTACCGAGAATTGGCGCAAACCTGTAGTATTAGATACTAATGACCGCAGAGAAGTATGGCAGAGCAAGGAGCTTCACGGGCGCTATTACCGGGCCCTTCATGGGTCTGACGTAGACACATTAGCGTCCGTAGCCTGGCTACGTTTTGGTGACCTCTTTGGGGAAACCGAAGGTTTTGTCTGTGCGATTATGGACGAAGTTATGATGACGAATAACTATCGGAAATATATTGTGAAGGATGGTACGGTAGACATATGTCGGGCATGTCACAAACCGGGAGAATCCATTCGTCACATTATCTCCGGTTGTTCTCGTCTGGCTAACGGAGACTATTTGCATAGACACAACCTCGTGGCCAGGATTATTCACCAGCAACTTGCTCTTAAATACAATCTTGTGGAATCAGAAGTACCATACTATAGGTATGTGCCCGACCCAGTTCTCGAAAATGGCAATATTACACTGTACTGGGATCGGTCTATCATCACTGACAGGACTATTGTTGCCAATAAGCCTGACATAGTGGTGATAGACCGATTAGAGCGTCGCACAATGATTGTTGATATAGCAGTCCCCCATGACGAGAACCTCGTGAAAGCTGAGATAGATAAAAAAAATAAGTATCTTGACCTGGCGCGCGAGGTTGTCGACATGTGGGATTTGGAGACAGCAATCATTGTGCCGATAGTCGTCACAGCCAATGGTATAATAGCCAAGAGCTTCGACCAACATCTAAGGAGGCTCTCGTTGGGTAGCTGGATCAAGGGCTTGATCCAGAAAGCAGTACTCCTGGAAACGGCGCGTATTGTGAGGAGGTTCCTCTCTATGGAGCCCTGACCACCGGTAGCTTGGACCCTGTTCCCGATACCGGTGGGCTACTATTTTTTATATTTTTAAATGTTTTTTTTAGAGAATATTTAAAAATGTAATTTATATGTATATATTGAAAATAAAGACAATAATAATAATATTCCACAACTTTTCACACAACGCCATCTAGTCCCAAACTAAGCAGAGCTTGTGGTATGGGTACTAGACAACTGATAAACATACATATATATTTCTAAATACATACATATTATAGACTTGAACCCGATTGAGCATGCATGGGATATGCTACAGAGAAGAGCTCTGCCGAATATGGAGGGTATCCAGTCGCAAGAAGACCTTTTTTTGTTGTTGCAACGAACATGGGCGGCCATTCCACAGCGTGATTTGGATGAACTCATTTTGAGTATGCCAAACCGATGTTCTTGTGTTGTTAGTGTCCGCGGTAGAAACACGGATTATTAATTGTTTAAGTTACCCAATAAAATTTTAAAGAAAACTGTTATTTCAGTCTTTTTTTCGAACTTTAATGTTAGTGGTTCAAATGTCAAAAATCCCTTTATTAGGAAAATGGCAAATTTCTTTATTAATGCAAAGGTGACTTGGTTTATCGTTACTGTGACAAACGAAAACACTTTATTTGATGAATCCTTAAAAGAAAATTTTAATTAATATCAATCAGGAGAAAAGTTATTGCAAAAATATATGTTGATCCCTAGACACTTTTGATGTGTGTAGTTTGTGCATGTTGGGTGCACAAACACCCCCTCTACACGTTGGCGAATAGTCATTGGCCACTACATTTAGGGTTACCAGATGACAGGAATTTTCCTGACATGTCCGGAATTTCAGCTCTCCGTCAGGGAAACAGGGAAAGTTGGAAATTTTCAGGAATTAAAAAAAAGAGAAAAGTAAGCCTTTTCGTTATAAAATAAATGCTTGCCACACAAATACGCACAACACTAGTAAACTTAGCACCGTTTGCAAGAGTACTGAACTACTAATCGACTCAATCAGTCGCGCCGCGCGCCGCATCCCGCCACAAGGCATCTAACACTTATACTCAGACTCCCACGCGCCGCGCGCGAGTTTGTAAAATAATATAAGTTTCTGCTAAAATGTCAGGAAAATTATTGCCGAAACAAGGGTTTTTTCAGGAAAACTTATTTTTGGGATCTGGTAACCCTAACTACATTCGCCACTATGTTGGCGAACGTGAAGAGCCGGCTAAATGTATATATCGGCGAAACCGTCATCATCGTAGTGCTTTCGATGAGTTACGCTAGATGGCGCTATATGTTCCTTAAAAATTTAATTTAGTATTTAAATTAATTACTTGCTGATATGATGGCGTTCTTATAATTTATAGGGATTTAGTTTAACTATTTTATGTTTTTAGTATTGCAATATTCTGTTGAATATAATATTTCACTTGGCAACTTCCTTTGTTATTTTATGAATATTGTAACATCCGATTGAGTTTAAAGATGGCAAGTTTATTTTTATTTAAATTGGAATTAACTTAACCAGTTCAGTCTAATTATTTATTTAAGAATATTTATCTACGGTCTAAGTTCATTTTGTATTAATTTATTTTGTTTTAGTTTTTTGCCGCCTAATGTTAACTTCCGCTATCAACTTAAGACCTGTCATTTTCTGTGTATAAAAAGCGATATAATACGGCAATCTGTCTTTTTCTCTGACTACTGTAGAATAAACGCCTTGGATTCAAGTTAAGTATCTTTATTTTGTGAATATCAACCAAGTGTGGACGGTACCCAGCCGTGCGTCTGGAAGACCGGTAGTAGACCGGTAGTGCAAGGGAGGTGGAGGAATCAGGTCATGGAGCACCTGCGCACACTCCCCGAAGTAAATACAATCTGTAGAAAACCGACAAGCAAGCAACGGTTCGCCGGTGAGCCAGGCTATGAAGCTTGTCCACCAGCACCTCGTCGCCTATAAGCCTTTTAGTTCTGCGCTCGATCGAGTCCAATGCAGCAAGTTGGTACTTTGCAGAGCCATCCCACAAGTGGCTGCAATACTCCACGCAGGAACGGACCTGTGCTTTATACAGATTTAGAAGCTGTCCAGGCGTGAAGTACCGCCTCACCTTGTGTAGGATTCCCAGCTTTTTTGCTGCAGTCTGAGCTCTGGACTCGGTGGTTGAGCCGAAGTTGAGGTCTGACGTCAACTCCATGCCCAAAAGCTCCAGGCGATTGGTAACTGGCACAGGTGTACTTCGGAAACTAGGGGTCAATTCAAAAGGGCTCCTTTTAGCGCTGAAAAGACAAGCCTGTGTTTTCAGAGCGTTGAATTTGACCAGATTGTCGTCACCCCATTGGGAAACGAGATTTAAGGTCATGACATCGTGATCGCTGCAATAACTATTAATACTACAGTTTAAGAGAAAACATCAATATCGAAAAAAATTGCTTTACTCGTATTACAATATTACCTATAGCATCCAAACTTTCAAAGAACACATAGTGGATATTTAAGAGATTGCCCTGTGCGATAGTACTGCCCATAGTACACTAGTTTATTATAATACACATACAATAATATCCTGTGCATATTATTAGTTGTGAAATTAAGGTTTTCTATAGTTTTCATGTTTCAAAAGTTAATAAAATCGAAAGTGTGAACGAAATGTTATTCATACTTTGATTTCAACAAATGATTGTTTTCAAGGCTGTTCAACAAAACATTGTTTTCAAGGCTGTTCCAGTACCTACTTGTAGTTTCTGTTCCGAATTTTCTCAGCGGAAAAATTAATGTTTTGTAATATTTATTTCACCATAAAAATACGTCAGCATGTAATACAAAAACTTAAAGGCTAGTATTTATTACACAGCAAACGAGCATCTGTAGCCGAACTAGTGCATGTCCTGTATCTCAGCATATAGCGCCACACCCCTAGTAAAAACGGTAATTATAAAAAAGCCCAAGTGATTGAAACATTAGTTAACGTTAACACTACTAATATTATAAAAATAAATTTAATGCAATATATTCTGTGCGTCTGTGTGTACATTTTTGTGTGTGTGATTGCGTGTGTAGTGTATGTGTGCGTGACGTGTGGGGGTGTGTTTGTTCATGACCTTAAATGCTGTGTGAACGATTTTGTGAGCATGTATGCATGATACCGAGAAATACCGACCACTTTATTATTTAGGTAAGCAAACTAGTTTTGAATTTTAAGTAAAGCCTCAGTGTCAACAACTCATCATAGAAAAGATTAAGAAGATAATTATGTATTTTCTCCTTACACAATTTTTTTAAGGGGGTATATGTTTAACTCTCTATTTATTTTATTATATAAGTAAGGAGCAATATAAATAAAGAATCTTCTAATAAAGGACGTTTTAGGCTCAAAAGACCGAGCGCAGACTTCGTGTTTCCTGCGTTTACTGGTTATGCTTGGGTCATATGTAAGTTCACAATGTTGTTTGAGAAGTACTCTTTCTATAAATAGCTGTCTTACAGTAGATACCTGACAATCCTGGTAGAGTAGTCTTGTTGGAAAGAGAATTTGTTTAAAGTTGCTAACTAAAAGTTAGCAACTTTAAACCAATTCTCTCGTATGGCACGTTGAGCGATTTCTAAACTTTTGATGGTGGTTTTTGGAATCCCACCCACCCCACGACAATATGCAATAAGTAATTATGGATTGACATAATAAATACTAAGTAAATTTGTTTTAAAAGTGTTGCATCCACAATGTGTTTGATATTTTTAAAGACATGAATAAATTTACGTACTCTAGAGGATAACAACTTGACTAAATTGACTGTCCACTATTATTCCCAGGTATTTTATATTACTAACGCGTTCTAATGGTTAACAGTTTGCTCTAGAGACACATTGATGCAGAGTAATATACAGCTTGTCATCAATTTCAGTTTTGTTGCGGATCGAGAAAGCAACTTTCTCTTAAATGCATATTGACTGGTGGCCGTCCTGACTCCTGATATTAAGCGGTATAATGCATTCCATGATTCCACAAAAGAATGGACTGTATATAAAAGGAAGAATGAATAAAATCAAAAGTATGACAAAGACCGAGTAAGAGAAGATTATTGGAAGAGCGCAGACTTTTAGCGTGTGAAGAACATAGAAATTGAAAATCTATACTTATAATAAATCTGTAGAGAGGTCAATTCTGTACATGAAATATATTTCCAAAATAACTATCAGGGGGTGATTAGGGATCGATACTGATGCCAAAAATGCAATCAGTAAATTTTTTGTCTGTCTGTATAACCGTTATAGAAACAAAAACTACTCATCGGATTTTAACGAAACTTGGTACAATTATTTTTCATACTCCTGAGCTGGTTATAGTATACTTTTCATCACGCTACAATCAGTAGGAGCAGAGCAGTGAAGGGAAATGTTGGGAAAACGAGAGAAGTTACTCCATTTTTAGGGCTCCGTAGCCGAATGGCAAAAAACGGAACCCTTATAGTTTCGACATGTCTGTCCGTCTGTCTGTCTGTCTGTCCGTCCGTATGTCACAGCCATTTTATTCCGAAACTATTAGGACTATACATGTAAAACTTGGTAGATAGATGTATCTATTCTGTGAACCGCTTTCCGATTTTAAGAGAAAATTTAAAAAACATTTAAAATAAAGGGGGCTGCCGATACATGGAACTGAATCTGAAAATATTTTTTTTCATGAAACCTATACGTGTGTGGTATTTATAGACAGATCTTTAAAAATGACATTAAGGTTTCTAAAATGACTTTTTCATAAAGTTAATCGTTTAAAAGATATACGCTTCCAAAATGGTAAAATGTGTGTCCCCCCCCCTCTAACTTCTATAATAATGAAGTAAAAACTCTAAAAAAACTATATGTTGTAGATCTTAATGTAAACTTTCAACCAAAATTAGTTTGAATGAGAACGAGTCAGCAGTTTTTGAGATACAGTATATTTTCTAAAACCGCAAATATAACTTTGTAATTCATACAAATACTATGAAAAACAAAGTTATTTGGGGTAGTTGTAAAAATTGTAAATAAGCTAGTTTTAAAAAATTTTTAAGGCTTTTTGTTTTTTATTTTTTCAATTAAATATATTAAGTATATTATATTTGTTATAGTTACCACGGAACCCTTCATGGACGAGTTCGACTCGCACTTGGCCAATTTTTTTTAAGCTTCCGACGCGTGTGCAACCTTATTGGTTAAAGCTACACATAAATCATTTCATGACAGAAATGTTCACCTTAAAATTATATAAAAAATATCCCACGACAGCATATGTCTATCTATTATGGTTGACTCACAATAACACGTGTAACTCCCGATAGCTTAGCAGTTTGAAGCTTTCTGATTATAATATTTGTCTACTCTTACGTTTATAACACTCTCAGTCACCCCTAATTGAAAAAGTTAACATTATTAACTATTCCATAAAAAAGAATCATATAAATCGGTATAGAAACACCAAAGTTATACATGAAATACGCTAATAATAAGCCATCGTGCGTGAATACTGAATCATGCTATAAGGATTATTTTTGAGAATCGGTTGCCGCGCTCGACGCGTCTCGCGTCCGAAGGTATAAAATTTCGTTCTATAGGTACTTAAGCTTCATGTGAACGTGATCTAAACAATATTACCAATACATTAACTTACGCTGACGGAGTCGAGGGCACAGCTATTAACAATAATATTGTGCGGTTCCGTATTGGGATATTTTTCAACAGTATTATAGATTGACATATTATAGATATTTCCCTACTAAATTACGAAAGTTAATCTGTCTGTTACATCAAAATCACTGAACCGTGAGGAAGGACATAGGCTCCTTTTTTTACGGAAAACGACGGAAACGCGGACGAAGTCGCGGGCAACAGCTATCTATACTAATAATATAAGGCTGAAGAGTTTGTTTGTTTGTTTGAACGCGATAATCTCAGGAACTACTGGTTCGAATTGAAAAAATATTAAATAGTCAATTTATAGAGAAAGGCTATATATCATTACGCTAAGGCCAATAGGAGGGTCGCTCACCGTCCGGTAAGGACCAGGCCCGTGTCGGCGGCGCGTCGTGTTCCACGCGTGCCTCAAAGAGCTGTCAACACCAGCGACGGGGCCTCATAGGGCCATTGCCTGCCGGGGTTTTGCGGGAAAGTTCTGCCGAGTTACCGCGGCCCCGGAAATTTAGGGCAGCCGAAGGAACAGGGTGGGTTTTTAGTCAGTAGAAATCTGACACACCCTTCCGCTTGACCCAGAGCGGAAGAAGTCATTCGATGATTTTCCCAATCCAAAAAAAAAAAAAAAGAAAAGGCCAATAGGAGCGGAGCGCCAATGAGGAATGCTTCAAAATCGGGGTTAAATTTAACGTTAGCCCAAAGTTTTGTTTTTGTTTTGTTTTGTTTTGACAGGCCTGTTGGTCTAGTGGTCAGTGGCCCTGACTGCTATGCGCAAGGTCGTGGGTTCGAGTCCCACCCAGGACAAATGGTTGTGTGATGAGCACGATCATTTGTTCTTCGTCTGGGTGTAATTTATCTATAATATGTATGTATTTAGAAATATATATGTATGTTTATCAGTTGTCTAGTACTCATAGCACAAGCTCCTGCTTAGTTTGGGACTAGATGGCGTTGTGTGAGTGTGGAAAAAAAAAAAAAAAAGTAACTATTCCACGCGGACGAAGTCACGGGCAAAAGCTAGTAAGAAATAAGGTAGGAGAGTTTAGCAAAGAGAAAAGCGTAGTCAAGTCGCGCAAACTTCTTCTCTGGCGAATGGGCATCCATTTGAGCTCGGTTCTGCACCTCGATAGGTGGTCATACTTTTTAAATTAAATATGAACCGGATACAGTTATTAAGGAGCCTATCGAGCGTATCCAGCAAGACCGCATTCAAATCAAAGTAGCACATGTACAGTACATATTCTTATTTGAACGTATATGTACACTATATATATACACTATTCTTATTTGGACCGAATAGTAATAGAAATGTACGAATACTTTTGTTTATAAGTAACTAGCTTCCGCACGCAGCTTCGTCCGCTTGGATTTCGGTACTCGTGATTCTTTTTGTTGATATTAAAATGAAATTAATTTTCTACTTAGTTTTACCCTAATCAAACTCAACCGTCTACTCTACTAGAATAAAAAATTTAATCTATCATATCTTCAGTTTATATAAAACCATA
The DNA here is from genome assembly GCA_943138885.2 of Tholera decimalis. Taxonomy (NCBI): domain Eukaryota; kingdom Metazoa; phylum Arthropoda; class Insecta; order Lepidoptera; family Noctuidae; genus Tholera; species Tholera decimalis. The sequence continues at coordinate 25,567,397 of OW964569.2, forward strand.
CTGAAATATACATCTAAACCTTACTAAAAAATCACACTATCTATGGTGAAAATCGTACAAAAATGTGTTCGGTACTTTTTGAGTTTATCGAAATCATACAGACGAACAGACGCAGGGGACTTGCTAGATTTAAGATACAGATTATAATGATTAATTTTCCAAAACAACATTTCAAATGATGGGTGAAGATGGTTTGGAACACACAAATAATGTAAACTAAGTCGCGGGCAAAGCGCTGTAATAAGTACAAATAAATAAAGGAAAAGAGTGGAAATACTCATAGGGCATCTAAAATTCATCCGCATTGCTGTCAATGAGAAAAGTAGCCGAAAACGTGCGCTAGCCCCAAGATAAGGAAAAATCTTCTAACACACAATACTGTACATTGCGAAGATTAGGTCGAGGATCGATTCCAATTTAATTTACAAGACAAACACACTATCCCATAGCAAAACAATATATCTAAGTGTGTAACTAATGCTCTAGCGAAACATGTCGCTCGTAAATCACTCTATAAGTTCGTTATTAAATTGAGCACATCCTCATTATACCCGAGGTGCGGCATTGTCTGTCAACAACGACTGTCCACCCACGACTTGAGACTTAAGTTGTGCTTAACCCGAGGCACCTTACGACACATTATTTGTAAATCCAAAGCTTTAGTCGGGACAAAAGAGACCATTTGTGATGCCCGTTTGTCAGTCCATTAAACCTTCTCACCACAATTCATATGTCGTCAGTGGTCTATAGCAGGCAGCTATAATAATTCGTCCCAGGTTATGTTTCTACTTGCTCGTACAATGTATAGGTATGGCGCGGGCGTTATGTGCACGGCTCACTTAGTTTTAGAAAGACACGATGCTTGAAACCTAAGATAGTTGTAGAACATTTAATTTATTTATTTAAATGTATAAGTGTAAACAGTTGTTGGTTAGCCAAATAAAGAAAATAAAATAAAATAAAATTGGAAATAATCGTTCTTTTTCATAGAAGTATTTATTGGAAACAAAAAAGGTAGTAGGTACCTATATTGGATTTATATCTAATCTACATCGTATCTGTGAAGCAGGTTTTTTAATAAGAAAAATAAAGAAATGTACTCAGGGAATGCTTCTGAGTAAAGTCTAAAGAAATATATTAACTCTAATCTGAGTAGTGTAGATAAGATATAAAACCAATAGGTACTACTTTATTGCTTATCCAATCATAGTTCATGCCTGGTCATGTAATCACTAAAACAAATCTACCCATAAACTGCGTTACTGTAACACGTAAGCTATGTATTACGTAAAACGGAATGGTCACATTAGGTAGCCGAGGATCTGCCCTATCGCGCAATACAATTGATTTAATATGCACCCTTTGAAGCCAAGGGTCGGCAAGTTACAAACAAGTCAAGCCTTAGCACGACATTTATCACTACTTCAGGGACATCTTTGAGTAACTATATGAGTACACATATCCAAATACGACTATGTAATATAATAATATGTTCAAATATATTACCGCGGTAGTAGTATATTACCATTTAAACGCCATAAATCCAAAAGGCCACGTGCTTAAACTAGGTCTTTGCAAAAAACCGCGAAAAACAAAAGCACCTTGGGTATTTAAATCAAGGCAGCGCAAGCAAGACATTCGCATGCAATACGCGATTTACATAGATAGGTTCAATTATAACGATGTCGCAAGGGTCACTTATATTTACGTCAGCTTGACGACAGGGTCACTAGGGGAATAAGTGGGCCACTGCAGTTGTGGGCCACGGGCCCACAGTGACCTGCCAAAGTTCATGGCCAGTATAATCTGCGTCCGTCGTCTACACGCACTCAAGTGGCGTCGGGAACTAGGGATCGGAAATCTCGCCACACTTCACTTGACACTCCACCGCTATAAAATTCACACCATTAACGACGAAAGGGGCGAGCTAAGCCTCCCCTAAAAGGTATCGAGAGGTACCCTTCAAATTTTGATGAATGTTTCAGAACATTTCGTTGGAGTATACAAAAATATGATTTTTGTTCGCAAAAATTATGTTAGCTTTAAAGATTTTTCACGCAGTTTGCGCATAAATAGAATGCCTCGTTTATTGTAAGTTTTATAGCTAAACTTAAAAAATGGGTCAGCTAGAAAACCGCCAAACTAAAAATAATTAAATTTGAGGGAATATACGAAAATTCATCATAAAATTTACTGGATAAAGTTCTAAGCTAAAATAACATGTAACGAGAATATTTTTCAGACTTTTCTCGTGAATTTTTTCAAACGTATTCCGCCGAGTGAAACTTTTACAGAAAGATTTATTTCAGGGGTCGCCAAGCGGGTGTTCCATCTTCATTTGATGGCGGCGACGAGAGACGCGTCACCGGTGGGTGTCGGGTTACAGACGCGCGATAAATGACACTATTTGTACAGATTTGCGTCCGCATTTACCACTGACAAATAACTAAGTTAGAGTAAATTCGTCCAGTCTAAAATTATTTACATTACAGCTACAACATTTTGGACTGAACTACACTTCAAGCATTGAAGCTCATATATTTTGATGACGCAACTGAACTACACATGTCACATGCCAACTCGATCTAAATTCATCGCAGCTGCGAACTTACTTTACATAGCCATCATGTACACATACCGCATATTTTATTCACCAATATTTAGAGAAGAGAATACACGAAGCGATGACTCTTGAATGTCGCTCGGAGCGGACCAACGTGTCGTTGCTATAAAAAATTCAGCAGAATGTTCGTTATGATGAGCAGTGGCGTCGCATTGCAGGCTGCACCGATGACCTACATCGCACAAAGCCGGCCGAACTGCTCTTAAGATTAACTTACACAATACGTAAATGTTTAACACCCCTGCTGCAGGTAATGTTGCTGCTCAAATCATACATGTTCGATGGATTAACTCTGTTGTATGTACATTTTATGTGAGTGATGCATGCACTGGGATTAATTTTGGTTCCTTTTAAGGCCTGGTGTTCGTATTGTATTATGCAAAATAAAACATTATTTTAGAGTAGGAGTAAGATTCTATAAATTCTACGATTTTTAGAACTACTTTTACCAAGTCTATCAGTTCCGAATTTATACTTCAAGCTTTCAAATCTGTGGTCACTGAACGGAGCCGTGAATCTCCTGTCTATATCGGAAGGTCTGAGAAATGGGTACAATAGAAAGCGATCAGTACAGAAAGACAGTTTGAGAGACACTTGATAAGACCCCACGTTTCGCATTCAAAATGTTACTACGACGAAATTTAGGGCTAGGCACACAACGTCAGTGTAAAAAGAGCATTCATGCTTTTACAAAACATGTCCAAGGCTGTGTGTGTACCAATACACCATCCAAATGCGGCTGAATGAAAAAAAGATAAGACTGCAGCTTCCGAGAATTCGTTTTCACCCTTATCACTTCGCCTGATAATATTTTACAGCAGGATATAGGACAAAGCCTATTCAAATCTCGTTGAAATGTATACACTTGATTCTTACTGCTTTTTAATATCGTTATATAAGAGTTTGGGGATAAGTTGACGAAATTATATTAAAGAAACTAGAACAACTTTCAGCTGTTCTTGTATGTAATTAAAACATGTATATATAAATAAATAAAATAATAAAACGCTTTTTTTTCTCACCACTTTATTTTAGAAACAATATATAATTTAAAATTGTATGTAATAGCTTTACTATAGAATTAAAAGGAATCAATAAAAGCCTTTATTATTATTATTATGTAATTAACACGAATTGTAACGTAAAGTTTGTACAAGCATGCCATAGACCTTTAAGCACAACTTTTCAATCAGATATTGTTTATTCATCCATAATTCAATGAATGCAAACATATTGCTTTCCCTGTTGAACTTACCGAATTGTAATAAACACTCCTTTTAGGTAAGTAATCTATTTTCTTGAGTGTTTATTCATGCCTCAATTTATTGTCCCTGCTCGATCGTATTTTCTAAAGAGGGACCTTATTTTCTAAGAAGCTACTTTATGTCGGGGAAAACAACCGAGAAAATGGCTATGTCTTACAATAATATACGGGCTTCGCACAGTTCGATAAAATATAGGTTTTGTTGCTACACGCCGTCCAATCATATCGCTGAAATAGTGAAGTTTCTCCTACAACAAACAAGTGCTAATGTTAGAAAGTTTCCAGATCATAGCGGAATGGCTGCACGGTATTTTTATGTTAAAAATAACTTAGGAATACTCTGAGGAAATTTGCTTCATTTTCCTAAGTATATTCGATGTCAAATTAAAATGACGTGTTAACGTTCAAGAAAAATATTTTTATTTTCATGACTGCGATATTACTACGATAGCTAACACCCGAAGTTGAAGGTAAAGCTAAAGACTAAATTAATTTAAAGACAATAGATGACATAAGAATCATATCATGTACTTATTTTAACATGGTCACCTACTAAATCATCAATCAATACAAATTGGGGCGGAAATAAATATGAAAAGTAACTGAAAAATCCAACTAAATTACCCACATTCAATAAACAATATTGTATTATGAATGAAAATAATAACAATCGCAGCAACGATAAAACCATCACATCAAATGTACATTAAGCTTCATTAAGGCTTGTGACACGCTACCAACAAAACGTTATCAGATACGTGTTCCATGTTTGATTGCCACTATTAGTGTGACGTGTGTGGATGGACCTTTACGTTGCCATGTAGGCCTTTGAGGAACGCTACGAACTTGGAATAGTCGGCGCGTAGACGCTGCACACTCATACACGACTACGGTCTTACCGAGTTCCATTATTAAAAAAGCATATTAATATTTTTCATACAAAGGTATTTTTTTCTATTTTTTGTCTGTGGCAAAAAAAAATGTAAAATTAAACATGGAGGTTTTGAATTCAGATGCCGCCAACTGAAACAAAGTTCCTCCTGTCAAGGATTGTCGTGAGTGCGGTTTTCGTCTCTCTATGTGGTGAGTACTCATAGAGATTATTTCGCTAACTTTCGCATTTCTAATAAAGTGAAAACTTTCGCAATAAGTGTTGAGTGTTTTTGTTCGAGCTATTTCGTTTGTATTTGTCGGTAGTGTGATGAGTCTTAGTGATCACTTATTATGATATGTCTGATCAGTCTGGACGATCTTAAGAACATTGTATTGAAATTTTGTGGTTGGGTTATTAATACCTTTTTGTTAGTACCGTTTTTTTTTAATTAAGTTCATAGAACACAGGTTCTTAGCGTAGAATTTAACCATTACAGAAATTAAAATTCTTAATTCAAATATAATTCAAATACTTACCATTGAAATCTCTTTCAAATATTTCTTTTTTTAACAACAGTTTTAATTCTCAAATACACATGTCGCATTTAACATTACTAGATGACGAAATTATTTTAAAATAATCCCCAAGGTATGATTAGATACAAGTATTAGCTTTCTGCACTCCTTCTCCATAATTATAAACTTTAACTGTGCCAAATTTCATAGACCTTCGTACGCGTACTTTTCGTAAAAAGGGGTGCAATGTTTTTGCTTCGCGTATCGTTCAATTATTCTCATTATTCAAATTATGTAATGTAGAATAATAGCTAGACACATAGTGCAGTTGGAGTCGTCTCCTTTTAAACATTATATGCCAGTGCCAGGATGCGCCGCTTTTTGACGGGGCACGATAGGGCTGGGGTAGGGGAAATGTTCTAACGAGATATCGCGGCCCCAGAACGTAAGGGCAGTGAAGTCTGACACTCCCAGCCGCTCCGGCAGGAAAAGTCATTAGAAGAGTTACCCAAAAAAAGGATGCGCCGCTGTTTTTAACCGACTTCAAAAAAAGGAGGAGGTTCTCAGTTCGTCTTGAACTTTTTTTGTTTTATGTAAGTTACCTCATATCTCAAAGACGGCTGGACTGATTTCCCATTGTCATCACGTTAGGATTTGATGATGGAATCATGGAGAAATCGAGGGAACTTTTCAAATATTATAGACACACCTATAGCGTTTTGGGTATTTCTTATAGTAACTTCTGCAGTTGCTCTCGAAATGGTACTTCCATTTGGGGAAGTGGAAGTTGGAACTGATGATGAAGACCACAGATGGCCACCGAAACTACTCAATAATAAGTATTTCATGGATTGCGATTCGATTACTTGAATATGGATGTTAAGCACTTTATGCTCGTTACAATGCATATGGTGAAGTAGAGCTGATGGTGAAGTACTTGGAAAACTCCTCAAAAATTAACGGCTCAGCATCGAGAAAAGCAATATTTTTTAAAAGGTAATTGACATTTTGGCTTTTGTAACTAGATAAATATTACAAACCGACCCACTAAAAAGCGTGAAAAAAAACTTTTTGCTTAAAATAAAACTGACTTCCATATCAAAACAATACAAAGCCAAAAATAAGTTTAATTTCGGAACGCGGTGTGAAAAAAAGAAAATACAAAACCAATAACACCGACTACCGAAATTAAAGTTATTTTTGGCTTTGTAGTGTTTTGATATGGAAGTCGGTTATATTTTTTGAAAAATGTGTTTTATATCTTACAAGTGTAGTAGGTCATTAAACAAAAGTGTAACGGTAACAATTACCATACCTATAATAAATACATAGGTATATAGTTTTAAGTACTTTTTCTATTTCAGTCCATTCAAGAAAAAGTATTGATCTTCCAATCAAACAAACATGTCATTGTAAACGTCGAATATTAAAAGTATATCATTAAAGGCGAGTGTATCGCTGTTTTGAAGTAGATCATAAGATATTCAGCGAGTGCCGCGTCCTTCACGACATATGGCTGCCTCCCATGAACATTTACGAAGGTACCCTAATACAATGACATGTGTTTTACGATACGTTGCAAAGAAATAAACGCTTTGTGTATTCAATTAATAATTCCTTATAGATCAAATAAAATTTGCTTGTTTATAAGAATATTATACGAGGCCGATATTTTCACATAATTGGTATGTAAAGGACGACATATATATCTAGGTGTCATACACTTTTGTTCAAAATGTGAATATTGAAAATATCAAGACGTAGTAGGATAAAATCAATATTTTATAAAAATCATGTTAATTCCGAAAATAAATATTTAAGGTAAGTACTAGATAATTTACTAAAGTTCCCATTCTGCATAGCAGGACAATTAAATTGTTTTAGTTAAAGCAGTTAGAGTTGTTTTTCTATAGCTAAATTTCACAGCACCGTTTTTTACTTCTCCAATGAAATTTATATGTTTATTATAAATATTTGCCCTGAATAAAGTACGGAAATACTAACTTTATGAACTTGAATATAATCCAGTGGGAAAAAGTGGGAAAAAGTAGTGCTTAGGAGACAGGATCTATCAGAACACGTTTTTTGGCCGATAAAATCGTGTACATAAATAAGTACGTATTTTATTTATTTCTGCGGGAATGTAGTAACGAGATACCGCGATCCTGGACCAAAAAGGCAACTGAAGGAACAGAGGAGACGTTAGATGACTTTCATACCGGAAAAAAAAGGGATTTAATTTTGAAAAAAATATATGTATGTCATATATGTATGTGTCATATTCAGGTACCAACAAGTCAGACTTAAACTTTTAACAAAGCTAATGACTTTATTTGATCGTTATTACACGACTATTGACTTTTTATGACCTTATTGTGTCTGGTAACTACATAAATATATTAAACTGTCAATACCGATCTAAATACATAGTTCCTAGAAATGACCGACATTTAAAAAACCATTTGTGGCCGTAACAGCTGATTCTAATATATTTTGGTGAAAGGCGCGACTTTTCAAAATACGTAATATAGTATATTAAGGTGAAAGGATAGCCCAACGTCCTTGAGCATTGAACGTGAAACAAGCGGCCAGTGCTGACCACCCCGAGCGCCCGCGCGCTCCCCCGAATGTCATAGGTATCACCGGACGCAGATACGTTCGAAGGATTTTTGTCGCTACCTATTAGCTTTTATCATCATAAATCGATTGAATATAGTCGGACTCAGAACATTTGCAATGCTTGTTTTGAGAACAAAATATTCTTTATTGAGTAGTTATTGTAGTTAGAGTGAATCAAAATATAAAAAATATCATTTTTTTTTGTGAAAATGAATAATAACGCTTTTATCAACCGACGACAAAAAAGGAGGAGGTTATCAATTTGACACGTATATTTTTTTTTTAATGTATGTTCACCGATTACTCAAAGACGGCTGAACCGATTGGAAAAAATATTTTTTGTTTGAAAGGGTATACTTCGAAATTGGTCCCATTGTCACTTAGTCAGGATCTGATGATGGGATCCTGGAGAAATCGAGGGAACTCTTCAAATATTATAGGCACACCTATAGTGATTTGAGTATTTTTAGGGTTCCGTAGCCGAATGGCAAAAAACGGAACCCTTATAGTTTTGACTTGTCTGTCCGTCTGTCTGTCTGTCCGTCCGTCCGTATGTCACAGCCATTTTATTCCGAAACTATTAGGACTATACATGTAAAACTTCGTAGGTAGGTATTCTGTAAACCGCTTTCCGATTTTAAGAGAAAATTTAAAAAAATATTTACAATAAAGGGGGCTCCCCATACATGGAACTTAAACTGAAAATATTTTCTTTCATGAAACCTATACGTGTGTGGCATCTATAGACAGGTCTTTAAAAATGACATTAAGATTTCTAAAATGACTTTTTCATAAAGTTAATCGTTTAAAAGATATACGCTTCCAAAGTGGTAAAATGCGTGTCCCCCCTCCCTCTAACTTCTATAATAATGAAGTGAAAAATCTAAATAAACCATATGTTGTACATCTTAATGTAAACTTTCAACCCAAATTGGTTTGAACGAGATCGAGTCAGCAGTTTTTGAGATACAGTATATTTTTTAAAACCGCAAATATAACTTTGTAATTCATACAAATACTATGAAGAACAAAGGTATCTGGCGTAGTTGTAAAAATTGTAAATAAGCTAGTTTTAAGAAATTTCTAAGGATTTTTTATTTATTTTTTTTCAAATAAGTAATATTAAGTATATTATATTTAGGTATTATAGTTACTACGGAACCCTTCATGGGCGAGTCCGACTCGCACTTGGCCAATTTTTTATAGTAACTTGTGCAGTTGCATTCGAAAAGCACAATTTGTGAAGTGGACCTGATGATGAATACAACAGATGGCCACTACTCAATATATAAGTAGGAATAATAAGTATTTCATGTGTTCCGCTTCGATTACTAATTTTTCACTTTGCAGTGTTTTTTGGGAGTCGGTTTAATTTTTGGTAACGGTTTTTTTAATGTACTAAAAAAATTGGCCAAGTGCGAGTCAGACTCGCCCATGAAGGGTTCCGTAGTAACTATAATAGTATAATATATGTATATTTATTTGACGAATAAAAAAAGCCTAAAAAATTTCTTAAAACTAGCTTATTTACATTTTTACAACTACGCTAAATAACCTTGTTTTTCATAGTGTTTATATGAATTACAAAGTTATATTTGCGGTTTTAGAAAATATGCTGTATCTCAAAAATTGCTGACCCGATTTCATCAAACTAATTTTGGTTGAAAGTTTACATTAAAGTCTACAGACATATATTTTTTTTAGATTTTTCACTCCATTATTATAGAAGTTAGAGGGTGGACACATTTTACCACTTTGGAAGCTTATATCTTTCAAACCATTGACTTTATGAAAAAGTGGTTTTAGAAACCCTTATATCATTTTTAAAGACCTGTCTATGGATACCGCACACGCATAGGTTTCATGAAAAAAAATATTTTCAGTTCTAGTTCCATGTATGGGGACCCCCCTTTATTTTAAATATTTTTTTATTTTTTTCTTAAAGTCGGAAAGCAGTTTACAGAATACATCTACTTACTAAGTTTCACTTGTATATTCTTAACAGTTTCGGAATAAAATGGCTGTGACATATGGACGGACGGACGGACAGACAGACAGAGAGACAGACAGACGGACAGACATACCGATCCGAACTATAAGGGTTCCGTTTTTTGCCATTCGGCTACGGGACCCTAATAAAAAACTTTCCGAGTGCGAGTCGGACTCGCCCATGAAGAGTTCCATAGTAGCAAACAGTTTTTCTTTCAACTTTGTTTTTCATAGTGTTAATAAAATAAATAAATATATTTCAAACGAAAATATGCATGCCGAACGAGCTGTGGGCCTGTAAACCTCAAGATTGGTGCCCTGAAACAGGGACACAAGGTCGCGGCAGACCACGAAGGAGATGGCGGGACGAACTTGATGTCTTCCTTGAGAATTGGAAAGAATTGCCGCAGAACCGGGACCGTTGGAAGGAATGAAGGGAGGCCTTTGCCCAGCAGTGGGACAGTGCAGGCTAAATAATAATAATATTTCAAACAATTGACTTCGAGAAAAAATGGTTTGTGTCATTTGGCTACGAAACAATAAAAACTAAAATATAAAAATAATATCTTTATTTACTTAACATTTAGTTTAGTCCACTCGCAATCAACACTAAAACTAAATATTCACATACGTCCAAGCGCAAAAGAAATGTCCGATTTTTAAATAGCTCAACCGTACCACTGTACCAAACGTACTATCTACGCTGTTTACTCTTTGACGCAAAGTTTAAAGAGCGGGGCGCGCTAACATGCGACACAGCCTCCCCGTGCGAACGCTAGGGTGAGACTGGCCCTTGCGTAAGAGTGAGCGCGCGCGCCGGGCGCTAATGTAATAATATGGTATTATTGATTTAACGGCACTTAAGTAATAATTTTGTAAAATTTTGAATTTAAATTTAGTAAAGCAATAAATTCTCTATAATTGTGTGAAAGAAATATTTAAATCGGTTCAGTTATTTCAAAGCAGTAAGCAAATTATTGCAAAAATAAAGTGGTTATATTCGATTTTTTTCCAAGAAAAGTATGAACAATAATAAAAAAATTAAATTTAAAATTTAAAGTCAAATATGTTACGCGTATTAGGTATTTTTTTTTATCTATTTAGTCCATCCGTCTAGTAGTAGTAGTCCTTCAAAAAGAGGTCTATTTTGTAATTTAGCCAATCCTATCGCCTTAAGTAATATAAATGTGTATACTTTGTAGGTACAAAGAATTTGAAAATACTTCTTATAAGCCTACCCACGGTTTTTAGGACACGAGGTAACCTGGCATACATCTAATTACCTACATATTTAGTAAAATCTTGCTTCAATCGCCGAGTCAATCTATTTATTTAAAACGTTAAAGATTTTCAGTATTGATATGGTCACTATAAGATATTGTTAGGTTAGATAATTACGTAACAACTTAAGACAGAAGGTCCCTTAAGTAGGGACTGAATAAATTAATAACCGACTTGGTATTACATGGATCACACAACTTTTTACGGTAGAAGAATTGAGTTACGAGACTTGGTATTTTTTTATAAGTATTGTTTTTATGGGATATAGATTTACATATTAAATGTCGGGCCATGCGCAGTGTAGAGTTCCGTAGTTTACTAAAACGCCAGGTGTGAGCTGTCTGAGAGATCCGTACCATGCTCTAACAAAAACGAATTACTCAGTTTTACACAAATAAGAACTTGATCTAAATATTTTTCAATGGAATTTGTCCGAAAGCGAGTAGAATACAGTTGGTTAACTATAACTCGGTCTGATAGTTTTTCTTGTAACTTCGTTACATGTAGGTACTACTACCATGACGTTTGAATTCCTAACTAAAACCATTTAGTTCGTAGGTTACTTGACTCTAACGAAAACAAGCACTTTAAAGCAAGCTTAATAAATACATATTAAGCTTTAAAGAGTAACCTAAAAATAAATGTTTTTAGGATTAACATGTACACAGTAGACGATTTCTTTGATGTTGAGTTCCTTCAAGACAAACGTATAATAAATACCTACAAATTTTTTTTATAAACAGTAGTTTTTTTTTGTATCTTGAGAGCAATTTTACAAACACCCTGAACCAGAACAACTATGTTTAGGCTATACAAACATCGTTTCCGGAGTGGGAACACCGTTAATAGCTCAAACTCACTATATCACTTCATCATAATCCCCAGTTGCCAGGGCCGGATTGACCATTAGGCGGAGTAGGCAACTGCCTAGGGGCCCCGCATCAACTAAGGGCCCAGACCCAGTGCACGCACCAAGAAAACATGTTTCTTCGAACGAGAATTTGATCTCACTGTTATCTCACAAAATACAAATCGTTAGATTTTTAGTAGTAGAATTAAAACAATTTTAGAACAAATCAGGGAAAAAGTATCAAATATATTAATAACCACAGCCCTCAATGTGCGTTTCCTTAGTTCACACACGATTTGGTCAGTCAAAGTAAGAAAAGGGGCCCCGAGAATGTTATTGCCTTAGGGCCTCTGACAGGGTTAATCCGGCTCTGCTAGTTGCTCACTGTCTGATCTAAAGCCGCATACTTATCATCAGCTTAGCCTTTTACCAACAATGTTGGGTCGGCTACCATTCTAACTAAATGTAGATGGGTACTAGTTTTTTGTATGGAGCTACTGCCTATCTGACCTCTACAATCCAGTAACTGGGTAACACGATACACCTTGGCAAGACTGGTGTCAGATTTTTTGGCTTCTGACATCCGTAACGACTGCAAAATATGTACAAATTACAGCCGGGACCAGCAGCTTAACGTGCTTTCCGAGACACGGAGAAATCTCTATATTAGTGATGCAACGAATACTACTTTTACGAATACGAATACGAATACGAATATCTCGCCATGATAATAAAAGACTTATTTATTTGATGAATGTTTACTGTTCTAATAATTAAAATTTACAACAGGCAAATTTTTATTTAAAAAACAATAAAATTGTAGATTTTCTGGTTTTAGGCGATTTCTTTTGTCAGTCTGGATGTTCCCAGCCGTTGAAAAAAGTCTTTCCGAGGCGACTGTACATGGCTTCAGTGAAAAATGTTTTTGGGCAAGTTTTTTCAGACTTGGAAATTTTTCAAATCTGCAGTAAATAGAGTTTCGTACAAAAATATTAGTTTTTAAATATTCGTATTAGTATTCGCCGAATACAAATATTCGTATTCGTATTCGTTGCATCACTACTCTATATGTTATAACGGTCACCCATCCGCGAACAGACCTCTGCAAGTGTTATTTAACCTTGAAGATCAACCCCTTCGGCTGTTAGCCACTAGTTCCTCTTCTTTAATAGTAAACCAACATACTTATATTATTATGTATATCTATAGCCACATACTACAGACAACAAACATTTACATTGGCATTCCCGAAGAGTAATCAACACGGCAACCAGCGTAGCTGCATCGTGTGAATGAATGATTGTGCGCTATCCACCGGTCAGCGACTGAATTATATAGTAACTAGCTTCCGCCCGCGACTTCGTCCCCGTGGAAAAAAAAATCCCCCGATTTTGAAACATTCTTCATTACTGCTCCGCTCCTATTGGTGTTAGCGTGATGACATATAGCCTATAGCCTTCCTCGATAAATGGGCTATCTAACACTGAAAGAATTTTTCAAATCAGAACGGTAGTTCCTGAGATTAGCGCGTTCAAGCAAACAAACAAACAAACAAACAAACAAACAAACAAACAAACTCTTCAGCTTTATAATATTAGTATAGATGTGCTATTGGGCCAGCTCAGACCTGAACTGGATAGTATGCATAGATACAGATAGCTATACATACTGTCCAGTTACACGGTTATTGTACACGTGAACATTAGACAATTTGCTGCGGTAACCTAATTTCAAATATTGATGTCCTAGTTTTGGGTAATAGGGACATTAATCGGTAAGCGTCAAGCGGTTTGTTATTGAATAATTTGTGCCTATAAGTGACCTAGTTAGTTTTAATTGTTGTAGTAGGCTGGATGGGGGATATTTCTGTTTTCAATCGAGATTATTGAGGTAGACCGGCAGATATTAGCAACAAAACATTAACACATATGGAAGGTATTAATCCAAACAAGCCATTGAAAACAAAACAATTTTTTTAATAAAATAAAACACTACTGCGTAAAAACTGAAAAGAAAACAACAAGTTCAGTCCAGAAGCGAACAATGTAATTACTTAATCAGTTTTTTAAAAAGAACTCGCAGTGTGGTAGAATCTCTAAAAATCTAGCAATCTTACTAAACCCTCCAAATAAGCAAAATAAATCCTTTGTCTTGAGTGGGTCCACGGCATAGTGTAATAGGCGATAAAAGAGTTCGAACCCGCGATCTCTCGATCATAAGTCCGACACCTAGGCTATATAATGGCTAAGATTAGGTTATTAACGCTTAGAAAATTGATAAGAACAACTTTAAGATAATTTCATAATACACATAAAAAAGCAAGTAAAATTCCAATACGGAACATAGCGATTTTACTGTCTGGCCCATATTGAGTAGGAACATTTGACTCTAAATTATTGAATGAGGAGCTTATCTTACCTTTTTTGGAAGTCTGATAAAAATTAAGTTAACATACCAAAAAACTTCTTAGCGAAAAATTAAACCGACTCCCAAAAAACACTGCAAAGTGAAAAATAACTTGTCTTTAGTTTTGTATTTTCGTTTTTGGCACCGACTTCCGAAATTAAAGTTATTTTTCACTTTGCAGTGTTTTTTGGGAGTCGGTTTAATTTTTTGGTAAAAAGTTTTTATTTCACTCTTTTTAGTTGGTCTATTTTTAATTTACCTAGTTACAAAAGCCTAAATGTCAACTGCTTATAATCATTTACAAAATATTGCTTTTCCCAATGTTAGGCCGTTATTTGTTGAGGAGTTCTCCTGGTACTTCATCATCAGCTTCACTTCACCATATGCATTGTGACGAGCATATTGTGCTTAATAACCACATTCAAGTAATCGAAGAACACATGAAATACTTATTATTCCTACTTATATATTGAGTAGTTCCAGTGGCCATCTGTGGTCTTCATCTGGTCAACTTCACAAATGGTGCTTTTCGAATGCAACTGCACAAGTTACTATAAAAAATACTCAAATCACTAAAGGTGTGCCTATAATATTTGAAGAGTTCCCTCGATTTCTCCAGGATCCCATCATCAGATCCTGACTTGGTAACAATGGGACCAATTTCGAAGTATACCCAGTATATCAAACAAAAAAAGAATTTTCCAAATCGGTTCACCCGTTTTCGAGTAATCGGTGATCATACATAACAAAAAAAATATACGCGTCGACTTGATAACCTCCTCCGTTTTTTTCGTCGGTTGAAAATGAAAAAGGTTATTATCATAATTAACTAAAAGACGTCCACGGCTGAACATAATTTTTATGCCACAGCAACCATTTATGTATTTTTTTTATTGTATATAAAAATATATAGAGAAGATAAATGCAATTTCCCTACTGTGTATTTAATGAGGACTAAGTAGCTCTGATCCAAATGAAAAGATATGAAAATCACACCCAAGAGTGCACAGGCAGAGACCCACTTTAGAAAATTAAAAAGGGAGGACACAATTAAATGTTAATTAACAAACTTCGCACTTCGCGAGAACCAAGACTTTCTGAGTGTAAGTATATAGATACCAATTGAATGAAGAAAACAAATTGGAATAAATATGACCTTTCTGCTGATGTTTACAACTGAGCGTAAGGTCGGTAGGGTCGTGGAAGCGATCTTACTCGACTAAGTGTTATTTCCGTTTTGATAGCAATCTGGATTCATTATTCTTCATTTCACCACACTAAGTATTTCTCGAGTATCGTGGGTGCATTTTTAGTCCGTTCAAATTCCTTCCTCTGCGGAAATCAATCCGCGACACGCAGCTCAGGAGCTGATCGCTCAACCACTACGCCAACCGAGACGTCATTTGTATATTCCTTATAAAAACTGCTTATACAGGACTTTGACAGACACGTAAATGGAAAACTCCCAAAAGTAAGCTTTGCATTGTAGGTTTACACCTAGGACCAAGTGTCTATAGAGTTTAATTATAAATTAAAAAAAAACGATAGTTGTCTATTAGTGTGTCCCTTAAATTTCGATGTCAAAATATTTTTACGCAATACCTTCTTAAAACTTTCATAATGAACTAATATAGTCTAGAAATAAATATTAGCCCGTTTTATAAACGATAACCCGTGCCGACTTGCGATTGAAACTTGTCCATACAAATTGCGCGATTACCGCGCTTGTGCCTGTAACTGAGTGTTTTATTAGTCACTTCATACACAATTTTTAAGATTTTTAGTGCCTTTTCCTTATTGTATATCGTCGTTGCGCCTGCCAAGTTCCATAAGTGATTTTTGTAAGGTTTTGGGAATCAACAAAAAACGTGTTATTGAATTGAAAATGAAAAGCTCGGCAAAATTATTGATACCACAGCATGGACGCTTGTTTAATATATTATAAAAATTCAAAAATTGCCAAAACTATCAGTCATTTAAGGGGCTAGAATTATTTTAAGCAAAAAAGTGCACATAACTGGTTTAGAATCGTATAAAATAATGATGGATGTGCATTATTAGTTTATTACACATAAAAGCTTTGGCAATGTGACACTTATCTTACTTTTAAGGTTAACATTATGTGATCTTTACGTTATCATAAGTAAAAAAATACAATGAAATGAGTAGGAATTATAAGAAACTTATATTTATTATACTTATATAGAAAATTTTACAATTATTGTACTCAATATCATAAGATCAGTGTTATACTTAACTTTTATTTATTGTTTTAACATGACACTTATTGCCATCATTATCACAGCATTATATTAAAAATATCGTTAGGAAACAAATAAAAATCTCTTTAACAAAAAACAAATCAAATACTATGAAAGTTGTTAAACAAAAAAAAACTTTATTTTTTATTACGTATGAGCCCGCTCTTGACCTCGATCACACCTGATGGTAAGTGTAAGATGAGGTCTACGATCGAACGAGCGAGCCCAGAAAATGCTTATTCACTCTTGCTTTAAAGACTAACGGGTCATATGTGGCAGGGAACACAGTAGCTTGCAGAGAGTTCCATACCTTGGCTGTGCAGTGTGCGCCCAATAAATGTTGAAGAAAAACGCTTAGTACGGCAAGATGGTATATCGACCGAGTGTGGATGGTATCCTGCGGTACGTCTGGTAGACCGGTAGTAAAAGGGGATAAAGGGATTAGGTCGTGGAGCTCCTGCGCACACTCTGCGAAGTAAAATCTGTAGAAGATAGACAGGCAAGCAACGTTTCGCCGATGAGCTAGGCTGTGAAGCTTGCCTGCCAGAACCTCGCCACCTAGGAGCTTTTTAGCTCTGCGTTCGATCAAGTCAAGTGCAGCTAGCTGGTATTTGGCTGAGCCATCCCACAAGTGACTGCAATACTCCATACAGAAACGGACCTGTGCTTTATATAAATTATAAAGCTGTCCAGGTGTGAAGTATCGCCTCACTTTCTGTAGGATGCCCAGCTTTTTGGCTGCAGTCTGAGCTTTAGACTCAATGGTACAGCTGAAGTTGAGGTCAGACGTCAATTCCATGCCCAAGAGCTCCAGGCTGTTGGTAATAGGTACAGATGCACCTCTGAAAATAGAAAACCATTCAAATTGGCTTCTTTTAGCGGAGAAAAGACAAGCCTGTGTTTTTAAAGCATTGAATTTGACCAGATTGTCATCGCCCCATAGGGAAACGAGATTTACGGTCAAATTCGTTCGCTCTATCATGGCCTTTCTAAGATTGGCTATTTCGTCCCTACCAGTTCTAGCACTGGACAAGTATCTCTCTGAGACTGTGCTGTTATCCGCGTAACCAATATCTCCCAGCTGAAGCAGGTCGTTGATATGAAGCAAAAATAGAGTAGCAGAGAGAAGAGACCCCTGAGGAACACCGGCATTAATTGACATAAGATCCGATGCGCAGCCATCGATGACCACTCGGATCGACCGTTCACTCAAAAAGTCACAAATCCAGTTGCATAAGCTAGCAGAGACACCGTATCTAGGAAGCTTGCTCAGCAGACTAGCGTGCCATACCCTGTCAAAGGCCTTTGAGATGTCGAGGGACACGGCAAGGGCTTGGCCGTGTTTCTCAATGGCCTCGCCCCAGCAGTGCGTAACATACACAAGAAGATCTCCGGTCGACCGATCCCATACTGGTGGTCACTGAGGAGCTCATTGTCTTCAAGGATGCCAGCAACTTACTGTTGAGTACCCTCTCCATAACTTTACACAGTATGGAGGTCAAGGCAAATGGTCTATAGTTTGCAGGGTCGTCACGGCTACCCTTTTTGGGTACTGGTTGCACATTTTTTTTTTTTTTTTTTTTTTTTTTTTTTTTTTTTATAAAGATGACTAGCAATGTGGGTAGAATTCACATTACTAGCAATCTTGTTAACCCCTCCAACTAAGCTAAATATGCTTGTGTCTGGAGTGGGTTCACGGCAATAGTGTAATGGGTTGGAGGCTGGACATTGGCCAGCTTCCACGACACCGGCACCACTCCGGTTTTAAGAGAAAGGCGATACAGGCGAGTCCGTACAGGAGACGACTTCAGGGCACATCAGTGAGTATATTTTGGGAAAATGATGGGTAAATGCAAAAATTCCCGCAAACACATTTTCTAAATTGCGTGAAGAAACTTATTGATTTATATCATGTTTGGGGAGATCTACAAAAAATGTAAGAATGAATACTCCGGCCACGTTCAAGAATTGTGTATATAATATTAAAACCACTTTGATAACTTATTTGATATTATTGCACATGCTGATGCCTATGAAAGAAAGAAAATAGAGGAAGACAAGGTATTTTTAAAGAAATAAAGACAGCCAGGTGACCGGGATGCTTAGGTGACGTTAACAAAAAGTTAACAGAGAAAGAAGGAATAGCTAGTTAGGCAAAGAGGAAGAGGAGAGTTAGCATCTACTTCCAATACAAATAACTTGGGAGTCACAACAAGATAAACTCAGGCCCCCTGAAGCACAGCATCAGGCATGATGGATAGCGAGAGCGATCTATTCTAACATAATGTGTTTGCAATCACAACTCCGAATGATTGCGAAAGACAAAAAGGCTCTTCAAGATGTTTGCTTATATATTGTCACGTTTACGTGTATGTTTGTTTATGTATGTTAAACCTAGGCCCGAGTTGCGACTAAAGCACCTCACCAAGATTTGTGCTTCTTGAATAAGGTAAAAGAGTACGAAAAAATTAATGCAACAATTTCGAAAGCTTCGTTAAACAAGTGTAGCCATTACCTGTGGTCCGTATTAGTGTGAAGAGACCGTCATATTATCACTTTCTGATGATGAAGTTGATAAGCGAAAATGAAAATGATTGCAAGTTGAACAGAAATTTAAGTTGGCAATCACAAAAACGCTATGTTCCATCGATGGAAGAAATTACCCAAAATCTTTTCGGTAAGCAAGTATTCGTTTTTTTTTTTACATTTCTTGTTGTTTTTTTTTTATTCATGTTTTTTTACTAATAAATGATTGGTAATGATGATTTTGTATCGGAAAACATTTCGATCACAACTTCAAATTAACGACGGTTTTCTTCAAGATGTATGTTGTTGGAATGATAATGCAGCTTTTGAATAAATCGTTTGAAAGTTGTAAATGATACCGCTGAAAGGGCTGTCAAATAAAAACAGTTCTTGTTGTGTTGTATGTAGGAACATCGATATTTCAATCCGGACTTTAAAAAACTACACTTAAGAGAAGTTACCCTAGCTGACTATTAATCTTTTCTTTTTAATAAAGATTAATTTTATTTTTTAAATTTATTTTATTTTAACTCTTATTTACTTATATTAGTTTTACTGCGGACCCAAATATGAGAACAGGACAAGATGTTCAATAAACTTTGAAGCTCAGTCGGCACGGGTTGCGATAATGCTAGAAAGATGAAATTTCATATTTGAGTATGTTTTAACATTTATAAAAAAATTAGATGGTATGAGTTTCAAAATTTTTTTAAAAATTGCTCATATAAGGGACACCCTATTGTCTATGGATTACACATTTGGCGGCATTATTGGTTTCAGCTAATATAAAAAAACAAACATGGACCAAAAGAAAATTATTAAAAACATTTGTAAACAACACACAATTACGCTATCGCCTATTTATCAAAACTTTTGAAATAATTGCGTAGGCAACAGCAAATGGGTATTTATCGACGTGCTTTGCTGACCGTTCAGGTCCTTTGAACACTAATGATGAAAAAGAGACGTATCTTTTATTGTATTTCCATTGACACATTTGTTTACAGTTTGTGTAGCAAGAACTCTGCCACCAACGGGCCAGAAGTTCTCACGTAGTAGACGCAGATGCTCTTCTGCAAATAATAGTTTGGTAAATGCATGCTTCGAATCTAATGACGCAAGTAATATAAGTATACGTCAATGTTGGAATCAATTAAAATGGGACGGGTAAAAAAAGTTTTTAAAGAATAAATGTCCATTTCAAAAGAATAAGTTTGTGATATCTTAGCTAATGTTTTTAATGATGTTTGTAATTTTTGTAGTGTCAGATTACCTTATAATTTTTATTTTTACAGTTGTATATAAAACGTTGTACATAACGTAGAACTCTCTGTAATTTAGATCGTTTAGAAAATTATCAAATGAAATAAAATTCTGTTTACATTGTATAGTTAAACTAACCTTAATATCAGGTAATGTATTACTTGGTAAGTTAATATTATGCCGAGGCCGCTCATGCTCAGGTTTAGTTAAAAAAGAAGCACCATGCTACCAAAGATTCCAAAAAACATGATCGGCTTAGTGAACCATCAGCTACGAAAATTTATTTTAGTACGAGAAAATCTTATGGTCAGCAAAATGCTAATGATTAATCTAGAAAATAAAACTCATGGAAAACTATGTAAATACGAATACCTACTATA
The DNA here is from genome assembly GCA_943138885.2 of Tholera decimalis. Lineage (NCBI taxonomy): Eukaryota > Metazoa > Arthropoda > Insecta > Lepidoptera > Noctuidae > Tholera > Tholera decimalis. The sequence goes on from OW964569.2 coordinate 25,588,248, forward strand.
TAAAACGTTGTATAATGCGTTTCAAATAAGAATAGGAACGTTACAAAGAGAATGTAATACACTATGTTTTAGAACGTTAATGAATCTGTCATATGTCACTCGAAAATTACGGTTTGCAAAGACAACTTATTTACGAAAATTAATAACGGTTTATTTTACTTTGTTTAACCGAGTCTCACATTAAATTTAAATACAATATTTAATTATTTAAAGTGATAATAAGTTATTTTTTATACCTTTCACTCTTTTTATTTTCATTGCTGGCACCAATGGCTGAAAGTAAAGAGAACGCACGGCGCAAAAGCCCAGAAGCCAAATTATTTTTATTTTTAACCGACGAAAAAAGCGGAGGAGGTTCTCAAGTCGACGCGTATTTTTTTTATGTATGATTAGGATTACCTATTACCCGCAGACGCCTGAACCGATTTGTAAAATTCTTTTTTTGTTTGAAAGGGTATACTTCAGAAGTGGTCCCATTGTCACCAAGTCAGGATCTGATGATGGGAACCTGGATAAATCGAGGGAAATCTTCAAATATTATAGGCACACTAGTGATTTCAATATTTTTTATAGTAACTTGTGTAGTTGCATTCGAAAAGCACTTAATGAAGTGGACCTGATGATGAAGACCATAGATGGCCACCGGAGCTACTCAATATAGTATAAGTAGTACTAATAAGTATTTCATGGATTCCGCTTCGATTACTTGAATATGGTTATTAAGCACAATATGCTCGTCACAATGCAGATGGTGGAGTGAAGCTGATGGTGAAGTACCAGGAGAACTCCTCAACAATTAACGGCCCAGCATCGGGAATAGCAATATTTTGTAAAAGGTTATAAGTAGTTGACATTTAGGCTTTTGTAACTAGGTAAATTACAAACAGACCAACTAAAACGAGAGAATTAAAGGTATTCGGTGTCTTTAGTCTTGTATTTTCGTTTTTGGCACCGACTTCCGAAATTAAAGTTATTTTACACTTTGCAGTGTTTTTTGGAAGTCGGTTTCATTTTTTATTAAAAAGTTTTTTCTATTGATAGGCTCGCTTTTGACCACCAAAATGAGGAAAGTGAACTAATTTTGTTTTGCTCAATATTTGTAAATAATTATTTTAATAAATTCTTTTTTGTTCACTTTACATACCCAATTGGTTTAATTTGACAGCTTTGACACTTAATTGAAACGCACTGTACCTACTATGTAGTCATTATTTTAATTAACTTGTACTTTTTTTTTATCGTGGTAAAATTATCAAATAAGTCCTCCCACCCCGGGCAGGGTGGGAGGGACTGTCAGACTTTTACTGACTAAAATCCACGGTATTCCTTCAATAACCCTTTACGTTCCGGGGTCACGGTAATGGGATAAGTCCCACGACCCCGGCAGGCTTCGGCCCTCTACAGGGGGGGCCTCGTCATGTTGCTGACGCTCTTTGAGGCGCGCGTGGAAAACAACGCGCCGTCGACCTGGGAATTAACTTGTACTTAGTATATTTTGTACAAGGTATACGAATTCATAATACCTATGTTTAAAATAACAAATAAACCTTATAAATACATTCACTTCTTGCTTGGAGTGCCCATAAATGTCAAAATCAGATTAACGTTAATACCTACTTAATTTTATAATCGGTTTGAAAATTCTAAATATATTTTTAAGTTTTCATTTATGTTGGCAGTCCTCATGACTGCCTCCTTTTTTAGGATTCCGTAGCCGAATGGCAAAAAAGGGATAGATTCGTAATGTCTGTAGGTATGTCCGTCCGTCCGTATGTCATAGCCATTTTATTTAGAAACTATGTATTAGGACTACGTATTTGAAACTTGGTAGGTACGTGTATTCTGTTAACCGCTTTCCAATTTTTATGCAATATAAAAAAAAATCCCCATTGGGCTACCCATACATGGAACTAAACTAAAAATATATTTTTTATCAAACCTATACCTACGTGTGTGGTGTCTATAGACAGGTCTTTAAAAATGACATCGAGGTTTCTAAAACAATTTTTTCTTCATTTTCTCATAAGTCAATCGTTTAAAAGATATACACTTCCAAAGTGGTAAAATGTGTGTGTCCCCTCTAACTTTTATCTGTTTCAACGAAAATTGGGTTGAACGAGATAGAGTCAGAAGTTTTTGAGATATAGCACATTTACTAAAACCTCAAATATAACTTTGTTTTTCATACAAACACTATGAAAAACAAAGTTATTTTGCATAGACTACGAAACCCTTCATGGGCAAGTCTGACTCGCACTGGGCAATTTTTTTTAATTATTTATTTTGTTCTCGCTGTACTTCTTCGAATGTTCCAGTCTCCACACAGGCAGAGACACGTCGCTGCTACTGGTGCGGACCACTGGCTGAACAGGTCCATCGCAGCCAACGAGCTCCACCGTGCAGCGCCCCGCACATTCAAGTCACCGACTGCGATCCTGGCTTCCCGTACTGCGCCGTCGTGGCCACGGCTCCGCGTTAGTATGATTCTAAATAAATCCTAAGTATAGTACCTTGTCTTGGACTAGGGGTTGTTAGTGGCCCAAAGAGGCGGGTCGGCACATCGTCGGGGCCATGTTGAAGAATATTTACGAGCTTCCGCAGACCCTGGCGTGAGTGTGCGAGGGAACAGGTTTAAGTCTAATTGACCCCTCAGCCCGCCCCAGATCGGAGGACATTCATAGGGATGACCAACGCAAAAACAAACAAAAAAACATGTGTTTGTAAAAGGAGATGTTTCATTTTCGGCCATCAGATGTACATTTATCGAAAAAGAGGAAAAAATACTACAAATTGGGGAAAAATATTCTCTAGTGAATTTGAGCCTGATTTGTTGTGTACAAAAATAATTGTTTTTCAATTATTGCCATGTTTTATTCAACATGGCGTCTTGTTTGCTTGCATACTTCATTCGTTCTGAAATCATGTCTCATCAAATCAATGTTACGTAGAGGATAATTAAAAAATGTGTGTATTCTTGTAGTGTTAAAAGTAAATTACTATTATTCTCTTGTACATATTTTTGAGTAAACATAATTAAGTGTGACGATTTCATCGTTACAAAAATCTTTAGTCTCCTTTTTAAAAATGTGTTTCTCAACGAATTCAAAATAACCGCTTGTCTTGAAAGTTGAAACTATCAGTCAGTCAGGTCTCCGCTAGGGTAATAGTGTTCTGTGGGTTAGTTCTGATGAACAAAAACAAAACAAGGTTAAGTAAACGTCATTTTTACAACCTGTCATGGCTGTCATAACTCTAGGGACAAACACTTTAAATTTTTATTTTGTACATAAAAACGATTTGATATTATGAAAAAAAAATTACTTTATTCTATTCAGGGGTAAGTTTCCCAGCTTTGCTAAAATGTACATGTTATGGCCGGAGCCCCATATCAAAATGAAACATCTCCTTTAATAAAATAGAATTGTGTGGCCCAGTGGTAGTAACGACTTACGAGTTGTCTCGTTGATTGTGGGTTCGAATCCAGGCAAGGCACATTACTTTGTGTAATTTTCATCATCAGCACTTTCCTCAAAACGGAGAAGTTAAACATCGTGAGTAAACCCGAACCCGCACTGGATGACTGGACCCGCGTGGTGGAGACCCTGTATCCCAGCAGTGGGGACGTTATAGGCTGGTTCTGTTATGTTGTCAACTGTGGAATATGCAACTTTATAGTTTGTGACAACCGTTTAGCTTTCTCCGATATACATTCATCTATACAGATTTAAGTTGTGATATACAAAAATATCGATGTTAATAGACGTACGTCTACTTACCGACCAAATATGGAACGGGCATTGCATTCCAGATATCAAGCTGCCAGTGAAAAACTCATCAATATATGTTTGGAGTTTCCCACTAGCAGCTTGGTAATGCTTGTATAATTTCGTTAGGAACCTATCATACCGTTCCGTTAAAAAAAAGACGGCTTCTTTAGTAAAACACTCATTTATATAGTTTTTTTTTATATCCCACAGCGTACATAGAGTCAAGATACTGCGTGAAACTCTACCAAGACGAATGCTACTCGCTGTACTGCAACTCAACTCGAACATGGCGAATGACTTGCCCTTGCCGAGGTGACCTCTGCAATGGGCCCAACACAGAGCGAGAACTCGACGCCTTCGCAGGACTAGCCAAGCTAGTTGCTAGGACACAACACACGAGAAACAGAAGAGCCCTTATTAACACTGCCGGGTTTATAAGCATGAACACTAACAAAAATAATAGAATAGACAACACCACTGTCGAAGACAATAAAAATAATCTCAATACTTCAACGGAAAACAGTGACGGTAATCAAGTTGATATTAAAGTTGATGAAGATCCAATAAATGATACCACTACAGGACCAGATACTGATGCTAACAGTGTGGAAAGTAATATCGATACAACAGCAGCTAGTGTACCACTAGAGGTTAAAAGCGAAGAAACCCAAATGATGGAAACTACTACTCAAGCAAACGTCGAAAATAAAAACAACGAAGTTACAACAAACAGTGCTATTACCGATGAGGCTATTAAAACCATCGATAATCATATGAACGAAACTAGCATACAAATAGATATTCCCAGTGCTAGTATTGAAAGCAGCGATCTCAAAACTGAAATTATATTGATGAGTAGTGAAACAACCAAAGTTTTAAATGACACAAAACTACCAGATGTTTCTAGTTACAATTTAAATATCCCAGTCGTACCAACCACGCTAGAGACTATCACGCATGCAGCAAAGGAATCTAAAGCCATGGCAGAAACACCTACAGAAGCAACAAAACCTCCAACCGAAATCAAAACGAATGTAAATAAAGTGAAACCACGTGAACCTTTGCCTACAATAGGAGCTCTTCAACACGACACAACAGCGGCTAAATCTATTCCTCATTTAAGTGAAACTACTACTGCTAGACCACAAAATAATACGGCTGTGCGAATCCATCCATATATAATAACACTAGCCGTAGGAGTAGTTTTAAATTACGTATAAAATTTAAATATAAATGTTGTCAAATACTTTTCGAATTATTCATTGTCATAAGTTGATCTCTCTAAGTGAAGCTTTAATTGTTAGAAATTAAATGTAGATTAGTAGCGCCTATTCCATGTGATATTAGCATAGACAAATTGTAAATACTTTCTGCAATATTTTTAGAACTTATGTAGATGTGATTGGCATTGGCACAAGAAATAAATCCGCACAGAAAACCTTAATTGTTTTATTTGAGTTCTTAATCGAAAGTGAAATCATAATGCTTCGGCAACTGCCGACCGCTGGACTTAGTTTCTAAACTTTTCGCTCCTTGGCTGTAAGCTTCTCTTATATCCGATTCAAAAGGTTTTTCAAACTTAGTTTGCTTTATGGTTGGTCCATAATACTCAAAAGTAGGAGGCGGCGGAACTTCCACGGTTTCCGAATCGTGTTTTCTTTTTTCTCTCCTTGATTCATCTGTCATTGAATCCGCGTCTTCAACTTCATTAACGATAGGAGTTGGTTCCGAAGCTTTAACAAAATTCCTATACTTAAAGCTACTACTACAAGCATCATTTTTCTTAGATGAGAAATAGAGTCCTTTATTTTGTGGAGTTAGAGTAATTTCACCTATTTCGGGAGGGGGCGGAGTCTTTGCTATAGGTCTCACGTCAGCCCAAGTTTTAGTAGCAGTTGTCTCATTACTACCCACTTTATTTCCTTTATTGTCGAATATGCTTGAGTTTCCAGAAGTGGATGCTTGTGGCGGAGCAAATTCTTTGATCCTTTTATCTCTCTGTTGTTCCACATATTCTTCTTGGCTCATTTCTCTGAATTTCTTCACTTTTCCTTCGACTCCATCCTTGCCGATATCCCATTCTCGAACGTACGCCTCGCGTAATTTTTGCCTCTCTTTTTCTTGTTCTTCTTTGAGTTTATTTTCTTTTTCTTTCGCCTTGGCATCCGCTTCGTTCTTTTGTTGCGTCAAAAACTCGAGTAGACAGGTAGTAAAGTCTTTTTGGTTTTCTGTAATGAACAAAAACAATAAATATTAATACTAGGTTTAGCAGATCGGGCACGCCGCAATTGCGGCGGTAAGACCCCTCTTTGAGGAGTGGCTAGATCGGCGTCACGGCGTCCTGACCTACCGCATGACGCAGGTCCTCACCGGACACGGAAGTTTCGGGAGGTACCTGTGTCTGATGGGTAAGGAAGAGACGCCTGGGTGTCACCACTGCGAGGGTCGCCCTGAGGACACAGTCGAGCACACGGTGCAGGACTGCCCAGCTTGGGCAGAGCACCGACGTGTCCTCACGGCGACAATAGGCGGAGACCTCTCGCGCCCGGCCTTGGTCGAGGCCATGCTGCGGGGCGAGAGGGAGTGGGAAGCGGTCGCCTCCTTCTGCGAAGCAGTCATGCTTCCGAAGGAGGAGGCGGGCCGCGTGAGGGAGAGGATGGCGTCCTCCCTCCAGCCCAGCCGCAGTGGTAGACGCCCACGGCGTCGGACGTCGGCCGACGATCTCCGGCCACCGTAGGCGCGGGCATGCGGACAGCGAGTAAAGGGCAACTCGCTGTCCGACCATGGACCATGCCCGGGTCGACGGCGCGTCGTGTTCCACGCGCGCCTCAAAGAGCGTCAGCAACATGACGAGGCCCCCTCTGCAGAGGGCCGAAGCCCGCCGGGGTCGTGGGACTCATCCCGTTACCGTGGCCCCGGTATGTAAAGGGTTATTGAAGGAACACCGTGGATTTTAGTCAGTAAAAGTCTGACAGTCCCTCCCACCCTGCCCGGAGTGGGAGGACTTATTTGATAATTTTACCACGCTAAAAAAAAAAAAAAAAAAAGGTTTAGCAGATACTTCTTAAGAACATGGTGAAGTGGATACCCGCGCAACGCTAGAAATAAGGCGAGAAAAGATGCCAATACTCAACAGTGATGACGATGAAAGAACGTCATGATTATCATCCACAGCCCGATCAAATGGGCTGAGATTGGCTATTGGAGTAATGCCGTGTGTCTCTATAAAAAAAACCGGCCAAGTGCAAGTCGGACTGGCGCACGAAGGGTTCCGTACCATTATCTATAAAAAACGGCAAAAAAAAAAAAACACGATTCTTGTATAAGAGTCCCTTAAAATATTTTTTATTCTGTTTTTAGTATTTGTTGCTATAGCGGCAACAGAAATACATCAACATCATAAATGTTCAACTGTCTATCTCTCTGCTATCACGGTTCATGATATACAGCCTAGTGTCTGACAGACAGACAGACAGGCAGACAGCGGAGCCTTAGTAATAGGGTACCGTTTTTACCCTTTGGGTATGGAACCCTAAAAACCAAAAGAAGCAACTCACCTTTAGGTTCCTCTGGCGGTAGGCCTGCCCTGGCACGCTGACGAGCTCTCGCGGCCGCCACGCGAGCTGCGATCATCTCATCTCTCTTCTTGCGCACCTGCTCAGCCTCTTTCTGCGCCCTCAAAGTCTCTTCGCGACGTTTCAGAAGCTCTTCCATTTGCTTCTGCCGTTCGGTTTCATCGGTACTGAATGAGAAGTAACCGACGCCGTGGATTCGAGCCTCTGTAAATGAAATATTACGGTTTAAGGCATTTATTACTCAAAAAGAACACAATTCACTTATTAAGAGGGTGTCGAGCCTACGAGACGCGCGGAAAATAGGTATTTACTGCAGCGGGCTAGTCGTGTGCGTTGTCACACACACAATGACAAGTTCGCTCGAGGCCCGCTTGCCGTTGCACGACGAAGTTTGCTAACTTTGCATTTTTTAATTTTTTGTCGTTATGTTGAATAAACTTGAAAAACGAATATTAATTATTTAGATGGTTTTATTTATCACACTAATATTATAAAGGCGAAAGTTTGTGAATGAATGTGTCTGTTTGCATGTTTGTTACTTCTTCACGCTCAAACGGCTGGATGGATCTAAATGAAGCAAGTAGGTACGTAAATAAATCACAAAAATAAATTTAATAAATTATACCTATTATATAAAAATTAATGTTTGTTTTTACTGTAGTAGGTAATACATTATCCGTTCCCTCACTATTCATCCTATTGCAATAAAACTTTGATTTTATATATTAAACTCCTCAGATTTTTTTTAAAGAATACTAGCAATGTGGGTACATTTCACATTACTAGCAATCTTGTTAACCCCTCCAACTAAGCTAAATATGCTTGTGTCTGGAGTGGGTTCACGTCAATAGTGTAATGGGTGGGGTTCGAACCTGCGACCTCTCGATCACAAGTCCGACACCTTATCCATTAGGCTATTGACGCTTCGAAACTGGGTAAGTAGCAAGTTAGGGTAGATGGGTATGCAGTACTTATTTGAATAATAAAACCAGTATGAAATAAAAAAATATAATTATGTAATGTCATTATAAAACCAGACTGAAATAAGTTTTGTTTATTAAAATTTCATTTAGTGCTCGTTTAAATTCTGATGTACTGTCATATTTTTAATAACATTCGGTACTTTATTATATATACGTGGGGCCATACCAAAAAAACATTTTTTCATTAATGCTGTCTAGCAAACTTACTTCGCAGAAAATATAAGCGTAATTATTTCATAACAATATATGTATCAAGTGTAACTTAATTAAAAAAAAAAAAAAAAGAAATCTATAAATCTAATGTTATATTGCTTATTATAACATTTTACAAAAATTGGCCAAGTGCGAGTCAGACTCGCCCATGAAGGGTTCCGTAGTAACTATAATAATATAATATAATATGTATATTTACCTACTTGACAAAAAACTAAAACTTACAAATTTCTTACATCTAGCTTATTTACATTTTTTGCAACTACGCCAAATAACTTTGTTTTTCATAGTATTTGTATGAATTACAAAGTTATATTTGCGGTTTTAGAAAATATGCTGTATCTCAAAAACTGCTGATTCGATCTCTTTAAAACCAATTTTGATTGAAAGTTTACATTAAGATCTATAGATATATATATATATATATACAACGTGTAATTTAAAGGGTATATACATACCAAGTGCATGGCTTCTTTGGATGATAACAAACGATATGGCAAGGGTTTTGTAATCCTAAGTCTACATGTGTAGAACTTATTACAAATTCCAGTACACTGATACCAGAGACCGAATTTTTCAAATTAAGAAGAACGAAAAGAATTATCGTGTTATTGGCAAGTGACGTGGAAAGTTATTGACTCTCGTAGTGCTGTGACACGTTTGTTATGATTGGTATTCAAAAAATATGTGAAACCAATAATTTGGTATCAATTCTTTAAGTCAGTTATTTTGTGCTGAAACTGTGCATAGAGACTCCATACTAAATGTTGTCTTCAGCCCTTTTGGTTAGATATGGGGTTTCCGTTACACGTTGTATACATATATTTATATTTTTCACTCCATTATTATAGAAATTAAATATATTTTAATATTTAAATATATATAATATAAATATTTAAAAATAATTTAAATATATTTTAATTTTTTCTTAAAATCAGAAAGCGGTTCACAGAATACATCAATCTACCAAGTTTTATATGTATAGTCCTAATAGTTTCGGAATAAAATGGCTGTAACATACGGACGGACGGATGGACAGACAGACAGACTAGTAGTTGTAGTAGTTATACGTATTATATTATTATAGTTACTACGGAACCCTTCATAGGCAAATCTGACTCGCACTTGGCCAATTTTTCTTTGGCTAATTCCCGTAGTAGACAGACCTTGTTATGGCACTTGGCGTATAATTTGTCGGACATAGAGGGAATGTCAAAGGAAGCTGAAACTTGTTCTAAACCAGAAAACCCGGCTCCTATCGACATAAAACTGCTTACAGAATTATCATTCACATTGAGGTCTGTAGGGCTATCTATCTGGTTCTTTACAATTTATTAATTCTAATTTTTTCGACACATTTGGCAACTAAAATAGAATTTCGATAGAAATCCTTTCTTAGTTGCAACTAGAGAATACAATCCCGAGCATGTTTTTCAATCCCGGGATTACGTGATTCTTGATGCTGAATCCTGGGACCCTGGAGCTATCCCCGGATTAGACTATGTGGTTTCTAATTGGTCTCAAATGTAAAAATTGGCCAAGTGCGAGTCAGACTCGCGCATGAAGGGTTCCGTGTGTAACTATAATAATATAATATAATATGTATATTTATTTGACGAAAAAAGCCATACAAATTTCTTAAAACTAGCTTATTTACATTTTTTACAACTACGCTAGATAACTTTGTTTTTCATAGTGTTTGTATGAATTACAAAGTTATATTTGCGGTTTTAGAAAATATGCCGTATCTCAAAAACTGTTAACTCGATATCATTCAAACCAATTTTGTTTGAAAGTTTACATTAAGATCTACAGATACATATTTTTTTAGATTTTTCACTCCACTATTATAGAAGTTAGAGGGAGGGATACACATTTGACCACTTTGGAAGCTTATATCTTGTAAACGATTGACTTTATGAAAAAGTGGTTTCAGAAACCCCCATGTCATTTTTAAAGACCTGTCTATAAATACCACACACGCATAGGTTTCATGAAAAATAAAATATATTTTCAGTTTTAGTCCCATGTATGGGGTAGTAGTATGTTCCTTTATTTTAAATTATTTTTAATTTTTTCTCAATATCGGAAAGCGTTTCATAGAATACATCTACTTACCAAGTTTCACATGTATAGTCTTAATAGTTTTGGAATAAAATAGCTGTGACATACGGACGGACGGACAGACAGACAGACAGACAGACGGACAGACATGACGAAACTATAAGGGTTTCGTGTTTTGCCATTCGGCAACTGAACTCTAAAAAACGAGTAATTTCTTAAAATATATATTTTTAATTTTGGTACACTACACATATCACAGTATAGTAAGAAAAGAAAAAATGACAAAAAGATACTATACTTTGTAAGAAATAAAAAGACAATAAAACTTATTTCGAATTTTGAAAATACAATCGTAGAAATATCAATGCATCCAAGGTTTGACTTCCAAGCCTGCTTCGTTTATTACCAACATAAGCAGCAGCTGAAAACACTCGTTTAGGTTTTACACTGGTTGGAGGAATACACAATAGATACTTATATGCTGTTTCTAAGTGATATCCACTAATTCCTCCATTTTCAAACAGGCTTATTTCACGTCTAATACTATATTTTGCCAACCCCGATTAATTTTGTATTTGTACTTCACGATCTGGGGATTTCATACTCTTATCAATTTCCAGCTGCAACTTTTCCTTTAGTGTCAATTGGGGTTGGGATTGGGAGGTTTGTGGCCTTAACTCATCATCTGTTTGTGATCCTGATCTTCCTTCTTCTCGACTTTTAAGTTTTTTAACAATACACTTTATTTGCTTCCAAACTAAAGCCTGTGTAGAAACTGGAAATAAGTCATGCCATTCCAAATCCGATAATAACTGATTTTCATCATCTTTTCATGGATTTTGTAATTAATTCAACACACCAATCAAATCATCACTTCGTCGTTGCTTCATACGTTCCACTAAGGATGTTTTCATTTTTTGGCAAGTGCTGACACTTGCCAAAAAATGATTATGCTAGATAGCTGTTTCATAAGAAATTTCAAAGCGGAATCAGCTGTGCATAAATTAGCATCTCGCCGACAGATTGCTTCTACTGTCAATTTAATTGGGGTCAGCACATCAACAATTTTATTTACCAATTCAAAATCAACTTCTTCCAAACGAATTGGATGATTGAGATCTATAAGAGCTTTTTGATTGAAGGTTTTTAAAAGATAAAATCGCTCCAGCATTGTTAAAAGACAACACCCGGTTTTACAGTCCAAAAGAAGTGACAGCTCTTTTCCATGTTCAATTTTCATTTGTTTTTGAAGTACTGTTTCATTTTTCAATGGTGATCTTTTGAAATACACTCTACAACTTTGCGGATTTTCTTTATCAGCTCATTAATGTTTTCATCTTATGTTAACTCTGGTATGTGTTATAGCGCAAGGTCATTTTGTGACATTAAGATTAAGTCTGATTCTGGACTGTCTAAGTCTTCTAAATGTTCATCATCATGGATGTCGTCCATATGATCAACAGCCACAGGTAGTTCATTTATAGTATCATCTGAGGTAGAGCTGTCTTGCAAATAATTATGTTTTTCATAAAGCCAGTATCCAGGGAAATATCAAATATACTTAGACGCTCTTTCAATATACGAAGACAATTTTCAGCCATACTTTCATACTTCCATAAATAGGAACAAGTCCTAAATTCCAATTTTTTTTTATATGAATGAATGTTGACAGCCATGTATGGTTTATTGGATGTTGAAGTCCACTTGTCGAAAGAAAGACTAAATCTTTCACCTGCACTTTTCAAATGTTTCAATTTTGCAGTTACTTGCTTTCTGATTTTTTCACTGTAATTCATGACACGTTTTTGAATGGTGACGGCTGACTTTGGTAAATCCGTGTATTTTGCAAAGACAAATTTTCTCGAATCATCTGAAGTTATGAATATACTGAATGGAAATCCATCTAATGCAATCATTCTTGCCAAAACATCATCGAGGCTATTGTCGGCACTTTTAGTAAAATAATCATTTACTTTTCGCTTGGCTGGCGGCGGTGCTGTGTTCAGATTATCAGAATCTAGACTTGTTGAAGCTGATATAAGCTTGATGTTATGTTTTGATGACAAATGTGTATGTAATCCCTTAGTCAATCCATCCAAAGTCTTGAGAATGGCTGAGCATCAGTTACATTTGGCACTATTCCTATCCTTCGCAACTAAAAAATAGCTCCACATTGACGTCGTATCACTGTGTTTTTTATGTTTAACAAAGTCTCCCGCCATTTGAAATACTTAATTTCAGATAATTGACATTTAAATTTAAATGACGTAGGTCGTGGGTTTAAATTTAGAAAATATCTTGTAATGACCAAAGTTTTCAATATAATTAAGCATATCTTAAAACTGGAAACATATCTTACAACTATACAATAATATAGGTTATCCATCAGAATTCAGACAGGCTTAAATGTCCTCTCATACCTAATTAACCTGTATTATAGATACATTGTAAGAATGATATTTTAAAAGAGTAACTGTGGAGTTTCTTGCCGGATCTTCTCCATAGAAAACGACCAATTTCGAACCATGCCCTGCGCCAAACTGCTGACGTTTTATAAGTGCCCATGTAGGCCTATGTGAAATAAAACATTTTGAGTTTGAATTAATTTTTTTCTTAAAATTCAAACGCGAGCCAAAAATAAAAAAAGAATCACAAGAAATAGTAGTAGGTATCTCTACTACTATTTTTTAAGAGATAACATAGAGCAATCATACCAGTAGCGTGCAACTAGCGCACCACGCACCATGAGACCATTAGTCTAGTTTAAGCATATACTAACGGGAACCCGTGTGAAATTAGTACTTCCCACAATATGATTATAAATTAAAGCCTGTCTGAATTCTGATGGATAACCTATATTATTATATAGTTGTAAGATATGTTTCCAGTTCGAAGATATGCTTAATTATATTTAAAACTTTGGTCTATACTGTCGTACAGACCAATTAATACAGCACAATGGAATTACAAATAAAAAATATCCGATAAGTTGGTCATTATGTATGTCATTAATATACACTATAAAAAGGAAAGGGCCAAGAATTGAACCTTGCGGAGCACTCATCTTGGCTAGGGATCCTGCAGATGTCGCTCCATTAACAATAACTTTTTGTTGCCTGTTTGATAAATATGAAAGAACAAGGTCAGCAGAACACGAATCCACGAACTCCGTAATGGTGTAATTTACAGATCAGTGTTTAGTGGTCAACGCAATCAAAAGCTTTGGAGAGGTCACAAAATATGCCAATTGCATCCTAAGATTTCTCCCAAGATTCCAGAATGTGATGGATGAGCGCTACTCCTGCGTCTGTTGTTGACCTACCTTTCGTGAAACCAAACTGCCGACTATGCAGAATTCCATTTGAGTTAAAATATGATAGCATCTGGTCCAGCACGATTTTTTCGTATATTTTGCTTAATGCTGGAAGCACATATATCGGTCTATAGTTAGAGGGATCACTCTTACAACCCGACTTAAAAATTATTACTACTTTACTATGTTTCATTAAATCGGGAAAATTACCGCTGTCTATACATTAATTAAATGTGCCTGTTAGGATAGCAGCAATTGAGTCAATAATATTACCAAGAACCCTAACAGATGCACTCCATAAGTCATCAGTGTTTGTTATGTTAAGACTTTGGAATGCTTTTAATTTACATCAATAGAAATGGGCTTAAATGAAAATGTTGGTATATCCTTATTGAAGTTTTCCTTTAAAAAAGATTCTGCTAATAATGGCGAAGAATGTAGAGATTTAGTAACCTCTACTGGAATATTGGTAAAGTAATTTTCCAACTTCTCAGCCACTTTTGACTTATCTGAGATGACCTGATCATCGATGTTCAAAGTCAAATCATTCTAACCCTGTTGGTTTGTGTTTCCAGTTTCTTTGTTTATCACCTTCAACACAGTTTTTATTTTATTGTTAGAAATGCTAATTTTATTACTTTCTGATTTAGATTTAGCTTAGGGCGCATACTCTTTTAAATATCTTTGAGTAGTTTCTTACATAATTATGGAAGGCTTCATCGGAAGTCAATAATTTTTCATGGTATAAGTTGTATAATTTTTCTCAGCTTATTCTTATTCCAGCAGTGGCCCATTCATTAAATTTACATTTATTACTCATTTGAATTTTTTTAACTGGACATGCCTTACTAAATTCGTGGCATAGTGAAGAAAATAATATCCTGTAATTTTCATTGGGGTCATGGTAGTCAAAATTGGCCATTGAAAGATTACTTAACATGTTATCATTAAAAACATCAATTTCTTTTTAGTTAGTGTCCTAAACTTAATAGTTTTATTTAATTGCCGCTTTTTAACCAACTCAAAGGATACTAGTTGACCTGTATGGTCAGACCTAACTCCACTAATTTGAGACGAGTATTTTATGGCACAATTAGTATAAATATTATCTATGCATTGAGCTGATGTTGCTGTTATTCTTGTTGCTTCCTTGTATGTGCATTTTAAGTTAAATGAACCAAACAATGAAGTAAGCTTGCAGTGTTCAGGTGAATTTACTAACAAATCAATATTTAGGTGACCACAAACGAAAACTAATTTATTATCTCTTATAAGCCTAGGTACTTAAAATTTCTCCCATTATCATTAAGAATGATGACAAGTTTGATGCTGGTGGTCTATAAATACTTAAGAAAGTTTGGCCTTCAACTTCTGTACATGCTACCTCACACAAGCAATCAACAGAGCAAGCGGTGATATATTTTTGTTCCTTATATCTAAGAGAATTACTACGTAATATTAAAGTACCACCTCCTACTGAGGACCTGTTGTATGCACTAGTAACAGAAAAATATTAATTTTAAACAACATTCTATCTGGTTTTAGCCAGGTTTCACAAAAACATGAGACATCTATATCATATTTATCTATTAACATTTCCTCATCTAATATTTTGCCGGAGAAACGATTTATATTCTGATGATATAGTAAAATTGTGTAATTATAACTCTCCTTTGGCACATCTAAGGGTTTAAACAATTAATTTCAGTATTATTAGATACCTTAGATAATACTGAATAGTCACTTAACCTAGGATCAGTTAAATTGTCAATAACCCAGTGTAAATTGTAAGCTAACAAAGTAGCCAATGAACTTTCGTCGTAAATTCTAAAATGAATGTCAGGATTGCAATCGGTATGCCCAAAAACCTATTACACGATGTTTGATGAAATATTTTGCAATCGACCACGTTTGCTGAGCAAGCGATATAATGCGGTCGCACTAAGTTCGCCGCGAGCTTAGTGTATTTCGAACAGCAACCGGGTGCAATCATTTTCATCATATAGCGATAATTTTAGCCCTTACGTTACTTTGTTAATTATACTTAGCAATAAACCCTTGAAGGTTATCAGTGTATTTAACTTAGTAGACACACACGATATCCATATTGAATGTTCGAGAAAAAGTTGCATCCACCAAGGATGCAACTTTTTCTCCAACATTCAATATGGATATCGTATGTGTTTTAAATTGGATTTCAAAATGAAAGCCAGATTTGCAATCACCACCCCCAAAAACCCATTACACGATACCCATATTGAATGTGTGAGAAAAAGTTGCATCCGCCATCTTTGATTTTAAAATGAATGCCAGATTTGCAATCACCACCCCCAAAAACCCATTACACGGTACCCATATCAAATGTTTGAGAAAAAGTTGCATCCGCCATCTTGGATTTTAAAATGAATGCCAGATTTGCAATCACCACCCCCAAAAACCCATTACACGATACCCATATCGAATGTATGAGAAAAAGTTGCATCCGCCATCTTGGATTTTAAAATGAATGCCAGATTTGCAATCACCACTCCCAAAAACCCATTACACGATACCCATATCGAATGTTTGAGAAAAAGTTGCATCCACCATCTTGGATTTTAAAATGAATGCCAGATTTGCAATCACCACACCTAAAAACCCATTACACGATACCTATATCGAATGTTTGAGAAAAAGTTGCATCCGCCATCTTGGATTTTAAAATGAATGCCAGATTTGCAATCACCACCTCCAAAAACCCATTACACGATACCCATATCGAATGTTTGAGAAAAAGTTGCATCCGCCATCTTGGATTTTAAAATGAATACCAGATTTGCAATCACCACCCCCAAAAAACCATTACACGGTACCCATATCAAATGTTTGAGAAAAAGTTGCATCCGCCATCTTGGATTTTAAAATGAATGCCAGATTTGCAATCACCACCCCCAAAAACCCATTACACGATACCTATATCGAATGTTTGAAAAAAGTCTTCATCATCACTTTCACTTCCTCAAATGGTGCTTTTCGGGAGCAACTGCACAAGGTACTATTAGAAATACCCAAAACGCTATAGGTGTGCCTATAATATTTAAAGAGTTCCCTCGCTTTCTCCAGGATCCCATCATCAGATCCTGATTTCATAACAATGGAACCAACTAGAAAGTATACCCTTACAAACGAAAAAAAAAATTCCAAATCGGTCCAGCCGTCTTCGAGTTTGAGGTTACATACATAAAAAAAAGTTTAAGACGAACTGAGAACCTTCTATTTTTTGAAGTCGGTTAAAAAGCAATAATAACATCACACAATAGAAATACGTACGTTTTAAGAGAAGGGCTTTTTTTTTCGAAAATTTGCGCCAACTTTCTTCTAATAATATATTTTTTTACATTTTCCCATAATAAAACAAATATTGAAAAAAAAATGTTAAAGAAATATATATTGAACAATAAAAAGTAATTGTTGGGTATGCATAATACATCGTACTCAAAAAACCAAAAAATATGACTTATGTTATTCAACGGATTGCTGCAATACATACGTACACAATAGATCGCGAATTGTCGTTACCGGCGAAACGCTCCACGATGAGACGTGGCCCCTCTCTGAGCTCCCGTGGACGACTGAATTTTCGACCGGTGTACGTTGCGTATGGTTCAAAATAGCGCGCAAATTAGAAGAAAAAATTAAAATTAAAACAACCAAGCGACATTTTTGAAATGTTAAAGCTGTAAATGATAGTATGATAATTAGAGAATAATATGAATTGAAGTTTATGAAAAAATTCAACAGTTTACTATCAAAATTCAGCGACGCACGAGCATGTTTTGTAAGGATTTTTGTCCAACTTTATGTATTTTTGTTTAATAAACTATAAAATATTTTTAAATTTTGCCAACTATGTTTGCTAACACATTTATTCTAGTGTTCATTACATATTTTTGTATTGTAATTAAAGTACTATTATAGGTTATATTCCTTTAGTTGTGAAGACCGTTTTGAGTTATTTTACTCGGCGCAGGCTTAAGAGAAATAAAAGTTAATCTTGATACTAAATACTTAGAATAATAACTCATAGAAACCTAGTCACAGATACAAGATAAGGCACAGATTACTAAATAGTTACTTCGTAACCAGAGAGTATTTAACCTAGAGAGCTTATAGGCCGATTTCTTTGAAGAACACAACTCACCAATACGGGTTGGGAGGCGAGGAAAAAATGCGCCACTGCAATTGGTCAGTTCAAGGTCAAGCTTCATAGATATGCCGAGTTAGGGATTGCTCTACTTGATTGAGGGAAAGTTATCGATATCGATAAAATGAAGTTTAACATTATAAAAATACTCAATAAAATCACATAATAATATTTAATCATTATCAGTCTCAATTACAAAAAGAAAAACAAGTATGCTGTTATTATTGATTTTTAAAATGAATTAATTTGGTAAATGTTTTTCGAATTAAAGTTTTAGGGTCCTGATTGTTTTTGCTAAAAAATGATAACCGAGCGTCTATATATTTCTGAATTATGCATCTTGCTAATTCAATCAAATGATTGGCAGTTTCTATTTCATATTGATGAAAATTAATAACCGGGAATAAATTATACCCAATCAGTGATTTTAAAACCCATCTCATAAAATAATTGGAATTATATTTCTGAGACAGCACTTTCGAACCACTATCGTTGATCGCCCTTTTAATATAAATTTCACAACGACGACAAATTTATATTACTGTGGTAGATCCGTACAATAACTTGTTTTAGTGTCTTTTTGAAATTGTAAGGCGTTTTGATTTGTAACACCAATCAACGCTCCAATACAAGTTAGGCATTTTATTTGCTTTATCAGAGAATGGACAATGTAGCCGGCCATATATTTTTTTTTTTTATTTTTTTTTATATTTATTTCATATTCCATAATAAATATATTTTCATTAAAATCAGTTGTGTCAAAAACTGTAGCTTCAGCAGGCACTCGGTAATGATTATTTTTTTGGTGGTGAGTCATTAGATGATTTATCTAATGACTCCTCCCTCCTACATACACTTAACCCGTGGACTCGACATCGAAACAAAGTAACCTGTTTCTTTTTCCTGGGTGGGAAAATCATCGAATGACTTCTCCCGCTCTGGGTAAAGTGGAAGGGAGTGTCAGACTTCTACTGACTAAAAACCCACCCTGTTCCTTCAGCTGCCCTTAAGTTCCGGGGCCACGGTATCTCATTAGAACATTACCGCAACCCCGGAACCAAAGTAACTTACGAGGGCGATATTGTAATGCAAAGGTCCAAGTTAATTAATATTAGACTCCGTCATACTATTTGAAGCCTAGAAAGATTGGATATAGGTGTCTTATATTATTTTGACTTTTCTCAACATTATATCAATAAAAACCAAACTAGAAATCAATATTCCCTAGTAACCTTATCCATCCACTCTTCGTTTTATAATCTGGAATCTTGGGAAATCTAAAACGAAAACATGCATGTCACACAGAAGAAAAAATATCAGAACTTTCTCCTTTTTTTAAAGTCGGTTAATGTAGATAGGTATTTTATGACAACTATATGAATTGAATTGAAAAAGAAATAAGTTTAATTTTATAATTATCGATATCGTATTCAGCCGTTATAGGTAACAGCACAGATTTTTACGATAAAAATACGAAAGAAAAGACAGGGATAAAAGAATTAGAATTTCTTCATGTAAGAAAGAGACATTTCCAAAAAACATCAACGCGCGACACAATTTTGTCCTTGACCACCCAAACCACCACTTTAAATGGACCTCTGCGGTAGCTTATAATCTGATTAAATGATAAATAATTTTCATATTATTTCATTACTGATGAATAGTTATGTCATCCATTTGGTATCTAGATGTCTGGGAATGTTTTCCACACCATTTCAACGTGCATGAAAGCATTATTATGCGTTATAAATTGGATACAAAAATTTAAAATTTGTGTTGTTTAGCATGCACACAGGCCTAATACTTAGTCACAACTAAAATGGTTCATGTATCGTAGCCAATATATAGGAGCAAAAACTCGCATAGTTTTCGTGCGTCGGGGCAACGTATGTGCGATCAAGTGGTTTTCAAATCAGTGTTCGTAACAGATACATCACTCTCATACAAAAGCGAAAATGCCTACGCTATAATAGCCTACAAAATCTTAATAATAATATCAGCTGTTTGCAGCGAGAAGAAATGTACTATAAGTATGCACACAGAGAGTTGAGATTGTTTTGCCCGCCGCGCGACCCACGTCATTGATGATATTGGTAATAAAACGAATATAGATAAACAATTATTTTTTATTTGTTGATCAAATATGTTTCAGTTTAATAAAATGATAGATGCATTTTTTCCTTCCCTGAATTCCCGATTATTAAATATTAGTGTCGAAAATATCTGAAACCGCGTAAATAATTTTAATTTTAATAAAATTCCGCGCAAATAAATAATCAAAAGGGAAACAGGAGCAAAGCGGAGGAAAATCAATTGTTTTTAGGTCGATCCATTATGACGTTGTCAAAATTATTTAAAAAAGCTCAGGCAGGCGTGCGGCAGCCCACTGTCGGATGTCGTCGTTGCGCGTGCAAAAGTTGCTTATAACAGCTATCTGATAAACGCAATATTAAAAGGTAACTCTTTAAATATTTCGTTTATCAGATAGCTGTTTTACAGCATGTGTGTATTAAAATAACGATTGAAACTGCATAAAAGAATGAAAATGACTATTTACCACATAGCGACTTTTGCACGCGCAACGACGATGTATCGACGGCGATACGCGAAGCGGTAGGCATATAACGCGTGGCCTTGAGCGAGTGACGGACGCCTGCTCAAGGTCACGTTCCGCCGAACATAGCTCGCAAGTAAATAATTTAAAATTACCGTTTTTAGCGTGAAGGGATATCATAGCCCATTAAGAAAATAAAAAAAATGTAATCAAATTACATTTCACAAGTAAATACTTACATTTTATACATTATTTTTACGTAAAGCGATCATCAAACAAAAATTCTAATAACCTAACTTATCACAATTCAATGTTGCTATCTGTGAGGAAAAAATACCCATATTGCTTTCTTTTGTGCTTATTTTTGTTTTAAAATATATAGTTTTGGTGGCGATTATATGTGCGTCAAACTAAACTATATTTATTTACAGCTACCACCTACAGTGTTTTGAAACTAAAAGTTACTGTTAGTTCGAAGAGTGGCATAATAAAGATTACAATATTTATTTTTTCCATTTAGGTAATGTTCTCAATCATATTATTATTATCACTTGTAACTGCTCTTACTCTCTGTTAATGTTTTAATATATATGCTTAACACTGTTTTACACTAATTTAGTTTTTAAACAATTTTTCTGTAACCTATTGCTTGTAGTTAAATTTATATTTCTTTTTTGTTTTTGTTGTCATGTTGTGCGATTACGCTCTGGGTCACAATCAGCCCATATTATGTGTATTTGTTATAATAAGTGGATTGTAACCTGTTGTAATTGCCTTGAGAATAAATAAATAAATATTTATTAATATATATAAATTAATATATATAATTCTATTTAATATACAACGCTTACTTTAATTGATGTCAAACAAGATTATACCACGTATTCTGAGAGTTATGGCTCTTGTGATACAGGTTCTAGCACAAGAGCCAAGACAACACTAATTTTTTTAACTAAATGGGTGAAAATTACTCCTCTTATAACCATTGAATTTTCGAGCCCACATCTATTAAATATCATAAATTTTAAAAGTCACACAAATCGCTTTTGCGATTTGCAACCCTAGACAGTGCCAAAACTATGCAGAAAAACGTTATTTAAAAAATCTAAAAAACTGCTCAACTGAAATGCAAGAAACAAGCACATTTTTATTTTAAAAAGTGACAAGCAGGCGCACCCGTCCCATTAAAAAAAAGTTCGATTGGGTCTCGCCTGCTTGTCACTTTAAAATAAAAATGTGCTTGTTTCTTATTTATTTAATATTATATTCTGATTTTTTAAATAACTTTTTTTTTTCAACTTGTTAGTTAAAATATTAATTAACATTTTTATAGTTTTCCCGGTCGTGTCACAATGGCACCCCACCGGATTCAGAAAGTGAAAGAGCTAAGTTCATATTTTTAATCTTTCTCTATGTATTATTTTTGCTAGTAATGATAAACATGATATACCTTTTTGAAATCCTTGTGTTAAGCCCTTTAATTTGATACCCATATTGCAGTATTCAAAAAAGATATTTCATTATGTATAATGGCTTCGCACAGCCGCCATGTCTGATGTTTTCAAATGTCACCTATCTAAGAACACTTGGGCTGCTAATACCAATCTAACGATACCTCAATTATGTGAATCCGTTAAGCGGTTCTGGAGATGAGGTAATAAAGAATATTACAAACATACATACAAGATAAACACGAAAAACATAACCCTTCCTTTGCAGTCGGGTAAAAAGAGGTACAAACCATCGAACAATAGATCTTGATAATGTATATCTTTATCTTTGGCGAGTAGTTCTTTTTCCTTCTCTTCCCACTTGTCTCGTAATGATTGCAGATAGTCATTTGTGGTTTGAACTAGCAGAGGTTTCTCCTTTATTTCTGGAGCAGGTTCCTGTAAATATAATAATTAAAAGTTTAAAAAAATAATTTTTGAACGTCAATAGCAATGGCTAGCCTAGGCCTGGTGATCAACCAGGTCGCGGGTCCGAACCCCACCCATTAAACCCAAAAATTAATATAAACAAATTTCAAAACAACTAAGCTCTGTACTCGCCTGCCCTCTATCGTTCTATTCATTCATCCCGCTCGTGTGATAGGAGCTGAAGGAGGACATTCTGTCTGTCTGCATTACTTCCAAATAAATTAAAACGATTAATAAACGTTTAAAGATTAAGTGAACATTCTAATTGTGGTGTTTTAATTACTCTCACAAAATTATAAATTAATACATTTTGTATTATATCTTCCAAATATGTAGTATCTGGTTTACCTCTGGTTTATCTGCTTCCTTCTCATTTGAAGCCGGTTTGTCTTTATTTATAGCCCTCATAAGATCCATATCTCTTTTCAAAAACATTGCTATGTCTGATTTGTGACATTTCCGTGTCCGTCCAAGGCAGTCTGTGAACTCAGTCCTGAAATATCAATTGGTTTTGACGCTGGCAGAATAGTCGACAACGGCTCAGTTGCCAAAGATGAAAAATAAAATCAATTGGTTAATTAATACAAAGCCTTTATACATACACCGTGAAATTATAATGGTTGTTTTCCCGCCGCAGAACAACTTGCCATAAGGAGTACTTTCGAAGCATAGAGTGAAAGTAAAAAATAAAGATAATTAAAAAAATATTCATCAACTCGAAAAATGTTAGAATCCATAGTTACACTAGAGGTAACTTGTAGGTACTACTCAAATCGCACGCGGCGCCAACAAAGTACAGCTGTGCATAAAAACAACACAAAACACAAAAGCGGAGCCGACAAAGAAAATACCGATTTAAATGTTCAAAGCAAAATAAGCTCTCGTGTTTAGTGATACGAATTAAATTACAAACTAACAACAGTTACAAACGATGCCGTGTGCCGACTTCCTATTGCTTTTGTGCGGCGTCGAAATTAGTCTTCCCGCGAATATCGTACGCGCAGCGCGCCTTATCAGTGCAAAGGATCGTCATTACAATTATTGCAATTTGGAGTACGTCGCTATGGTGCAACTGTATGCTAGAGCTGATTATGACTCCCATGTAGCGTTGAAAAAAGCAGGAAAAATTCCCGTTTCTTCCCAATTCCGCTGTTTTTTTTCAATGTTTCATTCGAAAGTTTCAAGAAAATTTGCCAGTATATATTTCATGTTTTTTTCCAATAAAACCGAAAAAAACCGAAGAATATGAAAGAAACGGGAAACATTTCATGTTTTTTTCAAATACATACTTTTAAATTAGGAAAACACATGTGAAATAATGGCAAACTTCGCTGAATACCAAGCTAGAAGTGGTTTTTGGGTCAATGAAATAATTTGGCAACCAGTAAACAATTTACAACCTCGCGACTGGTGGAAAGGATTTTGTCACTCTAAACAACTTTCATATGCTGCCATACGATTGTTGAGTATTCCACCATCATCTGCGGCGTCTGAAAGAAATTGGTCTATTTTTGGTCGAACGCATACAAAAGATAGGAATCGCCTTCTTCCAGAACGACTTAATAAACTTGTTTACATTCGATCAAATTTACATTTAATGCAAGCTAAAAAAGAAATATTCGGGCTCGAGCGTGAAGCTGATGATTCTTCGGGCAGTAAAATTGAGACTGTGGCCGAGGAGAGCTAAATCTGTTATTTTTACCTATTTGTTCCATATTTCACCTATTAATATATTTCAATAAAACTTGTTTTTTTTTTTCAACTTTTCAAAACATCTTGCGAAAATTTCGAAAGAATCCTGTTTCTTTCCAAAGGATTCTTTCTGTTAATTTTTCTATGTAACATTCGAAAAAAAACGGAAAAAAACCACAATTTGTTTTTTTCGTGAAAAAACAATTTGTTTTTTTCGGCATTTTCAACGCTACTCCCATGCTGCCCGGCGACTTTACGCGGAGCCGCAACACTTGGAGTCGCTCCGTCTTCGCGGGGTTCTGAACCTCCAAGTCCCATCGGCCCGGACGATCGTAGCGGCGACACAGCGGCTACTAGATCACGGGCAGTTTCAGACACCAGCACATGCGCAGGGCAGAGGTCGATAGGTCTTTATTTCACCAGAGCTCGACGAAGAAATCATCGAGTACTTTGAACGGGATCTAACTTGGGATCTAGCCCGGACCTAACTACGTTCGACTTTTACTTGTGGTCTGAGCTCAAGCGCCTGGTGTAACGTTAGCAACACGAAACTCGTATTTCAATATCGTAAGAAGTGACAGAGACACCTTATTAAAATTCATATTCATAAAATTTTGGGGGGTGATGTTGCTCGCGTCCGTAGGATTTACCACCTATTCCTAGGCCCACCCTACACGTGTCCCCCGGGTGGTGCTAAATGAGCAACAACGCCGAGCTACAGGCGGCGGATAAGTAACCTGTCATGGCTACCACAAGCCAAGAGGCATTAAATACCCTCTAAAAGAGTGGCGATAACGCCTTGGGAAAGTGTTACTGGAAAACTCCCAACCTTTTATATAAAATATGGAAAAGTCAGTTATGGAATGCGATTTGTCATGCGATCCGGCTAACCCCCGGCGCTCTCTGGTATCCGGGCCGGAGAGTGTGAAATATACTACCGAAGACACTGCAGGAGTAGGTGACCAGGCCCCTGTAGCTGTTAATGCCACTGGAAAACGTAAATTTGTACAGCAGGCGTTCCATCCGTCTCTGTTCCTTAACAGACCTAGAAGTTCATCTTTAGGTAACAAAACTGATTTTGATATTACCTCAAACACACTGCACTCTCAGGATGTTGTCAAAGCCTCCAACTCTCAAAATACAGGCGTACAACCACCAGACTGGCAAAGAGTACCAACCACAAGATATAAGCGCAAAAAGGTCTCGGAGTCGCCCTCTCCCGAAAAAACGGTAACCAGTAACAGGTACAGCGGACTTCCTATAGATCAGATGGAAAAAACAGATTCCAACGAACCGAAGCCGAAAAGCCACCACCAATCATCTTATATGGAATTGATGATGTCAACAAGCTGACACAACTCCTAGAAACTGTTGCTGAAGGAAACCTATATACATATAAGATTGTTAATAAAAATCAATTACGAATTCATTGCGCCGAGATAAACATCTATAAGAACATACTTGCAATTATACGAGATAAAGGCTTAATAGGACATACTTTTAACCGAAAAGAGGACAGATGTTACCGAGTACTCATCAAAAATCTTCACCACTCCGCACCCATGCAAGAAATAAGAACAGCTATTGAACAAACTGGTAATATAGTATCTGGGGAGATAATTAATGTTAAGTATGGTCCTGAGAAAAAGCCCACCTCCACCTTCTTTGTCAACATGCTATCTGGATCTCAAAACAAAGCTGTAAAGGAGCTTAGATATATTTACCACCAGGCCGTCATTATAGAAAACCGTGGTCCAGTGTCAACGGTGCCAGCAGTATAGTCACACCAAGAACTACTGTATGCAACCGTTCAGATGCGTCAAATGTGGTCAATCCCACAAGACCTCTGATTGCCCAAAAAAGGACCGAAACACACCGGCAACGTGTGCTCTCTGCAATGGAGCTCATCCAGCTAACTACAAAGGATGCGAAGTCTATAGAGAGATACTGAACAGAGGAAGCTGGGGAACAACTTCTAGAGATACAAAGGCAACTAATATAAAAAATCAAGCTGATTTAACCCTAGACACCTAACGTTCGTCGATTCAACGAGCATGCGACAGAAAATTAGTTATCACTTATCGACGTGTACGGGGATCACAACCGCATTGTTTGTAAAGTCAGTGTTCTCCTAGGTCTTTCGCGACGTGCAAGGCTCCGGCGGGTAAGTACAATAGTTTTCGAGATATTACGATATTGTTCGTCATTTCGACGAATGGTTAGGGTTTGTGTATAAATTTGCAATTCATGTTGTTTTGATTTTTGGAAATTTCAACATGTCTTCGAGAAAATTACAGATGGCAGATGAAACTATTGTTCGTTTGTTACTGGATCAAGAAGGTATCAGGGCTTCGGAGGACATACCAGATAGTGAAACGGAAGATATTCTGGAGGTTGATTCTTTTGAAAGTGATCATCAGATAGAACAATCTTCCGGCGGAGAAGTTATTCAAGAACGGGTTTCTCCAGTTTTGATGGATGATGTGCAGGAACAACAACCAGAAGTGAGCTCAGACCTTCAATCAAATGTGCTCAGATATGTCAAGCAGCAGAAAAGCCATTCGATGGCCAATGTGTGTATTCTATGGCAGCATGTATTGAGTTACATAACTAACCGCCACAATGCCTCAGTACCAGGTCAAAAACGATTAACGATCGTGACTTCATGAAGAATCTGCATTCTTAAGTTGTGAACTTGAAAAACCATGGCTCTAAATCCGACTGGAAATTCGTACCATGCCAACTCAGATCAAAGCCAAGATCTCAGATGTAGGTATTGGGTGTAAGGCATGGCAAAAGTCATGAACAGAGCCAGCCATAATCTAGCAGTGACCTACCCCACCAAACAACACAAAAAGAAAAATCTGTAGTCTCTGTCCATGCACTAAAAGACGCAAGACTAAGTAATTATGCACTAAATGTACCACTGCAATTTGTGGCGAACATGAAGTTGATTTTTGTACCAAATGCACTTCGCAAATTTAGTATTATTTTATTTTTATATATAGTTTAGAGAGTTGTTATTTAAGTTTGCCAAAGAAGGAGAGGCTACATTTTGTTTTCCTTTTTAATTAAATTTTTGTTTAATATCGAGTCCCCAGTGATCGCGTAAAAACTAGTGTTTTCCTAAAAGTGTGATAAAATAAATATAATTAGTTACAATACATCAATTTATTGTTTTATTTTATGGAATAATAGTCGCACCAGATATATGTGCAAAAAATATAACGAACATTTTCATTTTTATTTGAAATTAAAGCACCCCAAAAAATACTCGTCGAATCGACGAATGGTTAGGGTTTCAAGGGGGCAAGTGAACGTTAGGTTTCGAGGGTTAAAAGAGACTCAACAAAGAAATAA
This sequence comes from Tholera decimalis, assembly GCA_943138885.2. Lineage (NCBI taxonomy): Eukaryota > Metazoa > Arthropoda > Insecta > Lepidoptera > Noctuidae > Tholera > Tholera decimalis. The sequence goes on from OW964569.2 coordinate 25,615,871, forward strand.
CACCAATGTAGATGAGGCCAGTAACTACTCAAAAACATATGCTAGCGTATGTAAGGAGAACTCCAAACAAACTAATTTTACTGAGGAGCAGAGGAAACCACGTGAAACTACTAGTATAGAAGAAATGCTTATAAGACAAACCGATAAATTCGACTTAATCCTTCAACAAATGAGTATTCTGATGGGACTCATCACTAAACTTGTCGATCGTATCACAAAATGACGACTTTACGAATAGCCTCCTGGAACATAAATGGCCTTGCTCCTAACAAACAAGAGGTTGACCTTTTTATGACTGAGCATAAAATTGATATTCTCTTGGTCTCTGAAGCACATGGTACCCACAATACGAACATCACATTCAAAGAACACTGCTGCTATATGACTGTCCATCCTGATGGTACGGGGCATGGTGGTACTGCAGTCATAGTTAACAAAAAAGTAAAACACCATGTGTTGCCGGAGTATAGAACCGAACATTTACAAGCAACTACTATAGCTGTGGAAGACAGCGTAGGGTTCATAAATGCCTCGGCTGTATATTGCCCTCCAAAACACAAAATTGACGAAACAATGTTCACACGATACTTTGACCAGCTAGGAAATCGATTTGTTGCGAGCGGAGATTGGAATGCTAAGCATGTGTCTTGGGGATCCAGACTTAGCACAACACGAGGCAGACAACTCAAAGCTACTGTGGATAATAACAATCTACTGGTATCGTCCACATGTGAACCTACGTATTGGCCAACAGATCCAAAAAAGATCCCAGACCTTCTTGACTTTTTTGTGCTAAAAGGATTACCTAAACACTACATTAAACCAGAATCTTGCTATGACAGCTCCTCTGACCACACTCCAGTTATATTAACAATAAGTTATTTGATAATAGAGACTGGTTGTGTTGAAATGCTGACCAACAGAGAAACCGACTGGAAATCACTCAGAGAGTACATCGAAAAGCGGATACAACTGAATGTCCCACTAAAAACCCAGGATGACATTGAAGAGGCAACAAAATGTATCACTACTCTTATCCAGGAGGCGTGTTGGGTTCACACTCCAGTGCAAACATCAAAAGAGAAACATGTAAATTATCCACTAGGTATCATAAAAGCTCTCCATGAAAAACGAAAACTCCGTCGAATCTGGCATCAAAGTAGACTTCCTGCAGATAAAACCATTTTTAATAGAGCATCCAGAGACTTGAAAGACTTGCTTCGTGAATGGAAAGACAAAACCCTAGAAGATCAACTCGAATCGCTAACAGCTACCGCCTCGACAAATTACTCTTTGTGGAAATTTACAAAAAACTACAACAGGCCCCATAACGCTAAGCCCCCACTGAGAACAGCCGAAGGATGGGCGCGAACTTCACAGGAAAAGGTGGATGCCTTTGCCCAGCACTTGGAAAATGTTTTTGCACCGAATCCAGCAACAGACCTTCAGAACGAAGAACACATTGATAGAGTCCTAAAACAAGACTTCCAAATGACACCGCCTCCGCGTCCTATCACAGTAAGAGAAATCTGGCGAACAATTATGAAGCTATAAGATAAAAAAGCTCCTGGGTATGATCTGCTTACCAAAGAAATATTAAAGCAACTGCCTAGAAAAGCTATAATGTTCCTAACATCTCTCTTCAATTCTATTCTGAGAACCCAGTACTTCCCGCTGTCATGGAAAGTGTCACGCGTAATCATGATACACAAGATAGGCAAACCACCTAATGAAGTATCTTCGTATAGACCAATTAGCCTGCTGCCAATCCTCTCGAAGGTCTTTGAGAAACTGTTGATGTGCAGAATCCTTCCCATCTTAAACAGTGCAAAGATCATCCCAGACCACCAATTTGGTTTCAGACAGGAACACTCTACCACTGAACAGGTACATAGAGTCTGCGACAAAATAAGAAAAAGCTTGGAAGAAAAATTATACTGCTCCTCGGCGTTCCTGGACATACAACAGGCGTTTGACAGGGTCTGGCACAAGGGCTTGCTGTATAAGATAAAAACCAACTTACCTCACCAATTTTACTCTCTAATAAAATCTTACCTGTCAGGAAAAATCTTTCAAGTAAAAGACACAGATGTAACATCAAGATTCTACGAAGCGTCAGCTGGAGTCCCACAAGGATCGGTCTTGGGGCCTATCCTGTACACAATATTCACTGCTGACTTGCCTCAGGATGATAATATTACTACAGCAACGTTTGCTGATGACACGGCAATACTAGCAAGCCACACTGACCCTACTATGGCATCACACCAGCTCCAAAAAGGCCTCGATAAAATTACCACATGGCTACAGAAGTGGCGCATAAAAGCGAGTGCAAGCAAATCGGTCCATGTCACATTTACGTTACGGAAAGGTGACTGCCCACCTGTTCGCCTAGAGAATACCACGTTACCACACCAAGACACTGTAAGATACCTCGGTCTTCATCTTGATCGCCGTTTGACGTGGAAAAAGCACGTACAGACTAAAAGGCATGAACTCAATATCCGATTTAAGACCTGCATTGGATTATGGGCCGAAACAGTAAATTGAGTGTTGAAAACAAACTCCTAATATATAAAGTCGTCCTCAAACCAGTGTGGCTCTACGGAATTCAACTGTGGGGTAGCGCTTGCAAATCAACAATAAGCATAATTCAGAGAATGTAAAATGGTATCTTGCGCACAATCAGTGGAGTTCCCTGGTTTGTCACAAATGCTGAAATCCATAAGGAACTACAGATGAATACCATCACGGAGGAAATCCAAAATTGCAAAATGAAATACCATGAGAGGCTAGAAAAACACTCAAATAATCTGGCCTTAGCACTGACAATTAGAAGTTACGCAAAACGACTCAATAGAAAAGACATCTTATAGCCCTGCGGGGCTCCGTAAAGCCTGAGGAGTAGATGACTCGCTGGAGTCACGCTCGCCCTGTCACTCTACATCCAACTCATCTGCTTATAGTAAAACAATGCTGATTGCAGATAAAAAAAAAAAATATTCATAAAATTCATATCCACATACTTATTCTCCACTAACATTAACATTGTGAACCGAGGCTCAGAGCCCACTTGGTTCACAGCCAGAGGTCAACAACAAGTCAAACTTAACTTTAGCTACTGAAAACGCGACTAACTTTATCTCTAATTAGCGCGTATCTGATGAACCCTCCTGTTCTGATCACAGGAGAATCTGCTTTACCTTAGCAACCAATATAAAAAACCCACACCAAGGCGCAACCCGGGTCGCACAAATATTACAGAATACAAACAACACCAAGCATCCTTGTTGGCTAGACGACAACTACACTCGACACCCTTGACTGATCCCATACAGCTAGAGGATATCGTGACTAAATAAAGAACGATATAACGGAGGCATACCACGCGAGCTGCAAACCAAGAACATCTAAAACTAGGAGTAAGGGAAACTCCTGGTGGAATACCGAACTTGGTAAGCTCAGAAACACACTGCGAAAACAATTCAATAGAGCAAAGAACACTAGACTCCTGGAAGACAAGGAGCTATACAAAAAACCCAATACAACTTCAAGAAACAAATCAGGACGGCCAAGAGAACCTATTGGCAAAACTTCTGTGAATCCATAGAATCAAACAACGAAGCCGCACGAGTAAGAAAAATCCTATCAACTGATCAGGACTGCACTCTCAGCGCACTTAAAAAACCTGACAACTCCTACACACAAATAGACCTAGAAGGAAGGTGAGGTCCTTCTGAGGACCGCATAACATGGGCCATTAAAACATTCCAGCCATACAAATCTGCAGGACTAGATGGCATTTTCCCAGCCCCTCTTTAATAGGGTGGGCACATCCTGACACCTTGGCTGCTGGAAATCTACCAAGCCTGCATAGCACTCAGATACGTCCCACTAACGTGGCGGGACGTGAACGTCATATTCGTACCCAAACCAGGTAAAACCGGCTACACACAACCCAAAGCATACAGACCGATAAGTCTCACATCCTTCCTACTGAAAACTCTAGAGAGGCTTTGCGACAGACATATCCGGGATGGACCAAGTAGGCGTGCTGTTGTCCGTGGACCGGTAGAAACCGCTCCACGGACAACAGCACGCCTACTTAACGGGGAAATCAACAGAATCTGCCCTACACAGCGTAATATCAAAAATTGAATGCGCAATACACCACAAATGCTCCTCGATAGCTGTTTTCATAGATATCGAAGGCGCTTTTGAGAAGACCACGTTCCAGAGTATGATTACGGCACTCAGTAGGCACGGTGTAGACCAAACCCTGAGTGGCTGGATCACCAACATGCTCTAGCAGAGACCAGTTCAAGTCACAATAAATAGCACAACGAGGGTCATCGTGGCGAAAGGCTGTCCCCAAGGGGGTGTCCTTTCGCCACTGCTATAGAACCTGGTCGCAAACAATCTCATCAGGAGACTCAACGATAAAGAATACTTTACCGTTGGCTACGCCGATGACATAACCATAATAATAGACGAAGCCATGAGAATACCATATGCAACCTCATGCGCTAAGCCAAGAGGACTGGTGCCGAGAGTATCAACTCTCAGTGAATCCCACAAAAACTGAACTCATACTTTTCACCAAAAAGAGGAAGCTAGCGAAGCTGGAGCTGCCAAGTTTCTTTGGCACCACACAGCCTTTCAGCTGAGACCAAATATTTGGGCATCTTTTTAGGCAAGCAACTAAATTGGACAAAAGACACTGAGCACATCACCAAGAAAGCTAGTATCTGCATGTAGCAGTGCAAACGCATGCTGGGCAGTAACTGGGGCATCAGCCCCAAAACAACGCACTGGCTATACACGACAGTTATAAGACCAATCATCACGTACAGCTCCCTTGTCTGGTGGCCCAGAATAGACTTAGGCACAGCACAAAAAGACCTCAAGAAGCTGCAACGACTTGCATGTGTGGCGATCACCAGCAGCATGAGAACTACACCCACTGCACCTCTACAGGCCATGCTGGGCCTACCACCATTGCATCTCATAGTACGAGAGGAGGCTGCCCTGGCAGCCTTCAGGCTCGCCATATCCGGAGCACTCTTAAGAGACTCCAGGATCAAACACACACGCATCATGGAGGACTCGGTCAAACGACAACCTCTGATGACTGCACCCTATGATAAATTTACAAAGACCACTTCCAAAAAAACTACCAATTACAGCTCATGCCGGATCCAGAGGACAACTCAGGACCCAAGAAGCTTAGGATCTACATCGACGGCTCAAAGACAAACACTGGAACTGGAGTTGGAATTTTCTCCAACAATCTCAACATAAAGATATCCAGACCACTAGGAAAGCTCAACACCGTCTACCAGGCAGAATGTGTGGGCATTATCCAAGCGATACATGCCTTGGAAGCCAGGAGAGTTACGGATAGTCACATCCGCATACTTTCCGACAGTGCCTCAATACTTACTACAATCCCTAGGGAAAAATTATATCACGGCTAAGCTTATACTAGAATGTCACAAGGCGCTGTAACGCTCGGCGGTCGAGAACCGCAATACAGTGACACTACAATGGATAAAGGGGCACAGCGGATCACTCGCCAAGATGCGGCGGACGAATTGGCCAGGAGGGGGTCCGGCACGACGGATTTCGGACCCGAGCCCATCGTGCCGCTCCCCTTCACCCAGCTGCGCACATGGCTAAAAGAACACACACGCTCAAGCCCAGAAATGGTGGTCCTCCGCACCAGGCTGCAGGCAGTCCAAGGAGGCGATGCCAAATCTCGATAAAAAAATAACTAACCAAATAACTAACCAGGCGCTTCCTACACATGGACAGAGGTAGCCAGCGAATGGTGGCGTGGACCATCACCGGGCACTGCTCACTGAACAAACACTAACACACAATAGGTATAACGGACAGTCCCTTGTGCAGGGCATGCATGAGGACGGAGGACACGGTGGGACACGTGCTCCAAGAGTGCACGGAAATGATCGACATACGGAAACAAACCCTTGGGTCATTGAGTTCCCTTACAGACATCCTAAATAGACCGAGAGACCTGATCTGCTTCTGGAGGGAAGATGGCTGGATGGAGTGACGGCCGACATGGCTCACGCACAAAGGTCTCGTGCAGAGACTAAGTGCGAAAACCAGACCAGAGCAGAAGAAGAAGTGTAGCTTAACTTCGATCTTCATAGGAAGATCACACAAGAGCCACATAGGTGGCTGGTATCAGTTGGTCAACATGTCCTTAACATGACTATATATTTACCAATTATCACTGTCATCTTGACTGACATTACTTTCATTCTGATCCTTAATAGGTTCTTCTAATTGTTTTTCCGGTTCCTGTTCCTTCTTTGTATTGAAGTCAACGAGGAATCTGTTAGCCAGCTGAGAGTTGCCTGCACCATCTGCAAGATGTTCATATAATTCGGCTTTCTTCTCCAATGCTAGCCTGAAATAAAATTTTACCACATTGAGACAATGTCCAAAAACAAAGCGAACATTGCATGAATTATGAATATCTCTTTGTCTCATTAATTTGTGTGGCAAACCTGATTACTTCCAGCGATAGAGGGTGCTATCTGGTTGTACAATCAAATTAACACAATTCTTATGATTACTCTGCAATAGGATGACTTGCTATATTACAGTTGAAACCTCACAGAATTAATTTATGTGTATATTATTGTATGAATTCCGTCATGTCATAGAAAAACATCTTTTGTTTCATTTTTGTAACAAACATTTCTACCAAACTACATATTTGTAATCTACACTAATATTATAAGGCGGAAATGTTTGTTTGTTTGAATAATCTTCGAAAGTACTGGGTGGATTCAGATGAAATTTGGTATGGAAGTAGCTTCAAGATTGGAGGTTGGAGGTTATAGGCTACTTTTTACCAGGCAGCAAAAAAGGAGGGTGAGTGTATGTTTTTATTGTGATAAATTCCACTGGAGCAAAGCAACTGCAAGCCCTTAAATATTTGACATTGAATTACCAATTTAAAGTAATATGAAAATTCCAAAATAGCTTACTTAGATTTCCTGCAAGCTTCTAATTCCTCTGTATCAACTGCTTTTAAACTATCTTTGAATGTTTTCTTATATGCTTTTTTTGCATCTTTATCAAAACTTTTGTCTTTAGCTGATGGTGGCTTGAAGTTCTCAAGCTTGTGCTGCGGCTGATGCCGCTTTTCATTCACCTCTTCTTGCTTTCTCAATAACTCAGCCTTTAAACTGAAGAGCTGAAATAAAAAATAAACAATATATTTTAGCTGGTGAAATTAAGTAGTTACTTGGTACAACAGGCAGTTGGTATGGGTATTAAAATGTAGTGCACTTTACATGCTCATTAGAATTTGAAATAAAACAAACTGAATGGATCTGAATGAACTTTGGTAAGTTGATAGTTTGTCAACCCTGGAATAGCATACAGGCTATTTGTTATCCTGGAATGTTTGGTATGATTGTTATCACAGGATCGAGATTTACAATAACATAGTTGTGGCTACAACTATATTATCGTAAATAGAAATAGAAGCTAGTAATAAAAAAATGAAGATTTAAAAAAACAGTAGACATGTTGCACAACATCCAAATTTATTTATAATTGACATGAACAGAATTATTTTGATGATTTTGGTAATATATTTATTTTTTTATAATGTGCATATCACCTTAACAAGCCTTTTCCTATTTCAACAAAGAACTTCTTGAAGCTGTATTTCCTGTATTTTAAATGAAGTACATAAAATATAATAAAGAGTGTTCCTATACTCCAGTTCACTAGTACTATGTTTTGTAAGTTTAGATTTTATATTAGCATATTTATCCATCACAATGAGTTAGGACAAACCGCCGGTCCCACTCGCAACAGGAGCACGATTGACAGCAGTGGAAGAGGTTATAAGACGCATATCACAAGGGACACTGAACTTAGAGACATACTATGAAACTTCAGAAGTTAGCATATAGAAAAAGTCCAAGAAAGGCTGATTGGTTGATTTATTGATATTCTTTCTGCCACTGGCTACAAGTGGACTCAAGCCATTAGACGTCACTTTGGCAATTATTGCCCATATTCTAATCAGATCTAATGATCAAATAATGTCAATAAGGGAAAAAAGGATCTTTAAAGATTAGTTAATATATGATGCATGTATCTGCCCCACTACGTACATCATGAATCTTCAACCCAAGCAGATGATTGCTTATCTTTATAAATACTAACATTATTAAAAATGTGAAAGGAATATGTACTAACTGTAGATTTGTTGAATAGAATCTTCTTAGAGCCACCAACGTTCATCTTAAAAGGAGTTTACAAAACCTCCGCACTTGATGAATCTAACGCACCTTATAATCTGTGTACTTGCAATGTAAACAGTATCTAACTGAAAAGAAACATTTCATCAGATGATTATTGTTCACGGCCAACTACCTACTATTATATAGTTTTAATCTTTTAATTACTACGTTTACAACTAGGTGTACTAGTAAAACATTTTATCGTAACTCAGTCGTAAATGAGTCTCATCACCGAATTAAATAAGCAAAATATATCAAAATTATCATTTTTAGATTACAAAAAATAAAACCGCTGAACTCAGCTGTACGAGTTTAAATGAATAAATGACACTTGTCTGTCATGTTCATGTCACTTGTGACAATCAAATGACAATGACATGATATTCTACGAAAAAAAAAACTCATGTCACAATGGGGCGTGCAACTGTCAACGTGGCGCTGGTAGCGCACTTACCAATAACAAAGCAATTTTTTTATGGAACACTATGGAAATTGTAGTGAATCCCTAAATTAGAGACAGTTATGGTGAACGCAGACCTAGCCGCACCGCACGCGCCGCAGTCTTTGCATTCGAATTCTTTATATGAAGTTCTATGCAACCTCGCACACCTACCCGCGCCGCAGTCGCCGCAGTCCCTGAAACTCCCGAACTCCCAAAGCCGCAGCTGATGACGTCACCCGCACGCAGCGGACGCTGCGGCTAGCGCAGCGCGGATGACGTCATTCGCATCCACAGCGCGTAGTGTTGTCAGAGTTATAATGTAGACAGAGAATCTCTGTCAACGGTTTATAATAAAATTACTTATTCTCGTATAAATTATAACTTGCTTATTCTCTATTATAGCACCTACAGATAAAATTACACAAAAGAGCAAAATACCAATACCAAATACAGATTTTATATAGATTTTTTAAATCTTCGGTACAGATAATGCTTTCAAAAATCTGGCAACACTGCAAGTGCGATGCGTGCGGCGACGGGAACGACTGCAGCGACTGCGGCGCGGATAGATGTGCGAGGCCATTAACACAGACTACATAGGCCATTAACAAAAAGCGATGACTGCGGGGACTGTAGAGACTGCGGTGCGGCTAAGTCTACGTTCACCTTTATTGAGAATTTTCCGATTAAAGAACATGTATTATGTTCTTCTTCGGAAAATTGTAAAGAAATCAATTGAATCAATGAAATGAAAATAAAAAATACGAAGCGTGTAAATGTTTATCTCACCACAGATAACTATATATTATCTCACAATCTAACACTGACAGTGACAAAGGTTCCACTGACTTGGTAATTTAGCGCTAGGTCGTAGCACTTGTTTAGTGCTCTGTTGGAGCACTAATTTAGAGAATATATTTAAGGTAGCGGAGATTTACTTTAGACAGCACTTTGGAGAATAAGTTAGGGAGAGCAATGACAAGGCGTGAAGTCGCAGTAATGAATGTGGAATGAATGTTCTTTATTAAAATAGAATTGTGTATATATAATAGTAGTGTTTACATTAGTTGAACAGTGGTCACTGTGTAAGAGCGCGGCCCTCCGCCCGCGTCTCATATAACTGTTGACATTATATTTAATTTATAGTATTTATAATAATATTCCTTTGTGCATTGTATGAGCGATTGGTTATCAAAGTGAAGGGTGTGCTACGTATGCTACAGGACTCCCCTTCAAGCGAAGCGTACCGGCAGTTTGATGATACGTCCTGAGCGCGTCTGCTTGTTTTCAGCGGGATGTGACGTCAGGCTTGCTCTTGGTACTTCTGTTTTCTTGGTATCGCTGACTGTAACTGGTGTGGTAGATGGTAAAGTTTCTTCTGAAATAACGTATGCAGGTTTCAATCGATCTATCGAAATGTTTGCTTGCCGATCGGGTAACTGTATTGTGTAAACTTTTTCTGTTCGGCTTATCACTCGGTAGGGTCCTTCGTATGGCGTTTGAAGTGGTTTCTTGACTGCGTCGGTTCTGATAAAAACGTGGGTGCACTTCAAAAGGTCTTGATGAATGAATACGGTTTTTTTGTTGCTGTGGTGTTTGGTAACGGCTTGCGGCTTGTTTACTTGAATTATGTCACGTAGTTTATCGACTTAAGTATAATTCATAGTAGGTGTGCAGGTATTTTCTGTGAAAAATTCGCCAGGTAAGCGTAAGTTGTATCCGTATGTAAGTTCAGCTGCGCTTACTCCGGTGTCAGTGTTTAGAGAGGCTCATAGACCCATTAGGATTGTCGGGAGCTCATCTATCCAGGAACTTGCGTTTGTCAGTTTCGCGCGTAATGCGGTCATGAGGGTGCGATGCCATCTCTCGATTATGCCGTTGCTCTGTGGGTGATAAGCTGTTGTGCGAGTTTTCTTTATTCCCAATAGCTTCATCAGGTTTTGGAAAAGTTGACTTTCGAATTGGCGGCCTTGATCGCTTGTTAGTGTAGTCGGACATCCAAATCTTGTGATCCAATGTTGGTAAACAATTTGGGCTATGCAATCAGCTGATATTTCGTCGGTAGGAATTGCTTCGGGCCACTTAGTTAATCGGTCGATCATTGTAACTAAGTACCGATATCCTTGAGATGTTGTAGGTAGAGGTCCTACGATGTCAATGTAAATCTAAATGTTGAAAACGTTCGGCTGGCGGGAAAGATGCGATATTTGAGAATGTGTGTCGTTGAATCTTGCTTTTCTGACAAGGTATGCACGTTCAAGTCCAACAGCTGATGTCTGCGTTCATTGATGGCCAGAAATATTTTTGTGTGATAAGTTTGCGAGTCGTGCGCGTACCAGGATGACTGACATTGTGCACGCTGTTAAATACTTGTCTTCTATATTGTTCTGGTATGTACGGTCGTACGTAAGCAGTAGAGGTTTCGCAGTATAACTGGATGTTGCTGTTGGGTATAAATATTTTCTTGAGACTAATGTTGTCTTGTGATAATAATTCTTTGATGTTAGTATCCTTTTCTTGCGCGCTGGCTATGTCGGTATAATTGATTGTAGGTGGGCATGAGATTGTTTCTATGCGGCTAAGTGTGTCGGCGACGACGTTTTTTTTACCGCTTACGTGTCGAATGTCGGTAGTAAATTCGGTGATAAACAAAAGTTGCCTTGTTCGCCTGTTTGTTTCTGAGTTTGAAGGAGTCTTTGACATTACGTATGTCAGCGGTTTGTGATCGGTAAATATTATGAGATTTCGTCCTTCAAATATCTTGCGGAAGTGTTTGACTGCCATGTAGATTGCAAGTAGTTCACGATCGAATGTAGAGTACTTCTTTTGCGCGTCGGTGAATTTCTTCGAAAAATATCCGAGCGGTTGTTTGACGGTTCGTCAGTTGTTTATACTTCGCTCAGTCCTCAGATCTCATTTGAGCATACCACCGTCGAATCCCAAAAAGCGGACAAACATCCCTTTAGGTGTTCCAGACAAAACTACCTTTGCTAAGCACCAACATTATGTAATAAGTAGGTACATTTACAAAAAAATACACAAACAGCTAAACATACTTGACTTAAACACTCACAATGTTAAAACTAAAACTACGGAATGGCTATTGAACCAAAACTACGACAGCACAGAAGCATTACTAACATACATAGTATAATATTAACTAAATATATATATATATATATATATATGCCATATACAAGTACACCTACATGCCCACACATAAAGACATTCAAACATCCACAAACAAACGCACGCACACACACACATATACACACATATAGGAAAACACTAACAAACCACTCTATCAAAAACAACAGGCACATCTCACTACACTAATGATCAATTATCAACTATTAGATGTTCACGCGTTTCGCATATGCACTCAATATGTACATAAATTCATATAAATGCCGAACACTGCCTCTTAAGAGACAGGTATAAGCCTAGTTTAAGAGACAGGGTTCAAAATAGTGTAATGACCAAATATGTACCAACTTCATGACTGATTTTAAGAAATGCACTGTACTAACTTACCTATGGAGATAAATAAACTTTTTATTATTATTATTATTATGTTTCGTGTATGTACTGTTGAAGTACGGCTCCAGCTGATGTGTCGGATGCGTCGCAGAATAAAGCGATTGTTGCGTGGTGAGATGGATGAGCGAGTAAAGCTGCGTTTATTATGCTGGCTTTACACTGCTTGAAAGCTTGCGTTGCTTCATCAGTCCACGTGATTTGCGTTTTATCTTTCTTCTTGACGTTGTGTAGGTATACGTTCAATGGTGCTTGTTGAGATGCGGCGTTTGGTATATGATCGCGATAGAAGTTGATCATACCAAGAAATCTTCTCAGCTCTTCAATGGTAGTCGGCTTGGGATAGTTAATGATAGCTTCGACTTTATGTTTTGGAGGTTTGATACCTTGTGCTGATACTGTGTAACCAAGGAACTGAACTTCTGATTGGCCTAGGTTGCATTTGGAAGGGTTAATAGTGATGCCATTTTTTTCTAGTCTCTTGAGTACGATATGCAGGTGTTCTCGGTGTTGGGTTTCATTTTCCGATGCTAGAAGTAGATCGTCGATAAATGGGAAAACAAAATCTAATGTCGTAGTACTTCATGGATATATCGTTGAAGTGTTTGTCCCGCGTTCTTTAAACCAGGGCACATACGTGGGAATTCAAATAATCCCATCGGTGTGATGATTGCTGTTTTTTCTATGTCTTCTTCTCGGACATTCAGTTGTTGGTAAGCACGGTTGAGGTCTATCGTAGAGAAGATAGTTTTACCAGATAGATGATGCGTAAAATCTTTGATGCGTGGCACGGGATATCGATCTGGTATGGTGATAGAGTTGAGTCGGCGATAGTCACCACAAACTCTGATATCGCCATTCTTTTTAGGCACGATATGAAGAGGTGATGCCCATGGACTCTTGCTAGGTCTGCATAGACCATGTTCGATCATGTTTTCGAATTCCTTCTTTACAATCTCGAAGCGATGCGGTGGAATAGGACGGGCGCGGCAGTGTACCGGTGGTCCGCGAGTTTCAATACAATGTTGCACATTGATGTTGCAGTTCAATTGCATTGATGTTAGTCGCGTTATTTCGGGATACTGAGCTAGGATGTCGTGGTATGACTGCGACATGCCAATACTGCGTACGGTAGGAACATCTGTTACACGTACCGGGACATTGACCTTTAAGCTCGTGACGCCGTCGATAAGTCTGCGGTTTTTCAAGTCGACGATAAGTTGATGGTACTTGAGAAAATCGGCTCCGCGTATTGGTTTTGAAACATCTGCTATTATGAACTTCCATTTGTACGGGCGTCGTAGGTTGAAGTTGAGAGTTAATGTTTTTTCGCCATACGTAGCTATTTTTGTGTTGTTTGCAGCGTAAAGTTGAAATGGTAGCGGCGTTGCGACTTGACTCTTTCTTCTCGGTAGCACGGATATGTTTGCTCCCGTGTCGACCAAGAAAGATAATTTAGAGTTTTTGTCGGTGATGTATAGGCAATGTGAATTTTCTTGAACGCCGGTGTCCGCCTCTGCCAACGTTCGGTCTAGTTTTCCGAGTTTTGTTTGTTGAAAGAGCAGGGCGACGTGCAGTGTCTAGCTTGTTCCTTGAAACGTCGGTGATAATAGCAGTGTTGTGATGTTTCTCGGCTTCGCGGTCGTGATGCGCTACGGCGGTGAGATGGGTAGCGGTGGCGGTGATAGTTGTGATCATTGTGATCATAAGGCGGTCTAGCTTTGAGCTCGGCTATTTCTAGCGAGAGTTTTCTTATTTCGTTGATGAGGTACTGCGTATCGGATTGCGACGCTGACATAGGTGCTGCGAATGAGTGTAAGGGTGCGACTTCTGTTGATGCGATCTGCTCCATCATTTTGTCGGCGAGTAGAGCGAGTTCTTCGAGTGTAGTCTTGGTGCTGAATGTTTCGCTGACTGCAAGGACTGACCGGACGTGTGACGGGAGGTGACTTGTCCACATGAGTCGTAGCGTGGAGTCGGGAACTTTATCTCTGGCGAGGTTTCGCATGCGGCGGAGTAGTTGGGTAGGTTTCTGATCTTCGAGTTCCATCTCTGACAGTAGTTTCTGGAACTGGCGGCTGTCAGATTCTTCGTAGGCGGATATGAGCCTTTCTTTGATCGCCTTGTACTGATCTGTCTCCAGTGGGTTGTAGAGTAGATCCGTTATCTGCTCGATTTCTTGTTTTTCCAGCTGTGCTACGACCATCTGGGCGAGCTGTGCTTGGCTTTTCTTGAGGTCGTTGGTCGCGGCTTCGAAACTGATGAACCATAGTCGTGGTCGATCGCGCCAGAATGGTGGGATGCGCATGGTGAGCGATATGCCAGCAGCCTCAGCCTTCGACACGGTGTGCGATGATGCTTGCTCTTCTGACTGGCAAGGATTTGACATTTTAAAATTATTTCACGGACCTCAGGTTTATCTGGTTCGGGTTGTCTCCGCCACAGAGTACATTTTTATACACTGAGATAGAGCCGTCACTCGAAGATTTCAGAGCACCCGCGCCCTCTGGAAACAAGTAATAACAACAATGGATGAATCGGCGTAACTATATATATATATATATATATGGATATAGCTACCTACAAATTAGGGTACCACTGCATAGGCCGTCTTATTTAATTCCTTTTTATTTAGAACTTTGTAATTTATATTAATTTACAATAAAACAATACAATAACAACATCCAATACTTTATTAAAATCTTCTCTTACAATATTTGATGGTCATCTCCTGAATTTTATCATCCATAAGTCTATAATCGTTTCGTTATCCACACAATAACTTATAAGTATCCTTAGATACACACCACTTAAATAAGAATATATTATATCTTAAATTTCTTGAATTATTTGCATTTATTGACTTATTATTTGACAAATTATTTTACTTTTTTCAAACCTTTGACATTTACGCTGTGTTGCCAGGTGACCGTCTTGCGTTCTCCTCAAACCTTCCCCGAAATTTCCCGAAAATTCAAGATTTGAAAAAAAAACCCTCCACAAATGGCTATTCTTTTTTATTATTGATACAATTTTACACAATTTCAGCAATAGCGTCCATGACTGAATTAGCATCTTCACTCTCGTCGGTTGCAGTTCCGGACATTTTTTTTTGAGTTAAATCTGTTTTCTGTGTTGGTGTAGAATTTTATAGGTTTTATGTTGAGGTATTGGGCCTCCTTTGCATAGCTGGCAGTTTATAAAATGATAAATGAGTAAGTTGGATGTCAGTCATTCAATAGAAAAAATGTGTGTGATCAAGTAAGTTTTGTATCGTATTGTATTTTAGAAAGATGAAGGTTTATTTATAGATGTAAATTTAATGTTTCGGTTTTTTTTTTATAAGTGTAAGAAAGTAAAAGTATTGGTGCACCTAAGAAAAATGTGGTTGTAATAATTGGATTTATTAAATAAATAAATTCTTATGAGTATATACAAATAAAAGAAAACCTTTCATTTACAAGGGATCCTGGATCATGGAAAATACACCCATTTAACATTCTGATCCTGACTTCATGACAATAGGACCAACTAGAAAGTATAGCCTCTCAAACAAAAAAGATTTTTTCAAATCGGTCCAGCCATCTTCGAGTTATGAGGTAACATACATAAAAAAAAAGATAAAGCAGAACTGAGAACCTCCTCCTTTTTTTGAAGTCGGTTAAAAATATTGTTTTTATTTTTCGTTTAAAAATGTGTCGGTTAAAAAACAGGTTCGCGTTTGACCACCGTCTCACCTGATGGTAAGTGATGATGTGGTCGAAGATGGAGCACGCTTACCTAAAAGTAACCTATTCACTCTTGACTTAAAGACTCCTAGGTTATAGCTATCGGGAAACACAGACTCCGGCAGGGAATTCACTCCTTAGCCGTACGCCACCCAATTTTCCCCCCATAACTTTAAAAACCCCCCCAAATTTGGGGGGATGCGCTCCAATCTGGTATCACTGCATATACGCATGTTTCGTTACCATTTTAGTTTAAAATTAAATAAGTTAAAGAAAAAACAGGATTGCGTAATTGGAGGATTTTATTAATTTGAAGATACGTGTGTTAATATATTATAAAAGGTGTGAGATGTCCTAATTTCCCTAATATTTTAATTTATATAAAATAAAATGGTTATTAGTTAAAGATAATTTAGAATATCTGAGTAAAACGGAGAACAAGTTTAAGGTAAATGTGTAAATATTTTGAGAAAAGTGCCATCTATCAATACGTAACTTAAACTTTGCATATTGCTATACGAATAAATTAAAAATCAATTGAAATGAGTAGTATATCTCCAAAAGCAGAACCCTATCTAAACTAGTCGGTTATCATTTCGTCACTTTTGTTCTAAGTTATAACACCATGGTCTCCGCTTCAGGTGTGTCCGTCTCGGGGTTTTCTCCGCGTCAGATGTGCTCGGTTAGGGGTCACCACTTTGGCGCTAGGTCATAGCACTTGTTTAGTGCTCTGTTGGAGCACTAATTTAGAGAATATATTTAAGGTAGCGGAGATTTACTTTAGACAGCACTTTGGAGAATAAGTTAGGGAGAGGAATGACAAGGCGTGAAGTCGCAGTAGTGAATGTGGAATGAATGTTCTTTATTAAAATAGAATTGTGTATATATAATAGTAGTGTTTACATTAGTTGAACAGTGGTCACTGTGTGAGAGCACGGCCCTCCGCCCGCGTCTCATATAACTGTTGACATTATATTTAATTTATAGTATTTATAATAATATTCCTTTGTGCATTGTATGAGCGATTGGTTATCAAAGTGAAGGGTGTGCTACGTATGCTACAGTAACCTATATAGGTACTTTTCCTATCTCAATGCAAAGGTTCTTACAGTGGTGGCGCCATCTGAGATCAGCTTTCACTTGCACGCCCCATTATACAATGTCTGTTGTAAATAGTTTTAATCTCCATACGTTAAACCTCTTATGCTGTACCCAAGGCTGTACCTTAGCAACTGTTGTTGTCTGTCAAATATAGAAGAAAAAGTCCTCATGATTTTTAAAACAAAGTTTTTTTCATTTCTCTTTGATGATTTTTATGATTTTACTAAATACAAAATCTGCGCATATCTCTGCAGCTCCCTTTCGTTTTATTTCCAACAGGTTATGGACCCAGTCCATAGCTTAGTTGACGCTAAATTTGTAGGGAGTGAATAGAATTTGTTTCTTCTCAAGATGCAGAAAAGTAAAACGGTCACCATCATTGAGGTAAATGTACTACGTACTAGAGAAGTCACCACACATCACAACTGCGTTCCGTATGTCCCGTTCAAGTTCGGTCTATTGACTGCACTTCACCCAAAGAGTAAAGTAACTATAGGGAGAAAGAGTCTCCATAGGTAGATACTTTTCTTATCTAAAGGAGAAAGAGTGACAACTCTGTGGTAAAATTTGCATGTATGGAAAGTGTTGCCACAATGGCTGCCACTTTAAGCCCGCTTTAATAATTCAATCAATTACAATTTTGTATCTAATTTTATTTTTATTTTTTTTTGCTGATCTCATTATGTGGTAATTAATAAATAATAAGACGACTGTGACTAATAAAATGCTGTTTTATTTAGAAAAACTGCTGTAAATAATATAAAAATAGTAGCTATATTTAAAAGGAAAAGAGTTAACATGTATAATGTGCATTAAGATTATTAGCTGTGCATTGATGAAAAAGCTTTTGCTATAGGAAAAATCACTGTACGCTGCGAAAATAAATTGTAGTGTGTTTAGTGATATTTTGAGTTGAATATTTTGCAATGCAATCAGTAATTTTGATGGGAATTCGGAATCATATTGCATAGAAAAAGGATATTTTTTGATTTGCGTTTAAATACTACCCTTTCATAAGTTAGTATGACGCTACTAAGTTGATACTTTGTCGTAATTCATAATTTATATTTATCTTTTAGCGAGGAAAAATATTTATCTATTTTGATTCACATTCCTTTTATAGTATGATAAACACCTTCATAATAATGCATTATGGTTATTTAACATACTATTAAATGTTGCATGGTTTTTACCTTTTTTCTTTTATATAAAATCTGGTGGATGTAGCTGGTAGCAGGGGTTGATGAGATAGTGAAAACTATTAAAAAATTACGGATTTAGAGCAGAAATATAGGATAAGAACCCAGATCCAGTACTTCGATGAAATAGCTTCAATCACTGGTAAGTTTTTACTAGGAGTATATAACTTTTATAAAGTTCCGTCAGATAGAAGGCGAAAAGATCTAGTTTGTCCTAACTCTCAGACTAAACATGCTTTTGCTAAACGGTTTTATTTATTTTTAGGACCCTATTTGTTTAACAAGATTAACAGAGTGCTAATAGTGTATAGTTTAAGTTATAATAGGTTATGAGGGGAGGTCTCAGGGAAACTAGAATGATGAACACTGTCTCATATGATTATCGTTTACTTAGTTAAAACACGTTCACAAACATGGGATCGGACTTAGTTTTTCGTATACAATGAGCACAATAAACACGTTAGGCACCACATATGAGGAATAAAAGTACACGTTGGTTGCCACATGTGAGCACGTGGTTTCGGATAGGAAATTACGTACGAGTCTACAACTTGCGCGCGGGCGTTGGAGTTCGGACTGGCGTCGCGCGCGCCCCGCTCGTGAAGCGAGCGGTGCGAGAGAAAGAGAAAGACATAGCTACGATATACTCGCACTTATTCGGTATACCGTAGTGGCACGCGGTTACGGGATTCTCTGACTGGTCTCGAATGGGTTGCTACAAGGTGTAATTTAATAGTTTTGGAATATTTGTCAAAACTCAATTATACAGACACGCAAAAACTACTAGAAATCCTGAAATAATTTAGTATTAGTTCCTTATCCATTAATAATAATAATAACCGGTGCACTGCCATTTTTTTTATTTTTAAATGTTTTTTTATTGTAAGTTTTTATAGAAAAATATTTAAAAATGCAACTTTTGCGAAATGTATTTAATAAAGGAAATAATAATAATATTCCACAACTTTCACACAACGCCATCTAGTCCCAAACTAAGCAGAGCTTGTGCTATGAGTACTAGACAACTGATAAACATACATATATATTTCTAAATACATACATATTATAGATAAATTACACCAAGACAAAGAACAAATGATCGTGCTCATCACACAAACATTTGTCCTGGGTGGGAATCGAACCCACGACCTTACGCATAGCAGTCAGGGCCACTGACCACTAGACACTAGTACTAGTCACTGTAATTATTGTATCTTCTTTTTAAATTAGTGATTAATTAATATATTGTTTTTGTATATTATCAATGTAAAGTGATGGCCTGAAACACAGGTATTACATTATAGTAAGCAGTATATTTGACCTCTATTGAAAATAAGATAAATCACCATTTTACCCATTGATTTAAATAGTAAAGATACGGTCATCAGAACATTTGACGGACGCGGTCGCCCTACAAAACACACTAGCGCCATCTATGATAACTGAGATGTCAATCGGCGTGGTCTGCTCCTAGACGTAGCCTTGTAAGAGCGGGGTGTGGTATTTTTCGAGGTACAAAGAAATTAAACAAAACCTTTTAGTTTCTGAATTTTATATTTGTTATACATAAAAATACATTTTAATTTGCTTTTAATAAACAATAAAAATTAATTTTGTACATAATTTAATCTTATAGTAATATTATTAAATCTTTTTATTTCATCGGCTGCAACGCGCGCCGCTGCAAAGTTATGTCGCACTTTTACGTAGAATAGAATAGAATAGAAGTTTTATTAGCTCAAACATGTGTACACATACAGAATTTAATATAATACATGCATGCAAGATCTTAAAAATTGATTGTTTCACGACATGTCTGCCATTTCTCATGGCGTGCAAATATGTTTACATACAGGTATAATGATTATTTCAATTCTACACACAATTTTACAACATAAATTTCATAAATTAAATCATTTTACACAAATAAATCATAAAACAAAACAAACAAATTATTTAAATTCTATACTTACAATATAAATTAAATAATTTAAAACAAACAAATCCTTAAACAAAACAAATCATAACATAATCCAATTTTACTAATTTATTTATTATTTACATGAGTCCTTTAAAAAATCTGCGATGCTATAATAGGCTTTTTGTGTCAAAAATAATTTCAGTGTTTGTTTAAACATAGGTACTGTTTTTTCTTTCCAACTTTTGGGCAATTTGTTGTAGACAATTGGTGCCATGCAAAAAACACTCTTGCGCATTAGTGTAGTTTTTGATGTGGGAACACATAGTAGGCTATCGTCACGTCTATTTCTTGGAAATTTGTCTGCCATACGAGGAAACAAATGTGGATTAGTTTTTACGAACATTGCTATTTCCAATATATAGAGAGAAGGTAACGTTAATATTTTATATTTAGTGAAGTAATTTTTACAGCTATCAGTAGTTTTTAGATTAAACATAGATCTTAAACAACGCTTCTGTCTTTTAAAGATGATATCCTTATTGGTGGAATTACCCCAGAAGATAACACCATATCTGATTATAGATTCAACTAAACCATAGTAAGCTGTTAATAGCGCTTCTGTATTTAGAGTACGAGATAGTTTATATAACGCATATGCAGAACTGCTTATTCTATTGGCTAGAGTCTCAATATGCGCTTTCCAATTTAAGTTTCTGTCAATTGTTAGGCCTAAAAATTTTGTGGTATCAGCTGTTTGTATTTTATTATTATTATATTCAATGTCAAGACTAAATGACGATAGTTGGCTAAAGTGCATAATCAAAGTTTTATTTATATTAATTTTTAAATTATTATTATTCAGCCACGTTACTGCTTCATTTAATGTAGTTTTTATGTCCATTTCATATGTATTTTTATTAGTGCATGGTATCGTTATCGTACTGTCATCCGCAAACAGTGTCATGGGATATTTAATGGATTTAGGGAAGTCATTAATATAGAGTATAAACAGCGGTGGTCCGATTACACTTCCTTGCGGAACTCCATGTGGGACGGTACGCTCGCATGACGTGAAAATCTCAGCTCATATTTATTCTACTAATTTGCGTTACTTGTTTTCTGTCATATAGGTATGATCGTATTAGACTAAATATGTTCCCTCTTATACCATATGCATCGAGTTTACTTAATAATATATTATGCTGGACATAATCAAAGGCCTGTGTCATGTCGCAGAAACGTGGCTTCGCGTTGTCTATGCTAAAGGTTGAGACAAGCAAGAAAGAAAATTGTTTTAAATAATGTTAGAAGTTGATTTAATGACATATTTTTAACTTACCGGTGATATGAAATGTTATATTTTTTTATTGTGCTTTACGTCGTAGTTCACGCAACCCTTCACGACACAATTTGGCATTTTTGCTTGTAAAACTGACGACCCCTCCCGAAGATAGCCGATCGCGTTCTTGTTCACTTCGATAAAGGTTAGACCACTTTGGGACCAAGTTCGAGGCGACATTATAACATGCGATCCGCCCAGTCCTTACGAAGTAATATATATGTCAATGATTTTACCAATGTTTTTCAAGCACTTAAATATACTCTTTAAGAACTATAATATATAAAAATAATGTTCTGGACTATCTGTACTTTTCTGTAAACATGTTATTTGAATAAAATTATTATTATTTTTTCATTTATTACATTTTATGTACACATTATTTACATTTTTAAATATTCCTATTAAAAAAACATTTAAAAATATAAAAAGCAGTAGCCAACTGGTATCGGGAACAGGGTCCAAGCTACCTGTGGTCAGGGCTCCATAGAGAGGAACCTCCTCACAAATCACAATACGCGCCGTTTCCAGGAGTACTGCTTGCTGGATCAAGCCCTTGATCCATCTGCCCAACGAGAGCCTCCTAAGATGTTTGTCGAGGCTCTTGGCTGTTATGCCATTGGCTGAGACGACTATCGGCACAATGACTGCTGTATCCACATCCCACATGTCAACAACCTTGTGGGCCAAGTCAAGATACTTAATATGCTTACCTTTCTCAGCTTTCACGAGGTTCTCGTCATGAGGGACCGCTATATCAACAATCACTGTGCGACGCACTAATTGGTCTATTAATTATTATTATTAAAGATGTAATTGAATTCATGATTTGCAGAACCTAATCATTCTGTTTCACCATTCTTTACATAAGTGAGCGTTACTACATTAAAAAGAATTAAAAAGGAAGGTGCGCGTAAAGGCCTTATAAACACACAGTGTCCGACTTAGATAGTTTCGACATAGATGCTATTCGTAACAAAATTAACGAATTTTATATCGTTAGAAGACAAGTTTAAAACGAAACACACTAGAGCCAGTATATGAAGCTGATGAAATTCTGAAGCAGAATGGGCACGAGGCTTAGAGTATATAATTACAGTAGTATAGAGCGAGCATAATGCACCAATTGCTTAGTACGCATCGTAGGCAACTGAGCTATAGATACTTATATTGAAAAGTGTATGACAGATAGGGATGTATCAATTACGTGTCGATAGGTAACAAGCTATCGATAAGTTATATAAATAAATATCTTTGTTAGGTACTTTTTATGTTCAATTATGTTATTTCCTATACTAATAAACGAGAAATGTTTGTAAATATATTTATATATTTGTTTGTAATCACGTTCTCGATAACGGATCTAACGATTTCGATGTAATTTGCAACATGGGTAAAGTAGTGGTAGTAAAGTAGATGGTTCGTGTTGTGCGAAAGATACAGTTACTTTACATACATAATATACTTTACCTAAATTAAATTACGCTGCTTACGTCCAATTATGATCAGAAGGTGTTGGTGGGCCAAGAAAAAGCGATGGGACAGCGGTACTTATTAATTTGCGCAGCCCTTTTTTTGTTTCATAGAAATTGGAATCCAGAAAGTGTACTGAACAAACTTTACTCCATATGTTTGGTTCCAAATTTATTTGTTTTAAAGCGATAATCCACTTGTCCATCAAGCTTCGGTCTTTTGGAAAGCTAAAACGAAGAATAAAAATTTTATGTACCTACATATTTTTATTTGAATTTTTTATTTAATTTTACTACCTTCTGTACCTACCTCAATTCTTCAAAATCAATTAATTAAGCAGTTTAGACGTGATATTGTAACATTCCATACTTTACGTTGACGCTATAATACATTCGCATTAAAAATATTAGCAAGTATATCGTACAAAACACACATCAAAATTATTTATACCAAACTGACTTCATATGTATAGATGAAGATTTTGAGTATTCAAGTTACATTACATAAATATATTTTACGTAGTTGTCCTAGCAAACATTTAAAAAAAATATTGTAAATGTCGACTACAGCGTTGGTCGCGTCACATCACTACAATATTGTGTGGTGAGCGCGGTGCGCGAGCGGGCCTCCGCGCGCCCGCCTCCCACGTCTTCGTCACCCCCGCGATGTGTGATTTGTTTTGATAAAAATAAGTATAAAAATCGACTTTCCGATGAAATGTGATACTGGATTTCTGTTTTGTGTGCTTCCTAGTATCGTTTTTGCAAGATCGAACTGCACATTTGACCATTTTGATAAGTAAATATGAAAATAATCTCTAGAGGAACGCACACTGCTAGCACTCAACCACGACTACAAGCGCTCGCGGTGGGATCGTCGTGTTTAAAGATGGGCGTTTAAACGAAAAGCATATAATATAACATGTTATTTAAAATAAGCGAATAAGCAGATTCGTTTATAAAAGCACTTAACGTTATCTGCTTATTCTGCTTTTTGTTAAAATTAAAACGTAACCGAAAATATTGCATTCCGTTGTTCACTTTTAAAAACGACAATTTAATTAAAATGGGTTTTCGTTAACTGCTTAAATTACTTATTTTGCTTTTTACGTTTAGTAGCGTTTTCTTCGCCCGGTAAAAAGCGTCATGTTTTGTGTATTTCCGAAACAATTTGTTTTAGAAGTTGTGACTTGGACTTGTTTACGTAAACATAAATAGTGTAAAACATTTTTTCATGTGGTGAATTGTTTCGTACTAAGGAAATCATTCTGAGACTTTTGGACTTGTATATAATATAGTTTTTAGGTGTAGTTAATTGTGTTAATAATAGTGTAAATAGTTTATAGTGTAAGTAATTGTGTTAATTTTGGCGTCTTTTTTCTATATAAACAAATTGGTGAGCTAATAAAACTGATCTGCAAAGTACGAAGGAAAGTTCATTGATGTCGTTTAAAAACCAATAGGTACTTAAACTTAACCAACTAAAAAGGCAAACAATATAACTTCGTTGTTTTTAAAGTAAGCAATTAAATAAGCAGATAAGCAATTAAGCAGTTAACGTAAGTGACTTTTGATAAAAAATAAACGAATAAGTTCGTTAAAAGTTTTAAGTCATTTATCACATCTCTGGTCGTGTTGTTCTCACCCGTGCCTACTGTTCCCACTTCGTTGCGCGCGCTCTATACTACTGTAATTATACCTCTATGGCACGAGGTATTGCAACTTCCCTCCTACCACTGTGATCTAAATGCCATTAGCGATGGGTAGCTATTCTAATAACTAGCCAAATAGCCGCTATCAATAAAATAGCCACGGCTACGATATCCGTCAACATGATAACTGGCTATTGGCTACTGGCTGGCTAGAATATCCGACAAGTTACGGCACAGCGGATAGTATTCGGTAGCCGGCTAGCCGGAGTAGCCGATATGGCTATCGGCTATCGGCTATAGCTGACTAACTGAATGCGCGCTCGCTCACTGCGCAGCTGCGCTGAGTAGTATGAGACACCATTCACATCGCACATCTCTTTCTTACAACAGTCACAAAATAGACTGGAGAAAGAGAGGGCATTATGTTTAGTCATTTCGTTCATTTAGTATAAGAAATACGACAATTAGTTAGTTACCTTCAGATGTAAAGGTAAAAAGAACTAAATATTTGATAATTATTTAAAATATGTACATAATATTATTAGAGTCTTTGACTTTTTATTTTAATGACTTCCTAATTACTTTAGCAGGTTTATGATATAATGTACTATGTGGTTTAGGCCTGTCGATGAAACATTGTGTAGGTACTTACGTAGCTAGATAAATAACAAACAAAATGTTATATCGGCGTATTTAAAAGTTCATTTGATTTTATGAACAAACTAAGCATTGAATTTGTTTACACTTACATTTATACGAATACGACGATATATATACGATTTTAAACCTAATTTAGTCAAAATTTGGATTTAAAGCATTTTAATTATCAGGAGCAGTGCGACATCTGTACTTTATTTGCCGATAACTAAAGTCTGAGTCGATGTTCTGGCAGTTTTTAGTTAGTTTTATATGCGTTAACACAGATGCCACTAGTGTAGATTTTCGTATTTTTATAATAATAATACGTAAGTACGACTTACTAGGGGAAATAATTTATTTCCAAAATTATAAAATAAAAATAAAAAAACGAAGTCATAACATTTCCTAACTTATTATTAATATCTATCTACACTTGTTCCCGCGGCGAGTTTCGAACTCGAATCGCAAGGCGATTGGTCGTTAAGTCCTAGCTAGGCCGCTGCACCACCGCTAGCGCTAGTCGCTATGGTTCAATAGCCAAATAGCTAAAATAGCTGGATAGCTAGCTGGCTATTAGACCACAAATAGCCGGCTAGCTAAGCTATTGAAATTTCGGCTAGTTACCCATCTCTAAATGCCATTGAGTTAGTATGGAGTTTGGCTAAACGTAAAGTGGCAAGTGAAAATATTGCTCTGCCTGCAGTGGAGTTTGAGAAAGTTATAAAAGCATTGTTTGAAAATATAACTCCCGAAGAGTGAAAGAAAATGACTGATCATGGCATCCATGTTGAAAATAAATATAAAGAAAGGGACAGCATTACAGAAAATAATTTAGAAAGTTTTATAACTAACGTAGGAAACAATGATTCCACTGCCTCTAATGAATCCTTCTTTCCACATGGAAGTCTTACATTCAGATTTTGATTATAGTGAATAAATCAGAACTATTTTAGAATACTATTTTGTTTTTTTTTTTAATTCGAATTAAGACAATATCTAAACTATTACCTACCTAAAATTTCTCTTGTATTTTTATTCCGATGAAATAAAATAGATAATTCTAAAGTATCAAATAAGGTTATTCCAGGTAATTCATAGTAGTTTAGGGTTGCTATGCTGATATTTTTTAAATTTGCCGCACTTTTTCAGTCTCTACTTTCGTTTGCCAGACTCTATTATATATACACAATTTTATTTTAATTAAAACATTCGTTCCACATACATTACTGCGACTTCACGCCTTGTTATTGCTCTCACTAACTTATTCTCCAAAGTGCTGTCTAAAGTAAATCTCTGCTACCTTAAATAAAATAGTGCTCAAACATAGCACTAAAGTAGTGTTCCAATATAGCACTAAAAGTTCCTCTAGTAGCAGTAGTTCGGTTGTTAGTCCGGTTGACCGAACTACTGAAAGTTTCAGTTGCGATAGTTCGGTTCTAACAAAGCACCGAACTACTGAAACTTAAATATTATTATATATCCTTTTAGTTTGGCAAATAATCACGAGTCACGAGCATATCAACCGAAGTGAAGTTATATATAAACCGAAACTGAGGAAATTGACATCTGTGTATTGACCACTTGCAGGGTTTTTTATTGCTAATTTCATGGTCATCTGACAATTACTATCTTGGTGGCCGTGACGACAGAAATTTCTACTTAACGACAAAACGGAATCTTTTGTGTACAAGCTAAACCTACATAGTTTACGAATTATATCGTATGAAAGTTTTATAAGAAAAACAAGCCGGAATCAGAAAGGACACCTTTATCAAATTAGTGGAATAAGTGCTTGATACCAAAATGTCAACTCCAGCTAGAAGACGCCTGATGAGAGATTTCAAACGGTTTGTGTCTAAATATTTCTCACGTTCTCATAAACATCTTTAAACGATAATGGATTCCATGCACCTTAGTTGCAATTTCCAACAAAAAATTTCTTTGTGTGAAAGTGTAATGCTGATTCATCAAATTACATCACAATCAGTTTAATTGATTTCTATTCTGTTCTATATTTCGGATTCCATTGTAAACAGCGTAGTGCGGTGGAGCTCTTTGTGTCGCTCACCGAGAGTAGGATACGCTATAAGTAGACATAGCTACGTCACTCTCGATGTATAAACGTCGTTTGTTGCTACTTAATATTTAGGTTATCCAGATATTTCATTTATTCGACAAAAAGGAACATTTAGTTTTCTAATCGCTTAGGATTTCTTACTATCTGAATATTGTTAGCCTGTATGAAACCTAGTCATCTTATGACCTTGATAATGTTGTATAGGTTTCCATGAGAACTTGGGTACTTTGTATGTACATCACAGTTCATAATATTTCTATATATTACGCATAATGATTGAAATAAATATTGTGAAACAAATAATACTTCATGGATGATAAAATTAGAATGATTTACTATCCTGGTAGGTTGAAACTGTAATTTTTGGAACAGCTGTATATAAATAACTTAAAACCACAAAAAGAAGTGAATAATGACCCTTGTACCACTGCCCACAGCTTGCAAGAGGATCCCCCTACTGGAGTCTCTGGAGCCCCCACTGACAACAATATCATGATCTGGAATGCTGTGATATTTGGACCCCATGATACTCCGTTTGAAGATGGTACCTTCAAGCTAACAATAGAATTCACAGAGGAATACCCAAACAAACCTCCAACAGTTCGGTTTGTGTCTAAAATGTTTCACCCTAATGTATATGCTGATGGAGGAATCTGCTTAGACATTCTGCAAAACAGATGGAGCCCAACATATGATGTTTCAGCTATATTAACATCTATACAGGTAAATATTAAAGTTTTGAATCATAACTAAAAAGTAATAATCATACTTCTAACTGTACCTATTACAGTAAGAAGTATATACTGGTTGTTAGCTTTTTTTATGAATTAGGTAATATTAGACAATTTATTATTTAATAGAATATTATTTTAATGTGCATGCACACATTTAATTTTACATTTATCTAATCTATTCTATATAATTATATAAAAGTGAAATACCACTCACTGATTAATCACGAAATCTCAGAAACTGCAAGTACTAGGGCTCTCAAATTTTGCATGGGGGTTCCTTTTAGTATGTAGATGCTCGCTAAGACGGGATTTTGCGAAATTCCTATGGGATCTGGATTTACACAGGAAAAACTTCCCATGTGAATGAAATCGCAAGCAACTGCTAGTATTAAATATTACAATAGGATGGAGCATGTAATAATAACAAGATTGTCTACTGCCAGCTATGGTGTGATGAATGACAATTGAAGATGGAAGACAAAACACTTGCATCCCTAAAATTTTCATAACACTGTGCCTATTCTTATCATTTAGAGTAATTTAAAAAATTACATGCAAAATCTGTACAAGAAATTAAAAATCTTATAAGAATCCACTAAGTAATTTGATAGCTTTTGCAGTGACAAGTGTTCTAATCAATTAGTTACCTGTATTAAATATTAGGTAATTTTCATCCTGAATCCTATAACGTTATAAAAATTCAGTACTGATTAATATGTTTTGTTTCAGTCATTATTAAGCGACCCTAACCCCAATTCACCTGCAAACTCTATGGCAGCACAGCTATATAAGGAGAACCGGCGAGAATATGAAAAACGGGTGAAAGCATGTGTAGAACAATCATTTATTGACTAGCAGGGGTCGGCCTGGATCTCAGTCAAATGTGGTGTACACAATACCTGTGTTGCCGGGCACCGGCCAATACATCCTTATAAATTTCATTGGGACAACCATGTAAATTATAATTACATAAAATATGATCATACACCAAGCTAATACTGCTAAAGTATACCAGATTAATAATAAGAATGGGTTTTGGTACACTAATTAAATAATATTGATAGGGAACCAAAATTTGCATCAACAGGTAATAGATTTATATAGCTCCACATTTATACAATTTAATTATCATTGACAATATTAAACCATATAACATACCAATAAATGTAAGAATAGTGTCAGCATTAAAATTAATTATTTCATCTCATATTGTGTGAACTACTTTTTCATAGTGATCTTTAATCCTTTTGGCTTACCATAGTATATGATTTAATATAACTTTAACAAAAGGAACAATAGTTATATTGATGTTTTTTTTTTTTTCAATAGAACTGTTTTGTTTTAATTGATTAGTAAAAATATATGAACTTTCATCAAATAATAAGAACTTAACTAATCTTTGCTTGATTAAAATCTAGAATGTTTGAAATGTGTTTGTGGAAATTAATTTAAATTTTTTTAAATCTTGGCATACACAAAAATATAGCAATTTATTTCTAATTAGATTGTTGCATTGTCCTAGGTAACTTTTGGAATACTTGTATTTTATTATTGATGAACTATACAATTATGTAATTTAAAAATTATAATTATTTGCTGAATTATTATAATTGTTAATTTAACGCCCTAGTGGTATTATCAAGTGTTTACCTAAAATAGTACAAGTTTATTTTTTAATTTTCAAAATTATTATCTTTTGATTCCAGTGGTATTTTTTTACTAATACATAATATTGTCAATTTTGTTCTGCTGCACAAAATTAGGTCGAGTCTCATTCGTGTATATTATAAGCGTCCCAATGGATATTTTTGAAATGTGTAGCAGTTTTCTTGTTTTTTAATAAAGCTGAATGTTTGAAATGTCTTGTCTCATGGACATTTTTAAGTATGTGTAATATTTCGTCTTCTAGTAAAATATTATTTTCGGTTTTACGATTGTCTTTTATTTTATTTTTTAGATTAAATTTCCGATTAAATCCTTTTACATTTTTCAAGTGCATATACTCTATATGAACATGAAAAGTGATCAGTTTAGAGAGAGATCGGTGTAGTTTCTATGTAGTTATACTACATAGAAACTACATCAAACAGATTAACAACAACAATTTATCTTTGTGCCGAATTTCATCCAAATCCTTTCAGCCAATTTGGCATGATCGAGTAACAAACATCCAAACGGCTTAACTTTCTCCTTTATAATAACAATATAAAATAAAAATATGATCACTTTTAATAATATTAGCACACACTTGAACTGAGTGGCTGCAGATTATATTCATGGTTATAAGTAAGCTTTTTTTATGTGTGTAGTTGGAACATATCAGACAAAACTTAAAATTCATCTTCAATTGATCTGACTGAATAATAATAACAGTACAATTACTGAACTTGTGGTTCTGGATTCGAATGGCATACGTTATTTGTGTAGTGAAATGAGTGTACTACTAACTTAGTAGGTATGTCAATAATCTCATATGGGACATAGGTATAATAAAACTAATGAGATAGAAAAAATATTATATATGACATGTGAGTTCTTACAAAAGTATATCTTAATATAATACACCATTATTGCAATATAATAACATTAAAATAAAACCAACAAATTAAAGTATTTCGTTGATAAATACCATAGGCGAAGTTCTTTCTAGTGAGAAACCTTAGGACTGGGTACTTTAACTTTTTACATACATTATATTTCATATATACCTTAGGTAAATCAATGTAATATAAGAAGGTAATGTAAATAAAGCTCAGTTTAGTTACTATTCATTTTCACCTTGTTTTAAGGTCTTCTTTTAATTTGTAATGTATTAATTCCATACATACTATGGCATCCTCTGCACTGTCGTGACCATCAACAGAATTTTGTATTATCTTTTTCAAATATTCAGATGATAAGTTTCTTAGTGCTCGTTTGTATGGAGGACCCATTTTATGAGGATACAGAACACTAGTATCAATGACAGTGTCGTGAATTAATTTAAGTACTTTAAAATCTGATTCTAAACTATGCCCTATTAATATAGTTTTACTGTTGAACATAGTAAGAAGCGCAGCTTGGACATCTAGTAATGTTGTGGTTACTCCATACATTTGTTCTTCAGTTATTCCAGAATACCTAGTGTTGTAATCTATAATAGGGTGCAATGGTCTAATAAATGTCTCATACACAACATTACATTCCGAATTTATCACTGTTACTCTAGTTAAATCTAAACCATGTGTGGTATAACACATCTCACAATCCAGTGCATAAATGCCATAGTCATCCTTTTCAGTTTCTGGAGGTAAGGTCTTCACAAACCCTTTCAAATTCTCAAAGTCAACATACTCATAAACATGACTGGGGGCTACACAGCAGCCATCAGATGTCCCATCTTGACTGCAGCACTGGTACCTAGCTTCACCTCGTACTCTATATTTGTTGTTAGGATGGTAAATGCATTCCTCTTTTGTTGCTGCAAAACCAACCTTGTTTACCATATACTCTTTCTTGCATCTACAACAGGTTCTGAAGAAGCCCTTCGGTGGTTTCTGTTTATTTTGACCATAAATAATAGCCCTGCCTCTTTGACCACTCTCATGAGGTCTAGGAAAACCATTTTGTTTTAATTGTTCCTCAGTTAAAACCCATTTTACAATATTATTATACAACTTTGCACCTTGAAATTCTTTTGTATTATCTGTATTTTTCCTATTGTTTACTCCAATGCTCCATGAGCCTGTTGGTTTACCAGGTGTTATTCCTGGCATTTTTTGTAATGTTATGCAATCAGATGCTGATTTCTTTACACCTCTGCATTCTTGCAACTCTTTCCTTAAGCGACTAACTGCTAATACTGCAGAATTTTTGTATATTTGTACAGTTGAACATTTTTTACTAGTAGTCAGTTCTTCATGTTGAGCTCGTGCATAGGCATCATGTGCAGTAAGATACAGTTTTAAACATTCATCTATCATCATGTTTAAATACGTAGATCTTATATTTGCAGCAATTTTAGAACCAAGAGGTTCCAAAACACCTGGTCTATCAATAAATTTTTCATTTGGTACATGAGCAACTCTTTGTTCTCCTTTTTTGACAGTTTGTGTGATCGTAGAACTAGTGGAAGGCTCACTTCGAGCTGAAGTCTGACTGGGAGAAATAGTTTTTTTTGCATTTAATAAAGTGGAGGCATATGGCACATGAGCTATGCGGATCTTGGTGTTACCAGTAGTAGGAGGAGTGTAGTTGTTTTTGGCAGTTGTATTTTCACTGTGTGAAGATACAATACTACTGTTAGATGTATTTTTTGCACTATGATATTCTCGAACTTTAGCTAACCTCTGTGCCATTGTTTGAGCTGCACTTACTTTAAAATCTGGTTTCAAGGGTGCCTTTGGTGCCACTCTTATTGGTTTATCAGCTGCTCTAGATATTCTTTTCTTTCCTATGATAGCTTCCTCTTCATTTGTATCCTCAATCTTATTTGTATCTTCAATAATCTTAGGCTTTTGAATGGGAACATATTCATCAAATATTTTCTTACATTCCAATGCAATGGCATCCTCGTCAGATTCATCAAACTCGTCGTCAAGCAATTCCTCAGCATTGTAATCATCATTATCAGACATATTGTTGCTTTCGTTACACTTGATATCCTTATGTTCCTTTTTAGATTCTTTGGAACTTTTATGTGAGCTTTTACGATCTTTATCTTTTGTTTTAGATTTATGTTTAGAACTGGAACTATGCTTCTTCATGTCATGTTTCTTAGATGAGCTATGTTTTGATTCTTTTGTATTATGATCTGAACTTTTAGAACTTGAATGCTTTTTCTTGTCAGATGAGTGTTTATCTTTTTTTTCCTTCTCTTTATCTCTACTGGAACTTTTGTGTTTTGATTTATGTTCTGACTTCCTTGTTTTGTCTTCATGTTTTGTTTTATCTTCAGACCTAGATTTATCTTCAGACTTAGATTTATCTTCCGACTTAGATTTATCTTCAGACTTAGATTTACCTTCAGACTTCGACTTATCTTTCTTAACTGAACTGCTTTTGTGGTTTGACTTACTATTATGGTTTTTATCTGAGTGATTTTTATTAAAGCCACTTTTTTCTGCTATTTTTTTATTGTCTTTGTTATTGCTTATGGCATCTTTAAGATCAACATTTTTTAAGCTATTCTTTTTTAACTTATCCTGATCAGACTTCTCTTCATCTAATATTTGATCTAAAATATCAAATTCTGGCCCCAAGTCATCCAACCCGTTAAGGTCTGAAGATAGTTTCCTTTTTTTTGTATTTGGTTCATCTTCATCACTCGAAAAACAAGGTGCAAGTGACCTTGGTGTTGGTTGGTAGGTAACTGATGGTACTTCACTTTTTGTGCTAACTTTGGTTGGTTTATATTCTAGTAGTTTTTTCTTACTCGTATTTTTATCAGACGGCACATAATTAACTTTGCTTGAGTTATTAGAACCTTCATTAGGAACATATTTTTGTAATTCTGTCTCAGAGCCAGGCAGATACTTTTCAGTAGATACACTTGATCCTGTTGGGGTATATTTGTCGCACTGCACATTTTCAGCACTACCTGGTGTATACTTCACTGGGGGAGGAATGTAAATAAAAGGTTTGGAGGACCCATTAGTATCTATGGGCCTTTGAATAGGTAGACCTGCAGGTTTTCTAGGCGTATACGGTACTGGAATATGTCTCTTTCTTTGTTCACATACATCCTCAGTACTTTCTTCTGTGTCAGGACTGTTGATCTTTTTCAACTCGGCTATAGGTGTGGGGTTGTAAGTCGCTTTGGCAACATTTGTAACTAGATTTACAGAATTACTATCAGGCTGTGCTGCAGGCGATGCTATCGTTGCACCAGTGGCTTCCTTCTGTTGAAGAACCTTTTGTACTGCTGCCGACACTAGTTTCTGTAATATCGCTCCACTTTCGATTGCTTCATTTGAAGTACTCTGAGATTCTTTTTTAACGTGCCGAAAATGACAATAAGGTCTTTCACATAGACCATTATCATAAAAAGGGCAATTGTATCCTTTAAAATACCCTGTCGATGGAAGCATTCTACTAAATTTATTTTTCAATCCTGTAATAGTAAAGAGCGAACCAAAAACCAGCAGAAATCACTACTACAGATTATAAAACTTATTTCACAGATAACTTTAAATAAGTCAGATAGGACAGTAATATGCAAGGATCTTCTACCTAGGTACAAGTTCCTTGGTAATATGGTACGTCTAGTTCCAAAAATGTGCGCCAAGCGCTAGTGTCGTAATGTCATCTAGTGATGACCCACAGCGTACTATAAACGTCACGATAACTATCGATCGATATCGATATCGAAATATCGATAGCATAGTGATGCGCCATGAATAATTAATTCTTATAGGGTTAATTTTATTATTTGCAAGGTTCATTGTTTCTTTCGTTAAATTCAATGTCATATAAGGAATTCGAATGCAAAGACTGCGGCGCGTGCGGTGCGGCTAGGTCTGCGTTCACCTTAAATATGCATTGTAATGGACCATAGATAGAAACGATGTGGTGCACTTGTTTAATTTTTTACCCGACTGTGCCAAAGCAAGGAGGAGGGTTATGTTTTTACCGCGTATGTATTTATGTATGTCCGTTCGTTTGTTCCCTCGTAACTATTAAACCCGTGAACGGATTGTAATAAATGATACGTCGTTGGATTTGTCTTGATGGCGCGAGTGTTATAAGATAGATTAAAATAAAAACAAATCACCACAACGACGACCAGGCGCCATATTGTTAAAAAAAAAATTGACAACTACGTCAAGTGGGGGGGTATCATTAAATAGATCTTTCAAAATGATTTTGAGGTTTCTTTAACTATTTTTCATTTTTAGCAACCGTTTAGGATATATAACGTTTTAAAACGGAATTAAATACGAAAAAGCTGAAAATAACAAAATAAAATATTTAAAAAATAAAAAAACCGACTGCTTAACTAAAATGGAAGAAACAAGCACATTTTTTGACAAACAGACGGGACCCATCCCATTTTTTTAAACTAAAATTATATTAGGTTCAATTGGGTCCCACCTGCTTGTCACTTTTTATAATAAAAATGTGCTTGTTTCTTCCATTTCTGTTGAGCAGTCGGGTTTTTTAAATAAGTTTGTTTACTAATTCATAATTTCTTTTACAATTCATTATTTTATATTGCGTGTTTTTGGTGAAGCTAATGGCAGACTCAAAACGTATCCTTCTCGATAATTCCGGTCACTGACTTACATTTCCTATCTCAATAATTCCGGTAGTTATAGGTAACGCAGTCAGTAGTTCTCGTTCAATTTGCTCCCGAATACACTTGCGTACACGAAAGTTGTACCCTTTGTTTTTGTAACGAGTTGTTGTTTTAAATTTATTTTTTGTTACCTTGATTACAATTCCAGGACCAAATACCGTTTTACGCAGACTATTAAAACGTCAGAAAGTTAACAGTTAGACACTATAGTTAAGGAAGGTTGAAATTAAGAATAAAAGGGGTAGCAGTTTTATTAACTAATTGTGCCGACGAGAACATATTATTTTTAATGTTTTGATAAATACATTTTTTGCACTTTTAAATGTATTTATGTATTATATCTATTTTATTTATAATACCGAATTAACGAATGAATTCCTCTTCTTTCTTTAACATTCTTCTGAACAGATATGATTAAACATAAATTATGGCAATAATCATATAATAATGGCAAGCAGTAAAAGTGACCACTTTTTTCTTCCACTAAGTGCACGATGCGCGAACTTACCCCCATTACGCCAAAACCTTCCCAACTTACGTGACGAGGACTATATCTCGAGTTTTTCTGTGCTTAAGAAGGTACTGTAAGCCATTGGTCTCGGCTGCAGTCATTAGCACCCACTAATCCGCATTGGGCTTGCGTAGTCGGTTCTGTCCAGCCCATTCTCGTTAGGTATGGTGTTTATCCGTAGAGAAGGTGCTTCAGCAGTGGTGGTATTCATAGGTAAATTCTGCTAAACAGAACATAGATATACGAGGGAAGCAATCGCAGGAGATTTGCTGTTAATATTTGAAGAGTTCTATCACTTATCTCCGAAGATCTTCATTGGAAACTAAAGTTTTATATACTACAACCTTCCTTGTAAATTATGCTTTCAAATAATGAAAACGCGATCGAAATCGGATCAGTAGTTTTTGAAGAAATCGAGGATATTCAAACATACATATATGCTGGTTGAATACAGAACCTCCTTTTTTGAAGCCGGTTAAAAAATAACATTAAACAGTATTCACGCCCTTTTAAGTATACTTTTTTCATTTAATCGTAAGAAATAAATATTTCTCCAACCGTCGTTTTTCGTCCTTTTTGTCCAAAAATCGTCACATTTCAGGTAGTGAATCGTCCAAAAGCAAAGACCTTAAGTATAAGGCAAAGAGTAAAGTAATACACAGGTATAAGGTCTTTGACCAAAAGTCGACGCAGGTACTGGCAACACTGTAATTTTCCAACAAATTTTCCAAAACAAGATTTTACAAGATGGCGTATGAAAAGCGCGGGAAACCTGAACTTTGGCGGACGTGATTTTTTGGCTCTCTATAAATTATTTTTTTTGTATATTGGATTAGATTAAGTTTTTGTATATATTTCATTTAATTATTTAGTTTTAGTGTAGTCGTAGTGTTTTCTTAAAATTTGGTAAGTTTTTTTTAGTTTTTGTAGTTTTAATATGGATCCTCCGGATGACCCCGGAGGAACGGCACCACTAGAAATATACAGTGCAGTTGATACTGATTGTTCATTATCATTAACAACCAACAATAGCTCAAAACGCAAAAGGGTGTCTGCTCGGCCGACAATTTGCAAACATTGTAACAAAAAAAGGCGCAAGAATGGCGGGAAACGTCATAACGATTGTGATTGTGGCGAGATGGATAAAATGATTACTGTAGATGACACTAATAAGGCATCTGATCCTCCGCGTACTCCTTTGTTAAGGGCTGGCGTTGACGATCTGAGTGGGTCGTCGCAGCGTCTAGCTTCAGTTGCTCTGCTCGGCTCTTGTACAATTCCTCCGATGCGGCTCCGTTTTTGATACATGTTCAGAGGGAGCAAACTGACTCTAATGACAATACTTTTCTAAATCCAGTTACTTTTGGTCGATTCTTAAAAAGGAATCCTTTCAATAATATTATTAATGGTAGTCTAAAGAAAATAGGTCGAAACAGGCTGGTTATTGCTTTTTCTACTTATAATGATGCCAACTTGTTTATAACCAGCAAGTTGTTGGAAAGGGAGTGTTATAAAGCTTTTATCCCCTCATTTTCTGTGACTCGCATGGGTGTCGTCAGAGGCGTACCCGTAGAGTGGAATGATGATGAAATATTAGAAAACATCTCTGTGCCAATTGGTTGTGGCAAAATATTAAAGCTAAGGAGAATCAAAAGAAAAACTATTTATGATGATAAACCTTTATTAAAAAATACCGAAACAGTTATTTTAACTTTTGATGGCCAAATTCTTCCGAAGCGTGTATACATGTGTTATACAGCACTTTCTGTTGACCTGTACATTTACCCAACAATTCAATGTTACAATTGTTGTAGATATGGCCATGGCAAGATTCAATGCAGGTCCAAACCCCGCTGTTATAAGTGTGGTAAAGGTCACTCTGGGGAAGGGTGCACAGTCTCTGAGGATAATTTATCTTGTTGTCTTTGCAACGGTTTTCATGAGGCTACTAGCAAGAAATGTTTAGAATATGAACGTCAAAAAAACATTAAAGAATCCATGGCCAAATCATGTATTTCATATGCTGAAGCTTCAAAGCTTCACCCCACAATTTCTAAAATATCATATGCTGATGCCTTGCTTTCCTCTCCCACAACTTCAAGACATATCAATGCTTCTGTTCCCCCTGATTACTCACCATCTAAACAAAATAAAATATCATATAAAAAAACAGTTTTTATTAAACCTCGCTCCCCACCCCAGTTTTCTAAAGGTTATGATCAGCAATTCCATCAGGAACTTGCTAGGAATGTTCCTCAATCAAAAGATGGCTGTGCCCTCATAGCTAAGGATGATCTGTCTGCATTGACTGTAAATTAACTAATTTATTTATTTATTTATTATATACTTTATTGTACACCTTCTCTAACTAATCATTGCTTTGATAAAATCATTAACTCAAACACATCACCTTTCACCGTCCATCGCTGCCACTGTATTAAATGCAGTTACTCAGTCATCAACTAATAATAATCATGGACAACAGTCTTACAATGGAATTGCCGAAGTGCAGTTAATAAAAAGTCGGAAATTATACATATTGTAAAAAAATATAAACCTTTTGTTTTTGCTCTTCAAGAGACATGGCTTAAACCAGTGTCTTTGTTTAGGATCCCTGGGTATGTCTCAGAGAAGACCGCTCTGATGGGTATGGCGGTGTTCCTTTACTCATCAAACATCATCATTCATTTTCATTTTTCACAATCCCACCTCATAGAATAATGATTTTTCTGTTATTGCAGCAGCTGTAGATAATATTTGTTTTGTTTCTGTATATATTCCTCGTCCATCTGTTGTAATTTTTAATGAAATTGTAAATATTTTTTCAATTCTTCCTAAACCATTTATAGTTTTAGGTGATTTTAATTCCCAGCATGAAGTCTGGGGAAGTTCGTCAACAAATAACTATGGTAGCACCTTACTTGACATTCTAGATAATCTCAATCTTTGTTTATTAAATACTGGGTCTCCAACTCGACGTACTTCTCCACATGAAGGTGCTAGTGCACCTGATTTGTCAATATGCACTGACAAACTAGCCAAAGAGTATGTAATACACTATGAAACTAGCTTCGCGTTTGACCTGGAAAGTTATGCTTTCATCCTATGGCAGTGACCATTTTCCTATAGTTTTATCATTTCCCTTCAATCAAAAACCTTATTCTAAGAGCGCTCCACGGCTGAAGTACAAACTAGGGGATGTTGATTGGCGTACTTATAAGGAGCATTTAGATAACATAGTGTCCGTTCTACCTGAAATTAAATGTGGTAATGAACAGTTCTGTGTTGGTGTAGAATTTTATAGGTTTTGTGTTATTGGGGCTCCTTTGCAAAGCTGGCAACGTGAAGTAGTGGTTTAATTGAGTTGGGTTTTTAAAATGAGTTGATAGGAGTTATATAGGAGATGTTATTCTAATTGTAATAAACATAAAATTCAGAGGGGATGTTGTAATATTGGTTTTATAGAATTTTATGTCTATGGCAACGAATTAGGAAATTCGTTGGTCTATGGATTACTGGCAGGTTTTAAAACCTAATGTTGTGAGGAAGGTTTTTTTGAATATGACAAGATAAATGAAAAGAAAAGTCAAGTGAGAAAATATTTTAGTCAGTATTTATATGTATCATCTATGATTTTAGTTGTAGACCTTGTCCAGAAGAAGCGAATTTGTCGCGAAACGTTTCGCGCGAATTCATACGCGCGCTAGTGAGATACTAGGCACCAATACATCGCGTCCACAAGCATCGCGCGAATTCAAAATACGCGCGTAAATCGCGTGCACAACGCCAGACCCTCGACTCGCGCGTATTGCGCGCGAATCGAGATACTAGGGACAGTGTTGCCGTTTTAGCGACTTTGTCGCTAAATCTAGCGGTTTTTGGATGTGCTTAGCGACTTTTTTTCGATCTAGCGACTAAAATAAATTTAGCGATTTTTAGCGACTTTTTGTATGTAAAGCTTTCCTTACAAAAATCACTAAAACAATTAAAAAACCAAGTACTTCTACAGTGGAACAATCAACTTCTGCTGCTTCAGCGCCATTAGTAGTCTTGGGTAGTTCGTGAACGATGAATGAATAGGAACCGTATCTTCGTACTGTACTAGAAGAAACGTTTCCGAACGTTGACTTATAATCGATCAAATAGCTCTTTTCGAACTCGTACAGATGTACATTCTAAATCGCGCGATCTTAATGTGCGAACGAGAAATGAAATACATTCACTGATTGTTTGACAGAAACGTTATACGAATTCATTCGATGTCTGTGAATGAATGAGAACGGGAGAGAATAGCCGATGAATGGCGATGCTACCCGAAGCCTACCGACTGAATTCGCAAGAATGAGATAAGATGCGTGTTATTTCAATTGCATAACGTCTAATTTAGCTTATCACCCGAACACGCAGACATTTCTAGTGACCGCTGACTGCTGAAAGCGATGACCGAATAGTGCTATTAGAACTAATAAAATTTAATAGTTTACTGTCCGAAATGATCTAGTACGGAGCAATCTCAAAAATGACCGAGCATCCACAAGACTAGCCATTAGAAGTTGTCGAAGTCGAAAATGACGCAATAGATAACGAAATTTTTGCTTGCTGAAACCTATAGGGATTTCATTATTATGATTAAATGCTTGATTACAGAAATTTGCTTTTATTTACACCATATTTTGTTACCATGGCATATTTTAAATATTTAGCGACTTCTAGCGGATTTTTTAATATTTGTTTTTTTCTAAATCTAGCGACTTGCATCGACGTCTGGGGACTTTTTTTATTCCTAAACGGCAATACTGACTAGGGACCCCTTGTTGCGTCCAGTTAAACTCTCTGACTTATTTAAAGTTATCTGTGAGTTAAACGCGCGAACTCCGGCCGAGTGGACGTATCGGGAAAAATAGATTCTATTTTCCCTCCGTTTTTGTCTCTTCCAGCGACGGTAAGCTAACCACAACGCGACCGCTTCGTTCAACTCCATGCTTCCTACCTGACTGATCACCAGTGATCGGAGTAGGCAGATTGAAATGGGGTCATTGATCCGAAACGTATATATTAATATGGACATTCCTCCGGAATTGGTGGATTATTAAAAAAAAAAACCGGAACTTATGTAGGAATTTTATTCTGCCAGAGTGGAAGGAGTCATTTGAAGTTTGCCATCCTCAAAAAAAAGGTAGGAATTGTAATAAAATGAGCAATATTATTCTTTATTATTCTTCATATTTTTTTTAACGGCACACAGTCACGATTTGACAAAACCCAACGACCAATCAGAACAAAGGATCATGGGTGGTACAATAACCGGTTATCAGAACAATGCGTACGCCCGCCGCACGGTGGGCTGAAAATCGGCTTTCATAGACTTAGGCATTTTATTTTGCAAGTGCGAGTTTTTTTGCCGGATATCACTTCTATTAGTTATAACAATATACAAAAATGACACCAGAATTGATTCTGCACAGAAACGAAGGAATTATAATTTTTTTACGAAAATTTTGTATGGAGCTAGTATGAAAAATCGAAATATCTCTAAAACGGCAGCGATAACCGTAATATCCTTATAGGGGGTTATAGTACTAATTATTTATGATTTTTTGACATACGTTACATAATGGTTGTAGATGCCTTTTTTTTTTAAATCGTCAAAATATTTTTATTTATTTTTACATATTTAAACGTTCCTTTTAGTGTTTAAGTTGAAGAATTCAGAGCTTTAACAACTCTTATCATAAAATAGCATCACCCCTATAGACCTGAAGGACTAGACAGAGGTGTGTAGTGTCTTGTTGATCTTGTAAGATTTCCAACAATACCAAATAGTTGAATATCAGTGTCAAAGTGCCCATGCTGTCGCTTCTTTTTGAAAGATAGGGGAATGAAATTGTTAATTGATCATACCCTAAAAGTATGATTACAACATAACCGGACACATAATAATAATAATATCCTTATAGGGGATTATAGTACTAACATTATTTATTTTAACATATGAAACTGTTCAAAACGATCCATGAACTGTGTCAAAGTTAAGAACATCGTTAGGAAGCATGCTTTTTCCCCAAATATTAAGAATATGTGAAAAAAAAAAAGACTGTATATAAACTTTTTATTGATAGGTAATTTAAATAAAACAGAAGTAACAAAAATAATATCTAATAAATTCAATTATACAAAATACATATTTGAAACTATAATTTATGAAATTATTAACTAAACATATTGGTACAATAAACTAACATAAATAACAAAAGAACATAAAGAAAAATAATTAAATTTTACAAATTTTCTTTACAACTTTCGTTGTCGGACTCCAATTCCGAGTCAGAATCCAGATCGGATATACCTACAAACTCGAACTCAGTTTCCGGAAACTGTATTAGGTCGAGAGTTTCAGCAAAAAAGGTTGTCTTCCTTTTGGCATCTAACTTCGGCCTTTGTGCACTTAGAAAAGGATCCGAAGAAACAACAAGCATATTTAGGATATCTTGATTAGAATCTTGCCTGCTTCTTTTCCGCGAATGATGTTCCCGGAACCTCCTAAAATCTTTGTTTCGAGACTCTGAGGCTTCTTCCGAGAGAGTCCCAATCGGGACAATATCATTTTTTTCGATTATGTCAGCTCCGTGTATTAATAGTTTATGTACGGTTGATGACATG
The DNA here is from genome assembly GCA_943138885.2 of Tholera decimalis. Lineage (NCBI taxonomy): Eukaryota > Metazoa > Arthropoda > Insecta > Lepidoptera > Noctuidae > Tholera > Tholera decimalis. The sequence goes on from OW964569.2 coordinate 25,658,453, forward strand.
TAGTACCAGTCGTATAATTCCACGTACTTTTCTGCTGTTTTGCGAGCAAAATCTTTAAATTTGATGACATCGATCTTCTCACCAGATGTTATTGCTTGCAAAATAACAGCAAATCTTTTTATCAGGTTTTGATCCAACCCAGTAATAGCTGCAGTTTTATTGGGAAACTCGAAAAACTTCCTTGCGGTATTCCCGTCATTGGTAGTTCCCGAGCCTTGTTTTACTATATCAATTAACAGATTGAGCTCCTCTTTAAATTTATTTTGAATGTTTTTTTTTCTGTTTTGTAACATATCTTTATGCTCATTACTTCTTGCTGCCCACTGTTTGAAGTCAAGTCTGTACGCAATGTGTAACAGACATTCCATGCAATTTATACGGGCATGTAGGGATGATAGGCCAAATTCATATATGTCAGAACACACAGTTTTTGATGTTACAGCATCTAAGTGGTTCATTTCTGTTGGTTTTGCTAAGCACAGGTAGCATGATGCATTTGATCTAGCTTCAGAAAGGTACGTGCAGACTTTTGCGTCGATCATTGTCATCATTAGTTTATGAGTCACCCTGTTACTATTAATGCACTCTGTGGGGTTAAGGGCCTCAATTTCCTCATCCATTTTTCTTTTGTTATCAATGACAACTGCATGGCTTTCTTTTACAAAAGTGAACTGAACCGGACGACAATAAAAAGTTGAGCATGGTTTCGGGTTTGTCCATATAGTATTATCTCCATCTGTCAGTTTCAGTGGCACCAAGGAGGTCATGAAAATGCTTGAATCATCATGCTCGCCGTCCATTTTCTGCTTGTATCGGCTTTGATTGGAAGCACCATCAAATCCCCACTTCGATATCAGCTTTAACTGCTTATTTTCCACATTATCAGAAAGACTTTGAAGAATCCGCTTCACCGTGATGTCAAGTAAAGCTTGAAGTGTAATTCTAGCTGATGAATCCGTAACTGATACTGATTGATTAGGAGGGTAGCATGCAAGCTTAGTTTGTTGCAGTTTATAGTAGGATGGGTAAATATCCTTAGCACCTTCCCGAATGGCAGTCTCTCGCAACGTAATATATTGCCACTTTGAAAGCTTAAGTGAAAGAAGCAATCCAAGTGCTTTCTCTGGTGTAAATATTACTGTTTTCTTAATGCTTTCCTTGATTTTAACGGCAGCTTCTGGATTTTTGATCATATAATTGATTACAGATGCGATATCTTCATAACCTTCTTCTTTTAAACGTGCTGCAGCTGCATATGCCAATTCACAGGAATCCTCGCCTATGTGCTCACTAGATCTTCTCTTTTTCTGTTTGCTTCCCAGATCTTTGAATGGTTTTCGGGACCTTTTTGTCATTGTTCCAACAGTCGATGATGTCGAAGGTTCTGGAGAGACTGAGCGTGCTCTTGGTATCTCATCAACAGTTGGTTCTTGATTTATTAAAGTTTGCACGCAACTCGGCCAATCAATATTTGCTTGCAACCACTCTCCGTACGTATTTCTAAACTTATCAAAGAATCGTTTAGATTTCTGCCACCTGTTTAAAGCAGCTCGCGTGAATCTCCGGCAAAATTCTTTGAGAGTTACTTGATCTTCGGCAGAAAGGCAATCGCCTATGCGGGACACAATTGCACTAAACAATACTTCATGATTAAATGAAGGACACTCACTTTTTAGAAGAACAAACAAATCTAAGTTGGTGATTAAACTTTCCATTCTAAGATTTTGTAGTCGCAAAGCAAATAGTTTTAGTGTTAGCAGTTACACGGTTGTGAACAATCTAAATTATGGAACCAAATTATAGCCCTTTTATTGTATAAAGTCAATAATTAGTTAACTACCCTCATTAAAGTTATAAAAGATATGATAATAAAAATTTATAATCGTCAAAAACATTTCGTAGAACTCATAGTAGAACTAATCAACATTAGCAAATCACATTAGCTCACTAATTATAAAAAGGTGAATGCAGTTCTTAGTTGGTATTGTTGCGAGATATTTCAAATCATTTAATCACTTAATAGGCTCATTAGAATCAGAAGACTACAACCATCATTCTAATTACTTAATTACTTGTCATCAGACTCATTAGATGACTACACAATATGTTATTTTGTATTTTGAACGTATGCAAGGTTTTAAAATTCCTTTTGTGTCGATATTATTATGTGTCCGGTTATGTTGTAATCATACTTTTAGGGTATGATCAATTAACAATTTCATTCCCCTATCTTTCTAAAAGAAGCGACAGCATGGGCACTTTGACACTGATATTCAACTATTTGGTATTGTTGGAAATCTTACAAGATCAACAAGATACTACACACCTCTGTCTAGTCCTTCAGGTCTATAGGGGTGATGCTATTTTATGTTAAGAGTTGTTAAAGCTCTGAATTCTTCAACTTAAACACTAAAAGGAACGTTTAATATGTAAAAATAAATAAAAATATTTTGACGATTTAAAAAAAAAAAAAGGCATCTACAACCATTATGTAACGTATGTCAAAAAATCATAAATAATTAGTACTAAAACCTCCTATAAGGATATTACGGTTATCGCTGCCGTTTCAGAGATATTTCGATTTTTCATACTAGCTCCATACAAAATTTTCGTAAAAAAATTATAATTCCTTCGTTTTTGTGCAGAATCAATTCTGGTGTCATTTTTGTATATTGTTATAACAAATAGAAGTGATATCCGGCACAAAAACTGGCACTTGCAAAATAAAATGCCTAAGTCTATGAAAGCCGTTTTTCAGCCCACCGTGCGCCGACGACATGCCAGGTAGCTCACTCGTTTACTTCGGTTCGTAGAGTGCGCATCTTTGTTTGTTACTGTGTTGTGAAAACGTTACTTGACCCTGTACATACTGACTTCTGGAATCTGCTCTAAACCACGATTTGGCTCGAATATACGGACTCAGATTTTTCACTATTGAATTGGATCTACATATTTAAACCAAGCTTTGGTAAGTAATATTTTACTAGTTACAAGGAGTATAAAGCATGTTTGGATGTACTATAAGATTATTTTTAGTATTGTGTTTGTTCGCTTAACCTGCTGAACATACCATGAGTCTTAATATTGTTAAATCTTTAATAGAGTATGAACCAGTGAGCTTAGTGCGAAACAAAATTATGATATTCTAGTAATGTAGTCGCAATTCAGCTAACTCCACTATTAACCGACATTTTACTGGAATCCGTATATAATTTGAATGCCCTGTGTACTGTGTCCTCTTGCAATGTATTGGTAAAATAAATTACTATAGGCCTTATCTACTTCTCTACAAAATATTCTACGTAACAAGCCCTTTCATTTGATACCCATATTGATGGGATTGAAAAAAAACTAAGTTGTCCGCCATCTTGTAGCGGCAGCCATTTTGGATTGACAATAATATTGAATATACATAATTGTATTGTCACCAGAAACAAAGGCGAATACCAAATTTTAGATCAATCGGTTGACAGGAAGAGGGTGAAATTTCAATGACTAAATTTGATCCACGAAAAATAAAACAATCGGAGTAAGCTAAATAAACTAAATAAAATGTATTTTTTTCATGTCTTTGTTTTAGGTGATATATACGAGGTTCCATCTCTACAACAGAGTTCAGATATGGCAAACGTCAAGGCTGAAACTGTAGAAAAATGGATATCCGGTCATCCCGAACTACTTTACGATCACGCTAGTGGTACAATATACTGTTCAAAATGTGAAAGCCATTTGAAAACCATAAATAAAGGAAACGTTAAAAGACATATCGAAGGAGCAGTACACCAGGGAAAGTTTGAGCGGCCCGAAGAGGAATTTTATTTCGATCTTATAAAATTTCTCATTTTGTGCAATATTCCGTGGTCTCAGATGAAAAATACTACTTTTCAAGATTTCTTTAAAAAATAATGTGTAGTACCTGTTGTTGTACGTGTACTAATCGTACTCTGCCAGATGAATCACAGTTACGGAAAGTTTACTTGGACAAGTTTTTTAAGAATAAAATCAATTCGATTCGGCAAAATTATAAAAATGAGAAACTATGGATATCATTAGATGAAACGACAGACTTTTTAGGTCGCTATATAGTCCATTTTTTAATAAAACCATTACATCCTAACAATTTGACTAGACCTTATTTGGTAGCATGTAAAATGCTAACTGTAGTTAATGGACAAACAATCACGCAATTTGTGTTAGAATGTTTGGAAAACTTTTGGGAAGATTCTTTTGAATCGAAGGTAGGTAACATTCTTGTCCTCTGCACTGATAGCGTTGCATATATGCTGTCTGCAGGACGAAATTTAAAACAATACTTACCTGAAATGAAGCACGTAACATGTTTGGCGCACTCTCTTCATCGCGTATCTGAGCAAATTAGGTTAGAATATCACGATGTTAACATTTTAATAGCAAATGTTAAAAATGTATTTTTGAAAGCCCCAAGTAGAATCAAAATTTTAAAAGAAAAATATCCAGATTTGCCGCTACCTCCCCAACCAGTTGTTACAAGATGGGGCACTTGGTTAGAGACAGCATTTTATTACGCTCAAAACTTTGAAAAAATAAAAGAAGTATTATCTTGTTTAAGCAGCTCTGATGCGGTATCTATTCGAGAGGCAAAAAATATTATAGAAAAAGAAAATTTAAAAGAAGATTTAAATTACATTAAAGACAATTATTTTATAATTCATTTGTCTTTAAAAGAATTGCAAAAGCATAATTTATCGTTGACAGATTCACTTTTAGCATTTGACAACGTCAGAGATGCTATAAATCAGTGCAATTCAGAAAATATAAAAAATAAAATAGAATGTGTTATGGAACGAAACCCAGATTTAGACACACTTTCCGGTTAAGTAGACTCACAGCCTTAGTGTGCTGATCTACAAGTGGCCCTACCTAAAAAAAAAAAAAAAAAAAAAAAAAAAAAAACACTTAGAGAATATAGTGAGGCCATTGAAAAAAATGAAGCACATAATTTAATACCTTTTTTAAAATTTGCTCCTTTGACATCGTCAGATGTAGAACGGTCTTTTTCTATTTATAAATGGATTTTAGATGTTAAAATAAATAGGTTGAAAATTGAAAATATAGAGAAACTCATAGTTATATATTTTAATTGTAAAGATCAGGATTACCAGGATGCTGACATTGTAATCGATGAAGATTAAAAATGTGAATAAATGTAAAATGTACATATTTAACGATAAACAATGTTGATTTTTATCTTTTTTCTTTATTCTACCCCTTTTTTTTTTGGTCCTAAAATCTGACTAAAATCAACCTGTTCCTTCGTATGCCCTTTACGTTTCAGAGTCGTGGTGCATCCTTAGAACAGTCTCACGACCCCAGCAGGCATTGGCCCTCTATGGGGCCCCGTCATTTATTCTACCCTTAATGCAAATTACCATGACCACTATGAAAATATTTAAATTTAAGTGCAACAATTTATGTCTATCTATAAAAGTTCTAGCCATAAAAGGCTAAAAATAAAAAAATTAAAGCTTCGATCGGAATTAGATTGTTTTTATTATTCAACAGATAAATAATGAATTAATTTAGTTTTTATACCTTCCTTTAAATTTTGAATTGAGTAGGAATAATATCACTACCAACATTAACAATGTTTAATTGAATCCGGAAATACCGGAATTACTTTCCGGGAAAATGGCTTATCCATGTTATTCTTTCTGTGTGCATTTATGATACAAGTACCAAAAATCAATCTACCTACTCCGATCACTGCTGATCACTGAATGGCGCGGCGCGTTGGTACGCTCTTTCTGGACGCAACGATCGCGCGTGATTCGCACGAGAGAATCGCGACGAATTTGCCCTTTCTGGACAAGCCTGTAGTAGTACAGTTGCATCAGTTAAGCCTGCGCCGAGTAAAATAACTCAAAACGGTCTTCACAACTAAAGGAATATAACCTATAATAGTACTTTAATTACCATACAAAAATATGTAATGAACACTAGAATAAATGTGTTAGCAAACATAGTTGGCAAAATTTAAAAATATTTTATAGTTTATTAAACAAAAATACATAAAGTTGGACAAAAATCCTTACAAAACATGCTCGTGCGTCGCTTAATTTTGATAGTAAACTGTTGAATTTTTTCATAAACTTCAATTCATATTATTCTCTAATTATCATACTATCATTTACAGCTTTAACATTTCAAAAATGTCGCTTGGTTGTTTTAATTTTAATTTTTTCTTCTAATTTGCGCGCTATTTTGAACCATACGCAACGTACACCGGTCGAAAATTCAGTCGTCCACGGGAGCTCAGAGAGGGGTCACGTCTCATCGTGGAGCGTTTCGCCGGTAACGATAATTCGCGATCTATTGTGTACACGTATGTATTGCAGCAATCCGTTGAATAACATAAGTCATATTTTTTGTTTTTTGAGTACGATTTATTATGCATACCCAACAATTACTTTTTATTGTTCAATATATATTTCTTTAACATTTTTTTTTTTAATATTTGTTTTATTATGGGAAAATGTAAAAAAAAATATTATTAGAAGTTGGCGCAAATTTTCGAAAAAAAAGCCATTCTCATAAAAAGTACGTATTTCTATTTTGTGATGGTATTATTGCTTTTTAACCGACTTCGAAAAAAAAGGAGAAGGTTCTCAGTTCGTCTTAAACTTTTTTTTATGTATGTAACCTCAAACTCGAAGACAGCTGGACCAATTTGGAATTTTTTTTCGTTTGAAAGGGTATACTTTCTAGTTGGTTCCATTGTTATGAAATCAGGATCTGATGATGGGATCCTGGAGAAAGCGAGGGAACTCTTTAAATATTATAGGCACACCTATAGCGTTTTGGGTATTTCTAATAGTACCTTGTGCAGTTGCTCCCGAAAAGCACCATTTGAGGAAGTGAAAGTGATGATGAAGACTTTTTTCAAACATTCGATATGGGTATCGTGTAATGGGTTTTTGGGGGTGGTGATTGCAAATCTGGAATTTATTTTTAAATTCAAGATGGCGTATGCAACTTTTTCTCACAAATTCGATATGGGTACCGTGTAATGGGTTTTTGGGGGTGGTGATTGCAAATCTGACATTCATTTTAAAATCCAAGATGGTGGATGCAACTTTTTCTCAAACATTCGATATGGGTATCGTGTAATGGGTTTTTGGGGGTGGTGATTGCAAATCTGGCATTCATTTTAAAATCCAAGATGGCGGATGCAACTTTTTCTCAAACATTCGATATAGGTATCGTGTAATGGGTTTTTGGGGGTGGTGATTGCAAATCTGGCATTCATTTTAAAATCCAAGATGGCGGATGCAACTTTTTCTCAAACATTCGATATGGGTATCGTGTAATGGGTTTTTGGGGGTGGTGATTGCAAATCTGGCATTCATTTTAAAATCCAAGATGGCGGATGCAACTTTTTCTCAAACATTTGATATGGGTACCGTGTAATGGGTTTTTGGGGGTGGTGATTGCAAATCTGACATTCATTTTAAAATCCAAGATGGCGGATGCAACTTTTTCTCAAACATTCGATATGGGTATCGTGTAATGGGTTTTTGGGGGTGGTGATTGCAAATCTGGCATTCATTTTAAAATCCAAGATGGCGGATGCAACTTTTTCTCAAATATTCGATATAAGTATCGTGTAATGGGTTTTTGGGGGTGGTGATTGCAAATCTGGCATTCATTTTAAAATCCAAGATGGCGGATGCAACTTTTTCTCAAACATTCGATATGGGTATCGTGTAATGGGTTTTTGGGGGTGGTGATTGCAAATCTGGCATTCATTTTAAAATCCAAGATGGTGGATGCAACTTTTTCTCAAACATTCGATATGGGTATCGTGTAATGGGTTTTTGGGGGTGGTGATTGCAAATCTGGCATTCATTTTAAAATCCAAGATGGCGGATGCAACTTTTTCTCAAACATTTGATATGGGTACCGTGTAATGGGTTTTTGGGGGTGGTGATTGCAAATCTGGCATTCATTTTAAAATCCAAGATGGCGGATGCAACTTTTTCTCACACATTCGATATGGGTATCGTGTAATGGGTTTTTGGGGGTGGTGATTGCAAATCTGGCTTTCATTTAAAAATCCAATTTAAAACACATTGTTTAAACCCTTAGATGTGACAAAGGAGAGGTATAATAACACAATTTTACTATATCATCAGAATATAAATCGTTTCTCCGGCAAAATATTAGATGAGGAAATGTTAATAGATAAATATGATATAGATATCTTATGTTTTTGTGAAACCTGGCTAAAACCAGATAGAATGTTGTTTAAAATTAATATTTTTCTGTTACTAGTGCATACAACAGGTCCTCAGTAGGAGGTGGTACTTTAATATTACGTAGATATAAGGAACAAATCTCTTAGATATAAGGAACAAAAATATATCACCGCTTGCTCTGTTGATTGCTTGTGTGAGGTAGCATGTACAGAAGTTGAAGGCCAAACTTTCTTAAGTGTTTATAGACCACCAGCATCAAACTTGTCATCATTCTTAATGATAATGGGAGAAATTTTAAGTACCTAAGCTTATAAGAGATAATAAATTAGTTTTCGTTTGTGGTCACCTAAATATTGATTTGTTAGTAAATTCACCTGAACACTGCAAGCTTACTTCATTGTTTGGTTCATTTAACTTAAAATGCACATACAAGGAAGCAACAAGAATAACAGCAACATCAGCTCAATGCATAGATAATATTTATACTAATTGTGCCATAAAATACTCGTCTCAAATTAGTGGAGTTAGGTCTGACCATACAGGTTAACTAGTATCCTTTGAGTTGGTTAAAAAGCGGCAATTAAATAAGACTATTAAATTTAGGCCGCTAACTAAAAAGAAATTAATGTTTTTAATGATAACATGTTAAGTAATCTTTCAATGGCCAATTTTGACTCCCATGACCCCAATGAAAATTACAGGATATTATTTTCTTCACTATGCCACGAATTTAGTAAGACATGTCCAGTTAAAAAATTTCAAATGAGTAATAAATCTAAATTTAATGAATGGGCCACTGCTGGAATAAAAATAAGCTGAGACAATGTATACAACTTATACCATGAAAAATCATTGACTTCCGATGAAGCCTTCCATAATTATGTAAGAAACTACTCAAATATATTTAAAAGAGTATGCGCCCTAAGCTAAATCTAAATCAGAAAGTAATAAAATTAGCATTTCTAACAATAAAATAAAAACTGTGTTGAAGGTGATAAACAAAGAAACTGGAAACACAAACCAAAATAGGGTTAGAATGATTTGACTTTGAACATCGATGATCAGGTCATCTCAGATAAGTCAAAAGTGGCTGAGAAGTTGGAAAATTACTTTACCAATATTCCAGTAGAGGTTACTAAATCTCTAAATTCTTCGCCATTATTAGCAGAATCTTTTTTAAAGGAAAACTTCAATAAGGATATACCAACATTTTCATTTAAGCCCATTTCTATTGATGTAATTAAAAAGCATTCCAAAGTCTTAACATAACAAACACTGATGACTTATGGAGTGCATCTGTTAGGATTCTTGGTAATATTATTGACTCAATTGCTGCTATCCTAACAGGCACATTTAATTAATGTATAGACAGCGGTAATTTTCCCGATTTAATGAAACATAGTAAAGTAGTACTAATTTTTAAGTCGCGTTGTAAGAGTGATCCCTCTAACTATAGACCGATATATGTGCTTCCAGCATTAAGCAAAATATACGAAAAAATCATGCTGGACCAGATGCTATCATATTTTAACTCAAATGGAATTCTGCATAGTCGGCAGTTTGGTTTCACGAAAGGTAGGTCAACAACAGACGCAGGAGTAGCGCTCATCCGTCACATTCTGGAATCTTGGGAGAAATCTCAGGATGCAATTGGCATATTTTGTGACCTCTCCAAAGCTTTTGATTGCGTTGACCACAAAACACTGATCTGTAAATTACACCATTACGGAGTTCGTGGATTCGTGTTCTGCTGACCTTGTTCTTTCATATTTATCAAACAGGCAACAAAAAGTTATTGTTAATGGAGCGACATCTGCAGGATCCCTAGCCAAGATGAGTGCTCCGCAAGGTTCAATTCTTGTTTCCTTTTTATAGTGTATATCAATGACATACATGATGACCAACTTATCGGATATTTTTTATTTGTAACTCCATTGTGCTGTATTAATTGGTCTATACGACAGTATAGACCAAAGTTTTAAATATAATTAAGCATATCTTAGAACTGGAAACATATCTTACAACTATATAATAATATAGGTTAACCATCAGAATTGAAGAAAAGCTGAAAAAAAAGAGCTGTCACTTCTTTTGGACTGTAAAACCAGGTGGAATAGTCTTTTAACAATGCTGGAGCGATTTTATCTTTTAAAAACCTTCATTCAAAAAGCTCTTATAGATCTCAATCATCCAATTCGTTTGGAAGAAGTTGATTTTGAATTGGTAAATAAAATTGTTGATGTGCTGACCCCAATTAAATTGACAGTAGAAGCAATCTGTCGGCGAGATGCTAATTTATGCACAGCTGATTCCGCTTTGAAATTTCTTATAAAACATCCTTAGTGGAAAAAATCCAAAATCCATGAAAAGATGATGAAAATCAGTTATTATCGGATTTGGAATGGCATGACTTATTTCCAGTTTCTATACAGGCTTTAGTTTGGAAGCAAATAAAGTGTATTGTTAAAAAACTTAAAAGTCGAGATGACACGGAAGAAGAAGAAGGAAGATCAGGATCACAAACAGATGATGAGTTAAGGCCACAAACCTCCCAATCCCAACCCCAATTGACACTAAAGGAAAAGTTATAGCTGGAAATTGATAAGAGTATGAAATCCCCAGATCGTGAAGTACAAATACAAAATTAATCGGGGTTGGCAAAATATAGTATTAGACGTGAAATAAGCCTGTTTGAAAATGGAGGAATTAGTGGATATCACTTAGAAACAGCATATAAGTATCTATTGTCTATTCCTCCAACCAGTGTAAAACCTAAACGAGCGTTTTCAGCTGCTGCTTATGTTGGTAATAAACGAAGCAGGCTTGGAAGTCAAACCTTGGATGCATTGATATTTCTACGATTGTATTTTCAAAATTCGAAATAAGTTTTATTGTCTTTTTATTTCTTACAAAGTATAGTATCTTTTTGTCATTTTTTCTTTTCTTACTATACTGTGGTATGTGAAGTGTACCAAAATTAAAAATATATATATTTTAAGAAATTACTCGTTTTTTAGAGTTCAGTTGCCGAATGGCAAAAAACGGAACCCTTATAGTTTCGTCATGTCTGTCCGTCTGTCTGTCTGTCTGTCTGTCCGTCCGTCCGTATGTCACAGCTATTTTATTCCAAAACTATTAAGACTATACATGTGAAACTTGGTAAGTAGATGTATTCTATGAAACGCTTTCCGATATTGAGAAAAAAATTAAAAATCATTTAAAATAAAGGAACATACTACTACCCCATACATGGAACTAAAACTGATAATATATATATTTTTTTCTTGAAACCTATGCGTGTGTGGTATTTATAGACAGGTCCTTAAAAATGACATAGGGGTTTCTGAAACCACTTTTTCATAAAGTCAATCGTTTAAAAGATATAAGCTTCCAAAGTGGTCAAATGTGTATCCCTCCCTCTAACTTCTATAATAGTGGAGTGAAAAATCTAAAAAAATATGTATCTGTAGATCGTAATGTAAACTTTCAACCAAAATTGGTTTGAATGATATCGAGTTAACCATTTTTGAGATACGGCATATTTTCTAAAACCGCAAATATAACTTTGTAATTCATACAAACACTATGAAAAACAAAGTTATCTAGCGTAGTTGTAAAAAATGTAAATAAGCTAGTTTTAAGAAATTTGTAAGGTTTTTTTCGTCAAATAAATATAAATATTATATTATATTATTATAGTTACACACGGAACCCTTCATGCGCGTGTCTGACTCGCACTTGGCCAATTTTTTACATTTGAGACCAATTAGAAACCACATAGTCTAATCCGGGGATAGCCCCAGGGTCCCAGGATTCAGCATCAAGAATCACGTAATCCCGGGATTGAAAAACATGCTCGGGATTGTATTCTCTAGTTGCAACTAAGAAAGGATTTCTATCGAAATTCTATTTTAGTTGCCAAATGTGTCGAAAAAAAATAGAATTATAAATTGCAAAGAATCAGATAGATAGCCCTACAGACCTCAATCTGAACGATAATTCTGTAAGCAGTTTTATGTCGATAGGAGCCGGGTTTTCTGGTTTAGAACAAGTTTCAGCTTCCTTTGACATTCCCTCTATGTCCGACAAATTATACGCCAAGTGCCATAACAAGGTCTGTCTACTACGGGAATTAGCCAAAGAAAAATTGGCTAAGTGCGAGTCAGACTTGCCCATGAAGGGTTCCGTAGTAACTATAATAATATAATATGTATAACTACTACAACTACTAGTCTGTCTGTCTGTCCATCCGTCCGTCCGTATGTTACAGCCATTTTATTCCGAAACTATCAGGACTAGGTATACATATAAAACTTGGTAGATTGATGTATTCTGTGAACCGCTTTCCGATTTTAAGAAAAAATTAAAATATATTTAAATTAAATTAAAAAATATTTTCAGTTTTATTTCCATGTATGGGGAGCCCCCCCATACATGGAACTAAAACTGAAAATATTTTTTTTTCATGAAACCTATGCATGTGTGGTATCTATATACAGGTCTTTAAAATGAGATTGAGGTTTCTAAAACCACTTTTTCATAAAATTAATCGTTTAAAAGATATACGTTTCCAAAGTGGTAAAATGTGTGCCCCCCTCTAATTTCTATAATAATGGAGTGAAAAATATGAATATATATATATATACAACGTGTAACGGAAACCCCATATCTAACCAAAAGGGCTGAAGACAACATTTGGTATGGAGTCTCTATGCACAGTTTCAGCACAAAATAACTGACTTAAAGAATTGATACCAAATTATTGGTTTCACATATTTTTTGAATACCAATCATAACAAACGTGTCACAGCACTACGAGGGTCAATAACTTTCCACGTCACTTGCCAATAACACGATAATTCTTTTCGTTCTTCTTAATTTGAAAAATTCGGTCTCTGGTATCAGTGTACTGGAATTTGTAATAAGTTCTACACATGTAGACTTAGGATTACAAAACCCTTGCCATATCGTTTGTTATCATCCAAAGAAGCCATGCACTTGGTATGTATATACCCTTTAAATTACACGTTGTATATATATATATATATATATATATATATATATATATATATATATATAGATCTTAATGTAAACTTTCAATCAAAATTGGTTTTAAAGAGATTGAGTCAGCAGTTTTTGAGATACAGCATATTTTCTAAAACCGCAAATATAACTTTGTAATTCATACAAATACTATGAAAAACAAAGTTATTTGGCGTAGTTGCAAAAAATGTAAATAAGCTAGTTTTAAGAAATTTGTAAGTTTTAGTTTTTTGTCAAGTAAATATACATATTATATTATATTATTATAGTTACTACGGAACCCTTCATGGGCGAGTCTGACTCGCACTTGGCCAATTTTTGTAAAATGTTATAATAAGCAATATAACATTAGATTTATAGATTTCTTTTATTATTTTTTTCTTTTAAATTAAGTTACACTTGTTACATATATTGTTATGAAATAAATTACGCTTATATTTTCTGCGAAGTAAGTTCGCTAGACAGCATTAATGAAAAAATGTTTTTTTTGGTATGGCCCCACGTATATATAATAAAGTACCGAATGTTATTAAAAATATGACAGTACATCAGAATTTAAACGAGCACTAAATGAAATTTTAATAAACAAAACTTATTTTAGTCTGGTTTTATTATGACATTACATAATTATATTTTTTTTTTATTTCATACTGGTTTTATTATTCAAATAAGTACTGCATACCCATCTACCCTAACTTGCTACTTACCCAGTTTCGAAGCGTCAATAGCCTAATGGATAAGGTGTCGGACTTGTGATCGAGAGGTCGCAGGTCCGAACCCCACCCATTACACTATTGACGTGAACCCACTCCAGACACAAGCATATTTAGCTTAGTTGGAGGGGTTAACAAGATTGCTAGTAATGTGAAATGTACCCACATTGCTAGTATTCTTTAAAAAAAAATCTGAGGAGTTTAATATATAAAATCAAAGTTTTATTGCAATAGGATGAATAGTGAGGGAACGGATAATGTATTACTACAGTAAAAACAAACGTTAATTTTTATATAATAGGTATAATTTATTAAATTTATTTTTGTGATTTATTTACGTACCTACTTGCTTCATTTAGATCCATCCAGCCGTTTGAGCGTGAAGAAGTAACAAACATGCAAACAGACACATTCATTCACAAACTTTCGCCTTTATAATATTAGTGTGATAAATAAAACCATCTAAATAATTAATATTCGTTTTTCAAGTTTATTCAACATAACGACAAAAAATTAAAAAATGCAAAGTTAGCAAACTTCGTCGTGCAACGGCAAGCGGGCCTCGAGCGAACTTGTCATTGTGTGTGTGACAACGCACACGACTAGCCCGCTGCAGTAAATACCTATTTACCGCGCGTCTCGTAGGCTCGACACCCTCTTAAGTAAAGTTGAAATGGTCGATCATATGTTTTAGTTATTTTTAGAGCAGTTTTATCAAGATATACAAAACATGTAATGAATCTACTAAACATTTTGTAAAGAATTTTAGAATGGAATAAAAGTAGTGAAATGATTGAATGAAGCACTTTATTTGCATAAAGGATCCCACCCTTACAACATCTTGGTAAGAGAACAATTTTTATATATTTAACATTCTGTGCCGATGCCTTGTCGGAAGCCATGAAAAAAACTGCAGATAAACTTTTTCCTTTCAAAAAGTCACAAAATAAAATCCCTTCGCCGCACGGTGGGCTGAAAATCGGCTTTCATAGACTTAGGCATTTTATTTTGCAAGTGCGAGTTTTTTTGCCGGATATCACTTCTATTAGTTATAACAATATACAAAAATGACACCAGAATTGATTCTGCACAGAAACGAAGGAATTATAATTTTTTTACGAAAATTTTGTATGGAGCTAGTATGAAAAATCGAAATATCTCTAAAACGGCAGCGATAACCGTAATATCCTTATAGGGGGTTATAGTACTAATTATTTATGATTTTTTGACATACGTTACATAATGGTTGTAGATGCCTTTTTTTTTTTAAAAATCGTCAAAATATTTTTATTTATTTTTACATATTTAAACGTTCCTTTTAGTGTTTAAGTTGAAGAATTCAGAGCTTTAACAACTCTTATCATAAAATAGCATCACCCCTATAGACCTGAAGGACTAGACAGAGGTGTGTAGTGTCTTGTTGATCTTGTAAGATTTCCAACAATACCAAATAGTTGAATATCAGTGTCAAAGTGCCCATGCTGTCGCTTCTTTTTGAAAGATAGGGGAATGAAATTGTTAATTGATCATACCCTAAAAGTATGATTACAACATAACCGGACACATAATAATAATAATATCCTTATAGGGGATTATAGTACTAACATTATTTATTTTAACATATGAAACTGTTCAAAACGATCCATGAACTGTGTCAAAGTTAAGAACATCGTTAGGAAGCATGCTTTTTCCCCAAATATTAAGAATATGTGAAAAAAAAAGACTGTATATAAACTTTTTATTGATAGGTAATTTAAATAAAACAGAAGTAACAAAAATAATATCTAATAAATTCAATTATACAAAATACATATTTGAAACTATAATTTATGAAATTATTAACTAAACATATTGGTACAATAAACTAACATAAATAACAAAAGAACATAAAGAAAAATAATTAAATTTTACAAATTTTCTTTACAACTTTCGTTGTCGGACTCCAATTCCGAGTCAGAATCCAGATCGGATATACCTACAAACTCGAACTCAGTTTCCGGAAACTGTATTAGGTCGAGAGTTTCAGCAAAAAAGGATCCGAAGAAACAACAAGCATATTTAGGATATCTTGATTAGAATCTTGCCTGCTTCTTTTCCGCGAATGATGTTCCCGGAACCTCCTAAAATCTTTGTTTCGAGACTCTGAGGCTTCTTCCGAGAGAGTCCCAATCGGGACAATATCATTTTTTTCGATTATGTCAGCTCCGTGTATTAATAGTTTATGTACGGTTGATGACATGTAGTACCAGTCGTATAATTCCACGTACTTTTCTGCTGTTTTGCGAGCAAAATCTTTAAATTTGATGACATCGATCTTCTCACCAGATGTTAATGCTTGCAAAATAACAGCAAATCTTTTTATCAGGTTTTGATCCAACCCAGTAATAGCTGCAGTTTTATTGGGAAACTCAAAAAACTTCCTTGCGGTATTCCCGTCATTGGTAGTTCCCGAGCCTTGTTTTACTATATCAATTAACAGATTGAGCTCCTCTTTAAATTTATTTTGAATGTTTTTTTTTCTGTTTTGTAACATATCTTTATGCTCATTACTTCTTGCTGCCCACTGTTTGAAGTCAAGTCTGTACGCAATGTGTAACAGACATTCCATGCAATTTATACGGGCATGTAGGGATGATAGGCCAAATTCATATATGTCAGAACACACAGTTTTTGATGTTACAGCATCTAAGTGGTTCATTTCTGTTGGTTTTGCTAAGCACAGGTAGCATGATGCATTTGATCTAGCTTCAGAAAGGTACGTGCAGACTTTTGCGTCGATCATTGTCATCATTAGTTTATGAGTCACCCTGTTACTATTAATGCACTCTGTGGGGTTAAGGGCCTCAATTTCCTCATCCATTTTTCTTTTGTTATCAATGACAACTGCATGGCTTTCTTTTACAAAAGTGAACTGAACCGGACGACAATAAAAAGTTGAGCATGGTTTCGGGTTTGTCCATATAATATTATCTCCATCTGTCAGTTTCAGTGGCACCAAGGAGGTCATGAAAATGCTTGAATCATCATGCTCGCCGTCCATTTTCTGCTTGTATCGGCTTTGATTGGAAGCACCATCAAATCCCCACTTCGATATCAGCTTTAACTGCTTATTTTCCACATTATCAGAAAGACTTTGAAGAATCCGCTTCACCGTGATGTCAAGTAAAGCTTGAAGTGTAATTCTAGCTGATGAATCCGTAACTGATACTGATTGATTAGGAGGGTAGCATGCAAGCTTAGTTTGTTGCAGTTTATAGTAGGATGGGTAAATATCCTTAGCACCTTCCCGAATGGCAGTCTCTCGCAACGTAATATATTGCCACTTTGAAAGCTTAAGTGAAAGAAGCAATCCAAGTGCTTTCTCTGGTGTAAATATTACTGTTTTCTTAATGCTTTCCTTGATTTTAACGGCAGCTTCTGGATTTTTGATCATATAATTGATTACAGATGCGATATCTTCATAACCTTCTTCTTTTAAACGTGCTGCAGCTGCATATGCCAATTCACAGGAATCCTCGCCTATGTGCTCACTAGATCTTCTCTTTTTCTGTTTGCTTCCCAGATCTTTGAATGGTTTTCGGGACCTTTTTGTCATTGTTCCAACAGTCGATGATGTCGAAGGTTCTGGAGAGACTGAGCGTGCTCTTGGTATCTCATCAACAGTTGGTTCTTGATTTATTAAAGTTTGCACGCAACTCGGCCAATCAATATTTGCTTGCAACCACTCTCCGTACGTATTTCTAAAATTATCAAAGAATCGTTTAGATTTCTGCCACCTGTTTAAAGCAGCTCGCGTGAATCTCCGGCAAAATTCTTTGAGAGTTACTTGATCTTCGGCAGAAAGGCAATCGCCTATGCGGGACACAATTGCACTAAACAATACTTCATGATTAAATGAAGGACACTCACTTTTTAGAAGAACAAACAAATCTAAGTTGGTGATTAAACTTTCCATTCTAAGATTTTGTAGTCGCAAAGCAAATAGTTTTAGTGTTAGCAGTTACACGGTTGTGAACAATCTAAATTATGGAATAAAATTATAGCCCTTTTATTGTATAAAGTCAATAATTAGTTAACTACCCTCATTAAAGTTATAAAAGATATGATAATAAAAATTTATAATCGTCAAAAACATTTCGTAGAACTCATAGTAGAACTAATCAACATTAGCAAATCACATTAGCTCACTAATTATAAAAAGGTGAATGCAGTTCTTAGTTGGTATTGTTGCGAGATATTTCAAATCATTTAATCACTTAATAGGCTCATTATAATCAGAAGACTACAACCATCATTCTAATTACTTAATTACTTGTCATCAGACTCATTAGATGACTACACAATATGTTATTTTGTATTTTGAACGTATGCAAGGTTTTAAAATTCCTTTTGTGTCGATATTATTATGTGTCCGGTTATGTTGTAATCATACTTTTAGGGTATGATCAATTAACAATTTCATTCCCCTATCTTTCTAAAAGAAGCGACAGCATGGGCACTTTGACACTGATATTCAACTATTTGGTATTGTTGGAAATCTTACAAGATCAACAAGATACTACACACCTCTGTCTAGTCCTTCAGGTCTATAGGGGTGATGCTATTTTATGTTAAGAGTTGTTAAAGCTCTGAATTCTTCAACTTAAACACTAAAAGGAACGTTTAATATGTAAAAATAAATAAAAATATTTTGACGATTTTTAAAAAAAAAAAGGCACCTACAACCATTATGTAACGTATGTCAAAAAATCATAAATAATTAGTACTAAAACCTCCTATAAGGATATTACGGTTATCGCTGCCGTTTCAGAGATATTTCGATTTTTCATACTAGCTCCATACAAAATTTTCGTAAAAAAATTATAATTCCTTCGTTTTTGTGCAGAATCAATTCTGGTGTCATTTTTGTATATTGTTATAACAAATAGAAGTGATATCCGGCACAAAAACTGGCACTTGCAAAATAAAATGCCTAAGTCTATGAAAGCCGTTTTTCAGCCCACCGTGCGCCGCCATGGTGGGACAAAGATTGCACAGATGCAATTAAAAAAGGAAACAGTGTGAAATTAATTACCTTAAAAATTCTACCGTAGAAAATTTTAATATTTTAAGCACCTCAATTACAGAGACAAAAAAAATATTTAAAAAAAAGAAATTTGGAAGCTGGAAATCATTTTGCCTCTCTATTTCCCCTAACGTTCAACCATCTGTGGTTTGGCGGAATATTAGAAGGTTCAGATCGGCGTTCTCAGATTCATCTAGCGCATTCCTTCCACCTGAGTTGGTAAATAGTTTTTTAGGTAAATTAGCTCCCTCATACGTCCCGGAAAAGATTATTTATATTATTACAAATTCTATTCCCCTTTCGACAATAGATTCTCTTTGTGACCTTAATTCTCCATTCAGTTTAGAAGAGCTTATACTTGTTGTATGCCACAGTAAAGACTCCGATCCGGGCGCAGATGGTATTCCGTACGATGAGTGACACATCTCTTTTATATTTTTTAAAACTAATTAATAAAATTATGATAACCGGAAATATTCCGCTTTCTTGGAAAGCACAAGGCATTTTACCTATTCTCAAACCCAACAAATGTCCATCCAGTAGCACTTCTTACCGACCAATTGCTCTATCATCGGTTTTGCTAAAGATCACAGAACATTTAGTAAAAAATAGGTTAGAATGGCTTTTAGAAAACAAGAAATTACTCAGTGAGAGTCAATTTGGTTTTAGGCGAGGTAAAAGTACCATAGATAGTTTAAGCGTCTTTGTCACTGATATTAGGTTAGCATTTTCTTCAAATCAATCCATAATTTCTGCTTTTCTTGACATAACCTCTGCTTATGATAATGTTGTAATATCAACATTAAAATATAAACTGGAGATGTTAAATGTCCCCATTTTACTCACAAACTTCATTCTAAACATGTTATCTGAGAGGTATATTAAACTTACACTTCAGGATTCTAGTTGTGAATCTAGAGTCGTGTGGAAAGGTCTTCCTCAAGGATCAGTTCTTAGCCCTTTATTATATGACATTTACACTTACGATCTTGAGAGTTCTTTAAACAATGAAGTAAAAGTGCTACAATACGCTGATGATCTTCTTTTATATTGCCCTCACAGCTCTATATAAACGGCTTGCAATACCATGACATCGGGTTAAAAAATGGATGGATAGCAATGGCCTTGAGCTATCTACTTCTAAAAGTACAGTTGTACTTTTTACTAGGATGCGCCTTCCTCCCCCTATTTCTGTATATTATGATGATAATTTAATACCTGTGAAATCTTCGGTAAAATTTTTAGGAGTGGTTTTGGGTAGTAAACTTACTGGTATTCCACACTGTGATTATATAACGGCAAGATGTGAACAAAGAATAAACATATTGAGATGTTTGTCGGGTGTCTGGTTGGGTGCCCACCCCTATTCATTAAAATTAATATATAACGCAATAGTTAGAAGTGTGCTTGACTATGGAACATTTTTATTGGAACCTGGAAATTCAGCTGCTTTTAAAAAATTAGACAGAATTCAGTCAAAAGCACTACGAATAGTGACCGGAGCTATGAGATCAAGCCCAATAAATGCTTTACAGGTTGAAACTGTAGATCCTCCTCTTTCACTTCGACGTCAGTATCTTTCTGACAAATTTCTATTCCGTTCATTTCAATTTTCTAATCACCCGTTACGTCAAAAATTGCAGTCTCTTCTAGACGAAACCAATTCTTCTCGTTATTGGTCTAATAAATCTCTTCCTTGACTTAAACAGCTATAAAAAGTTTATGGCTTTGCAAGCTCCAATTTACCAGTCACTATCATTTCCTCTCTTCAATCATTCTTATGAATCATTGGTGTTTTCTCCGGATGTTATCCTGAACTTAGGCATTAATAAAAATGATTATTTTGTTAAAGAATCATTTAACTTTTCCAAAGGCTTGCGATGGGTGAATTGGCATCATATTTACACAGACGCGTCTAAGCACTCTTCTTTAGGAAATGTTGGAGTTGGGGTTTTTCACTCACAGTATAATATAGTACAAAAAATCAAGCTTCCTCCTGAATCATCAGTATTTACTGGTGAATGTTTTGGACTGTTCAAAGCCTTAGAGTATATTTACATCATGAAATTGGAAAAACCAATAATATTTACAGACGCTCTAAGTGCATTACAGGCTATTAAATGAAATCCTTTTAAATGTAAACCAATATTTCCCATAGTTCTTTTTATTAGAGGTCTCTTATATAAATGCTCCAAATTAGGTCTTCAAATTTCTCTTGCTTGGATACCTGGCCATAGTAGTATCGCGGGAAATGTGAGAGCCGATCAACTGGCTAATGAGGCTGTGGACTGTGGTGATTTATTCCCTTACATTAACTTTAGCCACGACTTGGCGAATCTGCCAATGAACTTTCTTTGGGATGCCTGGAGCAAGTTGTGGGCGGACAGCAGCACTACTAAAGGAAAATATTATTCTCATATTCAAACTTGTATTCCCAAAAAACCATGGTTTTTTAAATTTAACTTTGGTAAGGCTGCTACCAGTTGCCTTATTCGAATGAGGTTGGGTCACAATTGCTCCAAAGTCCACCTTGCCCGATTGCAGATTGTTGCCAGTGACCTTTGCGAATGTGGTGATGTTGGCGATTTAAAACATATTTTTTTCCTGACCTCTTCTTAGTCATGATTCTTTTATTTCTAGTTTACTTTCCTATAACATCACCTTTCCTACCTCCATTTCTGTCTTACTGGCTTCTAATGATTCAAATATATATATATATCTATCATCATTTATCACTCACAATAATTTACGCATATATTTCTTACTTATGTTTATGCCTTTCCTAATAATCCTATCCAATATCCATCCTAATTCCGTGTCCTAAATTAACCATTTCATTTTCTACCAAGTTTCCTCGTTTTTTGTTGATGGCATTGCGCAAATAGCGACTTGCCAATTAAAGAAAAAAAAAGATGGCGTATTGTTGGTGATTTGTTGTGATCTTTTTAATAGCGTTTATTCAGCGAAAATTGAACCAGATTATTAAAAGTGGAGTACGGGAGATGTTGTTTCGCATAATGTCTAAATATCAAGAAAAAGAACAGGAGAAAGACGCCGAATTCAAACAAAAATAAGATAGTTTACGTGTGGTGTTTGATTTCATAAGTTAGTATGACGCTACTAAGTTGATACTTTGTCGTAATTCATAATTTATATTTATCTTTTAGCGAGAAACTATTTATCTATTTTGATTTACATTCATTTTATAGTATGTTAGACACCTTCATAATAATGCATTATGACTATTCAACATACTATTAAATGTTGCATTGTTATTAACATTATTTTTTTCATTTATAGAAAATCTGGTGGATGTAGCAGGGGTTGATGAGATAGTGAAAACTATTGAAAAACTTACGGATTTAGAGCAGAAAGATTGGATAAGAACCCAGAACCAGTACTTGGATGAAATAGCTTCAATCACTGGTAAGTTTTTACTAGGATTACATTACTTTTATAAAGATGTAATTGAATTCGTGATTTACAGAACCTAATCATTCTGTTTTACCATTCTTTACAGAAGTAAGCGTTACTACATTAAAAAGAATTAAAAAGGATGGTGCGCGTAAAGGCCATATAAACCCATAGTGTCCGACTTAGATAGTTTCGACATAGATGCTATTCGTAACAAAATTAACGAATTTTATATCGTTAGAAAACAAGTTTAAAACGTAACACACCAGAACCAATATATGAAGCTGCTGAAATTCTGAAGCAGAATGGGCACGAGGTATTGCGACTTCCCCCCTACCACTGCGATCTAAATGCTACTGAGTTAGTATGGAGTTTGGCTAAACGTAAAGTGACAAGTAAAAATATTGCTCTGCCTGCAGTGGAGTTACAGAAAGTTATAAGTCGTTTAAAAATATAACTCCCGCGGAGTGAAAGAAAATGACTGATCTTGTCATCCGTGTTGAAAATAAATATAAAGAAAGGGACGAAGGAAGAATTACAGAAAATAATTTAGAAAGTTTTATAATTAACGTAGGAAACAGCGATTCCAGTGACTCTTATGAATCTTTCAACATAGAAGTCTTAGATTCAGATTTTGATTATAGTGTATAAATCAGAACTATTTTAGAATACTGTTGCTTTTTTTTATTCAAATTAACCCTTTCAGACCTGACTTTTTATTTTTAGTCATTTATAATTGATGATTTTTTTATAGTTTATTTGGGCTTAAGATAATACAAAAAACCTGAAAAAATGGCATTTAGTGGAAAACATTTCGCGAAAATCGAGTTTTTGTTTATGTGCACAAAACTGGACATCCGGCTTATATGATTGTAAATAGCAATATATGGGGTATTGATCGAATCAATAAAAAGCAGTATTTAAAGTGCAATATTTATTAAAAAATGTATGAAATTGGAACAAAAATCATGGATTAATTTTAAGAAATAATAATTTGTTATTAGTACGCACTAATAACAAATCAAACTATGTATCCAATTCAACGAAATATAAAATCTTTCACTAGTACTTATTAGGAACATTTATGTATGAAAAGAGAGAAAACAATTTTTATCTTTGATTAGGCATAGATGCACTTTACATTGATTGCACATTATGCGTGACTTTCCCGTGCATCCTGGCAGCTTACATCGCGTTTCAGCCCCCTCATGGGCAGGGAAATGACCCACACCATCGCGAGCTATTTCAGCAGCGGGACGCACTTCTCATGGTTTTCTCGGAATTATCTCTGGCAAAGGGCTGTTGCTCCTTGGACGACCTGTTTTTGCAACCGTCATCTTCTTGCGCAAAATCAGACTTTCAGACAATCGTCGACGAAACTAAAGAAGAGTCAGCCATTTATTATTTTTATTATTATCTTTTTAGAGCATCTCTTTACTGTTTAAAACCTCTTTCTTTAGTTCTGTTTCTTTCTTCGGTTTTTTGGATTTTTGATGATTGAAACGCGTGTTCTCAGTTTCGTATCTTTTTAATAGAGAGATCCTGTCACAGACAATTACTTTAATGTTGCCAACATACTCCACCCGAAGCAAGACAATTCGACCATGAACCTAATAAATAAATCTTTGAAGAAATACACAAGTTTTCATTTACCTAACCTTTTCTGTATACATACACAATATTATATAGCTAGAAAGTGGACTGTAGATTATTGAAATTGATATTATGATGCTACAAGTTATCGTCAGTAAGTAAATTTTTAATCAAGTTACAAAACTGTCAGAAAACCACTAGAAAAGTTACATAAACACATTGAGAAATACGACTCAATATGACATGGCTTTGTTTATCTGCAAACGTCAATAAGAACATCATGAACGATAATTATACAATATGAATAACTAGGATATGAATGTTCAAGTCGTTTTAACTGATTGTCCAACAATGGTAAGTAATTTAGATGTTTAAGTAAACTGAACTGAAACAAGACAATAACAGTCATGCTATATCTGTCCATGGCAGTGCCCTATGAAACATGGCTTTAAGGTAAGTGGATATTAAGAGAAGGTAGATATTAAACCTGTACATAGGTTAAAATAACTTAAAATTATTAAGCATATGACAAAACAAAACTCTTTTTACTTCTCTTATGCAATTTTAAATCGCTAAAATTAAGTAACAAAAAATTCTTTTTAACGCTTAGTAGTATGAACAGCATGTTGCACCCACACACCTATCAATTAGGCAGGATACTTAGAAATAACAAACTAAAGCTAGACTAATCTATTGGAAGTATACATACTTTAGTAATTGAAGTTTTATGAACATTACCATTGGCTTTTCTTACTTCTAATGCCCTAACAAGACCATCTTGGCCCTTAAATACATTAGTTACCCTGGCCATAGGCCATGTCATAGGCGGAGTATCAAGCTCACGTAAAATTACCAAAGCACCCACTTGTATGTTAGGTGCACTATGTTGCCATTTAG
This sequence comes from Tholera decimalis, assembly GCA_943138885.2. NCBI lineage: Eukaryota > Metazoa > Arthropoda > Insecta > Lepidoptera > Noctuidae > Tholera > Tholera decimalis. Next base: position 25,683,412 of record OW964569.2, read on the forward strand.
GGCGGTTTTGTAATACATTTAAATACTGTTTGGACCAATATCTCCAAAAGTGTTGTTTTAAGGCAGTACATTTTTGCCAAAAATTCAGTCTGTTACTGGGAACGGTAGTGATATCTAACTCTGGAATACAGTTTAAAGGAGCACCTGTGAGAAAGTGTCCAGGTGTTAGATAAGAAAGATCCTCAATATCTGATGACAATGGGGTTATTGGTCTCGAGTTCAAAATTCCTTCTATTTCAACTAATACAGTATAAAGTTCTTCAAAAGTTAAAACATGAGAGCCTAACACTCTTTTTAAGTGATGCTTTACACTTTTAACGGCAGCCTCCCAGAGGCCTGCAAAAACAGGTGAATAACTGGGTATAAAATTGAACTTAATACCTAATTCTGAAGCTACAGTTTGAACTTGTGTTTGGTGATTTTTAGAATTATTTAATTTATACAATTCTGACAACTGCGTGTTCGCAGATTTAAAAGTGCCTGCATTATCACAATAGACATCAGACGGGACATTACGTCTTGCAATAAATCGCTTAAAACTAGCAAGAAATGTTTGAGTATCTAGGCCTGAAACTAACTCAATGTGTATGGCCTTTGTTACAAAGCAGACATAAACACAAATATATCCCTTAGTTGTAATAACACTTCTTATTCTTGATTGTTTAATCATAATTGGACCCGCAAAATCAATGCCTACTTTCATAAAACATCTGTGAACATTTACTCTATCAGCGGGCAATGACCCCATCAGCTGTTTAGCAGTGATACCTTTAAATCTAAAACATGTTACACACTTATAAATAAACCTTTTAACTAATCTCAACCCATTAACCATCCAATAACGTTGCTGAAGGCTACTTAAAACAAGTTTTTGGCCAGCATGAAATAGTTTCAAGTGTTCATTTTGAATAATGAGATGAGTTACAGCAGATTCTTTTGGTAAAATTATTTGGTGCCTTTGGCTATAAGGTAAAGATGCATGCTGCAATCTACCACCTACTCTGAGCAAACCCTTACTATCAACAAAAGGATTAAGCGTCTTTAAGCAGGATGACACCTGTTTACCTACCTGCAACAATGCTAGATCCGCATGAAAATGCTTGGCTTGTTCATTTTTAATTAATAAATGTAGTGCCTCACGTGCTTCTGCGTAAGTTACAAAGTTTTCTTTAATTTTAGTTGAACCTGGTTTTAAATTATTGCAGAATCTTAAAATATAGGCAAGAATGTTGACTATTTTGGTAATAGAAGAATACTTATTAATTAAATGGTTTAATAAAGATTCCTGTTGATCCTGTGATACTGCACACACCAGTTTTTCCTTTTGGGAAGGCTTTACCTCAGGTAAGTTTTTAGGTAAATCATAAATATTAGTTTCAAACTTAAAGTCTGAACTATGTAAACTAGGTGGTCCAAACCACCACAGTTGGTTACATTGCAACTCTGTAGGATGAATACCCCTACTTAGACAGTCAGCTGGATTATCACCAGATTTAATGTAAAACCATTGATATGAATTTGTATCCTTTTTAATCATTTGAACTCTGTTTGCAACATATGCATTTAACAATGCTGGATCTGTACTAAGCCAGGCTAGTACCACTTGTGAGTCAGTGAACAACATTACGTTCTCCACTGTAATTCTTTTATTTAAAGTATTATGTACCCTTCTTATTAATTTTCCAAGGAGCAGAGCAGCATTTAACTCGAGACGTGGCACAGACAATTTGTTGCATTTTGGCGCTATCCTCGATTTGGAACAAAGTAAGGACATAGTTACCTTGCCCTGCTGGTCAATAACTCTCAAGTAAATAGCACAACCATAGGCTGCTATTGATGCATCTGCAAAACCTATTAATTGAATTAATATAATGTTTTCTGGGCAAATATTTCTAGGAATAAGTACAGGTTTCATTTGTTGCAAATCATTGAAAAAATTGAGCCATTCCTTTTGCAGAATATGTGAAGGAGAACAATCCCAGTCTACTTTTGAATGCCATAGTTTCTGCATAATTATCTTAGCTTGGACAAAGACTGGGCCTGCTATACCTAAAGGATCATAAAATTTACTAATATAACTAAGTATTTGTCTTTTAGTTTTAGGTATTTTATTACAGGGGGGACATTGAATTTTAAAAGAATCTGTTTGAATATCAAACTTTAAACCCAATGTTTTTATGTCCTTATTCAACTCCAAATCAAAAGGATGTTGCTGCTGCTCAGGAATGTCTTTCAAGATCATCCTGTCATTAGCTGACCATTTGTGCAATGCAAAACTTCCTTTACTTAATAATTGGATTAATTGTGACTTAGTTTCAATTAGATTATCTAAACTATTGTCAGTGTGAATGATATCGTCAACATATGTTGAATTTAGCAATACTGGACTAGCTAATGGGTATTCATTTTTGAATTTTGTAGCTAGTTCAAACAAACATCTGGTTGCCAGCCAAGATGAGCTTTTGAGACCATAACTTACGGTAGATAGTTGTATGCATTTGAGAGTTTCCTCAGGGCTGTCCCTCCATATTATATTTTGTAAAGATCTTTGTTCTTCTGTAATATTTATGTTGCGAAACATACGTCTTATGTCACAGACGAAAAAATATTTATGGAGTCTAAACAATAATAATATGTCAAACAATTCTTGTTGAACAATAGGCCCATTTAGTAACAAATCATTTAGAGATACTCTATTGCTTGTCTTCATAGAACCATCAAATACAGTTCTTAATTTTGTTGTAACGGCTTCCTGTTTTATGACAGCATGATGAGCAAAGAAATAAACTGGATCCTTTGAAAGATCATACAAAGAAATATCCACAAATGATCCATGACCTAACTCAATAACCTCATGAATGAAGTTTCTATATTCTGTATACAATTGACTATCCTTTTGTAGTCTTTTCTCGAGATTTAAAAATCTACTTAAAGCTAAACTTAGTGATTCTCCTAGCATATTATTTATATCACAAAGTGGTATCTTTAAAGGCATGGAAACCTCGAATTTATTGTTATCCAGCTTGACTGTCTCCTTAAAATATTCCTCACAATACTGTTGCTCTGAAGTATGTTCAACAAAAGTTTCTGGTACTTTTTCATTTTGCCAGAAATTGTTCATACTACTATTTAAATCTCTTTCGCATTCTTGACAAAAAAGAGCTACATAAGAATCAAAACAAGTTTGTGTTAATTTGCGAGAAATATTACCTGCTACAATGTAACCAAACTGGGTGTGAACTATACTAGGGTGTGCTGTGTCACATGATGGCATATGTTCATCCCGCGGCAACAGGCTCTGGAAAAAGACATCAGCACCAAGTAAGATACTTATTTCACTGGTGACATGAAAGGAATCATCTGCTAACTTTAAGTTTTTAGGTAAATTGAGCCTTGAGAAACCAATAGGATGTTGCGGCAAGTTCGAAGTAATTTTGTCCACTACTAAGAGTTTGGCCTTTACTTTATAAGGGTAAACACAAGAAAATATGTCCAACTGCATGGCAAATTGGACCTTCTTTTCTGTATTGGCTATACCTACTATATCAGTATAATTGGGCATAAGCTGTTTACCTACCAATTTCGCAGTACTCAAATTGATAAATGAAGATTGGCTAGCGGAATCTAATAATGCCTTGACTATGATTTCTTGGCCATCCTTTGAAACAAGTTTGACCTTAGCTGTAGGTAAAAAAATGTCAGTTTTGCTGCTAGGTGTACTAGTGTTACTAACATTGGAAACAGTTGTACTTTGAGCAGATTCTTGTTCATTTATAGAATGCAACAATGTGTTGTGATTTTGTTTACAACTTTTACATTTAAAATGATATTTACATTTATTTTGATGAGCATTAAGGCAAGTTTTACACAATTTATTTTTATTAACAAAGTCTAATCTTTCACTAATTGAAGCTAACATAAAGGCAGGACAGTTATATAATTTATGGTTCAACTTACCACAGAAGAGGCATTTCACTTCCTTATTGGTGGACACTACATTGACCACTTTAATCGTCCCTGCTTTGGCAGCATTAGCATTACCAAGCTCCTTGCTTCGTCCAGAATTTTCTAAGGCTAAAGCTCGTGATTCTAGAAATTGCATAAGCATATTATAGGTTGGCTTTAATGATTTATTGTTTTGATTGTGGGTGACATGGAAGGCATTAGTTGTGTGGGGATCCAGCTTCTTCACAAGCAGGCAGATAAGGATATTGTCCCATGCTTCAATTGACTCACCCAAATTTTTAAGCGCGGCAATATTTTGTTTTGTATGAGAAATTAAAGAACGCAGTGCTGAGGTGTTAGGTTTGCTCATAGTAGGATAGTCAAGCAAAGCATTTAAATGATCCTGAATTATAGTAAACTCATTATCATAACGATCTGACAGTATATTTAAAGCCTCCTTATAACTAGACCCTAAAATAGGCAAATTCTTAACCAAATCATATGCCTCATCCTTGAGGAACCCCCTTAAATAGAAGAACTTTTGAATGTCATCTAAACCTTTGTCATTATGTATAAAAGCATTAAACAACTCAATAAATGGTTTGTATTCTACATATTTGCCGTCAAATGACGGAATAGACACTTGTGGCAGCTTCAACGTTGACGATGAAGGCGTGGACTTTGTACTCTCGATCTCGGCCTTCTCCTGCTTTGATAGCTCGGCGAGGCGTGCACGCAACTTAGACATGCTTTCATAGAAGCAGTCTTCCGTTTGCGTAGGATCTTCTGCACTATCCATACTTCCCAACTCGTTGTTGATCTTGTCGTACTCACCAAAAGTAGCTATTATTTTCTCCTCGTATAAAATTATTGTATGCATGGGCATACTTGAAATGCCGCTATCAATGCGCTTCTGCATTCTGGTAAGCGTTCCTTTATAAATCCCTCTTGATTGGATCATCTTTTTCACATCTGATTCTGGTTCTGCCATATTCACTTAGTTTTGCAATTTGCACCCAAAAAATATGACGAAGTAGAAAATTTTCGTGAATGGCGTTCAAAATATGTGTGTTCAGCCGCGTGAGCATAGATAAATCAATCGATGAGATGAACGAATGAAAGCATAAAATTGGCGCGTTATGTTGGCAACCGTGACGTCCTTGCAGGCGATCCGTGCGGCTATTGGCGCACAGATGACAGCTCGTCGCCTGACGCTGTGTTGCGGTGATAGAGGGCAGCACGGTGCAGCACTGCTGTACCGACGCAGCCGGTATGATGCGGCGTAAAATGGCGATCCGATTGGAATGAAATGCCAAACTATGTAGGCTCCCACTAACCTGACCACAAAATCGACGCGATTTTTTCTCCAAAATCCTTGGCACAAACACGAAGGGTGGCTCGACGGACCATGTTTAAAACCTCTTTCTTTAGTTCTGTTTCTTTCTTCGGTTTTTTGGATTTTTGATGATTGAAACGCGTGTTCTCAGTTTCGTATCTTTTTAATAGAGAGATCCTGTCACAGACAATTACTTTAATGTTGCCAACATTTACCACGTCCTTTTCTCCTATACCAATAAAGTTTGATGCTAAATGAGCTCGCTTGTTATCTAACCATTTAACCATAGTAACATCACCATCAGTACTACAAATTTCTTCAGAAAAATTTCTTGGTTTTTTGTTGATTTGTGCATCACTTAGTACCGGAGGCTTCGCAAATCTATTCACACGAGCTGTACAAGTGGCCCTTATCCCTTTTTATTTGAGAATTTGCAGCATGTGGTCGGATGAGAAGTAATTATCGCAGTATAGTTCATGGCCACTGTTCTCTTCTGTTCACTGGTCTGTTATCTACCAGATGTAAATTGCTTCGAAGTTCAAAAAATCTATCTCTTGGCATGTTTTCTGTAAAAAGGCGAATTCCGTAGTTGGTTCCTCAATACATTTTTGTAGCGGGATAGTTGTATACTCCTGTGGCCATGTGCAGTCCAAACAATATTTCTAACTCATTAACAGTCGTAGGTCGAAACCTGGGTTTTCCTGATTGTACTGCATAGAAATTTGTCATATCATCATATTTGTTGTAGTAATCAATTGGAGCTTGCACAACGGTATCAACAGCTATTGGTGGAAACCAATCTATGGGTACTGTGTTTTCTAGCTTTCTGTGTCTCCATTTTATGTTCTGTTTAGGTATCAGAGAGTCAAAAACCTCTCCACTAATCGAAGGCTTTGCTGTCTCAACGTCTGGCTCTGCTTCGTCATCGACAGAAGTTTCCTCGTCTTCAGAGTCAGGTGGCTGGTACTCTCTTTGGTTTTGGTTCACTACATCGGCACCTAATCGAACAGGTCTAGTATTTTGGGCATAATTATAAGCAGTCGTATCCTCATCATCCGAAGATAAGTCCAAGTCCGACAGATTTCCATTACGTAGAACATTCAAGGCGTCTGGATCGAACATTTTTGGAAATACAATTACCTAAAAACGTAAAATACATTTCTGAGAATATTTTGTAAAATAAATGACCGTAAAATAACATGTGGGTATCAAAAAAATGCATTTTATTCAACTACTGCAACCTATTGAATATTTCGTAAAAAGTTATAGTTAAAACCGCATGTCCAGATTTGTGGACATAACGAATTAACGAGATTAATTGTATAAAACATTTGATATTTGTATACAAAACACATTATCATTCATGTATAAACCGCTTAATAACTCAAAATCATTTTTGCCATCAGTATTTACACCAAAAACTTGAGATTTTTAAATAAAATAAATCACTTACATTCTCACTTCAAAAATTTACACAACACTGGTCAAACTCGGCGAATTAAACCTCATAGGTGGCAATATATATCGCTACTAGTAACTTTTTTATTTAAGAATAATGTGCTCAAACGATGACAATCGTCTTTTGCTACATAAAAAGTTATTTTAGTAATTTAGTTGGCAAAAAACTTTATGTCCTCAAATGTGCACACTCGGTCTGAAAGGGTTAAGACACAATATCTAAACTATTACCTACCTAAAATACCTGTTGTATTTGAGTCATCTAATATCAAAAGCGGCAATATTCACAGTGGTCGATTTTGTACAAAATGACAAATTAGTATATTATGAAAAATATATTATCTTACTGCTTGTAGTCTTAATATAAAATAGAATAATAACATTCTGAACACTTTTTAATGGTTTCCTTAAACATTTATCATCAAATAAACTAGAAATTTACGTAAAACCGTCGGAGATTGCCGGATTTGATGGAGACGTGTGGATATTGCCGGATTTGATTTTGACGCGCGTGGAGAAAGCCAAGTTTGGTATAGCTATGCGCCATGTTTAAGAGGTGTCCTATAGTATCTAAAACATTGATACTTTATGAATGAGTATAATAATAAGTTAAACCAAAGGATATGAAAGAACAAAACTAGAGAAATTCGTCAAGGTGACGCTTTTCAAAGCGTACTGTCAATCCTTTTACACGTGCAGCCTGTGGGTGAACTTCACGCAGAGGGCATATAGTGACCTGCGCGTCCAATATAACAACACGTTCCGGGCGATGTTTGGGCTGCGGCGGTTTTGTAGTGCGTCCGGCATGTTTGTTGACGCGAATGTGGACGGTTTTGCGGCCATCATGCGCAAGAGATGTACCTCTACAGCGCCGCGTACGCGCCAGCCCCAACACCATTCTGAGAACACTAGCTGATAGGTGGGAGCTCTCCGATCTTGGGGCGATGGATACGACTGCATGCAGTCAAGTAAACATATCCCAGGGTCGGCGTGTCCCACACAGCTTAGATTTATAATTTAATTTAGTTATAAGTTGTTATTAGGCTAATACTAACACTAGGTTATAAGTTCACATGTTACTAACAAATAAATATGGAATGATCTGAAATAAATATATTGAATTGAATTATTAATGTTTTCTTTTAGAAAATTAATTTATAAATGGGACTTGTGGTTACCACCACTTTACTTCACCAGTTTCCAAAAACAAAATGACTATAAATTTGTGCAAAAATAATTATAAATAATTATAAATATTTAAAATTATAAATAATTATAAAAAAATAATTATAAATTTGTGCAAATCAAAATTACCGCCTCGTTTGACTTCCCGCCAAAAAGTCCGATATTTAATAGTAGTTTTGGGGTTGCTATGCTGATATTTTTTAAATTTGCCGCGCTTTTTCAGTCTACTTTCGTTTCCCAGACTCTAGCTCTTTGTGTGTCCTAGTCTCATAATACCTAGTATTCGACATGTAAGCAAGTCTGCAAAAGTGGACGTGGTTCATTCATTTCCATTTTCCACAATTAAAGGAAAAATCGGTTTAAACTCACGGGCGCCACTTTCGCTACCACAAGTACCACAACGGTCCTATTATTACCAAGTCTCTAAAAGCATATCGCAATCGTTATGAATACTTACATACCTTATTTTGATTTGTGCACAGAAAAAGAAAACCTACAACCGATCGAGTCACACTGAACAATTGTAATAACCTGCTTGTGTGTGGGACAGGCATAACTTTTTTTTTTTTTTTATAGATCTTTATTCATGACCATAGATACAGAGTCTTTCAGTCGCATACATAAATAAACTAGAATATGGCTAGTTGCAAAAATCAAAAACAAAACACTCAAACAAGCTTATGCCTAGTTTCATACACTTCACACATTTTTCAACAATACACCAAGGTGTTACACCTTTGTCTATCTATATTACATTCATAGAAAACATATATTTGATTTTTTTTCCAATTATATCTAAAACTAAACCATACTACAATGTTTAACTTAAATTTTTTCCACCGTATTACAAATATATTTATACAACGCACTAAAATAGTTCTTATTTATTAATAAGTCCTGAACGTGGCGGGGAACACTTTGTTGACGTTCACTGTCACTGGATTGATTGTTACTGTCAAAAATATCACTCACTAGAATCCACTGTTGAATATTAAAACTTGTGCATTGTAAAATAATATGGTTCAGGTCAGCATCTTCAGATCCGCAGTGATGACATCGGCTATTGTCATATATATGGATTCTGTTCAGGTGGGCTGGTGTCAAACAATGTCCCAGTCGCATACGTGTTATGGTAGTGATAAATCTTCTATTGATGTTTTTTAGGTTATGGTACCAAGCTTTTATTGGCAATTCTTTCTGTATATCACCATACCACTTGCCTTTCGTTTCCAGGGTTATATTCCAGTAGTCCTTCCACAACAGCCTGTTCAACTCATTAAAATGACTGTAGTAATCAGTAAATGGAACCTTTAGGAGCTCTGATTGGTCTTCATCATGGTCTAACCTAGTTGCATTGTCAGCTACTTCATTTCCAGGAATGCCACTGTGTGAAGGTACCCATACAAATTCTACATTAATAATCTTATCATGTAATTCCCTAATCTTATTTCTAATATTATAAACTATATAATTTAACTTAAAAGATAAATTTATATTTTGTAATGCTGATAAAACACTCTTGGAATCAGTCACTATCAGAATATTATTTACATTATTTACAAAACTATTTACATGCTGAAGTGCATAATAAATTGCATAGCTTTCTGCAGTAAAAATGCTACATGCTGCATTTAATTTAATGTATTTAGTCAAATCTATTTGTGGATCATAAAAAGCTGCTTTGACACAATGATTTGTTTTAGACCCATCTGTGTATATGATGTAATGATTTGGTTTATTGTCTTTAAATTGTAGATATTCAAATATATTATGCACAGTGTCTAGATGTATGACTATAGAACTATTAATAAGGCTAATATAAGTATTTTTATATACAGGCCAAATATCATATTTCATAACTTTTTTTGAATTATTTTGTACATATTGAAATATTGTTGGAATTTCAGGCAAAGTTCTACTAACCAGAGAAGAAGCAGAGATAGTACTGGATGATATTGCTTGGAACATTTCAGGATGTATTGTAATTTTCTTAACTAAAGGATTATTATTCAAAGATAGGACTTTTAAGAAAAATCTCTCAGCTAACTTCAACCTGCGTAATATCAAGGGAGGTATACATGTCTCAATTTCTAATGAATTAATAGGTGTAGAGCGCATAGCCCCACAAATAAGTCTCATTCCCATATTCTGGATGACATCTAATTTCTTAAGTAAGGTGTCATTGGCATTCATATAAGCTAAACTGCTATAATCAAAATGGCTTCTCACTATACTTTTGTATAGCATACTCATAATTTTGGGGTCGGATCCCCAAAAAGTTCCTGCTAAATGTCTCAATATATTGATGCCATTTAATGCTTTCTTTGCTATGTGCTTAATATGTTCATCAAATAACTTATCATCAATTATAACCCCTAAGAATTTATGTTGTTTGACTATTGGAATTTCAACATTATTATATAAAATTTTTACATTTTTATGAGCATTTAAATTTTTATTAACAATTAAAACTGAACTTTTGTCTGGATTAATTTCTAATTTAAGTTTTTTATGGCAATAGATGTACAACTGATTTAAAGCCTTATTGATATTAGCCATAGCTATTTCTATATTCTGATTTATGCTATACAAAAGCAAGTCATCTGCAAATTGCAAGATATTTACATCTGGTGTGTCTACATATTTTAATATTTCAGAAGTATAAATGTTATAAAGTAAAGGGGATGAAGTGGCCCCTTGCATTGTGCCTTTGTTGACAGACATTGGCCCATGTAACTTATTATTATATTTAACAAAAACAGTTCTGTTACTCAAAAAGTGATAAAGCCATTTTAAGATGTGACTAGGTATTCCAATATCATGACATACTTGAATGAGTTCCTCTATATTTACATTGTCAAAAGCACCTTTTACATCTAAAAAGACACAGATTGCATTAGAGTGACTTAATTTAACCTGTTTTAAATCTGACAATAGAGATACAAAGCTTTCAGAACAACTTGTGCCTTTTCTGAAGCCAAACTGTACAGAAGGAATTAAACTATGTGATTCAACAAAATGATCTAATCTTAACTTTAACATATTTTCAAAAAGTTTACCCAAACAAGATGATAATGAGATAGGTCTATATGAAGATGCATTATTTACAGGTTTATTAGGTTTTAATATTGGAATCACACATTGGGTTTTCCAAGATTCAGGTATAAGTAATTGATCCCATAGTTTATTATAAATACCAAGTAATATGATTTGGGCATTTAAATGTAAGTTTTTGATTAAAAAGTAGGGTATATCATCCAATCCCGGTGTAGTATCTTTCCTACTCTTTAAAGAAGTGTTCAACTCCTCTATAGTGAAATTGTACTTGAGAAATACATTCCAACTGTTTTCTGTAGCATTTTCGAACAAATATTTCAATTTAGTCTCATCTATCTGGGTAGAATCTGCTAAGTTATTTGAAAAATTGGGAACCCATTCATCATTCAAATTTTTATATATACATATTACGATTTGTACCAATTTTTTTAAATTTTTTTATGTATCCCCATATCCGTGAAACAGGTGTTAACCTATTAAAGCTACTACATAGGTTTTGCCAAGAAGTAGTGCTTTCTTCTTTTAATATTATTTTCTTTTTCGCATCTAACTTTTTGTATTTAATCCAATTTTCTACTGTAGGTTGAGAAAAATAATATTTAAGTGCATCTTTCGATTTTTTGACAGCTTTACTACATTTTTGGTTCCACCATGGCACTGGCTTTCTTATAACAGTATTTGAAATTAATTTACGCTCTGGAATTGTTTTATTCCTTAAATCATCTAATGTGTCAACAAAATTATTATATGAATTGATCGGAGTATCATTAATTAAATCTATGTAGGAAAAACTAGTTTCTGATAGGCTGTAATACTTGTGCCAATCTGCTTTTCTATAAATATATTTCTTTTGATCCACAGGAGGTGACGTGTCATAAATAGATGGTTGAATGTTTATCTCAAGTAAAGTTGGAAGATGATAGCTACCCATGGGATCATCATGAACATACCAGTTACACAAATGAGCAATTGAAGGGCTAACAAGGGCAAGATCTGTAGCTGAAGCTTGTCTATTAGGATAAGGAACAGTTGTTGGTGATCCATCATTCAAAATGCACAAGTCGAATTCATCAATTATATTATACAGACATCTACCTCTAGTGTTATCACTATGGCAACCAAAGGCTATGTTATGAGCATTAAAATCACCCATGATTATACAGGGTTTGGGTATGTTATTGATTAAAGCTTTCAACTTGCTTGAGTCAAATCTAGTACTGGGTGGGCTGTATACACAAAGCACAGCTATTCTACCAAATTGTGTTTCTATAGTGATACATATGTTTTGTATTGATTCAGAGAAATTTGTATTAATTAATTTGTATTTTAAATGATGGTTCACCAAAATAGCAACTCCATTATGACTATTGCATGAATTTTTGTAAATGAAATTGTATGAAGGAAAGTGTGGAATAGTGGATTTAGGTTTTAACCATGTTTCATTGAGTAAGCAAATATCAATATTTTTTTGAATTAACAAATTTTGTAAAAGGCTCTTTTTACTCTGTAAGCTTTGTATGTTATACTGCAAAATATTTAAGTAACTATCCATTAAATTAACTTTGATAAAAATATTTCTTTTATTTTCTTATTAGTGATTGGACCATCATCATCAGTCTTATTGCCTAATGAGATAAGAGACTTTACAATTGCATTAATGATTATGTCATTATTAGCTATCTGTTTAATGTCAAGAGTATCATTGTTATTAACTTTTTCTGATTGTTTAGGTAGAGAAGGAAAAGATTTATGTGTAAAGGAAGGGGGTAAACTCACAGCAGTGGCATAGGATTGTTGACGAAATTTGGCCTTCTTTTCTTCCATTTTTTGTTTTTTAACAGGACAATCTCGTGAAATGGCAAGGTGGTTACCTGAACAGTTGATACACACAGTCTCTTCAACATCACATTCCCTATATGAGTGTCGACCAGCACAAGAAGAGCAGTTTTGTTCGCCTCTACAAACCTTGGCAGAATGATTGAATTTTAGGCATTTATAACATTGCAATAGTGGAGGTATATAAGCTTTGACTTCATATCGAAAAAGTCTGATGTAGGCATATTGTGGGAGAGATGTTGACGCAAAAGTCACGGCAATAGTGGTGAGAGGAACTAATTTTCCTTCAACTTTTCTCATAAATCTTTTAATTGATATTACTTCGGCATCACACACTATGTTTTTATATATCTCTTCATTCGATAAGTCTTTCGGCACAAACCTTAAGACCCCAATTTTTATAAGATATTTTTTTATAAGATAGGATGGGATGAAAGCTTTCATCTTATTTTTCAACAAGAAGTCTTCCATTTTAAGGAAATTATTGGCAGCTGCTGCTTTCCTGAACGTTATGCCCATTTTATATGCATTTATTCTGTGCACTCCTATAACTCCCTTTACATTGTCTGTTATTAAATTTGTAAGGGTTACGGGATTCTTATTTCCTAACTTCTCTTGTTCAGTAGATTCTACATAAACAGTAAATTCAGAATTCCCGTTTTCCAGAAACAGTCTCTTGTAATTTGGTTTTGTGTAAATTTTAAACGGGTTAGAATCTGTATTCCCGTCTGCATTTCTTTGTTCATACCTTCTTTTCTTCGTTCCCCCAGGGTCCTCGCCCTGACTATGAGGACTCATCGTTTAAAATGGGTTCGCTCAGTGAAAAGCTAATGCAATTCCGCACTTTTGAAAGCAAAACTTTAAATAATTATAAATTTGTGCAAATCAAAATTACCGCCTCGTTTGACTTCCCGCCAAAAAGTCCGATATTTAATAGTAGTTTTGGGGTTGCTATGCTGATATTTTTTAAATTTGCCGCGCTTTTTCAGTCTACTTTCGTTTCCCAGACTCTAGCTCTTTGTGTCTCCTAGTCTCATAATACCTAGTATTCGACATGTAAGCAAGTCTGCAAAAGTGGACGTGGTTCATTCATTTCCATTTTCCACAATTAAAGGAAAAATCGGTTTAAACTCACGGGCGCCACTTTCGCTACCACAAGTACCACAACGGTCCTATTATTACCAAGTCTCTAAAAGCATATCGCAATCGTTATGAATACTTACATACCTTATTTTGATTTGTGCACAGAAAAAGAAAACCTACAACCGATCGAGTCACACTGAACAATTGTAATAACCTGCTTGTGTGTGGGACAGGCATAACTTTTTTGAACTCCTAACGTAATGTTACCTGATCAAAAAATACCTAATGCAGCAATCTTGATCTTGCTCATAATTAGTATGCTGGGTTGAATAAAATAACATTTTATGTTATTGTTATTAGAAATTTATCTTATTTTTCCAGTTACTGTGATGTTATACTATTATTATTAATTAATTCATAAAATGACAATTAGAAAAAAACTGTACCCAAACACAAAACTTTGAAAAAATAATGTCAGGGTTGTTGCGAATACCAAGATGAGAGGTGGGAAATTCAAGGCAAAGTATTCACTTATTTCTCAATACCTTACAATGAACATTTTCTGTAGCTGTGAAGCACGTATTATCGTTGATAATTTTAAGTTTTAGTATGGAGTTATTTTTAAAAGTTATACGTTGGTGTCCGTCGTCGTTTAGAGGGTTATCAAAACTTGTGTCAGATTTCGTAGATAAGTTAGTAAGTGTCATCGAATACATGTATCCAGATTTCGAAGGAAAAGCTGCTGCTTCCGAGTAAACGCAAGATGTTGGACGAGCTAGTGAAAGATTATTCCGCATACTTGAAATTAGACGTGTTAAATGGGTTCCAAACCGTCCAGGATGTTGTGGATAATATGTTAACAAGGCTGGAAGAATTAACTAGTGTGCTGCAAATGGTTAAGATGAAGAACAGTGACTGCAGCTCAGCTGTATCAGATGATATTAGTAAATACCGCAGTGAAATAACAGCACTTTCCAAGAAAATAGCTACACTTATACATGTTATACAGAAGCTTCAAAACAATGTAGATCAACTTGAAAAACAAGTGGACAAAGCAGAAACTGATTTTGGCGTGAACAATGATAACAAAATTAAAAGCTTCCTTAAACCATTCCTTAAAAGAAACAAAGAAATAGTCTCAACAAATACTCCAACACAGCCATACAAGAAATTGGTTTTTGAAACTGTTTTAAGCAATTTTGAAGAAGGGAAACCTTAAAACATTTAGGTTACAATTCTGTATTTTTATATACCTTATGTCAATTTTAAGATATAAAGTTTCAGTTTTACTCTGTAAATAGTAAACTTGTGTAGGTACTTATATGTAAGCTAATAATAGTTTTAACATTTTAAGTAATCTCAAGGGTGAATAGTGGTGCTTGTAAGTTATAAAACATGAGATCAATCTTTACACCTTTCTAATGTATTGTATGTAAGATATGATCCAACATGGATTATTTTGTTTAATTGGTTTATCCAGTTAATTTGGGTTAAATGACTTGAAAATTATAAAGAATACTGTGAAGTTTATTTGGTACTCATTAAAAATACAAAATGACCTCTTGTTAAAGCAATACAGTAGTAAGTGCAATATTAATAGTAAGGTAGAATTTTTTTTTTCACATTAATCACAAAATAAGTTTAACATCTTATGAACTACTAAGTTATCCCATGTACTATGTATTGTTATACTATACATAGCTTCTTTGCTTTAATAATGTACAAATTACTTTATTTTTTTCAAAATTATGCATTTTTTTGCTAAATTTATTATATTATCAAAACAGAATTAATTTTATTAAGATAAAATCACCTTTTGAATATCATAAAATCGCTTATTTGTTTTTTCAACATAACACATTATTGAATCAAAGAACCAAATTATGTCTATTACTGGTATTCAAGCAGCTCTTTAAAACTTACACATGGAAATATTGGTAGCTTACAAATGACAGCTTCCTTAAAATCAATCTTAAATAGTACAAAACTTAATCATAATGGAATAGAAATCCTGCTTGTTGACATTCCTTATTATATACATGTTTTTTAATCTTATGGTATTTTATTAAATCAATATGTTAGCAAAAAGTCCTTTTATTTGCCTGTTGATCCAAATCCACCTTCCGCCCGCTTAGTGTCGGACAAATTGGTGACTTCTTTGAGAACTGGGTAGTAGATTCTTTCACAAATCAGTTGGGCAATTCGATCACCCTTCTTGACTTCAAAGTCTTTGTCGGAGTGGTTGAAGATAACTACACCCACATTACCTCTGTAATCTTCATCGATGACACCAGCTGCAACAAATTAGATTAATAAAGAACATAGTCATATAAATAAATATATATACATTTTTTAAACATTACAATGTGGGTAGAATTGACATTACTAGCAATCCTAGCTAAATATACTACTGTCTGGAGTGTGTTCATGGCAATAGTGCAATGGGGGGTGGGTTTAGAACCTGCAACCACTTGATCACAAGTCCGTCACCTTATTCATTAGGCTATTGACGCTTATTAGTTGAATCTATATTTTTATTTATTATTAATACATACATTTATGCAAGGTTTACATAGCTTAAATTTTATTTGCATAATGTTAGTCTCAAGATCTTGTTGACCTCTACAATACAGGTTTTATCCTCAATTTAAGATATAATCACATCTATGAATATGTTTCATAATATTTTCATATTCATAATTATAATTTAAATAAATTGTAATCTTCAGAAAAATAAGATCCTTTATAGTTTAAAATTGTGAAGGTCTTTTTTTCTGGGGAAAATCGACTTCTACTACCTGAGCATTTCTCTTTTTTTTTGCCAATATACATTTGTTGAATGTCCCACAAGATTGTAGATTAATAACATTTGTGTAATGTGTATGTTATTGATACAGTTTTGTTTAGGAGCACATTTTTTATTAAAATTCACAGAAATCATTAAAAAATATCATAAAAATATAGTATTTAATTAAAAAAATGAATAAATACAAACACCAAAATTTGCAATGTATGAAAATTCGTATGTCCCAAACTACCATCCGTTACTTCAAACTCAATTATTTTAATAAGGTTCAAAGAAACTATACTGAGTTTTGGTTTTTAAACCATTTTACGAGGTAAAAAGATCTACGTACATTGCTTTTTTTGGTACTTTTTTTAACTTTGTCAGATATAAATGAATTTTAAACTTGTCCCGGAAAAAGTTCCAAAAATAGATTTCAGTTTTTGTTACCAATTTTTTATGTGTTATAGTTAAAAATCTTCTATTTCGTTAAACAATTTTAACTTGGCAATACTACAGGTACCATTTAATACCGCGATATTGATTTAGGTGTCAGTGCAGTTCCGACATAAAATTGTGAAACACGTATTCCAGCTCGAAAATCGAATCTCATTCCGGTATTTGTTACAGCTGTTCAAGGTAAGTTGATAATATTGACTACTTTCTTTCATCATGTCACAATAGTTAACAACTTGCACTAAAGTTCAGTGAATTATATTAGACGTAACTCCAATTTTAACTATTATAATAATACTTTGTAAAAACTAAACAAGTGTTTCGTTACTATTTTTTTGTTACTTTGGCACAGTAACGTATTAGCGGAAAATTTGAGTAACAAAAAAAGAATTATAAAGCTACGTTTGCATTCAACAGCGCAAGAAAATGCCACTTACTCCGGCAGAAAAAAATGAAACGTTATAGAGAAAAGTTGAAACAAAACCCTGATAAGTTGGAACAAATAAGAAAACAAAATTTAGAAAGAATAAAATCAAAATATAAATATAAAAAAATATCGGAAATGACATAAACAGAAAAAAATAAGCAAAGAAAAAAGTGGTAAGAAGAAAAACAAAAACAAAAGGACAAAACAGAATCTAAAAAAAGAAAGCAGTGCAAGCTTTTTAACAAGAACGGCTGTTTTAGCGGAGACAGCAACGGAAATATCAACGGATATCTTTGCTACGGAAAAAACACCACCAGAGACGTCGACTGAAACATCATCAAATATGTCAGCGTGTATGATCATTATCCCGATGATGAATGCGGGAGTTGCAATAAATAGATGCACCTTTTCTAATCTCATAGTATATTAACAGTGTGTTTGCTGCTTTTTTAGAATGTTTTTTAAAGAAGTGTTTTTAAATTACTAATACAGATGTTGAATATGTTTGTAGGTTATATAAATATGTATTTTAATTGATACCACTTAAGCTATGTACAGTTTTAGAATATTTGATCTTTCTACCTCAATGTTCCTAATTACAAATAAGCATGATTAAATTACCAATATGTTGAGTTTCTATTCATAAATAAACGAAATTATACTAAAATCAAACAAACTTTGTTAAGTTTTAGGATAATGAATATTTGTAAAACGTCTATAACGCGTATTACATTGTAGACGTTGCTTTATATTTTTTATTTTGTTACCTAATATTCTTTTTTGTTACTGTCCCAAAAAAAATCCGATCTTATTTTATGTTTTACGTATTTTATTTTTAATATAAAACAATGAATCTTATAAAGAGACTCAAGGATACTTAACATTTTAATAAAAAGTACGTAAAATCGGTAAATTTTGTTTATTTTCCATATTATCAAAACTTTAAATTTTATTTAGGTGAAAGGTAACAAAAAAATAAATAAACACTTAATTTGAAAAAGTTCTTTTACTTTTCTTGGAGTTTCTTTGCAATGATGTTATTAAGTTTATTATGAAGTATCAAGAAAATTATTATTCTGGATATAACAATTGCTACTTCAAAGTTTTTATTAAGAAATAAAAAGTAACAAAATAATAACCTGTAATCTACCTTCATTCAGTTTTTAGTACATTTTCCACAAAATTCATAAATAAAATAGATTTCCTTATAAAAATCCAAAGGTTAATAAAGTAAGCTACCTGATTTCATGAAAAAAACTAATTTATATATATATTTTTATTTTTAGCGGTTTTTTGAAATTGTGGCAAAAAAAAAGAGAAATGCTCACCTAAACAAATCGGCCGAGTGCTAGTCAGACTTGCCCATGAAGGGTTCCGTAGTAACTATGCAAAATAACTTTGTTTTTAGTATTTGACTTTTTTTTATTTAATTTCCAAATTTTTATTTTAATCAATAATGGAATATACACTTAAATAAAAACCCTAAACTACATAATAATATACATCTAAAAATAAACTAAAATATGGCGTCCAGAAATTCGTGCGCATCGCTGTCCACTGGTAATGTGCCCAAAAGACTGGCGGCATTGCCATGCTGTATGGCAATGCTTAAACGCTGTCCAAGGTAAAAGCCAGCCTTTGGGTCACGCGAAGTGTCAACTAGGCGCCTGGATAGTTCTTTAAACAATTTGTGAGCATTCGGACCCCACGATCCCAAGGTCTCCACCCCAAACGGCTCGAAAATATAACCTCCAACAAGGTTATTATATTTCCGCCGCTTGAGGTTCTCAGCGGCTGCAGCGGCAGCGCCAGCACAGCAAGACGAGCTAGGAAGATGGGATGGTGCAAGAGTATCGACACAAGTTGCGTCCCACACTAAAGCCCTACCCATCTTCCAAGGAAATGAAGACATGCCGTCCGGTCTTTTGCCATCGTCGCGTGCTAGGCCATTGGGTTCTAATACAGCCGGAACGCCGACGGTGACAAGAGCTCGTCGGATAATGTCGTTAATATTCGCGTGCCGTGCTATGCGACCCGCGCTACGGCCACATGAAAGGCCGTGGTGACCGAGGCTGTTGACAACTTCGCCACAGTGGCAGCGATGAGCAGAACAACAGGGAGCACCTAATCGAAGGGAAGCAGCGAGGCGGAAAGTAGTATCATCGAACAAGGTGCCTATGTTCGACGATGGTAGTGCATGAAGCCAGAGACCCGACTCCCATTCACTCACAGCCAGCAAGCGAGCACGCTCTGCAGCCGAAGCAGAAGTGGCAATAAGTTTACTTTACTGCAATAAAGCAAAGCAATAAGTTACTGAACTGCTTTACAGAGCGGCTCATCCCACCGCCTCTGAGATGATGGGTTGTCGGGTGGATTTATATTCGGGCAAGCGATTCTCCAGGTGTCCATAGCCTCGGTGAAGCACGGCACATTGAAATCAACCAGTGACGGAGCTAGAATATTCCTGATTAATTTCTCAGTACCGTGGACCGAGGATATAAAAGCCGGGACACTAATGCTAGAAATTTTGCGGACGCCGAGACCTCCCATACGAATGGGAAGAGTAGCTTGTGCCCAAGTTCGGTCGTCCATAGCCACATTTAAAATTGCTGTCAGAGTATGCCGGATAATTTGGTCCATTTTTTCCAAAAGGTGAGGATGATGCCAAAGATGTGAAGCACGAAGAAAGTACGTTAATTTAGGTCCAAAACAACAGTAACGAATTAAGGTGATAGCCGAATGCATGTAATTTTGGTGTAATCTGTCCGAAATGTCGTTAAAATTTTGTATTTTTTCCTCGACAAAATCGGGAAAGGAATTATCAAAAATTGGAGACCCAAGAAGACGATGTCTGAAATACAAAGTTATATTTGCGGTTTTAGAAAATGAGCTATATCTCAAAAACTGCTGACCCGATCTACAGCATATACATTTTTAAGATTTTTAACCGACTTCTAAAAAAGGAGGAAGTTCTCAATTCGGATGTTTAATTGCTTTTTTTTTATGTTTGTTCGGGAATAGCTCCGTCGCTTGCCAACCGAATTGAAAAATTCTTTTTTTGTTGAAAAGGGTATAATTTCCAAATGGTCCCATGAAAATTTTATCGAAATCGGACGAGCCGTTTCTGAAAAATCAACTAAGGTCTAAAAAAAAATAATTACGTTGATGATCTTTTCGTTTACTCTGCATTGCGATTTTTGTTCGCGCATAACTCCGTCATTTACGAACCGATTTGTAAAATTCACTGACCCACTAAAAAGCGCGAAAATAAAAACTTTTTTGCAATAAATAAAACCGACTTCCATATCAAAACACTACAAAGCCAAAAATAATTTTAATTTCGGAAGGCGGTGTGAAAAAAATAAGAAAATACAAAACCAATAACACCGACTACCGAAATTAAAATTATTTTTGGATTTGTAGTGTTTTGATATGGAAGTCGGTTTTATTTTTTGCAAAAAAGTTTTTCACTCCATTATTATAGAAGTTAGAGGGGGGGGGGGAGGGGGGACATTTCACCACTTTGGAGGCGTATATCTTTTAATTTAATGTATTTTAATTGTGGCTGACATGTAATTGATAATTTGTATGAGTCTTATGATACTTGAGAATAAAATGATATTGATATTGATTGATTTTAAAAGATTAAGAAAAAGTGGTTCTAGAAACCTCAATGTCATTTTTAAAGACAGGTCTATAGATACCATACACGTATTAGTTTGATGAAAAAAATATTTTTAGTTTCAGTTTTATGTATGCGGAGCCCACTTAATTATATAAATATATATAATTATAGTTATAAAGTTTTACATGTGTAGTCTAATAGTTTCGGAATAAAACGGCTGTGACATACATACGGACGGATGGACAGACAGACATGACGAAACTATAAAGGTTCCGTTTTTAGCCATTCGGCTACTGAATCCTAAAATCCCGCCCTCCTTCAGATGCCCTTGCATTCAGACAGGCTGGCGCAACTTCAAGGGAAAAGAAATATATAGACTTCACAGTAACGAATAGTGTCTGTGACATACAAATGGATGGACAGACGGACATAAACAATCTAAAAGGGTTCAGATTTTTTGCCATTCAGCTACGAAATCCTTAAAAATGATAATTGTTGTTCATGTCCTTTGTGGACCTTTGTCCACTTCATAACCTATCTTTGCCAGAGGCTACTATATGCCTGTATATGAGACTCACCTCCTACATCAATGAAGTTCTTAACAGCTAGTCCTGATCTGGGCGCTACTCTGCCGTAGCAACCAGTTGGTAATTCGATTTGAAGATCGGTTTTCACTAGTTCTTTACCGCGTGCTGGTACTATGTAGTCATAGGCACTGAAACAGAAAAAACGTTATGAATACGGAACAGATCAGCTATACACAATCGTAATAGTGGTAACCACCTCTTCAGATCAAATCCTGCAGCTTTTTCAGAACCTTTCATCGGTGGAAATGCATTGTCAGTCAAACGTGTGAATTTTAGTTCAGTTTCTTGACCTAAAGACATTTTGGATAGGGTGAGTAGAAATCGCTGAATAAACCGTGAAATGTTTAAAAGCACTAAACCAGGTACTTCAAGTGGAAAACTTAAAGAAACGGAGACTTGATCAATGCGATGGTCTACATGTACATACAAAAAGCCGCGTAATACGACAATGACAATGTCATTATGACATTAGTTGGGGCCAGGGTTGGATTTAGGCGCGTTGTAATCCATAGTACGCAACGCTTAAAAAAATATACTATTTGTAAAAAATTATAGTGTTTCGAGTAAAACTTAAAAAAAATAAGTAGTACACTATTTCATTCACATTAATTTCTATGGCTAACAGTCCTTCAATATTAATTTCTTTCTTATAGCTCAATCCTTGCAACATAATCATCAATCGGAATAAATCAACAGTCTCGGTGGAGCCTAGCTTGCTACATAGTATTAATCTGTGGTGGAGCCGCAACTCGAAGCGGTCGTGTTGCTAGTGCGTAGTTGTATTAAAAACTGTAAACGTAACGGCGCAAGCCGCCGCTTGTGCAAATCACTATGAATCAAAATCTTGTGGCGAATGAACTGATGGCGTTCTTGCAGCCGTCTGCTGTCCAGATCTGCGCAACGAGTTTCAGTGAAGAAGATATTGCCGCTGCTAATCAGTTGCAGTATCGGTCTCTCAACAAGAGTGATCAAATGGTGTCCCGAAGGTCTAATGGGATGAAGCATCCAAGATATTATCACGCTGCTCAAACAGACCGATCTTGACGACCTACCGACGTTTGTGGCCAGGGACCTTTACAAGCTCCATCCTGTGACTTTCAACCACGTCGACGTTACAAGCCTTTTGAAGGACATTTAGAAGAGGTTAGATGCATCCCAGGTTACAGTTGCCGATTTGCGTAATGAACTTAGTGAATTGCGTAGAGTGGTAGCGATAACTAGGTCACCAGTGGGTGCATTGAACGTAAACACGTATCGCGGAGCATGCCTTGACACATCGGGCGCAAGTTTCAAGTCAGCTGTTTTGTTGTTGCCGTCAACATCGAGTGCTGAGCAAGCAGAAAGTACAGTGTGTGCACCCCACCTGCAACCTACCGTCCCTCCGAGCCCTCCCGCGCCCGCGCCCTAGGATCTGAAAGACAGTGATGGTTTCATAAAGGTACAGACGAGGAAAAGGAAGCCTTCCTGTTGTAATAAGTACGGTACACGTACATCACCGACAGGACCGAACTATATGTTGCGTCCAGCAGTACCAATGACGCCGCCATACGTGTCTAGGCTGCATTACTCTACGAAAGTCGAGGAGATTTTAGAGTACATTAGAATCAAGACCAAGTTTTCGCTGAGGGCCGAACTGTTGGATTCTCGTCACAATACGAATTTTAATTCCTTTGTGGTGAGGGTTCCTACTGAACATCTGTCGATCTTCATGAAGGAAGAGTTTTGGCCGAAAGGTGTTGTATTCCAGCGATTGCGTTGACAGATACTCTATACTGCGCGACACTCGACGCCGTCACAGACTACTCGTGTGAAATAGTGTTTATTTTATATGTATTAGTTTATTGATAATAGTAAATAGTAGTTTTATTGTGTAATTATAAAATATATTATAGTCACTTATTATGTATGTATATTTAATCCTTTCACTCCTTTTTATCTTAAGGAACGTTTTCAGTTCCTCTGTGACACACATTCTAGATCCTTGAGATCATCGGAAAATCTAGAGTTGAGTATTCGTATGCATTCCACTTCTTTCTTTGACAAATCTTTTACTATACAGGCAGCTCGTTTGTGGAATGCATTACCCATAGAAGTGAAGCGTGCTCAAACGCTACCAGCGTTCAAAAGAATGGTGAAGGAGTATTACCTCTCCCTATAACTTTTCCCCTTCTTTCTCAATTATACATGTAATATTTATTAGTATATGATTTTGGTATTGTATGTATTTTATATTATTATGTTCAATTAATATTATGATGTTTGTACACTGACAGCTGTCTGTCTGTCTCCTTTAAGTTTGTCCATCCAAAGGTTGTCTGTAAGAGATCGCCCTGTGCGATAAGACCGCCCATTGTACACTAGTTTAATTTTTTTGTATTCATAGAAAATTGTAAGGTGTACAATAAAGTATATAATAATAAATAAATAAATATAGTTTTCTAAGGGCGTTTGGTAGCCTGAAATAAATAAATAAATAAAATCCGTACAATTTCCATTTTAACTACAGACAGACAGTTTTTAATTAGAGGATCATCAGAAAACAGAAGAATATCGTCAATGGATTGTAGTAGTTGTTTTTTCCGAGTTTTAATTTGTCTTAGTTTGTTAAATATTTGGGCGACATGAGGATGAGGCAGAACTAACCAAACAAAATGGCTCAAATCATGCCATTGATATGGTTTGGCCCAAAACAGGTCGATTTTTTTCGAACTTAATTTATATCTTTTGGAAAGTCAGTGGATGAAAGTGCACCCCACTGATCATCAAGCAGTATTGTAAGTAAAGATGGGCGTTTAAATGAAAAGCATATAATATAACATGTTATTTAAAATAAACGAATAAGCAGACTAGTTTATAAAAGCATTTAACGTTATCTGCTTATTCTGCTTTTTGTTAAAATTAAAACTTAACCGCAACTATTGCATTCCGTTGTTCACTTTTAAAAATGACAATTTAATTAAGTGGGTTTTAGTTTACTGCTTAAATTGCTTATTTTGCTTTTTACGTTTAGTAGCGTTTTCTCCGCCCGGTTAAAAGCGTCATATTTTGTGTATTTCCGAAACAATTAGTTTTTGAAGTTGTGACTTGGACTTGTTTACGTGAACATAAATAGTGTAAAACATTTTTTCATGTGGTGAATTTTTTCGTACCAAGGAAATAATTCTGAGACCTTTGGACTTGTATCTAATATAGGTTTTAGGTGTAGTTAATTGTGTTAATGATAGTGTAAATAGTTTATAGTGTAAGTAATTGTGTTAATTCTGGCGTCTATTTTTCTATAAAAACAAATTGGTGAGCTAATAAAACTGATATGCAAAGTACGAAGGAAAGTTCATTGATGTCATTTAAAAACCAATAGGTACTTAAACTTAACCAAATAAAAGAGCTAACAACATAATTTCGTTATTTTTAATATAAGTGAGCAAATAAGCAGATAGCAATTAAGCAGTTAACGTAAGTGACTTTTGATAAAAAATAAACAAATAAGTTCGTTAAAAGTTTTAAGTCGTTTATCACATCTCTGATTGTAAGTCATCTATGTTTGATAAATCAGTGCTTCTGGGAAAGTCAGAAGCGGGGGTAAAATAGATGGTGGAAGGATGGACATTGGATGGAATTATAAAATTATAATTTATTTACGTACTATCTTACGATATGGATAGTACGGAGCATGAAGTAATCTTACAAATACTATAATTATAGTGTGAAATCCAACTATCCGTAGTATTATAGTACTCTGTGAATCCAACCCTGGTTGGCATTATTGTTGGTTGGCGCCAAAATTTCAAATGTCAAAATCAAAAAATGTTGCCAGCCGTATTATATAATAACGTCGCCATTTCGGGGCAGTGGTCCAACTGCTCTGTCCAACTAGTTGGACCATGGGTCATTCTCAGTGTCAGTTGTAGTATTTTGTAAGTTCGTGCTTATTATTTTCTGGCAGTTAGTTACGGTTAATTTTTTATCTTAATTTGCTAAAAGTGTGATCTTGTTCAGTAAACATAATTGTACCATAATGCCACCTAATAGCCGATTTATAACTTGTGAAGTATCGTACTTGTGAAGTCGTAAAGGTAATGAAAAAAGGAAGTTTATAGCAAAATTTCCATTAGACGAGGCTCGGTAAGTATTGAATTAGATATTTGATTCTATATTTTATTTAAAACATGGTACTAAAAGGTTTAAACGATCTTTTAATTTTCAATTTTTTTTTGTGATAGTGATGTGCGAATGCCTCTCGCTTTTGCGAGAGGCATTAAATGAAACCGCATTTGCGTTATGTATATTTTTCAGGTAACACACCAAAAATCAGATCACTAGTTTAGTCACAGGACATTTTTGAAGTTTTTTCTTAGTTAAGGGCCACTTGCAGCAACACTTTAAATCGAGATTTACTGTAACAAAAACTCGATTTAGGTCTAAATCTGATTTAACGTCTTGCTCACTACTGATTTAGCTTAAAATCTCGATTTAAATGACAGATGACGTTATTTTAATCAGTTCAAATCAGTTGTTCTTTCTGATATTACGTGAAAATGGATTTATTGGCTTTAGAAGTGTACAATGATATTGATTTGTTATCAGATGATGACGAGGTAATCGTGCAGTATTTAGAAACCCCGTTTTTCTCTCGAAAAGTCTATACTGGAAGTGATTTATTTAATTTAAGATTTTGAGTTAAATCTAGTGTTAATAAAATCGAGATTTTAGAAATTTTGCTGCAAGTGGCCCTTAAACACAAAATATCTTCCCGAGCACCTGACTATAGAGGTTGCGTCTCATATCATATAAAGTTATTTGGTATATTTTCATTTCAATAACGTTGCAGTTAATGATTATCAAATACAAGAATAAAGAGGACATGGTCACTGACGTTCTGACGACGGAGCTCCATCGAATGAAATATGAAATGTTTATGACCGCTATGTGTTTGCGTCCAGAAGAAGATCGGGATTAAATTACTGCAATCCTTGACATAATTATATTATTTAGGGCGGATTCGACCAAACATAGATTTACACGCGCGTAACTATACCAGGGATAATTTTATTCCACGATTTTAAACTCGAGTAACTGAAAGTCGTTTTTCGACGCAATCTGAAGTATAACTATACTTGGAATAACTAAACGCGAATAGCAGAATGAATGATTGAATGGTATATTATCAGGCAAAACAATGCTGCACCAAAACGGTATGGTGTGAAGGCCTAAATCCTGTCAACTCAACATTGTCGTATTATAGCGTGGTACTTTCAATAGCGAGCAATAAGCAAAATCAACACATTGACATGTGTTGATTTTGCTTTGAGTTTCGCTTAATTTTTATTGTTTTCTTTCTTATTTTTCGGTGTAGTGCATTTTTATAGTTAAATATGAGTGAGGAAAAACGAAAACGCAGTCTAAATTGGTTGCCGTCCGAAAAATAATTATTGCTAGGCTTAATAGAGATTCACTATGATATACTTAGTTGAAAATAAAAAAAACGGCCGGTGTAACACTAAAGTCAAATTCCTAACGAAGTAACGACCAACAAACAAACAACAAAACAATGAATGACAGCTTCTGCTGACGTATGACATAACCTAAAAAAAGCTTGAATCATATGGCGAGCGGACGCCATTACAATATTCTTGGATTAACTCTGTTATTCCACGCGTGAGGGTGGGTATAAGAATTACCCCCGAATAAACGCGCTATTCTTGGAATAGTAGATGGTAAAACGCAAAATGGATTTACTCTCGGATAACTAGCGATTTAATCTAAGGATAAAATTTATTCTCGTTTGGTCGAATCCGCCCTAAGTCTAATAATCTGTAGTAGTTTTATAATTAAGAATATACTGCATTTCTTAAAAAATACAATCCTTGCTTTATTTCAACACAAATCCTTTCTTAAATTTAAAAAGTTAAAAGGAAGTCCGTTACCGACCTGTATATTTTATCGATATCGATAAAGAAGTTACTATCATTGCTCAGCACTAAAGTCTGATAGGTTGGTAGTACTGTTGTATTTATTTATTTATTTATTTACACTTTATGCACATAGGTACAAAGGGCATTCTCTACCAGTCAACCATGAGTGGTGAAGAGATAGTGTGGGAGGTGCAATATGAACGTGTGATGTAAAATTAGAAAAAAAAAATATATATAATAATACTAATAACACAAAAACCCTAGTATCATTAAAAATAGAAATCTACATAAATAATATATATAAATAAATACTTATATATATATACATATACAAATATATATATAATGAAGAAGCAAATGAAAACCAAATATGGAAATTCTGCTTATTGGTGTAGAAAATAGATCCGCAATTTCTTTTTAAATGCATAGCGACTGTGAGCCGTTCTGATCTCGAGAGGAAGTGCATTCCAGAGGAGAATCGACTGGATATGAAAAGAAGAATGAACAAAGTCAGATGTATGAGAAGGGCAGAGTAAGAGAAGATTATTGGATGAACGTAGATTCTTATTGTGTGAAGAACATAGAAATTGAAAGTGAGGCATTAGATAAGAAGGAGAGCTGGGAGAGTTGAGTAAAGAGAAAAGAGTTGTCAAAGCGCGCAAACTTCTCCTCTGGCGAATGGTCATCCATTTAAGCTCAGACCTGAAACTTGAGACATGGTCATATTTCCTTAAAATAAATATGAACCGAATGCAGTTATTGAGGAGACGATCAAGCTTATCGAGCAAGACCGCATTCAGGTCAAAGTAGCACACGTCACCATAGTCGATTAAAGGGAAAATTAAAGTCTGCACAAGCATAGTCTTCGTCTTAACAGGCAAAAAGTTTCTCAGACTATACAAGGAACGCAAAGTGCCGTTGGCCCTTTGGCTGACACTAGAAACTTGATTTTGCCAACCAAGTGTCGCGTCAAGATGCAAACCGAGATCTTTTACGCTAGGGCAGGGCTGATGGGAATGACGGCACCATTAAAAATAATAGGTGGAAGAGAGTTAGCCACCACTCTACCCATCATGCGTGAGCTACCAATAATGATAGCCTGACATTTTGAGGGGTTTACTGACACCCCAAATTTGTCAGACCAGCTATTAATAGCATCCAAATCTCGGTTTACATCCCTTATAGCATCCGACAAACCTTCAACCCGCACAGCAGTATATAATTGTAGATCATCGGCGTAAAGATGACGTCTTGTTCCCCGTGTATGTTCGTTCAGTTGGTATTGAAGTGAACTGTTACCTGTTTTTATTTTTTTAGTACTAAGTCCCGTCTCTTAAAACATAGTGTATTACATACTCTTTGAGTCACAGTTTTACAGGCTTAGGAATGTCGGAAATTCTTTTGAATAACTATGATATGTATTTATTTAACATTTATATTTACTTTTTTGATCAAAATGTTTTTTCGAAAGTAGCCAGCAGGGATTGAAAAAGGTTCCAAAATACCGGTAAGATACCGGTATTTAAGGGTTCTGGTGCCTGTACCGGAACAGGAACCAGAACCTAAATTGGAACCCCTAAGAACCTTTATTTTACCGGTTCCTAAGCAAAACTTGTTTGAGCCGGTCGAGTCGGCGCGATAAGGCGCGCGACGTGTTGGGCTCGGGAGAGGGGAGTTCGTAAAATATCACATTTGTATTGGTGGATCTTCTGTTGCATATCCACGCGAAGGACACTCGGTCGCATTCGTATTGATATTTATAGTTTGTAAATCATACGTAACTATTTACATTTGTTTGTTGAGTGTTGTATTATATTAGTGTAATAGAGTAATTATAGTTTAAGTTAAAACAGTTTAGTATCAATCAGTAGTAAATAATCTATTTTAAGAAGAAGACATTATGTTACTAAATTATTATTTATGAAAACTGAAAATGGGCCACAAGCAATCTAATTTTCAACCGACGACAAAAAAGGAGGAGGTTATCAATTCGAAACGTATATATATATTTTTTTATGTGTGATCACCGATTACTCGAAGACAGCTGAACCGAGTTGGAAAATTCTTTTTTTCTTTGAAACGGTTTGGGATTGGTCCCATTGTCACCAAGTCAGGATCTGATGATGGAATCTTGGAGAAATCGAAGGAACTCTTCAAATATTATAGGCACACCTACAGTGATTTGAGTATTTTTTATAGTAACTTGTGTAGTTGCATTCGAAAAGCACCATTTGTGAAGTGGACCTGATGAAGATCACAGATGGCCAGTGGAACTACTCAATATATGATAAGTAGGAATAATAAGTATTTCATGTTTCGTCACAATGCATATGGTGAAGTGAAGCTGATGGTGAAGTACCAGGAGAACACCTCAACAATTAACGGCCCAGCATTGGGAAAAGCAATATTTTGTAAATAAATATAAGTAGTTGACATTTAGGCTCTTGTAACTAGGTAAATTGAAAATCGACCAACTAAAAAGAGTGAAATAAAAACTTTTTACCAAAAAATTAAACCGGCTCCCAAAAAACACTGCAAAGTGAAAAATAACTTAAATTTCGGAAGTCGGTGCCAAAAACGAAAATACATAATTAAAGACACCGACTACTATCTAACTACACTCGAGAGCAATAAAATCGCACACCCCTTGTTCATGAGTTTGTTTTCTAAATTTTTGACTAAAATTTAATGATACTTAGTAAAGAAGTACCTCTGTTAAATAAAAATACAGGGTCTTAGGTTATTAATAAAATTAAATAAGAAAATAATTTACCTGAAATTACACGCACAAACATTAAAACAACAAAATTCCGCGAATTAACTCGTTTCAAGTAGGCACTACTTGCACCCATTTCCACAGGTTTATCATCATTGGCCACATTATCTGTATCAGGCCATAGAATCTATACAGATGACACAGAATCTATACAGAAGACACAGCATGTCACACCTGTGGAAATGGGTGCAAGTAGTGCATTTCAGGTAAATTATAGATTATTGTTGCAGCACCATTGTTTTTACGGGTTTCCACAGCGTCTTCGGTGGCTATATAGCCCGATAGCAGTGCGACATTTCTTGCCGCAGTGGTCACAGATGAAAGGCGTGTCCGCAGGTGGTGGAAGTACTCGCTGAAGACTTTTCTGCTTAAGTTTCTCGAGCCAGTCTTTATCATGCTTTGACGCTCCGGTTTTAATATCTTGGCGTCATTCAGGTCTCATGTTTGCGCGTTTTTCCCAACTGTCGGTCTAAATTCCGAAACTGATCTCTCGCTGATGTCCTATCCCGCTACATATATATTATCTGATATCCCTCTTGCAGGAGTCTGAATTTCATAATACGACGTCGGGTGGGTCTTTTTACGTCTGCTATCTGACCCAACATGACTTGACGTGGTAGTTTTTATGGCGCCATGCGGTGCACGTGACCAAGCCAGCGAAGACTTCTTTGCTTTAGCATGGAAGTTATACTCTGGCAGCCCGTTTTTGGAAGAACTACCTCGTTGCTCATTCTATCCTTCCGTGTGACTCCAATTATCCTCAGGTAATCCATTAGTCCTCAGGCACCGCATATGGAAAGCGTTAAGCTTGCTCTCATGTTTCGCGTACGTCGTCCATGATTCTGAGGCATACAAGAATGTACTCAAGACGCAGGTCTGGTATACAAGGACCTTGGTATATATAGTGAGCTTACAGTTCCTTTATACACGCGAAAAAAGCTTTCCAATAACGGTTGATGCCTTACCAATCCGAGTATCTATCTCTTTGTTGTTTGAAAGGGACTTTGTGGTGGTTGAGATAGCAGAAGCTATCCACGACATCAAGTGCAGCGCCATCGAGGGTGATTTTAGGAGGCTCACTTACACCTTGCACCATTACTATCCATTTTTTTATGTTTACACTCATGGGGAAAAGATGACAAGTTCCGACCAAATCTAGACACCAACTCTTGCAGTTCGCTTTCTGAGTTTGCAACAAGTGCAGCATCATCTGCATAAAAGAGTTCCCGAGCGAGTAAATCAAGACGCTTATTTTTTGACTTAAGGAGTCCGAGATTATAAAGTCTTTCGTCCTTTAGTGTATGCAGATGCAGTCAAGAGCAGTGTCGAGAAGAAAATACCAAAAAGGGGAAAAGCAAGCACACAGTACTCGGTTAACTGGAAAAGGTTCGGATTTACTACCATCGAACTGTCCCGTTCATGCCATCGTGAATTGACCAGGGCCTCAAGTCTGCTATTACAATAGTGTCAAAATAGTCTATCATTGATTTCAAAATTGTTGATTTTGACAAATTTGGGAATCTACTAATATAATGGCTTTCCAATGGTCAACCACTGACACTTCATTGAACGAAATAATATGTAAAATTAAATAGAAATAAAATCAGGCATGAATAAATGTTCAAATTTAGGGGTAGTTTTTCGAAAAACATTATTACTAACGGGTTTTATAATAATGGCAATGCCATTCTAATACGAGACTACTGACCAACCATTATGAATTTAGTAGATTACGAACTATTAGCAAAATGACAATGGGATCGTGATGGAATGACAAATTTATAAAAATAGCAGACTTGGGGCCCTGATAAGCGACAAAAGCTTCAGGGGGCAGCCAAGTCTGCGCAGCACCTCGAAGAGCCCTTCCCTGCTTACAGTATCAAAAGCTTTGTTCAGATCTACAAAGGCCCATGTACAGTGGTATGCGATGTTCACCAACCAACTCATATAAAATGCCCCGCGACAAGCTTTTAGAAAAGTTATAGCTTAATTTTTATATTTATTTTTTAGGTTTACTGAAAATTGCCTATATTAATATTAAATAAATTGGATACACAATTACATGCAGGGTACATAAGTTGCAACTATACTTATCAAATCAAAACATAATCATACATATTAACAAGAACATTATAGTAGTTAATATACACCGTAAAGTACGAATGCAGCTACAATCTTAATAAAACATTTAAATTTAAAACATATCTTTATCCATTTTAATATAACCTATTTAATTACAATAATAATTATTTAAGTACTCGTATATCGTATCGTCGTACGTTTTACCTCTAATACCACGAACGAAAGCTACTAAAAGAAAGAAACTAAAAGAAAAGGCATGACATGGTAAGTACGATCCGAACGCATCCCCTCTTCTGTAAGGAACCTTTAAATCAGGTGACAAGGAACCGGTAAAATATCATCCGATTTAAAGGTTCTAGGAACCGGTATTTAGAACCGGTACGTCGGAACCCAATCGGAACCGATACCGGAACCGGAACCGTACCGAAAAGAGGAACCTTTATAAGAACCTAAATGAAGAACCTGAACCTAAATTGGAACCGGTTTTCAATCCCTGGTAGCCAGATATATTTTTAAAATAAATGTTTTACGCAAGTTTTTACTATTGGTTCAAATCTATACTAATATTATAAAGCGGAAAAGTTTGTTTGTTTGTTTGTTTGCTTGAACGCGCTAATCTTCGAAAGTACTGGGTGGATTTGCATGCAATTTGGTATGGAAGTAGCTTGAAGCTTGAGGAAGGTTATTTTTTTTGTTTTATTATTATATTTTTTTTTTGTTTTATTATTATATTATTTTATATATTATTATTTTTTTGTTTTTCTATAGGATACTTTTTACGTGACTGCAAAAAAGGAGAGTAATGTTTTTACCGTGATAGAATGCACGGGAGCGAAGCCCCGCGTGAGTACTAGTAACAAATAACTTAATTAGGTATCACAAGTTCACATTTCAGAATTATATAAAAAGGACTATAATATTTTTTTGCGTAGTTATATGTTCAAGTCTCCAAAAACTTATTTTTATAATATAAACATAAGAATTTAATTTTATTATTTTGAGCAAATTAGTATTCAAGGCGCGAGTGAACGAGCCAGAAATGCGGAATCATTCGCTATCTCACTATATTCACTCCTGGGTTATCCGAAAATGCCAGATTGCGCGTATTACATCGTTCGTTAGATATCGTTCCATGTCGTGACTCGTTCCATGTCGTGACTCGTTCCATGTCGTGACTCGGTCACGGTCGTGACTCATGTCACTGTAGTGTCTCGTGTCACTGTTATTTCACCACTGTTATTTTGGAACGTTGTTCCTTCATGATCAGTCACAGTAATCATTTGAGGAGCAAGATAACAACGTTATTTTTCGCCCATCTTTAGTGTCAGAATACGTGTATCGCATAGACGCTTCTTCAATTCGCGGAAAGCAGCGTCGCAGTCTTCTTCCCAGCAGAATGTTGTCTTCTCTTCAGTGAGCTTGTGTAAAGCCGGCTCTACACGTTGGCCAACACAGTGGCGAATGTAGTGGCCAATGACTATTCGCCAACGTGTAGAGGGGGTGTTTGTGCACCCAACATGCACAAACACGCCGTCTACACGTTGGCCAATACGCATTGGCCACTACATTCGCCACGGCCAACGTGTAGAGCCGGCTTAATGGCTTAGCAATATCAGCGAAATTCTTTACAAACCGGCGGTAATGTGAGCACAACTATAAAAATGCTCTGACCTGTGTCTTGTCTTTTGGTGCTGGCCACTCTTTAACGGCGACTATTTTCTCCGGATCAGTTTGCACACCTTCCTGCGAAACTACAAGGCCCAGGAAAGTCGCTTGACGTTTGAAAAATGAGCACTTTTTAGGACTTAGCTTCAGATTGGCTGCACGGATTTTTGCTAGCACACGTTCCACTTCCAGGTTCTTAAGATGGTCTTGAAATGAGCGCCCGTCGATAATAACGTCATCTAAATATACCAGACAGGCGGGCCTGTTCTTTCCTGTGGCGAGCTTCTTTTTCCTGGCGGTGGGCTAGCTTTTCCAGGAGACGAGCAGCCTGTTCTTCCTGGCGGCGGGTCTGTTCTTCCTGGCGGCGAGCCTGCTCTTCCCGGTGGCGGGCTTCCTTTTCCTGGCGGCGGGCTAGCTCCTGCAGCATAGCCATCAATGCAGTCATATCAGAAGCAGCTAGAGCTATAGTCACAGGGGCCACTCCAGAAGTACACGCAGATGCCTCCATCGTCTGCTGATTTCCACCCGATGATGGCGATGGTGAGCCTTCGAATCAATCGCCTTTGGTCGATCTCCGCCTGTCGTTGATTTCTTGTTCTCACACCCTCCATGTCGTCTTTCGGTAAAACCGGCATTTTTTCTATCCCATAGCCCTAACAAAAGTGGCATGGTATAATAATAATAATAATAATAAGCCCCCTAATACAACCACACGTCCGGATTGAACATCTAATCACGTAGGGGGCGGACACACGATTAAAAAAAAAATTACTGGCGTGGCTAACGTGGCTCTGGAAACCCATTTAACATGGAGACTAGATCAAGAAAAGTACGTATAGGACCGCTACCCGAGGGCAATCGTTGGGGCACACCTGGGGCCGATGCTGGGTGTCACAGTATGCGATCCATCGGCGGTGGGGGACTGAGCAGGCGGGTTCTCCCCGATAAAAATACTACAGCCGAACTGACAGACAGACTTGACAATAACATTAGAGCAGTTATATCCGATTTGGATGTTTCACAGGCGGCATTAGCCACTCAGCCTGCGACCACCAAAACCGGCAAACCTAGAGTGCGCATGAAATGGACTGAAGATATGAACATATTCATTATGCGCACTTACTATCATATAACTAAACTTGAAGAGGACAGAACTATGTACTGTACACAATTACACGAACAGTTTAAATTACAATATCCAGATATAAATGTAACAGAACAAAGAGTAGCAGATCAAAGACTAGTAATTATCAGAAACAAGCTGTTATCAGATGACACCATAAATAGAATTAAATATGAAATAGCCGAACAACTTAAAAAAGAAGAAGAAAGTATGAATCTCACACAACAAACACATACATTACAAGATCTGAACACAAGCTCATACACTAGTGACTATTTTGATACAGAATTAACGATACACACACAACACAGTAATCAACCTACTACAAATAATCCCGTGTCAAACCAAACACAAAATAATGTTGAGATTGACTCTTCATTAGTAGACAAATTAAGTAACGAATTAGAGTCAAATTTGATAAAATATAATGGAATGGATCCCGCATGTAGGCCATTATTACCAAAAATGAGACCGTCTCGCCAACTATCAGATATCATAAGTATATTTAATCAAAGGATTATACCACCCAAACTATCGTCACTGGAAAATCTATGTGACACACATTCTTTAATATACTCAATAGCAATTACAGTTGCAATTCATTTTAATTTAAAAATAAATATGAATAGAGCTATCAATAATAAAGATAGTAGAATTAAAAAAGATCCACCTTGGAAACAAAGATTAGAAACCGATATAGACCAACTAAGAAAAGATATAAACAGACTGACGCAATATAATAATGGTAACACATCAAGAAAACTAGAAAATAAGGTAAAACAAATAATTAAAAATACCAGAGTACACAGTTCGCATGAAAATTATAACAAAAGAATAGAAGATCACTTAGACACGTTGAAACAAAAACTTTTAGTAAAAAGCCATAGGTTAAAAAGATACAAAAAAGCAAAAGAGAGAAAAGACAATAATAGATTATTTAAAACAAATGAGAAACAATTCTACAGAAAACTTAAAGGCAGCGATACAGTTATTACTAACCCTCCATCTCAAGAGTCCTTAAAAGAATTCTGGCAAGGAATCTGGTCAGATAATACTGATCATAACAAGGAAGCCATATGGATACAAAAAGAAATTGGTAGGTCAGAAACCATAGACGAAATGCCGTTCGAAGACATAGATACGCTTGAAATAAACACAATAATAAATAAAACGCATAACTGGAAAGCAGCAGGAATAGATGGTATACATAGTTTTTGGATTAAACGACTTCACTCACTTCACATTAGCAGAACAAATAAATGATATCCTAAAAGGCAACCAAACTATCCCAGAATTTTTAACTAAAGGAATCACATACATGATCCCTAAATCAATCAGAACCCAAGATCCGTCACAGTATAGACCAATCACTTGCTTACCAACCTTATATAAAATCATTACGTCATGTATAACTAATAAAATTATTAAACACACTGAGAAATACAATATCTTAACTGAAGAACAAAAAGGATGTAGGCGCGGTCATATGGGATGTAAAGAGCAATTAATTATCGATTCCACTATCTTAAAATACGTCCAGAGATCTAGGAAAAATTTATACATAGCATACATAGATTATAAAAAAGCATTCGACAGCGTCCCACACTCATGGTTAATTGAAGTACTAAATATTTATAAAGTCAATCCATTAATTATTAATTTCCTTAAAAACACCATGGAAACATGGAGAACTACACTTAAATTACAAACTAAAACAACAAACATATCCGTAGAAGAAATAGCAATTAAAAAAGGTATTTTTCAAGGGGACTCATTAAGCCCTCTTTGGTTTTGTTTAGCCCTAAATCCACTCTCACGAGCATTAATTGACTCTGGATTAGGTTTTGATATTAAGAATGGTAGATCAGTATTGCACCAAATCACACATTTACTTTATATGGATGACCTTAAACTATATGCTAATAAAAATAAAGATTTACACGAATTATTAAATATAACAACAACATTTTCAAAAGATATAAAAATGTATTTTGGACTAGATAAATGCCGGAAACTAAATATTGAAAAAGGTAAAATTATTGAAGGAAACTATCCAACAGACACTGATGAAGTAATTGAAGCTATGAAAGACAAAGAATTATATAAATATTTAGGTTATAATCAAGC
The DNA here is from genome assembly GCA_943138885.2 of Tholera decimalis. Taxonomy (NCBI): domain Eukaryota; kingdom Metazoa; phylum Arthropoda; class Insecta; order Lepidoptera; family Noctuidae; genus Tholera; species Tholera decimalis. Next base: position 25,720,877 of record OW964569.2, read on the forward strand.
AAGACTGTTAGAACATAAGTCCATTAAAGATAAGCTAAAACGAGAATACAATAGTAGAATACACTCAATATGCAAAATGCATGTCACCAGTAAACATTTATTTAAATCCATAAACACTTACGCAATACCCATACTCACGTACTCTTTCGGTGTAATTAAATGGTCGAACACAGAACTACACGCTCTTGAAGTTAAAACAAGAACCATTCTGACACAACATAGATATCACCATCCCAAGTCGGCAATAGAGAGAGTAATAATGCCCAGAAAAGAAGGGGGCAGAGGATTAGTCGAAATATCACATCTTCATAAAAGACAAATAATAAATTTAAAACAATTTTTCATAAGAAAGAAAAGTAATAGTCAGTTACACAAAGCAATCACAGACATAGACAAACAATACACACTACTAAACCTTAGCGAAAGCAACAATATTGAGATAGTTGATAAAACAAAACATATAGAAGAGATACACAAAAATTGGAGACAAAAAGAACTACATGGAAGACACCCCAACGACCTACACCAAACACACATCGATAAAGAAGCCTCTAACAAATGGCTTGAGCTAAGTGGGCTATTTCCGGAAACAGAAGGGTTTATGTTAGCCATTCAAGACCAAGTCATCAACACAAAAAATTATAGGAAATACATAACAAAAGATAGTACAACTAGGAATGATTTATGTAGAAAGTGCCATAGTAAACCTGAAACAATACAGCACATCACAGGAGCTTGTAACACACTTACTCAAAATGACTACACCCACAGACATAATCAATTAGTTAACATCATACACCAAAAACTCGCAATTAAATTAAATCTCGTGAAGGATCCATACACACCATATTACAAATACTCACCCAGAGCTACTTTAGAAAATCAATTTTACAAAATATATTATGACCGAGCCATCATTACAGATCATACCATATACAACAACAGACCTGACATAACACTTGTTGACAAAGAAAATAAACACACGTACATAATAGATATCGCAGTTCCTAACACTAATAACATACAGAAAACCATCTCAGAGAAAATTAGAAAATATACAGAGCCACAGGAGGAAATTACCCGAATTTGGAAAATGAATAGAGTCACTATAGTCCCAATTGTTATATCAACAACAGGTGTTATACCAAAACAATTATTTAATAGTCTTAATGCACTCAACCTATCTAAATACACATATCTGACACTACAAAAAGCCGCCATACTAAACACTTGCCGAATAGTTAGAAAATTTTTATAACTAGACTTAGATTACAATTTTACTGCAGTACATAATAATTTAGCTTCACAACCAGAAAACTAGAATGTCGCCTTGGTTCACACCCGTGATATTCTAAAAATACCAGGTATTAACCTGAGAAAACGAAAGGGTAAAACCATAATAATAATAATAATCTGTGGCCAGGCTGTCAACAAGCACGTCAAAAATTTTTTCATCCCGATTTTATCAATAATTTTGATATAAAATAGTTATTTTAAAATGTTCGATAAAACGAAAATAGTGAAAAAAAAAAGAAACTACAATTCATGAATCCCACACTACATCTACTACCTATAAAATGGACTAATGTGAAATAAAACTTCGTGCATTGAATGAAAAAAATGTTGACTAGAAACCGGGCACGATTGCTCAGAGCTACACGCCCAAGATCTTCGGATTCGTCGCTCAGCTCCGCCTCGCAGCCGCCGGGACCAGCTCCAGCCGTGAGTGAAGAGACTCCGGCCGCTGCAGTTGCGTCGAGCTCGAGCGACGAATACTTCTCGCCGCCGACGACACCACCACCTGCGCGTCGACGGGGAAGAGGCCGACCTCCGGCCTGCTTGGAACCTCGAGGCCCGCCGGCTTCTGATAGGGTTCCCGCTGCCGGTGGAAGTGTGCAGCGCATGCGATGGACTCAATCCATTAATGAGAACGTCATGCGCTCATACTATGGGGCTACAGAGGGGGGAACTAACCTGACTGCGTACCGTGGTCGGATGCTCTCTCTGTTTCAGGTACTTGAGCCAACTGTCAACGTTTCGGCCCAGAGACTATCGGATCAAGTGCGTGTCATCCAACGTAACCATATGTTGGATGAAGCCGTACTTGATCGCCTCCGTTCGGACATGAGTAGCTATGTCACTTCACATCCGACGCCGACTGTGGTGGTACCACCACAGCCCAACATCCAAGTTGAGGAGAGTAGTGACAGAGTTACAAACGTAAGTACCCAGTATAATGAGGAATTGAGAAGTGCTTTGGAGTGTGCTATTCGGGAATATCGCAACATGCCGCCTGAAATAAGACCACGCTTGCCTCGTTTGCCCATGCATAACAGGAATAGGGCACTGGTGGCTGCTCTGGATTCGCAGTTGTCAGACTATTTTGATAACTGCGAAGACCTCGCCGATACCCACTCTGTCTTATACTGCGCAGCTGTCGCGGCATGTCGTGTAGCTAATGTTAGAATTTCTAATGACATAGCTACACGACCTAAACCCGCTGTGCCAGCTTGGCAGTGTAGGATCGAGCGCCGAATCGGTGAGACCAGGGCACTCATTGGAAAACTTCTTTGCTTTAGGGGGGGGCAACACTCGCCCGAGAGTGATGCGCTTTGTGAGACGGGCGTTTTTGGGAACCAATATTCACCCACAAAATTATATGTCCTGTGTCACGGAGCGCATCGACTTCCTAAAGCAGAAGGTGTATGCATGGGCAAACCGCATTCGGAGGTATGGACGGCGAGTGGAGCGATTCGTCCAGAATCGCACATTCCGAAGTAACGAAAGGTGGGTATATAGGGCTTGGGAGCGACCGGAGCAAGGTGCGACTGATATGTGCCTACCCGATGATGACGCCTTATGTACATTCTGGCGCAACATCTGGTCGGTACCTGTCAGTCACACCGAAGGCGATTGGACTCGGGAGGTCGAGCGAGTCTGCGATCCAATAACAGAAATGGGGGCAATCACTATCAGCCCCCAAGATGTAGCCCATGCAGTCCGTCCGCTGCCTAATTGGAAGTCTCCAGGGCCGGATGGACTGCATAACTTCTGGATCAAGTGGCTAACAAGATCGCACGCCCGCTTGGCGTCTCAGTACCAATCTGCCCTAGAATCTGGCTCGCTACCTGAGTTCTTTACCACTGGAGTTACCCACCTGCTCCACAAATCTGGTAGCACCGCGGAACCCAAAAATTATAGACCAATCACGTGTCTACCAACGGTCTATAAGGTTCTGACATCCATTTTGAGGGTTAAAATTAACAAACACATTGAAAACAATAACATCATGTCTCCCTCTCAAAATGGATGTAAGAATGGATCCCGCGGTACTAAGGAGCTACTCCTCATTGATATGGCCATTAGCCAACAGGTTCGACGTTCCAAAAAAGATCTGTCGACATGTTGGATAGACTACAAGAAGGCCTATGACTCAGTGCCCCATACATGGCTCATGAGGGTGCTAGAATTGTATAAAATTAATGCAACTTTACGCACCTTTCTGACATCATGTATGGGACAATGGAGGACAGTTCTTCGCTATCCAGGATGTCGATATATCCCAAGGTACAGCGAACCGGTAAGGATCGAGCGAGGTATATTTTAGGGCGATAGTTTGAGTCCGCTTTGGTTTTGCTTAGCCTTGAATCCTCTAAGCACACTGCTGGAGAATTCAGGTCTAGGCTATAGGCTGAAAAGAGGTGGTCAGGTTATTTCTCACCTCCTTTACATGGATGATTTAAAACTTTTTGGCGCCACTAGTCTACAACTGACGGAACTACTGAAGGTAACTGAAACTTTCAGTAGTGCCATTAGGATGGAGTTTGGTGTCGACAAATGTGCGATTATGCATGTAAAGCGAGGGGAGATTGTGGAATCCGTGGGATCTCAACCCTCGAATTCCATAAACCTGAGAAGCCTCTCCCCAACCGAAACCTATAAGTATTTGGGTCTGTCGGAAGCGTTAGGTATCAATGAAGTTGACATGAAGCAATCGCTGAAGGAGCGCTTCTTTGGACGCCTAAAGAAGGTATTTAAAAGCCTTCTATCGGGCGGAAATAAGGTGCGTGCCTTCAACGGTTGGGTCATGCCAGTGTTGATATACTCTTTCGGCGTACTCAAATGGACTCAAACTGAACTTGACGCCCTGGATAGGAGAGTTCGTACAATGCTGACTGCATATCGAATGCATCACCCACGCTCGTCAGTGATGAGGCTGTATATCCCGCGGAAATGTGGAGGTCGAGGCTTTTTGAATGCTAAAACTCTCCACAACCGCGAGGTATACAGTCTCAGGGAACATTTCCTTGCTTCTAAAGTGGGTATGCATCGAGTGGTAGTAGCAGTGGACAAGGGACTCACCCCGCTCTCCTTGGCTAATGAGAACTGGCGCAAACCTGCAGTGCGAGACACTAACGATCGAAGGGGGATATGGCAGAGTAAGGAGCTACACGGACGTTTTTTCCGGGCCCTTCATGGGCCCGATGTAGATCAATTAGCGTCCGTAGCTTGGTTGCGCTTCGGTGACCTCTTTGGGGAAACCGAAGGTTTTGTCTGTGCAATTATGGACGAAGTTATCATGACGAACAACTACCGGAAATTTATTGTGAAGGATGGCACGGTTAACATGTGTCGGGCATGTCACCGTCCAGGTGAATCAATCCGTCATATTGTCTCTGGTTGTTCTCGTCTTGCTAATGGAGAATACTTGCATAGGCACAACCTTGCAGCCAAGATTATACATCAGCAACTTGCTCTGAAATATTCTCTTGTGGAATCGGAAGTGCCGTACTATAGGTATGTGCCCGACCCAGTTCTCGATAATGGCCTTATCACATTATACTGGGATCGGTCCATCATCACTGATAGGACTATTGTTGCCAATAAGCCTGATATAGTGGTGGTGGACCGAAACGAGAGGCGTGCCATGATTGTCGATATAACCATCCCGCATGACGAGAACCTCGTGAAAGCCGAGAAAGATAAGCAAATCAAATATCTTGACTTGGCGCATGAGATTGTCGACATGTGGGATGTGAACTCGGCAGTCATTGTACCGATAGTCATCTCAGCCAATGGCTTAATAGCCAAGAGCCTCGACCAACACCTTAGGAGGCTCTCGTTAGGCGGCTGGATCAAGGGCTTGCTTCAGAAAGCGGTACTCCTGGACACGGCGCGTATCGTTAGGAGGTTCCTCTCTCTAGAGCCCTGACCACCGGTAGCTTGGACCCTGTTCCCGATACCGGTGGGCTACTATTTTTTATATTTTTAAATGTTTTTTGTGTTTTATAGAAATATTTAAAAATGTAATTTATATGTGTATAATTAGAAATAAAGGATCAATAATAATAATAATAATAATAATAATAATAATAATAATAATAATAAATAAATCTGTGGCCCGGCTGTCAAACGGCTTGTCAAAAAATTTTCTCGATTCTTTTTGAATAAATATTTAATAAAATAATAGTTCACCAAACCATGTTCCACCAAACAAAATGCGTTAAAAAAAAAACCAAACTAACATAGAAATGCAGAACATGCCATTTTGATGAGAAAAACTCCTACACGAAGAATGAAAATAAGATGTTGACAAGACGCCGGGCACAAATACTACAATCCACACGCCCAACACCTGCGGAATCGTCGCTCAGCTCCGCCTCGCAGCCACCGGGACCTTCTCCAGCCGTGAGTCAAGAGATTCCGGCCGCTGCAGTTGCGTCGAGCTCGAGCGATGAGTACTTCTCGCTGCCGACGACACCACCACCTGCGCGTCGGCGAGGAAGGGGCCGCCCTCCGGCCAGCATGAGACTTCGAGGCCCGCCGGCCTCTGATGGGGTCCCCGCTGCCGGTGGAAGTGTGAAGCGCATGCGATGGACTCAATCCATTAATGAGAACGTCATGCGCTCATACTATGGGGCTACAGAGGGGGGAACTAACCTGACTGCGTACCGTGGTCGGATGCTCTCTCTGTTTCAGGTACTTGAGCCAACTGTCAACGTTTCGGCCCAGAGACTATCGGATCAAGTGCGGGTCATCCAGCGTAACCGTATGTTGGATGACGCCGTACTTGATAGACTACGCTTCGAATCACGGTGCAGCCGTGTCTCATCTGCTTCGCCACTGGCCGCGGTGCAACTACAACCCAGTATCTCACCGCGACCCGACCACGTCGGTGAAGATGATGATGACGAGGCTATAACCGTGAGTACCCAGTGCAGTGAACGATTGAGGAGTGCTTTGGAGTGTGCATTACGGGAGTATCGCTCCACACCGCCTGAGCTTAGACCTCGTCTGCCTCGTTTACCCATGCATAAGAAAAATAGGGCGCTAGTGTGTGCTCTAGATTCACTGCTGTCAAATTATTTTGACAATAGTGAAGACCTCACCGATACTCATTCGATCCTATACTGTGCAGCTGTAGCGGCTTGTCGGGTAGCTCATGTCAAGTTTCCAAAGACTGACAGAGTTATTCGACCAGCTGTACCAGCTTGGCAGGGCAGGATCGAACGTCGTATTGCTGAGGCTAGAGCACTCATTGGTAAACTTATCTGCTTCAGGCAGGGCAACACTCGTCCTAGAGTGATGCGCTTTGTGAGGCGGGCGTTTGCGGGGACTGATATCAGTCCTCGGGATTATCTGACCCGCGTCACAGAGCGTATCGACTTCCTGAAGCAGAAAGTCTATGCATGGGCAAATCGAATTCGTCGATATAAGCGGCGGGTGGAGCGATGCACTCAGAATCGCACATTCCAAAGCAATGAAAGGTGGGTTTATAGGGCTTGGGAGCGACCTAACCAAGGTGTGACTGATACGTGCCTACCGAATGATGACGCCATGTGTTCGTTCTGGCGCAGCATCTGGTCGGTGCCTGTCAGCCACACCGAGGGTGACTGGATGAGTGAGATCAGGCGCACGTGCGATCTTATACCAGAAATGGGGGCAATTACTATCAGCCCCCAAGATGTAACCCGTGCAGTCCGTCCGTTATCCAACTGGAAATCTCCAGGGCCGGACGGGCTGCACAATTTCTGGATAAAATGGTTTCTAAGCTCGCACGCTCGCTTGGCCGCTCAGTTCCAGTCTGCCCTAGAGCTAGGATCGCTACCTCAATTCCTAACTACAGGAATAACCCACCTACTCCATAAATCAGGCAGTACTTCGGAACCTAAAAATTATAGACCGATCACGTGCTTACCGACGGTCTATAAAGTTCTTACATCCATTCTGAGAGCTAAAATTAATAATCACATAGATACAAATTCAATCATGTCTGCTTCTCAGAATGGATGTAGGAACGGGTCCCGCGGTACTAAGGAGCTTCTCCTAATCGATATTGCCATAAACCAACAGGTTCGTCGTTCCCGAAGGAATCTGTCGACATGTTGGATAGATTATAAGAAGGCCTATGACTCGATTCCACATACATGGCTCATGAAGGTGTTGGAGTTGTACAAAATAAATCCAATACTCCGCACTTTCCTTGAGTCATGTATGGGGCAATGGAAGACGGTCCTCTGCTATCCAGGATGTCGACAGATCCAGGAAAACAGCGAACCGATTAGGATTGAGCGTGGTATTTTTCAGGGCGACAGTCTGAGCCCACTGTGGTTTTGTCTGGCTCTCAACCCTCTCAGTACACTGCTGGAGGGTTCGGGGCAAGGCTACCAGTTGAGAAGAGGTGGTCAGGTCATATCACACTTGCTTTACATGGACGATTTGAAACTTTTTGCCCCCAGCAACTTGCAACTCATGGAGCTACTGAAGGTAACGGAAACCTTTAGTAGCGCCATCAGGATGGAATTTGGGGTGGACAAATGTGCGGTCATGCATGCAAAGCGAGGAGTGATTATGGAATCCGTGGGAACACAACTCTCGGATTCCATACACCTAAGATCCCTCGGCTCAACTGAAACCTACAAGTATTTGGGTATGTCAGAGGCACTAGGCATCAATGTTGCTTATGTTAAACAGTCATTGAAGGAACGCTTCTTTGGCCGCCTGAATAAAGTACTGAATAGTCTTCTATCAGGCGGAAACAAGGTGCGTGCCTTCAATGGTTGGGTCATGCCAGTATTGATGTACTCTTTTGGCATACTCAAATGGACTCAGACTGAACTTGACGCCTTGGACAGGCGGGTCCGCACAACGCTGACTGCAAATCGAATGCATCACCCACGTTCATCGGTGATGAGGCTGTATATCTCGCGGAAGTGCGGGGGTCGTGGCTTTTTAAATGCAAAGACCCTGCACAACCGCGAGGTATGCAGCCTTAGGGAATATTTTCTAGAAGCCGACGTGGGTATGCATCGAGATGTGGTAGCGGTGGACAAAGGCCTCACTCCGCTCTCCTTAGGTACCGAGAATTGGCGCAAACCTGTAGTATTAGATACTAATGACCGCAGAGAAGTATGGCAGAGCAAGGAGCTTCACGGACGCTATTACCGGGCCCTTCATGGGTCTGACGTAGATACGTTAGCGTCCGTAGCCTGGCTACGTTTTGGTGACCTCTTCGGGGAAACCGAAGGTTTTGTCTGTGCAATTATGGATGAAGTTATGATGACGAATAACTATCGGAAATATATTGTGAAGGATGGTACGGTAGACATATGTCGGGCATGTCACAAACCGGGAGAATCCATTCGTCACATTATCTCCGGTTGTTCACGTCTGGCTAACGGAGACTATTTGCATAGACACAACCTTGTAGCTAGGATTATTCACCAGCAACTTGCGCTTAAATACAATCTTGTGGAATCAGAAGTACCATACTATAGGTATGTGCCCGACCCAGTTCTCGATAATGGCAATATTACACTATACTGGGATCGGTCTATCATTACTGACAGGACTATTGTTGCCAATAAGCCTGACATAGTGGTGATAGACCGATTAGAGCGTCGCACAATGATTGTTGATATAGCAGTCCCCCATGACGAGAACCTCGTGAAAGCTGAGATAGATAAAAAAAATAAGTATCTTGACCTGGCGCGCGAGGTTGTCGACATGTGGGATGTGGACACAGCAATCATTGTGCCGATAGTCGTCTCAGCCAATGGCATAATAGCCAAGAGCCTCGACCAACATCTAAGGAGGCTCTCGTTGGGCAGCTGGATCAAGGGCTTGATACAGAAAGCAGTACTCCTGGAAACGGCGCGTATTGTGAGGAGGTTCCTCTCTATGGAGCCCTGACCACCGGTAGCTTGGACCCTGTTCCCGATACCGGTGGGCTACTATTTTTTATATTTTTAAATGTTTTTATTTTTTATAATAATATTTAAAAATGTAATTTATATGTACATAGATTTAATAAATGGAATAATAATAATAATAATAATAATTGCTTCTGAAGTGGGTATGCTTCGAGATGTAGTAGCGGTGGATAAGGGACTCACCCCGCTCTCCTTGGCTAATGAGAACTGGCGCAAACCTGCAGTGCTAGACACTAACGATCGTAGAGGGATATGGCAGAGTAAGGAGCTTCATGGACGTTTTTTCCGGGCCCTACATGGGTCCGACGTAGACCAAGTAGCGTCCGTAGCTTGGTTGCGCTTCGGTGACCTCTTTGGGGAAACCGAAGGTTTTGTTTGTGCAATTATGGACGAAGTTATCATGACGAACAACTACCGGAAATTTATTGTGAAGGATGGCACGGTTGACATATGTCGGGCATGTCACCGTCCGGGTGAATCAATCCGCCACATTATCTCTGGTTGTTCTCGTCTTGCTAATGGAGAGTACTTGCACAGGCACAACCTTGCAGCCAAGATAATTCATCAGCAACTTGCTCTGAAATATTCTCTTGTGGAATCGGAAGTGCCGTACTATAGGTATGTGCCCGACTCAGTTCTCGATAACGGCCAGGTCACATTATACTGGGATCGGTCCATCATCACTGACAGGACTATTGTAGCCAATAAGCCGGATATAGTGGTGGTGGACCGAATCGTGAGGCGTGCCATGATTGTCGACATAACCATCCCGCATGACGAGAACCTCGTGAAAGCTGAGAAAGATAAGCAAATCAAGTATTTTGACTTGGCACACGTGATTGTCGACATGTGGGATGTGAGCTCGGCAATCATTGTACCGATAGTCATCTCAGCCAATGGCTTAATAGCCAAGAGCCTCAACCAACACCTCAGGAGGCTCTCGTTAGACGGTTGGATCAAGGGCTTGCTTCAGAGAGTGGTACTCCTGGACACGGCGCGTATCGTCAGGAGGTTCCTCTCTTTGGAGCCCTGACCGCCGGTAGCTTGGACCCTGTTCCCGGTACCGGTGGGCTACTATTTTTTATATTTTTAAATGTTTTTTTCAGAGAATATTTAAAAATGTAATTTATATGTATATATTGAAAATAAAGACAATAATAATAATATTCCACAACTTTCACACATCGCCATCTAGTCCCAAACTAAGCAGAGCTTGTGGTATGAGTACTAGACAACTGATAAACATACATATATATTTCTAAATACATACATATTATAGATAAATTACATCCAGACAAAGAACAAATGATCGTGCTCATCACGCAAACATTTTGTCCTGGGTGGGAATCGAACCCACGACCTTGCGCATAGCAGTCAGGGAATTGCCTTGAAACAAATGCGTTCTTAGTTCAAGATTTAAATCAAGAACAAAACTTTTTACCAAAAAATTAAACCGACTCCCAAAAACACTGCAAAGTGAAAAATAACTTTAATTTCGGTAGTCGGTGTCTTAAGTTTTGTATTTTCGTTTTTAGCACGGACTTCCGAAATTAAAGTTATTTTTCACTTTCCAGTGTTTTTTTGGGAGTCTGTTTAATTTTTTGGTAAAAAGTTTTTATTTCACTCTTTATAGGTGGTCGATTTTTAATTTACCTAGTTACAAGAGCCTAAATGTCAACTATATATATTCATTTACAAAATATTGCTTTTCCCAATGTTGGGCCGTTAATTGTTGAAGAGTTCTCCTGGTACTTCACCATCAGCTTCACTTCACCATATGCATTGTGACGAGCACATTGTGCTTAATAACCTCATTCAAGTAATTGAAGCGGAACACATGAAATACTTATATATTGAGTAGTTCCAGTGGCCATATGTGGTCTTCATCATCAGGTCCACTTCACAAATTGTGCTTTTCGAATGCAACTACACAAGTTACTATAAAAAATACTCAAATCACTATAGGTGTGCCTATAATATTTGAAGAGTTCCCTCGATTTCTCCAAGATCCCATCATCAGATCCTGATTTCGTAACAATGGAACCAACTAGAAAGTATACCCTTTCAAACAAAAAAAGAATTTTCCAAATCGGTTCAGCCGTCTTCGAGTACTCGGTGATCATCAATAAAAAAAAAAAAATAATATACGCGTAGAATTGATAACCTCCTCTTTTTGTCGTCGGTTGATAATAGCGCACCCAGTTAACCAGAAAAGGAGAGAACTTGGCGAATTTCACATTCTTTATTATCAAATAGGAAATATCCCGATAAATTGATTGAATACTAGCTTTTGCCTGCGACTTCATTCGCGTGGGAGGTTTTCCCGCGTTAATCCCGATCCCGAGGAATTTCAGGGATAAAAACTATCCTATGTCCTTCCCAGGGACACCATTCCCATGCCAAACATGTAAATCGATCGATCGGTTAAGGTGTGAAAAGGTAACAGACAGACAGATAGACAGACAGAAAGACAGACAGACAGACGGACAGAGTTACTTTCGCGTAAATCCTGATTCCGTGGGAATTAAGGGATAAAAATATCATATATTATGTCCTTCCCTGGGTCCTAAGCTATTCCCATGCCAAATTTCATCTCAATAGGTTTAGCGGTTTAGGTGTGAAAAGGTAACAGAAAGACAGACAGACAGTCAGACATAGTTAGTTTCGCATTTATAATATTAGTACGGATGGAGTATGAAATATTAGCATTATTTTCTTTAGATTGATATTTTAAAATTCATTATATCTTTTGAATGGAATGTCCGATTTTAATCATTTAAAAAGTATTTTACAGGTATTGGAACAGTATTTAATAAAATATCATTTACTGGGATAAGGATTAATACAGAGGTATAAATAATATGGTTTGATTATTGTCGGCACTTTTATCACCTTTTAAAATGTAAAAAGTAATTATAGTGGCATAACTACAGTAGTTGGATATGTGATATAGCAGACTTTTTTGTAGATATTGATACGATCTATAGTTCTGTAAAACATTTTTTTGTTCTATCATCAAAAGCTTCCGCAGCTCACGCGATGACAGATTTTTTATGACAATTTTTTACACACCTTGGGTTACATTAAATCGATCCAGTAGTGTTTGTGTGAAAACGTTACACACATACATAAATACATACATACACATACATAAATACGTACATACAAAACATACATAAATGTTTACTCTTTATAATATTAGTTTAGATATTATATACTATATATACTACATGAAGACTTGATAGTGTTAGACTCGTTTAAAGAAAACTCCGTGCGTCTCATGTATTACTTTTATTCATACATTTATAACTTTTTCTATATTTCAACAGTACAGTAAAATATTCCAATACTTAGATAAATACTACACTCTTCGCTGGTTACAACAAGAATGCCGAGTCAGCTTTTTTTTTTTTTAGGTAGGGCCACTCGTAGTTTACCTCTATACGGCTAATGTACTACTTAACCGATCTGTCCTGTGGTGACCTCTAATAAATTAAAGGCCCCCAGCCAGGGCTTACAAACTAAAATATACTTAAAAACTAATGACCGCACGCTAAGGGCACTCCCTGTGGAGTACGGGCCTCGGCATAGCGGGGTCATTTTGGGAGGGCAGCAAAGGGACAGGCTGGGTCATATTATTTACGGGAGTATTTATTGCTACTGGCTCAGCATCGCGGGCTGGCTCGTTTGGCAAAGGTCGGGGAGGATTTTCATTACAAGTACGCGGACGTCGTGATGGGCCTCGTCGGCGAGGCCGGAATAAGGAACGCGTTTTGTATTTGTATTTTCTAAGTGCTGGTTTCCCTACTGCTCTCTTGTCGGATGGTGGTGGGGTCGTCAGGCTCGTCTAGGACGTTACGCGGGCGACGAACCCGAGAAATCTTGGAGGGTCTGTATCGGGCGGCCGATACGATTAGGGGGTTTGTGTGAGTATCAGCAGAGGTGAAGTAACGCACTGACATGCGTTTCAACACTTGCTTTATGGTCGGGAGTTTGAGGTCTACGTGGAGATCCTCATTCCTACAGAACCAGGGCGCGCCCGTGGCCTTTCGGAGAAAACGGTTCTGAATGACTTGCATCCTATGGATCTGATTGGGACTTGCATGAGCAAACACCGGACAGGCGTACGTCATGATAGGACGTATGCATGTCGTGTAGATTTGGATTTTACATCTAAGGGAGAGCTTACTGTGTTTATTCAGCAAGGCGTGGAGCCTACCGAGAGCGAAAGCGGCTCGCGAGCGAACCGACTTTATGTGCTCACTGAAGTTAAGGAACTGGTCGAGGATCACACCTAAGTATTTGGCTCGCTTTTCCCAAGGGATTGGCTTGCCGAACATAGTGATCGGGCGGGGGCCGAGTCAGCCTCACGTATAGCCTTTTATACCTTCTGTCATTACGCCTTCTACCGCGTTTTACGAAAATAATCATTTAACAACTACCCTCAACTAACAATAATTGAATAGAGTTTAACAAAATATACTTCCATTTTAAATTAAACCTAACACTCGTCCATCCTGACAGCGTGTATGCCCTCATACACGCTGAGTGTTAGGTTATCTTGTGATAACCTAACACTCAGCCGACTAGACATTCTTTACAATTTATCAAAATTTTACGATTAACAGCATTAATCAATCCACATATCCATTACATCTAAAATCTAGTACGAGCAAACCTGGTCTCGCAATAATTAACTACAGTGAGCAAATCTGTTCTCACATAAGACAAGGACGTGTGAGCTAACCTGTTCTCACAAAAGATATTTTCAAACCAATTAGTATCAATACAAAATCAAACCATTATCCATTTATCAATATAGAAGGAGCAAACTTATTCTCACTAAAGATTTACTAAACAATTCATTGCTCATTTTTATTACATCTAAAATTTAGTACGAGCAAACCTGGTCTCGCTATAGTAGTAATTAATTAAAGTGAGCAAATCTGTTCCCACATAACACGAGTTATTTGTGAGCTAACCTGTTCTCTCTAAAGCTTTACTGATCAAATCAGTCCTCATGTACATTACATCTAAAATCTAGCAAGAGGAAACCTGATCTCAAAATATTGGTAATTAACTCTGGTGAGCAAAACTATTTCCACAACATGAGAATGTGTGGGCTGTTCTTACAGATAATATAGATATAGAGTGAGCAAAACTATTCTCATTAAAAAAATTACACAGCAAATCAGTTCTCATATCAAAACATTTAAAATATAGTACGAGCAAACGTGGTCTCGAAATATTAGTTCTGTTCTCTCTAAAGCTTTACTGATCAAATCAGTCCTCATGTACATTACATCTAAAATCTAGCAAGAGGAAACCTGATCTCAAAATATTGGTAATTAACTCTGGTGAGCAAAACTATTTCCACAACATTAGAATGTGTGGGCTGTTCTTACAGATAATATAGATATAGAGTGAGCAAATCCATTCTCATTAAAAAATTACACAGCAAATCAGTTCTCATATCAAAACATTTAATATATAGTACGATCAAACGTGGTCTCGAAATATTAGTGATTAACTAACCTAGTGAGCAAATCTGTTCCCACATAACACTACAGTGTGTGACTGTGAGTTAGCCTGTTCTCACAAAAGTTTACAATCAGTCAGCATGTTTATTACAATTGTTCATAAAACCATTTATCGATATAGAGTAAGCAAACCTGTTCTCACTAAAGATTTACTAAAAATAAAACTTACAATCTCAAAACAATGTACTGTCACTGTGTGTAATGCCCATCAATGTACTTATATATATATATATAAAATATGGTTTAACCGAAATACATACTATATTGAAGTTTAAAAGGCTCGAGGTTGAGCCGCTCAGATTATTATATTGTACAAGAGCCATTAGTAATTCTTACAAATTATAATTTCTTTTATTCTATCTTGTACACATTGACATTCTTAAGACTTTTTAATTCTTTAGACATGAACAATTGCTTTAATTATAAAGCATATATATATATATATATTTTTTTTTGTAATGTGTATGTGTGTGTAATTATTATGAATATTTGAAATATGTAGGTTGTATAAACATCGGGATAAACATACATATTTTTTGCGACACATGATTTCGCTTTCTGGACGAGCCCACTCAAATCTGTGTGCATCTTTACAAGGCTCACATATGATTCGACCAGTACAGATTGTACGGGCTTCAAAACAGACTAATTTCATTTAATAATGGCTGTCTACTTCATCGCCTATTCTATCGATGTCGCTATCGTCATTAGCTTGCATGGATTAATATTTCATACGGTTTGCGGCTACAGAAGAGCCGCTTTTGTGCTTCATGTTACTGTACGCTGGTATGGATATTATTTTATACCGTTTATTTCCCAATATCCCCTACGCGAAATAAATACAAGAACATACGATAGGAGTAATACTTTTACAGTTATTGTAAAAAGCCATTTGCGTTAGTTTAACTGAATCCCTTCGTTGTATATAATTATGTCATGTTGTGAGCTGGTTTCCTATTTTTGTCCTAATAAATCTTTTGTTATCTGTTCACCATTAACCATGTTATTTTCTACCAACTCCAACCTTTACCCCGTTTAGTATTGTTTATGCCCCATTGAATTTTCACTACCTGGATATCCAAATTCTTTGCATAATTATTTAAATTTTAGGCGGTTAAACAACCGACTATATTATATTATTAAAAAGTAATCCATATTATTAAGGAGGAATTCGTTATATACCCTTTTTCATAGAACATAGTATACATCTATTTATGTTATAGAAATTAAGTTTGCTAGAAAATACGTGTCTTTCATTAAAACCCGTGGTGATAACCATCCTGACTGATCAGTTAGATACAAGAATTAAATAGTCCTCATGTTATGTCGATGATAATAAACGCTTTAAAAATGTACATTGAAAAAACTAAAATATTAAATTTTAAATCCCAGAAAAGTAAACATATCCTTCTTAAAATTGCACCTAGAGATCTACTTTCATATATATACTTTTGATGAACATTTCACATATTGATGAAATATATTTAGATCAACCGCGCTAATGGTAGGTATATCATTCCTATGTTTGTTCTATTATCCGATATGGTATCATCGTGTGAAATTGTTTGATTTTAGCCTATGAAACCGATATGAATATAAATTATATGATAATTTTCATTTCTTTTTATACTGCTTGAAACATATTTTAGTATTCCACCGACACTTGAAATAAATAAATTTAAAATAAAAAGTTGGGTTACGATTAACGTATGCGTGGTGCCGTAAAAAAAATGTCTATTGGCCAGCTAGTGTTGCTGATTTAAGAGATTTTCCCCGATTTCAGGAAATACGGACGGTTGTCGGGAATAAATCAGATATTGATAAAATTCGGAATATTTCGGGTATTTTGAACGTATAGATAGAAATAGAAATAATAATAAAATATTGAATGGTTATTAATTTAACCCTAGTAAATAATATATAATCGTCAGCTAATTGAGGATGGGAAATCTCCCATGCTTCTTCAGTCTGACGCTTTGTCTCATTCACTTAGTAAAGCTCACATTCGCATGTTTAATTGACTGATTATTTCTGAATTTGAGTTGATCACATATAGGTACATAATAATATAATTTCAATAAATCAAATGGGCACTGTATCTGTATGTATTGACATTAAATAAATGAATATCTAAAAAAATATTTTTAAAAACAAAAACCGGAACCGGGAATTTCTGGCATAGCATTCGGGTATGATAGCTTTTCGTAATTGGCAACACTGGTGTGCTTATACTTCACTTATTTAAATTTTTATTGCAACGTTCTTTGCTTTGCGATTTTATATGCGTTTTATGGTTTTATTCTAACAACTTTGGCTTGATAACGGACTCTCTTGGTAGACTCAGCTGTGTATAAAGGACTATTTTCGGACTTGATTTCGATAAATTGATTATTTTTGTATCTTCAAGCGTCCGTTAGTAAAAATTGATTTACTATGATTCCATAAAATATTTAGAGTCTATCTAAGTCATTTTGATTCAAACGATTCTTAGGCGTGACATGTATGGAGCCGGAAAAATGTCCTTTTACTATGGACTGGACTGATTCTTGCAAACCATTATTTAAATCCAATAACCTATTCACAGTTCCTTATATTTAGATACTTGAAATAGCCAAATTTGTAAAAAATAATTCTTCACTTTTTGAAGCTAATAAAAATAATAATACGCGGAAAGTTACACAACATCAATTAAAATTGCCTGTACCTAGAATAGAATTATTCAGCTGCGTTTATATGGCCCTGCTTGTTTATAATTCCATACCATTTATTACCGATCTTCCCTACAGAAAATTCTGCAGTTTTTTCTTTAAAGTGGCTCATCTCAGTTTTTATTCAATAGCTGATTTTTTTTTTTTTTTATTAAAAAAAAGGTTCTTGTCCATTACAGAAATATATTGTAAATTTATTATTATTGTATAAAGTCTGGTTGGAAATTTTGGTAGTAATGTTTGGTTTGTTTTTACTTCATGTTTTTAAAATCTTATTATAAGTATTCAATTAGTTATAGTGAAGATTATATTAGGCACCCTAATATAGTTTAATATTTGCAAGCCAATTTATTGCGAAATGTGTCATTGCGTTAAGTATTATATTATGCTAACATCTTTTGTACCACATTTTAAGCAAATAAATGAATTTTATTTGATTTGTTAAAATTATATAATAAACTTCCGGATGCCATAAATGGAATTGGTGAAATATTATTTATTAACCAACTCAAGCAGATATTACTTCATACATTCAACGATTATTTGAATGAGAATAATGATAATTAAATTATAGGTATGGGCATTGGTCTTAATATATATAATTATGATTTATTTTACTTAGACATGATAACGGTTAATATTTCGACTGGTTTTTCTTATTCTATGACACTTATTATTATTATTATTTTAATCTATTTAGGTACACGTTTTATGTATTCTAAAATTTAATTTTTGAATTATTGTATTAATTTTATGTTTTGCCGAATCCCACAGGGTCCATAATTGTATCTTAGCTATAAGCGATTATTATTACATCTAAAACGATATTATGGAACGAAAACAAATATATGAATAAGAATCAGATTTCCTATAAGGCATTCCCTTATGTGACGTCACTCCCATCAGTATATAATGACTTCATTGACCTTAACTAGAAATTCTGACTCAACGTCATTTAATTTATTTTATAACTATTGGGTGGGACACAGCTGATCTGTATTCAATATGGAAGATCTGTATCATGTACTACCTATACTATGACCCACAATAAAAGGTTGTATTGATTGATTAACATTATTTTACGAACTTCATCATGTTCAGTTAAAAGAGAGCTATCCGGTAAATTCTTAAATTTATGACTGCGTTCAAATGAATTACCAGAATCCTTATACTCATTAATGAATTGTAATAGTTGATCAGGATTAGAACAGCGCAATGCTAATTTTTATTTCTACAATAGGACTTTTGAACTTAGACATTTTTGCATGTATTCCCTATCGATTTAAAAGGCTTGTACTTCTATATTTTTGTTTTAGAATATATATATACATTATACCATATCTATATTAATTTTATAAAGTAGAAAAGGTTCTTTGTTTGTTTGAACGCGCTAATCTTCGAAAGTACTGGTTGGATTTGGGGTGCAATTTGGTATGGAAGTAGCTTGAAGCTTGATTACCTTATTAAGGTGATACGTAAAAAATAAGACATAGCTCGAGGGGCGTAGCTTAACGGAAGACGCGGGGAGCACCCCCGCTAGAATACATTGCAAACTCGAGCGCACGCTCGCGGTGAGTTTGCGATGTAGTTTGTGTGTTTTGATGTTTTAGAATAGAGAAGGCACGGAGTCGCCAAAATCAAATACATTTCTTTTTAATCTGAATTAAACTAACTTATTCATTATATTGTTAGGTATTTAGTGTTTTACTTTATTTAAGAATGACAAAAAATAATATAACGTGTGTAAATGCACAGACCGTAACAGTAAATGATCATATTGACCTAAGAAAAAGAACTACTAGTGTAGTAAACAAATTCTTACTATGATTTTATTTAATTAATTTACTTAAAATGAGTAGTAACAAAAAGTTGCTTCGAAACTACGCTTTTTAACACGCTTTTATTAGGTCGACCTGTATGTAACTAACTATGTAATGGAATCTAAGGCAACTACTTTAACCATCTTCCAAGGGTCGTAGCGTAATGAAAATTAGCAACTGTATGTAGTTCTGATGACAATACAATAATATGGTACTGTCGAACTGATCTGATGATGAAGCCGGAAGATATGTACTGGAACTTCATGATGGAAAATCGTATCATAGCTGTTTTGAATTTCTTAGAAAAGTCTTGTAATGAACTTTGACCACGATTAGGTTTCAAGGTCTGATGATGAAGCCGGAAGATAGGCAGTGGCATTCCATGATGGAATATCGTATCATTGTCGTGTTTGTACTTGTGAGAAAAGCCACGTAATGGACTTTGAACACGATCAGGTTTCAAACAGGATCAGGTTTGAGGATAACAAACCTAAAGAAAATCCGTTATCGGTTTTCTTAACCTTTTTGTCAACTTTTTGTGATGTCACTTTCAAATCCTCTGGGGTGATTGACCGTTTAATTGTTCACTACTCGTGGGAATAATATAAAAACAGAAACAGCAACACAAAGAAAACGGAGGCTACAAACAAAAAAGGAAAAGCGCGAACAAATTTTTTGTTTTTACGTGCACTTATAAAAGCGTGTTTTTCTAGTGATTTTTAAACTATTAATTTATTATTAATTAATTAAAGATTATTCATCCAATTAAATTTTTTGATGGATATTTTCTCACGAATAAAAGTCAGAGATTTAATTAAAAATTACTAAAATCTATAACTACACTATTTTCTTGGAATACATGTCTGTCGCCTTCATTTAATATTTCATCAGAGACATTTCCCCCGCGTGTTTTATTTTCTTTGTTTGTATCCTTGCCCCTATTTTTATTAATTACATATTCTGGATCATGGATCTCTCATGTACCGAGGATCTACCAGTCATATCATTATTTTCAATCTCTATTTCATATGGTAGAGGCTCATCATCTTCACTGACCTCTAGTGAATGCACTAAATCATCGTCGCGTATTTCCCTTTCCGTGTCCAACTGGCGACATCGGTCTCGCGAAATACACACGCTTTTGTATTACTACACAATTCAACCAACCCGTGCTCAACTCGCGTCAAATGAGTACGTTTTTGCGGTCAAGCAACGTTAAAAGAGGTTTTACAAAATAGTGTGCAATTGAATTGAACACGGTTTTTTACGGGTCTGTTCGAAACAAATCCGTACTGATTTAGCGGGGTGCGTCTCATATCATAAAAAGTTATTTGGTATATTTTCATTTCAATAACGTTCACAAGATAGTGAGTTATACCAACTGTTGATGTAATTTCTTTAGACATAACATTTATATACTCTAAAACTTATTTCGTATAACGTTATTGGATATAACGTTTATTTAATCGAAAATCATTAAGCCTATCGTTTAAAATATATAATATTGCGAGTAATTTGATTGAACGTGCTGCGGAAGCGGCGTGACAGAAACGAATTGCTGCGAAACCGATTCCACGTCTGTTCCATGTCTGTCCTACCCCTAGAGTGTTATTTAAAAACGCGTAGGCGCGGAGGGGCGAGGCGGCCCGCGAGGTGAGGAGCAGGTGGTTTTAACACTCGCCGCCGCGGCTGAGGCTAGTCGGCGAAGCCAGCCAGCAAGCCGCAGCCGCGGTGGTGAGCGTGAAACACATCTGCGAGGATAAGCTTGCATGGGACCGCCGGAGCCCTGCAGCACCGGAGCCGTGACAGAAACTATGCCTCTAGTTTCTGTCACGGCTCCGGTGCTGCAGGGCTCCGGCGGTCCCATGGTCAGTAGAGAAGTCTCTTGGTTTAAAGAGCATCACTTTCAGTACTGCTCGTTGTCAGTTATGTTTAATTTTTAAATAATTTATAAATATTTGATATTTAATAACAGGGCTTTACCTATGAATTCGCTGTTTTGCCGTACTGGCAATTTCAAATTATAATATTAAATCATATACTGTCCTCTTAATCTGTATCATGGATACTGTGGAGTTTTTTTGCCGGTTTTTCTCCCTAGAAAACGACCAATTTCAAACCATGCACTAACTTCTGACGTATTGTAAGTGCCCATGTGGGCCTATCTGAAATAAATATGTTGAGTTTGAGTTCGATAATCATATTGTTTTGGCTAATAATTATAATTTCAAATTAATTTAACTTAACTCTAAAAATGAATGCACCACCCGTTATTAGTTTGCTCGTGTCCTATCTGGAAATTTCGACTTGAAAAATGAACCCTTTGGTTGTTGATGACGAATTAAAGGCGATTGTGGGAGCTGATGACACCCAATCTGCGGCTGAATTAGAAGCAGCTTTCAACGCTAGTATCAAAACAATATTGGTTTACTTGCGTCAAATTGGCAAGGTAAAAAAGCTTGACGTCTGCCCCACGAATTCAGTGATCATCACCGCGAAGAACGCATCGAGACGTACCTTGCACTGCTTAACAGGCACACAAACGAAATAATCTTGTTGCCTGCGGTGAAAAATGGATCCTGTTCGACAATCGTAAGCGAAATTGATTAGATCCTGGATTAGCATCTAAACGTTTTCCTAAACGAAAACTGACCCCTAGAAAAGTGTTGGTCCCTGTTTGGTGGTCTAACCCTGGTGTAATGAGTTATCTACCAAACAGGATGAGCATTACTGCAGAACTGAACACAATTATGGAGAAGCTCGCACATCTCCAACCAGCTTTGGTCAATCGCTCGGCTCCGCTGCTCTTGCACGACAACGCGCGTCCTCATACTACACAGCAGACGGTCTACAAGTTACAAGAGCTGGTGTTGGAAGTTCTCCGCCATCTGTCGTACTCACTAGACCTTGCACCTACAGACTTCTACTTTTTCCTGAATTCTAAACTTCTCGGAAAAAAATCAACATCATAGAGGCAGTAAAAATGCCTTTGCAGAATTTGTTGCCTCCCGTCCAACTGATTTCTTCAAGAAGGGTATCAATAAGCTACCAGTGCGTTGGAAAAGATGCATCGATTGCATGGGTGATTACTTTGATAAATAGAAATAAAATATATAGAAAAAAACACGATGACTGATTTCATGAATAACGGCAATATCATTGGTAATGGCTTTCAGTATTAATATACCAGACGTACTACAGGGCACCATCCTCACTTGGTCAATGTACCACTTTGTCATACTATGTAATTCTCCTCTACATTTATTGTGCGCACTTTGTCGGTCGGACTTCGGTCGGACTTCGACCGGTCTTCGAATCGGTTTGGAGCTCTCTGTCGGCTTCTGTGTTCTTTTCCACATATGACCCGTCTGCCACCTTTAAAGTAAGAGTGAAAAATCTCCGGCAGATGCCTTGCCACCACGAATTTTGGCCCTGGCAACGCACTTTCTTTCTATTTCATTAAGAAAAAAGCAGAAGAAAAATATTAGTTTAGTCCTGTCAAATTAAGATATTCCATAGACAATTTTAGACTCGATTAAAAAATTGGTTACTAAAAATACGTCAATTTACGTCAGACGCTGACTAATTTGACAGAAATAAACTAATATTTTCTGTCCTTTTATAATGAAATAGTAAGAAAAAGATGCACTGAACTTTAGTTTAGTTTGTGAACAAGACAATCCGCGCCAATGTATTTCTTTTTATCTTAATAGGAAATAAACAGTTTACTGACTAATTTTTTTCCAAGAAGTTAGTAGTTAGACACTGTTGATCATCCAAATTTAAAAATTATAATGGCGACTCTAATCTTCTGTTTTCCGAATCACATGTAATATCCGAGGTCTGCTCCGGCGCTGTGATTTTGTCTCTGTAAAATAAAACTGGTATGTAAATATTAAAAAATAGGGAACCCTCATAGTTCGTCATGTCTGTCCGTGTGTCCGTTCGTATGTCACAGCCATTTTATTCCGAAGCTATTAGGACTATACATGTGAAACTTGGTAGGTAGATGTATTCTGTAAACCGCTTTCAGATTTTATAAAAAAAAATATTTAAAATAAAGGGGGGCTCACCATACATGGAACTGAAACTGAAAAATTTTTTTTTTCATGAAACCTATCTGTGTGTGGTATCTATAGACAGGTCTATAAAAATGACATAGGGGTTTCTGAAACTACTTTTTATAAAGTCAATCGTTTAAAAGATATACGCTCCCAAAGTGGTAAAATGTGTACCTCCCCCCCCCCCCCCCCCCCTCTAACTTCTGTAATAATGGAATGAAAATCTAAAAAAATATATGTCTGTAGATCTTAATGTATACTTTCAACCAAAATTGGTTTGAACGAGATCGGGTCAGCATTTTTTGTGATACAACATATTTTCTAAAACCGCAAATATAACTTTGTAATTCATACAAACACTATGAAAAACAAAGTTATTTGGCGTAGTTGTAAAAAATGTAAATAACTTAGTTTTAAGAAATTTGTAAGGTTTTGTTTTTCGTCAAATAAATATACATATTATATTATAATAGTTACTACGAAACCCTTCATGGGCGAGTCTGACTCGCACTTGGCCAATTATTTTCCGTCATTTTACGAGCATGATCCCTCAGGCGTTCCAAATGTCGGTTTTTAGGGTTCCGTAGCCGAATGGCAAAAAACGGAACCCTTATAGTTTCGACATGTCTGTCCGTCTGTCTGTCTGTCCGTCCGTCCGTATGTCACAGCCATTTTATTCCGAAACTATTAAGACTATACATGTAAAACTTGATAGATAGATGTATTCTGTGAACCGCTTTCCGATTTTAAGAGAAAATTTAAAAAATATTTAAAATAAAGGGGGCTCCTCATACATGGAACTGAAACTGAAAATATTTTTTTTCATGAAACCTATACGTGTGTGGTATCTATAGACAGGTCTTTAAAAATGACATTAAGGTTTCTAAAATTACTTTTTCATAAAGTTATTCGTTTAAAAGATATACGCTTCCAAAGTGGTAAAATGTGTGTCCCCCCTCTAACTTCTATAATAATGAAGTGAAAAATCTAAAAAAAACCATATGTTGTAGATCTTAATGTAAACTTTCAACCAAAATTAGTTTGAACGAGATCGAGTCAACATTTTTTGAGATACAGTATATTTTCTAAAACCGCAAATATAACTTTGTAATTCATACAAACACTATGAAAAACAAAGTTATTTGGCGTAGTTGTAAAAATTGTAAATAAGCTACTTTTAAGAAATTTGTAAGGTTTTTGTTTTTTTTTTTTTTCAAATAAATATATTAATTATATTATATTTATTATAGTTACTACGGAACCCTTCATGGGCGAGTCCAACTCGCACTTGGCCAATTTTTTCACCTTTCGTTGTCTTTTATACTTATTCCCCATATCGGTAAACTAATGTTATATATAAACATTGTTCACTTGTCAAATATAGATAAATAAAATCAGAAAACAAGACTAAACAATAACTATTTCGATAAAAAATTATAATCACGGTTGCGGGAGGAATCGACACAGGTCTATCACTGACAAAGGCCGCAGGCGAACTGGGCGGGCATAAGAAAGTGACAGAGTCTATTACTTCCACGTGCGAAAAAAAGAGAGCGCAACAATACGCTGGAACCAAAATAAAACAACGTAAGCGCCAAACCAAATAAAAATTGTTTAAAAATAAATTAAGCTATGTATCAAAAAATATTTTCAGACAGAGTTTTCAATTACCTATTATGCACATTTTGAATGCAATTTTGAAATGAAATTCCTTAGGATTTTAGAATTATAGTGAACAATAAAAAAGAATAGAGGTCTTTTCGGAATCAAATTCGACGGAGCAAATTTAACCCAATTGCGTTTTCCTTCGGTCAAAGTATTAATGAAATAGTCAATAAACATATTACCAAAAATAAAATCCATACTTGCTGGAATAGTGAAATAAATGTTGACGAAAAAACCCCTAATTTATTTTGGTATCGCCTTAACTTAACTTATTTCTCTTTTACCCGACTGCAAGAGAAGGAGGTTATATTTTAACGTGATAAAGTCCACGAGATAGAAGCCCCGCGCGACTGCTAGTGTATTAGTATATTATTATTATTATATATAGAATGTATTTGTAACCAAAGCGATTATTTTCACTGTGTTGTAGCCTATCAATACTCAGTGAAGAGCGTTGTGGGCTGCAATATTGATTAAACGTTTTGTGTATTTATTCTTTCTGTGTTTTGTATTGTGACTGTTGTGTATTGACAGTGTGAACAGTGTTATTCTTCTTAAATATATAATATATAATAACTACTCACAATAATAATTAAGTTCCATTGATTCATTCAATAGACTTTTACGGTCAAACGTGTTCGTTAATTTTTCTTGCCATTCTCGTCATAAAAATGAAATTATGTTTAAAAACTTTCGTACCAAAGTTTTATCATCCCAGCCAAACACTAAGGCACATTCGTTTTTTTTTTTTAGCCAAATACGAAACCGTTAGTTTCTAGAAGAGGGGGTCACAAAATTTGGGAGAATTTTTTTATAGTTTAACTTTTTATTAATGGGATTACTAGGGTTTGATGGCTGAGATGGTAAATTTAATCTATAATTTTCGCAATAACGTTAGTGGAAAAATCAAATGGGCTACGAGTCTACTTACGATCTACATTACATTAAAACTATGACTAGGGGATTCAGAGAAAGAAATGCGTCTGCACCTATAAGCACGCGATCGCCTCTTGCTCTCACGGTACCTTTTCTATGCTCTTCAGGGTCAGTATTCCGACCACGAGTAGCCCGGTTAAGGCCGCGGCTGGGCCCGTTTAATTTACTTCGCACGTAGTCAGATCCAGGATTGTCCTCACGTGGTAGACGAGATTCACTACTTGTTGGAGTTTGCAAGCATCGGCGTTTACGTCTTGCCTCCTGATCGTTATTGTCCGTGATCTGCGAACTCAAACAAAATAACCATATTTGAGAATACTTGTAAGAATGTATAGATTGTTTTTTCTTTTTCTAATAAGTGTGGCTGAAAGAATTCTTTTTTTTAATAATAATTTAGTAAATGTAATAAGTCCTTATTTGTTAATGTTGTGGTGTATAATAAAGAATATATCTATCTACGAGTTATATACTGTGGTTCGATTTATATCTGTGTTAATTAGTTTTTTTTTTTTTTTACACTGTCATAAACTTTCTCACTGCCTGCCAATCCCGACACTATCGGAGAGTAACCCCGACCAAGCACAGGATCTACAGACAATGCTTAACCCTTCCTTATTGAACACAACACCGGAGAGTAGCCCCGGTCAGAAACATTCAACAAGTAAGACCCTACCTAAACGTGGGTATTCTTAAAACAATTATGAAATTAAATCTAATAACCGTCTGCAACCTTACACTGTCAGAGAGTAGCCCCAACCAAGCGCAAGATCCACAGACAATTTTCAATCCTTCCTTATTGAACACAACACCGGAGAGTAGCCCCGGTCAGAAACATTCAACAAGTAAGACCCTACCTAAACGTGGGTATTCTTAAAACAATTATGAAATTAAATCTAATAACCGTCTGCAACCTTACACTGTCAGAGAGTAGCCCCAACCAAGTGCAAGATCCACAGACAATTTTCAATCCTTCCTTATTGAACACAACACCGGAGAGCAGGGGCGTGCATAGGATTATGACAGGGCATGCGGCGGAGTAAAAACACACAAAAACTTCTTCTTTTATAGATTTTTAGCATAGCCACAGCCACGCATCGTAGCATGGTGGCGATGCGTGGCTGTGGCTATGCTAAAAATCTATAAAAGAAGAAGTTTTTGTGAGTAATCGGTCACAAAAACTTCTTCTTTTATAGGTTTTTAGCATAGCCACAGCCACGCATCGTAGCATGGTGGCGATGCGTGGCTGTGGCTATGCTAAAAATCTATAAAAGAAGAAGTTTTTGTGTGTTTTTACTCCACCGCATGCCCTGTCATAATCCTATGCACGCGCCTGCCGGAGAGTAGCCCCGGTCAGAAACATTCAACAAGTAGGTCCCTATACAACGTGAAAAATAAATCATTTTATTATTTCTATTTTCTGATGCAAGCCACCCAAGAAAACTATTAAAACTAACAAAGCTCGTGCTATTGCAGTTCCTATTATTCCGCTAGCGATTTGCACCAGAAAAGCAAACAGCCTGTTTATTTAATTTTCATGCACAATTTTTAACGAAATAAAATGATTATAGACGTGTACTTACGTGAAACGCAGTTTCATCCCACTTCTGAAGTGTTAGACTCGTTTAAAGAAAACTCCGTGCGTCTCACGTATTACTTTTATTCATACATTTATAACTTTTTCTATATTTCAACAGTACAGTAAAATATTCCAATACTTAGATAAATACTACACTCTTCGCTGGTTACAACAAGAATGCCGAGTCAGCCTCACGTATAGCCTTTTATACCTTCTGTCATTACGCCTTCTACCGCGTTTTACGAAAATAATCATTTAACAACTACCCTCAACTAACAATAATTGAATAGAGTTTAACAAAATATACTTCCATTTTAAATTAAACCTAACAATAGATTTGACATCCATATTTCTGGTCTACTCAGTATTTCACTAATAAATTGTTCAGTATCCATTATTTTTATAAGCTCAATGCGCGTTTAAAACAAAATTATTTGTTTTGGTCGCGCGAGGCCTGAATGCGTCCACCGCTGACGCCGCGCGCGCCGCTCTGGCCACTGGCCACTGGAGCTGTGGCCACCTCGATACTCGCTAGTTAAAGATGGGCGTTTAAACGAAAAGCATATAATATAACATGTTATTTAAAATAAGCGAATAAGCAGATTAGTTTATAAAAGCATTTAACGTTACCTGCTTATTCTGCTTTTTGTTAAAATTAAAACTTAACCGCAAATATTGCATTCCGTTGTTCACTTTTAAAAACGACATTTTAATTAAAACGGGTTATCGTGAACTGATTAAATTGCTTACTTTGCTTTTTACGTTTAATAGCGTTTTCTCGGCGTGATTAAAAGCGTCATGTTTTATGTATTTCCGAAACAATTTGTTTTTGAAGTTATGACTTGGACTTGTTTACGTAAACATAAATAGTGTAAAACATTTTTTCATGTGGTGAATTGTTTCGTAGGTACCAAGGAAATAATTTTGAGACTTTTGGACTTGTATATAATATAGTTTTTAGGTGTAGTTAATTGTGTTAATAATAGTGTAAATAGTTTATAGTGTAAGTAATTGTGTTAATTTTGGCGTCTTTTGAAGTGAAAACCTCTTTAGCATCGTTGTGATCTGAAAGCTTATGAAACGAAAAAGCGACAGTAAAAAGAGACAGAAACATAAATTGCCGAATTTTGGAATTCTGTTGGGGTCAAGGGGTAAACCTTTTGATTCCCTTTAAAATGAGCCCAAACTCGGCTATCTTGCGACCACGGGAACGAAGATAGGTCGCGGGGGGGGTGAAGTAGCCCTGAGAGGGGGCGGGGAGGGGGGAGGGTCTCGTGGGGAGTTCGGGGGGGGGGGGTGAGGGAAGGGGGGGACACAAATTATTTGAAGATTTTTTTTGAAGGTTTCACTTCTACCACGTGTGAATTGCACACAAGTTTTTTTCTTTCTATAAAAAAAAATTAGTGAGCTAATAAAACTGATCGGCAAAGTACGAAGAAAAGTTCATTGATGTCGTTCAAAAACCAATAGGTACAACTTAAACGTAATCAACTAAAAAAGCAAAATACATAATTTCGTTATTTTTAATGTAAGCAAGTAAATAAGCAGATAAGCAATTAAGCACTTAACGTAAGTGACTTTTTATAAAAAATAAACGAATAAGTTCGTTAAAAGTTTTAAGTCGTTTATCACATCTCTGTCGCTAGTACATTTGTTTCATTCGCACACCGCGCAGCCCGCGCGTCGCCCCGGCGCGATTCGCTCGACTCGCCGCCACGCAAGACGCGCCGCCAGACGCGCCGCAAGACGCGTCGCCGGTAGCTGTGGCATACTTCATAGGTTGCCTAGGTTAAATGCTCTAAGGTTGCCTACCATTTGTTTTCGCCGCTCACCGCTAGACGCGCCGCAAGACGCGCCGCAATTCGCACCGCGCTTAGCTGTGGCCAGGGGGTAACGCCATCTAGCGGCGAGCAGCAGGAATGAGTATATCTAGTCGAGACACTACCGCCATCTAGCGTCGAATAGCGATACTGTGTACCTCGAGTAGCTTCTTGGAATATTCTGGGTAGTATAAACAGTGAGTCGATTTTATAAGAATGTTCTAGAGCTCATAGACCGGGGTATAAATAGATCGCAAAAGGGCGCAGAGAGTCAGTCTTATTACAAGGCGAATACGCGATATAATCGAAGCTTTACTAGTGAATTTCAGTGCGATTTAAGTGTTAAGTGACAAGTGTTGTGGTGCGAATAATTGTGTTAAATTTTTATTTTGTGTTTAATGAATTAAAGTGTTAATTTTGGTTTAATTGGCGTTACTTATTTCTATCCCGAATCCCAGCTCGTAACAATTTAGTGTCAGAAGTGGGATAGAAAAATGCCGGTTTTACCGAAAGATGAAAAATTCAGGATTTGATGAAGGCTCTTACATTTGGTTACATAATCCGGTGCGCAGCAAACGAAAGTCGCCGAAGTTACATACAAAATGGGATAGACCATACCGCGTTGTGACTAGGATTAATGACGTCACTTATCGGATCCAGAAAGGTCCACGAGCTGCGCCAAAGATTGTTCATGTTGATCGACTGGCGCGTTACTACGGGTCTAACGATGCTCGGGTCGAGCATGTCTTAGGAGGGGACAGTGTTACGCCAGTCGCTTAGTGAAGTACGTCGAGAAACTTCGAAATAAATCTAGAATGTTCGAGACACTAACGCCATCTAGCGGCGAGTAGCAGGAATTACTATATCTAATCGAGACACTAACGCCATCTAGCGTCGAATAGCGATACTGTGTACCTCGAGTAGCTTCCGTCGTATATTCTGGGTCGTATAAACAGTGAGTCGATTTTATAAGAATGTTCTAGAACTCATAGACCGGGGTATAAATAGATCGCAAAGGGGCGCAGAGAGTCAGTCATTACGAGGCGAATACGCGATATAATCGAAGCTTTACTAGTCAATTTCAGTGCGATTTAAGTGTTAAGTGACAAGTGTTGTGGTGCGAATAATTGTGTCAAATTTTTATTTTGTGTTATAATGGTGGCGGTGGAATAAAACCAACGTTGGATGACAGATAGGGTTTATTTACTTTAACTCAAACACTTGACAGACTTTATCAAACAAAGTTAGAGTGACGTAATATCTATTAGTGGTACTAGGGATGGACTGCGGGGCTATCCTATCCCTTAACCTCCTAGCTCGCTATTCCTGAGGGCGACGGGGCCTCCGCTCAGTTCAAGCTTAAGACAACAGTAGTGACTGCGGGGCTATCGACCACTGTGCCTTCTAAGCTGCGAATGGATCGTTTCTTTTTTTTTTTAGGTAGGGCCACTCGTAGTTCAGCCCACTAAGGCTGTGCGACTTCTTAACCGGTCTATCCTGTGGTGACCTCTAATAAATTAAAGGCCCCCAGCCAGGGCTTACAAACTAAAATAAAATTACAGCTAATGATCGCACGCTAAGGGCACTCCCTGTGGAGTACGGGCCTCGGCATAGCGGGATCATTCGGGGAGGGCAGCAAAGGGACAGGCTGGGTCATATTATTTACGGGAGTATTTATTGCTACTGGTTCAGCATCGCGGGCTGGCTCGTTTGGCAAAGGTCGGGGAGGATTTCCGTTACAAGTACGCGGACGTCGCGATGGGCCTCGTCGGCGAGGCCGGAATACGGAACGCGTTTTGTGTGTGTGTTTTCTCTGAGTGCTAGTTTCCCTACTGCTCTCTTGTCGGATGGTGGTGGGGTCGTCGGGCTCGTCTAGGACGTTACGCGGGCGACGAACCCGAGAAATTTTGGAGGGTCTGTATCGGGCGGCCGATACGATCAGGAGGTTTGTGTGGGTATCAGCAGAGGTGAAGTAACGCACTGACATGCGTTTCAACACTTGCTTTATGGTCGGGAGTTTGAGGTCTACATGGAGATCCTCATTCCTCAAGAACCAGGGCGCGCCCGTGGCCTTTCGGAGAAAATGGTTCTGAATGACTTGCAACCTATGGATCTGACGGGGTCTGGCTTGAGCAAACACCGGGGAGGCGTATGTCATAA
Source organism: Tholera decimalis (assembly GCA_943138885.2). Lineage (NCBI taxonomy): Eukaryota > Metazoa > Arthropoda > Insecta > Lepidoptera > Noctuidae > Tholera > Tholera decimalis. The sequence continues at coordinate 25,752,375 of OW964569.2, forward strand.
TCGGACGTATGCACGTCGTGAAAAATCGGATTTTACATCTAAGGGAGAGCTTACTGCGTGCATTCAGTATGTTGTGAAGCCTACCGAGAGCGAAAGCGGCTCGCGAGCGAACCGACTTTATGTGCTCATTGAAATTTAGGAACTGGTCTAGGATTACACCTAAGTATTTGGCTCGCTTTTCCCAAGGGAGGATCGTTTCTCCTTGGTGAGAGCTTATATAGGCGGCTTGACACGTTAGTGTGCGTCTTCATCATGTGATCCTTATATGTGTTTGTAACTCGTTAACGTCACGACACTTCACACGTCGTATGTTAGATGTCACTAGTACTCTACAGGTACTGTATATACAATCTGATAGATGGCGTAAGGCGTCGTGTTATATTCTCCCCCTCTGGGACTCTATGGTCGTCCCGACAGAGTACCAGCACTAGGCTGTTTCCGCGGTCTTCCTCTTTGGCGAATCGGATAAGTTGGTTTGGATATCAGGTTGTATCTCTTTTCAAACTTGGTTATTGCTGACGTATGATCAGAATCTACTTTTCGATGGTTAATACTTTACTGCTACTTTACAAATCGTAGTAAGTTTCAGGTAGACTGATATTAGCCTATAAGTTGTTCTGCGTTTATTTCTCCCCGAACCGAACTCTCGCCGAGTTCCAGAACTCCCTAACGGAGCTGGGAGACGTCGTCGTCGCCCTCGGTTCCCTCCCCGCCCTCGTCCTCGGGGACTTCAACGCCAAAAGTCCGGCTTGGGGTTCCCGGTCCACGGACCATGGGCGGGGCAGGATGCTCGAGCACTGGGCCCGTGCGCAGGGCCTGGTGATCGAGAACCGGGGTTCTGTCCCCACGTGCGTGCGGTTGGACCTGAGTGGTCCGCGATGGGCGCTGAAGCAGATGGACCGGGAGCTATTCCTGGAAGCCTCGATCGTGCAGGCCTGGGGGTTACCCCCGGACAGGCCTGCCGACATAAACGACGAGGCGGAGTGGTTCCGGGAGGCCATGTCGGAGATCTGCGACGTGGCCATGCCCCGGGTCCGGCAAGGACGCGCCCGGCGTCAGCTGTCCTGGTGGTCAAGCGAGCTAGCAGCGCTGCGCGAAGGGTGCGTTGCGGCGCGACGCCGGTACACCAGGGTCCGCAGGCGCCGCACCCGACCTTCGGATGCGGCGACTGTAGAGGCGGAGCTGTACGAGGGCTACAGGGCAGCGAAGGCCGTCCTCCGAGACGAGATCTGGCGGGCCAAGGAACTGGCCCGGGAGGAGATGCTGGCGACTCTGAACGGGGACCCATGGGGCCGCCCCTACAAGTGGGTGCGAGAGAAGCTCCGCCCCTGGGCTCCCCCGTTGACGCAGAGTCTCCAGCCTCAGTTCTTGGAGGACGTGGTGAGCGCCCTGTTCCCATCGCGAGGGGAGCACGCTCCCCCGCCCATGGCTCCGTCTCCGACGGAACCTGAAGCTGGCGCAAACGCGAACCACAGCGACGACGACGTCTACGACGCTCCAGAGGTGACCGAGGTAGACTTGAGAGTGGCGGTACAACGGCTCAAGGCCAAAAATACCGCCCCAGGACCCGACGGCTTGCCAGGGAAAGCCTGGGTCCTGGCCTCGGAGACTCTCGGGCCTCGACTAGGGGGGCTCTTTAGCGCATGCCTGGAGAGGGGCCAGTTTCCGCTTCGCTGGAAGACGGGAAAGCTGGTCCTGATCCAGAAAGCCTACCCTGCGGACTCTCCGTCCGCATTCCGGCCCATCGTGCTGCTCGACGAGGCGGGCAAGCTCTTGGAAAGAGTAATTGCAGACCGCCTCTTCGGGCACCTGAATCGGGTGGGCCCGGATCTTGCGGAGTGCCAGTTTGGCTTCCGCAGGGGGCGCTCGACGGTGGATGCCATCATGCGCGTGAGAGCCCTCACGACGGGGGACGCGGTATCCCGGGGCAGGGTCGTCTTGGCGGTGTCTTTGGACATCACCAACGACTTTAACACCCTGCCCTGGAGTTGCATCAGGGAGGCACTCCGGTATCACCGGGTGCCGACCTACCTCCGTCGCATAGTCGAGGACTACCTGATGGACAGAGCCGTCATCTACCCCGGTCACCGGGGAGAGTGGAACCGGCGAGAGATGTCGTGCGGTGTCCCACAGGGATCGGTCTTGGGGCCGCCCCTGTGGAACATCGGATACGACTGGGTGCTGCGCGGCGACCTCCCTGACGGCGTCAGCGTAGTATGTTACGCTGACGACATGCTCGTCCTGGCGCAGGGAGAGTAGCACCAGGCGGCGGCCAACCTGGCGACGCAAGCGGTTGCGACAGTCGTTCATAGGATCCGGCAGTTGGGACTCGACGTGGCGCTGCACAAGACCGATGCCATGTGCTTTCATGGCGGTCGGAACGCGCCACGGTCCGAGTCCCACATAACTGTGGAGGGGGTTCGCATCGGCGTCGGGAGGACGATGAAGTACCTGGGACTCGTCCTCGACAGCCAGTGGAACTTCAGGGAGCACTTCCTGAGTTTGGCCCCAAAGCTGAACCGGGCAGCAGCCGCCTTCAGGCGACTCCTGCCTAATCTCAGCGGGCCAAACGCCTCCTGCCGAAGGCTGTACGCCGGCGTCGTGCGGTCCATGGCCCTCTACGGGTCCCCAGTGTGGGCCCTGTGCATCCGGACGCGACCACTAAAGTTGGTCGCATGCCAGAGGGTCATGGCTATCCGAATGATCCGGGGATACCGCACGATCGCCGGCGGATCGGCCAACCTCCTTGCCGGATTGCTGCCCTGGGATCTGGAGGCGACTGGCCTCCAGCGCGTCTATGAATGGCGCGTGGAGGCGCAGCGCCGGGCGTATCCCCGCTGCCTCGAGAAGTCGAGGCGCGGCGGGAAGAGCTCCGGCGCGATCTCAGGGCAGTATGGAGGGAACGACTGTCGCAACCGACGGCCGGGCACGCCGCAATTGCGGCGGTAAGACCCCTCTTTGAGGAGTGGCTAGATCGGCGTCATGGCGTCCTGACCTACCGCATGACGCAGGTCCTCACCGGACACGGAAGTTTCGGGAGGTACCTGTGTCTGATGGGAAAGGAGGAAACGCCTGGGTGTCACCACTGCGAGGGTCGCCCTGAGGACACCGTAGAGCACACGGTGCAAGATTTCCCTGCCTGGGCAGAGCACCGACGTGACCTCACGGCGGCGATAGGCGGAGACCTCTCGCGCCCGGCATTGGTCGAGGCCATGCTGCGGGGCGAGAGGGAGTGGGAAGCGGTCGCCTCCTTCTGCGAAGCAGTCATGCTTCCGAAGGAGGAGGCGGGCCAAGTGAGGGAGAGGATGGCGTCCTCCCTCCAGCCCAGCCGCAGTGGTAGACGCCCACGGCGACGGACGTCGGCCGACGATCTCCGGCCACCGTAGGCGCGGGCATGCGGACAGCGAGTAAAGGGCAACTCGCTGTCCGACCATGGACCATGCCCGGGTCGACGGCGCGTCGTGTTCCACGCGCGCCTCAAAGAGCGTCAGCAACATGACGAGGCCCCCTCTGCAGAGGGCGGAAGCCCGCCGGGGTCGTGGGACTCATCCCGTTACCGTGGCCCCGGTATGTAAAGGGTTATTGAAGGAACACCGTGGATTTTAGTCAGTAAAAGTCTGACAGTCCCTCCCACCCTGCCCGGAGTGGGAGGACTTATTTGATAATTTTACCACGTTAAAAAAAAAAAGGGATGGACTGCGGGGCTATCATATCCCTTAAACTCATAGCTGGCTATTTCTGAGGGCGACGAGGCCTCCGCTCAGTTCAATCTTATGACAACAGTGGTGACTGCGGGGCTATCGACCACTGCGCCTTCTATTCCCATATGACCAGCAGTAGGTGAATCATGGTAAGCGTTCAGTACATTTTGTTTATAGTCTACTTGCGTATTTAACAGGGTGCTCATTGGTCTCTCCCCTGCACTAAAGCTGCGCCAGTGGCATTCTGGCTGGCATCAGTCTTGATAGCAAAGGGTAAGTCGTCACTTGCCTGTTTTAACACTGGTCAGCGGTCACGTACTCAAGGCTATTTTTAATAAATGCTTCTTGTTGGTCTCGTTCCCACCTCTGGCTTATTTTGTTCTTCGTTCGGTTAGGTTATGAATAAATCTCCGATACCGTGATGTGGTTTGTAAATATGATATTAATTCTTTTAGGTTTTTAGGCGCCTGACGGTTTGAAATAGCAAAACTTTTCTCTGGATCTGCTTTGATACCGCCAGAAACTTTAAGGTGGCCTAGATATTTAATTTCTAGCTTGCTTGGCCAGACTCTCAATTGTTTTGCAAACCGAGATACTGGTCACAAATTCTTCTACTTTATTAAAATTTCGTTCGCCGTCGTAACGTTTTGTGCACGCAGCAAGACTTTTAAAATGTCTATTTCCACTTTCGTTCGTTTCTGTCGCTTTTGTTATGAGTGCTGTGAATAATTTTTCCTGAGTCATCACCACCATCTGTTGTTTTTTCTCAGACATGTCAAAAGTGTCAAAATATATCAATTATCTTGAGGGTAGTCTTCTGATTATCCGCCAATATTTGGGTACACAATCGAAATGTGGGTACTCTGATAAAATAGTTGCGGGTAGAAGCAGAATTACGTTAGGAGCCAATATAATGGTTTTTAGGCGGCTTGATTAATTCTCTTGATTAAGCTTCTGTTTATCCGCCAATATTTGGGTACACCGTCGAAATGTACTCTGATAAAATTGTTGCGGGTAGAAGAATATTTACGGTGGGCGCCAATATAATGGTTTTTAGGCAGCTTGATTAATTCTCTTGAGGGTAAGCTTCTGTTTATCCGCCAATATTTGGGTACACCGTCGAAATGTACTCTGATAAAATTGTTGCGGGTAGAAGAATATTTACGTTGGGCGCCAATATAATGATGGCGGTGGAATAAAACCAACGTTGGATGACAGATAGGGTTTATTTAATTTAACTCAAACACTTGACAGAGTTTATCAAACAAAGTGAGAGTGACGTAATACCTATTAGTGGTCCTAGGGATGAACTGCGGGGCTATCCTATCCCTTGACCTCCTAGCTTGCTATTCCTGAGGGCGACGGGGCCTCCGCTCAGTTCAAGCTTAAGACAACAGTAGCGACTGCGGGGCTATCGACAACTGTGCCTTCTAAGCTGCGAATGGATCGTTTCTTTTCTTTTTTTTTTTTTTTGTAGTTAGGGCCACTCGTAGTTTAGCTCTATACGGCTAATGTACTACTTAACCGGTCTGTCCTGTGGTGACCTCTAATGAATTAAAGGCCCCCAGCCAGGATGGATCGTTTCTCCTTGGTGAGGGCTTGTATAGGCGGCTTGACACGTTAGTGTGCGTCTTCATCATGTGATCCTTGTATGTGTTTGTAACTCGTTAACGTCACTACACTTCACACGTCGTATGTTAGATGTCACTAGTACTCTACAGGTACTGTATATACAATCTGATAGATGGCGTAAGGCGTCGTGTTATAGTGTTTAATTAATTAAAGTGTTAATTTTGGTTTAATTGGCGTTAATTATTTCTATCCCGAACCCCAGCTCGTAACAATAACATAAGCGTTTGAAATGTTGACAGATTTTTCCATAGAAATTCCTTAAGGTGTATTGTAGGGAAAAAGGGGAAAAAGTATCAATAAAAAAGTAAAAGTATCTATTTACATAAAAGCAAAATACCACTCACTGATTAATCACGAAATCTCAGAAACTGCAAGTAGTAGGGCTCTCAAATTTTGCATGGGGGTTCCTTTTAGTACCTAAGTATATGCTCGCTAAGACGGGATTTTGCAAAATTTCCACAGGATTTACACGGGAAAAACTTCCCACGCGAACGAAGTCGCGAGCAACCGCTAGTATAATACATAATATATGTAAAAAATGACTACATTATCGCATTACGATAAATAATTCAAAATACCTATACTTCAGTGATGGGAAATGGTAGAGTTAATTGAAAGAGCAATGTGGAGAGCAAGACATAATTATACCTACCTACTTTACAAAATATTTATTATTATTTACTTCAATAAAATGGTTCACTTAGTACAAAGTCATGAGATAAACAAAAATGATGACATTCTAGGATTTTGACAACAGATTATTCAAAATCTTGACCTGATAGACATAGTTTCGTAGAGGATTATACACGCAATGCATAGTTCTAGAAAAAATAAAATAAAACTGTTTTAGGTGTTGCAAAACAAAAGTTAAATTTTGTTGACCAGTGCTATCAGACTTGGGAATAGATATTTGTATGTTCTAGGAATCCAAATATGGAGGGTATTTATCGAATAAAAATGACAAGATATTGGTTCACTTGTCAAAGTATGCTATCAACACCTAAGGTTTCAAGAAGTGAAAACTCAACGTTATTCAAGAAAATATAGTTTTGTTACCTATTCATGTTATTTGCATAATAAACAACATGGATTCTGAAGTTCAAGGTATTGTCCTCAGTCTTATAGATATGATATTAATGTTTTTGAAATATAAACATACCTAACGTATGTATTTAGACAGTTTCAATTAACGACTAAAAATATGACTAAAATAAATATTCAGAAGGCTATTATTGTTTTCAGAAAATTTCTATAATAATTCAGTAACACAAATGATCTCTGGATGTTATATTATTAGAATAGAATAGAATAGAATAAGTCTTTATTTGCTTGGAATGTAGGTACATAAAAATAAGTTGTTAAATACATAAAGAATCCGTGTACATTCTGCCTTAGTGTGGCATGCAAATGTATTATGTTGCAAATAAAAAAGTGCTATAAAATTTATTATAACAGATAAAATTGATTATAACAGATAAAATTGATTACGACAAATAAAATTGATTACAACAAATAAAATAAAAATTATTAATGCAAACAGAAATTAATTAAAATATTATAATTCATTGTCATTTAGGAAATCTTGCACAGAATAATAACATTTATTAACAAGTAATTGTTTGAAGTCTTTTTTAAATTTTTGCAACGGTAAGTTTTTAATATTGTCAGGTATTTTATTATAGATATTAGGAGCCATACAAATCACATTTCTTTTCATTAAGGTAGTTTTAAATACGCCTGTGTGCAGTAAATTCTGGTATTGAGATCTCATAGCTGTACTTCTTTTTCTTGTTTCTATTAAAGTTGCAAATAGACATCGATTTGTTATAACAAATATTGCTACCTCAAGGATATACAGGCACGGGAAAGTTAATAAATGATGAGACTTAAATATAGGTACACAACTGTCAGTTGATTTGAGGCCAAAGATAGCTCTCAGGCAGCGCTTTTGAGCTTTGAAAATGCTTTCTCGTTCACTACAGTGTTATATTGTAATAAAAATCCTTTCTATGACATACCTGCTAACCCGGTTGTTATTAAGTATTAATTGTTTCTTGTAGGATGCGTGTTTAAATTTGAATTAACTCGTCGCGACATTGCGGCCTTATTATTTCAAGATCATGTAAAGAATTGGAGACAAAAGGACCAGAATTTGTAGAGCTAATAATTTTGAAGATTAACTGCCCTCCAAACCAACAAAGTGCAATTCGGAGCAAGATGTCTGGACTTTTTAATAAAATTAAAGAGAAATATTTTGATGCCGGTTGGAGGAAAGATGTAAACTGATATCATACAAACCCTCTCGGAAAGAAGAAGATCATCCAAATCCTGATGACGCAAAATACGCGCCTGGTAGTGGAGTTGCGGATACCTGCCCGACATACATATAGGGCTTCCATTACGTAATTACGCAATTAAGTAATTACGAACTCATTTTAAAGTATTTTCCATTCCGCAACTGAAGATGTCAATTCCGTACTTACGTAATTATTGATATCACAAATCACTCAAAATAGTCAACCAATAAAAAAGCATTATACGTACCAGTTATAACGTGGCAACACTATACGATATAACTACGTCAAAACTATACAAAAAAGGGATTCCCCACTGTTTATTTTATCGTTTGTTAAATCTTGCAAAAAATAGTTCTAAGACGTACAGAATATAGTTCAAATATATCAACTTGGCGAGTTGGTAGGGATGATCTCTTGAAAGTAAGTACTTAAACCAAAGCCTTAATCAGTCTATTTAGTATTAAAAGGGCATTAAAAACCCCGTGGAGCATGCATAGTTCATACAAAATAATTTGTAAATCAAACATTTTCTTAAGGTGTATTTATTCCGATTAGATTATAGAATATCTAGGTTCCCAAATATAAGAACACTGATTAAAACATAAAATAGGTACCTATAAGTTACTTATCAAATATTTGAAATTATATAGCTCGTCTCTAAATCAGGAATGAATGAATTAATCATGCTCTGTCGCTTATTATAGAAGAAAAAAACGTTTGGCTACAAAATACGTAATACGTTTGACGACACGGTTGGCGTAATGGCTGAGCGATCGACTGCTGCGCAGCGTGTCGCGGGTTCGGCCCTCGCACGGAACAAATATTTGTATTACCTGCAAGTAGTTGTTCCGGGTCTGGGTGTTTGTGTTTGTGAGTTTCTATGTTTGTAAACACACCCACTATACAGGAAGAAATTCCTAGTGTGGCGCAACAATTTATTAAATAGTAAAAGAAAAGTGTTAACATTTGTAATGAGTTGGAAACAATGTTTAACGAATATCATTATTATTAACCTAAATTCCTTTCCTATTTTTTGGTCTTCTTCAAATAAGACTGTATACAAGGAGTTTTTGAACAAACGCACACAAAGATCTATCTGAGACCATTTGTTGAGAGCTGATAATGGACAAAGTGTTGATGTAAGCATTGCAAAAAAAATTAAAACTTCTGGCGGCGCAACTGGAGCATTACACACTCACATGCATACCAAGCATATCGGAGAGATGCTGCAAGAGCAGGAGTCGCAAAGACCGAGTACATCAACGTCTAATAGTGGTCTAATTCAAACCAGAAAACGTACGAATGAACCGTCACAAAAGAAAATTAATCTCACCGATTATTTTTCAAATATGGAGGTTCAAGTGACCAGATTGGCTGCATCGGATGGGATACCATTGAGCACATTTTGTACTTCGGAAGATCTGAGATATACTTTTGAAAACTCTGGCTACGATGTGCCGAAATCTTCTACGACTATAATACAGATAATTCTAGAACAGCGTGGTAACACAAAAAATAAATTGAAAAATCAATTGAAAGTTATGAAGTCTGAAAATAAAAGATTTACAATCACGTTTGATGAGTGAACGTCTACCCATATAAATGGTATTTATACCCATAATATACCCATAAATATATCCCCATAAATGGTATATGAATATAAATATCTACAATAAAGACTTTGACATGGCCAAATATAAAAATTTCGGACTTGTACGGATATAGGGATCAATGCCCGCTGAAGTAGGCACTCAATTATTACAGCGGCATTTGAGTGACTTCGGTTTAAGTTTGGAAGACGACATAATTGCTTTCACAACAGATGGAGCAAGTGTAATGGTCAAATTGGGTAGAAATTTTGGCGGCCACCACAAATTATGTTTTGCTCATGGGATACAACTAGCAGTCCTGGAAGTTTTATATAAAACACAAAAATCTCCAGAACCTGAACTGCAGGAGGATGTCTCGAATACCGGCGCTGAAGAAGCAGAGAAAATTGAAGAAGATGAGGGTGCGTTTATTGTAGAATTGATCAGAGTTCCAGAATCGGAGTTTTTATACAAAGGTACTCTAAAAAAAATTAAGAGTTCTAATAAAATCTTTTAAAAACCCTTTGAAAAACGACTTGTTGCAAAAGTACATTTTAGAAGAAACATGAAGAAACAAGAGAAGAACATGGTAAAAATGTTGACCTAATACTAGACTGTAAAACGCGATGGAACAGCTTCTTAAATTAAATGCATACGTTTTTAAGGTTATTAGATTTGAAATCAAATATAAAATTTACAGACGAAGAGATCCAAGACCTTCACGACATTCATTACAGCTTGGATGTAAAAAAAACTAACAGTTTTGTCATTATATCGCCATGATTCAAACTTATTGACGGCCAACGCTGCACTTCGATTTATGCTAGAGACTAGAACTTGATCTTCAGTCAAACGATCTCAGTGGAAAACCAGCCACATCTCTTAGAAAGAGAATAAAGGAAAGGCGAACAAATGTATTCGGTGTTTTGCAATATTTTCATAACAATGAGGAATTTTTTAAAACTGCTACCACAGAATATTTCACGAAACCATCATCGGATGATATACGAATATATACGTATGATATACGAATGTAAATAAACCAATTTCAACAGTAAACACAGTTCTCCATTCCATTATTAGGGTATAAATATGCATTTACGACAGCGCTGGCGGCGGTCGCGAAGTTTTTTTGACAGCATCGTACAATTATTTGCTTTCGCCTACAAGTGTTGAAGCCGAGCGAGCTTTTTCATCCGCCGGATATTTTTGTAGTAAACTAAGTAGTTCCCTGGGTGACAAAACTTTAAATGCCTTATCATTTATGAGATCACATTTTCAAAGAGGAAGATTATATTCGGGACGAAAAAAAAATGGTTTGACTTAACTGATGTACGATGATAAGTTCTTGAATAAATATTATTTTTGTTTTGATAATACCTTGAATTTGAGATAGTAAAAGATAATTGTGAAAATTGTAGATAGAGTCTACAATATTTACAAAAATTCATAGTCGATTAAAAAAAGTAGGAAAAATTACGTAATTACGTAATTGGAGAAAAAAGTTGCGTAATTAGTTACGTAATTGACATTTCCGTAATTTTGGAAACCCTACATATATACTTCATCAGAAGGATTTGGATGATATTAGTTTACCGTGTTACGAAGAATCAGATTGATTGAATTTGCTATGTAAGTACCTAATCATTTAATTGAATAATTACTTGTCTGAATTATGCAACTATTTTATTTAATCTATATATACAGAGTTGATACGACAGATGTGCATTAAATTACACTACGTATACTATTAAATTACACTACGTATACTATACGTGTTTAGTGTTAATTTGATAGAGTTAAAAAAAGAGCCAAAAAATATTTTTTTTCAAACTAAATAGCTTCCAAAACAGAGTAAAACGCAACCACCCTTTGTAAATAAATGTGACTGACCTTAAATACCTACCTAGGTAACAAAGTGGCAACGTAGCGCGGCGTGTGTTGTCTCTTGTCTTGGTCAGATTTATCGCTCTAAGGTGCATCTCATCAAAATCGTTTGCAACTAAACTACTTCTCTTAGTTAATTGATTTTTGGTACAAAGCTTGAAAATGGTACCTAGTATACGCAGTTTAAAGGAAAGCCCCTCGGTCGTATCAACTCTGTATAAAAGCGAAATACCACTCACTGATTAATCACGAAATCTCAGAACTACAAGTAGTAGGGCTCTCAAATTTAGCATAGGGGTTCCGGTACGTAGATGCTCGCTAAGACAGGATTTTGCAAAATTCCCATGGCATCGGGATTTACACGTGAAAAACTTCTCACGCGAACGAACTGCTAAAAGCTGCTAGCTATGGACTGCTAAAAGCTGGTGATAAATAACTTCATTAAAGTTAGCTGTATGTGTTACTCTAAAACACATCAATGCTGAAACTGATTTGGACAGGTTTCTGAAGGAGAGCGGCATAAAAACTGTAGAAGATCAGTAGCCAACGACTCCCGCTTAGCTTCAACAATACTGTCATTCCACTCTGGCCACACGTGACCCGAAAGGCCTATACATTGACGACATGTTAAGTTAGAATAAGCAGATTGCACAGGTTAGCCAGAGAGTAACATTCACACTGCGATCTCTCTATAGATTCAAGTATTTTCTTCCATCTAGCTCTAAAACCACTTTGGTCCAATCACTTGTGCTTCCTGTTATTGATTATGCTGATGTTTGCTACTCTGATCTATCTCAAGAACTTCTTAACAAACTGGATTGACTTTAAATGTAATTGTTTCATTTTTGGTCTTCGTAAATATATAATATAAAATAATATCTTCGTCCCGTTCTCAGAAATGGTTGTTTATCCGACAAAGGAGATCCCTCAGACCCCTTTGCATGCTCTTCACTATTATTTACGATTCTTGTGCTCCTGATTACTTAAAACAAAATTTTACAGTGTTCAACAGTTCTAATATTTAGTCTTAACCTTCGCGTATCCATAAGCTTACTTCTTCACATTCCTTCTCACCGCTCCAAGTTTCTCTTTGATTCCTACGCTATTTCTACCATTAAACTCTGGAACGTGCTACCCCTTGAGATCAAGAAGGGCGAGTCAAAATTTTTCGTCATAATTATTGTCGCCTGTCGGTTCTCTTAATCAGAAAGATATAGCATATATAACTTATATAGCATTTAGGAGGGATCGTAACTTGTTGTAAAATTGGTGAAGGTGGACCATGATTTTTAGGATCCTTATCAGCGCCAGGCTGACCTTCGAACCCGACTTCAAGGAAAACTTTCAGTGATTACGTAGAAAAAGATTTACTAAATCCAAACTACAATTTATATCAAGGTTCGCTAATTACATAATTATTTACAGTAAACTCAGTTCAAGATCAGAATATTAATTTATTACAATAATTATTATTAAAAACAAGGTAATTGCTACTCAGGTGTGACCATATTCACATTTACTTGAGATGTTGACGGAGCGAGCGCCTCGATCGGAATGATCCCCACTATTTTTTAATTTTTTAGGTAGGACCACTCGTAGTTCAGCACACTACTTAGCCGGGCGATCCTGTGGTGACCTCTAAAATTAAAGGCCCCCAGCCAGGGCTTACAAACTGGAATTACATTTAAACGACCGCACACTAAGGGCACTCTCTGTGGAGTACGGGCCTCGGCATAGCGGCGTCGTTGGTGGAGGGCAGCAAAGGGACAGGCTGGGTCATATTATTTAAGGGGTTATTTATCGCTACTGGCTCAGCATCGCGGGCTAGCTCGTTTGGCAAAGGTCGGGGAGCGTTTCCGTTACAAGTACGCGGACGTCGCGATGGGCCTCGTCGGCGAGGCCGGAATACGGAACACGTTTTGTGTCTGTATTTTCTAAGAGTGCTAGTTTCCTTACTGCTCTCTTGTCGGATGGTGGTGGGGTCGTCGGGTTCGTCTAGGACGTGACGCGGGCGACGAACCCGAGAAATTTTGGAGGATCTGTATCGGGCGGCCTATATGATCAGGGGGTTTGTGTGGTTTTCAGCAGAGGTGAAGTAACGCACTGAATGGCGTTTCAACACTTGCTTTATGGTAGGGAGTTTGAGGTCTACATGGAGATCCTCGTTCCTCAAGTACCAGGGCGCGCCCGTGGCCTTTCGGAGAAAACGATTCTGAATGACTTGCATCCTATGGATCTAATGCGGACTGGATTGAGCAAACACCGGACAGGCGTATGTCATGATAGGGCGTATGCACGTCGTGAAAATGCGGATTTTACATCTAAGGGAGAGCTTACTGCGTGCATTCAGTATGGAGTGAAGCCTACCGAGAGCGAAAGCGGCTCGCGAGCAAACCGACTTTATGTGCTCACTGAAATTAAGGTTTTGGTTTAGGATCACACCTAAGTATTTGGCTCGCTTTTCCCAAAGGATTAGCGTGCCAAACATAGTGATGGAGCGTGGAGAGGGCAGACTGTTTATGGCGAGACCTACGAAACAGGACTGCTTGACTTTTCTCGGGGTTTTTCTCCATTTCCTAAACCAATCGCCTAGTGCGTTGGCTGAGGTCTGGAGGGTACGAGCAATGCAATCGGGTTTTACTCCCGAGTAATAGATGGCCGTATCGTCGGCAAATAGGGATAATTCTACTTGGGGACTGTTGGGGATATCGCTAGTGTATAGCGTGAAGAGTGGGGGAGAGAGCACGGCACCCTGTGGGACGCCAGCTCTGATAGGGCGGGGAGTGGAAAGCGCTCCTTCGATACGATATCTGAAGGAGCGGTTCGACAGAAAGTCTTGAATGATGAGCTCGAGACGATCCGGCACACCTAGTCGGTATAGCTTATAAATTAAGCCATTGTGCCAGAATTTGTCGAACGCTTTCGCTATATCAAGGAATAGAGCCCCCGTCACCAGACCGCATTGAAAGCGGCCGCTAATGTGCTCTACGATGCGGTGGGCTTGGTGGACACTGGAATGATGGGCCCTAAAGCCAAACTGTTCTCTCTCTGAGGCTCTTTGCCTCGACAAAGTTCTTGAGCCGATTATAAATAATCCGTTCGTAGACTTTGCCGAGAGCACTGAGCACACTAATGGGACGATAACTGCTAGGGGAGGACTTGGGCTTATCGGGCTTTGGGATGCCTATCACGAAGACTCTTTCCACGCTTGTGGAAACATATTGTTTGACATGGCGCCATTGAAGATGGCACCCAGTAAGACTATGATGGTGCGCGGGAGAAGCTTAAAAGGGTTAGGGTCATAGGGACCCGATCTGGAAGATCCTCACTAGGCGGCGCGTGCCTTAATATAACGATCCGTCCCCACCTCTCGCAATTTTCAGCCAAATCGGTTCAGCCGTTCTTAAGTTATAAATAGTGTAACTAACACGACTTTCTTTTATACACCGTGAAATTTTAATGGTTGTTTTCCCGCAGCGAAATGGTTTTGTCTTGGTATACAATCGTTTTTTCTTTTTTTTTTATTCTTAAAGAAAGGGCTTTGTCGCAGATGCGATTATGCCGCCCTGGTTGGCTTAACAAGTTTTAAATAACATATACATAATTATACACTTAACATAGTCTTAGCCAAGCTAGTTTATACAGTACTCTAGCTGCGTCAGAAAGTGGTTCAGCTAGAGTAGCATTACAATAACCTACTTCTCTAATTTTACAGTCTAAGCTAATTCTAAATTCCTCGTTGCGGACACACTCCGTTAATATGTGATGAACATCATCAACAGAATTAATACAAAAATCACAATTAGGTGTTGTTGATTTGGTCATTAAGTATAAGAATTTATTGCACAGAATGTGTCCGGAACGAAGTCTCAGAGCTATAACAGTATCACTTCTGTTTAACAGCTGATTATCTATCCACGGTGAGTTCAAGGGTTGCGGTTGGATCGTTCTATACCAGATTCCTTTTTCTTGTGACCTTTGATCAAAATACTCCTTCCAAAGCACATAGCAATCCTGTTTTATATTAGGTATAAAGTTTGTAAAGTAAGGAGCAAAATTTACAGGAATACCATCACGTATGGCCTGTTTGGCTAGTAAATCAACAATTTCGTTGCCTCTTATACCCACATGTGATGGAATCCATTGAAGGACTATATGCTTTCCATCTGACTGTAACTTCAAAATAGTTTTCAGTATTGTGTAGGCTATCGGTGTTCCTCGAAATGTCGAGGTACACCGAGCCAAGTGTTGGAGAGAACTTCTGGAGTCTGTGAAGATGACAACCTTGTTTTGATGGATTGATTCTGCATACGACAGAGTTTCTGCAATCGCAATCAGTTCAGCTTCCATTATACACACACTAGCATTTATTTGAAATTTCATACAACTTCCTTCAGACTCAAAAAAGGCGGCCCCCATGCCGCTCCCCTCTTTAGATCCGTCTGTAAATATTTTAAAATAACTCGAGTATTCGCAAGTGATATAATCAATAAATAGGTTTCTTAAGCTAACAGGATTGTATTGCTTTTTTGGTCTAGTCATAAATTTTACGCCATGTCTAATTAAATTGTTTGTATCTATACTACTAACCTATGTATTCAGAGAAAACATATCTAATATATTACTGCAATGAACGTTTAAAGTGTGTAGTGAGTCATGAACCAATACTAGCAGGGGAATTCTTTTGTTTTGCCAATATGAAGAACTACGACACAATGTATATAGCTCGGAGAGCAAGTTGATATCTCCAGAATTTGCCTGTAAAGCTTTCGTTTTAAGCCAAAATTTGCTAGCCAAGAATCGACGACGTAAGAATAATGGTTGTAGGCATAATTCACTTTCCATCACGTGAATGGGCGTAGTTTTAATGAAACTACCTACTACTCTCATAGCTTGGTTCTGTAATTTAGTAAATTTTTCCAAGTGAGTTTTTGCACTGTTGTCATAGAAAAAACTTGCATAGTCAATACGGCTTCTAATTAAAGATATATAAAGCCTTCTTAAATATTTTGGGTGTACACCCCAACTTGAACCAGCTAACACTTTAATAATTTTAATGAATTTGAGAACTTTTTGGCAAACCTCATTGATATATTTTCCCCACCTCAGTGAACGGTCCAACCACAAACCAAGATATCGAACCGTATCAACAACCTCCATTTTCTGACCTCTGATTGACAAATTTACTGATAGTTTTTTATAGCCTCTGTTAAAAATGCAAATTTTACTCTTATTTGGTGATATATTAAGATTAAGGGTGTCAAATAAATTACATAAGCAATTTAACGCTTTCTGTAACTCAGAGGTTGCTTGTTCAATGTTATGGGAAGTTATATAAAGTACGTAGTCATCGGCATACTGCGAGATAGATACGGAGCTAGGTGTTGTTTTACAAATGTGAATAGTCGCAATATTAAATAGCAGTGGTGACAAGGGATCACCTTGTGCCAAACCTTTTCTTGCAATTCTAGTGACTGTGTTATCTATGCCGTGAATCGTTAAATATCTTTCCTTAAGAAACTCCCATAGATATGTACAGTATTGCGCTCCCACACCAAGTTGGTCCAAGGTTAACAGAAAAGTAGTGATATCAACCTCGTTGTAAGCGTTATCAATATCAAGGAAACATCCTATCGTAACTAGCTTTTTTGTGAAACCAATTTGTATTTTTGAGGTAAGTAAATTTAAATTATCTAAACATGAGCGCGCTTTCCTAAAACCTATAGTCTCTTCAGAAAAAATACCTTTACTTTCTAAATACCACTCTATTCTTTTATTGATAATGGAATGAAAGATTTTACACAAACAGGACATTAATGCTATTGGTCTTATGGTGGAAGCGGAAGTCAAATCCCGACCTGGTTTTGGGATCGGTACTATGCGAACTTGACGCCATTGCTCAGGAACGAAATTTAATGAAAAGAATGAATTATAAAGTTGTACCAAAATATTTTTAGCTATGTCCGGTAGATTATGAATCATCGAAAATGAAATATCATCGCAACCTGGTGCGGTATCTTTAGATTTAACACATTTATCAAATTCCTGTTTTGTTATAACAACATCTAATATATGATTTTGAGAGCAAAAGGAAGGTAATGGGGGGCATGTAAAATCAGGAGCTAAATTTAAAAGGACTTGTTCAGCCATCACCTCATCCACACGATATCCAGCTGAGCGGTATCCCTTCAACCAGCGCATGCGTCGCCACATGTCACTCGCTGAAGTGACCTCGTCCACTGAAGAGCAAAACTTACGGAACCCCTCATTACGAGCATTTCTAGTTAGCCTTTGAGCTTCTCGAGTTTTGTCCTGTAATATTCGTAAGTTGTCCGGAGTTGGATTTCTTCGAATATGCGTTAAAGCCAAACGCCTTTCTGCCACCGCTTTAGATAGTATTGGAGACCAGTAAGGTTTCGGTTTGAACCGGCTACTGGGATTTTGACTAAATTTAATATAAGGAATACTTGCATCAGCCGCTCTATTAATTATATCTAAGACTAAATTATATGCTTCTTGGGGATTAGCGGGCATTGTACACCCGGTTATTATTTCTCGAATACAGTTACGGTAACTTGCCCAGTCAGCTTTCTTAAAGTTTCTTTTTTTTACGATACGTGGAATACAATTAGTTGACATCTTTAGCTTGATTATCATGTGATCACTGCCTAAGGACTCATTAGTTACGTACCAATCAAACATTAAAGATATATCTGAAGAAACTATAGATATGTCAGGGGCCGACTTTTGTAAAATTCCATTTACTAGTTTGACGCGAGTAGGCTTACCGTCATTTAAAGTAACGAAATTATGATCAATTAACGAGTCAAAGATCTGAGTACCCCTTTGATCTGTTTTCGTGGACCAACTTGAGTGATGACCATTATAATCTCCTAAAATTACAGTTTTAGAGCTAGTTATAGAGAACAACGATTCCCAATCATTCTGTGTGGTACGGAAGTTAGGTGGGCAATAAAGTGAAATAACATTTTGAATGGAACTACAATTAATAATTTTAACATGAACTATCTCAATAAGCGGATTTGGAATATTTATATGACATTGCTGAGCCTTGATAGATTTGTGAGTTAGGATTGCGACCCCTCCATATGAGTCAGATCTGTCGCAGCGAAACACGTTATAATCTTTTATGTTTAAAGTACAGTCCGAATCCAACCAAGTTTCGCATAATACTGCAATATGAACTTTTTCTAAAAAGAGAATTTGTTCTAAATCTAGTTTTTTAGGAATTACATAAATGATAAATGATAAATGATCTTTATTTTGCAAATTGGTTATTAAATAACTCTTTTACACGTCATTTTTTTCCTTAAATATTAACTAGATGAGGCCGGTGTTTCCTAACTGACTACCCTGAGAAGAAACACCGAAACAAACTCAGGGGTCCGTCTCTTTTAAAGTCCATACAATCTACACTGAATTAATTACATGGGAACCTTGTAGGTTTCAGTCTGAGGCGGTCTTTTGAAGAAAGATGCTCACAGATTTGAGTGGGCCTGTCCATACAGTGCAAGCATTTGTCAAATGACGTATAGCTCAACTTAGAACAAGGAGCTTAACGATTTGACGAACAATACCAAGGTAAGGACCTTTAGGTAGGCCGCAAAAAGCACTCAAACTGCCAGACAATTTATTATGTTTAACTCGAATAAATAAATAAAATAAAAAAAAAAAACCTACATAGTGCACATATTCACAATCGTTTATGAGGATTATGTAGATTAGTCTGAAATGGCCTTTTGAGGAAAGACCAAACAGATTTGAGTAGACCCGTCCCGTCAGTGCAAGCCTTTGTCAGTTAGTCTGTAAGCTCAACTTTGGACTACTAAGGAGCTCAACGACCTGACGAACAATGCCAAAGACGGTACATTTGAGTAGGTCACTAAAATACTCAAACTGTCAGACAACGTCGTAATAAAGAGAGAGAAAAAAAAAATGTAAATGGAAATATAAAATAAAAAAAAAGAATACCACATAATCCTCGCATTTAAGTACATAATTAAGTAAATATTCAAAAAAATACATATATTATACTTTACAAAGTAAATATTCATGTCAAATTAAAATACACTTTGTGAATTCCATTGCAAAATATTTATTTCAACTATATTCATAATGGAAATAATTTTTAAAAGAAGAAAAGTCTTTAGGTATTATCTTTTTTAGCAAGTTAGATATTGCCCACTCCATGCTAATTTGAACAACAGATATAATTTTATCTTTAAGGGTGTCATTTTTCACAAATAAGATATATTTAATTTTATCTACCAGCCATCCGAAGGAGTTATTATCTGCCGAATCTCCATTTATACTGCCGCCCTCGTCCTCAGTGGCCTCTCCCCTGCACGTATCCTCATGCAAGTCCATATCCACAATACTATCCTGGGTATGGGAAGCGTTAAATTGGGTTACTTTGTTTGTCTGTTTTTCCTTACTTTTCTTTATTTTTTTGCCTACTTTCTCTGTCTGTGTTTTGTTAGATTGAGGTGTATTTTTGGTTTGAAAACTGTTGGTTTCTCTTTGAGTGGTAACTATCTCGTTACTTGGTCCAGGTCGTGCTGTAATTTGTGCGAACGTGGTTGTCGATTGTAACACGGGTGACATAGGTACAGGTGAGGTCATAATTGATACTTGCGTAACTGGGTCAGTCTCATAGGAAGGTTGCCTGATGACATTCGCCTCGTAGGAAGGATCAAAAGGAGGTACATACATATCCAGTGCTTTTCTATACGACACATTAAACTCACTCATAATACTTCGTATTTTCTTTTCTTTGATATAGATTGGGCAAGTTCTGTCAAGTGCCATGTGATTCTTTAAGCAATTTACACACTTCAAGGAGATTGTTTCGCAGTTTGCATGTTTACCTGCGCATTTCGGGCATACTATCCTCGTTGATGGGCACATTTTAACAGAGTGACCGTACCTCCAGCACCTGGAACATTGCGTTACAGGAAAAACGTAAGGTTCTACCACTACTCTCATTTCATAAATGAATACATAAGAGGGCAAAGATGGTCCTTCAAATCCTATTCTCCATGTTTCACTTTCGGTCCAACTTCCAGCTTCTCTGTCTCTTCGTTGCAGGCGTTTTACACTCATGACTTTACATGTACTTGATAGACATGAAAGTAGTTCATCCTCGGAAATCTCTAAGTCGATATTTTTAATGATGCCATATGATAGACCAACTTCAAAAGGCCGCTGGAATCTCCAACCTAACCCCTTAAAATGTTCAGAGTTCACTAATTTCTCAGCACTGTCAGCCTTATTAAATTCAACAATAATTTTGTACGGATTTATATGTTTTACTTTTGTTATGTCCGTTATACTTTGCTCTTTAAATAATCTTGCGAGCGCAAATTGTTTGGGAAATTTCTCTTGACAGGTGACCCGTAATTCCGTAATCCCTCTAACTTGTCTCGATCTGCTTTTTCTATTCCTCACTTCGCTCCATTCATCATTTTCTCTTCCTCTCTTCATAGGTCGCATTCCATCTTTTGATATATTGGTACCCTCAATCTCAAACAATTGTGTTAAGTCTTCTAAATGTGTATTATTTTCATCTTCCATGGTGATCGTATTGGTTAATTCTTCATTATGGTTCTCGTCTGTACTCATTACGCATAAGGTATAGATTCGCGCGGACGCCAACCGGTTCGGCCGGGTGGCCGACCTTTTTGTGAACAATAGATAACGATGTAATTAGCTAATTACCACAAAAACACGTCTAAGCCACACCGTACGCGCTTCGACACTGTACAATCGTTTTATAAACAAATAAAATATTAGAATCAAAAAATGGCGCAGTGTAGTTAATGCATTATCACTATGCGTGAGAGCTTATTTTGCTCTGAACATTTATTAATAACTTTTTCCTTTGTTGTCAGCGCGCGGCGGTGTGTGTTTCGTGTAGGTACCTACGTTACGTTTACTGAACTACTAATGATTTTCGCGTTTTCGAGTTTATGAATATTTTTTGTTATAATGTAAAAAAACTTTCGTTTTTTTTTTAAGTTTAACTGTATGTTTCGATACTACTACTGATGGGTAACCGTCCTGCCGCGGGAAAACAACCATGTAATTTTCAACGCTGTATACAGGGTTAAATGTAAAACACTGAAAACCTCTCAGGACTATGTTACTAACATCATAATCAACAACTTTTGTTCTATGACTTTTAAGAATTCGTCATATTTTAGTTCACCAGATTATCATACAAAAATAAAAATAGTTAAATTGAACGCCCTAAATGTTACGAACTCTATGCGAAGCAAAAGAAAGCAATTTATACTATCGCTTTCTTTTGCTTTGCATAGACGCTACATGCGTTTAGGGCGTTCAATTTAAATATTTTTATTTGTATATGAAAATCTAGTGAACTAAAATTTGACGATTTTTTAAAAGTCATAGAACAAAAGTTGTTGATTATGATGTTAGTAACATAGTCCTGAGAGGTTTTTGGTGTTTTACAATTAACCCTGTATACAACGTGTAATTTAAAGGGTATATACATACCAAGTGCACGGCTTCTTTGGATGATAAATGATAATAAACGATATGGCAAGGGTTATCTAATCCTATGTCTACATGTGTGGACCATATTAGAAATTTCAATACATTGATACCAGAGACCGAATTTTTCAAATTAAGAAGAACGAAGAGAATTATCGTTTTATTATTGGCAAGTGACGTGGAAAGTGATGACCCTCATAGTGCTGTGACACGTTTGTTATTACTGGTATTCAAGAAACATAATTATGAAACCGATAATTTGGGGACAATTCTGTGAGTCACTTATTTTGAGCTGAAACTTTGCATAGAGACTCCATACCAGATGTTATCTTCAGTCCCTTTGGATAGATATGTGGTTTCCGTTACACGTTGTATAGATTATTTTAGCATACAGTGACACCCCGGTCTTACGCGGTAGGTGGGACCGAGTGATCACCACGTAAGTGGAATTCGTGTAAGTCGAGGTCAAATTTTTAATATAAATACATGCAAATGAATATTTACTATTGGGACTAGATACTAAGAAAGCAATATTTTTAAACAACTTAATGAAATGTTAGATAATGCTAAAAGAATATCTCCATAATTGACATATAGATGTATAGATTGTATCTGGCGGGTGGTGCTCTGGAATTTTTGAGTCGTGCGGTGCTCAAAAAGACTAAAATCGCTTAACTGAATTTGCATAAAACGGGGTAGCGTAAGTAGCGTGGTGTTGCTGTATTCGATAATTTATGACATTTTATTTACTTGTACATCTACCACATTGTGGTCATTTTAACCCAAAGGTTGACTGGTAGAGAATGCCTTGTTGCATTAAATCTGCCCATATACTTACCACTATTGCACATAAAATAAATAGAATCATTTTAATACTCAGGTATGAAAAAAGAAATACAAGAGGTGTGCAGGAAAGCCCGTGATGTTACTTAGAAAAAGTCTCCGAGAACTCCCAAGTAGCAAAATGTGGTCCTGTAATTATCCTAGGAGCACGTATTTTTTAATCCTATAGAAATCCTGTAAACGTTTATAGAGCTGCATTTGGGCGCAGTTTATAGGACTATTACGCCCTATAGTCGCTTTGTTATGATCCGGTAAAGTGCTATTTGATTTTATAATTACCTTATTAAGTGCTTTAACAAAATATAGTTGTCCTATAAAAATCCGGTAAATGCATCTAAAAAGAGCGACTGGTCCTCTTAGGATCTGGCGCGTGCCGCTACTAGAGTAATTGATCCTACAGTGATCAGCGTAATACCATTAGTAGATTCATTCAGTCGATCATTCGTTCTTTTTTCGTGCATTCATTGTACTGCCTTTTTATCAAAAGGTAAGTAATGTCACATTATAACAATGTCTGTCATTATAATAAAGTAACTTTTGCCGTGTAACTGTTTTATAAAGAGTGCCTACTCAACTTGCGAAAATCATTTTATTGATGAAGTGTTAGATGATAATAAACATATGTTCATGCGCCTTCAAAATTTAACATTTTCATTATTTGTTAATTCAGTAATAAATTAATATATACCTATCTGACATAGGGTCGAAACACGTGCCATTACATTGCATTTATCAGAACCTTTAAAGGACTTTTTAAACAAAGTTAAGACGTTTACATGACATACCTACGCCACCATATTTAAGTTTTAGGGTTCTATGGGTAATGTGAGTTAAACTATACGGTAATATGCAAATCTTGTAAGTTGTTGCAAATATTTATACTTATATCAAACATCGCCACACGTCACCGATACTAAACTAATTATGAATTATCTTAAAATTTCGCTATGTTATGGTGTGTAGGTAATGTTGTTATAACGTAATTTTGCACCCCTAGACTAGTGTCCAAACAAAATCAATTTCATTGCCTTTTTTTCCTAAATACGTAATTATAAAGTTCTTAAACATTTTCAGCATGCAGCTTTTTAGTCTGGACTGGAAATGGTTGTATTAATGGATGTCAATATTTTTTTAACTAAAAAGGATTTCCATAAGCTGAAGTAGCCAAATGGCTGTGGAAAATTACACATTTTTTGAAAGTAAAAAAATATTATGGTTGTGACTATAATATTTTAAATGACACAAACAATAGGCCGGTACACTTCACTGTGGCTCAAGGGAAGATGACAAAACTGTTATACCATGATTTTTTTGGTGTCAAAATTGCAAGCATTTTGCGATTTATGATCATTTCCCTACCGATTAGTGTGAAACTTGCTGTTAGTAAGTTTTTTTTTGGAATTTTCATTATATCTTAATTGACGTGTTTAAAGCTATTGAGTATTTTTTACGAAATAATTAACTGTTCCATTGTTCAGAGTAGATATTCAATACTAAAATATATTTTATAGCACACCTGATTTATCACATGCCAATAATGTCCTGTGCCTACAGTAGTAACGTCTATTGTGTTATTGTTAGTTTTAAGGATAGTGCAGGCATCCCTAGGTAAAGCATATTTTATCCTTTTATTTAAAATCGCAGAACGTTCATTTAAAGCTGAATGTTATATATTATTCCTAATAGCCCACTGTTTTATATCCATCTGTAATTCATAATTTTTATCAAACTCAGTATGATTAAATTCACTATTAATGCTTCCGCTAGCATTTTCCGTATCTTCTTGATCATTACAACTCTCTGTAAAATTATCCTCCCAGTTGTCTAAGTCTATTTCCATTTTACCGTGTACGGAACCATCACAAACTTCACCAACTTCACCAGGCTCTTTTTTATTTAAGAACTTTTCTTTTGATCCGCTTGACCCGAACTCCGATACCGACTTCGTTTCAAAGTAATTTTTCGAAACTCTTCTTCGATAACCGCCACTACGCTTAAATCGTCTCCATTTATTTAAATCCATATTTATATTGTTCCGGCTTTCTCTAACAAATCACAAGATGGCCGATTACTCTGATAATAGCAAATGTAGAACACATTTAAGTAGAATCTTACTTATAAGAGTCAGAGGCTATGCTAGCTTGGTGCTAAAAATCCGTTAAGGGTCACGACTAAGATAAATTTGTTCTATAATATATTTACCTCTAGCAGCTATATCTGTGGCATTTATAGGAAGTGCATGTCTTATAGAAGAATGAAACAAGACGTTAACAAGATAAGACGATCTTACTAAATGCGATTATCGGATCAAAATTCACACTTTGCTAATTACTTTTATAACTTGCACTTATAAGACTGAACCTGACTGACCGCTCTAGTAAGAGTCGTGTAAAATAATCCTATTAACATTTATAAAACTAAATGATAGGGTCAAATGTACTTGTAGTTCAAATCATCTTGGAAGATGCTTTGTCAGGATCAGTGGACTGAGTTAATGCGTCTACTAGATTTCTATAAGACGTGTAATCGTATAAGTCAATTGCTATAGGAGAATTGTGCTGCTTGGGCTTGTACAGTTGAATACCAGCAGGGGCAACAGGCAACTATTATCGGAAATGATAAAAGTTCTTGACTGATGGAAAAAGTATTGCACAAACTTCTATGACACACACTAATTTAGACAACAATTATTATTATAATATTTTTATTCATATTTGCTTCTCTTTTTAGAGAGTAAATACATCTAAACACACGGGCCGGGGCCAAGTGTGTAAAGGGAAATGATTAATATGAGAATGTGGATATCAATGTAGAGGAAGTCAGAAACTTTCTAGTGATGCGACAAGTATTGAGTATGGTGGCTTTCTGGAGCGTGTATACCTAGTGTATGAGAAGGCATTTGAAGAGTTTTCAGACTTCGTGTGAGAGCTTTTAGTACTACACTAGTGGATGAGAGTAGGTACTATAGGGACGATATGAACAGTCTGTGCTTTCCACTGAGTTTTGATTTCTATAGTCAGGTCTTGGTATTTACTAAGTTTTTCTGAAATTGTAGACTGGATGTTGTGTGAATTGAGTATAGCTATGTCGATTAAGTAAACTGTTTTATTTGTTTTGTCGTGTACTGTTATATCAGGCCTGTTGTAGTGTATAGTTTTGTCTGTGATTATTGTTCTATCCCAATAGATTTTATGATTTCATGTTTCTAAAATTATTTCTGGTTTGTATTTATTGTATGGAATCATTTCAGCTGTAAAATTGTATTTATATGCTAGGTGTTGGTGTACAATTGCGGCAACTTGAACATGACGGTGTTTGTAATCTGTCTGTGCTAGAGACTTACAGGCCCCGGTAATGTGCTGTATAGTTTCAGAGGCACTGTTGCAATGTCTACGTGTGTCAGTCGGATGATTGGAGTCTTTTATTATAAACTTTCTGTAGTTACGTGTTACTATTACTTGGTCCTGAATTGCAAGCACGAAACCTTCAGTTTCGGGAAACAGTTCGCCTCGTTTGAGCCATTCGTTCGACTTTACTTTGTCGACGTGTGGCTAGCTCAGAGTAGCTTGGTGTCTTCCGTGTAAAACTTTTCCAGCCCATGCTGCAGTTTTTTGTTGTGTGTTATTATTATTATACTATGAAGTGCCTCCGTTACCGAGCAAAGCCTCTGGAAAGGATGGTGTTACATCGGACGCTGATAAGGGAGTAGACTGTCTTAGAGACCTCTATAATGCTATTGGCAAACTGGTAGATGGCCTGATGAATGGACTGAATCAGTGTTTGTGCCTCTGCATAAAAAAGTCTCTACAAAGAAGTTTACCAATTTCCGCACCATAGTTCTAATCTCACATGCCAGCAAGAATAAGCAACTCAAGTGCTGTCGACTGAATGCCGCAACAACACGCCCCCCCCCCCCCCCCCCCTTCCTACGCCTATGGTGAAAAGGAAAGGCATGCGGGAGCAAATTCTAAATGTTCACCAGATAATTGAAAAGAGTCGTGAGTTTAATACACCTGTCAACTTGTATAATTTCATAGATTATGCCAAAGTATATATGACTAAGTGAGATAGGGTAAGCTCTAATCGGGGTCCCAAGTCATCTGGTTTCATTAATAAGAAGTCTATAGTGTAACTGTATTGCATTGACTCCGAATGGCAAAATGTATTTCAAGCTAAGGTAGTCCGACAAGGCTGCATAATTTCACCAATGCTTTTTATAATTTATGGAGAATACATAATGTGCAAATGCACTGGTGGTGGTATGAAGATTTCGAACCTAAGGTACGCCGATGCCTAACATGGCAGCATTGGCAGCAATAAGGGTAATGCTGAAAACACCCGAGACTAAAAGCAAACTTTTTAGATTATCCGATAACAGGAGTAAAATGCTTATTATTGTTGACAATGCTGGCTCGCTCTTTGATCTTGTCACCATACCTGGTATAATTTTTGGGAATGAGGTATCTGGGGACTTCGACGATAGATATTTGACGGAGAATTGGAATGTCAGAAGATAAGATAAGCTAATATGACTCAATTCCAAAGGATCTGGAAGAATCGAGCAATATCTAAAAAAACTAAGCCCCTTTTCGTTCGGGCGCTTATTTTCCCAATATTTTTGTATAGTACTGAAGCATGGACAATTCCAGAGGCAGAAAGGAGGAAAATAGACGTATTTGTAATGTGGTGACGGCGACGACGTATGCTCCGAATAGGTACCATGGCCTGAGTGCCGCACAAGTGTGTTTATAGCTATGCTACAGGAGTTCGGTATCAAAGATCGCTTGTCCACAGTATACCGATGCAGAATCCTCAGTTATTTCGATCACATTACCCACCGTCAACATGAAAACTTGGAAAAACTGATCATCTGTGCTAACGTGGAGGGCCAGAGGTCCAGAGGGAGATCCCCATTGCGATGGTCGGACTAACTGAAGCAAAGCAGCTCCAATAGGTTTGAGGAAGTGGTCCGATTAACGAATGACCGAAAAAAAAACTGGACAAGTGCGAGTGGGTTCCGGAAGAGGCCCCATTTATTTATATTTTTTAAAGAGTCTAGAGCTAGACAGACTGGCAACAAAGTGATCCTATAAGCTTCTGTCTTTTTCCTTTTGAGGTACGGAACCCTAAAAATTTTAAAACTTGACAGATCGCCGGATGAAGATAGGTGGTCGATCTTCTGTTATAAAGGGTCGACCAGAGAGAAATTTCTTTAAATAATACCTAGCACTGTCGTGCAATAAGTACCTATATAAAATAGTTCTCAAACTCAAAAAATTAAGGTTATTTCATTATAAAAGTGATCGGAAATGCAATACAACAATTTGGATGCCAGAAAACATCTGACTAACCTACATAACTATGTATCCATCTCTATCTTGAAAAAATATTAAACTAAATAATAGTAACTCGATAAAGTAGAGTTAAAACTAAAAGACCGTTTCTCTTAATTATTTTACAAAAATAAAACAGTTAGGGTTTTACTTAAATACTTAATCTTCAGGATAATCAATAAAAAAGTGTAGAATATCGATACACAATATTTTAAATTGCCTATATCGAATACCTATAAACCTGTCTAATAAAATCATCGGACGGATCGGCTGCACATTAACCAGAACAAATAACTTGTAAGCAACTCATGAGTCATTTTTTACCTACTCTTAATTCCTTAGTATGCGACCCAAAGAATACAAAAAATTCTACCTGCTACAAAGAAGGTCTCAGATTTGGGCACAATACGGATAGCAGGCGGGTGATCTACAGCGATTATCTCTTCCAAAGCTGGCCCTTTGAAAATGTCGAGCAACGACGGCGGGAGTCGCGTCGATCAATATTCTGTTATATGCTACACGGAAGTTTGCATTATAATTCAATACCGCTCAAATTTGAATCACCTCCGGAGCATTTCCGCCGATAGTCGTGAAATAAAAAACCGCAACAATGAAATACATCCACTAAAAAAAAAGTCCCGAGTGCGTGTGAGATTTGTGATTTACTGTGATTCATTCGGTGAGCCCCTAAGAAGGGGAGTTTGTCCATTTTTATATTTACAGCGTGTCCCTCGCGACATGCGCGTCGTCTCTCCGCCAGTCTCGCTACTACAGTTTCACGCACGTACACCAGCGCAATGAAACTGATGTAAATATTACTCCTACCATAATATTTACACGCGGATTGTTATTTTCAAAACATCAACAAATAGTGAAAGTGTTGTTAATATGAATTCAAGTGAAAAAAAGTGAGTTTTAAGTGAAAATTACGGAGAATTGTGACTGTGAATAGTTTCGCTTCGATCCAAGTCCGAGGAAATGCCGCCCGTACTCAATGTGCCTATTTCAGGAAGCATTTCAGCAAGGAACTTTTCGTTCTCATAACTTACGCTAGAGGTCAGTATAAAACTTAGCCGCTAAAAGCAAAAGTTTTTCAGTTATATTTTATGTAAAATTCATACGTTTATCTGTAGCTATAAGTATAGCAATCTATCTAGGGTTCAAACACCGACAAGCTTCCCACTTTATCAGCCCTTCTCCGCCCTTTACGCATGATCGACCGGTAGTTTTGGGGTTCACGTTTGGTGTAGGGTAGGGTGCGGGTACTAGGGGTATACGCGCATCTATACTTTGTATAGTCACCCATAGCTATAATACGATAACACAATGAGCCATTGAACTATTAAAATTTTAAATCTTACGATGCAGGATGCCAGTGTGCATGGATGATATTTCGTCATGTTTCTGGTTCGAGGCTACGTATGCGACTTAACTATTATATGAACTACTAATATTTATAATTATAACTAGGCAGCCCAGTTAACCATGCTCAAATAGAAATACCTACATGATTTAATGAAATCAGTGAATGAATTTTTTAAACTGATTATGTGCAGGAGTTACTTAGATAGTTTCGTAGTTGGTATTAGGTTCAATTCTGTTAGGTGCTTAAAAATAAAATGCCAGCATTATTGTAGTATTAATGCTGTCGCTTAAAAACTCAAAAAATATGTAATAACAAATTTATTTTTCGATAGAGTAGGGAGAAATAAAATCGATATTATGCCAACAAAATCCTGTTATAGGTAGCTTCATTCACAATATAACATTAACAAAGAACTATCTTCGGATTATGATGAATTGCCTAAAATCCTTTCCATATTCTTTTCTATAGATTACAGCAAGTGTAAATAAGAAGAAATACAACCATAAACCACTACGGTAACTCAATTATTCGTAAAATTCACTTTACTGTATACCTGCATTGTTGACTCTACATTTAAACTACAACGAGAACGACAGTAGGTACCTACATTACTTAGATATAGTTGTCTCACAGATCGAAATAAGAAAGATAATCTCGAGAACCAATTATGGGACTATAAATTGACTTTATGAATTAAAATGACGCAAACAAAAGGCTCCATAAGGCAGATGTTTCCATTCTAAATGTTCTCAAAATTCCGCAATACATAATTACATAGAATCGGGATGTGAAACAACCATCTAATCATCAATATAACATCAATAAACTCATAGATTCTTTGGGATAGGATACCCTTTATAATCAATAGTTGAAACCAGTAACATTGGAAAGGAGTAAATGCCGCCGTTGTATTTCGACCCGTTTGCGCAGTTTATAATAGATCATAAGTCTTAAGCAGAACATAACTTTTTTATTGACTAAAAATGAGTGAAACACCTCTATGTATAGATAGAGTCGCGAGGTAACGAGTGTACTGTAGCGAGCGACATGTTTGTTTTCATACCGGTCCGAATTAACGTCGCGATTGGTTCAAAATCCATAACTGGCCTCCGAGAGCCAGGTGTCGTTCACACCGCGGCCTCGCGCCTCGTCTCGTTAATCACTCGTGTACGCTATTGTTAAAGCGCGGCGAACAGCCATCTTTGTCAAATTACGGCGATTCAATTTTAATAATTAAATTTATTTAGTGATAAAATAAATAATCAAATGGAACAAAACACAGTAATAGAGACGCGTAGTGTTGTAGAGTCGGGAGTATCGTTACATTCTCTTTTGTTTCACTAGTAGCTGACGCTTAGTTGAATGGAAGCGATACGACTACGGCGTTAACAACCAGTCGACCATTAAAAATGATGGATGATGTCGTCTTTTGCAAAAAACAGTGTTAAGTGATGGTTTTAGTGAATAATGTGAAGGGTGATGTTAGTGTTTATGTTTGAGCGTACATACGATGAGAACTGCGTCGTAATTTGTTATACACATTGCATAAATGAGTGAAATGGCGTTGCGGAGCGCGCGGGCCCGAGCATGCGCGCCAGTTTCCTCGCGATCGCTAGGAACGCACTGAGTGTTCTTCGTTTACGTGCACATCAAAATGGGAAGGTCGAGATTCCCAGGAAAACCACTCAAATTCCAAAACAGAAAACGTATTAGTGTTCTATCGGGAGCTGTTTACCATGAGACTGCTCCAGAGAATCACCCGCCAGCGCGCGGCTCTACGGCCAATGATTTTGCTGGGGACCAAGAGGTAAAGCTTATTTGCAGTGATTTCAACATATCTCGTATGTTTCATTAAAATAGGAGTGTACACACGGATATGTTGTGTTTACGTAATAAGTAGTAGCATTCGAGGCGATAATCGCATAGGTAGAGCGTCAAGTATGTCTCTTTGACATTTGCGTGTTCCATTACATGTCAACAAAATATAAAATGTAGAGTTTAGGATTTGTTTCGTATTTATTTGTTTGTTGTTAAGAGCAATACTTACGTTGCTGAAACATATTCGATATTATTTACAAACAAACCGTAAACATTTGATGGTCGACATACATAACCTTCACTGTATATAACACATTCTTATGCTCTACAACACAGCTTGAATCAATGATTAGTCAATTCTGTTATTTTGTAGCTGTAATTTATTATTATTTTAATATAATATAATAGATAGGGACAATATACATAAATTCACTCATTTGTGTACAAACAGTGTATATGACCATTGTAAATGCTATATGAAGTCAAAGTTAATTTTGATAATGTTACTCTTACATCATTTGAAATAGGTGCAACGATAATTATAATATATACAATGGACTATAATGTGTTTACAGTAAATATTTAGTTCACATTTGAAAGTTAATTGATAAAAATATTAGAAAGAATTTAACTTTTGTATTTCTCAAGGTTACATACCTCTAAAATTCTACAAAAACAGTATGGTGTGCAATTGTTTTATGTTAAAATTGAATAAGGTTCTTTG
The DNA here is from genome assembly GCA_943138885.2 of Tholera decimalis. Taxonomy (NCBI): domain Eukaryota; kingdom Metazoa; phylum Arthropoda; class Insecta; order Lepidoptera; family Noctuidae; genus Tholera; species Tholera decimalis. The sequence continues at coordinate 25,784,101 of OW964569.2, forward strand.
TTCAAATGATTTTATATGAAAGTCACATAAGTCTTGTTTCTAACGGGTTAGTCCAAAAAAGCAAAGTAGAGTCCTTATTATATTAGAGAAGTTGGTTTGATTTCACTTTAATGTGTTTCAGGAGGAAGAAAAGAAAGAAAACAATAATGAGAAGGACACAGATGCAACTAGCCAAAATAAAGTGACTGAAATAACAAAGAATAAACCAGAAATCCAGGATAAAAACAACAGTGATTTGTCTAAATCTCCTGTTAGGACCAGGTCCCAGAACAAAATGGAACCAGTTAAAGGAGATAGACCTAAACCAGTAAAGAAAACAGTTACTTTTGGCACTGTGGAAAGTTGTGAAGATATATTTTTCCCACTAAAGAAGATCCCACTTAAGCACCATGCTCCTCTTGTACCTATCATAAAGAAGAAATCATCTCTCAAGCAGACAGAATACTCTACATTCAATAGTATTCTCAAACCAGCCAAGTTAACTGATTTAAGCTCAAAATCGAGTTTAGAACATCATGAGGGTTATTTGAGAAAGAACCTGAACCCATTGTCGAAGCCTATGAACAAATTTTCTCAATTTAGTGAAAGCAGGTGCATGTCGCCACCTCCAAGGAATGCTTCACCAATAGAGAAAGACAGTGGGAGCTCCACAAAGTTTGTCCTGCCTGTTAGAAGTGCACATTCATCTAGAGTAATCAAGCCTAACAAAAAGTTCATAGATGGTGAGGAGCAAACAACAAGTACAACATCATCAAATAAAGTACTCAAGAAACCTAAGTTGAAGAGATTAGTGTTTAACAACTTACACAATGATGATGACACACCTGATGAGGAAGACACTGAGAAAACAAACCAAAATGAAAAAACTAAAGATACACAGTTGCAACCATTGAAATCTTCAAATCTATTCAAGGACAAAACATCTAATACATTCTCTAGTCTCAGTGTTGGTCCTAGAAAAGTACATGATTTATTCTCGTATGACAAAGAGCCATCTCAGGATGAAAACTCCAATGTAGAGAGTAATGAAAAGTTAAAATCTCCCGAACCTCCCAAGGAGGACAGAACAGGGCATGCAATGAGGAAACTCATGGACATATCAGATGCAAGTAGTTCAAGTAGCACTAGCAGCGGCTCTGAGTCTGAAGATAGCTGGGACAGTGCCAGTCCTGCAGCAAGTGGGGATGAGGAAGAAAAACCTCCACCAGCCAGCCCTGAGAAAGATAAATCATCAGCATCTCAGCTGCTAAGAGGCAAAATAATTCTTAGAGAAGCAAGATTACAACTAAATCCACCAACACAGTCCACTTCAGCTTTAGATGGTCCATTCTCTACTGTAACATCTTCATCATGTATGTATTTGTAGCTTAATTTTTCTTATGTTTGTTTCTTTTTTATGGTAATTTCAATAAATTTTCCTTGTGTTTTCAGCTCCAGTACCTCCAACAACAGTGACTTGTGGAGTTTGTGGTGCTGTAAGGTTTTATAGGTTTGTGAAACAAGCACGGAAATTTGGAATATACTCATGTGAGTCTTGTCGCAAATTCATATCCAAAATGTTGAAGAAAGAAAAGCTATCTCAAAAGACTGGCCAGGTTGTTATGCAGTGTTTGAAAGGCGAAGGTTAGTATAGTTTTTGTTAAAGTTGAAAAAAAGTGTTAATGAATGAAGGAGAATGTCTAACAAAAACTCTATTTTTAGGTAATTGTCATGTTCCACCGATAGTTCGTTCACAACAATGGAAGCTACTACGCTGCACTAATAAGGCTCGATGTCCAGCATGCTGGCTCAAGATGTGCCTTAAGGCATTCCAGGTACCACCTAGCATAAGAGCTGGCCTCACGGCAATGTTGCCTTCATTCATGAGGTCAGCTGTTAAAACGCCTGGTTGTTTGACACAGGCGAACCCACTGAGAATAGCAAGCAACACTACTACAAACCCTCCAGTGTTTGCAATAACTAATACTGACAATGACAATAATAAGATCTTTGGTACTCTAAAGCCAAGTAAGAAGGTTGAGGAAATTGAAAAAGTAGAGGTAAGTGTTACTAATTTTATTATATTATTTATTTAATTTTTTATATTTTTGTAGTTAGATACATTGCTTGATAGTTACATGTCAATTATGTTAACATATTAACTTTTATATATTTTTATTCTACAAAAATTTCTTTTATTTCAGGAAAAAGCTCTTAAAGACCATCCAGTCACTGGTGAATCAGTAGAAGAATTAAACGCGAGTAGAAAGCGCCAGTTGACAAGGGTAAAAGTTAGGAAAAAAGATAAAACTGATACCAAACAAACAGAGGATCCTAAAAGACAAAAGGTGGAACTCAAAGGACCAAGAGTCAAACATGTTTGTAGAAGTGCATCTATTGTCTTGGGACAGCCTATTGCTACATTCCCTACCCAAGATGAGAAAGAGAAAGAGAAGAACCTTCCCCTTGATGAAGAAGGTGCACTGTGTATTGTGGAGAAGGATAGAGAGACTCCTGACTTGTCAAGCTGTGAATCTGAGATGGATTCTGAGAACAAAGCACCTCAGATAGTTCCAGAGGCAATGGTTATCAAAGACAGTGATGTAGAAGCACAGATAGACACCAAAAAGCGAAAAATAGAGCAACCAGTGCCTATCAAAACTCTAAGCAAGGTTGAATCTAGTGAAGATGAAACTATTATGGATCTTGTTCCTAAGAAGACATTCATGAAGCCACTAACCAACATTACTAACGTAAGATCTATATGATCATTTATAGGATCAAAACTAATTATTAAAAGTAGTGTTTAATTTTTAACATTGTCATGTAAATTTTCAGGTGCGCAGTCGTTCACAAAAATGTGGACAGAATAGACCTGAACTCATCTGTGTTGATTTCTGGGAGAGCTATGATCCTGATGAAGTCTGCAGTTCTGGCTTTGGCCTCATTGGCACTGGGTCATTCACTGTCACTAGACTGTGCTTCCTATGTGGTAGTGCTGGCAAGGAAAAGGTAACAAATTATACTTTACATTGCTTTTAGTAAAAAATATAGCAATTTGTTATGGACCTATAAAAATTTGCTATATTTTTATCATTGAGTTGACCCATTAACGGGTCCACATTGTCCCATTCATTCGGGATTGATTCATGGACTTTTGATTATATTAATATAAAATCGAAAACATCCAATACATAATATGATAAAGTTATTTTTTCTTTCTGCCGAGCCCACTCTTGACCTCGATCTCGCCTGATGGTAAGTGATAGATGAGGTCTAAGATGGGACGAGCGAGCCCAGAAGATGCCTATTAACTCGTGCTTTAAAGGCTGAAAGGTCATAACTTCAATATTTGGTTAATATATGATTCCATTATTGGGTGCAAACAAATTATGTTTGTGTAATTTGTTTTGAATTTAATTTCCCTACACCGAAAGTCCGACACGTTTCTAGTTCTGTGCCTTTTTCCGAAGAAACGAGAGAGAGTTTTAACAATATCAAAATATCGAAAAATAAAAAGAATAGTCCAGCAATCAAAGCAGAAATAACGAAATTTCAGTTCATTAGAAATAAAGTTTGTAGTTTATTTGTGAATTCTTGGGCACTTACAAAACGTCAGAAGCTAGTGGACAGTTTGAATTGGTCGTTCAAAGAAGAACCGGCAAGAGACTCAACGGTCTAACTTCATATGTCGTTTTTCTGTGTCAATAAATACTATATCTTCTTCATTTGTCGTCATGTTGCAGATGTTGGACCTTGATGTGTCGTTTTTCTCTGTCAATAAATACTATATCTTCTTCATTTGTCGTCATGTTGCAGATGTTGGACCTTGATGTGTCGTTTTTCTCTGTCAATAAATACTATATCTTCTTCATTTGTCGTCATGTTGCAGATGTTGGACCTTGATATGTCGTTTTTCTCTGTCAATAAATACTACATCTTCTTCATTTGTCGTCATGTTGCAGATGTTGGACCTTGATATGTCGTTTTTCTCTGTCAATAAATACTATATCTTCGTCATTTGTCGTCATGTTGCAGATGCTGGACCTTGATATGTCGTTTTTCTGTGTCAAAAAATACTATATTTTCTTCATTTGTCGTCATGTTGCAGATGTTGGACCTTGATATGTCGTTTTTCTGTGTCAAAAAATACTATATTTTCTTCATTTGTCGTCATGTTACAGATGTTGGACCTTGATATGTCGTTTTTCTGTGTTAATAAATAGTATATATGTTCTCCATGTGTGGTCACGTTGCAGATGTTGGTGTGTTCGTCGTGCTGCGAGTGGTACCACAGCTGGTGCGCCGAGGAGGCGGCGGGCGGCGGCGGCTGGACGTGCGCGCGGTGTGTGGCGTGCGCGGCGTGCGAGCGGCCCGCCGCGCGCCTGCGCTGCCGCGCCTGCGCACGCCACTACCACGCCGCCTGCCTGCCCGCTCCCCCACCAGACCACCGCAGCGACTGGCCACAGGTATGTAACATTTCATTTATATAACAACTAGCTTCTGCCCGCGACTTCGTTCGCGTGGGAGGGTTTTCCCGCGTAAGTCCCGATCCCGTAGGAATTCCGGGATGAAAACTATCCTATGTCCTTCCCAGAGTCCTAAACTGGGAATAGTTTGCCAAATTTTACCTAAATCGGTTCAGCGGTTTAGGCGTGAAAAGGTAACACACAGACAGACAGAGTTACTTTCGCATTTATAATATTATAGTATGGATTCATAAGCCGTATACAAAAAGAAAGCTGGCAGCTTACCAGCGCTTATAGGAACTGGTCAAACGTCGCCGAAAAGTTCCGACAATCTTCGACACGCGCTGGTCAGCGCTGGCGCCGCCCAATTTCTAACAAAGCCAAATCATCGTCCTATGAGTACGACATTTTGCTCGCTCTGCTTCAATCTGCTTGCTTTATGTAACTGTTACCAGAATGGATCAACGCCGATAAGCTCTAGTAGATCGGCGTCGGCTACTAGCTTTCTTTCTGCATACGGCCTTAGTGTATCATTATTACATAAAATGGGATAGTTATTTACTATGTGTATTTATGGTTTTGAGTTTCCCATATTTCGTGTCGATCACAAAAAAAAAAACGAAAGAGATAGATAGATATAAGAGAGTAGACCGTCTGCTCATAAACGTCCACCCGCAATTACTTCAGTTCATCCGTGATCATGGCGCTTTCGACACTGTTTGTCGAAATAATTTTAGCTTAAAAACTTAATTCTTAGTGTGTTTGAATTATTATTACCTACAACTAATTACAGCTGAAAGGAATAACTTATAATTTGAAAAAAAAAACATGAGGCAAGCCTTTTAAGTTCTGTAGTTTCCATATTTCCTGGCAATTTTAAATTTGGAACTGTTCTATATTCGAATGTGTTTAAATTTTGAATCTCAAAACAGTTGAAAGTATTAGGATTAATGCTATTGTTTAGCCACAGTGTCGATTGGAATCTGTCAGGTTACGTACGAAAATGAATCTTTCTAAGGAAAATGTTCGTGCAATAATTTTCTACAACTTTAGAAGAGGCCTGACACGGCTTCAGTGTTTTGAAGAGCTAACATCTGTGTTCAGTGATGAAGCCCCATGTCTGCGGATTGTCGAATGCTGGTATTTAGAATTCCAGCGTGAACATACTAGTGTTAGTGACAAATCTCGCGAAGGACGCCCAAAATCCGCCTTCACTGAAGATAACATCATTGCTGTGGGACAACTAATTCTCGAAGATCGTCATGTGACGTATCGAGAGATAGAGGCTCTATTAGGTATCTCAGGGACAACCATTCAGAAGATCTTGCATGAAGCGCTTGGTGTGAGAAAGCTAGTTTGCCGTTGGATACCGCATCTGCTTTCCGACGATCACAAGGCGGCCTGCGTCAGATGGTGTAAGAAAACTCTGCAAAGGTTCAACCGAGGAGAGTCAAATCACGTCTACGACATCATCAGTGGTGACGAATCTTGGATCTATGCCTACGATCCTGATTCCAAACAATAATCTACAATCTGGGTCTTTCAAGACGAGCCAAAGCCGACTAAAGTTGTTCGTTCTCGAAGCACTTCAAAGAAGATGGTAGCCACGTTCGTTGGAAAAACCGGCCATGTTACGAATATTGCACTTGAAGATCGTAGAACGGTTAACGCAGAGTGGTATACCACAGTTTGTTTACCACAAGTCATCGCCAAACTTCGAAAATGTAACTCAAAGCGATGCATCATCCTGCACCACGACAACGCAAGCTCACACAGCGCTCGTCAAACGATTGAGTATTTGAAGCAGGAAAAAGTAGAAATTCTTGACCATCCTCCATACAGTCCTGACCTAAGCCCTAACGATTTCTTTACATTTCCTAAAATTAAGAAAAGTCTTCGTGGTCAAAGGTTCCAGTCCGGTGAAGAAGCAGCCGACGCTTTCAAGTCAGCCATTTTGAACACCCCTTTAGAGTGGAATAAATGTTATAATAACTGGTTTGAGCGAATGGAAAAGTGTATTAAGCTACGTGGTGAATACTTTGAAAAACAATAAAAAGTACTATAAGGTTCTAGTTGTGTTTTTTTCTTCAAACGACAAAACTTAAAAGGCATGCCTCGTAACCACTTGAACGTCATGAGTGTACTACGCCAGCTCGACAAATGGATGTGCGCTTAACGCTTATGCGACAAAACTGTACTGCGACTCACCATAGTTCGAATGCACGCTTGTGCGACACATTTTGAAATAACATGACAGAATGCCTGCTGCAAATATCGTCAAAGAAGATTTAAAACACATGCTTCGGTCGGAGTTACTGTATTGATATAAAATAATTAATTTATTATTTCTTACAAAGATGATGTAAAAAAACTGAATAGCTTAGTGCACATCACGGTTAGTTCAGAGCTATCACGCCTACAATTAAAAGTTCAATTTAATATGGATTTTTGGTAAATTTGGATAGACTTATGTAAGCCATACACGCTACGGTCTACCGGAGAGGTTATCTGTGCAGGTGTGCCTGCGCAGGTCAACCGAACATTGGTAGGACGTTCCGGTGTACCGGAGCGGTCTTCAGTAGTTCTTTTTGCGATGGCATCGAATGAGGACGATGACGCGCTGGCATTGCTAGGCCTTACTTAATACTACACCAACGTACTGCCGAATTACAGTACTGTCGCACTACCGTAGTATCGAACTACTGTCGCGTAATCGTTTGACTAGCGTGATGTCGATCTTCAATGTGTCGCACAAGCGTGCATTCGAACTATGGTGAGTCGCAGTACAGTTTTGTCGCATAAGCGTTAAGCGCACATCCATTTGTCGAGCTGGCGTAGTACACTCGAACGTCACGGCCGGCCATAGCCGATAAATCAGAACGTTACCAACTCGCCACGGCATGAGCTGAAGAGAGACTACTTTTTTTTTTCAGTACAAAATAAATTAACTAAATTAAATTAAATTTTAAAACTGATATGATACAAAACTTGCTGCTACTTAATTTACACATTCCAGCAATAAACTAACATACTATGGATGGTCAATAAGATCGATGTCAGACAAACTATTGAAACTAAACATTGAAGTATTGTATTAGTATCTAAAAAATTGGCCAAGTGCGAGTTGGACTCGCCCATGAAGGGTTCCGTAGTAACTATAATAAATATAACATACTTAATATATAAATTTGAAAAAAAAAAAACAAAAAAAAACCTTACAAATTTCTTAAAACTAGCTTATTTACAATTTTTACAACTACGCCACATAACTTTGTTTGTCATAGTATTTGTATGAATTACAAAGTTATATTTGCGGTTTTCGAAAATATACTGTATCTCAAAAACTGCTGACTCGATCTCGTTCAAACCAATTTTGGTTGAAAGTTTACATTAAGATCTACAACATATGGTTTTTTTTAGATTTTTCACTTCATTATTATAGAAGTTAGAGGGGGAGGACACACATTTTACCACTTTGGAAGCGTATATCTTTTAAACGATTAACTTTATGAAAAAGTCATTTTAGAAACCACAGTGTCATTTTAAAAGACCTGTCTATAGATACCACATACGTATAGGTTTCATAAAAAAAAATATTTTCAGTTTCAGTTCCATGTATGTTTTTAATTTTCTCTTAAAATTGGAAAGCGGTTCACAGAATACATCTACCTACCAAGTTTTACATGTATAGTCCTAATGGTTTCGGAATAAAATGGCTGTGACATACGGACGGACGGACAGACGGACAGACAGACAGACAGACAGACAGACGGACAGACATATCGAAACTATAAGGGTTCCGTTTTTTGCCATTCGGCTACGGAACCCTAAAAAAGATTCCAATTTTACTATTTTCCCAATCCATACAAATTAAAATCTAGATTAATGTAAGGAAAGGTAGTATAAAATGTATGATGATATTTCAGATATGCAGTGCTTGCCTGAAGTGCAAGAGTTGCGACAGCAGTCGCGTGAGCAAGTTCGTAGGCAGCCTGCCGTTCTGCGGGCCTTGTTTCAAGTTGCGTCAGAAGGGCAATTACTGCCCGCTGTGTCAGGCTTGCTACCGGGATAATGATTTCGACAGCAAGGTATGTTCTACACGGATATCTATAAACCTCCATTTAAATAGATCTAACACATTGATTGCTCGCCAACTACTGACGTTGACCTTTCAAGTGTGCCTGTGTTTGGTTTATTTGGAAAAAAAACTTAGAGTTTTAAGTGTTTTTTGGTTTTAATCTGTTTCATAAATAACTAATATTTTTTATGTTTCTTTCCAGATGATGGAGTGTGGTTGGTGCGGTAGATGGGTGCATGCTAGTTGCGAAGGCCTTACTGGCGAAGGATATCAACTCCTATCAGCATTGCCTCCCTCAATCGAGTACATCTGCTGCAAATGCATGCCACTTGACCCCCCATGGAGGAAAATGCTCACAGAACACCTCAAAGGTCGACTTCTGCACCTACTAAAACTGCTCGCCAAAAATAAAAAGGCTTGCGCATTACTAAAATTGACGCCACATAAAAATACGCCCGTGCTGAACAAACCGTACCGATTAATGTCACCACAAGCGATAAGGAAACTACACTTCGATGTCGTTGATGTCTCCATGAAGACCTCGGAGACAAAAGTATACAGAAACACCGCTAGGGGGCGGAGAAATAATAATTTCCAACAGAACAAATTCGATGAGTCACACACTCCTCATGTGTGGCAATGTTCATCTCTACTACAAGATGTTGACATAGAGAAAGAAGAAATGCCACACACCTCCCATAAAGTGGTGAACCTACAGGAACCACTCATGCAAAATAAGGAAATATGCTTTTCAACCGGTCTTTATGGCACCAAAACAGAATTCGAGGCTTCATGTGTCGAAGTGCACGAAAATTATCCTCCACAGCAGAAATCAGACAAAGCAACCACAATGTTGCCAACGACCGTACACGACGATAAATATGAGGCGATATCTGATGACGACGAGCCTATGAAAAGTTTCCCGCAAGCTCGTAGCGAGCAGGACTTGAGTCCAGTTATATTAAGACAGTCAACTGATGCAGACAATACGGGTGATGATGTCGACAGAATAATTTCGCCATCACTACTAGACGTCAAGAAACGAGTAAACACTGATGGCTATGTCTCACTCAAAGACTTCAATCACGATATGAAAGAAGTCATCCAAAGAACAACAAGTGATGACCTGACATCAATATACAAGGACTTATTCTCAGAGACATTCCCATGGTTTGATTGTGAAAACAACTGCCTTCAACCCAATTTAGAAGTAGAAGGTGAACAGGAAGATACTGAATCCATGAAAGACCTCGACATAGCTGACAACAAGATCAAGGCAGCTGTGCAATCTATTGAACGCCCAATGGACCAAATTGTACCTAAATTGGAAACTGATAGTGAGAAATTAGAAGAAGATCTATTGGAGTTTTATCCAGTAGTGGATTCAAGATTGTGTGTGCTTTGCAAAGTTGTGGGTGATGGTTCACCGTCACTGGAGGGTCGTCTGCTCTACTGTGGACAAAATGATTGGATCCATTCCAACTGTGCATTGTGGTCTGCTGAGGTTTTCGAAGAAATCGACGGATCTCTCCAGAATGTTCACTCTGCCATATCCAGGGGTAAAATGATTAAATGTGCCACATGCGAAGTGAAGGGTGCTAGTGTGGGCTGCTGCGCTAAGAACTGCAGTGAGACATATCACTACACTTGTGCGAGGAAGGCGTCCTGTGCCTTTATGGACGATAAAAGGGTGTTCTGCCCATCACACGGCAAAGACGTGCCCAAGAAGAGTCTGCAAAAGGATGCAGACTTCGAGCTCACTAGGCCAGTCTATGTAGAACTCGATAAGAAAAAGAAAAGATACAGTGAAATTACCAAAGTGCAATTCATACTAGGCTCGCTAACAGTTCATAGCCTTGGAAAAATAGTACCATCTGTTTCAGATTATGAAGAGTTCCTAATGCCAGTAGATTTCTCATGTACTCGACTGTTTTGGTCATGCAAGAAACCTACTAAAATAGTAAGATATACCATCAAGACCAAATTAATACTTGCTGAACCACTACCAGGATATGATTTTGGAGTGAACATAACAGTCGATCACACATTAGATGTGCATGTAGTGGAAAGAGTCATGGCTGAGATTGGAGCCTGGCATGAAAGCATTGAAACGGGCACTGGTAAGTCTGTGTTAATGCTTAAACATGATAAGTCACCTATCAAGTTTGGCAATACAGTAACATTAGAAGATTTAGCTGTGAAACAAGTGTTGGAATATTTATTGGACAATGTCTGCAAGCAAGAGCAGCAAGATGAAGAAGAACCACAGAACACAGCAGATCTTTTGCCACCAGAAGTCAAGGATGCCATATTCGAAGACTTGAATCATGATCTTTTGGATGGCATATCCATGCAAGACATATTCCAAGATCTCAAAAATGAGTTCTACTGTGCAATGGGCCAAACAGATGACAAGAGCAATGACAAATCTGATTTCCGTTCGACAGACTTTATAGATGAACTCTTGAACTCAAGATTCGAAACAGGGAGCAAGGAACTAAAGAGAAGCAAATCTGAAATGCTCCTGCAAAGTCATAATTTGAAAAGTTTAACTACTGGTCGCGGGCAGCAAAGATCCAGTAGTTGGAATAATAAGTTTGACACAAGTCTTCTATCATCCACAATAAAAAGATGCAAAATGGGCAAATCATCCACAGTGACTGGAAAACTGAGTCCTGTCCTCCAAAGGATACCTCTAACAGAAAATCCAATAGATTCAATAAAGGAAGCAGATAACAATACAGATAAGAAGGTGAAAGTAGAGACATGCACTAGTGGCGCAATCTGCGAAGAGGCAGCACATTCGTCGGGTATCACATATCGGACAACCTCGCCCAAAGACAAGGATGATTCAAACAGTACCAAGACAGATAAGAACGAAGGGTATTACACTGATGTGATAGATTTTTATACTAAGATTCAATGCAGTCCCATCTCTCAGTTAGACGGGGCGGCAGACTGGTCTGGGTCGGAGAGCACGTGTAGCTCACGCCCCGGCAGTCCTCGCGATAACGACAATGATTTCACGCCAATACAACAACTAGATGGCGCTGAAGACAATCATCATGGAAATGACAACATGCAGAGAGGACAAACAAATCAGTTCATGTACCGAGCTAGTGGAACTGAGAGCTATACAGTGACGTTTGCAGGCAACTCCCTAAGCGGGCAGCCAGAACTTGTCATGCGACCTTTAGATGATGGTTCAGGCAACTCCAACCACATGGAACAACCCGTGAGGTGTGATAGATGCCAATGTACTTACAGGAATAAAGAATCTTACGATAGACACGTGCCTTCGTGTGATATGATCTCGACGAGTGAAAGCGAGAGTGAAAATCCTAAATCACCAGAAAATAGGACATTGACGACGCTACAGAATGCCTTTCAAGGCGCATTTGCGCAACCGATGATAATACACGCTGGCGTTGTCAGTGGAACTGAGAACACTGTTAAAGCTGAAGGTATTGCTGCGAGGAGAACGTCCATCAACACCAGACAAATCACAATAAATGGGACAATCGTCGAGACACCATCTCCCGGCCCTTCGAATGAAATGACTATGACTATAACAGAGCAGATGAAATCAGGAACTGTAATATTCGATCAAAGTAAGACGACGAACGTCCAAGTGTCTGCTAATCAACAAATGATGTCTTCACCACAAATAGTTGTGACTCCACAGATGCTACTGCCTCCCAAAACAAGTTCCGCCGGAGGACAGAAGATAATGACGCCTCAGATTATAACGCAACCTAACATTTTGCCTTATAATATCTGTGTGAAACCAGGTAATGGAAACGGAAATATTCAACAAATTCAAGGCAACGACATGACACAGTTGCTGTCAGGACCAGGTGGCATTCAAGTTATATCATCTAATTCGAACCAGGTTCTAACCATTCCTCAAAATCAACAAGGGCAGATGATACAAGGCCAAATGATCCAAGGCAAAAATCATTTCCCCAATATGGCGAGTGCAACGTCGATCGCATTGCCGGTAAATTCAATACAGGGAATGCCAAATGCGTCTATTATTCAAAATATTCAACCAATGATCAGACCTAATATGCAAGGGAATACTATTGTGGTCCCTGCAATGACTGCGCAAAGGTTATCATCGCCTAATACGCAAAAACAACAGTTAATATTACCTGGAAACACGCAAAAGTCTCCTAAGAAGCAACCTACACAAGTGCAACCGAAGCCAATATTCCAGGCAACAAACCGAGGAAGAGGTCGTCCTATTCCTAAGCCTAACACCATCAAAAGGCAAACCAAAATGGAGAAGACCTATACCACTATCAATCAGTCACCTCTGGGTCACGGTAATACTGTTATACAGCTGCAAACTAACAACCAGACAGGCCAGCCATCCATTATTGTGCAGCCAGTTTCAAACCAAAATATAATGTCTGCTTATGTAGAGGCATTATCACAACAACAGAATCAGAACATGCAGTATATCGCTACCATTGCACCTCAAGGAGACTTCAAGACCGGTCCCACTCAGTTCATCTCCCAGAGTGGTCTAGTACCGCAAACATTCCAAATACAACAAACAGAATCTGGAGGACTGGTCGCCGTACCTAGTGGTGGAATACCTGTGTTGTTACCACAAGGAAACGTGGGAATATTGCCCCAAGCTCTACAACAAGGAGCTACTATTCTACCTCAGGGCGCAATCCAAACACAAGGCATTCTATCTCAAGGTCCCAATGGCCCCACTATTTTGCCACAAGCAATACATACGCAAAATGGAACAACAATAATACCACAAGGCACAATACAAGGATTGACTAATGCTGGAGGTGGAGCAACAGTTGTACCACAAAGCGGTATTAGCAATGGTCAAACAACTATAATACCGAATACATTACAAACACAAGGCAATACACTAATATCTTCAGGCCCCGGAGGCACCACTATCTTACCACAAGGGACTCTATTGCCGCAATTCTGTAACGACCAAGTACTACTAGGTTCGACACCGACTTTAGAAATGGTTACAGATCCGTCTGGCTGTATGTACTTAACGACTACACAGCCTGTATACTATGGGTTGGAAACTATCGTCCAGAATACAGTAATGTCATCGCAGCAGTTCGTATCTACAGCAATGCAAGGCGTGCTTGCACAGAACAGCAGTTTCTCGGCTACCACCACTCAGGTGTTCCAAGCAAGCAAAATAGAGCCTATAGTAGAGGTGCCCACAGGGTACGTCGTTGTAAATAACGTGGGAGACAGCGTCGCTGTATCGTCGACACCCAACGTGGTTACCGCACAAACTGTACAGTCGTCGCCTCAAATGAAGAATGTTAAGGCAAATGTCCCTAACCTGACTTTGCAGCCGATACCCGACAAATCGAATAACAACAACAGACAAACACCCAAAGTGATCCAAATGAGTCCATCACCATTAACTGTCGGCTCACAATCAGGCCCCGGTACTATTATTTCAGGCAGACAGACCATTAATCCGATAACTTCTCAAATACATGGCATGACTATATCTAGCTCACCGCAGATCCAAAGAGGAAACATGTCGAAACCGAGCTTTGTGTCAATGTCTCCAAATGTAACACTTGTGTCGTCCATCGGTCAGCCGGTGATGGCGATCTCTCAGTCGATACCGGCCACTTCATTCCCCATGCAATCGATTCCACTGACACAGCCGATAGTTTCAAGTTCTATTGCGCCGCCCGCCCAGAAGAATAATTACAAGATCGAAAATTCTCATGTTATTGAAATTAGTGGAAACTTGCATGATAATTCAAACAACGCGAATATGCCTACGATAAGTGTTACTCAGAGCATAAAGTCTCCTACTCCGTGGAGGCAAATTAATCAGCCGATGAACACCTCTATGGATAATAAAATGGAACAGCATCAAAACATTACAGTGAAACCAAGTACTGTGAACACCAGTTCGATGAATATTCAAAGCAATGTAATGTCGGGGCGGTCCCATCTCAACAATGATCATGATAAAGTTAATCAGAACTGTTTGATACAAATGCCCAACAACTCTATGTCTGGCATGAACATGCATTCTCACCAGTTTGAACAGAGCCTCAATGTGAGTCACCATTCAACATCTCATACCACATCAAACAATGTCATTCAAATTACTGCTGGAAACATATACCCGCCTTCTTCAGTTATGAACAGTAACTTTGACGCAGATACTTCCTTGAAATTGAGCAAAATTAATGCTCTGTCTAAAGCTGAAGGCGGTCTTTTGAATTTTTCGCAAGAAATAATGGCATCTCATTCCCAGCAACATGCTAATAATGATAAGAGTTTCCAGAACATGGGAACTGCTGACAACAAACATAATACGGACAGTATGTCCGGTCAGATGAGTACTCATAAAATGAGTAACTGCCAGATGAGCGGAAATATCAGCAATTCACCAGCAATAAGCATCATACCACACAATGTAATGCGGCCGCAGCTACAGAACAATCAAAACACTATCTCTGTGCCCAATAACCAAAACCAAATGTGCTCGATTCCTAACAGCAACTCCCACGGACAAGTTCAAATATTAAGTTCTGGAACCAATTCTATGCAAAATATGAACATGTCGTGTCAAGAAAGTACAAACAATAGAATGAATATCTCAGTTTCTAGTGACAACAGCATGCAGTCAAATCAGCAGCATGAAATGTCCACTTCAATGAATTCATCAAATATGTCTCACAGCAGCAATATACAGATGATGTCGCACGAGAACAATCAAATTCCAGCACCCAACCAGATACACATTATGAATGGGCAGATTCAACATAACCGCCAAGTTGAAAGCAACCAGTTACAGCAGCTCAATCAGCAAACACCCAGCAGAAACTTCCACGAAAATCTGATGACTGTTCAACAAAATCATAATCAAAACAATATGCTTTCTAACCGAAGTACTCCTGACAACACCAATATTATGAACCAGTCCATGAACATGCATAATTTGGGAACCAATAACCACAACATCAATCGATCAGATTTAGGCGATCTCAACCATATGCATATGCAACAGCCAATGGCAAGCATGAACATGCAAAATAATAGGATGATGATAGACAACATGCAACCTCATGGCATGGGCAATATGAGTCACAACATGCACTCCAACAGATCTATAGATAACATGCATAACTCACAGTTGCATAACATGCAGCAGATTAATCATCACGCGGCGAATAACACTAGAGGACAAATGGACAACAACATGCATGTGAACCAACAAATGTCAATGCAACAAAACCGACAAATGGAGAATGTAGGGCTTCACCACCAACACCAAATGTCTAATGTTATGCAAATCCAAAATAATCGACAACCCCACGTCGACAGCAACATTATGAATATGCACCAGCATGTACCCAATCAAATGCACAACAGGCAGCAAATGGATAACAGCATACACATGCATCACAATATGTCAGGAAGTGCCCCAAATATTAATCTAGGTAACCAGATGGACAACTCTGGCTCGATGCCAAACATTCACGGGAATAGATACGACAGTAACTCGATCTCCTTGCAAAATATCAATGCTATGAATCAAATTCAGAACAACAGGAGCTCCATGGAACATTCATCAATGATGCAACATCAGATGAATTCTATGAATAACATGAACATGCACACCAATCACAACAGTACAATGCAAATCGTCAACACGAATCATCAGTCAATGAATAGTTCAATGATGCATATGCCGAATATACCGGACATTAAGAATGACATTCAAAGTTCTTGCAGTGGCAGCTGCTCTAATAATAGCACACAGTTCACCAACAATCAGAACTCGATGGAGATTTGCTCGAACATGAATATGAACTCAAATCAAAACAACATGAATATCGGCACAGGAAATATGTTGCATGGTATGAACGTGAGCAACTCGAGCATGACAAACAATATGGTGATGAATAATGTTAACAATAGTAACATGTACGGACCCGGCGCGCAGAATAACATGACGGGGCACGAAATGCTCATGAGTTGCTCCAACTCCTCAGATCACAATGTCAACAACCTTATGTCTGGAACTTCTAATCATATGATGTTAAATAACTCACAAACACATGCTGCGAACAATCAAAATCAAATGATCAGCAGTCAGGTGTCCAACACTGCACAAATTAATATAAACAGTTGCAGTATGAGCAGCAATAATACATCACAAAGTCAAAGTATAACAAATATGGATAATCAAATGAACAGAAATACTATCCCAGTGCCTGATCCGCCTAAATTTGCACAAGATACTTTACGAGGTAAGAATTTAATGGGACCTCCGGCAACAAACAACTTACCCATACCAAACAATAAAGACTGTTCTAAAGTAAACATGGTTAGCAATGAAAAGCCAAACCACAATATCTCAGTAAGCAATCAAATTGGATATATGCAAATGAACCCACAGAATAGTAACAGAGTTATTAATTTACCTGAAAGAGCCCGTTTGAATAATGCGAATCTGGAGAATAACATTAACCAGCATGTGCCACAGCAACATAACATCCGCGTGGTCACCAATAACACAAACAACAACGTGCCTGGCATCACGGCGGATCCTCACGCTTTCCAACCAAATAACGACAACAGTGGGACCATGATCAACGTGCCGTTCCAGGCAATACCAAACAGTGCTCCTATGAACATTAACGTTAACTCGAGCAATAACACCGTTAACATCACGGTTCAGAACAATCTAGTTGATCCTAAAATCGCTTCGAAAGCTGCCACCGATATAAACTTCCCACTTCAGTCAAACACCAACTTGCTACAAAACCAGAACAACTCGAACAACCTCATGTGCATACCAGTGGCAAACAATACGATCAATTTACCTACGCAAACCAGTTCCAGCATAACATTACCAAAAGCTCCTCCTACTCAACAATCTGGCATTCCTACTAACGTCGTCAACCCAATGTCAATGAGACCTATGAATAGAGTATTGCCATTACATAGAGATGGACAAAGCAAGTCATCCACAAAGACCACAAAAACAGCGACAGTGCCTAAACAGAGGCCTGTAAGTCACGACATGCCAGACTTGAACATTAAAGATGACACAATCGACAGTGATTTAGAAAAGGCGATTGCTGAGTCTAAGCGGATGATGGAACTGGAAAAAGCTAAAAAAGAAAAGGAAGAAAGGGATGCTGCTCAGGCCATGCAACTATCAGCCGAGATACACCAGGCTAATACAAGTACGGCGGCTTCGACAATGGATACTGCTAGAATCATCGAATCTATTGAAACCACTTCTAAGATGTCACTACCGAGCTTGGACGCGGAGATGATCGAAGTAGAACCTCCAAAAGTATTAACGGAAAAAGATACCAACAGAGCTCCAGTTGCGACAAAAATACCGAATGCTTCTACTAAAGTGATGAAGAGGCCTTTGGGAGACAGGAAAACGGAGGTGGAACCAGTTGTGTCAAAGAAGCAGAGTAAGATTTCAAAGGAGAACAAACCTACCGTATCCAAGCCTGCACCCGAACCGGCGAAGGATGACGGACCTAAACTGATATATGAAGTAACGTCGGAAGACGGGTTTAACTACACGTCTTCTTCACTAACGGACTTATGGGCTAAAGTTGTGGAGACTGTACAAAACGCTCGGAAACAAACCGGACTACCGCCGATTCAGTACAATTTGCCGGCAAGTTTATCCGGAGCACATATTCTGGGACTGAACAACAATGCTCTGAGATACCTTGTCGAACAACTTCCCGGGGTAAGTGGAACCCAATTTAGATGAACATTATTATAATAGAATTATTTCTTATTAAAAAATTATTAAGTATTCTGTTTAGTCCTTCATTAGATTTACAAAAAAAAAAACATTTTACCAAAAAATTAAACCAACTTCCAAAAAACACTGCAATGTGAAAAATAGCTTTAATTTCAATAGTTGGTGTCTTTAGTTTTGTGTTTTCGTTTTTGGCACCGACTTTCGAAATTAAAGTTATTTTTACGTGTGAAGTCACGTGAAATATCAAATTACTGAAACACATTAATGTTTTGGTTATCTAAGTGACAGATTAAATAGTGTATTTTAGCAAAATACCTATTTTTTATTAGATTGAAAGTAACTAATAATTTGTAATATTCCAGGCTAGTCGTTGCACAAAATACAAGACACGTCAAGGCCGTCCGTTGAGCAGCTGGGACAACGACTTGGACCTAAGTGAGGGCTTCAAGGAGAGTCCGTGGGGCAGTGCGCGCACGGGGCCGGTCGCTCGCAAGCAGAATCATGACATGTTCAGCTGGATGGCCTCGCCTTTCAGAGAAGAGCCACCACCGTTTGGAGGACAAGAGGGAGAAAGCTCTATTTCTAGGTAAATATATCCTTCATGACACATATTAGAGATTTGAGATCATCAGAGAATTTGAGACTTTTGATGCCTACACATCCCACAAAATTTTACGACCAGTCGTTTACGGTGCAGGCTATTTGGTTGTGGAATGGATTACCGGTGTCAGTAAGACTAGCTCAGTCACTCGCTGTTTTTAAAAGCTCGGTTGCCAAACATTTTATTTCAAACTTATGATTATTCCTTTGTTTTTCTCCACGTGATGTTAAAGAACACATTATACAGTATGTTAGGTTAAGCGAGGGACTTATTGAGGGAGGGTATTCAGTATTTGATTCTTTGCGGGAGTCCCCTCGAGGGCACGCTCCTGCGGTGGCCGCCGCTGTTCCCGCCTGTCTATTGCGCTTCCGCAAACAACCCCGCTTACTTCGCGATAAGTGTATTCTGTAAACGTGTTCTTGACTAACCAAAAGTGACTTATCAATATTTTAATATTGGGATATCGTTCGTACCTACGTGTTATCGAATGATAGTTGTACTAAGCTATTCATTTGTACCGAGAGATATGTAATGTGTGATGTTAATGTGTGGGCAGGTATTTTAAATAATTATTTAATTTATCAAAACCTCTTCATGACGGATTAAATACGCCAAAAATACTAAGTAAGCATAATGATTAACTTTGCCTCATAATATCTTTCTCTTAAATTATTGCGGATCACAATTCACATTTGCATTGAAGATTTTTTAATATTGTGTTTAGTACCTAGATATTTTTGCCTGTCCTAAGTAGGGTTACCAGATGACAGGAATTTTCCTGACATGTCCGGAATTTCAGCTCTCTGTCAGGGAAACAGGGAAAATTAGAAATTTTCAGGAATTAAAAAAAAGAGAAAAGTAAGCCTTTTCGTTATAAAATAAATGCTTGCCACACAAATACGCACAACACTTGTAAATATTGCACCGTTTGCAAGAGTACTGAACTACTAATTGACTCGCTCAGTCGCGCCGCGCCCCGCATCCCGCCACAAGGCATCTAACACTCAGACTCCCACGCGCCGCGCGCGACTTTGTAAAATAATATAAGTTTCTGCCAAAATGTCAGGAAAATTATTGCCGAAACAAGGGTTTTTTCAGGAAAACTTATTTTTCGGATCTGGTAACCCTAGTCCTAAGCCAGGTTTAAAGTATGAAGGGAAAGTGGATTCTACCTAAAGGTCATTGACCCGCACACATGTTCTGCAATAATATTAAAACATTAGCGCAAGGGTGAATACACGTGAGACTTGCGAAATTTTTGGTATGGTTCTGTCTGTTATTTATTAGTGTTTTTTTTTGTTCATATTTATATTAGTATCATGTAAGCATACACTATTGTGGGTTTGAATATGTCCCTCTCTTAAACTAACATACTGTATATATATTAATTTTATGTATTGTATTTATATATATATTTGTATATTTTTATTAGTTTTTCCGTTATTGGTGAATATTTGTACAGTAGTACACTAATATAGCCCTCCCCATTTTAATTAAAACTCGTAAAGTCCTTCCAAAGGTTGTCTGGAAGATATCGCTCTCAGCGATAAGACCGCTATTGTAACCAATTTTATTTACAATATTGTTATTTAAGTGTGATTCAATTATTGGTGTACAATAAAGTATATTCTATCTATCTATATAGATAGATATAAGATAGAATAGATAGCTATTCTATAAATATTATTTATTAATGTTATAATAACAGCTGGCTGTGCCCGCGAATTCGCATGAGAGTCGTCATTACGTACACGGATTTTCGCGCATAAATTCTATCCTGTGGGAATTCTGGGATAAAAGTTATACCTATAAAGCCGGGTCCGCTGCGACGTGTTTTCGTGTTTGCAAACAGTATAACATTGTTTGCTAACAGAATATAGGCGTGGCCTAACAGTTTTGTTAGCAAAAACACAATAACATGTTTGCCGAGACGAATGGATAACATCCCCCGCGTTCGCCTGCGGGGAGGGGGAAAGTGAAGCATTTTGTGTTCGCGCTCACTATCCCTATTTTTTAATCTCAGAGACAGAATTGCCACACCTAATCTCATGTCAGGAGGAATCACATCGTTCCTCCAAGTTGTTTTCTTCTCTATATCTGTTAAATTAATGATAACAGCTCTTGATAATCACTTTCTGAACATCTAAAACTAAACAAAAACATTACAACAATAGGCGCAGCGGACGGGCGGTTTTACTAACATGTTTTGTTAAAAAATTGGCACAGCGGACCCGGCTTAATATGTTGCCGTATAACATTCTCCATCATCCATTCAAAATCCCAATAAAATCGGTTCAATCATTCCAGAGATAAGCCCGGATGAACATAAAGATAGACAAAGACAATTATTCGAAAAGTGATGTTGTCTTTTAGTACCGTGTAAACAACTGTAGGCCCTCGAGAAACACTTATTTTGAAATCACTTCAATTTAATTCTATTTTTAGATGTACCGTAACATGAATTATTTTAATATAATCAACATACATATTACGTTTCAAAATACATACTGTATTCCCAACAAAACTATAATGTGTCACTTTCTTTAGAACAATAATTAACAAACAAATATTGCACATAAATATAGCTCATCATAGACAGTTACAATTATAGTTTAAATTCTAATTGTTTAATTATTTGGTAGATGTCGAAATAATTATGTAATAGCAATGTAACATACTACAAGGTGCAACAACTATAAGGTGTACAATATTTTTGCCTTACACTGGTCTTTATTTCTGAAGTGTCTCTTGTCATATCTGTATTTACATTTCTATTGGTTGTTTTCAGGCGCCTGGCCACTTTACCGCCAGCTATGAGATTCCGACAGCTGAAAGAGACATCTAAAGCGTCTGTGGGAGTGTACAGATCTCACATACATGGACGAGGACTGTTCTGCAAACGAGATATTGAAGAAGGTACGTTTTTAGACATTATTATATTCGATAATTTGGTCGTATTTATACTTACTTTTTAACATAGTTTAGTTGAACGCATCGTTATTATAGTCCTCGGCACGTAAGTTGGCAAGGTTTTAGCGTAGTGGGGGTAAGTTCGCGCATCGTGCACTTAGTGGAACAAAAAAGTGGTCACTTTTACTGCTTGCCATTATTCTATGGTTATTGCCATCATTTATTTTTAATCATGTCTGTTCAGAAGAATGTTAAAGAAAGAAGAGGAATTCATTACTTAATTCGGTATTATAAATAAAATAGATATAATTCGGAATTTCAACCTTCCTTAACTATAGTGTTTATTGTTCTTTCTGACGTTTTAATAGTCTGCGTAAAACGGTATTTGGTCCTGGCATTGTAATCAACGTAACAAAAACTATATTTAAAATAACAACTCGTAACAAAAACAAAGGGTACAACTTTCGTGTACGCAAGTGTATTCGGGAGCAAATGGAACGAGGACACACCAATCGCGCGCTCGGAGCGGCGCTACGTCATACCCCGCGTCCCGCTCACAAAACCGCTTAAATATCGACTTCTGCGTATCGAACGACTCTTGCCAAGTTATTTACCTATCACTATATCTTGTCTATCCTTACTACCTAGTCTAAATATACATAGTAATCTAGACATGTCGTACGCCACAGGGCCACCACACCAGTTTTGTTACAATAAGTTGTTATAAGACCAATTAGACAAGCTAGAGCGACTTCAAAATCTCTGTATCTGGTTTATATTTGGCTTGCGCAAGTATGACCACGTTTCTGTTTTCCGCGCTCAGCTCAAATGGCTTCTTATTAGGTTTCGCCGGAATCTTCACTTACTTTCTCTACTTTATAATGTGCTCTTTAATCCTTTTACTCCTTTTTATCTTAAGGAACGCTTTCAGTTCCTCTGTGACACACATTCTAGATCCCTGAGATCATCGGAAAATTTAGAGTTAAGTATTCGTATGCATTCCACTTCTTTCTTTGACAAATCTTTCACTATTCAAGCAGCTCGTTTGTGAAATGCATTACCCTTAGAAGTCATGCGTGCTCAAACGCTACCAGCATTCAAAAGAATGGTGAAGGAGCATTACCTCTCCCTATAAGTTTTCCCCTTCTTTCTCAATTATAGATACATGCAATATTTATTAGTATATGATTTTTGTATTGTATGTATGTATTTTATATTATTATGTTCAATTAATATTATTTTTGTTGTTTGTACACTGACAGCCTTTAATCTGACTACTTTAATTTTTGACCATCCAAAGGTTGTCTGTAAGAGATCGCCCTGTGCGATAAGACCGCCCATTGTACACTAGTTTAAATTTTTGTATCCATAGAAATATTGTAAGGTGTACAATAATGTATATATAATAATATTAAAAAAATGATAATAATAATGTTCTGTGGACTTGTCGATATGTTTTTGTGTAAAGATAGGTACAGTGCGTTTCTACTGCTATTAGGAAAACTTAGCGCCATATTGTGACATTAGCTGTCAAATAGAACCATTTGGATAGAGGCAACAAAACAAGTATTAATTAAATTATTTATTTACAAATATTGAAACAAAACTGATCCCCTTTCCGTATTTTAGTGGTCAAACGCAAAATCATCAAAAATAAAATAAAATAAATTTTTAATAATTTTGACATGACTTCTGGGCCTTTGCGCCATGTGTTCTCTTTACTTTCGGGCGTATTGGTGCCAACAATGAAAATAATAGAAAAATGTATGTTAAAAAAACTAATTATGACTTTAAATATAATATTTAAATTTGATGTGAGACCCGGTCAAACAAAGTAAAATAAATCGTTATTATTTTTCGCCATTAAATTTTCTTTGCAAAACGTACTTTTTGAGTGACATTTGAAAGATAAACACAGTATAAAGATCGTATAGTAGGTCGACACCTTTGATCTTGTGGAAAATGCCGACAACGTCTAGACAGCATCGCAACGGCCACGGTTGTCACAAGTAAACAATATTTATGAAATTATTTTTTATTGCAGATCGACATCGTTAGGAATATTATTACTTAATATAATAATGAAAACAATTTAACCCGCTCTTTACTGCACGTATTATTTAGGAGTTGAGGGTGACCATAAAAATGCAGATGAGGCGCATACAAAGAGATTTAAAATTTGAACTGATGCACGTGATAACTAGGTACTGTGACACTTACTGTACTGTACCTAATCTTTAAGTGAAGGTTTTTTAAATAAATAAATTATAAAAAATGACGTCCGCCATCTTGGATTTCAAATAGGATGGCATTTTCGTAACAAGCACCCTAATTAACCTCAAAATTGACACCCCACAAATTATTAAAAAAATATGTCCTCCATCTTGTATTTCAAAAAGGATGGCATTTTCATAACAAACACCCCAATTAAACTCAAAATTTACACCCATATTTTATTATAAAAAATTACGTCCACCATCTCAAAATTCACATTTATTAAATAATAAAAAAGTTCATCTTCTTGAATTTGAAATTACTATTTTTCGTTATCAGTATTCGAATAAAGCTTGAGAGTATCGTTATCATTTTGAATAAAAATAGAACACCTAATAATATTAAGTAGGTATAAAAATATATAAAATGTCCAAACTATTATTACCTATTAGATAATATTTTTTTACCGGCCTCCGCCGTTCGGCTATTTTGTTAGCGTTATCAACGCGGCACGACATTACAAATAAAACGATAACAAAACATTATTAATTAGGTATTTACCTTTCTTCTGTGCATAGAAGCTGATGAAACCGGAGATATTTATTTATACGCGATGAAGACTTGCAATCTCTCACAGCACACGTCGTATGCACCATTTTAAATAAAGAATTAAAAAACAAACACGTGCTAGCCCTGAATGATGTGTCCCAAATTACGAACATAGTTTTGTTCGCAGTTTGGGCTCGGCATTCCCGCGTCTCGCCCCACATACCCCGCACGATTGCCCTGTCTAGACGTCTCCGTTGGACAACTGTATGATAATACTATGCGATTTAAACAATAATGTCAATGACCTCAATCTGTCAAATGTCACTTGAAAAGTACAGTTGCAAAGAAAACTTATTTGCATATATTAATAAGGGTTTATTTTAGTTTGTCGTCTTACATCGAATTTAAATATAATATTTAAAGGTGCGCTTACACGGGCAACTAAAATTGCTCAATCCCGGTCAACATTCGTCAACTGTGACGTCACGACTACATCAAGCAATTTAGGGCAATGGCAACAAGCATCAACTTGACAAAATGTTTTGCAACAACGAAATTTAGCGATAACGAGCAATTTCAAGAAACTGATTTTAAAGATCGCTCGTTTAGAGCGATCTTTAAAATCAAGACTTTTGTTATTCCACAAACAAGGATGTAAGTGAAGTGCATCGATAAATAAAAATCTTTTACTACATATTAAATGGACAAAATGCAGTTACATTTCACAACAGACAGAGGCCGAGCAGTTCACGACGCCGCTGTACTTCCGCCCGTCCGTGCCGTCTCGTACTCCTCGCGGAAGCGAGACGGTAGAAGCCGCAAAACAAACAAGTGCAAATGAGATAATTATATATAGGAATTGACTGAAATTTTCATGCCCAATGGATATTCGGCAATTCGTATTAGCGACATGGAGCGATATGGAATATATGGAACCATTAGAAGCAATAATGCCGAAACAATTGCCACCTTTTATTGAAAATTGCTCCAGATTGCTCCACCTAATTGATCCAGATTGCTCCATTAGTGTTGCCAAGCAATTATTGCTCAAAATATTGCCTGTATAAGCACCTTAAGAGTCAATTCGATTTTTTATACCATACCTTTCTCTCTTATTTTCTTTATTGGCACCAAATCTCCTGAGAGTAAAGAGGACGCATCGCGCAAAGGCAAAAGCTTGGCAATTTTTTTAAAGATTTCATATTAAGCTCTTGGCTCGCGTTTGACCACCAAAATAAGGAAAGAGTACTGTTTTCGCTCAATCTTCGTAAATAAATATTTTAATAAATTCTTGTTTTGCTCACTCTACCTAACCTGTTTGATTTGACAGCTATGACGTCACAATATAATGTAAAATCGATCCTATTATTAGTTGAATCGCACTGTACGTATACTAAATGATCAACAAACCTGTGTCTATACAAATATACCGTCATATCGTACGTTATTTTGAAGTCCCTTGCAATGTGTGTTTTGAGTTACTGCTTGCTCTTCCTTAAATCGTAATCGTAAGTCGAGTACTTTATAGGTATTGGGCCCAGTAGGTAGCTAACCTGGTCGGGTTTTTAGTGGTATTTGTTAGGTCTTCTAATTTATGTGTGTTTGGGTAATTTGGACAATCCATCAGACATTGTTTGATCAGGAACTTTGCAAGCGCATTGGGTGTCAGTTTGGCCAATAAAACCCTATTTTGTTTACAGCGGCCTACTTTAGTTCGCAGTAGATTAATTTACAGCTACTATTAAAGTTACTGCTAACATATGATTCTGTTTCTTTCAGGTGACATGGTTATAGAATACGCAGGAGAGGTTATTCGCGCCGTGCTCGCCGATCAGCGGGAGAAACGGTACGAAGCTATGAGCGGGCGGCGCGGCGTGGGCGGTTGCTACATGTTCCGCATCGACGACAACCTCGTGGTCGACGCCACGCTCAAGGGCAACGCGGCCAGGTTCATCAACCACTCCTGTGATGTGAGTTATGTTGACACGATACGAAAGATACAGTTTGCGGCTGTTAATATGGCACAGTAAGTTCGGAAAGTGGAGGTAACACAAGTGGGAGATAGATATAAAGCTCTATCAAGCTAAACTAAACTCGATGTGCTATTTTAACAGCCGGGACTGTAAATAAGTGGCTGATTCTAAGTTGTCTCTACTTTCTCAGTTATAGAGCACATTGAAAATAGGCTCGCGTTTTACCACCATCTCACCTGATGGTAAGTGATGAAGTAGCCTATTCACTCTTGTGATGAAGTAGCCTATTCACTCTTGTCTTAAACTATCAGGAAACACAGACTCCGGCAGGGAATTCCACTCCTTAGCCGTACGCACACTGAAAGTAATTACCAAATCCAAACCTTTGGTTTTGTATTTTTCATTCTTTCAATTGTATTTGTCGCCATATTTATTTGAGCTTTTCTCTTCCAGCCCAACTGTTACTCAAGAGTTGTGGACATACATGGTCACAAACACATCCTTATCTTCGCCCTACGACGTATAACCATCGGCGAAGAGCTCACCTATGACTATAAATTCCCCTTCGAGGAGGTCAAGATACCATGCACCTGTGGCGCGAAAAAGTGCCGCAAATACCTAAACTAACTATGAACAAGTATGGAGTGAGTGATTTGATTGTGTCAATTATGCTTGTGTTGATCTATGATCAAAGAGGATTTTAAATGCTATAAAACTGAACAAAAATACTGTATGAGTCGAACATAAATGTGATTTGCCTTGTAGTATTTTTGATTGGTACATTTTCCAGCCTCACAGGTTTTACTAAACAAATAGCATAATTTAGAAGTACATAACTGAATTAGACGTAACTTAGTAATAACGTGAGTGACATGAAGTTTGGACGGACTTATGTAGCGGTACGCCGCCTAATATAAATCGATGGATCTCGTGAGAGTTCTAAGTAAGCCTATCTAGAATGTAGCATGCGGGAATGAATGCTTGATGATGAAATACTGGGTCGAGCACAATTATTACGTGTACATAATTATGTATGTAAGACAATAAGTCGCACTCACATATCGCGTTACTCCCACCTCGTATCTTGACACTAGACTTACTGGAGCCTACCTAATCGGACACACAAAAACAATTTTATATGAATCTTAATATGATCTCTTTCTTGAATCTACCCAGTGTTAGAGTTGTTGGATTTTATAATAATAATTTTGAATTAGATTTATTTGAAAAATCGTATTTTGAGATAGGTTTTTACATTTTGTAAATATATTTTAGTTATGTTGAGTTTTTTTTAAGATGGATAGTAATTGACTCGCGAACGGCTTAAGTGTGTGCACTTAATTTTGATGTGATAATGTCTAGCCCCGGGCGCTCGGGTATGAGATGGTTAGTGTGTAGCTAGTGTATATTTGTTCCTCATTATGTTCTTATATTTTCTCTTTACTTGTGATCAGTTAAGTCTCGACTAACTTAGCGCGTATGTGTACATATATCGAGGGATCTTTAGACATAAATAATAATAAAATTAGTACATTCGAAAGAAGGGTAGCAAAGTTACAAGTACAATGTTACTTTTTTAGTAATTTTATCGTGTATTGTATAGTAAAATTGTAAATAAGAGGAATTATCTGTCATAATAATGAGTTAAACGACAAATCGTTTTATTGTAGTCATAGTGGTAGGTTGTACTTTATAGAGTATATTTTACGGTGTATATAATAAGTTATTTAGTGTGCGGAGAGGCCCTGCTAGTGGGCCGGGAGAGCGCGAAGTGACGCATATTGATCGAGGTGTGTACAGTTGAATGACTCCCGAGTACGAAGCACGGTTTAACATAAAAATGCACATTTGTTAGCTTTAATACTACTCCAGCAAAGCTTAATTGGTTTTAATTTAGATGATATATATTTTTTAAAGGTTCTAATCAATTGCCTGTGTGTTGTTTTAATTGGCAAATATAATTTTTATAGCATATTTTTCCTAAGCATTTATAGACTGAATTTTAATGCATCACACAATACCAGTCATCACACAAATCAGTCAAATTGCTAATAAATCTGCTTCACAATTTTATTGTTCTAGTAATAACATTAGATGCAGAAACAAAATGAGAAATAAAGTTTTTGATGCTAGGAGAACAGTTGAGTTATGTATTAAATTTTGTTACTGCATCTAACAATAGCAGTATTAAAATAATTTGTATGTGTCCCCAAGTATTTTATAGATAAATTCAATAGGACAGATTAACGTAGGCCCGAATTAAGAGGTAACTATTAGTACTTTTTGAAATTTATACGTTAGAACAAGATGCACATAATAATGCTAAATGTTCCATATTTCTGATAAATGGGTCAGATAATTTCAATGTATAAGAACTATGAAAGTAAGTATACAATAGCTAACGTCATTCTTTGGTGTTATAATAAGCTGTGCATACAATTGAATTTTAAACATTATGTGCTACTTTGTTATACAGGTGTCTTGTTTTAGCGAAAATCAATTGATAGTTGCATATTTGTCGACCAGAGCCCTTGTTTTGTTTTGTTATAGGCAGTTTGTCTACCTTGTAGAATATTTAATTTAAAATTGTTTATTTTTTGTGAACTGTGTTATTTATTAGATTATGATTAATTCACATTATATGTGATCTCTTGTACAGCCATCAGATGTAAGCTAGACAGCAGTCACAATTAAATTTATTAAGTAAATCGGATCTTAATATTTTAGTGTTATTTAGTTGTTACTAGAAATACAAATTCCAAAGCGGAATTTATCTTTTTTGATCGACATATCGAGTAGTTTCTATTGCATAATAATTGAGCCACTTTAGTAGACAAACAGCCTGGACTCGAGAAGTAATTACAAACAAATCAATTATAATAACATTCTGTTGTATGTGAACTGTGGTGACTGTGTTCCCATCAATGTTTTAAATTGATATGATTCAGTTGTTCTGGAAATATCTTTAGACTAGTCCACTCGGTTTTAGAACTGAAATGATGCGAACGTAGCCATAACGGTTATAAGCCATTCTTTTTATAAAAAAGGTTGTTATACTTTGTTTACATTTGATACGAAGGTTAGTCGAAGTTATAGCCTACATCGAGTTATGATAATAAAAGTACAGGTAATTTTAATCACTTTCGATTATTAAGATTAACACAATATTTTTAAATATTTAGTTTTTATTATTTTGACATAAGATTAACACGCGTTTCTTTTCCTCTTTCCTGAACATTTCCTTTGTAATGTTATTTTGACCAAATGGTAATGTTGTTTTAACAATTTGCTGACTATATCAATTGTAAATGGTTTATAATAAAGTTGACCTGTTTGGTAGACTCGCGAATGCTTTAAAAATTATGTATATGTGCATTTTGTTAGTCTTGTAATAAGTAAGTGGTGGTGCGAGCCAGATGAGAGCCTTGAGGAGAGTTCGTTATGGTCAAAATACAACCAGTTTTAAATCCATTATAAAATCAAAATGTTAAAATAAACTGCGCTCTCCTTCTAATTTCATATTGGTCGTCGTACTGCCACTCGATGTATTATGTTACCGTTATTGACCTGATTGCCTAGACAGACTCAATATCACGCGAAGAGATCTAATAATTGCCCAGGTTGAACACAGAAGCGCGTAGACATAGTATGTCTTAAATATTCTCAACTGTTACTAAAACCATAGTTCAAATGCATGGAGAAACGAGGCATCCAAATTATCTTTACGCACTTAAGCTGGTTGGGATGCGGCTTTTGGTTTATTTTTCCAAAAGGGAAAACTAGTGTTTAATTGAAACTATGGAGCAGTGGCGAAGGGTGAATTTTCATAAAAGGGAAGCCGGACCAAAAATATTTACTTTGCTCAAGTGTGATGCGTGAATTCCAGTAACTGTGGCTCTGTGGCTGACTTCGAAATCTTGTAACTTCGTAAATAATTGTTTGTTTCATTGAAAATAATAGATTACTATTTATATATTCATATATAATATAATAGCCTAATATTTGCCATATTTCAAAAGGGATGCCGGTAGGAATCGAGTTGTATGGAGCCTTCGCCACTGCTATGGAGTCTTATTTAAACACTGGTTTAGGACAGATAGAGTAAGGACTCTATCTGTGTATGTCGGGTAATCTATAGACCAGCGCGGTAACAGCTTGTAAGTTTAACGGTAACATATACCTTTATAAATTAATTAGAAATCAAAAGACCAAATCACCAAGTGATGAATAATTTTGCGTTAATTATTAAGTGTATTGATTGCATCTGCCCTTGATATTATTTGTGTTAAAAATAATGCTTTTATTTTTAAATGTACACAATGCCATTTTGCCTAATGTTATTATAAATTATAATGAAATTGCTTTAAAAGCACCAATTTTTACAATGCATAGTTCTATGACCTGTCTATACATTTTATTACTTTATTTATTTCTATCATTATTTTGTATTGTGGTAAATTTTACCAAAAATAAAATACTAAAATGTGCTTTATATTTTGTTTTATTTAGTTTTCTGTTTGATGTTTAAACCTATCGTCATGTTTCGAATGTAAACAATAACCCATATTTTTGTAATTTACCAATATTAGAACAGAAGAAGGCAAGACTAGAGTGATCTAAAAAACATGTAGCCAAATGCCTTACGCAGGGTCTATTCAACAAACAAAAAATTCTTAAACATTGACAAAACATGATTTTTTTTTCGTTTTGCCACTTGAACCAGGAAGTCAAAAGCGAACAAAAAGTTAATGTCTGCCCAACATATGAATGGATGAACAAGAGCCGACCCTTTTTTATAAACCAGTACTTCAAATATTTATTGATGTTACAGTTAACTCAGAAGGAGCTATGACTACCACGTAGGTACCACGTTTTTGCGTTTAGTGGCGGGAAGATGAGTTTACATTGAAACAAACGACGCGTCGACAAAATAAACATACTCCACGAGGAGTAACAAGGAGTTGTCGTTCATTTACTAATTACAGGGATGGCTTATGCTATTTCTTTTTAAAGAAAAGGTCACTAGCAGTGTGGGTAGAATTTACATTACTTGCAATCTTGTTAACCCCTCCAACTAAGCTAAATACTCAGACCAATATTTTTTATTGGTCTGAGGCTAAATACTATTGTATCTGGAGTGGGTTCACGGCAATAGTGTAATGGGTGGGGTTCGAACCCGGGACCTCTCGATCACGTCTAATGGATACATAGGGAACCCTGGATAACATAACGTATTCATGAATAAGGAATGCTGATGTGCAAGCGTTTAGCACGCTTCGTCTTTTAGGCAATAATCTTGTTTATATCGACTTAGCCCATGCTAATAATATCACAGTCTAGTCTATTCTATATATATAAGCGATTAGTTGCCACTAAAGAGCGGCGGTGATACATTTAAAAGAAGGAAGATTTAAGTTGCTTATAAATGACTGTTATAGACCTCTTCTCAACACGCTTTTATTAGCTTTACTTGTTTATGTAAGAGTAATATATAAAAATCTAGTATCGCGTATGTGTTTGTGGTCGCACTCCTCCACAACGGCACAACCGCTTTTATTAAATGTTATGTGTATATTTGGTAGAGGAAAATTAAACTTTACCGTGGCATTGCAACGCATACCCAGTACAGTTAGTGCTTAAATAATAAAACCTTGAACCAAAACCACCGAAATTGAAAGTTATAAGGTACCTATTTAAAGTGAAAGATACTTAAAACACAAAAACTATGTATTTAAATCTGCAGGGCTAGTCCCCAAATGTTGACTATGCAGTACATGTACTTGTTCTCCCAGCGGACGGTGCACGAGCCATCGGTAGCCGTGTCCCAGTAATATGCTGCGGCGGTATGCAAGCCCGCTCCATTTTTCTGGGTTATAGTGATTCGCACTAAAACAACAATAAAATATTTTCATATTTATAAAATAAATACATTCTTCTTGCGAGTCAATAGCAAAAATATAGAACCTATGTTTGCCATCGTGATGAAAGGATTAGCCAATCAACAGTAACGGATTGCTCATTGCTCAGGGTGGGGATTGACTTTGAGCAGCATTAGGGTATCGCTCTGCAAATGCATTAGACGAACGACACGAATCCTTATATTATGCTTGTGTCTCAAAAAATAGGTAGGTCCAGTGTAAATGCGACATTGCCCCTGTTGCAAAATTTATTAATATAGCCATTCAGAACTATTCTATAGATACTTACAGATGTATTTGAAAGGTTTATTCATTTTATTTAGTCTTGTAAGAGTTTTGTCGGTAATAATAGAGATCCAATGCGGGCACCGAGAATGGCTGTACGTATTACCCCCCAAACACAGCTCTATATTATCTCTCACGATTTTCTGTATCTCCTCGACGTTGAATACAATATCCTGAAACATGAATGAAACATTATCAATCGTTCAATTCAGCTCATAGCTAATTCACTGTTGAACTCGACATCCTTTCCCAAGTTATGTCAGCAGAACATCCAGCTATACTGTAAAGGCTCAAGTTACATAATCAACAGCCACTTCCGTTGATCATACTTGCACGCATTGCAGATGTGAAATCCTGTCTGTCTCGGTGCGTCTACTTTTATACATACACTAAAATCACAGATCAAATATAATTTGAAATTACATCATCATCGTCGTCTGCTGCTGCTGCTGGCGCTGACATAATTAGTTAGATAATCTTATACACCTAAATCACTCTAATAGCGTAATCAATATAGCTGCAGTTGTGCAGTTCAAGATCAAACTATGACGACAAACAATAAATACTGATACCTAAATACATGTCAGTTAACTTGCCAGAACTACGACGAGTCGAAAAGGTTTTACTGAAAGCAGTCTGAAACAATGCGACGCTTTATAATTTAGCTGAAAAATGTGGCTTAATCGAAATACTTTAATTAGTTTAGAATTCCGTCCACGCAATTTAAGTGTTTTATTTTACGATAGTTTTTGAATTTGCCGCTCCCATAGTGTTTACATCGGTCACTTAGATCGGTCAAGGTAATACAGTAAAGCTGAACTCGAGACTTGCAACCATGTCATGATTTATCAAGTGGTTGATAGCATATCACAATGTGAAGACAAATCTATTAATTGTTAAATTCCCTGGGACATGGAAAAAAGTTTAGGGTCCATATTATTTTCAAGGCAGAATACACTTTTCAGAAACAAAAAGTATAACCATAAACCAATTATTTTTGTCTATGGTTAAAAAATCAAAGCTGTCACCACAGAATATATATACCCTAGAGGGCTGTCACACATATGTCAGCGACGTGTTTCTAAACGAAAATTTCTCATAACCCACTTGGAGCTTTATTTTCTTTATTGTGTTTTTGGTATGTTTGTGTTGCGTTTTAGCTCATATTGCGTGAGGAAAAAGTTTTGCGCAGGCTGAATAAGTGATAAAATGATATCTTAGGTGAATATGCGGTATAGGAGTTGATTGTGAACAGTGTGAAATTAATGGAGCTGAAGGTCTGGGTTGAGGGAATACAAAGGATTGTTTGTGGGGTTACAGAGACCACAACCTGCCAGGTCAGTCAACTAGAAACTATTCCCATGATTATACTACTGACACGGATAGAATGTTCTGGGTATTCATTTTCACTTTTAATGACTTTCGATGTTTGACTATACCACAATATTTTTGCACAGGATGTAGTATTCGCGTTAGCTCATGCCACTGGCAAAGTGGGCAGATTCACACTAATAGAGCGGTGGCGAAATAATGAACGGCTGTTGGCACCTCAGGAATATCCCCTCAAGGTATCAAGTTCTATAAATAAGTCAATGAATTGCACAAATTCTGAAGAGACTATGGTTTATTTTTGTGAAATTCTTACGCTTGTATATATTGCATCTAATTGACAAGTTATAAAATTACAGTGAACATAGTAATATTATAAAACTATGAAATTTAATGTATTTGTACTCTTAGCCTTTTTGTGGACTTTTCTAATGATTCTTACATTCATTGCGTTTTCAGATCTTAATGAAATGGGGTGAATACTCTAATGATATACAGTTTATACTCAGACGGTCAGATTCTGGCAACAACCAGAAACCTCAAGCTACTAACAGTTCTAGATCTCCAATAGGAAATGGGTGAGATATTATAATATAGAAAAGAAACATTATAAATAATTTAGTTTTGACTCTAAGTAAAATTATGATCTTACTGACTTGATAGATTTACTGTTACTGATAAACAAATTGAATTGTATAACAACAACCATTCTTTCCTTCTAGCGGCCACACTACATCAAATGCAAACATGTTGGACTCCCAGAGCTCTCCAAATAGAATGTCAACAACCCCAAATTACAGCAATAATAATGTGACTAACACTTCACCTGGAAACCCAGTTGGAGTTGTGAAGGGTGTGCAGCAAGCTAAAACTGAATCCGACAGCCCTGTGCTAAAAGATGTCCCACCATACAGGTATTTCCATATTCATATTAATATATTCATATTCCATATTCATATATTCATATTCCATATTCATAGTCTGCTTAGTCTTTTCCAACTGTGTCTGGGTTGGCTTCCAGTTTAACCCAATGCACCTGAGTAATAGTGTTTTACATAGAGCGATGGGTAACAAAATACTTTTGGGCCCAACCAGTATCAGATTTTCTGGCTTCTGACCCATAAACACTGTGCAAGATGTACTTTTATTTTGCATCTCTGATGTAAGCGATAGATGAGGTCTATGATGAGTTCAGAAGATGCCTGTTCACTCTTGCTTTAAAGTAAATGTTATCATATGCCTAACATATGGCAAATTGAGGGCTTTCTAAAGAATGATAATCACCATTCTGCCTTAAAAAATACTATCTAAACCAAAATACATCCCTTTTATATATTTTATTATACAAAACCTGCGTTTGAAAAAAAAATTAGCCCAAAAGTAGAATAAATTTATTGCACTCTAAATTTACATAACTCTTTTCATGCTGCTGCTTTTCTCTTTGCGTAATTGTTAAGTCTATGGGTACAAAGACAGTCTTATTGTTGAAATTCATGAATCATTATGTGATTACGACTGCGGTCCTGGAATGTAAGGGCAGATGTAGAAATAGGGTGATCAGTAGAAGTCTGAAACCAATCCACCCAGAGAAGGAGGAGTCATTAGATGATTAAGCACCAAAAAAAGGTTTCACATTAAATATATGACTCATAACATACTGACATTTAAGAGTCATGACCTGAATGTCCTGTGATTCATAAAAATTTACATGTAAGACTATTACTTAGAACATTCTGGTTGTCAAATTACCATATTTAATTGAGAAGTTCATAAGATTTTTTCGCTATAATTATGTAAGTCTGTAACCTCATGGTATCCATTTATTTAATTGTCCCACTTTTTTTATTGCTTCTTAGAAGTTTAGTCCAACACGTTACTTTTAACAGTTACATGGAATGGAGTAATGGAATAGACCTATTAAAACCGTGTAATCTCTATTTGTGAATAAAACAGATTACTACCGAGCTTTTTAGGCTGGCTTGCCGTGATTATTTCAAGTATTCATTAGCCATTCTTAGATGCACGGAATAGATGAATAAGGTTGGAATGGTAATGCGGGCGTTGCGAGCGCGCCACATTTATGATACGAAAATCATAGCTTGACCAATTAATTCATTCACCACGCTTAGTGCGCTTCGCGTGCTTAGCTCTGCTTTAAAATGCCGTGTTGTGCAATTATAACCTGTAAAACAAAAAGTTAGACCGCAAGTATAGAGGCTTTCCATAGGTAAGTCGAAAATAACATTTAATTACAATTTTATTTGTAAAAACCATAAAAATATTCTGATTACTATGAAATTCCGAACATTAACAACATTATTGCAACAAGTTACAAAAAATATACATTGCCCAATGTGTACTCGCTGAAAGATACTTATTTTATTGTACTGAAAAGATAATCATAGGGGAAGGTGGGGCAGCTTCATACAGTTTTTATATTTCATCTTATAGAATGCTCTCGGGTATCGATATCTTTATTGATTCATCAAAAATCAATAGTCTTACTATCTGACTTTATATAAAAAACATGAAATTTGTGTAAATACATTTGTACGACTTTTTGTAACACTTGAAAGAAAAAATTAAAAATGTATAAATGTACCCCACATGCGGGGCACTTACATACAGCCTATGGGGCAGATTCATACATGTGACAAAATACACAAGTTTTGCGTGAAATGTTTATTTATTTATCAAAATCAAAGTATCAAACCACAACGTTCATGAAAACAAAAGCAATATTAGTCTCTATTATCAAATAATACTTACATAATCATATTATAAAAAAGACAAATATAGTTCGTTTTTATTTTTATGGTACCGAGGCAACTAACTTAACCTAACACACACAGCACACAGAGAGATACTTATCCAGTTCTAGAGCTGACAGCGACGAAATTGTCACTCAGAAAGGCCATGGTAGAGCGCATGAATTTGACCTTAAATTTCGTTTCCCAATGGGGTGACGACAATCTGGTCAAATTCAATGCTCTGAAAACACAAGCCTGTGTTTTTGCGCTAAAAGGAGCCCTTTTGAATTGACCCCTACTTTTCGAAGTACATCTGTGCTAGTTACCAATCGCCTGGAGCTTTTGGGCATGGAGTTGACGTCAGACCTCAACTTCGGCTCAACCATCGAGTCCAGAGCTCAGACTGCAACAAAAAAACTGGGAATCCTACACAAGGTGAGGCAGTACTTCACGCCTGGACAGCTTCTAATTCTGTATAAAGCACAGGTCCGTTCCTGCGTGGAGTATTGCAGCCACTTGTGAGATGGCTCTGCAAAGTACCAACTTGCTACATTGGACTCGATCGAGCGCAGAGCTAAAAGGCTTATAGGCGACGAGGTGCTGGTGGACAAGCTTCATAGCCTGGCTCATCGGCGAACCGTTGCTTGCCTGTCGGTTTTCTACAGATTGTACTTCGGGGAGTGTGCGCAGGAGCTCCATGACCTGATTCCTCCATATCCCTTTCACTACCGGACTACCAGACGCATGGCTGGGTACCACCCACACTTGGTTGATATACCGTCTTGTCGTACAAAGCGCTTCTCCTCCACATTTATTGTGCGCACAACCAAGCTGTGGAATTCTCTGCCGGCTTATGTGTTCCCTGCCACTTATGACCTTTCAGCCTTTAAAGCACGAGTAAATAGGCATCTTCTGGGCTCGCTCGTCCCATCTTAGACCTCATCTATCGCTTACCATCAGGCGAGATCGAGATCAAGAAGTGGGCCCACCAGTTATAAAAAAAAACAGTCTTTCTGATCAGTCACATCACTTTTTAAATATCTACATCCTATTGCTTAATTCTTATTTATTAATACTCCATATTTGGCTGCTGATTTCCGAAATGAGAGTTTGTTTTCCAAAACTTTATCGATAGCTTTAAAAATTGCCTCTTCGTCCACCACTCCACTCCTAGTTCCCTTTTTCTTGTAATTTCTGAACATAATCGTTCTGCAAAACAAAATTATGGTATAATTTTACAAACAAACAAAAAATGGGGTACATTCAAACAGTATGAATGTGCCCCGTACACTCCTGTATGAATCTACCCCATCACAAGAAAATGAAATCAAAATATTTCTAGAAAAAAAGCAAGCATATATAAAATTATTCACAGATTAATTCACAAACTTGACCCTATTATCTTTTAAATAAAATAGAACTGAATAATCTAGAGGGCAGCTTTTATTAAAAAAAAAGACGTTAAAGTGAGCTTATAAAAATACTTATGCCTGGCCGAATCACATTCTGTGTCACACCGACGCGCGTTTCACACCGACTGCTTTCAAACTCCGTGAGCAACCATACACAAAAGTAAGCTACGCATACACGCATAAGTCATTCTGTTGATGTGCGCCTAACATCAGATATGTTTGGTGTATGACGGTGCCCCTTGTATGAATCTACCCCACTTTCCCCTACGCTTCAGAGGCGCATGTGCTTTAGATGCGTGTATTTTATGTTAATTATTAATATTTATTATAACTGTACTACTTATTTTAAAGAATTAGTATTTTTTTTATAAATAAAATAGGTTTTTTATTATATTTTAACAAATTTAAACACAAATCACTAGACTTCTGGAAATATTTACAAAAACTAGCAGTCTTCCAGTCGCAGAAGCGAACATAATTAAATATCACTTAAAATAGTTTTATTTTTCTTACAATTACGTAGTTAGTGATATAATCAGTTAAAAAAAGTAAATATAATCTAATAAATTCACTCTAAAGACAATAGTGACAAGCGTCTTTCTTGTGTTCGCCACAAACTGCTTTTATGCATTTAGCACAGGTCATCCTTGACATTCGCTTTTGTTTGGTTGAACAGTAGCTACAGTAAGGCCTTTTTTTAACTGAAGGTTCATTTCCATCATCTTAGAAAACCTGAGCATCGGGTTTTGAAAGAATATTTTTCATATTATTTTGCACATGCCTTGGCAAAGTGCGGACTTCCAGTTTTTGCGACATTTATGGTGCGGTCAACTGAGTACCGAGTTTATTTCATGTAGAGGGTGCATGAAAAATCTTTCAAGGCTTTTAAGTGCCGAGGCAAGGGTTTTTTTTTGTTAAAAAAGGACTGTCAATAATACATTTTCTCTCTTAGTACTCTTCTAGTAAGATCAATGATACGGTGATCACGTGCTGAACTTTCTGCTGACTCTGACGATACAGGCTGAGGTAAATCTTATCATATATAATGAGTCTTGGACTCTTGTCTTGACTTTTGATCAATATACTAATTCACCAAGTCGCTCTGCACGTCATCTTCGCTCAGGTGGTCATCTTTCTCCCTGTCAGTTTGCAGTCGTTCATCACTCTTAATCTCCTCTTCTCGATCTATTATTGCACATATTTCATCCTCCTCCAATGCTCTTTTGCGCGCCACAATAATAACGTCCTGTATGTTGTGCAAAAACAAAACAAAAACAAAGTATATAACATTTGAATAAAAAAATGTGAAAATACTTATATTCAAAAAAGTTGCACAAAAGATAACCATACGCCTCGCGAGCACATCAAGTAGCCGTAACAACGTAAATGTGATACCTACCGTAGAGATACAGCCGTCCCGTGATAGGGTAGACAGACGACTGAGGTGGCTGAAAAGGACACGTAAATTTGCGCGCCGAGTGGAAAAATATAGCAATATTTTTGCTGCACGGGCGCCTCTGCGACGTAGGTTATCTTTCTAGGGTTAATCAACACAATGACCAAGTCCGTTTACAATGTACTGCATGCGTTGCGTCCTCCACACTTCAACTATTGACGTTTCGTGCTTTGCCCTGATTGGCCGTGATGCACGGCGCATGTTTATCGACAGTGAGTTACAATCAGTAGCGAGCTCTCGATTTAAGTGTGTGTAATTTATTTGTGTGCGTAATTCGCATACGTAACGGGCCTCTTGCTTGTAGTGGAGCTAAAAAGTGGGAGACAAGCGGCGACACGCGTTCTCATACAAATCAGGAACTATTTCCTTTCTAACCTCTTATCTGTTCTGTGCTTAGATGCAAACAAGCAGTAACATGTTAACCCATAAAAAATGATGTATATGGCCTTTAACTTTAGTAAGGATTGATTAAAAAAAAACAGCTTATAAAAATCTTAAACTTAATGGATCTTAAACTATCTTACTACTTACAGATTTCATCAAAATCAGTTGAGCAGTTTAGCTGTGAAAAAGTAACAGACTTATGGCATTTATACTATTATGGATATTAAAACATTTTTTTTTTCAATATAATATTAAGCAATTTGAGATATGGTTTCAATATTTAAAAATATTGTACTCAGTATTGTGTGAACTAAAGAATTAAATGTTTTAAAGACAAGCAAATCACACCTACTTCGAAAAAATAATCCCTAAGATCACCTAAGCTCATAGGGTATCCACATATCCAGTTATATTTATGTCTGTAATAGGCAAAAACAATCCAAATAATTTGTATGTACAACCCCATACTAGAACCTTATAATCAGAGTCCTATTTACTTCTAGTAAAGATCCCTAGGGTCACAATATTTTGATAATACTATTTATGAACAAATTATATTGCAGTGGTAGCCCAGTGGTTACGTGCCCGGATTGCGAGTCGTGGGTTTGAACCCAGTCAAGACATTACTTTGTGTAATTTATATCATCACCACTGCTCTGAAATCGATTAGAAAAACATAACCCTTCTTTTGCAGTCGGGTAAAAACATCATGAGGATACCGACATGTCCTAGGAACGAAGTTCGAAGACGTGACATCTACCAACCCGCACTGGGCTCGCGTGATTGATTACGGCCCCTTGCATTTCATAGAAAAGAGGCTTGTGTCCCCGAAGTGGGAACGTAATAGAACAAATTATTATCATTTATTACATTTTATATACATATTATTTACATTTTTAAATATTCCTATGAAAAATAAAAAATAAAAATACAAAAAAAAACAGTAGCCCACCGGTATCGGGAACAGGGTTCAAGCTACCGGTGGTCAGGGCTTTTGAGAGAGGAACCTAACAATTCCCGCCGTGTCCAGAAGTACTGCTTTCTGGATCAAGGTCGATGAGTCTTATGCCATTGGCTGAGACGACCATCGGCACAATTATTGCTGTATCCGCATCCCACATGTCAACAACTGCGTGTGCCAGATCAAGATATTTAAATTGCTTATTTTTCTCGGCTTTTATGAAGTTCTCGTCATGAGGGACCGCTATATCAACAATCACTGTGCGACGCTCTAATCGGTCTATCACCACTATGTCAGGCTTATTGGCAACAATAGTCCCGTCAGTAATGATAGACCGATCCCAGTACAGTGTACTATTACCATTTTTGAGAATTGGGTCGGGCACATATACGGTACTTCTGATTCCACAAGATTGTATTTAAGAGCAAGTTGCTGATCAACAATCCTGGCTACAAGGTTGTGTCTATGCAAATAGTCTCCGTTAGCCTGATGAGAACAACCGGAGATAATGTGACGAATGGATTCTCCCGGTTATTATTATTA
Source organism: Tholera decimalis (assembly GCA_943138885.2). Taxonomy (NCBI): domain Eukaryota; kingdom Metazoa; phylum Arthropoda; class Insecta; order Lepidoptera; family Noctuidae; genus Tholera; species Tholera decimalis. The sequence continues at coordinate 25,825,684 of OW964569.2, forward strand.
TCTTTATTATACATTTACATATAAATTTCATTTTTAAATATTCCCACCGGTATATTATGATATTATTATATTGCAGAGAGCCACCACCACCATACCGTTCTCCGCCACCGCCGTCCCAAGCCGTCAGAAAGTCCCCCAACCGCATGCGTTCCAACCGGCCGCAACACATGTCGCCGGTCAACCTTCCCGAAGAGAACCAGGACAACAGGAGTCCCGAGGCTGTCAGCTATAACAGCCAGTACAGGGAACTGGTCTCTTTAGTCAACTATCAGAGGGAGAAGTTATCCAGTCAACAGGTGGATCTTATAAAGGTAGGGGCGCCATTTCAATAATTAAACTGTGACCACGAAGGAAATGGCGGGAAGTAAGTATTGAATAGAACTGGAGAGAGAACGCGCGGGGTCGCGATAAGTGCAAGGAGTGGAGGAAGGCCTTTGGCCTTGGCCAGGAATGGGACAGAGGAGGCTAGTAATAGTAATAAAATATATATAACTAAAAGATGATCAGTTGAATTTTTGTTAGTTCAGTTAGCTTTTTAGACAAGCTCATATATTCTGTATAGCATTATTCTAGTTACGCAAACGCTAGCCTAGGAGATTCTAGGCTGCTCAAGTGCTAGCTGATAATTGAATACTATATTATAAAACATTCGCTAAGTTTATGTGTCGGAGTTTTTGAACATGTTTGTCTTTCTGACGTACCCTTATTACTATGCTGGAACTATAAAGATTGTCCCGAAGAGAAAAAATGTGTATCTGCAAGGGAGGCCTTTGCCCCGAATTAATATTATTTATACCTTAATTATCCATTAAAACTTTACAGTATGATGCAGAAATCGGCTTTTGGGAAAACAAAGGGCGGGAACAAGAACGACAAGTAGAACTATTACAGCAACAAATCAGTTCGGCGGACAATCAACTACGAATCAGTACTGAACAGGTAATTGGGACAGTGGGAATCTCACAATATAATCATCTGTTTGCACATAATTACGTGCTAACAAAACATTGTGTTATCACGATCTGAATGCAATCCTAGTCGCACGGTTTCATTATTTTCATTCTCGGCTTTTGCCGGTAAAGCTGTGGTAGACTGATTAACAATAATCGAAATAGGTTGATTTAAATCGATAAATTATAATAAAGATTTGTGAAGTTTATATTTAACCGTAGCAACAATAGCCTAATGGCTAAGGTGTTGGATTTGTGATCAAGGTCGCGGGATCGAAACCCACCCATTACATTATTGTCGTGACAGTAACCTACAAGGATCCCATATAATTTAACCAGTATAGATTGTATGGACTTTAAAAGAGACGGACCCCTGTGTCGGTGTTTCTTCTCAGGATAGTAAGTTAGGAAACTTTATTTTTACGAAAGAAAACGTATTTTACGTTTAAATTTACGAAAAAAATGACGTGTAAGTGTTATTTAATAACCAATTTGCAAAATAAAGATCATTTATCATTTTGCAAATTTAGCTTGGAGGGGTTAACAAGATTGCCAGTTATGTGAATTCTACCCACATTGGTAAATCACTTCTTATGAAAAATTACTTTCCTAGTACCTCTTTTTGCAACAATGCCCCATTTTTACAAACACTTTTAGACCAAAAAGAACAATTTTAAGCCCATATAAAAAAAATGATGCAGGAATCGAACTCGCGACACGCAGCGCAGCAGCCAATTCCGTAACTACTGCGCCAATCGTGTCGTCAAACAATATAAATATTGTTACAATGTTGGTTTGAAATCCCATCCAACGTAGATGTTTTGAATTCTCTGTCTTTATTTAAAATCTGTGTTATCCTACGCTGATTGATGCTCATACGTGGAGTGTAGACTGGTATTTTACACAATCTTTGTGATTTCTGACATTTACATTATTGTCTGCTACAGATGCAATCATTGAACTATGTAGAAGAGGAGGGTGAGATAGTTAAACAAAATGAGAAGACAATAAAGTCTGAGATCGTTTTGGTGCGCTCGAAACTGGCGAACTGTGAAACGGAGCTGTTACAATGTAAAAACAAGATTCGGAAACTAATGGAGGAGATTCATAATGAGCAGAGACTTATTAACAGCCGCCAGCAAGAAAATAGGTGAGTTTAAGCAGTTTTCTTTCCTAATTCCATCAATCAAGCCTAATAAGATTCTAAACCAGCTCTACCGAAGCGGTTTTATTTAATTACGTAATAAATTCAAGAAAGAAAGAAAGAAAATTGCGTTTATTGGCACATGAAAAAAATAACACATTATATACAACATTAAAAATAAAAAATAATTGTGCCAAAAGGGCCTCAGCTCAGCATTATTTGTAATCTGCTTTTGTGTAGCCGGTTCGGAAACCTATTGGGCTCAAACTCAAAAATATATTATTTATAAAATTGCATATATGGCATTTATAAAACGTTAGAAGCTAGTGCACGGTTAGAATTAATCGATTCTTATGGAGAAAAACTGGCAACAAACTCCATGGTTACTCTTTTCATAACATAATTGATTTTCACAATGTGCCCATAACACAGTTTTACAGGTATGAGAGGACAGTATAGATCAATTAACATAGTACAATGTAATTATTACTCAAAAACAAATCTAAGAGTCTACATATATTGTTCTCGCATTCACATTAAAAATGAGCTTTATATAATGGCAAGACTAGCTTTCAACCCACCCTTTGTCTAGTTTTCATATAAAGAAAAAAATCGGTAAGCTATGGATAAATAAGATCAGTTGAGTTTTTTTCTATACTGATATTATGAAGCGAAAAAGTTTGTTTCGAAAGTGCTGGCTGGATTTGGATGAAATTTGGCATGGAAGTAGCTTAAAGCTTGAGGAAGATTTTAGCTACTTTTTACCCGACTACAAAAGAAGGAGGTTACGTTTTTATCGTGATAAAGTCCACGAGAGCCAAGCTCCACGCGACAGCTATTTTAAAATAAAGTCTTACGCAAACAGTATTAGAAAGGTATTATGCGGTACCGAGTCATCACCATATTGGTATGCAAAACCTAGTTACCTAACAGTTCATAATATATTTAGCAATGAGTTTTCTCTTTTTGTAATTGCTCATAGATTAGCATTACCTTGCATACTAATGTTTATTTACGTTTGAGCATAAAAAGTATTTTTGTTCTACAGTAATCTCATTCTTGATCGCTAATACAAGTCTTGTAATTCTAAGTTAGTCTTGAAAACGTGTAATTACAGTACTAATTACAAGCAGGTTCCTACAATTATAAATAATTATGTGAGAATGTTAATTAGATATCTGTTTTGATAGCCAATTAAAGCGTTGTAGGAATTAAGAGATCTTTGGTCTTATGTTTGTTTGGATCATGTGTTCTTTATATTAAAATACTAGCTGTTGCCCGCTATTTATGACTAAAATCCATGTCTGTTCCAAATTTAATTCAAAATACTAGCTGTTGCCCGCTATTTATGACTAAAATCCATGTCTGTTCCAAATTTAATTCAGATGAACAGAGTCTTTAGAGAGTTTTAAACCGTATGTGCAAAATTTCGTCCAAATCCTTCAATCCAGTTTCGTGTGATTGAAACACAAACAAATAAACTTTCACATTTATTGATCACACTTTATGGTAAGCGAAATATGAGGTCTACGATGAAACGAGTCGTATTTTTGAATGCACCTGCTAACGTGCCAAACATACCTTTGACGTTTCATTAGATTGGAATTAATAAGTCTGATGCAGTAATTGCGGGGCAAATTGCACCGTATATTTAGAACGCCCCAATTTTGACGTTTTGCTTTATGGTGCTTTATGAAAAAGCTCATATTCTTGGAAATAAATGAACTTGGAGGCGTATACTCAAGAAGATAGGTCTTAAATGTGATTTGAATAAAGATTAGAAGTAATGAGCGAAAGATAGAGTGATATTTCTATATGTATAAAGCTTAATTGCACTATTTTTGCATAAAACTTTTGAGAAGTAGCCTGCTCCAAAGACTATCCGAAATGCATCCATAAATACTAAATGACTCGTTCCATATATGGAGTAAGTATTTTCTTCTCATAACAGACAAGCGCTGGAGCGTTCAATGCTCGCTGAAATGGAGAGTTTACAAAGTCAGATACAGCAAGCGAAACATGCGACTGAAATTAACAATCTCACCGCCGAGAATCTGAAGAAAGAGGTATGTCGCGTGTTCTTGTCTCATTCCTAGTTTGTTTGCGTAGTTAATAGTGAAATACAGTGGCGTAGCTAGGTGTGGGCGAAGAGGCTCTCGCCTACAGTCTCGCATTTAAAATGGCCCCACGATGCACGATGCCTCCAGACTTTATCACGGATGATTAATAATTATCAAACCTACTTTCAAATCTTTATGCCGATCAATATTCTCGTAATGCAAATTTATATTTTTTCACTGTTATGTGTAGGTATGTGTAACAGGAACTCGTAACTGTATAATAACAGCCGCACGGGTCTAGCTTCAAGCAACACTTGACGAGGTTGGTCCGTGGATAGGGGATTATCTTAACATATCGAGTTTCCTCCGTGCCTAGGAAAGCGTTAAGCCGTTGGTCCCGGCTGTCATTTGTACATCTTTGGCAGTCGTTACGGGAAGTCAGAAACCAGAAAATCTGACACTGGTTTAGCCAAGGGATATCGTGTTACCGCGCTAATGGGTTGTGGAGGACAGACAGGCATTGGCTCCATGTAAAACACTGGTACTCAGCTGAATTTGGTTAAACTTGAAGCCAACCCGAAAAAGACTAATGATGATATTATGAGTAGGTATTTTATGTCAAAGCATATTTAATTGGATAGATCTTTGGGGACGAAAGAAAAGGGGCCCTCGCTGATGCGACTTCGCCCACGTCTATATTATTCCACGCTACGCCACTGCTGAAATAGATTACTATGTAAATGTACATACAACGGTGTGACCATTGTGCGTCAGGTGGCTTGCTTGTTCGTTGATGTCATGCATGACAAAAAGGGGTACCAAGTGGCCTCCCTTATTTTATACTGTCTGATGGTAAAAATAATAATACAAATTGAACCTTTTCTTTATTGGCTTTGTGCACGATTTCTGGATGATACGCATGTGACTTATAGAGCTATAGTCAATATTGACGAATTGAGAGGTAGAGGAAAGCCAAAGAAAAGATGGATGGATTGTGTGAGGAATAATATGAAAGAAAAGGGATTAATGATGCTATGTCAGACACCGGAATGGAAGAAGAAAACGTATAGCGACGAACCCAAGTAAATCGGATAAGGGCAAGAAGATGACGATGGTTTTGAATCGACGGACCAACTACATTCAAAGTGATCTGGTGCACTTATTAATTATAATAAGTGCACCAGATTTATAATTAATTTAGAATTTATGCATTTAGAAATATCTCTATTAAGAGATATTTCTAAATGCATAAATTAAATAAAATCTTACAGTGTAAAATTTAACTTATATGAACTTAAATACATGGTTTAACCCATTAGCGCCCTCTGTACTAAATAAACGACACCATTTGCAACCCAATTTAAACAGCTACTGCATGATAATATTTAATTAATTAATTTCGCAAATAGTGGATAGATGTCATTAATAGCTGATACAAAAACAAAAAAGAAGTTGTCAGTGAAATTGGCGCCATGTTTTGACATTTCTGTTTGGGAATTTTTCACGTTTGGAGGTAAGTGCATTTGTGTTGCATTATTTCATGTATTTTATATATATTTACTAATAAATCTCCATGAAATGGCTAGACAACATGTAAACGTAACCTAAATAACGAAATACTATGCAATATTTTATAATCTGTAAAACTTTTAAGTTGATTTATTTGACTGTCGCTTTTTTAGTACAATGGGCACAAGTAATGTATTTTTTTTACTTTATGCAGGCTTATAAACAATGGCATGTTTTAGAGTTGTAAACAACTTCGTTGGCCTTGAAGTAGCTGTCAATGCTATAGTGGAAGAGGATAGTGACAAAGAATATGATGTAGTGATTGTACCACCTGATCCAGCCGTTGTTACTGATGAAGAAGAAGGTGAAGATAATTTGCAAACTTCTGAATTACCGCGAGATGTACCAGGGACGTAAGAGGTCATTCGTCATGAAAATCAACATCTGAATGGGAAGACAGTGATGAGGAACCTTTGTCTAACAAAAGACAACGCCAAGACCCACAGGACACAATCCCGAAATGGAGGCAATGTGCACCAGCTTACTCTTTTTCTTCAGAGTTACCAAATGATCCATGTTTGTCAAGGAAAAGCAGCGTCATAGAGCGACTTCGAAACCTTTCACCTGTAGAGATCTTCGAAAAAATTTTTGATGATGAGGTTCACGAACTGATTCTACGGAATACTTTACTATATGCAGGACAGAATAATAGCCACAGCTTTGATATGGACATAGATGATTTACGTAACTCGAGTTGTGAAATTGTTGTTAGCAAAAATTCCAGCAGTACCACAAGAGCACACAGTATACTTTGACAACTTATTCACCAGTTGTGATTTACTGAAAGATTTGAAGCAGTCTTGGGACAATATGTAACAATAGAACTAAAATTGTCCGCTACCTTCTGTAAAAGACATGAAAAAGTCAGGACGAGTTGAATATGATCATAGGTTCGACAAAAATAACGAATTATTGCTTGTTAGATGGAAGGACAATAACATATGTACTATGGAAACTAACTTTGATACAATCGAGCCTATTGGTAAAGTAATACGCTGGTGCTCGCAAAGGAAACAGAAGGTAGACGTGAGCATTCCACACTTATGCCAGAGCTACAATAAAAGCATGGGTGGTGTAGATGAGATGGATGGTTCTATATCATTATACCGCGAGAGTATTCAAGGCAAAAAATTGTTGTGGTCCTTTTTCACCTACATGTTTGATATGTGTATATCTAATGCTTGGCGACTACATGTGTTGACTAACAATGAGCGTTTCGATCAATTGGATTTTAGAAGACATATAGCACGCCAGTACCTCCGCAATAGCAAGAACAAAAGCCGCCCATCTAGTTCTGTAGTAGCAGGCCCAAGTCCCAGCAATAACAGCCACAATCCAGGGAAGCTACCCAAACAGTTCAGATGTGTGTTGTGCCATACTCGCATAAAATGGCAGTGCGTAAAGTGCCAAAAAACTCTGTGCAACGACAAAGGTTGTTCTTCGATTTTTCACGCATAAGTGCCCAGTGTACTATAAAAAGTACACCGTAAAAACTTAACTTCAAAATATTTTTATTTCATTATTATTTATTAATGCCTTTATTATAGACCTAAGCAATCCTTTAATAAAGAAATACCTAAATAAATACTATTCGTTTAAATTTGGGCGTAAATGGGTTAAGAAAAAAGAAAATATATATGTAAATGAAACTTAAACTAGATCTGAAGTAAAACGAAAATACATTGGCATTGATTGTGGTGGTTGTAGAGGTTGCATAGTGTGTTGACCCTGTCTCCTGAACTAGGTGGTGGCCTGTAGCTCAGAAGACAGTGTTCTGCCATGAACTTTGATTCTTTATAATGCTTTTAATAAGGTCTATGTGCCATTGATATACGTAATATGTATATAGGTGCTCTGAGGGATTGATTATGTGTTTAGTTACTGATATAGGTATGTATGCGAGGTTCTGCGAGTTAAGTGTGTGAGGGAGTGTTCGCTCGTTCATATCTAACATGTTTTAAGGTTTATTCTTGTTGTATAATGAGTCAGGTTTAAGCTACACTGTCCACAGGTCGGAGTACTAGAGAATGCCATAATGGAGAAAAAGCGTCAGGTGGAACGTTTGGTGCAGGAGATGAAGGAAGCTAACCTACAAAGCCTTACCGGCAGCGTGGATGAACTACGGCATCCTTTAGACGGTATGTATGGTTAATTATGATAAATAAGTCTTTTTTTCTATCTGCACTAATATTAAAAAATTGGCCAAGTGCGAGTCAGACTCGCCCATGAAGGGTTCCGTAGTATCTATAATAATATAATATATATATTTATTCGACGAATAAAAAAACCTTAAAAATTTCTTAAAACTAGCTTATTTACATTTTTACAACTACGCTAAATAACTTTGTTTTTCAGTGTTTGTATGAATTACAAAGTTATATTTGCGGTTTTAGAAAATATGCTGTATCTCAAAATCTGCTGACCCGATTTCGTTCAAACCAATTTTGGTTGAAAGTTTACATTAAGATCTACAGACATGTATTTTTTTTAGATTTTTCACTCCATTATTATAGAAGTTAGAGGGGGGACACATTTTACCACTTTGGAAGCTTATATCTTTTAAACTATTGACTTTATGTAAAAGTGGTTTTAGAAACCCTTATATATTTTTTAAAGACCTGTCTATAGATACCACACACGCATAGGTTTGATGAAAAAAAATATTTTCAGTTCTAGTTCCATGTATGGGGACCCCCCTTTATTTTAAATATTTTTTAATTTTGAAAGCGGTTCACAGAATACATCTACCTACTAAGTTTCACATGTATAGTCTTAATAGTTTCGGAATAAAATGGCTGTGACATACGGACGGACGGACAGACAGACAGACAGACAGACAGACAGACAGACAGACGGACAGACATATCGAAACTATAAGGGTTCCGTTTTTTGCCATTCGGCTACGGAACCCTAAAAAAGAAAAGTTTGTTTGTTTAAACGGGTCAATCTTCAAAAGTACTGGGTAGTTTTGAATGTTTAGTATAGAAGTAGCTTGAAGGTCAAAGAAGGTAGGTTTAATAGGCTACCCGACTGCAAAAAAGAGGGTTATGTTTTTATCGTGGCAAAGTCAAAGGGAATGAAACCCTGCGCGCTTAGTGTTTAATATTGACACAGGCATTTTCAAATGTTATTAATGAGACACGGTGCCCAATGACTGGAATGGTAGTTTTTTTTTTTAATAAGAGTTACTAGCAGTGTGAATGGAATTCACATTACTAGCAATCTTTTTACCCCCTCGAATTAAGTTAAATATGCTTGTGTCTGGAATGCGTTCATGGCAATAGTGTAGTGGGTGAGGTTCGAACCCTCTACCGACCTCTACTCGATCACAAATCCGACACCTTAGCTATTAGGCTATTGACGCTTCGAAGTTGTCTCCATTGCGGTTAGGGGTAGGGTTGCCAACCGTACTCTAAAATAGAGTATTGTACTCTATATCATGTAGGTGTACTCTATAATCTATAACACTAATAGAGGACGCTAAAATACTCGTTTACACAATTTTTACTATACTAGAGCCAGTCACGCATATTATACTTAAACTAGTATTTGCGTGTTGCGCGAGGTGCAAGCACCTCGCGTGCTTGTGAAAAAAACAAAAAAAAAAGTGGGGGGGGGGGTGATGGGGGGAGATGGGGGGGTTTAGTATTTTCGTGTTGCGCGAGGTGCAAGCACCTCGCGTGCTTGTGAAAAAAAAAAACATGGGGGGGGGTGATGGGGGGGGGTTGCACAATTATTTCGACTAAAGCATTGCCCCTCTAAATGAATCTGAAAACACAAATGTTCCAAGTCTCTTAATTTCCGAGATCCGCCTAAAGGGGGTGAGAAGGGGGGCGGGGGGGGACTTTGAAAAATGGTTTTTACTTTACCGAGCCACTTCTACACGAATCCGTAAAAAAAAAATACGGGTCTCGTAGTTTCCGAGATACGATAGGGAGGGGGGAAAAGGGGAGGTTTGGCACTTTTCCCGTAGGTTTGAGTGTTACTTGTTTACGAATCTGTCAAAATATACCCACCTCCCCATCCACCATCTGGGAGAACAATTATGTCAATGAGTCAGCGAGTGGTAATTTAGCTTTATATAGTATAATTAAAACGAAATTTATTAAAAATTAGCTCCTGATCTATGTAAACTTAGATTTAAAATGTTTGAAGTCGTACATACAAAATAAATGAAAATTTGTTATGTGCTGCAAAAAGTACCAAAATGCAAATAAAATATAAATAAAATTAAATATAAAATTGCCACCCCTAACTAGGGTTGCCAACTTTTATTAGAAGAAATAGAGTATATCTGATTTCAAAGGAGGTAAATAAAGAGTACGGATTTATAACAAAGAGAACCATTTACTAAAAAAGGCATTTTGGTACTTTTTGCAGCACATAATCAATTTTAATTAATTTTAAAAGAATTGTACGACACCAAACTTTCTAAATCTAAGTTTACATAGATCAGGAGCTCATTTTTAATCAATTTCGTTTTAATTTAATAGTAAACATTGTGTAAAAGAGTATTTTAGCGTCCTCTATTAGTGTTATAGATTATAGAGTACATCTACATGATATAGAGTTCAATACTCTATTTTAGAGTACGGTTGGCAACCCTAATTGCGGTCCTTTAACTGCACTTTCCAATACTACTTACTGCTTAGACCCTATTCTGTGACTTCTTTAAAATAATGCTTGTAATTAATTTACGTTAATTTCACATTGCCAGGTCTATGCAAAGCGGGTAGCGCCCGTAGGATCATCGGGTCTCCGAGACAGCTGGAAAACGCAGCGCCTACCAACAAGAATCCTCACGGAGTATGGGTATAATGTCCAACGACACATTACTATAAGATCGGCCATTCAAGTTCCCCCTATTAATACGCGACGGCCTAATTTAAGTAGTGAAGAAATGTTTAGATCAAACTAGATATAATTTTTTGGCTATGTTTCTAAATCAGGTTGGCAGGAATCTCTAATGCATTTTAAATAGGTTACTATAGCTACTCTTTAGCTTTCTTTAACCTCTCAAGGACCGCCATTATTTACGTCAACTATTAGTTGAGCCTCGCTGGCACACAAATTTTGTGCCAGCGGGGCTCAACTAATACTTGTTTACTGGCACGTTTCTGTGCCGCTGGGGCTCTTCACTGTTATCATCACATTCTTAATACAAAGTATTTTCTTCATGATATTGACGTGTTCCACGCGCGCCTAAAAGGGCCGTCAGCACTAGTGACGGGCCTCGTTGCCTGCCGGGGTTGATGTTTGAACAAGATACCGCGCTCCGGAACATAATGTGGGTTTTTAGTCAGTAGAAATCTGACACTTCCGTTCCACCCAGACCGGGAGAGTTATTTCATGAATTTCCCACCGAAAAAAAAAACACTCATTAGAATCTTGCTATATTTCATTTCATTCACTTCCGCTTGATTTAGAAACCTAGTATCAGTGCTGCTATATAATGTGCACGATATTATTTTGTGGTACTTCTATAGCCTTCGGTAGCGGTTAATTTATTAGTATTTGTGTTCAAACTAGTGTCATATTTGTAATAATTATTTTGTCACAAATTAATCGTTTTAAGCGTGTATTGGAAATCTTAAATGAAGTGTACTTAAAAGTATCGGCTCGATATTTTTACCTAACACGAAAAGTATTATTGTATCTTGCCGTATAGTTAACTTTTGTTTTGATATTGATGGATATTGGAATTAGATGGAACAAGTGCATTCAATCAATTATTGATTATATTATTTAAGTAGTATATTTTGTGTGTTGTGTTTTGTGTGAAAAGTTTTTATGAGTTGCGATTGTAGGTTTGAAACTAACAACACCGTAGAATATAATAATTTGCGTTTTATCCCATCTATTATTGTGTTCGATTTATAATTGACGGAGAAAAGATTATTTAATAAATGAGTGAATACGCCATTTTTGGGTAATAGCACAAGCAAGTTCTGCAGTATTATTACGCCATGTGTGTTTGAGTAGTGATCAAGACGACTTATTTTACCATTTCAATCTCTTTATACACTATTTATAAGAAAGGTACTTCACTATATTAGAATCTCTACGACCTATATAACTGTTAAAGAACCTGTTTAAAGTATTTACACTACGATTAATTTGCAATATAGAGATACTTAATTATAATAATAAATCTAGTCGAAAGTTTAAGCCATTGCAATATTTTATAAACCTTGATTTTAGAAGCATTTTAAATATAATAATGGCATTTATGATAAATCAATTTATTAATATTATAGCATAATAGATGTAGTATGTATGGACTACGTATTTAGAAGTTCTATGAGACTTAATTGATGAATATACTACGTTTTGTTTCCTGCATGGTAACTAATTGTAAGTAGACGATTTGTGTATAATTCATATATGAAATAAAGGACATATTGTATACTGAATTATCGTGTATTCATTTCTCTTTTTCAGTCCTATTAGTATTTTATGTTTTCGTTACATTATTGATACCTACCCCACCCATACGCACAAAACGTTTTGGGAAGTTTTGGGCTAAGGATTGGAGTTCTCTGCCAGTCTGTGTTTCTTGATAGCTATAACCTGGGGTATTTAAGTTAAGAGTACCTAAATAGGATACTTCTAGGTGAGCGTGCTTATCTTCGACCACATCATCGCTTATCACTGTGGTGGTCAAATGCGAGCTTATCAACAATAAAAAAGAGTAAAATAAAAGTAGTATAAGACTGACGGAGTGTTGTCATCCCAATTAGTTTTGTTTATTATTTTAATATTAAAATTTTTTACGCCTATGATAAATAGAAAAAAAAATCGTTTGTAATAAATAGCCTTAAGCGCAATACCTCAGACTCCTCAATTAGAATATTAAATTATAAGTCTAAAACAACATCCGTAACTAAATAAAACCAAACCTAGACATTCTTTATAAAATAGTTATCCTAACTAAACGCAAAACGTATGTGCGTCATACAATATCCTTACGCAGACGCATACACTCCTGCAATATTAGCGGCCGACACGCACACGGGCGCATTAGATTGTATTAATTTGTCATGATAGATACTATGTTTCGATTTTAAGTTAAATGAAAGATTTTTCCGTCATTTAACACCTATTTTTTTTTGACGGAAATCGATTCTGAACCAACTACTTTCAGGAATTGCGTTTATTCTATTACACGTTGTATATACTATTGTTAGAGTTCTTAATTACTAAGCTTGGTTGAATATCCCAGCTACTGGGTTGTGGTAAAACGTAGTGTATTATCTTCTCTTTGGGTTGTGGATGTCACATGCAGTTGCTACATGTAAAACATACTCCGAAGCCGACCCCAACCAGGCGTCCGTCACTCGCTCAAGGCCACGCGTTATATGCCTACCGCTTCACGTATCGCCTGCCGCATAGGCTGCCGCACGCCTGCATGAAACTTTTTAAATAATTTTGACAACGTCATACTGGATCGACCTAAAAACAATTGATTTTCCTCCGCTTTGCTCCTGTTTTCCTTTTGATTATTTATTTGCGCGGAATTTTATTAAAATTCCATTCCATTTATTATTAAAATTATTTACGCGGTTTCGGATATTTTCGACACTAAAATTTAATCATCGGGAATTCAGGGAAAGAAAAAATGCATCTATCATTTTATTAAACTGAAACATATTTGATCAACAAATGAAAAATAATAGTTTTTCTATATTCGTTTTATTACCAATATCATCATATACAACCCTAGGACATTCGCTCGATGACGTGGGTCGCGCGGCGAGCAAAACAATCTCAACTCTCTGTGTGCATATGGTGCATACTTATGGTACATTTCTTCTCGCTGCAAACAGCTGGTATTATTATTAAGATTTTGTAGACTATTATAGCGTAGGTATTATCGCTTTTGTATGAGAGGGATGTATCTGTTACGAAGTAAGTATTTAGTAATCTGTGCCCCAACATAGTTGGGAGAAGGCTAAGTAGATGATGATTGAATGTCCTCAGATAAGTATCAAATTCTCGATCTCAACTATCGGCGGGCAGTTGCCCACCAGACAAAACACCGGTCTGATCGCAGGATCCTCTCTTTTCAATGGGATTCCGGGTCTTTACATCCTGTTCCACAAATCCCCCGTGTTATCATTGAAACACGAATATTATCGAAGCGCATTCATTTATCTAATGTTTCACTGTTCCTCTACCTACCCAATATGGGTAAGAAGAGGAACAGTGGTCATTATTAATTCGTTAATGTTCATCGTGGGTATTTTTTCCATACATAAGGTCCCAATGTATTTTAAGTAGTGACGTTATTTTAAAAACATTTGCTTTCTGCAATTGCGAGGTTTCAGACTACTCCGTCAACATAATTTTCGTGTCATCGACCTATTAGTATTTGGTTTCCACTAATACGGACTATGGGCCATCATTCCAATCAGCCTTCCTACCACCAGAAGCTGATTAGCTCTCCCCAATTTTACATGCCTTTTTTATTTTGATAACTACCCTTTAGGTATCTTATTATTGCCGGGCTGTTTGATTGATAGCATAACATATTTCGAGGACATCCATTTGGCAAGGTCTTGTCGGCGAAAGGCTAGAGTAGGTACAACACGTGCCACAAAACATATCTAATCTGTGTATCTGTCTATCTAATCGACAATTTCAGGCATAACTAGCCAAGTCAAACATTATCATTTCATTTCATTTCATTTCATTTATTCAAAAACAATTTACATTGTGTGCGAATATAAAAGCTTAACAACTAGGTACACATGCAGTAAAAACTAATAATTGAATTGCTTATAATGGGACTGATAACAATAAAAAATATAAGAAAATAATGGTAATAGTAATGTCAAAAAAAAAAAATAGAATTATACAACAAGAATTTAAAATAAAAATACTGAAATCTTGAAAACAAACAATGTCAATACATTTCAAAAAATTAAAATCAAAATCACTTTCTATTTATTATCGCAATTTTGGGAAGTTTTACTAGAGTGAAGGTTATAATATATATTGTATTTCATTGATTTTAGAAGTTTTTATTGAAAATAATCAAGAAAGAAAATCCAGCCCAAGAGAGATTCATAGGTAATTTAATTTAATTAAGGGTTAAAATTATAAGAGAAAATTGAAATAGGTAATGAAATCAAACAAATGTTCATTATTTATTCATTCTTATATTCAATATAACTTATTTAATGTAAGAAATTAAATCTGTTCACAACAACCTATAATAAAGAATGCACTTCTCTATTCCATAGATGCCGTATCGCGTAACTAAAGTTATGTCGTACTGTACTTAGAGTTCCGAGTTTGACCGTAACTATAATATTTACAACATTTCGTCAAATCGCGGAGTCAAATTAACAACATAGATTCGATGATTTTCCTGTACTGCTGTGGAGATTCATCTAATCATACTTCAAATAACTCTCGTAACTTTCTGTTACAACCACTCGACACAGTAGAAAGAACTAAATATTCATAAAATTTAAATCACATTTCAATACTTGAAAGTGTTCAAGGCAAACTTTGTGCCTTTACATGGACTGGAAACCAGTGAATATTTTATTTATAAAATTGAGCTGGCACTTGATTTTTTCAGTTTTTTAAAAGCTTATAGTCCCATTGTTAAAAAGGGCTTTGTTTATATTTTCACAATTTGATACCTACAAGCACCAAGATAAATCGCTGATGTATTCACTCATTTCAAATCCACATGAACCTTAAACCTACTGCTCTAGTAAAAACTATGCTTTTTCTTCTTTTTCCCTGTTATACCGTTCTAGTTCTTTTAAGAATTGTCCTTTAGGTTTCATGACGTTTGGTCGGTCTCCGCGGCACTTGGGACAGAACCATTTGCCTTTAGGCTTGGTTGTGAGTGAGACGCAGGAGAAATGGAACCACTCGATTGGGCAGAGATCGTTGTCGCATAGGATCATTTCGCCGAAGGATATTTGGTCGCAGAGGCAGTAGCGAGGTTCGTCGGGGTCTATTGCGTCTGTTTCCTCTGGCGGCGTTTCTGAACGTTGTGCTGCTTGTCGCGCTTTGCGCTTTTTCTTTTTGCCTATACCTGGGGAAGGAGAGAAGTATGTTAGCATTTTTTTAAACCAACAATTCATGGTCTTAATAAAAGAATGTAAGGATTTTGTAAACAGTAGTGTAATTCTGTTTACAAAGAGCTTGCAGTGATCAGTTTGGAAAACAATGAATTGAACACAAGTAGGCTGCTGTAAGCATAATTTAGTAAAATGGGGTATTGCAGACCAAACTGACACCCAGTTCAATTGCGGCGCTCCTGAATAAACAGTGTCCCATCTGTTGGAGTCTCTAAATTGCTCAATCACATTTACATTAGAAGATCTAATAAACGCGACCAGCGTTGGTACGTACTGGGCCTAACACATAAAATTCATTTATCATCTTCTATTATATTCTCATAACTAGCTTTTGCCCGCAACTTCGTTCGCGTGGGAGGTTTTTCCCGCGTAAATCCCGATCCCGTTAGAATTTCGGGATAAAGAGTATCCTATGTCTGTTTCCTGGTTCTAAGCTACCTCCCTACCAATTTTCAGCCAAATCGGTTCAGCCGTTCTTGAGTTATAAAATAGTGTAACTAACACCATTTTCTTTTATATATCGTCGTTGCGCTTGCAAAAGGCGCTATGTGGTAAAAAGTCATTTTCGTTCTTTTATGAAGTTTCAATCGTTATTTTAATACACACATGCTGTAAAAACAGCTATCTGATAAACGCAATATTGAAAGGTAACTCTTTAAATATTTCGTTTATTAGATAGCTGTTTTACAGCATGTGTGTATTAAAATAACGATTGAAACTTCATAAAAGAACGAAAATGACTTTTTACCACATAGCGCCTTTTGCAAGCGCAACGACGATATATAGATTACTAATTTCTCGATTTACCTTCTAAACAAAGAAGAGTTGCTTACCTTTCTTATGGGTAACGTTGTGGGCATGCCTCTCACTATCCCGTTCACTTGAGTCTGCACCATCCGTGGCGGCACCAGCCGTGGTTCGTGATCGTCTCGCGCGTTTTGACCATCGCTCACCTGGAATAAACATTGAGTATTACTATTCATTCATCAACTGATTAGCTTCCAGTGTAACTGGACGTAGCTGAGTAATAGTTTCCACCCTGCACCGAAGATCAATATCCTGCTAGGCGGACTACGAAGCCATCACCGACGCCATCGACACCCGCACCAAGCAGGAGAGTGCTGTATCAACGGCCACCTACGTGGTCCGACCTTTGACCGGGCCTTACCTGCTTCTTTCTACCCTCTCGCTTTTTTCTTATTTCTAAACTTAAAATATAGTAGCCTTTCTGTTATTTTATCGTTTTATTTAAAAAATCTAACATATAAATGAAAAAAAAAAAAGGATTGTGGTATAAAGTGTATTCTATCTATCTATCTATCTGACCAACGGTTTAACCTGCTTTCAGAGACAAACAAAACAAACATGACATTGGCTAAATGCACAAAACGTGCGAAGCCAGAAAAAAAAAAAAACAACTTCCAAACTTCCTTTTCCAAATTCCTTACAGAAATACCCAATTACACTTTTTGCCTGACCAGAGACTCGAACCAGAGACCTCAAGCTCAACAGTCGCGTGACAACTAGACGAACAAAAGAGAACTACTGAGTAAAGGTAAGGCAGAATAAAATTAATTGAATTGTAATTGGAAGGAAATTCTACAAGGAAGACATTAAATTAATTATTTTATTCAATTAGCCAGTTTCTTACTTTGTTTATTTTTGTTAAATTTTAACAAAAATAAACAAAGTAAGGAACTGGAACTTATTTAATCTATACTAATATTATAAAGCGGAAAAGTTTGTTTGTTTGTTTGCTTGAACTCGCTAATCGTCGAAAGTACTGGGTGGATTTGGATGAAATTTGGTATGGAAGTAGCTTGAAGCTTGAGAAAGGTTATAGGCTACTTTTTACGCGACTGCAAAAAAGGAGAGTTATGTTTTTACCGAGATAGAATCCACGGGAGCGAAGCCCCGCGTGAGTACTAGTAACTTTTTGTGTAAGTAACTTTTTAGTAAGTACTTGTAAATTCATTGTGCCTATAGAATTTGAATCAAGGATCTCCTATTTAAACTAGGTGTTCGAAATGAAATGCGTGTATTTTGAAGTTAATTAACTTTTATTATATTAAATAAAAGAGCACAACGTGCGCCATGACCCAGACAAATTTTCTCAGTCCAAAACAATGTTGCCAACTTAATAACTAGAGATTTACCAAAGATAATAAAAGGCCGAATAATCAACTAAAATTACTAAATTAAACTATATAAACAAAAATGATTAGCTAAATAAGTATTCTATATGTTCATGTGGACTTGAACATAGTTGGGCCAGGCCAAGAATCATAACTGCAATGAACACAATAGTTAAGATTAATTTGAATTTAACAATGATAGAAAATAACATTGTTAATTAATAGGTAGCGGACATAACTTTGAGACACTCCTTCTATAAATCTTATCATTAAACTTTACATCAGCCACTCTAACACATTTATCATTTCCTGGATATACTTTTATTATCCTAGCAATAGGCCACACTAATGGTGACGTATTCAAATGCTTTACCAAAACAATATCACCTTCCTTCATATTTGGTGATTCATGTTTCCACTTGGGACGACTTTGCAGCTGAGTCAAGTAATCATTTGACCAGGTTTTCCAGAAGTCTTGCTTAAGCTTGGTTACCACCTTCCAAAATCGTAGACGATTTATAGGGACTTCTGTCAAATCAACCTCAGGATAGCTGCACAAAGCCGTGCCAATCACAAAATGACCAGGAGATAAATACTTGCCTTCATTTGGGTTTAGTGAGAGCAGAGGTCGAGAATTCAAAACACCTTCTATTTGCACCACAACTGTGTTAAATTCCTCATAGGTCAAACTTAAGGTGCCTACTACTCTTTTAAGGTGGTGTTTTACACTCTTTACTCCCGCTTCCCACAATCCACCAAACTCCGGTGAGTAACTAGGAATAAATACAAAGGTAATATAACTATTTTTACAAAAATTATGCACTGAGTCTCTATGAGACTTTGAGTTTTGTAACTCATATAAATCTTTAAGTTGATTTTGTGCACCCTTAAATGTCTTTGCGTTATCGCAAAAAACTTTTGTAGGCATGCCTCTTCTGGAGATAAAACGGTTGAAACATGCCAAAAAATTCTCAGTAGTGAGATCTGATACCACTTCCACATGGATGGCCTTAGTAGCAAAGCAGACAAAGAGGGCAATATACCCCTTCGTTACGAGTGGTTTACGGATTCTACCAACCTTGATATTAAAAGGGCCACAAAAGTCAATACCCACATGCTGAAAGGGTCTAGTAGCAGTAATTCTTTCAGCTGGTAGTGAACCCATAAGCTGCCTTGCAGTCTCAGCCTTCAAACGCGCACATATTAAACATTTATGCAATACCTTTTTGACCTCTCTAATGCCACTAATGATCCAATACTTCTGCGAGAGGGAACTAAGGACAAGTCTGGGACCAGCATGCAATAATCTGAGATGTCCTCTCTTAATTAATAAAGAAGTTATATGGCAATTTTTTGGAAGAATTAAGGGGTGCATTTTATCATGTGGTATATCTGCATTAAGCAACCTGCCACCCACGCGAAGTAATCCATGTGCGTCTATGAAAGGGTGTAAACTTGCAAGAGTAGTTTTCTTTTCCAGTTTAAAATCTTCAGCAAAGTGCTGTTTCTGTACACAACGAATTATAATTAAAAGAGCATCTTGCAATTCTTTAGGTGACAGATTTGAGTCAATAGCCTCTTTTTTATTTTTTAAAGTATTATTATAAAATCTATATATGTATGACACAATATCTACAATTTTATTTAAATCAGAGAATTTTTCAAAAATCTCCAATATGTAGGACTGCTCTACTTTTTGCAAGAAGCAAGAAATTTCCTCTTCATCAATTTCTGTACTACTTATATTATTTAATATTTGTTCTTCGTGACAGAAATCGGCCTTAGACAAATATTGTGGACCATGCCACCATAGAGCGTGATTTTGCAATTTTTGCGGATCTATTCCCCTTGAGAGTATGTCAGCTGGATTATCAGAAGACCTAACATGGAACCAAGAAGATTTTTGTGTAAGTTCAGCAATTTGTCGTACTCTGTTTTGAACATAAACATTATATTTTAATTTTTCGGCCTGTATCCAAGCTAGTACAATTTGGGAATCACTATAGAGATAAACTGAGAGATTAAATCTAGATGCAAGTACTCTACCGACTCTACTTGCCAACTGTGCTAGCAATAATGCACTATTTAGTTCCAACTGAGGTATTGTTAATTTTTTAGCTACAGGAGCAACGCGCGATTTTGAGCACAGTAAATTAGTCTCTACTTTTCCATTTTCATATAAAACTCTTAAATAAATACAGCAGCCAAAGGCTTTCTGTGAAGCATCAGCATAACCAACTAACTGAACCAATACTAAATTATGACTTTTTATAGATCTGAGGACTGTAATTTTGCCCATAAGTTTTAAATTTGCAAGAAAATTTCTCCATGGTAATAATTGTTTAGTAGGTAAAGTAGAGTCCCACTCTATTTTTAAAAGCCATAACTCCTGCATTATTAACTTGGCCACTACTATAATAGGCCCAATAAGACCCAAAGGGTCAAAAATTTTACCAATATAACTAAGTACCTTTCTCTTAGTATTTAAAGTTTCTTCCTCACACTGTGGGGATTGAAAAGTAAAATTATCTAAAACGACATCATATTTTAGACCAAGTGTTTTAACAACCTTATCTGTATTAAGATTAACTTCATCAAAGTATTGACTTTGAACTGGAATGTCTTTGAGAACAGAAGAATGGTTTGAACACCATTTATGCAAATTGAAATTGCCTAATCTAAGCAACTCTATCAACTGAGTTTTTAGCAGGTGTAGCTCTTCTACATTATCACAACCAGAAATGACATCGTCCACATAAGTGCTAGAAATGATAACATTAGCCGCTAGAGGGTATTGCTCCTTATATCTATTGGCAAGCTCTAATAAGCACCGAGTGGCCAAAAAGGTAGACGACTTTAGCCCATATGTGATGGTCTGCAATTGCAAGCACCTGATTGGTTTGCTGGGGTGATCTCTCCAGAGAATGTTCTGCAGGGTGGTATAGTTTTTATTAATAAAAACACACCTGAACATCTTCTCTATGTCACAAATTAAGGTGAACAAATATGTTCGGAATAGAAGTAGTATATCGAAAAGCTCACCCTGTACCACAGGCCCATTCAGCATTACATCATTTAATGAAGTATTGTTCTTACTCTTCATACTTCCGTCAAAAACCACTCGCAACTTAGTGGTCTTGCTCTCCTCATTAAAGACAGCATGGTGAGCTAAAAAATAAACAGAGCCACAGTCAATATCATATAAACTTATATCAATTTCAATTGCATGTCCCATCGCAACATACTGATCTATAAATTCTTTGTATTTCTCCAATAGCATAGGATGTTGTTTAAATTTGCGTTCTAGATACCAAAATCTTTGA
The DNA here is from genome assembly GCA_943138885.2 of Tholera decimalis. Classification (NCBI taxonomy): domain Eukaryota; kingdom Metazoa; phylum Arthropoda; class Insecta; order Lepidoptera; family Noctuidae; genus Tholera; species Tholera decimalis. The sequence goes on from OW964569.2 coordinate 25,846,968, forward strand.
AGGGCAATAGAAAAAGAATTTCCAAGCTCTAATTGTTCCTTGGAACAGATAAGTGGCATATCAACATGAAATGTATTATTTTCAAGGCATACAGACTGTTGAAAGATAGTTTCTGATCTTTGACACTCATCTGCACACTTATCGACAGGTTCAGGTAACTTCTCAGTAAGCCAAAATTTTTCCATCACCTGTTCTAATTTTAAATTATCACTTATAACAAAATTTGATACCAGGTTATTACATACCATTTGTTTGTTGCATTCTCCTATTGTGCCAGCAATAACATATCCAAATACAGTGTTTTGGAGTACAGGACCATTTGGAATCTTCATACAACCATTTAACAAGGAGTTAAAGTATATTTCAGCACCCAATAAGATTGAGATTTCTGAAGGGATATTGAAGTCACTGTCTGATAATTGAATATTTTTAGGAATCTTTAATTTAGAAATATCAACAAATTGTTGAGGCAAAGGTGTAGTAATAGAATCAACAACATAACAAGTTACATTGAATTTAACATCGTCAAATTGACATGAATTTATGTTAAAATTAACAGTTTGATTAATTTTTGAAGAATTATTGCCGATCCCAATAATATTGGTAACCTGCTGAGTAGGAATCATATTTAACTTTTCAACAACTGATTTAGTTACAAAGGAACCTTGACTGCCACTGTCAAGCAATGCTCTAACTTTAAAATCATGACCATAGTTAACTCATCGTAACATGCGTTTACGCTGAGTATGCAGTCGCCGTCAGCATGCGTCGTATTGCTACTATGCATTTACCGGAAATTCGATAGAATTATTGTACTTTGCATTATATTCAGTCTTGTATCAGCCACCGGCTTAATATCCTGTATTTTTATAATTAAATTAATATTGTAATAAATAAATATTTTTTTTAACTAAAATCCCGACCGCCGAAACATAACTGGCGCAGTCGGTAGGATCGCGACGTTCTAAGATCGAATCAAACTCTTCATCTTAAGAGCGACGGTTCTCAAATCGTTCCTTCGTGATCTACAAAGAACCTATCGCGCGGTCGGACACCTCTACGGTCATCGGGATAGTGCTCCGGAGAATTGGAGGAAGCTGCGCTGGCCGAGACTCGACTCGACAGGAGATGCAGTGGCTGCTTTGGTAAGTGCTCTTATTTACCAAGTGTCCTTGCTCTATTTCCTGCCTTATTCTAATTTGTGTATTTTTATATTAATCTATGTGTGTCTGTCTATAAGCTAAAATCGCATTAGGCAACCATAAAATTAAAATAAGTAGCGTTAAGTATCCCACGAGTAAATTCCAAGCGTTTAATTTGACACCGCTATTGTTTTACGGCAAGCGCCACTGGACAGGGAAGTTACAGAAAAACAATGTCGCTCAGGGATTATGATGCCAATTACAAACCCTACAAACTAATCGCGGATTTAATGCCAAGATATGATGGCAATCCTAAATTACTAAACTATTATATTAGGGAAGTTGAAAACTTATTACAGTTAACGTCTGAGGCAGATCGTTCGCACCCGGCATTCCTATGCTTAATTAAAAGTAGGCTCAGCGGCCCCGCGGTAGATGCAATAGCGTACGAAGGCCATTTAGACTCATGGCTATCAATTAAAAACGCGTTAACTAGGCGCCTTGGCGAACCACGAAACGAAATCCAAGTAATGCAGGAGCTAACACGAGTGCGTAAGTCTAAGTCAGAAGACGCTGAAAGCTTCGGCAAACGCCTCCGTGAGTTGTTGGATACTCTGTATTCCGTAGGAGAGCACGGTAGTAAATCGTATTACGAAAAGATGGTTATCGAGCAGTATATAAACCAGTTAGACTTTCACGTCTCGTTGGGCGTTCGAATCGCCAAGCCGGACACATTCGAAGCAGCTATTATAGCGGCCAGACAAGAAGAGGCTAGGATTTCGTATAATAGAGCTAACTACATTAATAATAATCCTTCAACCTCGCAAGCAAAGCCAAGGGAGCTATCTAAACAAGCAGGCAATAATAATAATCCCATCCGTAATACAGTAAACCCATTTGCACCTGGCTTTATTATTCACCCACAAAACTTTGTACCTCAACAAAATAATATGACCCCCGAACAGCGTCAACAATGGCTACAATCCGTATTGCCCTGGAAGGCCAAACCAGCATCAGGTAATTTTAGGCCAAATGGTTCAAATAACTATAGGAATCAACCTAACATTCCAAAACCACCGGTTCCCACACCAGTATCATCGGACGTCACAATGCGTACGGCAGGTAAGCCAGAAAAACCACAGTTTGCTCAGCAGTTGTTCTACATACCGATTCAGATGGCCGCTCAAGAACAACCAGGACCTAGTGATATGGGGTTCTATAACGATGTCACAGATGGTAACGGCAAATCGGTCGAACCAGATGCAACCATGGTCGAACAAGAGGTAGGTGGTGACCAGGATTTTACCTTGGACCTCAACCGAGACCACCAGACGTAGTCTCAATTAATTTCCAGAGCAAGAAATACTTACCACACATAATACTACCAGAGTTTGACGGTAAGTTTCTATTAGACACAGGGGCCAGTCATTCAACTATAGCAACCGACGTAATTGCAGGCACCATATTTGAGTACTGTGTAGAAACAGAACCCTTTCAAATTAATACGGCACACAGTTCATCAGTTCACGACAAGGTAGTTTACCTTCCCTTACCTCCCGCATTTAATAGCGATATAACACATAAATTTTTAATATTTGACTTCGACCCTAAATATAAAGGTCTTATCGGAATCGACCTTCTGCAAAAACTTAAGAGTAACATTGATCTAAATAATAATGTTTTACGTACATCTACAGCGGAAATACCAATACACTTTAGTTCTCCACCCCAAAAGATAAGTATCGAACCAAGATGCGAAAAGATAGTTCAAGTAAAAACCAACTACTTAGACGGACAATACCTCCACGACGACTTAATCTGGTCAGATGGTTTAATGTCCCCGGCAGCTTTAGTGAGCGTTACAAATGGTTCTTTTAAAACATCGGTAATTAATCATAGTGATCAAAAAAAGTGTATCTCGTTTAACCCGCCAATCGAATTAGAGAAACTTGCCACAGTCAGCAAAAATAATAATCACGATATTAACACTATACAGGTTAAAACTAACATTGAACAAATACTAAAGGAAAACCTTCAAAAAATCCGTACAGATCATTTGAACGAAGAAGAAAAGCGTGAAATAACCCGGTTATGTTATCAGTATAGGGATTTGTTCTATGCAGAAGATATACCACTCACTTTTACACACGCTGTGAAACACGAGCTCAGATTAAGCGATAATACACCAGTTTTCGTACGTAGTTACAGACAAGCTCCCCAACAACGCGAAGAAATCCGTAAACAGGTAGATAAGCTCCTTCAGCAAGGTATCGTGCGAGAGAGCATATCTCCTTGGTCTTGCCCCGTGCATATCGTACCCAAAAAACCCGATTCCGCAGGCAACGTCAAATGGAGACTTGTAATTGATTACAGACGACTGAACGATCGCATCATCGAAGATAAATACCCCTTACCCAACATACACGACATACTAGATAGATTAGGACGAGCGCAATACTTCACAACCCTAGACCTTGCTAGCGGTTTCCACCAAGTGGAAATGCACCCTAATGATATTGAAAAAACCGCATTTACCACTGAACGAGGACACTATGAGTTCCTTAGAATGCCTTTCGGACTCAAAAATGCACCAAGTACATTTCAAAGACTAATGGATCATATATTGAGAGGTATAGATAATGTTTACACATATTTAGATGACGTAATAATAATATCTACGTCACTGCAGCAACACGTAGAAAAATTGAAGCAAGTATTCGATCGATTCAAAACTCATAATTTAAAGATCCAATTAGATAAATCACAGTTCCTACAAAAACAAGTTAACTTCTTAGGACACGAACTAACAGATGAAGGTTTAAAACCAAACAAAGACAAGATAAAAGCCGTACTTAACTTCCCCTTACCTAAGTCTCAGAAAGAAATAAAAGCCTTCCTAGGTTTGGTCGGTTATTACAGGAAATTCATAAAAGATTTCGCCAGACTTACGAAACCAATGACCCTTTGCCTCAAGAAAAATAGTAGAGTTATACACTCACCGGATTTCTTAGAAGCTTTCAATAAATGCAAACAAATCTTAACTAACGCCCCAATACTGCAGTACCCGAATTTTGATGAGCCGTTCATCCTCACTACCGATGCTTCAGATGTAGCATTAGGTGCGGTATTATCCCAGGGAATAGTAGGATCCGACAAACCAGTGGCATTCGCATCTCGGACACTATCAGATACCGAATCTCGTTACTCTACAATAGAAAAGGAGCTACTCGCCATAGTATGGGCAATTAAATACTTTAGACCCTATCTTTACGGTAGAAAGTTTATCATCTACACAGACCACAGGCCTCTCACTTGGCTGATGTCATTAAAAGATCCTAATTCTAAATTGACTAGATGGCGCTTAAAACTCTCGGAATATGATTATAAGGTTGTATACAAGAAAGGCCGTCAGAACACTAACGCAGATGCTCTATCACGTATCAAAATCTTCCACGGCAGTGTCGACTCTCTAGCTGTCAATCTAGATGATAACGAAGACGATGAGATAATTAATAGAATATTCGAAAATGCACGTAGGGAAGCCGAAAATCAAATAGACACAGTAGCACTCGACGAACATATACGATCACAAAACCCAAGCATCCCCGAATCTCACATAGGTACAGATAGTATGAGTATAGTCTCAGCCGAACCTGAATTGGTGTCTACGAGACACACACAGCCTGATAATGAAACTAGAGGCATACCCATAATCACAGACGCTATCGATAGGCAGTTGAAACAGTTTCACGTTAGGTCAACGCCCGGATCTACGTATAGAGTAGATAACAGATCCACCAACTCAAAAGTAGTTATAAAAGATGTTTTTATCCCAGTAAATAATACAGAGCCTGAAATAATAAGATTCCTTAAAGAACACACCATCGCTGACCGTGTATTCCATTGTTACTTTTATGATGAAGAATTATACCATGCCTTTTCTAGAGTTTACACAACAATATTTAACGACAGGGGTCCTAAGCTACTTAAATGCACAACACGCGTAACTCTAGTAGAAAATAAACCTGAACAACAAGAATTGATTAAGAAATATCATGAAGGTAAGACTGTTCACCGGGGTATTCAGGAGACATACAAGCACTTGCACAGGAACTATCATTGGGCAAATATGCTCCTTACCATTCAAACCTTTGTTAACCAATGTGACACTTGTTTAAAATCTAAATACGAACGCAACCCTCTTAAACCACCCCTAGCTATAACCGATACACCTCGAAAACCAATGGAACATATATTTATGGACTTATATTCAACAGGAGGCGCAACGTTCCTTACAGTCATTGATAACTTCTCTAAATACGCCCAAGCAGTTCAACTAACAGCATGCAGTAGTGTCCATATAGCTGAGGCATTACTAAACATTTTCTCAGTGTTAGGTTTACCGGACAAAATAACCACAGATTCAGATACCAAATTCGACAACGATGTTATTAAAGAAATATGTGCACTACATAACATTCACATACATTTTACCACGCCTTATAATCCTAATTCTAACTCCCCTATTGAACGTTTGCACTCTACCCTAGCTGAAATGATTAGGATACAAAGAATGACCAACAAAGATGACCCTATACAGCTAATAATGAAGTACTCTATAATAGCATACAATAACGCTATACATTCGGCAACAGATTATACACCCCATGAGTTATTATTCGGACACACAGCATCTAGAAACCCATTAGAGTTATATTACCCAAAAGAATTTTACCAGGACTATGTCATTAAGCATCGCGCCAATGCAGAGGCCGTTCAAGAGTGCATCGCCGCACACATGTCCAAAAACAAGGAGCAGGTGATTGCTAAACGCAACCAAGAAGCAGAAGAAACGAAATTCAAGGTAGGTGAAACCGTCTATAAACAGGTAGCGAAGTCAGCACGCAGCGACAAGACGAAGCCAGTCTTCAAAGGACCATACAAGATTATACACCTTCACCCAAATAACGTGGCCGAAATAATAGGTAACCACCCAAATTCTAAATCCATCAGGGTTCACTTCAAGCTACTACGGAGGCCTCATCTTGTTGCAGGACCGTCATCGCAGGAGCCGTCGTGCTCAACACAACAGCAACCGTAACCATTACCCAGGTAGATAATGATAATGGGATCCTCCTCCTAAAACAAGGTCAACTCCTTAAACAGGACAACTACTTTAGCCTTGCTTGCGTTTACAACATTACCAACCTACACTTTATATCCATCGAACTAATGTCTCTATACTCAAGCACGAAAAACGCGGAGAACACAGCATCTGGAGAGTTACATAAAACGTATAGGAATCAAATAGAATATAGCCTTAGTATTATAGGTAAGAAAATTAAGTTTTTAACGCCGCAAGTTAGAAAGCGACGCGGTCTTATAGATGGATTAGGTACTGTCGTTAAGTCTATCACTGGCAATCTAGACCATGAAGATGCAGCTAAGTTCGAAGAAGAAATCTCAAATATTAAAAACAGAGTTAAAAACGTTCAGGATTCTCAAAGAAAATCCTTAGTATTAGCACATAATACAATAGATGAGTTCAGTAAACAGTTAACAAAATTAGACAATAATCAGAAACATTTGGCTAATTTATTACAAAATATTACTAATAATTCCAACGACTTATCTAACCATTTACATTTCCTAGATATTTACGTACAGATAGATTTTAGTTTACAGATAATTTTAGATAGGTTAATGTTATTAGAAGACGCTATGACTTTTGCTCAGATGGGCACCATGCATCCTAGTATTATAAGCCCTCAGAATCTAATAGAAGAACTAAGAAACTTAGAAAACACTTATTCATTTAAACCAGTAGCTAGTATTAGTATTAGTAACATACATAAGATAGAAAAGTCAATAAAAGTTAAAGCTTACTGCACAGAACACTCGGTTAATTTTATCCTCGAAATCCCGTCAATTACCCCAAAAACATACGACCTTATCCATCTTTATTCCGTCCCTAATAAAAATAACCTTACTATCATCCCCAAATCCAAATACCTAGCACTTGGTAACGATGAGTACGCTTACCTGGAAGAAGACTGCCAGCCACTGACCGACAACACCCAGCTCTGCAAGCTCCTCGACACCAGAAGAATCGAAGACACAGATGACTGCATACTATCACTCATTCAGCACCGCCCAGCTACCTGCACCCACGCTAAGATGAACTTAAGAAGAGGAAAGGTCCAGAAGATCGGAGACAACACCTGGCTACTAGTCCTCAAAGAAGATGAAGTCACCAAAACACAATGTAACACCAAGACAGACTACAAGAAGCTAGCTGGAATTCATCTCGTTACACTAACAGAAGACTGCCAGATGAACATCATGAACAAGACACTGCGATCACACACTGATACGATCGTCATCAATGAGGTCATACCATTACCTGAGCAGCATCAAGTCCCAGAACAATCAATACAATATGAACTCCAATTAGAAGACATATCACTAGACAGCATCCACGAACTGATCAATAGGGCAGGCGACATATCCATGCCAGAAGAAGATCATTGGACAATCATAGCAACTACACCTAGCTGGAATACAATCATCCTATATGTCCTGCTGGTCGCTGCAGCATCTTGGAAGCTGTATCAATGGAAAACCAAGAAAATCCCGGAGGACATCAAGGGCAGCGCGGACGCCGCCAGAAGCAAGAGTTGCTTCTATCTTATGGAGGGAGGAGTTAACTCATCGTAACATGCGTTTACGCTGAGTATGCAGTCGCCGTCAGCATGCGTCGTATTGCTACTATGCATTTACCGGAAATTCGATAGAATTATTGTACTTTGCATTATATTCAGTCTTGTATCAGCCACCGGCTTAATATCCTGTATTTTTATAATTAAATTAATATTGTAATAAATAAATATTTTTTTTAACTAAAATCCCGACCGCCGAAACATAACTCCATATTTGTCAATAATTTTTACCATTACAGTAGGCAGCATAACATTACAGGTTGTAACTTGAGAATTTGAACAAAGTGAGACTGGAGTCTCTGGCTGGTCATCACAATGTAAAAGTGTATTGTGTGATTTTTTACAAATTCTACATTTAAATTTATACTTACAAACATTGTCAGCATGACTTTTCAAACAGAGGGAACATAGTTTTTTATCTTTAACAAAAGTCAGTCGAGCATCTATAGGGATCATTTTAAATTGTGGGCAATTAAAAATTGCATGTTCTTTTTTACTGCAAAAGGAACACACTAAACCAGTGGGGACAGCTAAATTAGATACACGTGTCACAGACTTACCTTTATTTTCATTATTAACTTTATGAGGGTTACTTTCCTCCAATGCTGTTGCACGTTTTTCAAGAAAAGATAAAAAGTCTGTCATTGTTGGTAATGTTTCTGGATTGCGGTCAAGTTGAAAAGCGCGATATGTGTATGGATCAATCTTTCTACAAAGCACACAAATCAAAAGTCGATCCCACTCATTGACTGGTTCGTTTAAATTTTTCAATGCATGCAACTGTTGCTGAATATTGGAAACAAATGTCCTTATAGATGCAGCTGTGCCCTTAGGCATTGATGGGATATCCAGAAGTAGGTAGATATGATTACAAATTAATCTTGACTTATTGTCATATCGTTTATTTAATAATTCTAAAGCCTCTGTGTAGGACTTATTTGTGAGAGGCAGGTTCACAATTACAGATAAGGCCTCATCTAATAAATATTTTCTTAAATAAAATAACTTCTGAACATCCGACAATGTTGTGTTGTTATCAATGACAGCAATAAACAACTCATAGAATGGTTTAAATTTAGTGTAGTCTTTCCCATCAAAAGTAGGAATGTCAATGTTAGGTAATTTTGAAGAACTGACATATCCAGTCTGGGAGGGCTCTGAATCTGACTTGTTACGTGATTTTATATTTTCATTTAGAATGGCAATAGTTGCATAAAACTTTTCTTCAAATGCACCAACATCTTCAGAGTCCTCAGGATCTAAGCTCAAAATATCTAATTGTACACTTTCGTATTGATTAAAAACAGAATTTAATTTATCCTTGCGGGCTTCTAACATATCAATTGTTGCTGAACTTATAATAGTTGGATCACTGGCAAAGTTTTCCACTCGTGTTAATGTTCCTTTGTACTGCGAACGCGTAATTTTTAGTTTCTTTAGCTCGGCCATTGCAACGCAACACAAATTCACTGTATGCTTTAACACTAGGTCACTATCACCTTTAATTAATGCACTTTTGAAGTGCTTTATGCAACTTTTCGTTGTTGTTTGTGAACTTTGTTTACTTCGTAAACTTGAAAAATTGACAATGTCAATCTGACAGTTCGTTGGCGGGATGTCAAACTTTTTCTTTGAGTAGGTATTACTTATTCAATGGAAGTACCTACCTCCGAACGGTAAAAAATTTAGGTTTTCTTGAATTTTACCACCTTGATGATGAAAATCGCTCACAATTGGCGATTTTAGGTTGATGGAGGCTGGAATTGATGCAAAGTCGGGATTTTTACCCAAACTATGAGCAGGGTGAGGCTCCGCGGGGGCAACGCGGCCCGAACAAAACCACCACGCACACGGTGCAAGACGAAAAAACTTCACCAAAGGCACTGAAGTTACTTCACCACTAATTCGAAGGACCACTACGCATGTTCGAAATGAAATGCGTGTATTTTGAAGTTAATTAACTTTTATTATATTAAATAAAAGAGCACAACGTGCGCCATGACCCAGACAAATTTTCTCAGTCCAAAACAATGTTGCCAACTTAATAACTAGAGATTTACCAAAGATAATAAAAGGACGAATAATCAACTAAAATTACTAAATTAAACTATATAAACAAAAATGATTAGCTAAATAAGTATTCTATATGTTCATGTGGACTTGAACACTAGGCATGGTAAGATTTTATCTATGAGTAAGCCTGCCTTATGCTATAATGTCTAAGACATTCAGTCCGACATTATGTATATGGATACATTAAAAAATTAAGAAGCGGACTAAAAATAAAATAATTTAAAAACAACAAAACACGACTTCCAAAACAAAAAGTAGAAATGGTAGTTTTATTATTGTACTTAAATAAATAATATTAAATAAAATTCTCAGTGTTCGGGGGACCTTTTAGATTACAAAGTTTTCTGCAGAATGATCACCAGATTCTTTTTCTGGGCAGTTGTGTCAAAAGAAAGTTATTACCAAGCACCCATTGCTCACAATGCTATGCAAACTTTTTATCACTCTAGTTTCAATTCTAGTTCTTAGATATGTACAGGGTGGCCAGTTAAGAGGTATACAATTTATTTTATAAATTTTCTTTTACATAAAATGGAAATTACTAAGTATTGTTTCAAAAATATTATATTTAGGCTTGGCAATTACGTATGGAAAATAACATCTGCCAAATTTCCACCTCTAGCAACGCGACAAATGTGAGCTCTTTTTATCGCGTTTCTCATCACATTTTCGCACATTTCCGGCGCTATCCAACTAACTGCGTCTAGGATATTCTGTTTTAAATGTTGAAAATTTCTCCGCTTGTTAGCATAGACACGTCCCTTTAGATAGCCCCACAGAAAAAAGTCAGGAGTTGTCAAATCCGGTGATCTTGGGGGCCAATCAATGACACCATTTCTTGAAATTAATTGACCTGAAAACATTCTTCTCAATATTTCGATTGTGTCTCTGACCGTATGAAATGTGGCCCCGTCTTGTTGGAACCACATGTTTTCTAAGCCCAACTGATTAATTTGAGGTAACAAAAAATTGTTGATCATCTCACGGTAACGATCTCCATTCACGGTTACGGCAGCGCCCGTAGCATCTTCAAAGAAGTAGGGTCCAATTACTCCTCCTGACCGAATTCCACACCATACTGTTACTCGACGTGGATGCAGCGGTCGCTCGTGAATCAACAAAGGCTGTTCTTCGCCCCAATAGCGAGAATTTTGTTTGTTAACAAATCCACTGAGGTCGAAATGGGCTTCATCACTCATAATGATTTTTTTATGTAAATCTGGGTCGTTATCCAATTGGGTTATCACAAAATTACTGAAGTTACGACGGCGATCATGGTCCCTAGGCTGAAGTTCTTGAGTTATCTGAATCTTATATGGGAACAAACCCAGGTCTTTCTTGAGAATAGTCTGAAGGGAAGTTCTCTTAATTTCCAGCTGTTGAGAACGTCGTCTGGTAGACAATGCCGGATCTTCGGCCACACTTTCACGGACTCTTTCAATATTCTGCTCCAAACGAACTCTTCTGGCACGATGAAGAACTGGTTTATCTGTTACAATGCCATGCTGCTCAAATTTATTCACCAAACGAGTTATTGCTAGCCGCGAAGGGACGTAATTTCTACCGAAAATTGTTCGCAATTTTCTCAGCGTTTTCGCAATAGAAGATTGGTTTGAGTGGAACGTTTTGATAATTAAAACACGTTGTTCAATCGAAAAACGCTCCATATCGAATTTGCCGTATCTACACGAAATAATTGTTATCAAATAACTGTCAAATATGGCGCCAAAACAAAATGTCGGCAAAAAAAGTTGTATACCTCTAAGTTGGCCACCCTGTATTTATTTGCATGCCTTGTGGTAGGATATGATATATTAAAACTTTTCGCTTGTACCCTTGTATATTGGCAAATAAATAAATGATTATGATTTAGATAAATAGATAGACATAATAATCTTTCTTGTACATCAAAATTTAAACATTTAACTATATTGCTAACTCTATGGGTACAATGGCGATCTCATTGCTGAGAATGATGTCTTGCAGATAACTTTTGGAAGGACTTAACAAACTTTAATTAAATGGCTAAATTAGTGTACTACAAACACTCATTGTAATATTCTTCTTCTTACCATGTGGGTAGTAAGGTCTAACAACCCCATACACCCTAGTGTCAGAGTTTCTAGACCGCCTCAAGGTTCTCTGACATGGTCTATTTTGACGACCGAATTTGGCGACCGGGACCACCGGCTTATACGTGCCTTCCGAAGCACGGAACCATATTTTTATCAGACAATCAGGTGATTCGGGCCTGCAATGTCCTAGCCAAACTGGAAACAACTTTACACAGTATGCGTCCCGCGGGAATCGAACCCAGGAACACCGGGTCATAAGGCAAACGCCTAAACCACTCGACCATGGAGGCAGTTATATTGTAATATTAGTACATTCATACATAGTACATTCTTATAAGAAAAACTGGCCAAGTGCGAGTCGGACTTGCGCATTAAGGGTTCCATACCATTATCTATAAAAATGGCAAAAAATCACGTTTGTTGTATGGGAGCCCATTAAATATTTAATTTATTCTGTTTTTAGTATTTGTTGTTATAGCGGCATCAGAAATACATCATCATGAAAATGTCAGCTGTCTAACTATCATGGTTCATGAGATACAGCCTGGTGACAGATAGACAGACAGCAGAGTCTTACACCCGTATTTAAAGACAAGTAAAAGTGATTACTTTAGTAAAAGTAATCACTCAAGTAACGATTTTTATTCTATAGTTTAGGAATTGCTTGAAATTAGAACTGTCAAAAGTTAGAATTCTTAGCCAAGTAATAGTCTCCATTTTCGTTACTTAAGAATTGAGAACTCTACCATTTTGCAGATTTAATTAGCAATGGAAAACATCGAAGCAACTTTTGGTGTTATAGATGATATCGATAACGATATACTAGCAATTGCAAAGTTTACTTTCGTGATGTGGATCCGTTTCATGAATATACAGAAGATAGTTTTAAAAAGAGATTTCGATTTTCCAACAGTGTTGTGATTATTGTGATAGAATGTGATTTTACCGAGAATATTGCGGACATATTTTTGAATTATATTTAGGAATAAATCCTTTTCCAGACTCCAGAATGGTTTTTTTCCTGTCTACTTCAGACATAATTATAATGTTGAAAGAAACGAATAGAATTTGTAACAGATCTTGAACTTGCCGAAATGACACTAGAAAGAATTCAAACAAACTTTCAAATAACAGATACAGGCTAGGAAATTAAAAATCAGATAACACTAACTAATTCAAGTGGAAAAAGAGACATTCCATTTTTGTTGGGTTATGTCGTATCAAACGTTTTGTTTCTCCCACCAATCACTTATTTACTTTAGAAATAATTAAATGAAATTATTAATTAAAATCAGTTTTTTTTAATATAGTTTTATCATAATTATAAAGTAAAATAAAATTTAATTAATATTATAGATGTTAAAGCAAAATAATCTTCACCTTACGTATGCATTCTAATGAAACAAAACGCAGTAACTGAGTGTTACCAGAAGGAAACAACTACCAAGCGTAGATTCTTACTTAAGCATTTACTCAAGTAAGTAACCTACATTACTCGACTACAGAATAAGATTTTGTAATGAAGAATTCTATCCTCAAGTAATGACTTCACTAAGAAATTACTTAGCAGCAAGTAATTGCTTGTCTATAAATACCGGTGTTAGTAATAGGATCCCGTTTTACTCTTTGGGTACGGAACCCTAAAAAATGACCAAACATCAAGTAAAACATACCTCCAGACTTATCTCTACTATCAACTTTTTCTTTCTCCTTTTCACTGCTGCGCTCAGGAGGTGGAGGTGGAGGTGCGTGCGGTGGTGTAGCCACAGGAGCTGGCACCTCCTTCTCCACAGCACGGAGAGCCTCCGGGGCTGGTGCAGGTTCCTCCTTAACTGTTCCATTTGTCTTTACCTCCAGACAAGATACTGCAAATAAATGGAATATTAGTAAATTGTGTTAAGCTTGTTTTTACTGATGATTAGCTTATGCCCATGACTTTGTTCATGTGGGAGAGGTTTCCCGTCAAATACTGAACCTGTGGGAATTACAGGATAAAAAGTAGCCTATGTGTTATTCCAGGATGTCAACTATCTACTTACCAAATTTGATTCAGATATGTTCAGTAGTTTTTGCACATCTATATGTCCTCACAAACTTTCATATTTGTAGTATTAGTAAGATAAGATAGGGTGGCATTTGACCACTGTACCATTTAGCTGTGGTGTTAATTGTTTTGGCTTCTTGCCAATAATAGATATGCCAAAGAAGATTATTTACCAACATACTTTACAACTGAGTCTATTTGTTTCCCTTGAATTTGTTATGATAAACAGTAGCAAATATGATTTTTATATTTGCATGAAGATTTATATTTATAATTCTTTACTGTAATATTAGAGTATTATGCACTTTGTTTTAAGGATTTTATGTTGTCAATAGCGGTTATATTTAAATACTCACTTAATTTTTTGTGGTCTGCGTCGAGTGACCGTTGTTTATTGTCAATGAGGTCTTGAAGTATCTGCACTACTTGTAATTTTTCGTCGCCGATCTCCTGTGCTGCCACCAGCACTGTCTGTAATCGCAGAGCTGCTCGACTGCGGCGACGCTCTTCAGTGTTGGCTCCAATGCATACTGCTAGATGTTTCTCAGCTTCACGAAGACATTCTTTAGAAAAAAAAAACAAATCTTTATTCATAGCAACACAAAGTACATAGGTTACCTATGTCACTGGCCTTTTTTCTTAGCAAAACAAGACACAACCTCAACTTATTTGTAGTCAAAATGAAATTTTATTATAACCGCCTTTTAAAGTAACAACCGGTGATCAGTGGTTTTGATTAGGTTTTGATGTTATTTTGGTCGACTTGTACTCGCGAGTTGTAATCTATACATAGGTATGCATACGTAATGAGGTTGAAAGGCGAACGTCAACAATATAATTACAAGCTGTTGTATCAACTATTAATAACTTATACAACTGTTAATACTTAGTATGAGCAATTATGGCCTAAAGGACATGTAGAAATTGGAAAATTACCTCTGTATGTTACGTCAAGCTCACGCATACGCGATAAATGTCTTTGCAGGTCATTCGGTAGATTTTCAACACAATCTAAGTAATTTTCGACGTAACTAGCTGAAAGCAATGCTTCAGTAGATGTTTGATTCAACATGGTTAAAGAATGAACACAGTTTTCATAGTGATAAAACAAGAGAAATGAATAAAATCACTTTGAAAGCAAATAACAAGTCCGCTGCATTCAACAGCCGTCCCGTCAAGCATCATTTTGCGTTCAGAAACGAAGCGACTTTTATTTTTGTTTTTTTTTTATACTTGGCATTTCGTTCAGTGTCTAAAAAAATATTTAAGTCATATTTATACCAAAATATTTAGTTACGTTTAACATTTACATTTCTGGTAATTAGCCACGACTTGAATTCTAAATGAAAAAGTTAATTCTATTGGATTGATTAACAGACGAGTGGATGTGACGCTTTTGTTTCTGTTTGTGGCGTCGTCGCATGTTTTCCAGTAAAGCGCCGTGTTTACTAAAAATACAAAGTCAATATTAAATAATTATAATAATATTACGAGACAAAATTGGTTAACGAGAACTTTGAGTTTAGTAAACCGCAATAAAATAAGTTAAGGTGGCTTGCTTTAGTTAGTCATTGTAATTTGGTATTAAAATAATAGGTGGCGTTACATTGTACATAAAGAGTGGTATTAGTTAAGTTTTGAACTGGCTACTTACTATAGGTGTACCAGAATCTCATGGCAAATGGGGAAATTATATTTTCTTTGTACTTACGCAGCACTAGGGAAGTTAGATTAAACCATCTATATAGCTAGGTAGATGATTATCTATAGTATATTCATAGGTAAAGCAAAAACTGTACTCCTTTTTACGAAAATTACGCAAACGGAGGAGTACGAAATTCGGAACAGTTAGTTTAAATAGAGAAGGATATTTTTATAATGGGTCGAAATTATTCTAATTTGACACCCTATATTATAATTATATACTTACCCTACCTTTAAATTAAAAAAAAATTACATCTGTGTTAGTCATTGAATCAGTCATTTTATTCATGAAGTAAAATTTATACTAAAAATAAACAAATTGTTAAATACATTACATATTTATTAAAAAAAAAAAAAAAATTGTCAGAATAAGAAAATGATTACAAATATTCCACCAGCATATTTTTCTAATGGATACGACAAGGTATTTACAACGAATTGCTCCTCCAGCATTTCAATCAAATTATCAGCTTTTTTTTATACAAGTTAGGTACAAAAATGGTTGTCATAAATAGTTAGATCAAACGGACTCCAGTTGGAGTTATTCAGGAACCTATCAGGCTTATCTAACACTGTCACATTCTGGCCAACGTAGAATACGTCACAATAGTAGTTAGTGTTGAATAGCAATAGGATAATCGCTAATTGCAACTCTTGCGAGACTCTCGTTTGGGCAACACTAATAGTAGTAGTAAAAAATGCGCTAGTTCCCAATCACGATGGCCTATGAGCAATTTTGTGGATATAAATTTATCCTAGTTTTTGATAGCATCCATATTCCGGTATATAAGTAGGTATCTTCTACTCTACAATGTTTGATACGCTAACTCAGATTCTTGTAAACACGAGCCGACTGTTAAGTTTCAGAAGATATAATGCAGGAAGCTTTTCAGGGACGTGCATATCTACTGGATGTGAAAAAAATAATTAGCATGGGAGAAATCAATATTGCTTTTCTGTCTACGTAGAGCAGAAGCGGTACTGGACCAGCCTTAAATCCAGACTGGAATAAATTAAAATAGAATAAATATTTTTTTTTAATTCAAATTAGAATATGTTTACGGAAAAGTAGATAGGTAGTCCAGAAAGTAAATATGTAAAATAGTTCTTAGAGGGTTATCTAAGTGGCTGAAAAAACTTTGGTAAAATGATGAGTTCGATTGAATTTAAGATTAATGGTAATTGTTAGGTAGGGGCTTGATTAACTTGTAAAATAAAAAGAAGAATCTATTATATTATATATTTACTATATTTTAATTATAGATTTGGGATCCTTAAACAACGAATGACCAAAATAGGATCTTTTATATTAAGGAAAAATCCTGGATTTTTATCCACTGAATTTCTGATTTTACTAACAATAAATAGTCCTCCTAACTCCTTTTATATCAGTAGGTAGGCCTGTTACATTAAGATTGTGTTCTTCAAAGGTCTATTATTTTAAATTTATTTATTTGTGTCAGAGCATGGATACGTAATTATTTAGTAAAAACCTTAACCTATTCTTAGTAATATAAGTTTTTAAGCTAGCATGGTCACTAACAGATCCTATCATTAGAACTTAAAACGGGATATTTAGATACATAATATGTAAGCAAGCGCCATGATCACGGATGAACTGAAGTCATTGCGAGTCAGTTTTACCCTTTTAATACAGCCTTACAGCCTACAATACCTTTACA
This sequence comes from Tholera decimalis, assembly GCA_943138885.2. NCBI lineage: Eukaryota > Metazoa > Arthropoda > Insecta > Lepidoptera > Noctuidae > Tholera > Tholera decimalis. The sequence continues at coordinate 25,864,407 of OW964569.2, forward strand.
TACGAGCAATCCTGCGGGCCCGCATAATGCATCTGTCCGCCAATGCACTGCGCTCCCTATCTAACTAGTTTACCTATGTCTTGGTCGTCCAGGAGGCAAAGCGTGACCACATGACCGAGGTATTTAAACTGAGTGACAAAATCCAATAGAGTTCCTCGTAACCTTACGAGTGGAATACTTAAACGATTAGTTTGCTCTTATCGGCATTATACCTCAACCCTCCGCATTACAATTTCCTCAGACCACAGATTGATGAGCTGAACAACACCATATTATTCGGATAGCCAATGCTGTAAATCATTCTTAATCAATAGAGCACATGACTATGCACTATGGTACTCATCAACTCACCAACACGCCGATTCATATACAGGTTAAAAAGACTGGGTGAGGACAAGTTAAGCCTTCCTACCTCACTTCACACAATCTAGCCCGTATGACTCAAAATGGGCTGACGTGAACTGTGTTCAAAAGCCCCTTAAAATAAAGATTTAACAAAAATGAGCATCAGCCCATCTGACAATTATTTTCATTATGTTTGCTTTATTTATTTTTCTCGCACAGTTACATTGTAGTGGAGTAATGCGAAGAGCGGAGACTCCTAAAACAAGCAACTATTTGCTTAAAATGTGATGTGGCTATTGTGAAATTGAAAATAAGGTTTTAGGTCTGATTCCCAGAACAGGCAAAAATGTTATCGGATTTTTCCAAACATAATTACTGAATAACTACTTGGAGCCAATAAGGCCGTATAAAAACAATGAGTTTTTTTTTTGTTGATGATTATTAGTCGCGCGGGGCTTCGCTCTAGACTATATCTCGATGAAAACATAACCTCCTTTTTTGCAGTCGGGTATAAAGTTGCCTATATATAACCTTCATCAAGCTTCAAGCTACTTCCATACATACTTCAGTACTTCTTAAGATTAGCACGTTCAAACAAACAAACAAACGTTTCCGCTATAAATAATATTAGTATAGAAAAGCTTCGCGTTTGACCATTATCTCATTTGATGGTAAGCGATGATCGGTCGGATTTAGCATTCATTTTAATATTTCAACTTTATTTATTGCGTGTCTTACGCTGTCGATTAGTTGATTTAAAAATAAACATTTGTGGCCATGAATTTCAGATTAATTCTATGCTTAAAGGATTGTTAAATTGCGTGTTTAATTTTAACTAATATGGTGCTAGAACCTAGATTGGTCACAAATCCAGCCTCTAGGATGCTAAACATCTCACTAAGCTTGACCAGTTGGTGACAAAGTCATCTCTGTTACTGGTATGACCATAGATAAAATAAATAAGTAGATGTGGTCAACAGAAGAAATTATATCGGAACCGTGTGTCTCCAGTTAGGCGCTGGGCGGGGCAACAACTACACATCCAGTTTAATAAAATCAATAGATACGCACTCGCGCACACACCCGCATTTCCTAAATCAGAACGTACTATACAATCAATAATAAACCTTATTCCGTCAAACACAGCGTGTATTTACCATGCACCTTAGAATTTACCCACACAAAAACATCGGTCGCTATCGTTGTGCTGTGCAAAAGCAATTTATTTTACATATACGCTAGTGATTGACTAAATCGGAAATTTGTTATTGTACATTTTTTTTGGGCACCTGAAAATTAACCAAATAAAAAATGGCATGTCCAGAAAATATTATAATAACAATAAACATATTATTAAGAACATAACATTACATAATTATTATTAAGTACTACCTACTAAGTATTAAGGGCTACCCTGGCGCTTTCGACTTAAATCTTAATATTTAATTATCATAGTGATAGGTCAAATAGAAGTTGATGTTAACTTACATTACGCTCTTGATCGGAACATACCAGCCGTATAGGTTGTATAGAATCCTGAAAAGTTGAATGACTGATTTTATGAATGCCCTAAAACATGAGAATAGCTTTCAGTAATAAAATAAAATTTAACCCACTTCTGCAAAAATCAGTTGTACTCTTAATTTTGGAATTGTCCATTCAGGCTGGAACATTTCTGCGCTGAAGTGAACCGAGCATTTATGGTGCTATTTTTTGTAGGGTACCAGTTAGGTGGCATGCCTGTGGCATCAATCCATTCCTTTTTTATATTACCATCTTTTGGGAAGCTGAAAAGTACGAAAACCACTTATTTATCATTTACATACATCCTAAGCTACTTCTAAACGTCACCATATAATAAGCATCGCAATAATTACGTAACACACTATAAATCAAGATCTGAATGATTTTGACGTATATTGCTAATCCATTGCTACATATGTTCGAAATATTGGTCTGCTCAACAACGTAAATACCACAGTGAGTGTTGTTGATTTAGCATAATGAAACCGATTCCTACTGTAAGTGTGTTACGCAATTACCCCGCAGGTAATAGTTTAGTAGGTTATAATAGGTTTTTGTTATAAGAAAAATCCTAGTTAGTAGAGAAATTGTTAAATATATGAAAACAAACACACATCCATGCCTAAAAAATAAATAGCATGAATATATTGACTTAATTTAAGCTAAATTCACAAATATATTATCTGAACAATGCCGATTATTATAACGCATTCGAAGCTTCAACGGAAGTTAAATACAAAAACCATACAAAAATAAAGAAACAGCAACATAGGATAAGGCATAGCATGCGATAATTCTAAACCGAAAAACACCACCGATTATTAACCTAAAATTAAAGTAACTTACTTTACGAATTGGTTACGCATTTCTCTACTACTCTGTAAAAAAATCAAAATAAGTAAAAAAACATTATTTACACCGGGCTAAAACGGTTGACAGATTGAAAAATAAACTATTGTAGCGACAGCGACGTCGGAACTCCTTACGCATGCTGCGGGCGTAAAATAAATTGTTTATATTTTTTTGTACACTTGATATTTCAACGTATTTTTATTTATGTCATCTCATGTAAAATAAAAGTTAAACATATTTTCTTAGAGGTTTCCGTATGTTATAAAAAACTTTTACCAAAAACTTAAACAGACTCGGTAGTCGGTGTCTTTAGTTTTGTATTTTCGTTTTTGGCACCGACTTCCGAAATTAAAGTTATTTTTCACTTTGCAGTGTTTTTTGGGAGTCGGTTTAATTTTTTGGTAAAAAATTTTTATTTCACTCTTTTTAGTTGGTCGATTTTTAATTTACCTAGTTACAAGAGCCTAAATGTCAACTACTTATATTCATTTACAAAATATTGTTTTTCCCAATGTTGGGCTGTTATTTGTTGAGGAGTTCTCCTGGTAGTTCACCATCAGCTTCACTTCACCATATGCATTATGACGAGCATATTGTGCTTAATATTTAATTTAAAATTAATAACCACATTCAAGTAATCGAAGCGGAACACATGAACTACTTATTATTCCTACTTATATATTGAGTAGTTCCAGTGGCCATCGGTGGTCTTCATCATCAGGTCTACTTCACAAATGGTGCTTTTCCAATGCAACTACACAAGTTTCTATAAAAATACTCAAATCACTATAGGTGTACCTATAATATTTGAAGAGTTCCCTCGATTTCTCCAGGATCCCATCATCAGATCCTGACTTGGTGACAATGAGACCAATTTCAAAGTATACCCTTTCAAACAAAAAAAGAAGTTTCCAAATCGGTTCAGCCGTCTCCGAGTAATCGGTGATCATACATAAAAAAATAATAATAATATACGCGTCGAATTGATAACCTCCTCCTATTTTTGTCGTCGGTTGAAAAACCCCTAAACTATAATAGCAATATTTCATTCGTCAATCGACATTGCTGTCGATAGCCTACGTTAGTAGATCTGCACAAGCACATCACTAATTCGTCGCAAGAAGTGGCGGCCTCACTACGCGATGAATCCGCGTAATACAGTTTCGTATGTTATTTTTACATTGCTTGTCCAGTTACTTAGTGACGAACTCAGGTAGTGGTTAAGGAGCAATGTATTTTTAGCAAAAGTAGTACAGTCGTTCTGATATTTGAAAACAAAAATAACATAGTAAAACCGAGAAATATTTTACGATTTATTGTTTTTCATGATTTTAAAGACAAATATTGTAAAATACTTGTACTTACATATGATAAGTGATTCCATGATTCACATAGTTTTGATTTTGGCTTCGGTTTTTACAAGATACCACAGAACAACTCGGCATTCATATATGTTATCACGATCGCCGTCGAAAGCGCACTAGTTCGCAGAGACGGCCACTTGCCTGTGACATGAGCCCTGTGGCCATGTCGCGCGGACACCGATACGCCCCCTTACCACTTCTCCTATATTTTTGATTTCTGTGGATATGACTCTTTAACTTGAGAATTAAATTGCCCCCTTGCTTAGAACTTGTAGTAATACAAGACTTACACGGCGTTGGTTTGATGAATGTCATGTTAAGTATTTTTGTGTGTAATAAAGAACTGCGAGTCCATTAAAATAAGTTCAGCCTGAGATCATTTTTCTAGAAAAGGAAATGTTATTATGCGTTAATATCTCGCAAGAGTCGAGGTCGATTTCCACCTACAATCCTCACCCACGTCTACTTTGTCATAAAACCTAAATGCAAAACGACAGTGTGCCGTACTAACTCGCTAGCACTGGCTACATATTCTAAAACATATTTAATTATTTGACAAACGTCACAAATTCATAATAATTGTAATGACACAATAAAATTATTGCATTTTTATTATAGTTTTTCAGTATTAAAGTAAGCTAAATTTTCTGTAAAGTAAATTAAGTGCTTTTTAGTGCAGTGCCCCGATGTCCTCCACCCTCATTTTCGTCGGGTTGCCTGAAGATTCCAGAAGCTCTATCACAAAGTAAGTAACTATTTATAAGCTTCGTTTCCTTGATCTCTATCTGCCCAATCGGCTCGAGTGGGCTGATTTGATTCCTGCTCATCCTACGGGGATGACATATTGATAAATAAATTCACAACAGTTCAAATTGTTGAATGCTTATACCCGTAGAAAAATTATCATCATTTAGAAATAGCATAGGCATAGAAGAAGTTGAACAGAACTTCCATTAGAAATTTTCCTTACAACAATGAATGTCAAATTGCTGCCAAATTTGGGTTGCTTAAACTATTTTGCATAAGGTTTATTGTGGTTTGGTGCCATAGCTATGAGAAAGAGTTTTATTGTTCAGAATATAATTAAATTCTCTTTGTTGCTTATTTTGTCATAATCCTACACAAATCGCAGATAAAGACCGGATCTATGTAGATCGGTGCACCTATGTTAGTAGCTACACACGGAAAATATTTGTTCCAGAGTCTGGATACCTACCTACGTAACTATTTAATATTCGGGTTCTCAGCTTACATTAATAATATATGTACTTTAATATATAGCATCAAACTCCTGAAAGCGTCGTCTCATACAAACAGCGCTATTCAACTGCGGAAAGCGCCTGCACATTATTATTATGTAATTTCGCTTTTATGCGCTTGAACGAGCTTCTGAGTCTCGGTGGCTCGTCATAAAATCCGTTTTAGAAACCCTTTTAGTGTTTCCACGTACAATGGATTACCCGTTTTAGATATATATTTGTAGATACATACCACGAATGGCACTTCGCTTAACTATTTAAATGCTACTCTGGTTGATGTCCCCAAATTCGTTTCTACACTTTGTAAAACACGTACATATTAAGAGAGATTGGCGTAAAACCTTTGAAGAGTGTGGAAGACCCCGAATAAAGGTTTTTAATGGGATTGCTTTTTATTCTAGCACCTTCTTACCAAAATTGATTGTTTGAAGGTCATGCAGTCTAAAATTTAATGCGTCAGCCTATCGTACGATCCTAACTAAATCGACTACTTTTTAAGGAGACTATCTAGACTTGGATGAAATAAGCAGTGGCGGATTTACAAATTTGTCTGAAATTCGATACGCGCAGTTTAGTTCACAATCATATAAATTATATTTATTCTGTTAATGAAATTGCAACTTCATGATTCGTGCTATCGTCCTCATTACATCGGCTTTTTCCTGTTATTAGTATGATTGTGAACTAGGGGATAGTTGTCAGTTTCTAGATTATTTTTACAACCCACGATTTAGTGAAGAGTATAGTGTTGAGCTAAAAACAGCAGCATGTATGTACTAATTAAAGTGTTTGTATACATATACATGTTAAATATTACAATCGTTATTACTTACTTAGTGCGAAAATGTAATGTATGGGTTTAAAACAAATCAGCAATATTGTTTTTATTCATAATTATTTTCACAAGAGATATTACAAAATTAAAGTAACATATATTTTTTTTTTCATTATTTTGTCCAATGGCAAGTTCATTGTTTATATGTGTATCCGAAAAGGCCAGGAACAGTGACAGGCAGGGAACAGGTTCTATCTCTTTCTATTACAATGAACCAGAGGAGCAAAGAGCTTGTTCCAAAGAACAGATGTTGTCTCTTTCTATTATAATAAGTCAGAAGAGAAAGGAGCAAGTTTTTATTTGAAACTGTTTCACGTAGCTGTTCCAGGTTCCAGGTCGTTTCGTTTGTTTCTCTCGAAGTGACGGCTACCTACTACGGTTGTTTGTAGAACAGGCGAAACAGGTAGGAACTGTTATTTCGGGTCTGAGATACCTGTTTCATGTTGTTACTTTGAAATACCTGTATTTTTTAACTGTTTCGATAAATACGCCTCACTCCTATACGTATGTACCTAGTAGAAAATAAACGTTGGTACATATTAAATATAATTTTTATACGTTTAAAGTAGTAGGTACCCATTTCATTAAAAAAATGGGTAAAAGTTAGTAAATTTAAATTGTAATATTGAAACGCTATTGGAATATTTTAAAAATTAATGATCACATAAGTACCTATATTTTACAGAACGTTTAGTCACCTTTCATATACGGATTATGGACGTAAGAATGTTCAATATACTGTGCATTACTAAAATATTAAAATTTTTGTCACACGTTTCTTTGTAAAACAAAAAAAAATTGGGCCAAATTTGCCGCCCCTTAAAATCTGCCGCCCTAGGCTCCAGCCTACTCAGCCTGCTGGTAAATCCACCACTGTAAGTATTATAAAACTGATCTCGTATAGTAACTACAGTGAAACTCATAAACCTAGAGATTAGAGCTATTTATATATGTTGGAAATAAAATAAAATATTTTGCAATTACAATAAATCAATGGTTATTATTTTATTTAACGCTATGCATAAGCGGCAAACTATACAGACTTGTAGCGTACCTTGCTCTAATTGAAGGTGTAGGCAGTTCCAGATATATTCTGTAGCGTGGGTAGCGCAAGCGCAGCTTCGCCTTGGGACTCCCAATTAGGGTGAACGACTGGCTTGTTTATGTTTTAGTACGTTATTTGTCTAAATTAGGTATTATTGTGCAATGTTAATGTTAAGTACAACCTAGAGAGACGCTGTTCGCGTCTTCACGATCTTGTAATTTTGCTGTTTAGTGCGGTTCTAATTCAGGAGCTCATATTCCTTAATTATCATGTTTCATCAGCAATGATCATAGCTTTAACATTAAAGATAATTACAGGATTTGATGGGAAAATGAATGAATTAAGAGCTTTACTACATTTGAAGTAGGTGTGGGTATAATAGCCTTTCATGGGTGCTAATGTGTAAACCTAGGAAATGAATATGGCTTCATAAACAGGTCGGCAACCTTATGCAGAATCGGATAGAACTCTGTTCTTGTTAGATTAATGTCTTCAGGCCGAAAAAAGCCTTCAAATTAAGAACATTTTGAAAGGCTCTTAGGCTGGAGATATTAAATTGTGCGCCATGCTGCGAGCATTGTTCGCTGGAGGCCTTATAAAGATAGATAGGTACTATCCAGGTGTCCCCAGTGTGTCATTAAAGTTGCCACACGGACTGTGACAATAGTTCTGTTGTCTTTGACAATTCGCCCCGCTCATTCTCGATTGGCTGAAGGAACAACTTGCCACAATAGAATAATTGTGTCCTTTCATTTTAGTACGGCGTTAATTTTTGCGGAGCTTTCTAATTCGTGCCGTATTTTAGGTCGGGTTTCTTGTATAATATCCTCTGTTTGAGGTTCTATTGTACCGTTGATGATAAAGATATAAGCCTGTTTAGTTTGCAATAACCACAGTTAATTTCCTAAATATGTTTTCCCGATTATACACAGTTCTCCCTTTATGTTTGCTTCTGCTAGCGGTTGCGCTAGTTTGAATGTCGAAAATTATATGTCAAAATATAGAATGAATGAAACGAAAATGAAATTAATGATATAATTAGCGATTACCCATAGATGTGAGGCGTTCTCAAACGTTACCAGCGTTCAAGAGAATGGTGGATTATCTCTCACTATAATTTTCCCCCTCTTTCTCAATTATACATTTGATATGTATTAGTATGTATATGGTTTTTGTATTTTATGTATGTATTTTATATTATTTATGTTGTTTGCATACTGACAACCCTAAATCTGTCTCCTTTAAGTTCTGTCCATCCAAAGGTTGTCTGTAAGAGATCGCCCTCTGCCATAAGACCGCCCATTTTATACTAGTCATACTTTTTGTATCAATAGAAATATTGTAAGGTGTAGAATAAAGTAGGAATAAATAAATAATCAATAATACAAGTATACTGTTACAACATAAGAGGATAGGATATCCCCGCTACATTGCCATAGTATTCAAACCACATGGCGTAATGTGTCAATATTCCACGCTATTACCCCGATCAATTATAACAGGATTAGGTCCGGCGCGCCAGGACTGCGGTAACAGGATAGGGCGGGGGCGAAGCCTTGCAGGCCTACCTACGCGGTGCATGCAACGCGCCTTCTGTTATGAGTGCATATTAAGTTTCAGCTAAATATGGTTCTGTTTACACCTGCTGTTGGTTGAGGGTCTTCCGGTTGACAGGTTTATTAGTAATCGACCGTTTTCACATGAAATTGGGGACTTCTAGTTACAGCCAGTAAAGCTTACCCAGGCCAGATTTACGTACTTTAGTTGAAATAGCGAAAACAACATCTCTATCAAGGCATTAGATTTCAAGTTTTGTAGGTATATTTTTCTTCAATTCTTCACAAAACGCAACAAACCTCGCTATTATCAGCCAAGACTCGAAAAATAAAGTGCTTAACAATAACTAGATTGTAGTCTCGATTTGTTGTCGCAATATCAAGGATGATTGGATGACGTTCGCTAACAAACACTGCATCATCGGAAGCTTCTGGTGTTGTCGAGAGGGGGCGGCGGTCACGCACGGCGGGCTGCCGCGCGTCGCTACTCGGAACAATGGCGGCACGCCCTCGCGGAAGCGCCGCTATTACATGGTCGGCTACTCGCCACTACCCGTCTGCGCCTGCGGTCACCCGCAAGCTCGCAATCTTCGCCGATAACTATTGATATTGCATTCTTTTTGAATCATTTCCTTTAGGAATTATTATTGGCGGATTTGATTGGGTAAAATCAAACTTAGACCTCATTCAAGTTTATGCGCATAGACGCCATTTCAAACTCTCTTATATCACTAATAGGACAACAGTGACTCATGACGTGACGGCTTAAGTCGGAGTTTATGTATGTATGTTTATGTATCTATTCCTTTACAATGAAGTCTTTGGCCGATTATAATTCTTTAACACCCATGTTATATATAAAGTTTTCTTTAACACCCATGTTCTGTAAGTATAATTATGCAGATAGATAGAGGGTAGAGACCTTGATGAGTAACAAGGTAATCTTTCGCTGCTGTTTTATTTCAATCATGTTGAATCATGTTTCCTAAATTCTGGAACTTTGGTTGCGCATGATTGACTTCATTTGTCATGTTTTTATGTATATATGATTCATGATAATATCATGGCGTCGAGACACTGACTAAGACGCATAATTAACAAAACCAACCTCTTCTGTAATATACTGAAATATGCCGTCAAAACCGTCTACTAAAATACAAGGTAATTACTCGACACAAATCCGGTCTCAGCGATTTACTAGATAATGTCAGAGTAACTAAGGATGAGAGGATCGCACTCTCATAAATTAGAAAATAGTGTTTTAGTAACTACCCAGGTGGTCGACTGACGGGCTGACTAATATGGCGTCGGCCAGCCTGTCTTCCCGCGCAAACGGTTTGACAGTTTACGGTCAATACTTACCTATTCTATGGTACTCTAGCACAATATTTCTGGGACATCTTTTAGTCCTACAGCAAAATTGACACATTAGGCGATGAAATGGTGGTTGGAACTAAGTTATTGATCTTGTATTATTTATGAACGAAAGATGACTTTTTTGTTATTATATTTGTATTGTTTTTCTTAATTGCTGTTATTTTGTTTGTTTTTCATTTTAATTGTAAATATTCTTTGCCTTTGCATTTTTATTACCTATTATTTTCTTTTTGCATGACATGTATATATGTATTTTATTATTCAAATGTTATTTCCTAAAGGTTTTACGAACCCTTGCAAGATTTAATTTGTACCCTTCCGCCATATCTACAACGGACAACAACCGGCATGAGGAGAAAAAATAACAATATCTATTTCCTCATCTAGATAAACAATACTTACTTAACAATAAAAGTAGGTAGGTATATGCCGTACTCCTCCAGAGAATGTTCGTTTGATTGTTTGTTATTTGCGGCTCTAACCCACAATATCTGTTAATTGAAGGGTTCGATACAACGGTTATAAAAACAGAGATAGTGTCAATTAGTGGCCGCGTCCCTTAGCGGCTTTTGTCTATTTCGGTCCACGCCGGGGAACAAATTGATGTGCAGCTATCAAATTAAGGAAAACTTTATGGTTTACAAATTGTTTCCAAAGTTGATGATGGCGTTTATGGGGAAAGAATGCGTTTTTGTGAGTCGTGGGCTTTAGAGCTTAGTGTATTTTATTTACAAAGAGTTTTCTACAAAGAGGTGAATTTTGATTGTTGGAGTTAATGGGGCGAACAAGACTTTTCTGTTCTGTGCCGTATTACTTAATGACATAGAAGCATTTTGGTTTGGATTTTAGACTTTAGTCCTATTTATCCAAGTACCTATTTGTTTTAAGGTAATTTGGTATTTTTTTGTGGAGATGTTTAATTTTTCCTCTTTTATCACCTAAATATCCATCGAGAACAATGATACGCAACCAATATACATATTCTTCGACTTATAAATAAAATCAATAGGTTGGTATTATTAGGACTTTGGGTTCTACTGTCCCTATTGGAGTCTGTGTATCCTGATAGCTATGTAAAAACTTTTTTTCTAATCTACACTTCTCATCAGAAAAATAATGAAACACTTAGGTACCACCATCGTTTTTATGGATTCTAAGTAATTTTATTTCCTAATTTAACACAAAAGAGTTTAAATTCCATGAAAAAATCAAATGATTGTAAGTATAGTTGGTAGTTTGGCCATTACAGTGATAAGCAAAAATTCTAAATTCAAATCAAATCAAATTTATTAGAATTAGAATTTCATTTGTTTATCCTATAAATGAAATGATTCACTGTTTTGAGACAAATGTGTGTTACGAGTTGGAGTACATTACATCTTTGAAAACTAAAAATTATCGCTTATCTTTTAACTGTTTATTCTTTATTTGTTTACTGTGACTTTGGGACATCAGAAAAGTTTTTTTTCTAAAACATATGGATACTTCACCCGCAGAAGCCGCCCAAGTGGTGGCATTGCTGGATTCTGGGCTTAGTGAGCGTGTTGTGGCTGAAAGATTGCATCTAAGCCTGTCGTCTGTTCATAGTGTCTACAAACGCTTTCGGGAGACTGGTTTGTTCACGTTCCGTTCAGGATCTGGCAAGAATCGGGTCACTTCTGAGCGAGATGATCGATTTATTGTTACGAGCTGGGGTTCGGGATAGAAATAATTAACGCCAATTAGACCAAAATTAACACTTTATTTAAGTAAACACAAAATAAAAATGAACACAATTATTCACACTACAAAACTTGTCACTTAACACTTAAATCGCACTGAAATTCACTTGTAAAGCTTTAGATTATATCGCCTCGTATCTTGAGATAAGACTGCCGTCTGCGTTCCTCTGCGATCTATTTATATCCCGGTCTATGAGTTCTAGAACATTCTTGTAAAAATTGACTCACTGTCTATACTGCCAAGAATGTTTCAGAAGCTACATGAGATACTCAGTACTGCTACTCGCCGCCAGGTGGCGTTAGTGTCTCGAACATTCTAGATGTTGGTTGAAGTTTCTCGACGTACTTAGCTAAGCGACTGGCGTAACATTATTGTAACAAATTCTTTACGAAATCGACGCCTTAATGCCTTTCAACTGCAGCAGCAGCTTCATGTTCGACGAAGGATGGCTGTAAGTGACTCTACAATTAGAAGAAGGTTGAAGGAACCTGGACTGGTACCGCACAAGCCAGCAAATGGGCCGAAATTAACTGCAGGCCATCGAAGAGCGCGCCTTAACTTTTCACGTGAGCACCTAAATTGGTCATACCTCCAGTGAAACAAAGTCCTCTTTTCTGATGAGTGTAAAATATGCTGTATGGTAACAACGGAAGGAACAAGGTCTACAGAAGAGATGGAGAACGCTTTGCACAATGCTGCATTGAAGAAAAGGTCAGTTATGGTGGCGCTTCGTGAACGGTTTGGGGAGGAATCAGCGCCGACGGTAAGATAGAGCTTGTCTTTGTGTCTGGGCCACGTCTGCCTATACTAAACAGTCATCGGTACATCAAACAGTGTCTTGAGCCTCACGTGATGCCCTATGCACATTTTATTGGCAACGGTTTCATATTCATGGACGACAATGCTAGGGCTCACACCGCGAGCATCACCAAAGCTAAATGAAGACGATTTTGTCACAGACCTAGCCAAATTCGATTGGACTGACACCCTCAATGAGCACTGTGTAGCATCTGTCACTGACTCTTTTACTGGGGTTCTAACTAAATTAATTCAAAAGCACACAAATCAAGTTAAAATTTCCCGTAGTAAACATAACATTCAGCCGTGGATAACCCCCGGACTAATAAGATGCATGAGAAACGCGACTGATTACATCTATCATCTCGAGCCGACCCTGGAAACGAAACAAAAAAACTAATCTACAACAAAAATTTTTGCAACAACCTCTTACGTAAACTTAGAATTGAATACGACAGCCGAAAAATCCAAGAAAATAGTAAAAATTCACAAAAGCTATGGAAAGTTCTTAAATCAATGTACAATCCCGGTGATCAAATTAATTATACCCCTTATTTAGCAATAAGTTCAGCGGGCCCTATCGAGTCCCTCAATAAGTGCAACTCCTACTTCACCTCCGTGGGCAAAAGCCTGGCTGACACAATACTGACAAGACTATCAGAAACACAGACAACCCTCACCAGCAAGTACACACCGCAAATCACTTCACCCTCCTCCTTCTTTCTATATCCAACAGATGAAACCGAAATTTCAAACATCATACATCAGCTAAAAAATGGAAGCTCCCCTGGCCCTGATAAAATCAGTGTAACACTCATAAAGAAAATTCATAATTTGATAACAAAACCGCTAACCCATCTGATTAATCTGAGCCTGGAGACAGGAGTATTTCCAGAACAATGGAAGGTTGCAGCAGTTAGCCCAATACACAAAAGTGGTGCAAAAGATAAACCTGAAAATTACAGACCTAAAGCTCTTCTTAGTATTTTGTCCAAAATCCTAGAGAAAGTAGTCAATTCTCGTCTTGTTAATTTTCTTGAAAAACACAATCTTATTTCAGACAAACAATTCGGGTTTAGGAAAGGCAAATCTACTGAAGATGCGGCGTCTCTGTTGACTAACTCCGTCTCAGCAATCATAGAAAGGGGTGAATGTAGCTTGGCAGTCTTTTAGACCTAGCCAAAGCGTTTGACACCATTTCAACGCATCTGCTTCTCAAAAAACTAGATGCAGTAGGCATAAGGGGAAAACCTCTTGAATGGTTTCACAGCTATCTCACCAATCGCCGACAGTATGTTAAATCAGGCAATCAGTGTAGTGATCAACTCCCCATAAATTTTGGAATACCGCAGGGTAGTTTACTGGGTCCAACATTATTCATAATATACATGAACGATATATTGAACCTTAAATTACGAAACGCAGAACTAATATCTTACGCAGACGACACAGTTATCACATTTCATGGCCAAACCTGGAAAAACGCCTACGGTCATGCAGAAGAGGGATTGGCAAAAGTAGCGCAAATACTCAACCACAACCTTCTTACACTTAACATAAAGAAAACCAAACTCATCACATTTCACAAAACTCATTCTTCCAGCACTCCACCCGGCCTTATATTAAAATATCATACATGCTCAAACCGTTTTCTAAACACCTCACGCGTAAACTGCTCGTGTGACTGTATTAACCGAACGCCATCTATTCGATATCTAGGTCTCCTAATTGATGAAAACCTCTCATTTAGAGCTCACATTCAACTTCTTTCGGGCCGTCTAAGGAAACTCATTCACATTATGAAGAAATTGAGAGACCGCACGTCACAAGACATAATGAGAACAGTTTATTTTGCGATATGCCAGTCTCTTATCCAATATAGAATATCCGTTTGGGGTGGAGCTGGTAAATCAATTATGATGGAGCTGGAAAGAGCCCAAAGAGCTGTTATTAAAGTCATACTAAAAAAAACATTTTTTTATTCCACTGACTCTCTTTATAAAGATTTTCAAGATTTACGCGTTCGTCAACTCTATATTCTAAATGCGTTGCTCCGTGCTCACAAAAGCATAAAGATTCGGCCCGACTACCACTTATGACTAGGCCTCCATACGTGTCTTCCGCATACCGTTACAACAAACCTCTTCTCTTCTAGCCAGACGATGTCCCGCTTACCTACACACCCTCGTATACAACAAAGTTTCCAGAAGCTTGCCCTGTGACATAAAAGATTTTTCCCTCACAGCGTGCAAAAAAGTTGTCATACAATGGCTTTTAGGTCTTTCATATGATGAATCTGAAAACATCCTAACATCGCTGTAACTCACTCACTCTAACTCGAAATCTCATCAGACACAAACTCCGACACTACACACACGAACACATACACACAAACCACACACACTCACACATAAACACACACATTTTGTATTAGTTACTATAAAATTTGTTTTGTTTTTGTCATAATTGAAGAAGTTTATTTTGTACTTAATTATTTTTTTTTGGCTTATATAATTTAAATTTAAGTAGTTTTAAGTCGATCTCATTTTATCTAAAGTTTTTGATGTTCTCACATACTTATGTTTTTTGTTCAGATCATCTTTGTTTTTGCACCCACAACATTGTCTACCACAACTTAGGTCCCCAAGATACAGGCATAGCCTAGTTTGGGGATCATCGGAAATTTGTAAAGAATTTAACAATGGTCTCAATAAATTCTATTCTATTCTATTTCATTTATTATCGACAGTTACAATTTCAAATAGTAATACAGCTGGACAAATAATTAAGAACGATTCTTAAACTACTCGAGAGTTGTTTCAATAGATACTTAGATTTTAAAAATCTCATTTAATAAGACGGTGATAATGTTAAAATTTGCAATTTTATACATTTTATTCTACGTTAATAGTTTGTAGCATGTCCACGGCTTTTGATGACTGCCTTACACCGGCGAGGCTTTGACTTTATCAATTTTTGACCTTTTTCAAGAGAACCTATTTCTTAACTTCGCAGTTCGTACCAAAGATGCTCTATGGGATTTAAATCTGACTGTTTGTGGCCATTGTAAGACAGAAACTGATTGAAATGTGAGGAATTCTTTAACCGTGCGTGCAGTGTGCTTGAGATCATTGTCGTGTTGAAATGTTCAAATATTCGGAAGCACGACTTCAGCATATGGTAACATTGTTTCTTCCAGTATATTTTTGTATTGGAATTGATCCATGTTTCCTTCTATCAATCTAACAGGGCCAGCACCATTACCAGAGAAGTACCCTCAAATTTTCATATTTCCACCACCATGCTTTAATGTCACTTTTGTATATTTGGGGTCGAATGCTGTATTGGGAGGGCATTGAACAATTGAACATATCGTTTCCCATCAGAACATACTCTGTTAATTTTTGTCTCGTCAGAGAAAAGAATATTTTTCCACTGTCTTACTGTCCAGCTTTCATACCGACTAGCAAATGTAAGCCGGGCTTGCCTATGACACCGTTTCAACATGGGTACCTTTCTTGCTATCCTTCCATTCAACTTAGCTTCTACCAAACGCGTTCGGATAGTGCGCGCTGAGGTCGCTAAGTAGTTGTTTTCACCAAAATATTCTTGTCTCAAGTCGTTAGACCCTTTAAAAAGGTATTGTTTTGCCAAATGAGAGGTGCTTGCACCTCGCGCAACACGCAAATACTAAACCCCCCCCATCTCCCCCCCCATTTTTTTTTCACAAGCACGCGATGTGCTTGCACCTCGCGCAACACGTAAATACTAAACCCCCCCATCTCCCCCCCACTTTTTTTTTTTCACAAGCCCCCCCCGCCCCCCTTCTCCCCCCCTTTAGGCGGATCTCGGAAATTAAGAGACTTGGAACATTTTTTTTTTCAGATTCATTTAGAAGGGCAATGCTTTAGTCGAAATACTTCTGCAACCCCCCCCCCTATCACCCCCCCCCATATTTTTTTTTTTTCACAAGCACGCGAGGTGCTTGCACCTCGCGCAACACGCAAATACTAAACCCCCCCCATCACCCCCCCATTTTTTTTATTTTTATAAAAAGCACGCGAGGTGCTTGCACCTCGCGCAACACGCAAATACTTGATTTAGAGGGGCAATGCTTTAGTTTTTTTCACAAGCACGCGAGGTGCTTGCACCTCGCGCAACACGCAAATACTAAACCCCCCCATCTCCCCCCCCACTTTTTTTTTTCACAAGCACGCGAGGTGCTTGCGCCTCGCGCAACACGCAAATACTAAACCCCCCCCATCTCCCCCCGTCACCCCCCACTGTTTTTTTTTTTTTTTCACAAGCACGCGAGGTGCTTGCACCTCGCGCAACACGCAAATACTTGATTTAGAGGGGCAATGCTTTAGTTTTTTTCACAAGCACGCGAGGTGCTTGCACCTCGCGCAACACGCAAATACTAGTTATACTATATAAAGCTAGATTACCACTGACTGACTGACTCACTCACTCACTCATTGACATAATTGTTCTCCCAGATGGTGGATGGGGAGGTGGGTATATTTTGACAGATTCGTAAACAAGTAACTCTCAAACCTACGGGAAAAGTGCCAAACCTCCCCTTTTCCCCCCCCTTCTCCCCCCCCCTATCGTATCTCGGAAACTACGAGACCCGTATTTTTTTCTTTTTACGGATTCGTATAGAGGAGGCTCGGTAAAGTAAAAACCTTATCTTCGACCTCAGCGTCGCTGAACTGGTGGTCAAATAACGAGCCTATCAATAGTGACAAAATATAAGTCAGGGCCTGACTGCGAATATCTATGTATTTATTATATACTGTAAAGTACCGTTGTGAAAAAGAGGTTGTGCTATACATCTTGCATAACTCCGTCCAACACCAGAATCATGACGGTTTTCGAACGAAGTGTGTAGCTATTGTTACACCGAGACATTCATATGTCAATATAATTGAACGTTGGAAATGACATAGGTATTGTTTTCTTTCTAGTAGTTCTATTTTTTTTTATCGAAGTGTAGATGTATGAAATATAAAATGCAGTCCGTAAACTGTTACCCGTTTAATGTTTTAGAGCGACGGGACATGACATCTTTCATTAATATCTCGTTGTTTAACCTTTTGACCGCCACGTCAAAACAGGAAAAGCGTGCCCACGGCGCAAAGCTCCGAATTCATCCTCTACAAAATAGTAGTGAGTTCAAAATTATATCGTTTGTCGATCGCTCATGGAAAACTGATAAAATTTTTATAACTTAGGTTTTAATTTCAATAAAGATTATTTTACCATCCTTGTGTTGAGTTTTATTTCAACCCACTTTGTCCTTTATGACATAAATGTAATAGGTAATCTGTGTCACATTTACGGCCTTATTATTATTATATAAATCCATAAATAGAATCAACAATCGATAAAACCAAGTCAATACCATCACAGCACTATTGTCCATCATGACGTAATTTTCTGTTACTCTATGACGACAGTGGCATAGCTGGCCCGGATTTCTTGAAATTGCTCGCTTCTGCTCTAGAGGTGTGACACCGATACTTATTAATAATATCGACATATTGATTCTTATTGTTTTGTACTTTAAACAATGTCAAGTAATAAAATGTAAGTTTCTTTGATCTTTCAAAGATCTTTCAAACAATAGTACGGTCAATTTAGACATTCGAAGCTACATACATTTACAACAAGCTGAAAATTAGTGAAATCGTTCAAAATATAATTATAAATAAAATTTGAAAGTTCCCCAACTTTCGCCTGTACCTATGGAAAGAAAAATATTTTAGGTCAAAGGTAAAAAAAAAATAGTTTTTCGCGATTTTCAGCAAAGCGGTAAGTTTTATCATAAAAATATTTGTGACAAAAATTGTAGATCATAAAATTATCTATAAAAATGTATAAATACTTTTTCCTTCGAGCCACCGTTTCTGAGAGAAATTTTTTAAAAGTTGTAATCGTCATACACGTTTCCACGCCACCTATGAGGTAGTGTACTTAGCGCGTTTTTTTAACGTGGTTTCCCCAGTAGGCCTATCTCATGGGTCAGTTATGATCCTGTTTAATTTGAAACTATTGCAAAATAACGAAAATTAGCAAAGACTGGAAAAGATAAAAGCGATGTAAATTAAAACAAAGTAGTGAAGTTTATTCGTCTGATTCATAGCCTTCAAATTCTTCTTCTTGATCTTCTTCTTTTTGTTCTTCTTCTTCATCTTTATTCTGGATGCAAGTAAATTGCGTCAATAGCGATGTATCGCATGTCACCTCGTTGGAATCAAACGAATCCTCAACTGTTGGTGATTCAACATTACAAGATGACCGGCCTTGACAATTTATACATGCCAGAGAACAAAATAGTCCAACTTTTTTACAACCACATTTAGCACTGCATCCCTTTTTGCAGTTACAAAAAATTGTGTTCAGCAGTTTTTCCGGCGCAGATGGAAGTAAAATTTGAACTGGTTCTAATGTATTGTTGACCAACTTCCAACCCCAGTCTGTATTTTTATGATAAAACTTACCGTTTTGCTGAAAATCGCGAAAAACTAATATTTTTGACCTTTGACCTTGAATATTTTTTTCCATACAAGGGAAAGATGGGGAACTTTCAAATTTTATTTTTTAGCTTGTTGTAAATTTATGTAGCTTCACTCTAATTTTTTGGTTTAATTTGACCGGACCACAACCAATTTAATGCTTTTTCAACACATTTTCTCGTAAAGTGGCTTTTAATGAACCGCTAGTAGGTCCATAATGCAGTGTATTAGAAACGCGTGCTTTTTACTTTACGTTACTGCACTAGTGCTATGACGCCACAGATAACTATTTATTAGTCGAAGATCGGAGATGTGCGTTTTTTATTAATTTCATCAACAAACAACGACTCATCGACATCATATTTTCCATACAAGGTAATATTTAACAATACAAGTCTGTTTTTTTCCTCGTAAGTGTTGTAAAATGTCGTATTAAACGCGTGTGCAATGATCAACATAACACACATGTATCATAATCAGTGATCGGAATAGGCTGAGTATATTTACCTAAAGTTTAAAGAACAGAGACGGAAATCGGAGACTTCCTTATGACAATATTTTTTTATCGGTAAATTTACCGGTACTTTAATTATGTAACTTCAATATCTTATTTTATCATTAATATTATAAATGCTTTAATAAATCGTAATTAATGTTTTGATAAATAAAATAACCAATATTAAAAATAAATATATTTTTATTTTTTTGAATATTTCAATATAACATGAATATATTAATGACTTCAAAATCTTTTTTATATATTTATTTTAAAGATACATATGTACAAACATAAGAATACAAACCTTTAGGAACAAATAAGTTATAAATTAAAGCGTTTACATTTATTTGTTGGTTGATCAAATACCAATACAATCAATACAAAATGCAAGAACCTCCCCTTCGCCGCGGTATTACTATTCGGTTATTTTAATAAGTAATGAAAGTTTTAAATAATATATTTTTTATGATTAATGTTATCGATTTCACATGTAGATATTGTTATGTACCAATTTATATTCCACAGTTGTATAACATATTATAAGCAAACATATGCATGTCTATATATTATTATTATAAAGTGGAAGACCATGTTTGTTTGCTTGAACACGCTAATCTCTGAAACTACTAGTTTAAATTGAAAAATAATTTTTGTGTTGGATAGTCTATTTCATTCGATTGATCGATCTTATATTCGATTATAATTATAAAGAGGAAACCTTTGTATTTTTGTATGTTTGTATTGAATAGGCTCAAAAACTACTGGACCGATTTCAAAATTTCTTTTACCATTACTTAGAGGAATTCTTCCGAATCCGTATAGGCTATATTTTATCCCGGAAAATAGATAGGATTTTTCGTGGTAGTGAAAATTGTGGAGTAAGGCGTCGAAAAAACTGCCGTACGTTAACGATTCTCGCGAACGCTGCCTATATTTAGTATAAACATTGCACCCGTGCGAAGCCGGGGCGGGTCGCTAGTATTCGATAAGTATCAATAAAAATTGTTGCATAATCGGGAAATTATCTTTTGACTGATATCCAGACGGACGGATCCACGAGCAACAACTAGTTAATCTATTAATTTGAAATATATTGAATAAATATTAAGTGATATCTATTGACTACTATGAAACAAAAAGTTTAAAAGAATCGTCAATATCGTTATCTGAGAAATGATGCAACAGATGTGTATTTTTAATTTAGTTGAACTAAAGAAAATATGCAAAATGTTCTAAGGAAGAATGTTTAGCTACTAGAAGCTTTAATTGGAATAATTTGATGTAAAAATTTACATAGTTTAAGGTTCCAGCAAATTTACCAGTAAAAAAAATATTGTCACAAGGAAGTCTCCGATTTCCGTCTCTGTTTTTTAAACTTTAGGTAAATATACTCAGCCTATTCCGATCACTGATCATAATGTACTATAGTGCATCGCCACTAACTAATATATTGATTATAGTCCTCCATTTTTAATAATATTTAATAACAGTAAATAAACTACTCTATTTGAAAAATTTCCGCGTTTTACGTCATGGGACTGTCAAACATAGACGACTGTGTCGTTCCCGGAACAAACAATACAACAGTGTGATAGAGATGAGCATTTCAGTCATTACAATTAATCGATAATATACTAACACTCGACTTTTAAAGAGCGTATAGTTCAGTACTGTAAAATTTATTGATTTCTCAAACATAAAACATCAATATTAAATGTTTTATTGATTTATTAGTGCAGAATTCAGATTAAACACTAACTTTTTCGAACTTTATAACTGATTTTCTTTTTTGTCATCTTATATTACTATACATGAAATCTGACGAAAGCAGTTCACTTCAAATAAATAAAGAAGAGACAAGGTATATAATTAACAAGGGAAATAAACAAAACAATGCTGTTTTATGACATTTATTTACGTTTAAAATTCTGTCACACAGTCGTGACCGTGGCGTGCTAGGCACGTTTTGGTTTGTCGTCTATACACGAAACAACGAGAGAAACCAACTAAATCTTTTCACATGAAAGCAAAGCAACATTTCTTTTCAACCACCGTTCCAAAAGAAAACAAATTCTTAGAAAACAATTCACTCCGCTTTCAATGTGTGACCATTTAAAAATAGTCCGTAGTTTAGCCGGTGGTTACGCGAAATGACTAAGTTTCCCTGGCTAATGAGCCGTAATGCGGTCCCGTCCATCTGCCCGTTGACTACCGTGGACGGTGCCTGGAGCTACGGTTCCGGCCCGCGACCGGCGATACAACGGACGGTGATCCGGCCATGATTGGCAGCTCTTCATTTTAATGTGCTTGAATTGCTGTGTATTGTGAACGGATAAACTGTTTTTAGGTCGTTTTATTGAAATTATACTGGAGGGTCTTAAATCGCTTGAACCTTTATAGGTGTCTATTTTGAAGGAATGGAAGGAATTTTGCCGGTATATGATTGTACCTATATTGCTACTATATTGATAGAACTACGTTAAATTTTGCTTCTAAATAATGCAGGCAGGAATCTTTTTCTTCACGAACTGGGTATCCTCATAGATGTCCTTCACCCTTTGGCGTGCGAAGGGGTCTGTCAGACTTTAACTGATTAAAAGACTGCGAGAGCACTTAAGTATTCCTCTGCGGGCCTCGTCAGACCAAGGGGAGACCAAGAGTCAGGCCAAGAGTCTCTATGACTTCTAAGAGGAGCGCGAGTGGAAAGAAGATGCGCATTTTCTTTCCGATAGGATTGTTGTCGCTATCAGAATTTTCAGTTTAGTAATCATGTCTCCATCTGCTGTAGCTCAAAGCTCCTTTAACCTCTTTCCAACCTATCCTATCCTATTGTTCTGTATGGGCGCCATGGGAGTTTTTCTGTATTCCTCACACCTCCATCCATAATTTCCCTTTCCCTAAATATCCTATTATTTTAGGTCAGAAGCTGTAACTAGAAGCATTCCGGACATCCCTTACGACATCAAATCAGTCGTCATCGCGAGCCTGGATTACAACGAGGAGGGGTGAGTTTTGTTAATTATTCAACTAGAAAGAGTGGAAACTAGAGAAAGTCCTAAACAATTCAACCTTTAGATAGTTAAGCTAGTTGAACTGAAATACGCTAGGTTAAATTAGTAGGTAGTTCATTTATTTATGATTTAAGATAACAACGGCGCGGCGTTAAGAATTTTACATATCTTATGTGTTATCAGTATGAAATAAGATATATATCTCAGTATCTAAATAAATGCAACCGTAAAATGAATAGTCATCCGTATACAGAGTTGATACGACAGAGGGGCATTAAATTACACTAGGTATACTATACGTGGGATCACGAGCCGATTTCCGGCCACCGTAGGCGCGGGCCTGCGGACGGTGAGCAGGGGTCGCTCACCGTCCGATAAGGACCAGGCCCGGGTCGGCGGCGCGTCGTCTTCCACGCGCGCCTCAAGGAGCTGTCAACACCAGTGACGGGGCCTCATAGGGCCATTGCCTTGGGTTTGCGGGAAAGTTCTACTGAGTTACCGCGGCCCCGGAAATTTAGGGCAGCCGAAGGAACAGGGTGGGTTTTTAGTCAGTAGAAATCTGACACACCCTTCCGCTTGACCCAGAGCGGAAGAAGTCATTCGACGATTTTCCCACCCCAAAAAAAAATAAGTATACTATACGTGTTTAGTGTTAATTTGATACAGTTAAAAAACAAAAAGGGCAATTTTTTTTTTTCAAACAAAATAAATAGCTTACAAATCAGAGTAAAACGCAACCACCTTTTGTAAATAAATGTGACTGACCTTAAATACCTAGGTAACAACAGAGCCGGATTAACCCTGTCAGAGGCCCTAAGGCAATGGCATTCTCGGGGCCCCTTTTCTTACTTTGACTGACCAAATCGTGTGTGAACTGAGGAAACGCACATTAAGGGCTGTGGTTTTTAATGTAATATTTGTTTCTTATTCCCAGATTTGTTCTAAAATTGTTTTAATTCTACTACTAAATGTAACGATTTGTAATTTGAGAGATAACAGTGAGGTACCTAAGTTCACACGCACATCAAATTCTCGTTCGAAGAAACATGTTTTCTTGGTGCGTGCACTGGGCCTGGGCCCCTAGTTGATGCGGGGCCCCTAGGCAGTTGCCTACTCCGCCTAATGGTTAATCCGGCCCTGGGTAACAAAGTGGCAACGTAGCGCGGCGTGTGTTATCTCTTGTCTTGGTCAGATTTATCGCTTTAAGGTGCATCTCATCAAAATCATTTGCGACTAAACTACTTCTCCTATTTAATTGATTTTTGGTACAAAGCTTGAAAATGGTACCTAGTACCTATACGCAGTTTAAAGGAAAGGCCCTGGGTCGTATCAACTCTGTATAATATACGCAAAGATTGAAATCAAATGAAAATTATAGACGAAATGAAATAAACGGACAAGGTTCAATTACAAACTATTATTTTTATTTTTGAATCGCTAGTGTTGAATAGTGTTAGCACTGTTTAGATTAGAAAAACTGAGGAGAGAGTAAATGAAATGAATGCTATTAATTATGGGAACTGGTTATAACCAGAAAATAAACAAATTCGTTTGTTTTGTACATAATCGCTTTTTGTCATATTCGTTGGTGTTTCCTGGCTGATTAGCCTGAGAACAAACACCGAAACAAACTCTGAGATCAAAGTCTCTTCTGAAGTCCTGGCGATCATTACTGGTCAATTCATAGGAGAACCATGAAATGGTACTCTATTGGGGAAAGACTCACATACATTTGAGTCCGCTGTTCAAACAGTGCAAGCTTTTGCCAATTATCGGTTAACGTAGCTTAACTTAAGCTATAACCTGGAGGTCTATAAGTCAAGAAGAATAGGTTACTTCTAGTTAAGCGTGCTTCATCTTCTACCGCATCGTCATTTACCATCAGGTGAGATCGCGGTCAAACGCGAGCCTATTATCAATAAAAATAAAGATAAAATTTTAAAGAGCTCTAAGCCCTGCTCGCGGTTCGAAGCCACGACTCTTGCCACACCGAGCTCAGAAAGATGGATGGTCTCATCGAAGGTATCCCCGCTGGCCAATACCAGTGTGTCGTCTGCATAGCAAAACGATATTAACTCCAGCGTGGAGGTCGACCCGCAAAACCGCATCATATGCGAGATTCCACAGAGGAGGACCTAAAACCGATCCCTGTGGAACCCCACATTTAATCTCCCTCCGATGAACGCTACCATCCTGACCCACATAGCGAATGTAGTACCTGTCTCTTAAGTAGGCCTCGATGATATGCTGTAGATAAGGAGGCACTCTATGATATGTTAGTGTCGCCCGTATCGCATCCCAGGGTAGGGAGTTAAAAGCGTTGACGAAGTCCAAACTAACTGCCTAACAATACAGGCCCACCCAAACCTTAACATTTGGGTAGGCCCATTAAGTACTCCTATTAAGTAAGTCACATTTCATAATATTTAAAAGCCTATATGCTTTTATTTTCTATTGCATATGCAAATAGATTGCAACCCGTTTTTAATTCACAGCATTTAAAACCTCTCATAATAAAATGTTGAATAGTAAAATTCTTTACATTTTCCGACGTTTCGAGCACTTTCAAGCATCTATTTTATTATAGAGTCGAGCAGTTGAACTAGCTATACAAAGATATTAAACCGTAGAATTATTCTTAGCACTAAGATTATTTCGAAATGCTAGATAAGCTTGAACCTTAGGAATCACATAGGCTATAGTAGAATTTTTTACTGCTTTTTGTTGTCACAATGTGTAATGTTTCATAGGCCTACGATTTTAAATAGTAAAATGCCTACTCGATTTGAATAACAGTTACAACAAAAAGTAATCAAAACATATCTACTTGTGAAATAAGAAAGGCCAATAAAATGCCCAATTATAACAGTAACTAACTATTGTAAAAAACCATAAATTTATGTTATTTTGGTACACTCTGTCACGTCCTATTTATTTTATAGGATGCATTATGAATACCGACCCGAAAAGCACCGAAGTTGGCCGAAGATATGCGTAGTCACATCATAGAGGTTTTAATAGCTAAACTATTGACAGGACGGCTGCGCATAGTAGGTACGTCATTATGACCCATTTTCTCTGGTTCATTCGCAAATACCTAGGTCGAGAATAATCAGTTTGTGTATTAATATTCTGCTTAAATGAAATGTCAGTCGAGCGATGTGACACTCTTGTCAAATAATTATTTATTACCTACTACTCAAAGACATTATAAACAGAACAAGCTTACTACATTATGTACAATATGTTCTAAAACCGTTTCTGTTATGATTTTCGCTAGAGGTGACTAAAAGGAAGTCGCATTCCTCATTTTCCTTTGACACCATCGATAAGACTTTGATGAAAGAAAAATCTCACCGTTTAATATTTGTAAACTAGGGATGCGTTAGATATAAACTTAAGAAAATAATATCATATTCATAATATCTATCTCGAAGTGCCAATATCTAGGAGAGTGAGAGGACTGTGCAATGATATTGTACGTTTAGGTTGGTAAGAAAAGAGAAGGTAAGGGTGTAGATTTTGGGTCAAGTTTAAAAAACCGATATTTGGTCGTATTAACACTCGATAGTATTAGGATATAATCATAATATATTTTTTGTATGGTTACCTATTAATTTTTTACAATAATGTTTTATTTTTTATTAATTTAAAATAATATTAAGATCACATATTTCCACACAATGTAAAAATTGTTTATGAAATAAATCATTCAAACAAAGATAGTTTTCTGTAGTTCCTCAGAATGAAGAAGCACAGAATTGGTACTATTTGAATGAAAATAAAACCTATTTCACAAATTCACAAATGATTCTAATAAAACGCAAGTAGGCACTATTTGTTTTGTAAATTACCTATATTGTACGGTTTATGAATTGCTCATATTTATTATTTATACAGACACTTGGTGTACCGGGAATATGTAGTCATAATTTCAAAGACCATGTAGATCAGGGATGGCCAACCGGTCGATCGCGGCTATTAGTCGAGTCGATTGCGGCTAGGCAAAAAATAATTTTTATTTTTAAAAGTTGGATAATAATACCTAATAATAATATTTTCTATTTCATTAGCTACCACTGCATAATTCATCAATAAGTATTGGCTAGTAAGATACTAAACACAAAGCATGTGATGATATTTTTTTTAAGATCGTAAATTCTATAAAACGAATATATCTCCAAAGGCGACTCTTTAAACAACAATTAGATGAGACAGAACCGCAGTTTACTATTGCACACTGATGTTAGCTGGTTGAGTCGGAGTAAATTTTTAAAAAGATTTCGAGATCTATTCGACGAAATAATATAATTTCTTGAAGAGAGGGGTGATGATTATCAGCAACTGCTTGATTTAGACTGGCAATGTGATTTAGCATTTTTAGCAGATTTTTCCAGAAAACTGAGCATATTAAATCTGGAATTACAAGGCAAAAATAAAATAGTAACAGAGATGATTAGTTCTATTGCAGCATTTCAAAGTCAAACAGTATCTATGATAGAAGGCATTGAGAATTTTTTTTTTTTAATAATTTACAAACATCAAGGATCGTGTGGAAAAACATCCTACCTACTATTTTATTCCTGACAAATACACGGCAGAAATTAAGGCAGTAGTATCAGACTTCGAAAATCGGTTTACTTATTAAAAAAAGTCGTGGAATAACAGTTATCCGTATAATGACTCCTGATTAAGACTGATTAAGAGGACGTCTATGAAATAGCTAAAAAATTTGCAAATTTATTTCAAATGGATCACCTGATATTGCAAAACGAAATTATTACTCTTCACTTCGACATATTTCTAAAAGCAAGGACCATTTTCTAGAGTTCTGGGCACTAGTTTCCAACGAGAAATATCCAAATTTAAAGAAACGTGTTCAACAATTGCATTCAGGTTTTGGTTCAACATATTTATGCGAACCAGTATTTTCTTATTTAAAACAAACGAAAAGTAAACACCGTTCGCGCTATCATTACGCCATTATGATTAAGTAATCATTAAATAGTTGCTAATAATTAAATTTTGATGTTTTTCTGTATAATAAAAAAATACTACATGAAAAACTATACTTTTTCATTTAAAATTTCAAGAAGTATGTAGATCCCACAGCAGGGGCGTGCATAGGATTATGACAGGGCATGCGGCGGAGTAAAAACACACAAAAACTTCTTCTTTTATAGATTTTTAGCATAGCCACAGCCACGCATCGTAGCATGGTGGCGATGCGTGGTCCTACGTGAGTAGTTTTGTTTCGTAATATTTCGTAAAGCTCTTTGAACACCGTCTATACAGAACATACTAATAGGATCGCCGCAAACATGTTCGACGACCAGAGTGTTTGATGTTCGTAAGTAGTACGCATGCGCGAACCAAGTTGTTGCGTATCATGCAACGCAACAAATTGGTTCGTACGTGCGTACACGGCTTCACATGTCTTCGAGCTTCCTAGGAAATGCCGGGTTCTTCACGATGTTTTTCGTCACCCATTCATGAGCAGTGGTGATGATATAATTATACAAGGTTATGTTCTTCACTGGGTTGGATCCCACGACATGCAAGTTGAAAGTCTGCTCCGTAACCACTGGGCTACTCACTACTCTAACAACAAAAATATTACGTTTACATAACATAATTTTTTATGTAAAAGTTATTTGATTTGATGTCTGGGCAATTTATAAGTGAGACTCGATTACAGATGGTCTTTAACGACATGATACTGAAAATAGATTTCATATGCTTCTGTTAATATTCATTGATTTATTTAGGATCTCCAACAAAAGGTAAACACACATCAATAAACTTAAAATAGACAAGTACGTATTACGTCGTTATACTCCTTTACTTATAGAGCCCACAGCATGCCCAATATAATTAATAATAATAAGTAAGCTAACATATTCTGTGTAGAACTAACATAACATTTTAACGGTTTTAGAAATATAAAATACAAACAAAATAGAAGAACATAAAGTAATAAAATAACTATTTATAAGATTCAACTCTTCATTTTCGTAAGTTTTCCGGCCAATACCTACATACGTGAGTGCACGCGCCAATGGTCTATTGACGTGATTATATCATCTAGGTTTTTAGTTTTAATTGAACGCACTCATTTTGAAGAAATGTCTTGAAGCCATTATGCTTATTTGAATTTGAATTTAGAATCGGATAATCTATACTAATATTATAAAGAGGTAAAATTTGTAGGTTGGTATGTAGGGGGTAATCTCTGAAACTACCGAACCGATTTTGAAAATTCTTTCACTTACGTGTAGCTGCATTATCCCTGAGTGCTATAAATTATCTTTCCCGTGGAATATTTTCGACATCTACGCGGACGAAGTCGCGCGCAGAAGCTAGTCACTAGATAAACCAACCAAATGGTTTGTTTATTTCTGAATAAGCATGTAGCTTTTTTTTCTAGAAGTTAATGGGTGTTGTAATTAAAAATTCCCAATTAAACAATATATTATGTGACTTTCGCGTTTCTATCGTCCTTTATGGTCTATTGATAATCTTATCGCTGAAATGGCCTTATTGCTTTCAATTTTCATTAGATTCTCCATTTTTTATGACTGATTTACAATCGCATGTGAGCCGATCTGTCTCATATAAAATTATGTATCTAGTTTATAAGGTTACGAGTTGCGTTAACGTGGTGACATTGTTCGGGTCCGGAGCTGGGATGACACGCAAGTCCTGTCGGGGGCTGGTACGGGTATACTCATCCGATCCGATCGATACAGCAAATACTGTTCGCGTGATGGATGATCCTCGCCGAATTCTATTGTTGTTCATACAATTTTGGAAGAATGTTGGCTACGAAGGCCCTTTGATTTAGAGGCCTACTTTAAATTTGGGGCAGGTGTTGTGATGACCTGGATGGAAGCTTCTGGCATTCGCGTATGTAGGACGAGTGAGACGTGTGAAATAGATTCGTGGAGGCTTTTTACATTAGATGTCTGCTTAAGTGGGACATAGGTTAATTTGTTTTGGATTAAGCGGCTTTATTGTAGCTTAATGAACATTTTATACAATTTTCCAGTCAAAGCAGACGTTATTTTTTAATCGTTATAATCTCGCGTTTGACCACTATTTCACCTGATGGTAAGCGATGATGTGGTTGAAGATGAAGCACGCTTGCCTAGAAGTAACCTATTCACTTATGACCCCCAGGTTATTTAATAACTAAAAAGCGTTATTCTTTTTACCTCCGTAGAAAAGACAAAATTCTTTGCAAATACTTGTATTAGTAGATTGACTCCTTTATTTCATTTCAAGCTCTTTAAATATAGTCTAGTGTAGCACTTGGGGCTGGACCATCGCTGATACATTTTATGCGTCTCATATTTACAATATCAGATCAACGTGGGTGATATTTTGCTTCATATAGTAATTTATGCGAACATTATCTTTAATTACACACTAGTGTTAATAACATTCACTTACAATTAGCAACGGAAGCCATAAAGGGTGGTGCAAATGATGTGAATGGTCACTTAGTGCTCGTTTACGTTGACAAGCGGACGCGGCGGAGGGCAGAAATATGCAAACCATAGGCATAATATTGCCTATTTCAAGTTAGAAACTGTAATGATACGACAACTCATATACTTAGACTACTATACAGATACACATGGATATAGCTCAGTCATCTTTATGAGGACCAGAGAAGTGGTTCGACGGTTTAGAAATCAAAGGTCACTCTTTTTATGCTAGCATACAATTGATTCGAAACCTTTCGCAGATATAAGCAACTACTTATCTTTTATCAATATAATTTTAAGTCAAACATCACATATTTTTAATAAATCATCTCATCATAATTTGGATTAATCTTCGTAATTGATTTCGTAGGCTGAGTATTTCGTAAAAGTATTTCGGGAATGTTTGAACGAGTTACCGCTGTCCTGGAACGCAATGGAATTGAAGGATCATGGTGGGTTTTAGTCAGTAGAAGTTTGACACTCTCTTTCGCTTAACCCAGTACGGGAGGAGACATATCAAGATATTCTCGCAGAAAAAAATGGGTGATCCAAGGCAGTTGCGATTCATTGTTGTTTAAAAAAGAAGTGTCATACTTGTGTTGGTGTTAGGATAAACCTCCAATCGATATTTAAATAGCTTTTTATGGCTGCATAATAACGCTCTCGCTACCGCGCCCGCTCCAGCACTTTCTGAGGCCACGCATTTATTTAAACACACAGCCCGGAATAAGTGCTGCTTACACGTAATTGAATAATGCCTGGCTCCTTCCTGTTGCGATTATAAACTCTTTAATTGTGGAGGGTAAAAGTCAATTAGATATGGACCGATATTCATTATTGAGGCACTCTGAATTCGCGGATGTTTGTCTCAGCAACGGATGTCTTTACCGTTTCTACAAATGTTTGTGAGTTCTTGTAGCAGATTCTTTTTCTTAATGAACTGTGTTGGGTAACACATTCGAAAATACTTTTTATGGCTTGATATGTTTTGCTCCATATGACTGCGGGTGAAAATTTAACTTTCTAGCTAGTCGATTTTTTGTTTGGCAAAAATCTTCTCTCAAATTTTAAAAGATAATATGTTCCATGGCCTTAAATCTTTCTTCTTGGCCATAGTCAGCTAAAGGAACCCACCTGATGACATTCCCATACAATGTCGGATCCTCAGATCAGTTTAGTAAACAAACCCTTAGCGCTATAACTACTTCACACATAAACAAAATGACACAAGACACTTATAATATTAGAGATACCTAAGTCTTTCCATAAATATACGCCTCACGTCCGGCGCTATCTTAATAGCTCAAAGTAATTTGTGTGGTGGCGCATATTTAGCGCTACCTGGCCGCCTGGCTCAGTCCACAGGTGGCGAGATCGCCACTAAGATATGACTCCCAGTAAAACTTTTGTGGTGCACATTTATTCTTATTTTGGTCGCCGATCGTGACTGGTCCTTGCACGTGCCGTTCAAAACAAACCGTAGCCTCTAGTCTAGGAAAACGACCTTTGAAACTGATGGCTTTATCGCTTTTGAACGAATACATTTCACGCTGCAGACCATCCAGAACGTTAACTCTCTAAATATCCCCAGCAATGTATTGAAACAATAATGTATGAGTGATTTTACAGAGTATACTTCTTGCCTCGAAGGGATGATTTACAAACTGTTTAGTGTTGTCCAGCGCACTTGTTTCACGCTGAGCGCGTGACGTCACGATTGCTTCGAGACGAATAGCTCATTCGGTTAAGGCATATACCTTATGTAAAAGTGCTTTGCCTAAATACAGAGCCATCTCGTGTTGGTGTTGATTAGCTAAGAGATAGGAGGGATATTACTTAATACGCCACATGGCTTTTATGTGAGTGTTCTTATAAGGCCTGAAAGTCTTTTCAGCAAAATAGTTTTAGCTTTGTGGCCTTTGGATGTTCGAGTATAAATAAAATAAAAATTAATCAACATATAATTTTCCACTACTGGGATTCAAGGTTCTCGGTTCTGTAAAAGGAAATGTAATAACAATGCTCGTAATAAACTGAATGTCTAATTTATTAAATCTCCTCTGTAATCCCAGCACAGATTAGAGTAGGTAGCGAAGGATATACAACTATAATAATGAGGGATAACTTAAACAGGGTATAATGAGGGATAACTTTATGTCGCTGGTGGGAACATAACATCTTAGTAACATCCTTATTTCAACAGGGATTCATACAGGGTGCAGACTTGCAAAGTGCGCAAACTGGTTCCCTTTGACATGCTATATCGCTGATGACATTGTAGTAATAGGTTAGGAAGGGGCGTACACTTAAGATTTCTTGTTCTCTTGAAACAAATGAAACTAAAAAAACAAGAGTAAAATGAGTGTGGCACTCGGGGACTGCCGCGGTAAAGCTTATTGCATAGCATTTTTATCAACTTATGCAATTATAATTATTTATTTATTTATTTTTTTATGCAGTATTTTTTCATCACTTTCTTCATTAATAAATGCACTTTGTTTATTCATATTTAAAACACTTTATACACTAATTTTACGCGTACAGCTATTCACTGTTGTACATAGATGATAGATACCTATACACCTAATATACTTTCTCACAAACAGCTGCTTACGTATTTGTCCGATTTCGGAGCAGCTCGTCTCGATCTGTGTGAGCTTCGTACAGTCGTACCATATACATACACGTTACTCGAACTCACTCGTGGTCGTGGACTCAGTTATGAGCAGTTAGCAGCTAGTCTACACGCATACGTCTAGTCACACGCACACAAACACCGTGCTGAAGTCTGCCGAACTGAAACGACGTTAGACGATGCACGGCTTTCAACGCCGCACAGCTGTGCCGGTCGGAGTAGGGGTGTTAGGTTTATTTTCGTTACGGAATTTCTTGATTCGGTCACCGCACTCAAAGCCCGCGATAAAAGCTATGTAATAACTTAAAAATGTTGTCAGTTTATTTGATTTGGAGATCAGAATTTGCGAGAAAATCTACTGATAAATTATATTTATTGTACAAACTATATAAATAAAAATCAATATTTGCAAATTAAGGAAGCGCGGGAAAGCGATTATCAAAAAAAAAAAAATATACGCGGCATTGCAACGCATGCATGGTCTCGATCGATCGAGCGTACTAGACTCGATGTGCGCAGGAGCTCCATGACCTGATCCCTCCATCTCCCTTTCACTACCGGACTACCAGACGCACTGCTGGGTACCATCCACAACTAGTTGATATAGGATCTTGTCGCACCAAGCGCTTTTCTTCAACATTTATTGTACGTACAGCCAAGCTGTGGAACTCTGCCGGCTTCTGTGTTCCCTGCCACTTTTGACCTTTCAGCCTTTAAAGAAAGAGTAAATAGGCATCTTCTGGGCTCGCTCGTCCCATCTTAGACCTCATCTATCGCTTACCATCAGGCGAGATTGAGGTCAAAGGTGGGCTCATCGTACTAATCGTATCGTACTAATATTATAAATGCGAAAGTTTTTGAGGATGGATGGATGTTTGTTACTCTTTCACGCAAAAACTACTGATTGGATCTGAATGAAATTTGGTACGTGGATAGTTGACATTCTGGAATAACACATAGGCTACTTTTTATCCCGAAATTCGTACGAAGCCGCGGGCAGAAGCTAGTCCTTAATAAATCAATAAAAAGCTTCAACGCTTGATAGAAATCCAAACGACTATAATAGGGCAACATTTCCCTCGCCAATATCTCCTCTGTGATCCTATTTTAGTTACTGACACGTAAGGATTAATTGACTTTTATAGTGCCATCTCCTTAACCGATTCATTTGGTTATAAGATTGACATTATTACCAATATATTTGCCATGACTTTAATTTGATGCTTTATTCTGAAGTTCTGACGTTTCGGCTAGTCGCTTTGGGCCAGTCAATTTAGTACGAAATTACATTAGAGTAATATTATATTTTATAGGTTTCTGGAAATAATATCCGGTGCTTGAGAAATGTCAGGGGCACCTTTTCGACCTTTCCTGATAGCGGAAATGTAACTTTAAGCCGTGTTGATTCTTCGGGAAACGCGTGCTTTTGTAACCTCAGTAAACTATTGTTTCGCAGACTAATTATTTATTATTAAGGCGACTGTGGTTTTACTATCACAATAAAAATTGGCCAAGTGCGAGTCAGACTCGCCCGTAAAGGGTTCCGTAGTAACTATAATAATATAATATAATATGTATATTTATTTGACGAAAAAAATACCCTACAAAGTTGTTTAAACTAGCTTATTTATATTTTTTACAACTACGCCAAATAACTTTTTTTTTCCATAGTGTTTGTATGAATTACAAAGTTATATTTGCGGTTTTAGAAAATATGCTGTATCACAAATACTGCTAACCCGATCTCGTTCAAACTAATTTTGGTTGAAAGTTTACATGAAGATCTATAGACATATATTTTTTTAGATTTTTCACTTCATTATTATAGAAGTTAGAGGGGGACACACACACATTTTACCACTTTGGAAGCGCATATCTTTTAGACAATTGACTTTATGAAAAAGTGATTTTAGAAACCCCTATGTAATTTTTAAAGACCTGTATATAGATACCACACAAGTATAGGTTTCATGAAAAAAAATATTTACAGTTTTAGTTCCATGTATGGGGAGCCCCCCTTTATTTTAAATATTTTTTTTTTCTTAAAATCGGAAAGCGGTTCACAGAATACATCTACTTACCAAGTTTCACATGTAGTCTTAATAGTTTCGGAATAAAATGGC
The DNA here is from genome assembly GCA_943138885.2 of Tholera decimalis. Lineage (NCBI taxonomy): Eukaryota > Metazoa > Arthropoda > Insecta > Lepidoptera > Noctuidae > Tholera > Tholera decimalis. The sequence goes on from OW964569.2 coordinate 25,899,363, forward strand.
TGTGACATACGGACAGACAGACAGACGGACAGACTGAAAGCCAATCGCTACATAGTTGGGAAAAGGCTAAACATGGAATGAATAGTTTAGAGGCGATTAAAGTTTATTCACGAGCTCGTAACTTCAGATTATAATAGTCTCACATAGTAAATCAATAGTGAAAACAGTTGCCGATCTTTCTTATTAATGTCTACACTGTTGTTTAACTTAACTTCTGTCGCAAACAAGTTTTATGTTCTTCAATGTTTTACACTTTGTATTGTCCGTCAGTCAATCAGCTACTGAACTGTTTTATGGGATCAGATCTATTATCATGAAAGTCTCAAGTCAAACTGGTATCCGATTTATTCTTAACTAGCTTTTGCCCTCGGTTTTGCTCGTGTGAAAAAGTTTTCTTTCAGCAAGAATAAACTACCCTATGTCACTTTCCAGCCCTTGAACTATCTCCTCACAGTCCTCACCAAAAATAGCACAACAATAATCGTACAACGTACCTATAATATTCTCAAAAGGTGGTTTAAAAATCATGAAAATCGGACGGAAATCATAAATATAACTTACCCAAATTCAGTCAATACATATTTAAATATACTTTACCTCAATGTTCATGCCCTTGGTAGTCATACCTACGAATTGTTGTAAGCAATTAACAATTCGAATTTCTCTTGAAGTATTTGTTCGTGGGTTTTGATTAACAACCTTATAATTAGTCGATTAAACGCAAGTGTGCGCAGGCGCAACGGGAGAGCGTTATTGAGACCAAACTAAGTAGCTGTGTACAAAGGACAGATATACAGCCGTTTCTAATTGTAAATGTTATTACTCGCGATAAGATTGTTCAGCAGATAGCTACACAAGTTTGTAATCGCGTGATTTACACCGTTAATTGCCACTTTTATACAAAGTATGTTATTTAATCATGATTTTTAATTGGTTGTTAAGTGATTGTCACTTGTGTGTCTAAGCGATGATATTTCTTCTTTCTTCGTAAATGATTTTAAAATAAATAATTATATTATATAAAGCTAGATTACCACTCACTGACTCACTCATTGACATAATTGTTCTCCCAGATGGTGGATGGGGAGGTGGGTATATTTTGACAGATTCGTAAACAAGTAACTCTCAAACCTACGGGAAAAGTGCCAAACCCCCCCTTTTCCCCCCCCTTCTCCCCCCCCCCCCCTATCGTATCTCGGAAACTACGAGACCCGTATTTTTTTCTTTTTACGGATTCGTATAGAGGAGGCTCGGTAAAGTAAAAACCATTTTTCAAAGTCCCCCCCCGCCCCCCTTCTCCCCCCCTTTAGGCGGATCTCGGAATCTAAGAGACTTGGAACATTTTTTTTTTCAGATTCATTTAGAGGGGCAATGCTTTAGTCGAAATACTTGTGCACCCCCCCCCCCATCACCCTCCCCCCACTTTTTTTTTTTTTTTTTTTTTTCACAAGCTCGCGAGGTGCTTGCACCTCGCGCAACACGCAAATACTTGATTTAGAGGGGCAAAGCTTTAGTTTTTTTCACAAGCACGCGAGGTGCTTGCACCTCGCGCAACACGCAAATACTAGTTATATTATATAAAGCTAGATTACCACTCACTCACTCACTCATTGACATAATTGTTCTCCCAGATGGTGGATGGGGAGGTGGGTATATTTTGACAGATTCGTAAACAAGTAACTCTCAAACCTACGGGAAAAGTGCCAAACCTCCCTTTTTCACCCCCCTTCTCCCCCCTCCCTATCGTATCTCGGAAACTACGAGACCCGTATTTTTTATTTTTACGGATTCGTATAGAGGAGGCTCGGTAAAGTAAAAACCATTTTTCAAAGTCACCGCCCTTGCCCCCCTTCTCACCCCCTTTAGGCGGATCTCGGAAATTAAGAGACTTGGAATACTTTTTTTTTTCAGATTCATTAAGAGGGGCAATGCTTTAGTCCAAATAATTCTGCAAACCCCCCCCATCTCCCCCCCCACCATTTTTTTTTTCTTTTCACAAGCACGCGAGGTGCTTGCACCTCGCGCAACACGCAAATACTAAACCCCCCCCATCACCCCCCCCAATTTTTTTTTCTTTTTTTTTTTCACAAGCACGCGAGGTGCTTGCACCTCGCGCAACACGCAAATACTAGTTATATTATATAAAGCTAGATTACCACTCACTCACTCACTCATTGACATAATTGTTCTCCCAGATGGTGGATGGGGAGGTGGGTATATTTTGACAGATTCGTAAACAAGTAACTCTCAAACCTACGGGAAAAGTGCCAAACCTCCCTTTTTCACCCCCCTTCTCCCCCCTCCCTATCGTATCTCGGAAACTACGAGACCCGTATTTTTTATTTTTACGGATTCGTATAGAGGAGGCTCGGTAAAGTAAAAACCATTTTTCAAAGTCACCGCCCTTGCCCCCCTTCTCACCCCCTTTAGGCGGATCTCGGAAATTAAGAGACTTGGAATACTTTTTTTTTTCAGATTCATTAAGAGGGGCAATGCTTTAGTCCAAATAATTCTGCAAACCCCCCCCATCTCCCCCCCCACCATTTTTTTTTTCTTTTCACAAGCACGCGAGGTGCTTGCACCTCGCGCAACACGCAAATACTAAACCCCCCCCATCACCCCCCCCAATTTTTTTTTCTTTTTTTTTTTCACAAGCACGCGAGGTGCTTGCACCTCGCGCAACACGCAAATACTAAACCCCCCCATCACCGCCCCCCCAAATTTTTTTTTTCACTAGCACTCGAGGTGCTTGCACCTCGCGCAACACGCAAATACTTGATTTAGAGGGGCAATGCTTTAGTTTTTTTCACAAGCACGCGAGGTGCTTGCACCTCGCGCAACACGCAAATACTAGTTATTATACTATATAAAGCTAAATTACCACTCACTGACTCACTGACAGAATTGTTCTCCCAGATGGTGGATGGGGAGGTGGGTATATTTTGACAGATTCGTAAACAAGTAACTCTCAAACCTACGGGAAAAGTGCCAAACCCCCCCTTTTCCCCCCCCTTCTCCCCCCCCCCTATCGTATCTCGGAAACTACGAGACCCGTATTTTTTCTTTTTACGGATTCGTATAGAGGAGGCTCGGTAAAGTAAAAACCATTTTTCAAAGTCCCCCCTCCCCGCCCCCCTTCTCCCCCCCTTTAGGCGGATCTCGGAATCTAAGAGACTTGGAACATTTTTTTTTTTCAGATTCATTTAGAGGGGCAATGCTTAAGTCGAAATACTTGTGCAACCCCCCCCCCATCACCCCCCCCCCCCTCTTTTTTTTTTATTTTTTTTTCACAAGCTCGCGAGGTGCTTGCACCTCGCGCAACACGCAAATACTAAACCCCTCCATCAACCCCCGCCTTTTTTTTTTTTTTTTTCACAAGCACGCGAGGTGCTTGCACCTCGCGCAACACGCAAATACTAAACCCCCCCATCACCCCCCCACTTTTTTTTTCACAAGCATGCGAGGTGCTTGCACCTCGCGCAACACGCAAATACTAGTTTATACTATATAAAGCTAAATTACCACTCACTAACTCACTCACTCATTGACATAATTGTTCTCCCAGATGGTGGATGGGGAGGTGGGTATATTTTGACAGATTCGTAAACAAATAACTCTCGAACCTACGGGAAAAGTGCCAAACCTCCCCTTTTCACCCCCCTTCTCCCCCCTCCCTATCGTATCTCGGAAACTACGAGACCCGTATTTTTTTTTACGGATTCGTATAGAGGAGGCTCGGTAAAGTAAAAACCATTTATCAAAGTCGCCCCCCCCACCCCCCTTCTCACCCTCTTTAGCAGCGGCGTGCACAGGTTTATGACACTGGGTATGCGGCGGAGTACTCGGTCACAAAAACTTTTTCTTTTATAGATTTTAAGCATAGCCGCAGCCACGCGACGGATCTCTAAGTCGGAAACCATGCCAACAGAACAAGTCTTAGATGTACTACTATTCATGTACATCTTCTACGGCAACGCAGACAAAACGGCGATCGATCGTCGCGGCGGAAGAACTTCTAATACGTAAAATAATAAGCTAAGATATTACTACTCACCTAGTCAGCTTCAATTTTCACATATTCAAGGTTCCGGTTACTATATCCCGATGTAAACGCAAGATTTCGGCCACCTCAAATATCTTATCCAAGTGAGTGATAGTTACAGAACACGTCACTTGGAAGATATCCGATGTGGCCTTTAAAAAGGCCGATTTTCATGTGATTCGCAAATATATAAATAAACTTAATAATAAAACAACAGGTTAGTAAAAAAAAAAACATACTACTCATTCGTTTATAAATTAAATCTATGCGCCTATCCTTTTTTAAATATGATTTTAGGATATCGTCATAGAAAGTTGGATTGCGTTTTAATTCTATCATTAATGCCTTTTCTATAGAAATCATGGAAAGCTCTGTGAGTCTCTGTTGATTTTGTGTGTTTCTCAAAAATGTGTGGATACGTTTTAAACACGAAAATGAACGCTCTGCCGATGCGCTGCTTGCTGGGATAGTCACAATGAATTTCGCTAATCGTAACACTTCAGAAAAAACTTTATTTAAATTGTCCTCATACAAATTTTGAATAATACTAAATACACAACTATTTGCAAATTGAGGTGATCTATAAATACAGCGCAATTCATTTTTCAATTTATCGAAATTAAAATTTGCCTGATAATTATTAGTGAACTCTCTGATTTCATTTTCAGGGAAACGTTCACTATATTTTTTAAAATTCTCACAAGAAAGTAGCTCAATAAACTTTAAATCTTTAATGTTTTTATAGCGATTTCTTAATTCACTGACTACATTATCAATTATTTCAACAAAAATTCGCCGATAATGTATTTTTACATCATCGACATTGCGCTTTCTTTTAGGTGGTCCGGTAATGTGAACGGCGGCATCATAAAAGATCTCGAACTTCTCTCTGAAACGTTCTAAAAATGACTCTAACTCTTTTATCTTTGTTACACAATACGCGATGTCACTAGTTTTTTTTTGCAAAATATCATACAGAATATCCGTTTCTGCAAAAATATCTGCGAAAGATTTTAAAAGAAAATTAAATTCAAATTCTTTCATAATAAATAAAAATGAACTGACTTGTGTCAGTGTTTCACCATCCCAGTCTTGTGTATTTTCGTTCATATTTTCAAACAATTCTAGGAGGTGGGTGGACTCATTATTAATTACATTAACCGTGCGCGAGTGATATGTCCACCTTGTTTCCGCGACACGAGGCAGCTTTTTCATATCGGCAAAGTTGTTGTAATGGGCCATTCGCTTTGTACTGGTGTGAAAAAAAGCCGCGATTGATTTTATAATACTAAAAAAGCGTTTTGTTTCAGCAACTCGTTCGAACGATTTCGATAAAACTAAATTTAATATATGTGCTGAACACCAAACGTACATAGCTTGTGGACATTTTTGTCTCACCAAAGCCTGCACGCCATTAATTTGTGACGATAAAACTGCTGCCCCATCGTAAGTTTGTGCAACTAATTTGGATACACAATCGAACTCTTCTAAAATTTCCAAAATTATAGAACTCAAGGTTACAGCGGTCCGATCCGCGCTGACATCAACATATTTGATAAATCGATCTACTACTTCAGAATCACGAAAATATCTCAAAACTAATACTAATTGTTCACGGCCGCTAACATCAGGAGTCTCATCTACCATGACGGCGACGAAATCGGACTGTTTAATTTCGGCTTTAACGCGATCGATCATCACAGATGCAACGCTCGAGATCAAATCATTCTGCGTACGGTTCGACATGCCCGTGAATGAGGTACTTGCACTCTGTAAATGGGTTTCTAAAACTCCATCATACTTGGCCAATAAATCTACTATTTCTAAATAATTACCCCTATTCAACGACGATACTGACTCATCGTGACCGCGAAAAGCTAATTCTTGTTTTCCCAGAAAGCAAACAACATCGATGAGCCTTTGAAAAATGTTTCTATTGCGATCGACTTTAGCATTATGCCTCTCAATATCTAATCGTAACTGACTGTTGATACTCATTTCAATACGAGATTTACCAAAAGTATTTAATTTTAAGCAGGCCTCCATATGTTTTTCTGTATGGTCATGCTTCTTTGCCGCGGTATAAAAATTATTTAAATCTGAATATCCCGAATCAGTCCACACTGTACTAGAATTACTAAACAATATGCAAGGAAAACAATATAATTTAATCGTGTGTATACAACCACACAGCCAGTCATACGTTTCATAACTTTTAACATGAAACTTTCGAGTTACTTTCCCTTTTTGCTGGTTTAATTGTTGTAACTCGGGTACACACCTACCTTTAGAGACAATTTGAATCTTTTCATTGAATGATAATTGTGAGAACTTGTTATTTTTAATTTTTAATAAACACACATTTTCAACACAGACCTCACAATCAAATAACATTTTTAAAAAAATCAACAAACGCACTACCTAGTAAAAGCAAATCACTACAATACAATTATTATAGAAACTCAGTAATAAACTGTTAAATGTACACACTTTCAAATGTTAAAATGAAAAATCTTTTAAGAAAACTATAAATATACTGGCGTAAACAAAATAGTAAACAATGCTCATCACATGAAAAAGGAATATGGCTCCCAGGCCCCGCGAACACAAAACCAGTGTTGCCAACAACGCGGGGGTCAATGTCGCCCGTTTTTTACAGCTTAAGTAGCCTAATATAGCCGAATTTCAGTCAGTGGTAGGTAGCCTAATTATGTAGCTTAAAATATCAGTAAAAATGTAGTTTAAATCAATTTATTTTTACCTACTTTACTTGCTTTAAATACTGGTATTTTTTTTATCCACTCATCGCGCATAATAAATGCGCCAATAATTTTTCGTTAAACAAATACTTTGACACAAATGCTGTAGGTACGAAGCGAAATGAAAATGATAAATATTTAAATAATAACTGAAATTGGCCCGAACTATTCACTCAGTTTAATAAGATAATTGCGTTTACAATAATTTTTTTTTAAGTTATTGTTGATTGGCTTGCGTTTGATCACAATTTCAACTGATGTTAAGTGATGATGTGGACGAAGACGAAGCATGCTTGCCTAGAAGTAACCTATTCACTCTTACTCTTAGCTATAACCTGGGAGTGTTCCGTACGAGTTATGAGGACACTATCAACCTCGTACAATTATGTACGAGATTTTAATAATATGGCCATACGAACATTTTGCATCACCATTTTATAATAGTAAAGTCATTTTAATAAAGACAGAGATAAGAAACCGGCTAACTGTGGAAACAGTGAACGGCACACTTCTTGCTGCAGAGAGTGCAAAAGGAAACTGTGTCAATTTTGAACCCACAAAAGGAGTGTATAGCCGCATGACAACAGATAAAATATACGGTAGAAAAAACGATGACAGTGAGGGTGTTCCTGACTAATATTTGGAGAGATGTAAACTAAGTTACCTTGCAAATTTTCATAATAATTTAGTAATAGTAGTAGTGATACATTTAGTTTTTTTTATTTTTATTTTACTTGATTGATTAATAATAAAGATTTTTTGGAAATACAACACAAAGTGATGTTTTATTTAATAGGAAACTTGCAATAGTTTATTTCGAGTAAAAAGTCCTAAATCCAGAAATTCAATATGCCTTAATTTTGGTTTTAGCACGTTTTGCATGCATAATACCTAAATGTACGAGGTTTGAAATTCAAAATACGAGATTTTTAGCTGCATGTGTACGAGGGATTTTCTTTTGCGGTTGGCAACCCTGCTGCCAGTGTTGTTTAGGTTATGCCGTCTCAGTGGTGTAGTTGCTGAAAAGTATAAGCTCAAGTGCAACTAAAAATATATGTCACTAATATGAAGAAAGGGTACTTTTGTATTGTACACCATGACTTTAAAAAAAAAAAAACAAAAAAAGTTGATATCATACTACTACAAAATGACAATGAATATACATTTAACAACATTACTAACAAGTGTATCTTCCTTTTGGAAGCAAAATATATATATATCCAATATTAAAGCGCAGTGCATCATTAAATAATGTCTAAAATTGTGTTTTTTATGAGAATAAATCAGTGATTCCTATTATTATTGTATTTATTAATCCAAATTCCTTAATAGTTAAACGTTAAAAGTTAGAAAACAGTAATAAAACAAGACGGCTGATTTCTTTCTTTTATTATTGGTATGCAATATAAATTACCAAAAAATAATAACACTTATTTATAAAGTATTGATATCATGTATGTATGACTATTTGTTTGAAATCATTATAACAAAGCTGCTCAACAAATTTTGTCTAATTTCTATTTTTATAAGCAAGTCCTGTAAATTAATAAGTGCACAGGCTATAACAATCACATTATCAAGTATTCTTAGAAAATGAAACAGTAATCTCTTTAGTCAAAATTTTTCTTGTCCGTATCGCCTTTGATCTATAATTAACTTTTTCTTTTAAATGAAATTGGTACCCTTTTCACTGGTGACAATAGGATCTGTTCATGTGCTTTTATTTTGTGTTGACTGTGATTCTGAAAATAAATAAAATTATAAATACAAACAAACGCACAGTTCACTTTTCAGTTACCTATTTTTATCCTTAGTTATGTCTACATACCTGTTGTCATTAAAACTACTTCTTGCACAGGTGTTGTAGTCGGTTGGGTGCTAGACGGGCTGGGTTCACTTAACACTTCCTGCATCAGTGTGTCTTGGCACTCTTGAATGAGTTGGGTTCTTTGTTTTTAAACAAATACATGTCTAGAAGTACTAGCATCACTCATCCTTTTTCTGCGGTCTTCCTGGCAATAAAATTTTGTAGGCACCATGATTATGCTCTTGCTTAAAGTTGCTTAATCCCATATTATATTGATAGCCTTTTTCAATCTGAAATATTTTTAAATGTTATTTTAAAGCCATAAATGTTGATGTATTTAGTGGTAATAAATATAATTGAATATTGAAATATTTGTGGCTATTCAGGTATAATACAAAAAAACATCTCAGTTATCTAACCTTAAAACAGAAGAATAACTATATTGTAAAAATGTTTTAAGTTAGTAATAATAACATGTTTACTTACATCAAAATGATCCTGACAGACGAAAATTACCGAACTATCCTTTATTTCTTTAGTATTTCTGCGTGCAAGTTGTAAATACTTATTACGAACTTTAACATTTTTTGGAACGGTTATAAATAGCTTCTCCGGCATCTTTATCGTTGTATTTGTGCACCGTGGTACTGCACACCATTTATAACTCATTTTTTCCAGTAAATTACAGCCAGAAACTTTATTAAACTACATAAAACTCTCAATTTGACTTGCTCCCCAATATTTATATACAAACGTGAAACGTGTGACATCACTCCGTCATATTGTTCGTCCAACAAGCGTTTTGACAGCTTATATAATCACTATATTTTGTAATGCTTTTTTTTTTTAACGAAATATTTATAAAATATGAAAATAAATATTATTTGTAGGGTCCTTATACGCCAATAAATAATATGAGACGGTTTTTAGAAACCATTCAAATAGTCTATTCTGTCTATTATTTTTACTCGGAACGGCAATGAACAACATTTCTGAACGTTTGTCTCATGCATACGTAGAATCTCTATGTAGTCTGTGGTGTCATGCCGCAGGACTTTGGCTTTAGACATTCATGGGTGTGTGCGTAGGCGAATTGTGCACAAATAGCAAAAGTACTGCACACATGCGAACAAAAATCCTGCCGTAGAGGGCGGCAGGACTTGAGAATAATAGGTACGTTAATTTGCAGCGCCTGGCAAACAATGTTTATGTGCTTGCAAATAGGTGCTATTTATAAACTATTAGGCGTTTTTAAGTTATTATATTTTGTTTATTCATTTATTTAGTATTAATTAAAGTCATCTAAAACGTGCGAACGTTTTATTTAAATATCTGTGAATGGCAAGTAATGCACTGCATTTATGCTTTCAAGGAGCGCACGCGCCTGCTCTTTAGGCGGATCTCGGAAATTAAGAGACTTGGAACATGTTTTTTTTCAGATTCATTTAGAGGGGCAATGCTTTAGTCAAAATACTTCTGCAACCCCCCCATCACCCCCCCACTTTTTTTTTTTTTTTTCACAAGCACGCGAGGTGCTTGCACCTCGCGCAACACGCAAATACTAAACCCCCCCCATCACCCCCCCCCCCCTTTTTTTTTCTTTTATTCACAGGCACGCGAGTTGCTTGCACCTCGCGCAACACGCAAATACTAAACCCCCCATCTCCCCCCATCACCCCACACCATTTTTTTTTTTCACAAGCACGCGAGGTGCTTGCACCTCGCGCAACACGCAAATACTAAACCCCCCCCATCACCCCCCCACTTTTTTTTTTTCACAAGCACGCGAGGTGCTTGCACCTCGCGCAACACGCAAATACTAGTTATACTATATAAAGCTAAATTACCACTGACTCACTCATTGACAGAATTGTTCTCCCAGATGGTGGATGGGGAGGTGGGTATATTTTGACAGATTCGTAAACAAGTAACTCTCAAACCTACGGGAAAAGTGCCAAACCTCCCCTTTTCACCCCCTTCTCCCCCCTCCCTATCGTATCTCGGATACTACGAGACCTGTATTTTTTTTTACGGATTCGTATAGAAGAGGCTCGGTAAAGTAAAAACCATTTTTCAAAGTCGCCCCCCTTGCCCCCCTTCTCACCCCCTTTAGGCGGATCTCGGAAATTAAGAGACTTGGAACATTTTTTTTTTCAGATTCCTTTAGAGGGGCAATGCTTTAGTCGGAATAATTGTGCAACCCCCCCCCATCACCCCTCCCCAATTTTTTTTCACAAGCACGCGTGGTGCTTGCACCTCGCGCAACACGCAAATACTAAACCCCCCCCATCACCCCGCCCCAATTTTTTTTTTCACAAGCACGCGAGGTGCTTGCACCTCGCGCAACACGCAAGTACTAGTATTATATATAAACTTAGAAATCACACGCCTATGTATGAAAACACAGACAAAGTAGAAATCTCAAAATACCATGTACATACGGGTATTAAGAAGCAGTACCTAAGTTTGCTAGGGGTATTTAAAATATCTATCTTATACTTGTTAGTTGAAAAAAAAACAGTTATTATTTCAACAATTGTTTGCAATTTATTTTAGTTCAAACACAATTTTGAGAACGAACAACTTTAGTCGGCTTTAGCTCGTCTTGAAAGACCCAGATTGTAGATTGTTGTTTGGATTCAGGATCGTAGGCATAGATCCAAGATTCGTCACCACTGATGATGTCGTAGACGTGATTTGACTCTCCTCGGTTGAACCTTTGCAGAGTTTTCTTACACCATCTGACGCGGGCCGCCTTGTGATCGTCGGAAAGCAGATGCGGTATCCAACGGCAAACTAGCTTTCTCACACCAAGCGCTTCATGCAAGATCTTCTGAATGGTTGTCCCTGAGATGCCTAATAGAGCCTCTATCTCTCGATACGTCACATGACAATCTTCGAGAATTAGTTGTCTCACAGCAATGATGTTATCTTCAGTGACGGCGGATTTTGGGCGTCCTTCGCGAGATTTGTCACTAACACTAGTATGTCCACGCTGGAATTCTAAATACCAGCGTTCGACAGTGGGGCTTCATCACTGAACAAGATGTTAGCTCTTCAAAATACTGAAGCCATGTCAGGCCTCTTCTAAAGTTGTAGAAAATTATTGCACGAACCTTAGAAAAAGAACGCATAGAAACACGAGCGATTTCGTGTGTCCACTTTATTTTCTTTGTGTACGTGAGTCGAATGTGTCTACATTCCTCAAACGCACACAAATATAGCTTTCAGTGATACCATTACCGGACCATTACCCACAAAAATGGGTAACATGAAATCGCACTATTATGTTGCTGGATCAAATCAAGTAAAAAATCAAATCAAGGATGAAACTGGATAAGATGATGTTTTTTTTTATGCAATATGACTTATATTACATATTTTTACGGAAGGTAAACGAAATGAGATATCGTTCATTGCGTTTAGAATGTTTGATGTGTAATGTGTTATAATAATATTATAGAAATGTATTAATTGCTTGAAAAATCTCGTTTGATATCAATTAAAAGTATGAATTGTATTTATGAAATAGAAAAATATTATTGAGAACTTTACTTAAATGAAAAAAATCTTAGTCAATAAAATTGTCATCTTTATGGTGCCACTCTTCGAACTAACAGTAACATATAGTTATAAAACACTGTAGGTAGTAGCTGTAAATAAATAAAGTTTAGTTTGACGCATACATAATTGCCGCCAAAACTATATTTTTTTAAACAAAAATAAGGATAAAAGAAATCAATATGGGTATTTTTTTCCTCACGGATAGCAACATTGAATTGTGATAAGTTAGGTTATAAGAATTTTTGTTTGATGATCGATTTACGTAAATATAATGTATAAAATGTAAGTATTTACTTGTGTAATGTAATTTGATTACACGTGTTTTGTTTTCCTGAAGGATTATCACATCCCTTTACGCTACAAACGATCGTTTTAAATTATTTACTCGCGAGCACTGTTCGGCAGAATGTGACCTTGAGTACTGACGGCTCGTCGAGCAAAGTTAGCCAAAATGGCTAAGTTTTAGTTGCCTCACTTTTTGCACTCGTACTATTCATCTATGCGTTCTTTTTCTAAGGCACGAACATTTTCCTTCAAAAGATTCATTTTCGTACGTAACCTGACAGATTCCAATCGACGCTGTGATTAAACAATAGCATTAATTCGAATATTTTTAACTGTTTTGAGATTTAAGTTTAAACACATTCGAATATACCTAGAACTGTTCAAAATTCAAAATTGCCGGGATATATGGAAACGCCAGAACTTAAAAGGCATGCCTCGTAAGTACAGTTTATATCATCATCGGGTCGACTGTGGGTCTATCCGGATGGAGCTGAGTAACAGTGTTTTACATGGTGCGACTACCATTTCTGACCTCCAAAACCCAGTAGCTGGGTAACACGATATTTGGCAGTAGTGGTACTGACTCCCGTAACGACTGTCAAAAATGTACGGAGTAATCTTATATGTTAAGACTAACGTCAGCCCGTGACTTCGTTCGCATGAGAGGGCTTTCTCGCGTAAATCCCGATCCGGTAGAAATTACTCAAAATCCCGTTTTAGCGAGCACCTTAAAGGAACCCCCGTGCAAAATTTGAGACGCCTAACACTTGTAGTTTCTGAGATTTCGTGACGAGTGAGTGAATCAGTAACCTTTCGCTTTTATTATATACTACAGATTAGATAGTCCATCCCATCCACGGACGACCTCGGGAAGTGTTGCTTAACATTGAAAATTTACCCGTACGTCTGTTATTATTTAGCTAAGAGCTCTTTAATTAATTTACATGGAGATAATAATCACATCCACGAAAGTGATGATAGAAATAAAATGAATAATCACATAGATAATAAAATTTGCAAGCAATTTCGCACAAAGTTCCTCCTCTCAGCATCCTTTCGACATTCCTTTTACCTTCGAAGTAACTTAAGTATAAGTTAGCAAGAAGCGGACATGAAAACTGTCTAATGAAATGACACTGCCGTTATATGTAGATATCAATTCATAACTTATTAACTGCGTTTGCGCACTATCTACCGCGGATGTCTGGATGGATGTAAGTTTATGATGAACTAGTACTCTCGCGGGGCTTCGCTCCCGTGGATTCTATCACGGTAAAAACATAACTCTCCTTTTTTGCAGTCGGGTAAAAAGTAGCCTATAACCTTCCTCAAGCTTCAAGCTACTTCCATACCAAATTTCATCCAAATCCACCCAGTACTTTCGAAGATTAGCGCGTTCAAGCAAACAAACAAACAAACAAACTAACAAACTTTTCCGCTTTATAATATTAAGTATAGATGAAACTAATTGCACTTTAGATAATAAATTTGTCAATAGGGTTAGAAAAAATATTGTACAAGTTAAGGAGATTTACTTTTTTAAGTTGCGAACGAATAATGAGATGATTTTATGTCTACTTGAAGTATACTCAGTTGTAATTCAAATTGATGATTTTTGTCTTTATTTATCGAACTGTTAAGTATTATTTTGAGGTGTCTTTTCGATCAATATTACTTAAAGGGCTTTGTTTTTAAAAATATGATTGTTTCTACTTCTACTTTGACTCATTTGATTTTGGCATTATAAATCTTTCTATCGCGGTTGCGCTTTAATTCGTCGAAAAGCTAAGAGACCGAAGATGGCACAAATTAATCAATTATTGAGTTTGGAGTATTCGTAAAAAAACTAGCTCTTATTCGCGTCAATTTAATTTCATGAATACTTTCATCCGCTTTTGAAAAGTAGCCTATGTTTAAATCCAAGTCTTCAACTATGTCCGTGTCGATTTTCATCAATATAGATTTAGCGGTTGAGCCGTGGAAACGTAACAGACATAAAAGTAGACCTTTGCATTAATAATATTGAAAATGGATTTAATTTTCTCGCGGGTTTTGTCGGGGCTTATGCTACCAGGATCGAGTTTTTTTTCGCCAATATGTTACACTCTGAGATACATCTTTTTTATTTGTAACTAACTATACAGACAAACTATTAATGAATTGGTGTCCTATTCAAAACTTGTTCCTATTGCTATTGTAGTAAGTACTGTGGCCTAAAGTTCTTGAGAAAATTAAAAATATAGTTGTGAATTAATTAAATATCCTAACCACAATAAGATGATTTTCTAATAAATTAAATCTGAGGTGGTCAGCCCTGTTATCTGCGCAGGAGCACTAAGTTATGAGGGAGCGTGTGACGGTGATGTATTTACGATTTTACGATGAGCTAGGGTTTTCCCGTGAGATTGGCATAAAAGGAAGGATGAGTTTCTTTGTTAATTATCTATTTACGTTGCGTGACCCGTCTCAATTTATTGTAAGGATAATTGTTTTACGGCCAATACAGATCAGTCCAGTGCTTTAGAGAGGTGATAACCGATAAATAGGCAATACTCAGCTCTATGTCTATACACAAGTTACTTAATCACTTATTTGAAAAAGATATGAGACTAAAACAGGAGATGTTAGTCCTGAACTGGGAATACACATAATTAATTATTATGTATATTTCCAGTTCAGGACATACATTACATAATTAAGGACTATTCCATAATTATATAGACATATTTATTTTTATATATTAATACGTGAAGCAAAACTTTCCACCCCTTTTTACGTAAATTATGCAGTCGGAGGAGAATGACAAGGAGAGGCACAGTTAAAGCTTATATGGAAAATGAGTGCAGAAAGCTAATATTTTCACATAATAATGCTGCAAATTATGGTCGATTTTAAACCGCTGTGCTACTACTATTAAGAGGGATCCATTCGAATCAAGCATTTATTATCGATAAGCTTGATACGGTCTAAGTAGTGACGTCCTTCCAAAAGTAGGGCAACACAAGTACCTACCTGTTATTATCGAACACCTACCTAATCCATAAACAATTCGACCTAATGCCCCACCATGAATGTCAATGCCATAGAGCACCATTGAATTAATAGGGATGTGCAGTTATTTACCGCGAATAGTATCGGGAACGACTAAATATAATAACCATACCGAATACTAAGTTATACGTTTGGAGAATTTATAACTTTTAGTTTACATATCAATTCAGTTATAATGGATTACGAGTATTCAGTATTTGTTGTCACCGATTGGCTTTGGACCACCCTGTAAATGGTCATTTTATGTAGTAACGACGTGACTTTGCAATTTATACATAGTCCAAAAAGTTTAGATGCAAAGGTAGATAGATGGATGTATGGATGTTTGTAAATAGTCATTTAATTTTAACTTAATCACGTCTGATTGCAGAACGGATTTGTTTGAGATTTGGCACAGCGATAGATTATAGTCAGGAAATGTACCTAAGTACTTAGGCTACTTTTATCCCAGGAAAATGTGCGAAATTTCGAAGAGAATGAAGTCACGAGTAACATCTAGTTTTTATTATAATGTAACGTACGTGCCTTCTATTTTCATTCGTTTTTTAAAAAGTGAACTGCTACTAGGCCTGTCCTCTAAATTAAAAAGTAATATAAATTATTCTTTTACAAACACATACTGGGTGAAAAGTATTAGCCGTTATTTAGAAAGGTTTAGTTAAGTACATTACTCAATTAGAGTAACTACGGTCAATTTAATTTCGGCTAATAATATGTCTTTTTGACTGAGGTTCATGTCTATTACGATCTCAGAACATAATGACCTCTTATAAATGGTAGGTACTGCACCAAATTATATCATTTGTAAGTTATGATCGGCAATTGGACGTCCGACAGTGGTCTCTTGACCTGAGTTGCGGTCAATTCAATTTGCGACAGTCGGCAGTTTGCCAGTTTTGCCACCGGCCACCAATCAATCCCGATGAATTACTTTCTTTGTTCTCTTATCTTAATCATTATTCGTTATAATCTAATCATTCGTAACGCGCTCGAAAGTGCCTGCAGTTTGACGGAGAGTTGGGGAAAAATTAGATTTTAATTTCGTTGTTTTCTTTTTGCTGCGCTTCGCTATGCTAGAAATTAGGTTTGAGTTGATTAGCGTGTCAGTCATCGTTGAGCGGTTGGAGGTATAGTTTCTGAATCGGTTTTAATTTAAAATATAAATCCTATAGTTATAAAGTGTTGATATTGGAATTGTGAAGATTGTTTAATTATTTTACTTTAAAACAGATTGAATATGTATGGTGTCCAACTGTAAAGTCAATCGTTTATCGCCTACCCATAATTTAATGAATTCCTTTTACAATCAAAACTGTCCAACAAAGGATTCACAGGTGTCAAACTCATACAAATCATATATCCGATTACTAATCACGATCACATTTAAACTAAATGTATGTAATACCTCTTTTGACACGAACCATAGACTATAGTGGCCAGTATTCATGTCACAGACGAAATCAAACAGTACGCCCGTGGCCCTTCGGCATGCATCGAATAATGAGTGGTTGTCATTCTATAATGACGTGTGTTACAAATTGCAGGGCTATTCACGAATGTAAAACAGGAAATGTTCAAAGGGAAATAAAAATGTATGCCGTGCGTGTGTAATTGGTCTAAGTTACGAAATAACGTTGGCATGCAGGTGACTGTGTAGTCACGGCTTTTTTTCGGTTCGTTTGATTTTGTTGTGGTAGATTTTCTTATTAGGGACTAGAGATATTGCTCTTTTTATCGTTTTATATGTAGGGTCTAGTATACTTATTACTTCCATTGTTATATGCCTGCTTAATTTATTGTGTTTTTTATTGATTAATTATGGGCTCGCGTGTTTTTTATTTTCGGTGGGAAAATCATCAAATGACTCCTCCCGCTCTGGGAGGAACGGAAGGGAGTGTCAGACTTCTACTGTTTAAAAACCACCCTGTTCCTTCAACTGCCCCTACGTTTCGGGGCCGCGGTACTTCGTTAGAACATTCCCGCAACCACGGTCGCGTTTGTACTGCGTTTTTAAGTTCGCGGAATGGGAGGGTAGATGATAAAAGTGGGTTATTATCGGGGTGGCCACGACTTCAACGACTCAATATTAGTATAAATACCAGGTTTTTTTGTCTTAATTGAGTCATTCATTCCGCTTCCGACGCTCGCCCTCGACGGTCGTACCGCTCCGCGCTCTCGATCGTTCCGTGCCTGAGTCATCGCTACGCTTCGTCACGCCCGCCGTGACGTCACTCGTAGTCGCCGACTACGACGCCTGGTCCGGATCCGCCTTTTTCGAGGCGGCGAAGGATATCCTGTTTCTATAACAGAGTATCGTCAAAAACAATTTGGTTTGGCCCCTTCAGGGTAAAACCACAGTTTC
Organism: Tholera decimalis; assembly: GCA_943138885.2. Taxonomy (NCBI): domain Eukaryota; kingdom Metazoa; phylum Arthropoda; class Insecta; order Lepidoptera; family Noctuidae; genus Tholera; species Tholera decimalis. Next base: position 25,917,233 of record OW964569.2, read on the forward strand.
GTGGTCCTTGGTTGGAAACCTCACGGTGTCAACAATACCAAGGGGGTGCTGACCCGACGCACCCGCTGATCCCCTTCAGGGTGAAGCAGTCAATTGGAGTCGAGTGCTAGGTTTTGGCCTTGGGGGATCTCCTAGTCAAACCTAGTTACTGAGTTTCTTTTTCAGCTACACACCTAGTGTCGGTTGGGTGTGTCTACCCCTTCGCACTAGACCCAATAGGGCCCGGTTCGCACAATAAGACTGGCGACCGGTTACAAGCTTAGGGCTCACCATTAGGTACTCACCTCCCAGTCTCTACCCGACTGGGAGGGTTACACATCCCCGGACCCATCCATCCGGGGAGTTAGGCCAGTTAGGCTTTAAATAGGCCCCCCGCGGGAGAAAAATCTCCAAAATTTCCCAATTAAATTTTTAATCCATTCGCCAATCATGGCAAACTCCAATATTTTGGAGATACTGTTAGAAATCCTTAGGGAAAACCCTGCTATTTCCGCCAAATATGGCGGAAAAATCCAGCGTGAAATCGCTAATTGTCCCCCGGCTACCGAAGCCAACGTCGCTGATTTTAGTGATGCGCTTGACAGCCCATTATCTCCCCCGCTTGCTGATCAAGGCATTCCGGTTGGTCAATTCACGGAAGTATTTATTAACTCCGATCCCATTGTTCGTCAAACAACGAACGACTTCCGGGTAGATAGCCCTTTATTGCCCCCGCCCGCTGACAAAGTCGTGGCGGTCGCCCGATTCCCGAAATCACCCATTGTTTCCGGCCCACCTAGTAATCCCATTGTTCATAGAACAATGGACGCCGCGCAGGTGTGCGCTGCACCTGAATTCCTTGAAATGGACACCACCGAACCTGTGTCCAATAACAACTCCGACAATGATTTGTCATCATGCCCCTCGTCCTCGGAAGACGACTTTCAAGTCGTCACCGGCGGCAAAAGGAAGAAAGGGAAAACCTCCCAGGCCAGCAAGGCCAAAAAGACCACCGCGTTGCCCCCGTCCCCAACTCAAACGCCCGTACGACCCGCTAACCCCGTCCCAACTACCTCTACTCACGCGCAGAATAGTCGTCCCCCCAGCCCGATAGCCCAAACTTCCTCAGCCCAAAGGAAGCAACGCCCTCCGCCTCCCTTTTACATCCAAGACAAGGGGAAATGGACTGATGTGTACAAGATGTGTGTTGTTCGAAAGATCAACTACACAAACGCCCGTGCCTGCCAAAATGGCATTAAAGTCACCGTCCCTACGTCGAACGACTATAGGGAACTATATCGCGCCCTCCGTGAAAGGAATATTTCCTTTCACACTTTCTCCTTCCCCGAGGACACGCCCACTCGTGTTATTATTAAACGTATCCCCAAAGAAATCCTAGTACAGGATATTAAAGACGACCTTGCCGATCAAGGTATACCAGTGATCGCCGTCCATCGCTTACATAAAGCGAGAGGCGGTGAATTGTACGACATGGTTCTTGTCATTTGTGAACCAACCGAAGGTCATCACCCGATTTTCAAGATTAAGTCCATTTGCTCCCTATCCGGTATCTCAATTGAAAAGCCCTACAAAACCGCAACAGTGGGACAATGCCACCGTTGCCAACTGTATGGCCATGCGCAGAGCAACTGCTATGCGACTCCCAGATGCGTCAAGTGTCTGGGCGAGCACAGCACTGCGGACTGCCCTCGGCCCAAAGACCGAACCCTCTGTTCGGAACCACCCAGCTGCGTTCTCTGCGGCCAGACCGGTCACCCGGCAAACTACCGCGGCTGTCCCAAAGCCCCCAAACTCGCTCCTAAATTAGCGAAGCGCGCCAACACCCGCCAACAAAGAGAGGCACCTTCCTCTCAAATTCCCCAACGTCCCGCTCCTCAGAGACCATCCCCGTGGAACAGGCTAAACCACGAAAAAGCCTTTCCCTCCTTGGCCCCTGCCAAACCTTTGCAGGCACTGATGGATATACCCATCGCAGCGCAGATCCTGCCTATAGCCGTGGCTACAGAGCCCACAGCCAGTCACAAACCCGCGCCTCAAACCACTGCTGCTCCTGCAGTCAAACAACCGCCCAATCCCTCACCCGTCGCGCACGGCGAGGCTTGCGCCCAGACTATACTGCGCCATTATAGGTTATTTATGACCCGCCAAGCCAGATCTCTCCGCGATGCCCTTCTGGCTGCCGAACAGCAGAATAACGGCAAAATTACGACGGCAATGTACAGCCAAATATTCAGCACACACAGTGATGTGGTGCTAGGTCTCGACCAGATGGATGCGATGGACTGATCCAATGGATTCCCAACGCACAAACCACACTAGGCCTCGATCCCTCAAATTAGGTTTTTTCAACGCCAATGGCATTTTCAACCAACGCGCCGAAATAACTAAATTCCTCCGCGACCACCAATTAGACGTCCTCCTTATACAGGAGACCCTTTTGAAACCCCACCGCGCTGATCCCAAAATTGCGAATTACCGTCTAGTTCGCAATGACAGAACACGTTGCCACGGCGGCGGTACCCTTATTTATTATAGAAAGGAGTTATACTGCATCCCTCTGACCCCACCCGCGCCTCTCTCTCACCTAGAGTACTCTGCCTGTCGACTAGGCATGACTGGTCATCCTCCGATAACCATCATCTCTGCCTACCATCCCCCACCATCGGTCGCGTCTCTTGCTTCAGACGATCCTATCGCGCTCACCAGCGATCTCACGACTCTCTTCGGCCTGAGTGACTCCGTCTTACTAGCGGGCGATCTCAACGCCAAACACCCCGCTTGGAACAGCAACACGACAAATGCCAGAGGCAGAATCGTGTATAACCTAGGCGCGACCCTAAACTACGACGTCATCGCTCCGATGACTCCCACCCACTACCCACACGACCCCAACCATAACCCCGATGTCCTCGATGTGGCGCTCCTAAAGAATGTAAACCTCCGTTTACACTCCATAGAAGCGCTTCACGAGCTCAACTCGGATCACCGTCCCGTTATCCTACACCTAGGTTCCCGCTCGGGTAACCATGATCCTACCCAACCTCCTCCGACCCAATTGATCACCGACTGGAGGAAAGTAAGTGAAAAACTGAAATCCACCACGTCGCCTCAATTGGACACCATTCCTGACCACATAGTCTCAGTCGCTGACACGACGGCGGCGATCGACTCGCTTACAGATCACGTACAATCCGTCCTGAACGATTGTTCAAGGGAAGTTCCTGTAGTGGAAGACCACCGCTGGAAACTCCCGGACGATGTACGGAATCTGATAACCGAGAAGAACGCAGCCATCCGTGCGTACAGCGCTTTTCCCTGCGCCGCAAACAAAGCTCACATGCGCAACTTACAGCGTGCTGTAAGGAAACGCATTACCGAGCAGCGTAATGCGAGCTGGGACAAGATGCTGAGCGAACTTGAGCCCACCCATCTTGCCTTCTGGCAGCTTCAGAGGAAGTTACGATCCACTGAAGAGGCCGCAATGCCTCCTCTCATTCGTCCCGATAAGAGTGTCGCCTTCGATAACTCTGAAAAAGCAGAATGCCTAGCCGACAGCCTAGAGTCCCAGTGTTCTCCCAGCTCTCAACCAGTAGACCAAGCCCACCTCGATATGGTGAACGCCGAAGTCGAACGTAGAACTTCCCTTCCGCCCGTCGAAGATCCCGATAATCCACTGGCCCCCATCACCCCTGATGAGGTCCAGGATATCATTAAAAGTCTCCAACCGCGAAAAGCCCCTGGCTCCGACGGCATCACCAATAGGGTTTTCAAAATTTTCCCCGCCCAGCTTATAGTGCTAATGACTGCCATCTTCAATGGCGCATTGAGCAATAATATGTTCCCCGCAACCTGGAAACAGGCCACCGTCATAGGTATTCCCAAACCAGGCAAGCCCAAGTCTGACCCGTCTAGCTACCGTCCCATTAGCTTACTCAACGTCCTCGGTAAAATCTATGAAAGGCTTATATATAAGCGGCTCAAAGATTTTGCCGAAGCAAAGAGTCTAATACCCAATGAGCAGTTCGGATTTAGAACCGAACACTCATGTATCCAACAAGTCCACCGCATCGTAGAACACGTCAGCGCCGGCTTCCAACGGGGCGCAATAACGGGAGCCTTATTCTTCGACATAGCGAAAGCGTTCGACAAAGTCTGGCACAATGGCTTAATCTATAAGCTATACCAACTCGGCGTGCCTGACCGTCTCGTGCTCATCCTACGGGACTTTTTATCGAATCGCACCTTTCGTTATCGAATTGAGGGGGAGCTCTCCTCCCCCCATCCCATTCGCGCAGGAGTTCCTCAAGGCTCCGTACTATCCCCCCTCGTTTTCACGCTATTCACTAGTGATATTCCCAAGCATAAAAATACCCAGCTAGCCCTATTCGCCGACGATACGGCTATCTATTATACCGGTCTTAAACCCGATGCCATCGCTCGCACTCTCCAAACTTCCGCAAACACTCTGGCCAAGTGGTTCCGGAAATGGAGAATCGAAGTCAACCCAGACAAAAGCCAGGCAGTCCTCTTTTCTAAACCGCGGATAAACCCACCCTCCCCCCGTCCGATTACCATGTACGGCAAGCCGATCCCTTGGGAAAAGCAAGCCAAATACTTAGGCGTGGTCCTCGATAGACACCTCTCCTTCGCTGAGCACATAAAGCAGGCACGTTCGCGCGCCGCTTTCGCTCTAGGTAGGCTCCACTTCATTCTTAGCTCTCGCAGCAAGTTATCACTCAGGTGCAAGCTGCGTATTTTCACCGCGGTCATCCGTCCCATCATGACCTACGCCTGCGTTGTTTTCGCACACGCAAAGCCCTACCTCCTCCATAAGATGCAGACCCTCCAAAACCGATTCCTCCGTAGAGTCACGGGAGCCCCCTTTTATGTTCGAAATGAGCTTCTTCACGTAGACCTCAAGACGCCCACCATCCAGCAGTTCATGAAACGCGTCTCCAAGCGTTTCTTTGAAACTTCAATCCAACATAGGAATCCCCTTATCGTATCGGCCGCCCAATACGAACCCTCGCGTATCTCTAAGATTCGCCGACCAAGGCATACCCTAGTCACTCCCGATGACGCAATCACCCTGCTCCAAGAGAGCCGTAGGGAAACAAGTACAGTGGCACACAAACACAAAAACCGACCGTCCTTCCGTCCTCGCCGCCGAGGCCCGCCACGACGTCCCCGTAATAGTCCACCCCGACCCTTGCCAGAGCCAGCCCGCGACGCTGAGCCAGTAGCTTTAAATTCCCTTATTAATAATAATAATGATATGATCCAGCCTGTCCCTAGCTGCCCTCCCCCGCGACGCCCTAAGCCGAGGTCCGTACCCCACAGGGGGTGCCCTTAGCGTGTAGTCGCTTAGTTTGTAAGTTTTTTAATAAGCCCTGGCTGGAGGCTTTAATTAATTTATTAATTAAGGCAACCACAGGCAAGCCCGGTTAAGCAGCCGACAACCTCAGAGGTTGACCTGCGAGATGCCACACACAAAAAAAAAAAAAAATCTTAATTGAGTCATTAGTCTTTGAACTATGGTCAAGCAAACAACTCAATCGGGAAGAAAGTGTGCATTGTGGAAAAAATCGAGTACCGTGCCGTAATAAAGTTCCTTACCAAGCAAGGAAAGTCAGTTCAAAACATACTGGAAGAGATGGAATCTGTCTACGGGGACTCTTGCCCGGGTAAACCATGGTTTACAAGTAGCACAGTTTCTTTAAATAAGGCAGGACCTCACTTGAAGAGGACCCGCGGCCCGGACGGGCGATCGAGGTGACTACTCCGGAAATCATTAAAAAAGTCTAAAAAATAATATTGGAAGATGCCAGACTAAAGAAGAAACAGCTTGCAGAAATGGCTGGAGTATCGGATACGACAATTTTCAAAATTCTACACGATCATCTTGGCATGGCAAAGGTCAATACAAAAGGGGTCGCGGTTCTCGCACGTTTTTGGACCTCTGTAATGAAGATAAGGATAGACTATTGAGTCGAATTGTTACTGGAGATGAAACTTGGGTTCATCATTATGAGCCTGAGTCAAAACAGGACTCTATGCAGTGGCACAAAAAAGGCACACCACCCCCCAAGTAGTAAGTGTCACAATCGGCTGGAAAAATCATGGCAACAGTGTTTTGGGATTTGGAAGGGATCCTGTTGACCGATTATAAAGATAAAAGTGTTTCTATAACCGGAGAGTACTATGATTCTATCCTCGAGAGGTTGAAAGAAAGCATTAAAGAAAAGAAGATGAGAAAATTGACCAAAGGTGTCATTCTTCTTCACGACAATGCGCCTGTTCACAAGAACCGTGTTGCATTGGCTGCCCTGTATAAGGTGGGCTGGCTCTCAGTGATTATTACCTCTTTCCAAAACTGAAAAAAGAACTTCGTGGAAAGAAATTTTCAACTGATGAAGAAGTGAAGGACGCGGTTTTATTTTTCGGACAAAGACAAAACTTTTTTTATGAAGGTATACATGAGCTAATTGAAAGATCTGAAAAATGTATTAGGGTTGCTAATTTTTTTTTTCAATATATTCACCTGCTGGTGAATATATTGAAAAAAAAAATTTAATATTTTTATTATCACTCCTTGCCCTCCATTCCGCGAACTTAAAAACGCACCCTCGTAAGTATCACAGTTTGAAGTATCATTAACAGCAATCTAAAAGGAGAAAGGCGTTTTATGGTTAACTCACATGTAATGACATATTATTAGAGCAGTATTTAGTCCTGCTAGCATACCTTCCACTTCTGCTGATCCCCCAAGGGAAGGTGTAATGAGCTTATTTGCTGGAGCCGCTCTGTAGTTTTCCGTAGGTACCATGTAGACTGAGAAGTCGTTTGCAGCATCTCTATATATGTAATCGGTAAGATCCCCAGAATTATGTTTTTTTTCACTTACCTAAGGGAGACGTCTAAAAATGGATTGGGTTGACCTTTCTATAACTTGGAAACTCTTGGACGGAGCCGAATGTTCTAACAAAATACCGCGGCCTTGGACCTTAAGGGCAACTGAAGGAACAGGGAGAGTTTTTAGTCAGTCGAAGTCTGACACTCCCTTCTACTCCACCCAGGGCGGGACAAGTCATTTGATGATTTTCACCCAGAAAAATGGTTGTTAAGATGATGAAGACAGTATGATTAGAACTTAAAACGGCTGAACTCCATGATCACATGGCACTTGCAACAGTGCTGAAATATCGGAAACTTGAAACAATAAATACACATGCCAGATATCCCGTTTTAAGTTCTAATGACAGTTTTAGGAATGTCAGAAGATAGTTTGAACCTTTACACGTTTCTCATCGATTTAGGGGCAATCTTCACTCTTCATAGGTTATTTCTTCAGTAAAACTATGTACTAGATTACCTCTAGAGTAGGTAACATAAGGGTTTAAGTGAAGGCTCATAAAATATTTACATAGCTCTTGTGTTGTATCTGGCGCAGTTTTGAGTAATATTCCGCGTTGTTTAGCTGCATGGTGCATCCATCCGTTACAGTTATGTTGGTGCTTAATATGAAATATAAATAATATAGAGTTTATAATATGTATTTTATTGATATCGGAGAGAAATATAAATGTAGTCTTTAGAAGTGCCAATTTATATATGTCTAACGCTGCAGCAGCTGTTGCAAATGTTTCTAAGGTTAGAGTATGCCTTAAATAGAAAAAAAATGCGTGCTCTATCTTCGTCCACATCGTCACATTAGGTGAGATGGTGGTCAAACGCGAGCCTATTATCAATTAAAAAAAAATCCAAAAGATGTGGATCCAATTAAGAAGTTGGTTATTGGGTTTGGTTGTTGGGCTTCGGACTGGCGTGACGCCGCAAAACAGCGACGCGGTGATGATGCAATAACGTCTTATTTACAGGAATTGTATAAATTTGAGTAATTTATTTGAAAATGCGTTGGTTTTTATTTGAAATTATTTAGAATACAAAATAAACAAACAATTTGCTTAGAATTTTCCCTGTGTTATTAGTGTTTTTCATGGAGCGACAGCCTATCTGATCTGAATAACCCATTAGCTAGGTATCATGGAAGACAAGACATCAAAATAATAAAAAGGTATCAAGATTCAAACTATCATGAAACAGTCACCTAAAAAACCATAGAAACAACAGATCTAATGCATTGGTAATGGTAACGTCCACGCTAGCTTCCGCGTGCAGTGGTCAGCGGATGCATTCGCGGAACAATGCGCCCGCGCAGTGCGGTCAGTGATCCCGCAGTCAGGGCTGATTACCGCGGAGAAGATAATGAGTGAAGTTCTAGAAATGGATTTCTGTAACAGTGCAGCTTATAGGGCCACAAATATCTTTGTTAATATCGTCTCCAATGCCCCTGCTCAACTTGAAAACAAAAGCTGTGGAAAAAAATATAAATTAGTCAATTGATTGTTCGTCTTGGTGAATCTATCTGTCTAAAAACATATGTATATAAAAATTGATTGCTATTCGTTGGTCTCGCTAAAACTCGAGAACGGCTGGATCGATTTGCTGGTTTTGTTTTCCAGTCCAGTGATAGTTTATAAGGTCAGAAAATAAAGAAAAAAAAATAGCCATAACAATTTTTCCGGTTCAACGAATATCAAAGCATTTTCTTAGGGTTCTGGTAACGCAATTCTTTGACAAAATCCCGTCAGTGTTCTAACTGATAATATACGTGACAACTGCATTTAGTATTAATTAAAACAACTGGTTCAGGTTAGTTTGCTGCACTATCGATCCGTGTACCACTATAACCCATTTGATTTTAACCCATTTAATTTTCACTAAAGTTTTTGTTGAAACATAATGTTTAACGTCTTCTGCAAAATTAAATAAAGTAAAACCCTTTTCCTGCGTGCAAGTCCATTTATTCATTATTCCGAACTATTGAGCCTTCTACTTGTAACAATCGAACATTGTTATCCGCTAAAACAAGTCATTTAAACTGAAGAAAGTGAAAATGTTAAAAACATTTCGAAATTAACGAGTCTTCAAGTTTCTTCACAAGGAAAGTCCAAGAAATCGATTGAATAGTTCTTGTGTTTCGTGAGTTCTCAGGTGAAAGAAAAGTTTGTCTATGGCCTCAACTCGTGTGGTCTTTGCGATCAAGTTAACCACTTACAAGCAGTAGGACTGACGAGTCGTAGTTGCTACACTGCCAGATAAAAAAGTGCGCATCTGAAAAATGCAAAAACAGGGTTTAATAAGTGAACATTGGGTTGGAGAAACTAAATTTTTCACTGAGGTAACTAAATCATTCAAACTTGTACAAAAATACAAAACATATTAGGTTCTAGATGCGTGTTATGAGATTGAAATAACTCGATTTTACATAAAATGTTTAGATGCGCCCCTTTTTCTTCGAACGGCAGGACTGCTACCGCAATAAAGCATCTAATGGAGTTTCATGATGTTTTATGCGATTTAATTTCCTCCTGGTGGCACCATAGAGCTTGTAAACAGTTTTATATAGCAGCTGTCCTCTGTTCATTTTTCAAAAGATTAATGGAGGGAAATTGCATGTGCGATTTAATTGTTGTTTTCCTGTTCCTTATTCGAATCTCTGCCTGTAATTTGCGTGCCTTCTAATTTTCTGTTAGTCTTTGTAAAATCTTGTCACGAGTTTTCACAAGGAACAGTCATTAGTTAATAGAATTTTTTTATACTATTTATTTTTATCTTAATTAATCTTCTGATCTTATTAATCTATTGTATTTCAGTTGAAGAAATTTTCTACCTTTATAAAATATCTGTAAATCCAATGTCTGCAGTTCAACCTATTGATAAAAGTTCAAAAAAAAATCCCTTGAATGAAGCTTATTGATATAGTTTAGACATATTTATGTGCTAGCCATCCTGTTTGGCACTTTATACAACGATGTGGGGAACATTGCCCACAGACAACCACTAAACCGGTTTTGTAGGAAACTCTATTAGCTTTAAATTTGTATGTGCAGTAAAGTAATAACGAAAGAAAGAATTAATTATAAACCAACCTAGACATCTATTTTCTGAGAATTGGCACAAAAATACATGAAATACTTAATGACTCGTATTTTAATAACGATGTTATTAGGGCGTAATAACAGCCACCGTTGCGTTTTCAAATAAAAGCGACTTTCTATCAAGTAAATACCTACACCATACGAAGAGTTGCATAAAACATTGTAGTTGTTTACAACAACCACTTCGCGTGTTTGTTAGTCTATTAGTCACTGCAAGTAGTAGATTGCCGATTAATCACAAGCGGTTTCGACATTCTGAGGAATGTTAAATCTATCGAAACCGTGAGTTATCGCCTTAATATCGAGAAGAATAGACCGTGATACGCTCCACTAAACTGTAGTTGAGCTGTGATGTAAAGGTGCTTACATATCTGATTCGATTTATTGAACGAAGATCGATGTGTGCGATTATACAACGTGTAATTTAAAGGGTATATACATACCGAGTACACGGCTTCTTTGGATGATAACAAACGATATGGCAAGGGTTTTCTAATCCTATGTCTACATGTGTGGAGCATATTAGAAATTTCAATACATTGATACCAGAGGCCGAATTTTTCAAATTAAGAAGAACGAAGAGAATTATCGTTTTATTGGCAAGTGACGTGGAAAGTGATGACCCTTATAGTGCTGTGACACGTTTGTTATTACTGGTATTCAAGAAACATATTATGAAACCAATAATTTGGGGTCAATTCTGTGAGTCACTTATTTTGAGCTGAAACTTTGCATAGAGACTCCATACCAGATGTTGTCTTCAGTCCTTTTGGATAGATATGTGGTTTCCGTTACACGTTGTATATAGTCGAGCTTATTGATATATAGCTTTGAAGTTTTTTTTTTTAAGAATAAGGGTTCTTGAGAATAATGAGAAGTGGTGGCCTAGTGGTAACAGGCCCAACTTGCGAGTTGCAGGTTATGGGTTCGAACTTAGTCAGGCACATTACCTGTGTCCCAGCAGTATAATATAATATAATCTTTATTTGTAGTAAAAAATATTACATAAAACCAGTGGGAACTTAATAGGCTAAATTATTATTTATTATAATAATTAAATAATAATATTAAGGCTTTTGCATGTGACTATTTTAGAAGAGCATAATTAGTAGCTAGTTCAACTAGAGCGCTTAGTCGTGATTGAAGCCGCTTCCCGGTTTTGCCGAACAAAACTAGGTACGTGAATATCGCAAATTCACGTGTTAATCTCTAGACTTCGCGTATGACTTAAGGTATTCTTGTCTGCATATAACAACAACTTTGTCATTCTATTATATTGTTTTTCTTAATTTCTGTATTAAATTTTGAATTCCCAAGTTGTATTTGTTCCGGTTAAATTAATAAAATACTCGCGGTTCGTCCACGGTTATGACCTAAAAGGACTTCTGTGATATGATCATGACTAATTACCTAATGTAACGAATTTTCATGCGCTTCTCATCATTTTCCTAACGTTTTTATATTTACGTCATTGGAAGTCTTCGCAGTGGATTCTATTCGGTTACTGTTAGGTATTATTTATGACTAGCTGACCCTGATTTTCTATATTTTCTCACCTTTCGAAGCTTCCCTGGAATTTCAAAAATATTTTAAAACCAAAGTAAGCCAAATCTGTTCAGCGAGACTAATATAAGCATAATATAAAGACAACAAAAAATTATTAAGATAGGTAGGTTTAAGAATTTACTTAGATATATAAATTATCTTGGATCCATTTCCTCATATATCTCAAAAATTTACTTCATAAACATATATATCCTCTAGCAAACAGGTCACACTCGGAGCTGATGGTAGAAGGGCATTATATACATCACGAGTGCTTGTACGAGCGTCAAGCTATACGATGAAACTACCCAATCTGTAGACACCTTAACAAAACACACGTAAACACGGAATATTTTCTGTTCTGTGCACTTAAATGCCGTTAACTCACAATGATACACTAAATTTATAAATTATTTTTATCGACTCGAAGAAGAAAGCATACATCTATCCAGGTGACAGAAATCTACCAATTAAAATCGTCTTTAAGTATCTCTAATTATAAAATCTTTTCAGCGAGGATTACACACAGAAAGTTAATTTTTAATTGACTGTTTATAAGTCTGAGAAAAATGAACTGTAAAATTACTTTCATTTGTTAACGTTAGATTTCTTACCTTCTTGTTATGTTACCCTCGATTTCTGAATTAAAAACTTTAGTGTGAAAAAGTGTCAATCTTGAATTTGAAATGCTCTTCACTTCAAAATCTTTATAAAAACCTGACAGTCATTATACTGTTTAGTAAACATACACAATGAGGTCAAAGTGAAACAAAAAAAAAGGAAAGCGAGTTTTCATTCATCTACTATTTCTAAAGCGAGTTTTAATTTAGGATCTAATATAATCATCTTAATACTTGTAGGTACTATCTATTTACAGCAGGCTTTCTCTCAGTACTATATTTTCTAGAAATGTTATGAATATCATCACTATTTATATTCACGTTTTGTTGTAATGTTATGTGTGTACTTAGTTATTTGCACTGTTCTCTAATAGGTACCTATTAATACTGCCACATGGTAATATTGTCGTCATCATCTGCTGTGCCTTTTCTTAAATATGTCGGGATCGACTTCCCGTCTTAACACTTTCGCTGACAGTACGTCGTTATGCGGGAAATTAAAATAGTGCGTTATGAGTTTATGACAGTACGTCCAGGGACCGGCCACTTATTTTTAAGAGTACGTCGTCTCACGATAATTTTTCATATAAGTATTATGAAGAGCAGTATCCACTGTCATATTATGAGCAATTTCAAATTTCTTACTGCCGTAATACGAGTATTTTGTGGGTAGTTTCATATTGCTTGTTGACCCGGGAATCGAATCTGAAACCTCGTGCTTCGCGCTTGCAACCACTGGACCATCGAGGCAGTTCTTAAGCCATGATTATTATGATTAAAAGAAAGTTAAAGAAGTTAACAAACGTACGTTACCTTTCTAACTTACAATCATACAAACCGTCACAGTTCATTAGGTCGGCGCCAAACTTTCAGTATTTAAACCCGATTATTTATGAACGCCTTGTCCGATGCAATACTATAAAATAGAAGATGGCCGGTAAGCGTATTAAATGCGAATAGCTACCGGTCACAAATCATAATAATCTATGTATCTTCAAGCCGCTCCGGGGGTAGCCAGAGGCTAATGTCCTTCCATAACGAACCTAATAGATTTATTACACTACAGACTCACACCATCTCTATCGTTTCTCCAAAGAGTAAAAGAGATAACACGATATATTAAAGCATGTACTGCAAATCATACCGTGATATTCAGAATTATTTTCAAGCTGTAAATTATTGTAAGGGTTTTATAAGAACGAATTCGGCTTTCGCTAAGCGCTGCGTTGAATGTGATAGTAACGAAGAGAAACTAGGAATTGTTATTGGTTTGCTGGGTTTTTTAAATTTTAGCTAAGATCGCAATCTTAGCTGAAATTTTTCTACTGTTTAAATAATAAGACTTAAAGTAGATTCTTGATGAATTCCATTCCATAATTTATTTAGTACCTAGTTCATGATGATCATGGCGAAAATTACAGCCGCGTGAGTCAAACTCAAAAGCGATGCTTGACCATCGTAACTCATCGAAAATTTCCTCGGAATTTATGGATTCCAATTGTCATGTTTATAAATTGACAGTTGTTACAGGTCGTGGTCGATGAAGTTGTTGGGTTGTGGAAGTCAGATATTTCCATTAAAGTTGACCCGAACAAATGTACCTAGCATACATTTTATGTACTTAACATATTTGGTTGATCAAGATTTTAGTTTATTTTGACTCGGAAGGACACAAGTTCCTTCACAAGAAGGAACAAAATTTTATCAATACGAGTGTTAAAAATCTCAATACCCGCAGGAGCTCAAACAATCTAGACCAACGACAACCGAGACCAACTTAATTTATAAACAGGGGTCGCATAGGGATTATAGCAATTATAGACCTACTTATAGCAATTCTAAATACATTAAACAAAATAGTCGAAAAAATGATTTTTAAACAGCTTACAACCTTCTTAGAAAAAAATAATATTTTAAATGATGTTCAACACGGTTTTACTCTAAAAAGAAGTACTGCTACCGCATTGGAGAAGTTTACTGACGAAGTCAATAACTGTCTTGATGAAAAAAAAACATAGTTATGGTTATACATATATGAATGGTTTAGCAAGTACCTAGAAAACTGATCGCTCAGGGTGTGTATTCAGTGGGGTTGAAAGTGTGCGGGGCGATATTAAATTTGATATTAAAGTTATGTACGATGATACAAGATGAGCTACCGATAAATTGTTTTACAGTTTGGCAGAATTAAAAATTGTATTGTAATTGGATAATTTGAGTTAAATAAAAAAGAAGTTCCTTTCTATTTATTTACTAAATACATAAAGATACTTTCTATCTATCTTTGGTATTATTTTATCTTGGCAAAGGTACATACTAAAGGCCATAGCTATTTCCCCATAGAGTAAGCATATACTACGATCACCACCGATTACGATCCAAGCAACTATCCTATACCTCATCTTGGGTTATTTAGTTTCATAACGTGTGAGTTTTTAATTCTAAAATAAACTTGAAATCAAGTCTTACTAAAATTGATTAACCGCCATTTAGATTATTTTTCTATACTTTTTGTCGTTTACTTTATCGCGATAATTTAAGTAAAGAACTCGCAATAGAGCCCGCACGCATCTGGCATTTTAATAATAAAAAATAGCCGAAAATGAAGTATGGTATGATATAACAATAAAATATGATATTTTTAAATTCCGGATGAGCAATTTTGCCCTCTATCTCGCCTGATGGTAAGCGGTAGATGAGGTCTACGATGGAACGAGCTTTGGCTGAAATGTGGCAGGGAACACAGCGAACGAACACACGAGCCGCGAATTTCTAAGCGTCGCATAGTCCATCTCAGTCATCATAATCCTGAAGATGACAAAAGCAAACAATGCACCTATCATTATCTATGATGACAACTAGCATTCACATCAAGATTACTAGTTTTAGTACTATGTTCGGAGTCCAAATGTAGAACGGTCGCAAGGCAGTCAATCAGATCGTCAGATCATATCGATATCTCCTCAGGACTGTTCATTGTATGAGGCCGGTTCAACAATAGGTATTCATTGACTGCAGCAGACTATATTTATCCTCTTGCCTCCGTTTCAGACATGACAACTTAAATCGTTGTAAAATACGACGCTTATCTCACTGGGCCATCTATCTCTGAAGAAATTTGGAGAAAATAATCTGGTAGCTTACATTTGAAATGAAAGTGTTTTTATTGATTTTTTACAATGGATGAAAATGGTAGTCGTGCGTCTTACCCGGTTATACATGGAGTTTCAGAAGTACGTATTAGTTCTTCACAAAAACGCAACAAAAATGTCTAAACATTTGTAAACAAATTTCTTTACAAGCAGTCAAATGCAATTATTAATTTCAAATCCATAACACAACTAAAATAAATGCAACCAAATGCATCATAAAGCTTGAAAGTAATTTTAACATTTCAGATGATTTTCGCGATTGTGGACTTTGTGAGAGTAAAGTTATATTAACCTTTTTGCAATTATATCTTTACTGTATACCGCATACATTACCCTTTCGACAGCACCAAACTCGTTGCCCAGTTCTGGGCCGAGTCAATTTAAATTGTCATCGTCATTTTAAGAAGAAGTTTCCCTTAAAATAAGATCGCGCATTTCTGAATCACGCTGTAGATTTCAGGCTTTGTCAGAGATGGCATAGTGTTGATGTTTATCTTATAAATCGAAATAATCATGAAAAAAACTCGTGATCTTCTTATACTATTTATATTCGAATAAAGAAGAGAAATATACCGTTTATCGACTAACACGCTCTATCTACAATTTTCTTTCTCCTCATAGAAAATGCAAAACACCGTTTCAAATAAAACATATATTTCATCATTTACATAGTCCAATTGAACAAACTATTTCATGCAGCGCAAGAACTATGGTCCAATTAGCAATGTTAATTTTAAATTTTAATGTTTTTTATCGCAGTTAGTCGGGCAAGATGAAACGTGTGCTCATCTTGATTTAAATGATTTTCTTTTGAACGTTCATCTCGGTCAAGTGAGCCTATCTATGCGGTTTCACGGCGCAATGATTAATAGCAATCGTATGCACGGATCGGAACAAATGTGCATTGAAATGTTGCGTGTACGCATGTTGGGGTTGCCACACTTTATTGGTTCGTTTTTACAGTTTTACGACTGTGGTACGCCGTGATTATAAGTTGAGAACATAAATTAGTATAGTTGTTGGTCTAATTATGGGCATGGTCTAACTGATACTGTTTATAATTTTTGAATAATTGCTGTGAGTAGTATTATGTTTCGTGTCAATTTCATGAAATATATCAAGAAAAACAGAACGTAACATCCTGCCGTCCAACGTTTTGCTCCACAACACAAGCCCAAGCTATAACCTATAAAAACCTAAGAACCAGTTAACGTAGTTTTGACAATCCGTTGCGTTATTTATATATAATCTACATTTTGTCTCTGGACGGTTCCCGGAATGTCTTATTTTGAACGTGGGATTTATGGTAACCCTACACCTACTTTATATGAGTTTGAATAAATGATCGTACATTTTTAAGAGTGTGTTTTTCAAACAAGAATCTACTTATAGACTGTAACAGATGCGATGTTGCAGACTGAATAAATTATGCCATTTCGATTGCGAAATGCAGTAAATTAATTATATTAGCATTACAAAACGTTTGGATTTATGAGCTTTTAAATTAAGTAACTAATTTTGTAATGGTCAATTGATTTTTATTGCAATTGCAGCAAGCTAATGGTATCCGAAATTAATCAAACACAACCCTGCAAGTGATCATTGAAATGAGTAACGCATTTGGCCCCAAATAAATTGAGATAACTGTAAGGATGATGACGAAATGACGTTTAGCGCTTAAAGAGTACGCATGCCTACAATATGTAGATGCGCCCGCGACGATCGCAAATCCATGCGTTGGACGTTTAATTTTAGGGCGTCTCATTCCCTGAGCCACTAGGAAGTGCCCTGGCCTATTTCAGTCCGGCCCTTTGTTGCTCCGTTTATTTCTGTTTACGTCGCGTTTCGTAACTTTACGACCAACTTTCGGATGCGCTGCGTACGCTCTGTTGCAACAGTTATTAACGGCTGCCCGGAGCGAACCCAATAAGAAATGCTATTCTGTAGACGATGTAATCGGTCTCTCAACACATGTCGATTGGACATTGAATCGATACGATAAATCGTTTTTTAACAATGTTTATATATTAAATGCACCGTAAACAATGCTATCGATTAATTGAAATTTATTGTCCTCCCGTTAGCGACTTCATTTCTTTGGACGCGGTGCATTTGTCTTTATTACTTATAGGGCTGCTGCTTCTGGCGTTGATACATTTTTATTCTATGATGTATTTTTATAATGATGACCACAATATTTTAAACCAAAGTGCAGTAGTGAAGCTTAATTTTACCAGGTCGTTAAAGAGTATTCGCACGTGCTAACTGAAAGTCTGACAGTAACTTACCGCTGCATTTTTTTATATCAGTGATAATTTTTTTTTGCTAAATTTGAACCTATATAATATATAGTTTATAATAAACATAAGAAAATTTGTAATTTTACTAAAAAACTTTCAGTAGGCTGCACGATGTAGGACTAGAACTATAATTATGTTGTAAATATTTTATGTTTAAAAATATTAATTCTTCAGAAGTGAGATCCAGTATATTTCATCACTAAAACTTGTATTACATCCCGACAATCCGCTAACGTGCGTACATCAATAAGATAAAACCATATTGGCTTCACGGGTGCAAATTATTGACCTCTAGTCCATTCTCACATCGCCTCAGACTCGGCTTGCTCTGCCGAGGCGTTAGAAAGCGTTTATCGTCGACTAACTGCTTACTTCTAAATTAAGTGTCGTGATTTTTATCGATAAAGTCTACCGTTTGATTAATTGTTGCCACGACTTGCCCCTGCGCAGCTGACAATCGACTGGGATTTATTTAAATGGTTGTGAGAAACAATACACGACGTACCTGTCTATTGTAGTATGCAGGACGAATGTAGTATTGTATGCCGTCAAGAAAGTGGAAGCTAGCTGTCAATTTTTTATTATTTAGTAATGACAGACTCCGTTTGACCACTATCTCGTTTGACGGTAGGTAAGATTGTCTAGAAGTTAACGTATTCACTTTTCTCATAAAGATCTGATTTAGGCCTGGAACTCCACAACTTAGCACAACTCACAATGAAAGCACCTACTCCCAAAAGGTTAAGTACGTGTGCCGTCTATGTAGGGTAGTTGCGCAAATGCGCAATGCTTAGCAGCATTTTTGCTTCGCTATCTTCATAGATAAATCATCTGCTATGTTCCAAATCCATCTTGAAAACCTTATCAGGACGGTCTCCATAATTAGGTGGTGCTCAGAGATGCACAGGTATAATAGGTTTACTCAGGCATATGACTGTCGCTTGTCTTCGGGAATCCTACTGTAATATTAGTGATGTGATAGTTTGGATGTTCGTGTTTCAATTACATAAAATTGGCTTAAGCTATTTGGACAAAACTTACAAACACAGGGGAATATTGTGTAAGTGTTTAAATTATTGGTGTATATTCTATCAATCTATTGCGCCTAAGAGCTAGTAAAGACATAAAAAAAAAAAATTGCTGGATCGTCTTGGTCGTAACTGCTACTTGCAAAGCTGACTAAAAGCTTGCAAGCCTCTTAAATAAACTGCCTACTTTGCAATGTGTTGGTACTCTACATGAAGTATTTCAAGAATGAAGTATTTCCATGTGGTTGGTCTCCTTTGATGTCTGCGGAAGATTCTAAGCGTGTTTGCACAAAGCCAGATGTATTTACGTATGAAAATATACTTTAGTGCTCTACATGTCACGTTAAATACATATTCTTTGTTTATATTTTCTATTTATTATTGTATTTTTGTTGTGTTCCTTCTACTTTGTTATGTTCTTGAACCACCCAAAGGTTGACTTGTAGAGATTGTAACTAAGCCCACTGTTTTCGTGCATAAAGATTAAATATAAAAATATTTTCTTTAGTCTTCGGTATTCGAAACAACTTTGACGTTTAGAAAGTGTTAATCAACTCTTTCAATATTCAATTCTCCCCTGTAACTGTTGAAATTAGAACTTTATTGTCTAAATGAACCTCTCGGAACCACTTAATATCTCTCTCTCGCTATCCATTTACGCATTTCCATGTAGCCGTCATCGCGGATTTGATTACCTTTCCATTATCATGCAATCGGTATGAAATGAAAGGCGGTGTTGGTACTGACCGCTTTGGAAGGCAATTCTCTAGTAATGTGATGCGACCGGTACCGGTAAAGTTTAGTCGCTCCAATTCACGGTGAGATTCTTGTAGTTTAATACGCTAATTGAAAATATGAGACAGATACTGAAATTGATTGTTGACTGTCAAATTGCTTTGCATTTGGTTGTCAATAAGTAGCACTCAACAAATCATTGAGATAATATCGCCATGTCGATCCACGTTTATGAAGCTGAAGGGTGATACTTAATATCACTGTCAGACATTTTATTTAATTATTTTATTATTTATGTACACACAGTAAAATACATTAGGATAAGCATAATTATAATATTTGAGTAAAAAGGTACTGTTTATTTCTTAAGAAATTTCTTCCAGCAGACCTGCGAAAGGAGAAGTGAAAAATGTAGACAATAGTGTGTGAGAATTTTGTCTCGGAGGTGGCGTTAAGAACTCTTAGACGTGAATTGCTGTGGTTTATATGAGAAGCACTCAAAAGGTTTCGCACTCGGATTGGCAAAATGGAGTTTTATAAGATAGATATATTTGTTAGACGTAATGACGACTTAGATGCTTCTTTTCTATAGCCACCTAGCGGACGGAAATGAAGAAGAATTCAACTGACTCGAGACATGAATAGATTTTGCTATTTCCAACTTAAAGCGTCAATAAGCTAATGGCTAAGTTGTCGGAATTGTGATCGAGAGGTCACGGGTTCGAACCCACCCATTACGCTATTGCTGTGAACCTACTCCAGATACAAGCATATTTAGCTTAGTTGGAGGGGTTAACAAGATTGCCATACCTACTATGAAAAATAACCATATTGCTATATCTTAAAAAAAAAACCGGTCAAGTGCGTGTCGGGCCACGCGTAGTGTAGGGTTCCATAGTTTTTATAACAGCCAAGTGCGTGTCGTATTCGCTGACTGATCGTTTTGTACCATGCTCTAACTAAAAGCCAAACATGACTACCTAACTACACACATCAAAAGTGTCTAGGGATCAACATATATTTTTGCAATAACTTTTCTCCTGATTGATATTAATTAAAATTTTCTTTAAGGATTCATCAAATAAAGTGTTTTCGTTTGTCACAGTAACGATAAACCAATTCACCTTTGCATTAATAAAGAAATTTGCCATTTTCCTAATAAAGGGATTTTTGACATTTGAACCACTAACATTAAAGTTCGAAAAAAGACTGAAATAACAGTTTTCTTTAAAATTTTATTGGGTAACTTAAACAATTAATAATCCGTGTTTACTAACAACACAAGAACATCGGTTTGGCATACTCAAAATGAGTTCATCCAAATCACGCTGTGGAATGGCCGCCCATGTTCGTTGCAACAACAAAAAAAGGTCTTTTTGCGACTGGATACCCTCCATATTCGGCAGAGCTCTTCTCTGTAGCATATCCCATGCATGCTCAATCGGGTTCAAGTCTGGCGACTGAGCAGGCCAGAGCAGGACATTGATGTTAGCTGCGGTGAGAGTCTGTCTTACAACTCTTGCGGTGTGCGGTCGTGCATTATCATGCATTAACTGAAATAAGGGACCGATTTGCACTTGTAGAGGAACGATGACGTCAGATACAATCGTCTCAGCATAAATTTGAGCGTTGAGGTTGCCTCTGATCCAAATCAACTCAGTTCTTCCGGCGATCCAAATACCCGCCCATACCATGATGGTTCCACCACTATAAGGATGGACTTCCTGGCAGGATTTTAATCGCTGTTGGCGTCCAGGGGTTATCCAGTGTCGTATACGTCTTGTATCCGGTCTCATACCAAAACGAGACTCATCAGAAAAGCACACGAAACGCCATTGTTCTTCTGCCCAATTTCTGTGTTCAAGAGCCCATTGATATCGAATCCTACGATTGTGCATTGCTATAGGTGGTACCCGTAGCGGTCTTCGGGAATGAAGGTTCACTTCATGCAAGCGGTTTCTGACTGTTTGGTCGCTAATTAAGTTCCCTGAAGAGTGATGAAGCCTCACGGCTAACATCATGGCGGTTATTGTTGGAGCTCTTCGAGTTAAGATTTGAATGTATCGGTCTTGTCTCCGTGTGGTGCAGCGATACCGTCCTCCATGGCACTCAGCCACGGTACCAGTGCTTCGGTAACGTGTCCAAAGTCGACTGATAACACTCTGACTTGTATTCAGAGCTAAAGCCACAGTACGTTGCCGGGAACCAGCTTCTATCATTCCCACGGCTCTGAGCATTTCTTCCCTGCTTAAATGACGTCGCCGCTCCATAATAACGTTGGTTTTAATCAGTAGTAGGGAAACAGTAGCACTAATAATGTCTTCAATGCGTTGTATGTTTTTATAGGGAAAATATTGACAGCTGATTTTAATCTTTTACTCGAATTTGATTAACAGTTCCTGTTTCAAATTATGAAATGCACCAAAAAGGATCCATATAAATTTATAAAATCATAAATTTATTACAAAGCCACATCTCAATCTCAAGAAATCCGCATAAAAATTCTTGATCCCTAGACACTTTTGATGTGTGTAATTTGACTTCCTATACAAATCCTCACCTGTAGGTCTACTCCGAAACCACAAAAACGAAGTATCGGCCGAATGTTCGGGCGTTTCATACTACGAACTTCATTCTATTTCGTTCGGTCGGTTCGGAGCCGACCGAACTTCATTTTGACGTTTTTTTGTATCGTAAACCTTACTCTGAACGAGAAAAGCCCGACCAATAATTTGAGTTTGACAAGAGTTATATCGTGAAATTAATGTCAAAATTCACGACAGCAAAATAGGTCTCTTTCGAGTATCGTAAGTATCGATTATAATGAATTATTACAATTATCTTGAGTTTTATGTTTGTTTAAAGTGTTAAAGTGAATGTGTCATACATAAAATTGTAGCGAAATGGCAAATACATATACGATTATTAGAAAATGAACGAAATCTTTAATATCTTTAAATTTATACTATTATTATTATAGACTAGTATTCACGCGGGGCTTCGCTCCCGTGGATTCTATCACGGTAAAAACATAACTTTCCTTTTTTGCAGTCGCGTATAAAGTAGCCTATAACCTTCCTCAAGCTTCAAGCTACTTCCATACCAAATTGCATCCAAATCCACCCAGTACTTTCGAAGATTAGCGCGTTCAAGCAAACAAACAAACTTTTCCGCTTTATAATATTAGTATAGATTTCGTTATTTTCTAATAATTTTATGAGTCCTTCTTTCTGTCTTTGTCTAAGTTACTCGAAATGGATAGGTAAACTATATTAAAAACAGTTTCTTATTTCTAGTATGTATTAACATTCTTTTTTAGCTTTGTTAGTTGTACATTCAATATAATATTTAAGTAACCATTAGAATTATTATAATTTCTTCTTTGCTATTGTAGATTAAGTAGAGATAATATTAGAAACTGTACAATCTACAAGAAATAAAAAGCTTCATTTTATTTATAATAAACAAAATATATTTTTATTAATCACTAGGAACACTTAACTCTTTCCTTACTCAAATTAACCTAACTGAATTAAATACTATGCCAAAAATTGCAACTAGAACTAACTACTTTAATTTTCTATAAGTAAATAAAATTAAAAATTATAGTTTGAAAAAAAACGCCATTTGAAATAAAATAAGCTTTCAAAGCTCTTAATTTTTAAACTATGTTTTTATACTCTTGATTGCAACTGAGCTTTGATCTGCTGCACATGCCCGCACAACTCTACAACAGCCATCCTTATGCCAGCTAGTTCCACGTTCCTTTGTTCTTCAAGGATCAAACAATGTTCATCTGATTGAAAAAGTCTGTCACACACAGAGCTTTCAGCTTGAAGAGACTCGGGATGCCGCCGAGATTCTCAGCGCTGTCGTGTGGCTGTAAAATGACAGAACATATGACCAAAAGGAGTATGTAAGAATTCTAGCAGAGAGCGTTCTGTTGTTTCTGTCTACCCCCATGGGAAAAAGGCTTGAGTTTATGTATGTATGTATTAAAACTTAACTTAACAGTAGGTAGATACCTACTATATTAAGTTTTGAATGCGTGTCACATCCTTTTTATACATCAACTATATTATAAGCATAACTGCTTGACAACAAAAATTTGAATGGTTCTGTAATGATAAATCCTAATTTATTCAATTAAAATCGAAAACTAGTTTAAACAATAAAGAAACTCGTTTGAATTTTAATACTTAGTCACAATAAAGCACAGATATTCGTAAAAAAAATACTGGACTGTTCATAAAAACATGTAGGTATGGTTGTTCTTGCAATTCACATCAAATACACGCATGCGCATAAACTCATGGATGTACAAAATTAAGCTCAACAAACATGTAATGCAATATTTAAGTAAAATGAGTTGGATAATAAATTGCATCAACCACAATATTATAGTGACAAAACCATGAACATAACAATAATTTATTGAAGTTTAGAATGTAAGATATTCGTGTAAATTTTAGTACTTACCTACCTAAGTGGATACGTACTCAATTAATCAATCAATGAAAACTTACTTTTTGCCACTGTTTTGTGGTTTTGGTACAGCCGCCCATAGCATTTAGCGTGGTCCAGTTTTCATCCCACAGTCGATGATTCAAAGTACGACCATCGATACTCCTCAAGTTGCCTTTAGCCAGTTCTCGATGCTCCTCAAGGAAATTGAGGAGAGCATCAATTTGTGCCGATGTCGGTCCGGACATGGTGACTTGTTCTTGAAGAATGTTTGTTCATAACTTCATTTTCAAACATCCAAAACACGAACATGAGAAAACGATAAATCCAAGTAGCATTATTTTTTGTTGATATGATGTCGTAACTTAACTTGAACACTTAACACTTCAGTCAGTCACTTGATGCTAAACGACCGAAATACGGTTATCGCTATAATATAACGATAGCAACAGACGAGATTTGGTTTGAGTTTAAATATATTTATTCCTGCACCGCTTGTTTTTGTCCTACTTGTCATTCTTTGACTTTTTTATTTTGACAATCGGCATAGGCAATCTCTATGTCTGCTGTAAATATCAAAGAGTATATAACTAGTATAATGGTAAATATATTGTTTTTTGAGAAATATTACAATTTTCGTAGTTATAAATACTGGATTAAAAGTAAAGTCCAATTTCCTTATTATAAAAAATAGTTTTATTCTGTAATTCAACAGTTAAATTATATCGAAATGAACATTAATGACTAATAAAACCACAACGATAAAACGTTCAACTCTAGCAGTACATTTCATTCGGTCATACAATCACCGAACATTGGACTATGGTGCCGACCGAACTTTACCAGTCCGAACTTTGTTCGTAGTAGGACAACAATTTAAAAGCCCACTTATGTGTGATAGTTTTGCTTTAAATTTCGTTATATATAGGTACTGCCGTGACATTTGAATTTCTAACTACAACCGTTTAGTTGATAGAGGGGGGGACACTTGACTCTAACGAAAATTGGTACTTTAAAGCTTGATAAGTCACGAACGGTTTACTTAATAAAAAACCGGTCTTACCAAACCCCTAATATTTTTGAAAGACCTATCAACGATATCCCAAACTATGGGAAGAACGAAAAAAAAATTATCATCCCACTTTACATGTATGGGAGGTACCCTAAATAATTGTTTTTTTTTCAAAATTTTATTTTACCACTTTTTCGACGTCATTAACGTGTATACTCATGCCAAAGTACAACTTTCTAGTACCAATAGTTTTTGAGCTAAACCGTGGACAGACGGACAGACAGACGGACATGGCGAAACTATAAGGGTTCCTTGTTGACTACGGAACCCTAAAAAATGTGCTTAATTCTGCTGGAAAACAATAGTAAATAATGAAAATGTTCGAAATAATATGAAAAAATATAACTTATTCGTTACTCTGGGATAAAGAAAAGTTTTCTCGAAATAAGAGAGAAAAATTATAACGTTATTCGGGGATAAAGAAAGGTTTTCTCGAAAAAAAGTAGTTTATTAAATAGTACCATTAAATACGAAAATATCGAGCTTTTTTGTGTACCCAGTTTTTTTCAAATATGCCGAAACTGTTTTGTGGTCAATTCCCAGTTCTTCAGCTACGTCGTAACTACTGACATGCCGATCTTGCTCCACTTTTTCAAAAATGGCATCCATTTTATCCGTAATAGGGCGACCAGAGAGACGTGCATCTTTGACATCAAAATTTCCAGATTGAAACGCTTAAACAAAATTTGTGCTACTCTCACAGACACTGCACTAGGTCCATAAACATCGCAAAATTTTTTCGCGGCTTTCGTTGCATTTTTACCTTTTTTGTAGTAAAATTTTAAAATGTATCGAATTTAGCCAAAGAGATTTTATTACAATTTCATACATACTATAATGCAAAAAGACTTTTTCCCCAACCTTATCTGACAATATTAGCTCTCTGCATTCCTTTTCCATGTAAATTTTAACTGTGCCAAAATTCGTATTTCTCCGTCTGCGTAATGATAGTTATAAAGAGTACAAAGTTCTTGCTTCACGTATTAATATATACATAGATATTCTGTCTACCTATCTATCTCATAGATGACTCGGCAGTTCTCAATCAAATTGGTAATTTTTGCTTGTTATTTATCACGGTCATATATACGGATTTAGAATACGGGTGTAACTAATCCATAACCATAGCAAAACAGTATGTTTCTAACCGAAACATTTTACTTGAAAAACCTCTTAGATGCCCGTATGACTGGCGCTAACGGCGGACTTACTTAGATCTACGGTTAAAGCGAAAATAGCAATCTGCGCAAGCGCTGGATGAAATCCATTCTGTTTTGGAGTGCGGTCACAGTGAAGCGAGATAGCGGGAAAACAAATGTTAAATGACCACGCTACATTAGTTTAGCTATACGACCGGGAAAATTAATCCTATATGCTCTTAACTCATATTTTTGTTTATATTTATCCGTGATATTGTTTTGATTACATTGTTATTTATTTAGGTCTAGCGTTAGATATCCTATAGTAGGTTTTATTACACCTGCGTGGTCATATTTAAGAATGTTTGTTTTTGTATATGATACAAATGTCAAAAGAAACAATAAAGTACAACGTGTAATTTAAAGGGTATATATAAATACCAAGTGCACGGCTTCTTTGGATGATAACAGACAATATGGCAAGGGTTTTGTAATCCTGTCTACATGTGTGAAAATTATTAAAAATTTCAATACATTGATACCACAGAACGAATTTTTCATATTAGGGAGAACGAATAGAATTATCGTGTTATTGGCAACTTTTTTATTGGCAACATTGACGCAGAAAATTATTGACCCTCCCGTGACACGTTTGTGATGATTGGTATTCAAGAAATATATGAAACTGAAACCGTTAATTTGATATAAATTCTTTGAGTCACTTATTTGGAGCTGAAACTGTGCATAGACTCCATACCAGATGTTGTCTTCAGCCCATTTGGATAGATATGTGGTTTCCATTACACGTTATACAACGTGTAATTTAAAGGGTATATACATACCAAGTGCACGGCTTCTTTTGATGATAATATACGATACCTATGGCAAGGGTTTTGTAATCCTATGTCAACACGTGTGGAACTTATTAGAAATTTCAATGTATTGATACCAGAGACCGAAATTTTCAAATTAAGAAGAACGAACAGAATTATCATGTTATTGGCGTGAAAAGTGACGTGAAAGTTATTGACCCTTGTAATGCTGTGACACGTTTGTTATGCTTGGTATTCAAGAAACATAATTATGAAACCGATAATTTGGTATCAATTCTTTGAATCACTTATTTTTAGCTGAAACTGTGCATAGAGACTCCATACCCGATGTTGTCTTCAGCCCATTTGGATAGATATGGGGTTTCCGTTACACGTTGTGTACATAAATGACTATGTAGTCTGATGCAGTGTGATGGCTTCAAATTTATGTTTGAATAATAAAAAAAAAAAAGAATAACTAGAATGCCTACTGTACAAGACCGCCTGAATATGATTTATTTGTGACTTCGTGGTACATGATAATTCTTTAAAATTTCTCTTTCTTCACTGTTCATCAGATACTGAATGTTACCTTTAAACATAATTACACTTATTACGTACTGATGAAATACTCTGTATATTGGCAACTTTTTGAGTAGGTAACTCTAATCTTAACACCAGTTTGATTGACAATAAAATAACTATAGATTATTAATATTGTTGTTACCATTACGTACATGTCGTAATTATTCACAGTAACGAAAAACAACGCAACTTTAATGGCGCTATTATAGCAATTGAACCATTTACCTTAGCTTAGTAAATTGCCCTCTAATTGCTTGTTATGACAAAATCAAGTTCGAAGTGTTTTCCCTGTAAGGTAGTTATTATTTCTTCTCTCAATAATTTTATTTTATTTTTGCACAAACAAGAAATATAGGTACTATACAAAAGCGTGTTTTCTTTTTAAAATCTCATGTTAATTATTCCAAACGATTTGGAACGGTTGCAATGATATCCCAAATCATTTGGCCTGATGCTTTCCATCTCTACCTTTTTAAATACTTTTATATAAGTCGTTTTTCTCTTTTATAATTTCAGTTCTGTTCATAATAATTTATAACTACCGCCTAATTTTTTTATTTATCAAATAATATTCGGCCAAAAATTTCTTGAACAAGCCAGTAGTCGCAATTGTCACAACCACTGCTGCGCCGTCCATTCTCGGAAACTATATTATGGAGACAAGTGGTTCGGTGGCATCGTCGCTCCATGGTTAACATTCAAATTCTGCATAGAAAACATTGAATAAAGAACCCGCTAATTTTTTATTTAAAATTCGAACGAATTTTTTATTTATTGATAAAATTGATGTTTACCTGGATGTTTTTATTAAATCATGGTATGATTTTTAATCAGTCGCGAGTAGACCATGCCCTGAATTGGTTAGGTTATCTACTTACATTTATCCCACAAGTGCGTACTTCTGAAAAATCATTTGAATTCGATGCACGCAACAGCTGCCAATAAGCTAGTCTGGAATTTTTTATATACTCAATTCAAAAACATTTATGTTGTCCATAGAAGTAGTATTTGTATTGCATTTTATCCGCCCGCTCGGTTACCATAATCACCACCTTACCAGCAGACTTCTTGCCACTGCATGACTGAAGGTGTTTGATTGATGCGCCACAATGGCATTCCCATGAGTATGACGTAACTGTTGCAGTTTCCGTTGTAGTACAACTCGTGCGCAGGGAAATGAGGTAGGGGGTAGGAATGTGGACAATATGAGACATGGAAATTGCATTTTTTTTATTTTATTTGTTTTCATAAAAGAACTACCAATGTGGGTTAACAAGATTACTAGTAATGTGATATGACATTACCAGAGCCGGATTAACCCTGTCAGAGGCCTTAAGGCAATGGCATTCTCGGGGCCCCTTTTCTTACTTTGACTGACGAAATCGTGTGTGAACTGAGGAAACGTTCATTAAGGGCGTGGTTTTTAATATATTTGTTTACTTATTCTCAAATTTGTTCTAAAATCGTTTTAATTCTACTACTTAATCTAACGATTTGTATTTTGTGAGATAACATTGAGGTCCCTAAGTTCACACGCACATCAAATTCTCGTTCGAAGAACCATGTTTTCTTGGTGCGTGCACTGGGCCTAGGCCCCTAGTTGATGCGGGACCCCTAGGCAGTTGCCTACTCCGCCTAATGGTTAATCCGGCCCTGGACATTACTACTAATCTTGTTAACCCCTCTAAGTTAAATATGTTTGTGTCAGGAGTGGGTTCACGGAAATAGTGTAATGAGTGGGGTTCGAACCCACGACCTCGCGGTCACAAGACACACCTTAGCCATAAGGCTAGGGAGAAATGTCGTCCTTCAGGACGAATATCCAACAAGGCGAAGAGACGACATAAAAACATTTACTTAATATCCACTACTAATATGTATTCGTTTTCTAAGTTGTTTGCATACTGATTAAATGGATTGTGTTTGAAATAAAACAAATAATTAACTAATTATTTTAATTTAATTTAATTAATTTATTATACATTAGCTGTGCCCGCGACTTCGTCCGCGCGGAATAGTGACTAGGCAGCATTTTTAATTTTTTAGGCTAATTATTTTGAAAATAAAACTCATAGGTACATAATTTGAATATGTCGTATTTATTAATCTCTAATCAAAAGTTTAAAAAATAAGTTTCAAGCTTCTAGCTTTAAAAATGACGTAATTTCTATACAAACTTTGATCCCCTATTTCAACCCCTTACATCCCTTTTTTCGCATGAAAAAGCAGCCTATGTCTTTTCTCAGGCTCTAGACTATGTCCGTACCAAATTTCATAAAAATCGGATCAGTAGTTTAGGCGTGATTGCGTAACACACAGACAGAGTTACTTTCGCATTTATAATATTAGTAAGGATTATGACATTATCATTTGAAGCTATAAAAAGAAAAAAGATTGTTAAATGAAAATAG
This sequence comes from Tholera decimalis, assembly GCA_943138885.2. NCBI lineage: Eukaryota > Metazoa > Arthropoda > Insecta > Lepidoptera > Noctuidae > Tholera > Tholera decimalis. The sequence continues at coordinate 25,947,097 of OW964569.2, forward strand.
TTGTGTCACAACAATTATTGCTGTAAGTATCCAATGATTATTTTAAAATAATTTAAAAATAATTTAAAAAAAAACTTCTAAAATTATAAAGCCCCTCGAAAAGAATGAAAGTAAATAAGGAAGTAAAGTCAAAGTGATAAACAGCCTCTGGCCTGGCCTCATCTAGTTTATATTTACGAAAAAAGAAATGACGTGTGAAAGTGTTATTTATAACCTATTTGCAAAATAAACATCATTATTTCGTTATTTCAGCGTTTAGATACTTATTCCATAGTCTCAGTTTGAACAGATCAACCTTACCAAACTGAGTTAATAGAAATAAATAGTTTTTTTCTCAATCTAAAAACTTCCCTCGGCCTTTAACAAAAATGCATCACTAATAAGTCAAACCTGCCCAGCAGTTCTTCAATGAAGAGGTAACCAACAAACCCATTTGTTATTATTTATATACCTATAATTAGGTAACATTGAATCTGATAATATCATACTGTATATCTGACCATAAAGGCCAAAAGATCATTAGTTATTGCGAATCACGATTTTCAACTACGGAATACGACTTAGAAGATGAAATGCAATACAGAAAACGTCTAAGCCGAGTCAGCAGTTTGTCTCACCAGGCATCTCGTAAAAAACATTGAGAATAAGGGTCCTCTTAACTTTGTTGTAAATTCTGTAACATTATCTATTCGATTGTAATCGACGGATTTATTTTGAGATCAGTTTCCTTTGAAATTATAATCTTTTGTAGTAAGGGATGTTAGAGGTAGTGTTTAAAGATTCAACATGCAATTATGAACCTTAACCAATCAATCTGCTGAAGATTGTTGAAATGTTTGGCACTAACTGGGTGCAATATGAGCGACTGCCTAACTGGTCACTACAACCCAGTAACTGGATAACATAATACTCTTCGTGCAGTGTGCGTTTTATAGCTACTGACTAGGTTTTCTTTAATTATATATTTATTTTTGCATATTTTTATGAGCAATATAAAGTAACAAATTATTGACTATATTTTTTATGTTTCCTCCACTTATCCAGTATTTAAAAACTATGTATAGATTGTTTTAAAAAGATTCCTATGATTGCGGTGGCAATCATAAAAAGTTATCGCGATTCGCGGGATTATATATAGCCCATAATTTTTAAATAATGTAATCAACTAATTATTATTTATTCCATTTCAAATTCTTATTTATTCTAAAAGCCCTTTTCAAATTTGCCACTAATGTGTAAGGCTTGAGACGTTCTTCAATACAAATTCTTAATTCAGTTACCGGCTTTTATTATACCCGAGCCGTATCTTGAAACACTAAGTTCTTAACGGAAAGGGTTTACTCCATTGCCAATAAAACCTTTTCTAAAAAAGCAATACAGCTATATTACGGAGGAACACGTTTTCTCGCGCCAGAATCTGCGCAAGAGTCGGAACAACTAAGTAAGTGGCTACAAAGAAGGTTTTTTATGTGGCCACGCGACTAGAGTCGTACTTCAAGAGCGTGATAGATGCTGATGGCGGCCATTACCTGGTGATACCGAGACGTATGGTTACCTCTAAACGATCTACGCTTCAGGAAGGGTTAGTCTTAATGGCTGGCTGTGCTGTGACTGTTTTACGACTCTGATGGAACGATGGTAAAGCTCGAGCTATCGGAGTGATTGCGCTATGATAGGAAAAGAGTAATTGTGGTGGATTTATTTGATGTGTTTACTTAGAATTGAGTAAACTTGTCGTTTGCATTACGTTCGTCTGGAGCTTTAATTGCTGGTGCTGTATTTCTTATTTATTTTTAGTACTAGCTTCTGCTTACTGCTGAAACAAGTAGACCATGCCGTATTGGTAGTCAATTACCAATACGGCATGGTCTACTTGTTTCAGCAGTTGAAGCGTGAAAAGGTAACGAACAGACAGACAAACAATTACTTTCGCGTTAAAATACTAAAGTACAGATTTCACTGATTTCTTTAGAAAATAAACCTTATATTTTAGGTAGAAAGTTAACTCTGTAATGTAACTTTTGTATGCATTGTAACCGTAAAGTTTGTTCATAAATACAGAACCGGATTCTGTACGAACATCTTACGTATTGTAAGCAAATACATTCCGAACAATTTTCCAATCGATTACAATCAATTGATGGTGGGCAATCGCTTCTTATCGATGTTATCTAATCGCGTAAACATTTGGACGTCCCGCGTGTCGGGGCTCGGCGCTTGCGCACGAACTTCCATTGTGTTGCGTTTCACGCCTGCGCCCGCGCCGCCATTCGAAAGTAGGGCCCTTGCCGAGAATGCTATTAAAAAAGAACTATTTAGTACACTGATTGCGCTCAAGAAATATTTGTTCGATTGCATGGCTTCCTAAAAGATGAGCGTTAAGTAAAAATAACGTTTATTGTCTTCTAATATTTTGTAAGTTTCAATTCTCTCGCTTAAGTTGTGTTCGTTAGTTGTTTTTAGATCGAGGATAGATTAAATAAGCCTGTTATGAACGCCGGCGGCGCAACTTTAATAGTAGATTCATCGAATTTAAAATAGTGTTCTCTTTGACTTTTTTTTTTACAGAACATAAAGTTTGCGGATTTAGCCGCAGTCACGAATAGTTACGATCGAGTTAAATATAACAGTGGCATGGCAGGGTCGAAGTCGTTTATATTGTCAACAGTTTCAGCATAGTATTGTTACTTATAAGCTGATTAACGGATTAAAATCTTAGCTATAATTAAGCTTCCTATATACTAGACGGTGTTTCTTTGCCCTCCCGAGTAACTAGGCAAAGCAGTATCTTTGAGTTGTTTTCACACATATTTCGTAAACATAATTTCATTTTCTTACTAAAAACTCGAACAGCACGTAAATGTCCTGCGTCTGATCCCTGCACAACAGACAGGTCACCTGTGTTTGCACTCACATCTATGTACTCCCTTCATACTTGGCTAGACTCAGATTGGCCATCTTGATCGAAATTTTGTTGGGAGGTTTATCTTTGCTTGTCTTACTAGAGTACAAATTTCAAGTAATGAGGTCATAATACATATATTCAAGCCTTAACATTTCCATATGCCTGTATAATTCCTGGATACACGAAATCTTACTTTCATACTCCTTTCACCCGTAGCGTCTCGTGTATACTCATTGCTACGTACTCATGTTACCTCACGCGGCTTTGATTAATGTATTGCTGCACCGCACAGCATCTTATTGACAGGCGGTCCTACTGCATGCATTGTTAGAAATTCTCACACGCTCCCAATATGTGTGGGACTTGGTAAGACTGAGAGCGAGGGGCGAGATAGAAATCGATTTTGCTATATTTTGCTTACTTGAAGTAACTAATTTATAGTGAAGCTCCTTCACTTAAGTTCCTATGTGCCTATCCTCTTTTTTCAGTGGAAAAATCATCAAATGATTCCTACCGTTTTGGGTGACGCAGGAGTGTTACACTTCTACTGACTAAAAACCCACCCTTTTCCTTCCGTTGCTTTTGCGTTCCAGGTGCCCTGTATCCCGTTAGAACACTCCCGTAATTTCGGCAAGCATTGGTCCTATAGGACCTCGTCAATGGCGCCCTCTCCCCAAGGGCTGAGGACTTCACCTGCGTCTCGATATTCCAATGCTAGTCGTTTCTACCAATACAGTAAACCGCCTGATCGTTGAACAGGACTGCCACGCGAATATCCTTATAGAAACTTTCTATTGTTTACAAGTTGTGTAACCATACGTGATAGAATCGCTAGAAGCGGATTAGAAGCTAGTGCTAACTAAAATTTTTCAAGGTTTTTCTAATTTTCAAGGTAGAGCAACGTTTGCCGAGGTTGGCCCTCTGCTGGGTGACCATATATACTAATATTATAAAGCGGAAAAGTTCTTTTGTTTGTTTTTTTCTTAAATCTTCGAAAGTGCTGGGTGGATTTGGATGCAATTTGGTATGGAAGTAGCTTGAAGCTTAAGGAAGGTTATAGGCTACTTTTTACGCGACTGCAAAAAAGGAGAGTAATGTTTTTACCGTGATAGAATCCACGGGAGCGAAGCCCCGCGTGAGTACTAGTCTATAATAAATAAAAATATTTATTTCATAAAACTGGATACACACATTTATACATTTGATATTACATATAGCATATAATTTGTCACGCTTTTATACTCGCTTTTAAAATAGGCCAGGCCGGTATCTAAAATAGGGTTAAAATAGAGTTCAGTCAACTTTTAAAAATAGTATTATGCACAACTTAGACAGTGACGATTTTATAATCAAAAATCTATACGTATTGAGAGTCTACTGATGTAGGTACTTGTACATTTTGCCAAGAGATAGTCAGGCATCGCTTCACCCACAGCCTAGTGACTGGGTGAGGCGATGTTACAGAGGCGACGACGTTAGCCGACCCCAAAATTGCTGGGAAAAGGCTATAGGCAGATGATGACCTATTAGAACCGTGACATCGCAATATTGCGCCCTGGTATGAAGAATGGTCCTGTGAGATTATTGCTCATTTTGTAGTGCATCGGAATAGTCTTCGGGTTATTGTATTGTGAGTATGTAGAATTTTTGGTAGTCATATGACACCATCCAGTTCTGTCAGCATGTTTGGCAAACTATGAATTGTGATGTAAGATGTTGATGAGCGTCTGAGGTTTAATAGGACAAAGAGCAAAGTGATTAAAAGAAACCAAGAATCAAAAACAAAAGCAAGTTAGAAAGTGCAGTTTGATTGGCATTCGATTTCACATTGCGGATAAAAATTGCTTGGTGAGATATGAAGAGACTAATCTTACAAACTATTATTAAGTTGCAATACAGCAAAAGATAATTAACTTGTCTTCATTATTGCTAAAACGTGAATGTAAAAAAGACGAAAACACGAACTGTCGACGAAAATATCCTTATCGAAATCTGTTACGATGTAAGTTTATGTTTCTCCTATAATTAGTAGGTAATAAGTAGTTGGTATGTCCCGCTGTTCTCAAGCAGTCTAGACGATCGTTCTTACAATCTACAATGTTCGAAGTTCGTAATCAGTCAATCGTGATGCGAGCAAATGATCTGCCAGTACCGAGTTCATTTGCTTCCTTGCACATTTGTCATTCCCCATATTAGTTTACTTCTTACCATATCTTAGAAACGTCGAATTTTAACAATCAATTATAATGAGAAAGTTATGTTTCCCTTATCTTTGTCGGTCATCTAGATTTTATTAACGACTCCTCTTCGTAAAAATATGTTTGTAATAAGTAGTTGTATTTTTATACAATGTTTATTGCCTATGGCGGTTGTTCGTTATATGCAATAGATAGTATGGTGTCTGAAGAAACATGAATTAATTTCGGTTTCGCTTGATCTATGTAGTGATATTTTTAGCACGGGGAGGTGTTAATGTTCCACTTTTAAGGCAATCTGATGATGGATGGGGAATATTGTTTAAAACTACATTGCACTTACTGATAGAGTTATTTTCTCTCTAGCGCACCGGGTGGCCTTAAGATTTTAATCTTTATAATGGAAAGCTTCTTTTTAAAAACCAAGTCGTCCAGAGGCTTACCTACTGTTTGTAGAGTGGAATACATTTTTTTTTAATGAAAATATTTGCGGTTTATTTTGGCAGAGAGATATTTCGACTTAAATGTTATTGACGATATAAGGTATGCCCAATTGAGGCCGGTAAGGTTTATTTTACAGTTAAATTCTTAACTTCATTCCATGGCAAATTCATTACCATAGTGTAAAAAAAGAATACCACTCTAAATTTAATGATCATAAAGCTGACGAAAAAATGAACCAAAGGGATGTTATAGCCAAGTTCCGGCCAGGTTCTATATTAATTATACTATCCACTAATTACGGGAAGCGAGGAAAATTACTCGAAGACTGTAATGTTCATTCATCTGGACATGAAGTTATACCTTATGCACTTCCACTTCGCATTACACGGCATTAAAAAACTAATATCCGACTTTCCATAATGACGAGAATATTATGAATGAAGTGAAAACTACAAATTAAGCTTTAGAATGTGTTTGAAGAAATATTTTATAGTGTTATTATTAAATATGCCCGCGACACACCGCGTGTCAATTTATCATCTGTGCAATTTGTCTCGCGTAAACCTTGGTAAAAAGGCCCAACAACTTCGGTTATCTTCTAGTGAAAGTCCCATCAGAATCGGCTCAGTCTTTACAGAGATAAACCCGGACAAACAGAAGTACAGACAGTTTGTTTGTGTTTAAGTATCGTGTTAATAACTATAAATAAACATTTAGAAAACAGTAATTTTGTAGTCACAGACAGACTTGTCAGTCTTATTTATCTAATATATAAAATTCTCGTGTCACAATGTTAATTACCTTACTCCTCCGAAACGGCTTTACTGATTTTTACCAAATTTTATATGCATATTCAGTAGGTCTGAGAATCGGCTACTATCTACTTTTTATCCCGGAATTCCCACGGGATCGGAATTTACGCGGGAAATCCTCCCACGCGAACGAAGTTGCGGGCAGCAGCTAGTATTTATATATAGTGTGTAGATAATGAGAGCGAAAATTTCCGTAGAATCAGTAGGAAAATAAATGATGGATGGATTGAGTGATAGATAGCTTAGCGATCTATATTAGGGTCTATATGTGTGGGTAAATAAGAATACGCTGTAGGCTGCACGAATCCGAAATAAATTGGGATATAGTATGCGCGATTGAGGGAAGGGAGTTAGTTATTAATTATGTTTATTTTATCAGTCAACAGCATGCTGTATGTGTGTGCAAAATATATTTTAGTAAACGGTTTACATATCTGTAGATGGGCACATCTTTCTAGATGTGCCCATCTACAGATATGTAAACCGTTCTTCATAATAGAATATCTATGGATGTATCAACATAATTAAAATTCAATGTTTACATGTTTGTCCTCTATGCGTTCCAAAACCATCGATTAGATTGTGTTCAAACTTTGGCAGGGTCTTTTAAGGAGGCGCGCGAGGTTTTCTGGTCCAAGAAAACATTCATAATTTTATGAGGCATTGCAACGTATGCGATCCATTGCAGTGCATGGTACAGCTAGTAAGGAATAAAACAGCCTGTAACTCGATTTCTCCCTGGCTCAAGAAATACGTAGTGGCAAAGGAATATGCATATATTAAGCTACTCAGAAACTTAAACAAACTTCAATTCAGGCAGGAACTGCGCAGAAACCAGAAAGCAATGCCTTACTGTAGCACTGTAGTTCTGAAGTCAGAAGTTTCAGTGAATTGTTAACGCGTGAACAATTGTGTAGAAACTAGGGTGCTAGTGCTATGGAAGTGTAGATATCTATGTCTATACATACTTGTATAACATAATGTTATAGAATTTTGAAGTGTATTAGGTAATAGGTATAATATATATTTTGCCGATTTCATTTCATCACAATTATGTGACTTAAAAAATTAACAGTCATATAATCGTCATCCTTTCAAATTGAAAGGTTATACTTACACATAATTATACATTATATCCGAATGGATCCACGAAGTTCCTGAGCGTAAGAAAGTATTGAATTCATACTAATATGAATAATATTTATCATAAACTAGTACTCACGCGGGGCTTCGCTCCCGTGGATTCTATCACGGTAAAAACATAACTCTCCTTTTTTGCAGTCGCGTAAAAAGTAGCCTATAACCTTCCTCAAGCTTCAAGCTACTTCCATACCAAATTGCATCCAAATCCACCCAGTACTTTCGAAGATTAGCGCGTTCAAGCAAACAAACAAACAAACTTTTCCGCTTTATAATATTAGTATAGATGCGAGTGTGACTGACAACTTCTGCGACTAAACCGCTGAACTGAATTCGACGAAATTTGGTATGGATATAGTTGATGTTTCGGCTTCTTTTTTAGGAAACTACATATAATAAGGAGGTATTGGTTTGAAAATAAAATGCTTAAATTAATTAACATTGATCGTAATTATATTACGTAGTAGTTTTAACTGATTGACATAATGCATTACATTGTGGACAACGTTGTGTGCGGTGTATTTATTACACCTAATTACTTAAGCTGCTTTGTTAATTTTTAAATACTCTGTTGTTTGTTATCCTTAATAAACTAAAATAAAAATTATTGGCTTACGTGTGATTGTAGTTACTTCATACCAACTACAGTGACGTTTGTTGTGCCCTTTCATCCATGTTCTTTTGCTCTCAACCTATGTTTTCTAGAGGTCAAATCTAAACAAGGCTAGGTATAAGAAATACTCATAATTGCCTACGATTGGAAATGTCACAGCATTTCCCAGTAGTTTAAAATGTATTGAATCGTTTGTTATCCCACTTACGCGAAAGGTCTCTGGTTCGCTATAAAATTAAACTGTATAGTGCCTGTAGTGGAAGTAATAATATAATAATAATAATAATAATAATAATAATATTCCACAACTTTTCACACAACGCCATCTAGTCCCAAACTAAGCAGAGCTTGTGGTATGGGTACTAGACAACTGATAAACATACATATATATTTCTAAATACATACATATTATAGATAAATTACACCCAGACAAAGAACAAATGACCGTGCTCATCACACAAACATTTGTCCTAGGTGGGAATCGAACCCACGACCTTGCGCACAGCAGTCAGGGCCACTGACCACTATACCAACGGGCCTGTCGAAGTGGATGGCCCGTGCAAAGCTTGTTGCTATCGTTAGTCCTCTACCAATGAATCTCGTGGGACGTTGAGTATCTTGCTAACATTGTTTCCTTATTAACATCTACGAGCTATATTTACTGCCATCGGCTGGGACTACACGTTGGGTAGTTTGGAAGCTGAGTGATAGGGTATCTATGTAAAACGTACAAAAGGCAATTGTTTAAAAAAAAAATTGTTACTAGTAATCTTGTTAACTCCTCCAACTAAGGTAAATCTCCAAAAAGGTTGACTGGTAGAGAATGCCTTGTTGCATTAAGTCCGCCCATGTATCACTATCCTACTAATCCTACTTCCTACTAATATTATAAATGCGAAAGTTTGTGAGGATGGATGGATGTTTGTTACTCTTTCACGCAAAAACTACTGAATGGATCTGAATGAAATTTGGTAAGTATATAGTTGGCAGCCTGGAATAACACATGGGCTACTTTTTATCCCGAAATTCCCACGGGATCGGGATTTGCGCGGGAAAACCTTCCCACGCGTACGAAGTCGCGGGTAGAAGCTAGTAATATTATAAATGCGAAAGTTTGTGAGGATGGATGGATGTTTGTTACTCTTTCACGCAAAAACTACTGAACGGATCTGAATGAAATTTGGCAAGTAGATAGTTGATATTCTGGAATAACATATAGGCTACTTTTTATCCCGAAATTCCCACGGGTTCGGGATTTGCGCGGGAAAACCTTCCCACGCGTACGAAGTCGCGGGCAGAAGCTAGTTGTACATAAAAATAAAAAAAAAAAAATACATACACTCGTGTGTGGAGTGGGTTCACGGCAGTAGTGGACTGGGTAGGATTCGAATCCGTGACCTCTCAACGACAAGTCCGACACATTAGGCATTACGCTACTGACGCATGCTAAAATTTGGTTTGCATGTCCTTGTTACTCGAAGGGATGGAGACGCTGAAAGCCGAAATACAGGCTCTACCTAGTTTGGATTCAGATGCATCAACATTTATGTACGTAAAAACTACTGTATAGCATTACATTTGTAAATTATTGATGTACTCTGCTTGATGATTGAAAATAAATTGATTTTGGTGAAAAACCCTTATTATATATATATCATATCTATTTGGCGACGATGATTTCAACATGTTGAACTAACTGATTTGTATTCAATAATTTTTATGAGTTTGGTAGCGATTAAACAATCAGCAGTCAGTTGCCAGCCTGTTGGTCTAGTGGTCAGTGGCCCTGACTGCTGTGCACAAGGTCGTGGGTTCGATTCCCACCCAGGACAAATGTTTGTGTGATGAGCACGATCATTTGTTCTTTGTCTGGGTGTGATTTCTCTATAATATGTATGTATTTAGAAATATATATGTATGTTTATCAGTTGTCTAGTACTCATACCACAAGCTCTGCTTAGTTTGGGACTAGATGGCGTTGTGTGAAAGTTGTGGAATTATTATTATTATATTATATTATAAGATTGGTATTGATATATACGAGTATATCTTATCGTATATCGTGTGGGAAGTTTTCCCGTGTAAACTCCGATCCCGTGGCAATTTCGCAAAATCCTGTCTTAGCGAGCATCTACGTACTAAAATGAACTCCCGTGCAAAATTTGAGAGCCCTACTACTTGTAGTTTCTGAGATTTCGTGATTAACCAGTGAGTGGTATTTCGCTTTTTTATATATATATATAGATATATTAAGTATATCTTATCTTATAAATACAATTTCAGTATCAGTCGGTGATAAAAAAACTGTGTTGTCTCAAGCGCTTATAATTATTTATTTACACATTTAACGAAGTCGCGGGCACAGGTAGTCTGAAATAAATTAGATCAGAATCTTTTGGCAGCTCTTCCATAGCGCGTAGAATAAAGCTGACAATGCATGATGATATAATGAATCAACATTACTGCGTAGGTACATACAAAACAGACCATAGCTTTTGATTTTATTTGTACGTGCATCTGTTGCCTTACTCCACATCACGTTCATCCATAGTCTCAGCCATATCTTGTCTGTATCTCAATCAATGTCTTCGTATTTTCGGTATGCAAGACCTACTCTTCCACCTTCACCCACGCAATTCATTCTTATCCATAATAATAAAATAATTTGTCTGTGCTTCTATTGTGTTTATGACAATAGCGGGTATAATTTTAAGCACCATCATTCGTCGATGGAATGGCAGAATATGGCAAAGGTGCGGGGTTATGTGATGAGAATGCATGAGCCGTTGACGGGCGGGGGCATATTTAGTTGCGAAGTCATTTGTACTGTCTTATGTAAAGAGGGATTGTTATGAAGGAATAAATGTTAAAGATTACGTTGAGTTAATCGTTTATTATGCATATTACTGAAGAGTTTAACTCCCTGCTAGTCTTCAAGAGTAACCACATCCTCGCTTACCGGTGAACAAGTGGTGAAGTGGTAGTAATCATTTATAATTGATACATCTCATCATCATCTCTCTCACATCGGACATTTGTTTATTTGTTTATATATTTGGTTTATATAAATGTCGCGTAAAGTTCAGGTGAATATTTTCTGTAGTTTCGAAACAAATTGACTGTGACAACGGGACATATCTGCAGACACACATTAGTGACCTTATAAAAGTTCCATTTGTTCATAAGAACATTTGGAACACTAAAAAACATCTCATGACGTATATGTATGTTACGAAGTGACAGCTTATGTCGTTCTACACTTGCAGTAGAATTTTACAACTTCAACAAGTAAAAGCACGCGTTACCGGTCGTCTACATTTCAAGCAATTAAACCGCGGAAAACAACAATTATAAATAAATTAACACCATAAATCCCGTTCCCTTAGCCGGATTGTGTTTGTAAAGCTTAGAAACCATGACGAATACATTGCTAAATTGTATAAGATAGAAGCTTACAAGACTATTTTTATTGCATCCTTCTAGTACCTTCCAAGAGAACCAAGACTTTTAGTCTTGGTTCTCTCTCTTTTGGTGATAAACCACTATAAATATTTTGAAAGGCACAGAAGGAACGATATACATTTGTTTTGTAGTGCGCTTAATTTTTGTTAGCGCATTGAACTAATGGTGTGGATGCTATTAATCATTAGGGCTTCAATGATTGCTTTTAGTTTTATCAGGTTTTGAAATCGATTTTCCTTGAGAGAGATAGTATTGATGAACTTACAGTTCTCGGTTAAATTGGTCTGTTTTAATTATACAGATGATTGTTGGATTTACTTTTAATGGAATATTGTCAGTATCGGGGAGCATCATTATCACTAATTTGATCATGACATAATGTGTCAAATTGTCACAGGTTTTGTAAGAAGTTACCCGTTGTGTGGATCTATAGCACACTTCCTTTCCTGGTGTTACAATTTCCTTAACTGGCACTTGCCAGTTAACGAAATTATAAAACCAAGACAGGAAGGCTTAATCGATACGAAAAAAATAATTTAGCCAACAGTCAACGAATTAGGAATGATATGGAATCATAACTCTCTAACGAAGCCCGCTAAAACATGGTTCCAAACTCATACCACTAAACTGATAATACGAATGCAACACGCACACAAACAAAACTAAATACTTTGCTAAATTTATTTTCTGGGCATGGATCCGTCAATTCATTCATTTGGAGCGCTATTTTATTTAGTAAGATAATGTCAGAGTGAAACTGAAATATCGAATCAAGCGAGTACGAACGAGATGGATTGTTTCGTGACATCGAGCGGCGAGGATGGTGTTATGCAGTATGCGGTCGGAGTCAGTCATTTATTATGAACTCAAATATTATAAATTAATATTAAACCTCTTGACCTTAAGTTTACAAAAAGTGTAAAGCTTCATAAAAGGGAATGCCCGTCGGCCATATAAAAAAAATCCTAAAATGAACAAGAGCGAAATATACGCCAAATGTTACTACAAATCGTAGGTAACCCATACCAATTTCAATAATTATTAAAAAAATTAGGTAGAAGTCCTCGAAAAATGACCATAGTCGTTGTTATACCATAAAAAAGCAATCCGTACGTAACTCAATTCGCAAGCGCTATAGTAAAATCACGTAAATAAATAATCGAAAATGCAAAAAAGGCAAAGGAGATGTGATTCATACAGCCTACGATACGTTTTCTATTCAAAAAATATTTGTTTATAATTAATATTGAAATGCATATATATTTTTTTTACATTTATGGTACACATAGGTCGAATTATATTAAATTAATAATTACTGTGCACTAAATCTGCAAAATAATTCGTGAGGAATTATTTTAATGATTCCCATATTTTTATATCCTACTTAAACAAACTTGAACATTATTTCATTATAAATATTTTATTTAAAAAAATAATTAAGGACTATCCGCAGTTTCTGTCCATTTCAAGCATTTTATAGGCATTCCCCTTTAGAAACGAAACAGTTATTTTATTACTTACCTAATACCTATTTTAAATGCAAATAATTATGTCCTCAGGATCTACCGAATTTCATATTTATTAATTTCTTAAAGTACATAAATAAGGTAAGAAGTCATTAGCTAACCCCCCATCAGAAGAACGTTAGGCTTATAAGCTGTGAAACTAGATTGATATACAAAGTGGAGAAGACAATATGATCATAAATTAAAACACGTACAATACTAGTTTATAGAAATAATTCTACAGTATCAAAAAATCACAACTTCGAAATTAAAAATAAAATATAATCAAACAAACTAAATGGCATAACACTGGATACGACATAGAACACCATTTGTGAATATCGGTTCCCGGGTCCCACGCATCGGTAAAACAACACGTTGCCAACTCGCTATTTAAAAAATTTCGCCAGATTATGTTTTACATTTTATTTATAGCAAATTATACCTTAAATCAGTCTAATAAGACTCATAAAGCGTGTCATCAGAGTTAGATAAGAAAAGGAAGTTGCACTATGCACTCTATTAATAGAAAATTTAGTGTGTGCGAAAGAGATAAATCTAGTTTCGTTTATGATAACTTCACTTCCTTGCCCAAACGTGTAACAATAAATTTAGGTCAGTGTGTCGTTGCAATCCTGTGACGATCCACGCCTCATCGCTTTGTACGCGCACGAGTGCCGCACGACGTACTTTCTTTGCGTCTTTGAAGTAACCGCCGGCGCGGCGGCGCCCGCCCGCCACTCGTCTGTTTGTGATTATACATCGATTATTATAATGTGCGAAATTAGAAGCTTTATTTTAGTGACAGTATTTAGTTAAATAGTTAAGTGTTTTGTGCGAAATTTGATGCTTAGTGTTTATTGTGTTTTATTTTTATTAATCATGCCTCGTGATAATTAAATTCTAAAAAACTCTTGTCAAATGTCAGAAATAACCCTCTACGACGCCGACGGACGATTCAGTTTAGGTATATTGAAAAACGAAAAGTTTAGTTACTTTCATAGCTACTTAGCTAAGTGTTTGAACAGTGATCCAGATAGTGATTAATAATAATTGCACTAATAAATAATCAGCGGGCGAGAGGTGCCTGTAATCTTTGATTCAATGTAATTGTTTTTTCTGACCATTACTATTATAAGTGGCGCCAAAAGATCAAATCACTACAGACCCGCGCTGTTGCCGCACTTACAACAGGTCAGTGACCCGATATTCATAAATGGTGTTCTATTTCGTATCTAGGTTTATGGCATCTAGTTTGTATGATTATTTATTTTTTTAATTTATATGTTGGGATTTTTTTGATACTGTAGAATTATTCCTATAAACTAGTATTATACGTGTTTTAATTTATGATCGTATTGTCGTCTCCACTCTGTATATATATATTGATCTAGTTTCACAGCTATATATATATTTATAATGTGTGAGTAAAGAAAATTTAATATACCAGGTGGTTTTTAAAAAGTACGAGCCAAAATTTAAGGGTACTCGAGGTACTCAAAACAAAACTATGTTGTTTAGTAAAATGGACAGAAACATCTCCTAAATACCAATATTTAGGAGATGTTTCTGTCTCGCTCTATTTATCAGCTCATATACGGAGTGCCGATTTAATTACCTGCATTGTTTCAACGTGATGTAATACCTACTGATAACATAAAACACATTAGAGCTGATTTAAAATTTGTATTCTTAAGCAATCCTTAAATTAAGTTATTAGGATTTACCCGAATTTTTCACGAAATGCTGTGCAACAGTACTAACCGTACAAATAGGTACAGCTGATTTTAATAGCAAACGATAGCCAGTGCGTGACGAATATATGTCTTCGTTACCAAAATGTATGGAGCAAACCCTACTGGTATTAGTTGGTAACCAGTCATCCTCTCTTTTTTCTAAGCGGACTGTTGCTATGTCTGGAGGATCCACTGTAGTCGTCGAATCTCTTTTTTGGGGAAACTAAAATAAGAAACACACAGGCAAACCAATCCATCCAATTTATAAAACTCTGTACTTAACATAAAATATATAATAGTTAGGTATTAAAAACTGGCTGGTTACCTGTTGCATAATACTGACAACTCGTGGTCGTCTATACGAAAATAAAACACGAAATTATTCTACTTACAAGTGATAAGTTATCCCAGTTAGTTTTTTACTTCCTTCTTTCCGTCTTTTACACCACCTTACTACGCAGGAGGTCATTTTTATCCCTCAGAAACGAGCTTTTTTCTTGGATTTTTCACTAATCAACACGATTATGACGTCTGTCACTGAGGTCACGTCAGACTAAGAGGCGCTTTGATTGTATTTTTTTTTCCCCGCCTACTTGATTGTATTTTGCGTGGAACCATTTTTGAGCGGAGTTCGTGTTCTATATCATTCCTAATTCGTTGCCAACAGTACAGAAAATCTATAGGAATATCTATATCTATACAATAGCACTTAGCCCGCGACTTCGTCTGCTATAGCATTCGCTATAGGCTATTTCGAAATCCAATTCTAAATGCAACGTACTCGTATGATCCAATTTAGAATTGGATCATACGTTGGATTTAGAATTTTTAAGTTTTTAAGTTTTAGTCGTTCCAGAGATTACCCTCTACGTACAAACTTACAAAAATACAAACAAATTTTACCTTTTATAATAATAGTATAGAAATTGAAGTGTCTGTCTGTGATTTCATAATACTTGTTTTTTTTATTGATAATAGCTTTGACCACCATCTCACCTGATGGTAAGTGATGATGTGGTCGAAGATGGAGCACGCTTGCCTAGAAGTAACAACACAAAGTTTTATAACATATTTTATATTCTCTATCTGCCTGCCATTCTGTTTGTCTTAGCTAATCACTGGAATGTTTGAACTGATTTTAACTGGATTTACACTGGAAGATATTGAAAATTACATATGGCAACATATAGGCTACTTTTCATTCCGGAATTGGTTCGTGATTTACGCAGAATTTACGCGTGAACGGAGTGTTGGTTACACAGCTAGTAATCAAAAAAATGATCACCTCGATATTAATCTGTAACCGCACTGAGCGCATTCTAATTACTCATATTTTCACTCCACTAAGATAAAAATCTTTACAAGTGTAATTTTAATTGTTTTAGAAAGCTCTTTTTTAAATAATCCGCAACGATTTGTGGATTTAAGAAATAAACGGTGAGTTAGTTACGCCTTCGATTTATTAGCATTTTACTGTCGATCATTAAAAAGAGTAAAAAAATAAACTTTGTAACACCAAGTAACAGCAAAACAGTAATTAATTAAATTATACAAAATATAGATCTTAATATACTAATCTTATTGCTAACCAATCATCTCTGCTAGTGACGCATGTCCTAGATACAGATGCTGACTTATTCTAGAGTAATATAATTATTAGTCGACGAAGCTAATATTAGGGGATTGGGGTTCCTTAACCCGCGCGCTAATCTGTATAAAATGTAATTGTCCATTTCTCGTTATATTGGCCGTTTGTTTTTTACATTAATTAGAAATTATAACTATTAAAAGTTTAGTGACTAGTTGATCTTTTTTTTGACAGAATTGTCATCGCTGGATTATTTACAATTTCTTCTATATTGAAGTCAGACTGCAGTTCGATTTAGTATTTTGTTGATTGCCTTTTTTGTTTCACGTCATGTGTATAATAATAATCTGGCTATAGCAACCGTTTTTGCATCTACTGGCATTTCACATGGGCTTACCAAAAACCACAAAAAAAAACAAAATAGACAAGTGAGAGCACGTAATTTAAAATCATCATTGCGATGGATTTTGTTACTTATGAAATTGATTTTTCGTAGTATCTATAGCGGAAAAGATTTTTGCATTACATTCAGCAGTACAAATCGAGTTGTTCTGATACACGGCTTGACCTGCATCCGATCTGATATCAAAAGTTCGAATGATGTTCCGATAATTAAATCCGACGTTGATGATTGCATAATAAATATACTTTTGAATTTCGAATGTAACAACTAACAATGCCTCGTTTGCTAATGTAGGTTACATTATAAAGGGCAAAAGGGCCAGATGACAACCGCTGGGATTTGATAAGAAATGAAAATTAAACTAATCTATCTAAAAGTCGACATCAGAAAGTTGGTTGTAATGAAAAGGTTACTCGACTTGCGATATTCTGTTTACTTTATCTGCTCCAAGAAAGTGAATTACTCCAGTTTAAGATAGCCGTTTATAAAGTTATGTTACGTGAATTCAACTTGGGTAATTATTAGATCCTTTTAATTAAGAATCTGTGGTCGAATCAGTCTAATTAGGTTTCCGTATTCCGGTGTTCGATGTATATCTCGCTTCGTGCTGCCTCGATTTCCTTGTTATCAACATATTTTATGACGTTCGTGGTTTCCCTGTACCTTACCATTTTCTTAGATTTCTTCGTATTTACATTATCAAGTTTACTGTACCTACTTATTTACTATAAATCCGTTGCCTACGCATTTCAATATTTTTTATTTTTATAGTTTAGTTAAATTGCTAAAGTCCAGAGGATCCTATAGTTATGTTTAAATAATTGTATACATCTACTCTTCAGAAGACAACATAGCGAAACTCACCTGTTAAATGGATTATGGTCATTCAATAGTTGGCGGAAGTCTGTCCCTTCGTATTTAGTTTGATAGTCTTGCAGCATAAAGCCTTTCATAAATTGCAATTTTATGTTCAACCAATCGATGTTGTGAGAGAAAATTATCAGAGAAATCATAGACGTTTATTATTTATAATATAAATTAGATAATCCATCGGATTGTTCGGCATTTCGGAGTTCGCACGGCGTCGCGGGCGCTACTTCCATTATGGCTCCAAAGAGGCTTACGTAA
Source organism: Tholera decimalis (assembly GCA_943138885.2). Lineage (NCBI taxonomy): Eukaryota > Metazoa > Arthropoda > Insecta > Lepidoptera > Noctuidae > Tholera > Tholera decimalis. The sequence goes on from OW964569.2 coordinate 25,965,028, forward strand.
CTCTCTGGTACTACGATTTTTTCTACGTCAGAGATGGTAAAAAAAGTAATGCATAGGCATTAGCCATGCTTCCATGTAGCCGTTCACTTTGAATGGTATCTTGTTGCGGATCGAACGAATAGAAAATTATATAAATTGCTTCTCGTAGTACGCGGCCCCTCGCGCCGTTATAGGCACTTCGTGAACAATTACTGCAGCTATGAAGAAATATATGCTTTTTGTTATGATTGACGAGTCACTTTTATGTATATTGCAGCACGATTACACGTGTTCTGTTAAAGGTTTGTTTGTCTAGCTATATATAGAGTAATTTAATACAACCTTTACATAGACGAATTTGGAATATTTTGTAATATTAAACCTTTATAGCGTTAAATTGTTTGAAATGTTTATGCTCATTTTGTACGGCAATTAGTAATTCACTGAACACTAGCCTTTTAAATACCACGAAATCAGCTTATAAATCAGTGACATACTCTTATAAGCTTTTGATCACTTGTGACGTGAACTAACTGTGGGGTTTCACAGGGTTAATGTTTGGACCACTCCTGTGGGATCTTGCATATGACAGTCATCTTGTGTGTTTATTGAACTTTGATTTGAAAGAGAGAAGTATTCTACATTCTTAAAAGCCTATCTACATATTTTAAAATAAACAAGAATGTATCATCCCCTGAAAGTGAAAGCCATGCTTGTAATTAGTAGGTACATCAACGATCAATTATCTGTTTTCATTCCTCGCGTTAATTACTTAGTTAGCTCAGGTGCGGTTTCTATTTATATCTCCTACGACACTGCCTGCTTAATATAGATGAAATAACATTATTAGCATCAAAAGCTTCCGCGAGTTGCGTGTTCGTGTTAAACTCTCATTAGAACCTTCTGCGTGATTCGAATAAATCCTTCCACTTATTGAATGGGTTCTTATTGCTGCATCTTGGTCTTTATTTCGGAGATTTGTTATTCTCTTTTTTATATTTTCTGAAGCAATGGTGTTAGTCGTATTATTTTTATCGTGATAATTGCCTTAATATTTTATATCATGTATGATATAATTCAGTTAGTAGTTACATTGGTCCACAGTAGGAAGTTTTTCTGTATCATGAGTGCAATTGTTACAAACATCTAGACTAAGAAAAACTATTTGTAAGTCATATAAATATTTTGTCCGATTTGGGAATCGTACTAACGAGACGCAATGCAGTAGCCAATCGCTTAACCACAGCACCCACCACGTCCATAGTCCATTTAAGTTACATTAGTAGTTACGTAGTTAGTTAGTAATATAAGTTTATCAGCTAGGTACCACCGTTGTTAGCCAGGCTACAAGGTGACTAAATATTCCAGTAACAGTTGTGGTGATTAACAAATTTTTAAGTAACTGTCTATAGTTAATGTTCCGTCAGCACTTTCAACAGCTTGCCTTTTCCCCAATAAAATATGCATCTAAAATTATCCGACACAACAACATATGCGTAAAATTGAATGCATCAACGAGTTTAAGAATAGGGATTCCAGCCGAGGGCAGCGGCGCACACGCACATTAATCAGCAGCTCAATGGGCATGTTACAGACAATTAATGCTCGATAAGTCATCGCTGGCCCGTTGTAGCCTATATAATTTACCTCTGGCTATTACTAGTTACTACTAGGCAATGGGTATTAGATTTCGCCGCGTTTTCACATGTGCCCTGTTCGAAAGCGTGGTTTAATAAGGCCCATATTAACGGGATCGGAGATAGTGTTTCGTAAATGGTCTTAACTTGATCAACTTCGTTTAACTGTTGTTTATGTAGACAAGGTATAATTTTATAAATGTTACGAGGTGTTCGTGGTATGTTATGTTGGTGCTACACTTATACCGCCTTTCCCCGATATCTGAATTAAGTGTATGATGATGAATAGCGCCTAAGCCTTGTAAACCCGTGAAAATATAACATTGGTGCAAGTAAATACTAATACTGAATTCAGAAACTCGCTCATGCTGTGTAAGCTAAATTCTTTAATTTGAGGGTAGGGTGGCGAGGTCCGTAATAATTTTAAGAGCACTAATCCAATTAGTCATATTCCCGTGTAAGAACTTCAGTCCACCAATTAAAATGCAAGAAAATCCCGATAATTTACTTGATAGAAATAAAATAAAAATCTCATCGGTAGGTACTATAATTTATTCCGAGATGAAAATGAGATCATGACAAAGAAGCAATATGTAAATTAATTTTAGTTTTATTCGTGATGACGCTGAATTGAAAGGGTGTGATCATGTGTGAGAGGATTGTGTTCAGTCACGCTTGGAGGCTTACAAAAATCGAAATGAGTATTCGTTTCGATTTCATCTGTTCATGCAAATATAAAAAAACTTAATGACCGTTGCAATTTTGGCAGCGGCTACTGGGGTGCGAATTATCTTTAAACTTACTGTAGAATTGTAGATATCTCGTATATCTACATACATATACTTATATGGTTCGTTAAAGAACGGGTTTTATAAATAAAGTCTCTAAAATACCCAGTGGTCGAAATTGCCCATACTATATAGTTACTACATAGTTATGTGTAATGCATATTTTTTTTTAAATATTATCTTTCTTAGTTTTTGTTCTCTTTCTTCACATAAACTTTAACTGTAACAAATTTAATAATCCTCCGTCAGCGCAATTTTTGTCTGCAAGAGTGCAAGAGTTTTACTTGACGTAGGTATTAATAAATACATAAAAGAAAAACGGTTTGTTACTTGTTTCTTACCACTACAAAAGTCTCCTGGACAGCTCTAAAGAAGATATTAAAAATTAATAAATACATAAAAGAAAAACAGTTTGTTACTTGTTTCTTACCACCACAAAAGTCTCCTGGACAGCTGTCCAGGAGACTTTAAAAAACCTGGGCAGCAATCAAAACAGTATGCGAACTTCAGAGTAACAAATCGAAGTCTTACCTTACTTAAAACTAATCCTGATCCGGTGGTTTCATTGAATATGGTCAATAGTTTCTTTGCTAATATAGGGATTGAACTTGTGGAGCAATCAATGACTTAATTGAAAAACAGAGATGGAACTAGCTAACTTGGCGCTTCCACTGGATTATGCTGATCGATCTCGCTCACCGTCCTTATTCCAGACTCCAACTATTATACATCGGAAATCTTTGTGATTATTGCCTGTCTTAAAAATGATTCCGCTCCTGGATGGGACGGTATTCCAAATCGTGTAATTAAACTAGCACCGCATTGTTTGGCTAATCCCATCTCACATTTATGTAATTTGAGCATGTCTTCAGGAATAGTTCTTGTCCCGTTAAAAATAGCAAATATTTGCCCCATCTACAAAGCTGGAGATGCGTCAGTTCCATCCAATTATATGCCTATATCCCTTCACATGTTTTTATCCAAAATCCTTGAGAAATTGGTAAACAAGAGACTTTTGTCATACCTGGAAAAGAGCGATCTGCTATCGGCAAACCAGTATGGCTTCTGAAACGGCAGGTCAACGGAGGACGCTGTCTCTAACCTAGTAGACCATGTCATTGGTAATTTTGACAGTGATAAAAAGTGTGTCGGCGTCTTCCTTGACCTTGCCAAGGCCTTTGATACCGTGTCAAGGCCTATACTTATCAAGAAAATGGAGCGTATGGGTATCAGAGGTATTGCCTTGGACTGGTTTGCATCTTATCTTTCTGAACGCCGATAGAAGATTTGCTTGGGTGACTATCAAAGCAGCTTTGTAGGAGTGGCTTATGGAGTGCCTCAGGGCAGCGTTCTTGGTCTCACCATTGTTTCTCCTGTACGTAAATGGTCTTTGCTCAGTCAACTTGTATAATGCGCAAACATTCGCCTATACTGATGATAAAGCTATAATTTTCCATGGCGACTCTTGGAAGGAAGCCTATAGTGCTGCAGAGGCTGGAATGTTGAAAGTTGCTAAATGGTTGCAACATAACTTACTGACCTTTAACGTTAAAAAAACTAAGACGATCAACTTTACAGTGCTGCTCCCAAAGAACTTTCTCTCAGATTCCACCTTTCTAATAACATTTTAGGGGGTTAGCTGTAGTCGGGGATTGCGGGCCGATGTCCGGCCACCGTAGGCGCGGGCTTACAGACGGCGAGCAGGGGTAGCTCACCGTCCGGTAAGGAAACCAGGATCCAGGAACCCGGATCGGCGGCGCGTCGTGTTCCACGCCCGCCTCAAAGAGCTGTCAGCACCAGTGACGGGGCCCTCATAAGGCCACTGCCCGCCGGGGTTGCGGAAATGTACTGACAAGATATCGCGGCCCCGGAACTTAAGGGCAGCAGAAGGAACAGGGTAGATTTTTAGTCAGTAGAAGTCTGACAGTCCCTGCCGCTTAACCCAGAGCGGGAGAAGTTATTCGATGATTTTCCCAACCAGAAAAAAAGGGGTTAGCTGTAACTGTTACGCTTTTGAACTAGTGGATAGTATAAAATATCTGGGAATTAGCATAGACGAACGTTTGTCATGAATTAAGCAAATATAATCTGTTTCCGGACGTGTAAGGAAGCTTCTGTACATATTTAAAAGAATACGATCGATAGCTGTAATGGATACAATTAAGATGATCTTCCAAGCGTTATGTCAGTCTATACTTTAGTTACTACATCAATCTTGGGGTCATGCTGGTAAAAGTTTTCTTTTAGCTGCTGAACGTGCTCAAAGAGCTATTTTAAAAGTATATTATAAAGTTAGGTCTCCGATATTCCACAGATATGCTTTACCAAAAAACTAGAGTTCTTACGGTACGCCAACTGTACATTTTGTCAGTGATACTAAAGTTCCATAAAACTGCAGTAACAACAATGGTAACTGATCAGCGAGCGCGTAGAAAACCAAAGTGGAATAGACCTCTATGCAAACTTAAGTTTGGCAATCCCGTATAGGAGCATATTTATGTGAGAAAATCAATAGCCAACTGAATTTTGTCTCCATGACCAGGTTTGGCTGTAGGACACACGTAATGAAATGACTGTTGGATCTCAACCATAGATAAAATAAATAAGTAGATTTGGTCAACAGACGAAATTATATCGGAACCGTGTGTCTCCAGTTAGGCGCTGGGCGGGGCAACAACTACACATGCAGTTTAATAAAATCAATAGATACGCACTCGCGCACACACCCGCATTTCTTAAATCAGAACGTACTATACAATCAATAATAAACCTTATTCCGCCAAACACAGCGTGTATTTACCATGCACCGTAGAACTTACCCACACAAAAACATCGGTCGCTAGCGTTGTGCTGTGCAAAAGCAATTTATTTTACATATACGCTAGTGATTGACTAAATCGGAAAGTTATCGATTCTTCCATTTATTATTGTACAATTTTTTTTGGGCACCTGGAAATGAACCAAATAAAAAATGGCATGTCCAGAAAATATTACAATAACAATAAACATATTATTAAGAACATAACATTATATAATTATTATTAAGTACTACCTACTAAGTATTAAGGGCTACCCTGGCGCTTTCGACTTAAATCTTAATATTTAATTATCATAGTGATAGGTCAAATAGAAGTCGATATTAACTTACATTACGCTCTTGATCGGAACATACCAGCCGTATAGGTTGTATAGAATCCTGAAAAGTTGAATGACTGATTTTATGAATACCCTAAATCATGAGAATAGCTTTCAGTAATAAAATAAAATTTAACACACTTCTGCAAAAATCAGTTGTACTCTTAATTTAGGAATTGTCCATTCAAAAAGCCTGCGACTTTTCTTTAGAGACTAGAACATTTCTGCGTTGAAGTGAACCGAGCATATGGTGCTATTTTTTGTAGGGTACCAGTTAGGTGGCATGCCTGGCATCAATCCATTCCTTTTTTATGTTACCATCTTTTGAGAAGCTGAAAAGTACGAAAAGCACTTATTTATCATTTACATACATCCTAAGCTACTTCTAAACGTCACCATATAATAAGCATCGCAATAATTACGTAACACACTATAAATCAAGATCTGAATGATTTTGACGTATATTGCTAATCCATTGCTTCATATGTTCGAAATATTGGTCTGCTCAACAACGTAAATACCGCAGTGAGTGTTGTTGATTTAGCATAATGAAACCGATTCCTACTGTAAGTGTGTTACGCAACTATTACCTGCGGGGTAACCGCAGGTAATAGTTTAGTAGGTTATAATAGGTTTTTGTTATAAGAAAAATCCTAGTTAGTAGAGAAATTGTTAAATATATGAAAACAAACACACATCCATGCATAACAAATAAATAGCATGAATATATTGACTTATTTTAAGCTCAATTCACAAATATATTATCTGAACCATGCCGATTATTATAACGCATTCGAAGCTTCAATGGAAGCAAAATACAAAAACCATAAAAAATAAAGAAACAGCATGAGGATAAGGCATAACATACGATAATTCTAAACCGAAAAACACCACCGATTATTAACCTAAAATTAAAGTAACTTCCTTTACGAATATTGGTTACGCATTTCTCTACTACTCTGTAAAAAAATCAAAATAAGTAAAAAAACATTATTTACATCGATCTTCCAACCGGGCTAAAACGGTTGACAGATTGAAAAATAAACTATTGTAGCGACGGCGACGTCGGAACTCCTTACGCATGCTGCGGGCGTAAAATAAATTGTTTATTTTTTTTAACTTTTTTGTACACTTGACTTTTCAACGTATTTTTATTTCTGTCATCTCATGTAAAATAAAAGTTAAACATATTTTCTAAGAGAATTCCGTATGTTATAAAAACTTTTTACCAAAAAATTAAACAGACTCCCAAAAAACACTGCAATGTAAAAAATAACTTTAATTTCGGTAGTCGGTGTCTTTAGTTTTGTATTTTCGTTTTTGGCACCGACTTCCGAAATTAAAGTTATTTTTCACTTTGCAGTGTTTTTTGGGAGTCGGTTTAATTTTTTGGTAAAAAGTTTTTATTTCACTCTTTTTGGTTGGTCGATTTTTAATTTACCTAGTTACAAGAGCCTAAATGTCAACTACTTATTTTCATTTACAAAATATTGCTTTTCCCAATGTTGGGCTGTTATTTGTTGAGGAGTTCTCCTAGTAGTTCACCATCAGCTTCACTTCACCATATGCATTGTGACGAGCATATTGTGCTTAATAACCACATTCAAGTAATCGAAGCGGAACACATGAACTACTTATTATTCCTACTTATATATTGAGTAGTTCCAGTGGCCATCGGTGGTCTTCATCATCAGGTCTACTCCAAAATGGTGCTTTTCGAATGCAACTACACAAGTTACTATAAAAAATACTCAAATCACTATAGGTGTGCCTATAATATTTGAAGAGTTCCCTCGATTTCTCCAGGATCCCATCATCAGATCCTGACTTGGTGACAATGGGACCAATTTCAAAGAATACCCTTTCAAACAAAAAAAGCATTTTTCAAATCGGTTCAGCCGTCTCTGAGTAATCGGTGATGATACATAAAAAAATAATAATAATATACGCGTCGAATTGATAACCTCCTCTTTTTTATGTCGTCGGTTGAAAAACCCCTAAACTATAATAGCAATATTTCATTCGTCAATCGACATTGCTGTCGATAGCCTACGTTAGTGGATCTGCACAAGCACATCACTAATTCGTCGCAAGAAGTGGCGGCCTCACTACGCGATGAATCCGCGTAATACAGTTTCGTATGTTATGTTTACATTGCTTGTCCAGTTACTTAGTGACGAACTCAGGTAGTGGTTAAGGAGCAATGTATTTATAGCAAAAGGAGTACAGTCGCTCTGATATTTGAAAACAAAAATAACATAGTAAAACCAAGAAATATTTTACGATTTATTGTTTTTCATGATTTTAAAGACAAATATTGTAAAATACTTGTACTTACATATGGTAAGTGATTCCATGATTCACATAGATTTGATTTTGGCTTCGGTTTTTACAAGATACCACAGAACAACTCGGCATTCATATATGTTATCACGATCGCCGTCGAAAGCGCACTAGTTCGCGGAGACGGTCACTTGCCTGTGACATGAGCCCTGTGGCCATGTCGCGCGGACACCGATACGCCCCCTTACCACTTCTCCTGTATTTTTGATTTCTGTGATCTCAACTAAATGAAAACAGAAAACCTTTTAATTATGAAATCCTAACACACACACTTGCTCACATCAACTCACTCTCACATCATGCACATCTCATATTATATAGTTACCTACCTTAGCTTAATTAATTGAAATCCTCCGTTGCATTTGTATCCCTAGATCTAGAACCATTTATGTCGAGAGAGACTGGATCCTACGACACGCGGTATCCTAGTGCGGGATCCAGTGTCATATTAAAAAATTGTAACGTTAAAAGATGTTTAAACAATAGAAAAAATGTCAACGATTAGGTCAATCTATAATTCTATAAGCTCGTTCTTTGATAAATGTGTTCGCTTCTAAACAAATCATCTCATCTTTGTAAGAAACCTAAGCGTATCCTATAACATCGTACTCGATTCGTTCTCAAATCGTAACCGATTATGAATCCAAATCAAATCGCATTAATTATATTAAGAGGAACGTTGATACTTCGATAGTTAATATCTTTATTAACTATCGAAGCACTACTAGTAATACTTTACGTTTGTCTGTCTCATGGTTTGGCACGCTGTCAGGTTTTTGGTATCTAATATACATTGGATCTTAGAGGAGGATATATAACTTTAATCCCCAGGATACGATCAAATAATCAAGTTTTATTTGTGTAATATAGGTAAATATAGGAACATCATCAATTCCTCATAGGTATTTGTTATGCCAAAATGAGTACAAATATTAGCTTCATGCGAGAGATGGATATTACTACCATCAGTTTAAAAATAAGAGAAATAAAAACTCGCATGTTATATTACAGAATTCGATGTTATTAGATATACAGTTTAGTTGCATTTTTCAATTTATTATATAAATAATAATGAAACACCGAAATGTTTGTAAGTACACGCATGAGTTCGGATCGACTCCAAAAAATTAGTTAATTATATTTTTTGTTATATTTGTTATTGTTAGGAGAAGGTTTTACAAGTGAAAAAGTACACTTTTTGGCAAGGCAAGCAAGGGCAAAGAAGTCAGAATGTAGACGAAGTTACGGGCTCAAGCTCATTTCAGGTTTTCAATTGTGTGACAATAGCATCAAGAAGTTGAATGTAAATACATGGTTCCCTAGAGACAATTTTCGACTTTCTCGTAGGCAAAATCGCAGGTAAAACTAGTGGTTAATAAAGAGCGAGGATTATATTGCAAATAAACAGTCTGAACGAACTCTTTGACAGCACAATTCTATTGGGGCGACAGGTGAAATGTATTGAATTAAACTCTTACATTCATTGGATGATATTGAATTATGTTTTATGATGTTTATTTTTATGACGAGCGAGCGAGTTTATTTTTATTTTAGTTGGCACGTAAGATAAGCATACTCAATGTATCTACACATGTACTGAGTATGCAATTTGAAGCGATAGGAGTTGATACTTTGTAATCCTCCCGATCGATATCCGAGCACGGTAATCGGCGATAATGTTTTGTACAAAAGTGTGTGTGTGCAGTCATAGATGCACTTTGTTTCTTTACTGTCATAGCCAGAAGAGATGGCAATCTAATACATTGAGTTACGTACTTTTAGGAGCGAAGCACTACCAAATTCTTTTTTATATTTTTTCTTAATTTTTTCTTACAAGTCTTTTTTCAGTGAACTATATTGCCTTCAGATGTGGATTAACTGAATTAACTGACCAAATTGGAAAATTAAGTCAGTTTTTTATGTAACCGATAACGCCGAGATTTCTGACTTTTGATTTTTAAATCGACATTTGTTACTTTCATCAATAGATTCCTTCATTTTGTTTTTCCTCTTGCAAGCGGCACATATAATTAGTCTGCCCATACTTACTTAATTTAAGAATAATAGTATTGTCTAATTACACTAAAAATGGAAAAGCAAAAATATTTTTTAATAAAAAATTAACATGATACACTTTCTGGGGCCCTTATCTGATGCAAGGTCACTAGGCAATTGTCTACACAGCTTGTAGATAATTCAGCACTACCAGTAATTCCACCGTCCTCTTTACGGACTAACGGGACAGTCGTCTAATGCAAAGATCTGAATAAGTTCTCTGAAGAAGCTGAGCTTGATCGGTATCGAACTCAGTAAATAACAAACGTATCTACCAGCGCATACATACATCCATATACATAAAACTGAAGTGTTAGAACAGATATGTTGTTGAAATTCACATCAATATTACATCTTAAAATTATCTTACTAACCCAATTATTTAAAAAAAAAAAACATTCAAACGATATGCCAACATAATTCAAGTCAATCAACAAGAACAATTTCACAGTTCCGGTTTGATGTGACGTCACTTGTTTCCGATCCTATCGACAAGATAATCCGATTACTTATAATAATGGTACATCGAGGAGTATTCAGCGGCTTTATTTAGATTAATTCAGTTTGATTAATGAAGAGTGCGGAGAAAGTACACCTCACCGTCTCCTTTGTTTCATGCCACCATTTGGGATTAGATTTACCGGTATTCAGTTTCACCTCTTTGCTTGATAATACTGGCTTACATAACCAAACTGTACTCAAATTTATCTATGCTTCTCTTTTTTGTTGTTGTCTATGTTATGAGATTGGATAGCTGTCGTTATATTACCTGTAGATTAGGTGTGTAATGTAAATTCGGAATAAAATAAAAGTTATACAACATTCTTTAATGGATTCGCCATTAAAAAGTGTCGAGTAAGTTGACGGATAGATTTAACAATAACGTTTATGTTGGCGTCATTAAGTAGCAAAAATTACAGTCAATTTCTCATCAATCTAGCAACGTGACTCGTTGGATTTGAATGAGGTCGTCTAGACAAACTTTTTAGCACACAAAAGCGTCTCGCTCAGTCTAGTACTAGGATTAAAGGCCGTTGTGTCGTGGATGACATGAATTGTCAAAATATGTAATTTATACTTACATTGGAAAGTAGCTGCGATTTGCAGTATGTGGGTCACTGTACCGCGCGGTACCGCCGTTTGAAAAACATCTTTAATAGTATGATGAGTAGGATTCCCATCGCAATAAAATGTGTTCTGTAGTTACAAATAAAGTCATATTTGTTGTAGATATATAAGTAGACATCCTGTTGTTTATCGATTTATAACATGTTACATCATCACCTGCCGTATAGATAGATAGTTAGAATACTCTTTATTGTACACCAATAATTTAAACACACACTTGATTTACAATATTGCTCAATATTATATTGTATACTCAGAATACAGAAAGATTGTATATATGAAGGATGGCATGATGACATCTATTATTGTTTTGAATTAAAACTAAACATAGCTATGCGTAGTAAGTACGCCATCTTTAGTGTGATGTGATAATAGAGTATTTTCATCTTCTTGTTCTGAATTCAAAATTCACATAAATGCTAAATGTTCTGAGCATGTCTAAAGTTATTTGAGCTTTAAAGTTTGGCTAACTTAGGTAGGTACTTTTTGTGTGCTTCTACTTGTGAGCAGTAAAAATAAGTTTTTCTTTGTTTCTCTCTGAAAAATCATCGTAAAAGAAACAATAAGTTGCTAAGGATCGTAGCATGCGGCGTTTTGAAGTGTATGCTCAGGTTTTTTCCCATGAGGGATGTATGATTATATTTACGGGTGAAATACTGTATCTGATACTATACAATAAAGAATCAATTACAAAAATAAAAATATTTAAACTGCTTTTAAAACCGGACTGAATGGACTTTTTAAGCAGTTAGTAGAATTCATTTAAAATATATAACATTTAATGCCATGAACAGCATCAAATTGGATCCTTTTTGCTATTGCTTATTTTCTTAATATCAGATGCAAAACATTGCTCTAAAATATAACTCGCTTCTAAAACACTCTGTAAAGAGTGGACTTAGATTAATCAACTATATTGAAATTCTGAATTAAGAAACCAGCGATTAGCATCATAGGTATTAGGTAGTTACTAGCTTCTACCCGTGACTTCCTACGCATGGGAGGGTTTTTCCGCGTAAATCATCTACACATCCATCCTCACAAACATTTATATTATCGCATTTATAGTGAAAGGAAACCACTCGATTGATTCTCAGATATTTTTATTTGGTACCACATTAGCAGAAATGAAATAATTTACATTATCTGTATCTCATACCTTTTAAGAACAGACTAATTTATTGGTATCGTTACAGATACTACATTTTACAAACTTTAGAGTAATTACACATTTGTACATACTTTAGTTAAATAATAGGTACAATACTACCAGCGCAGCCAACATTAGAATTATGAATGAAGGAAGTGACGTGTTAGCTTATTTCTTAATAAGTAAAATATGATATTAAAATGATCTTTAACATAAAATAAGATACATTATAAATAGGCATTTAACATATATTTTGGTATTTATTACTTAGTTTCTAACAATAGTGTTAGTAAGATTCAATAGGATTGACGGATCTATTTTCTTTAATGCCTACAGTACCTACTATCTACTCCAAATACTTGGTACCATTTGTTCGTGTACAAATGCGCCACCGATCACAAAATCACAATTGATCACGTCTGCATCGCGCACCGCGGTCATTAGTGACAGACGCGACGCGACGCGACGTCCGACGACGCCCAATTTCGTCATTATGTTTTAAATCCACCCGTTATCATTAACTGTCATTTTGGGTCATTACACGAACCGTTAGATATAGAGTCTGCTCCGGAGCGGCGAAAACGGTTGCACTATTGTTAGGTACCATTTGCATTGTTTGCAGATGAACCAGAGAGGAACGCCGAGTATGACGTTTATAATTTCATTCAAGTTTTAAGCTAGAAGATTGATTTCGTTACTTCTAGGCAAGCGGGCTTCATATTCGACGACATCATCATCAGATTGTGATGGTGATCAAAGTGGTGGTGGTGCCGAGAATATCAGGAATAAAAAAGCTCTTTGGTATTTACTCATTGGAGTTAATGTTATTAAATTGTTAATGAGTCACGGAGTACGTCAAAATAATACATAGTTATTATGACAAAAGCTTTAATAAAGATAAATGAACGGCAACACTATTCCAAATTAATACGAGGTGAGCTTTTCGCCAATTGTGTTTTACGTACAATTACTATACAAAGAATCTCCTATATTTGTATAACAATGTTAGAGACCCAGATGAAATTCGTTGGTCTTTATAGATAAATACTATATTTTTAAAATAATGCATCTCAATCGGCTAATCGCGCCATCACGAGACTTCGTCACTTTTCCCGCCAATTTCTGTCATTGTCATCGCGGTGTAATGGCGGACGTTCGCCCTCAATGCGATATTTTTGATGAATCCGTGCAATCAGAGTAAAACGCTGCTAAACAGTAATTTGAACGATTTTCCCGTGTTTAATGCGCCATGCAACTTTCTTTTTGTTGCGACGGTCAAGAGGTTAAATAGACTGTAAATACTGAAGCCACTTTGTTTTTTTATTACCACAGACAATGGAAATAATTTTCCTTGTTAGCTTATTTTTAAATACAGTACAACAATTTGAGGGCTATTTCTATTATTTAATGATTAAGCGAAGGTTTTTCCGACTGTAATTAAGTTTTAATGATATACATTGCTTTATATTAGAAATTTCTCATGTATCGAGAGTACATACAGTAAGTTGGGAATCCTAGCCAAGGTGAGACGGTACTTCACACCAGAACAGCTGCTCAATTTGTATCAAGCCCAGGTTTGGTCGTGTATGGAATACTGCTCTCATCTTTGGGATGGATCTGCGAAATACCGACTGGACGCGCTTGAGTCTATCGAGAAGCGGGCCAAGAGACTCATTGGCAACGATGCACTGGTCGAGTCAAAGGTCCAGAGCCTTGAACACCGACGACGAGTTGCAAGTCTATCGGTTTTCTATCGGTTACATTTCGGGGAGTGTGCGATGGAATTACACAATCTAATTCCGCCAAGCCCGCTCCATCATCGGACTACGAGACAAACGGCGAAGCGTTACATGGTGGACATCCCACCCATACGCACAAAACGTTTTGGGAATACCTTCATTGTGCGTACGGCTAAGGAGTGGAATTCCCTGCCGGAGTCTGTGTTTCCCGACAGCTACAACCTAGGAGTCTTTAAGTCAAGAGTGAATAGGTTACTTTTAGGTAAGCGTGCTCCATCTTCGATCACATCATCACTCACCATCAGGTGAGATAGTGGTCAAACGCATCCTATTTTCAATAAAAAAAAAACATTCATGACAAATATTTGTGGGTCTTACAAACATTTTTTGTTTCGGTGCGGGATTCGAACCCACGACACGCAGCGCAGCAGGCAATCGCTCAACCAATGCGCCAATTATGTCGTGAGTTTTGTGCGGAGTTATTGTTACTTAATACATATATATCAAATCAGTAGAAATAATGATTAGTCTTGTAACTCCTCACCGTAATGTTAACCATGATAGTTAGGTATTCATGCCATATTATTGAATATCAATCAACAAATAATATTGTAACTTAGTTTTTCTTGTAAAATACATAATATTTTGTCCTATAGGGTTTTTGGTTTAGTAATAACTCGTTTTCAGTTATAGAGATATACCTACAGGATAAATAATCCGATTTAAAAGCTACATTCCATCCTCAATTTATCCTGTGCATGGAATGATTAACTATAACAGATTAATACAGGTAGGGACGAATATTAAATACATTCAAATGTCATCAAGAGTGGTCTCCACGAAATAGGTAATAAAACGGAAACGCTTTGGTTTGAATGCATGAGTGACGATTTTCGCGTCACTTTCCTTAACTAATAAGCAGAACTAAACGTTGAGTCACTACAATAGATAGTTACAACTTACCAGCTAATTGTCAAGCCATTATTGGCCGTATCGTCATCGTATCAAGGGCGATAACTGTTTGTTCATGTTTGTTTTAATTGAACTAATTGTGTTCGCGACCGTATGAGATAGCATTGAAAGGCGACAAATAGAATGCTAATACTAAACTATTTATTGAAAGCGAATACTTTGATGTGCTGTTTCGATTATGCTAAAAGATGATGATGACTTGTGTTTGCCTTTGTTAGTCTTATCTACTTTATTCGAAATGTATTAAGGTTTGTACACAACGTTGTAAGGAAAATATTCTCAACTTTCGTGTGTCTTAAATTAATGATAGGTGTGTCTATGGTTGTCATTATTTTTACATGGGTGAATGGTTTTTTATCTAAATGCATAAATCTTCTGATTAAATTTTACTGGTAGGTATTTTATTTTAACATAATAAGAGAGATCTTTATGGGTCAGAACTTTATAGACTTTATAAATAACTAGCTTTTGCCCGCGGCTTCGTTCACGTGGGAGATTTTTCCACGTAAATCCCGATCCCGTGCGAATCCCGGGATAAAAATGTCCGTCTCCTGGTTCTAAGCTACCTCCTTATCAATTTTCAGCCAAATCGGTTCAGCCGTTCTTGAGTTATAAATAGATAGATAGATAGATAGATATACTCTTTATTGTACACCATAACAGAATTAAATAAGGACTTATAAACTACAAAGGGTGTTACAATGGGCGGTCTTATCGCTAAAAGCGATCTTTTACAGACAACCTTTAGATGGATTTGACACAGCAGGAGAAAATAAATTCGCGGGTAGTCCATGGTGTACTATTTACTTATATACAATAAATAAGTAATAACCTACATACTCAATACACATATACATATACATACATAAAATAACAAAGCTGAGATATATAAAAAATAGTAACATATTAAAGAGAGAGATAGAGATCTTTTACCATGTTTTTGAAAGAAGGAAGGGTTTGTGCTTGTCTTACTGACACGGGAAGAGTATTCCACAGTCGTACTGCTTGAGCTGCGAACGACTTACCAAAGAAATTGGTGGAGTGACTCGGTACCTCTAGCCTCAAGTTTTCCGATGACCTCAGAAATTTGGCATGTGTGTCATGGAGGAACTTAAAACGTTCTTTAAGATAAAAGGGGGTCTTAGGATTGAACAGAATACTGTAAAGCAGAGACAATATGTGTAAGTTCCGGCGAAGACGTATAGGAAGCCACTTGAGTTTCATACGAAATTCAGATACATGATCATATTTGCGCAAACCAAATATAAATCTTATGCAAAAATTTTGAAGTCGCTCAAGTTTATCAAGTTGTGCCTCTGTGAGATCAAGATAACTGACATCAGCGTAGTCTAGGATGGGATGTAAAAGAGACTGTGCTAGCGCAATTTTAGTGGCAGTTGGCAGAAAGTTACGCAACCGCCTTAGGGAACTGGCAGAAGCAAATAATTTGCGACTCACCTCTTGTAATTGGGGACCCCACGAAAGATATTTGTCCAACCAGACCCCAAGGTTCTTAACTTTCTCGCTTAGTGGAATAGCTGTGCCATTGAAAATAATCCGAGGAAGCTGAGACCAGTTTACCTTAGATGCTAACCTAGAGCTGCCGACTACAATGACCTGGGTCTTTAACGGGTTAACCTGCAAACCATGTGCCTCACTCCATTCGCAAACTGAAGCCAAGTCCTGGTTTATCATATTTATTGTAGCATCTAAATCAGTATAAGGCGATAAAGGTGGTAGGAGGATTGAAGTTTTTTGGTAATAGTGTAACTAACACGACTTTCTTTTATATATATACAACGTGTAATTTAAAGGGTATATGGAAAGGGTTATGAAATCCTTTGTCTACATGTCGCACCTCCGCTCAAATAGTGTCATAAGTCAAAAAAACAAATTGTCGAGTAAATAGGATTTGAAATTTATACTATACTTATTTATTTTTCACTTTTCGGGTCATAACTCAAAAACTAACAAAATTACTGCAATATGTTTTTAAGTAAGTTAAAATGGTTTTTGAAGGTCTACAAAATGGTGTAGTAAGTATCATGAAAAGACAGTTGTGACACTTTATGGATCATAAAAACGAATAATTTATAAAATTTTGTTTAATTAAAGAGGTTTAAAAATACTTATTAAGAAATAAAACAGAAATATAAACGTTATTACTCAAACATAATACTGAACTTTCTTCCTTAAATCATAATCAATAAAAAAATAGTATTATTAGCAATAATCAACAGTTGTTAGCAATAATTAACATCAATCAAAAAAGTAGTTTAATATTAAAACTCTTATTCATGTTAATTAACTTAAATCTAATTTACAAATTGTTGAAAAAGTCAGCATAAAAACTTGGAATGTGATTATTTTGTACTAAAGTCATTAAATCAGTCTTTTTATTCTCCTTAATCTTTATTTTAGAAGTATAAGCTGGCTTTGTACCAGGAACAGTTAATAAAATCTCTTATTTCATGAGAGTAAATTACCTTCTAATCATTCGGTGTCTGTGTACGACGTTTTGTACTTCAAAATATTTGGTCTGTCTTTGGCAATAGTCATCATTTTTACCTCTGAGATCTTTATCTTATTTAGAGTAATACCCATATCACTAATTAAACTTTTTAAAGAAATTAAATCTTTGTGTGACAGCTCATTTACTCTCAGTGGCTGTCCAGTTTTTTAGCTTCCTTAATTATTTGTACATATTGACTAGGAACGTATATTGGACCTGACTTCAACAATCATTTTATTTGTTTTTCAATTACTGAATTTACTGAATCGCCTTCATTTTGAGTGTGGCCTGCTGTTACAAACTTATGACTTTTCGAATTAAGTTTATTGTATTTCACTACGACATACATGCACAACCCGACGATATATTTATATTTGTTCTGCCCGCAACAATTGTCCGAATAGAAAATTAAATCAATGGACTCATTGCCGGTATGACAGTGCAATTCTTTTTCGATAAATTTAAGTATTCAGCTACCAATTTCATCTGTACCTCGATAGCCTTCACCCTCATGCCCTCAATAGATTTTTTTGTTACAGTTCTGATTGTTTTATCATTAATATCCAGCGTATTTTTAAACATAGTTTTACAAATCCTCTTTAATAAATCTTCAACCTCGAAAAAGAAAGCA
The DNA here is from genome assembly GCA_943138885.2 of Tholera decimalis. NCBI lineage: Eukaryota > Metazoa > Arthropoda > Insecta > Lepidoptera > Noctuidae > Tholera > Tholera decimalis. The sequence goes on from OW964569.2 coordinate 25,983,097, forward strand.
TAATTGCCTCTGTTTCTCTAAATCTTGCAAAGCCCAGTAAGAATCAAACAATTGAAGCCTTATTTCGTTGGTAAGAAAAGAACTGCACTTCAGTCTACATACAACGTTCGCCACAACCTTCCTTAATACCTTTTTTAGGAATGTTTCGTCGCGATTTTGTTTGATAAGGTAATCCTGAGTTTCTGAGAACTTTAGCCACATTTTGCTTCCATTGTCTTTCAACACGCCGTCTCTTACGTGAACTTAGCATTTCTTCCGACCCCTCATTTTGTTCCTGGGGGTGATTCTCGTCGGAATTTGATAGTTGTGAAGTTGATGGGCGGACTTCGTGAATGTCTTCACTTGATTTTGCATTAAATTTGTTACTTGTAATGGACAAGCTGGATGAAGATGAACTTGGACCGGATGATGAAGAACTCGAAGTACTCGATGATGATAGTGATCGGTGATGAAGAACGATCTTGTTTTTCTTTTTACGTGCTGTGTTGTAATTTGGAACTGAATCATGTTTCATTCTCCTCAATAGAATCTTGAATGCGTGTTTCGTTGTTATTAACATTATATTCCACAGGCAAATCTTGCACACATTCTTCATTTTCATTAGAATTACTGTCTAGCTCTAGATCTAACATCGGCTTAGGTGGCAAAAAAGAATCATTTTCGGAAATTTCACTTAAATAAACATTTTCTTTGTTTAAGCTGTCAGGCATTGCTTCTAAATTATTTTTTGAGTACCATCTGGTGCAAAGATTGATTCATTTATTTCTGGAACATGCTGCCCATTCGGCTTTAGGCATTGTTAAGCACCGAACCCCAGGATAGATGTCCAGTGCTTAAGGGGGGTTGAACTAATTGAACTAATTATGTATGTACTGCTATAGTTGAATTTTAAATGAAACTACAACATATATTGATCTATGGAGGCTGTCTCCCTTTATTTTCGCTAGCAAAGACCCTAACCAAACGCCGGTAACGAAACCATAGCGACTTCTAATTCGACGGCAACACCATCTAGAGAGCTTTAGTGCAACTATGGTCCGTACCGGGCAGTGTTACCAGATGAGAAAAATGATATTACAGTGTTTCGTGTTCAAATTTACAGTGTTTACGACAAAATTACAGTAAAAGGAAAAAAAAAATACAGTGAATTCTACAGTAGATTTCAAGAAACTTTTATTAACTTTCATAAACTAAAATACTTTTTTAATGTCACCTCTTGTCATTTAGAATAAGCGTAATAGCTATTATAATTATACTGTCTCTGAATTTTTGTTTATAATGTATCTTTTTTGCTTTTTTTGGAGTTGATGGTCCGCTTTGATCACTATCATCAGATGAATTAGGCATTTTTAATTCTCAAGTCCTCAAACAAAATAACCAGTTGCACCAGTTTCACAGAAAGGCTTAAAAGAGCCAAATAAAAACGTAATGCATTGCATACGAAACCAATTTACAATCATACTAATTTAAGTTAGTCCCAATAGGCTTGAAAACTAAATTAAAACACGGTTGACACAATTTGGGTGGTTAATACTAAGAAGTGGTTTTTAGTCTATGACGAAATTCCCGCGTAGTATCCATCGCCGCCGCTAATCATGCCCGTTTAGGCCGTGCGCGCACTGTGTTGCGTTTTGGAAACGCAAAATTTGTGAAGTATGGAGTGTCAATGTCATAGAGATAGAAGTGCGCGCACTGCGGTCAGTCTACCGGTGCGGTAGAACTACCGGAATTGCGGCCACCGCAAGGCAGTGCACGCACGGCCTAAGACATATTCGTTCTTATATCAACAGAAACAAGGGTTGTGACATATGCAGAGAGGTGGTGCGAGCTCTACTAGCCAGTTGCATTTTGTTATGTTCATGTTATTTTTTCTTTTCACAAAGGCTGCGTTCAGTTTACATTAAACTCTTTTGAATTTTGCCTGTAGAAAAATTACAGTGCTCTCCATACACTGTAATTTTAGTATTACAGTAGACAGTAGATCGTGTGAAAATACAGTAAATCTGCTGTAATTACAGTGTATCTGGCAACGCTGGTACCGGGTAAGATTGTTTGATATGAGGTTTTGAGCTTGAACAGGCATAAAGACAATAATTATTTTGCTTGATCTGGACATATATATTTGTAGATAAAACCATCTAAGGACAAAACAACTAATAATTTAATATAAAAAATAACGCTTTATCGAAATAAAATTTAAAGTTAATAAAATAACTTTTATCACATATAATGTTCTAACTCGATACAGATCACTTAATTGCGATAAATATTGTGACTTTTGACTTACCTTAATTCATTAAACTGTCATATGTCGACACACATGAAAAAACTAAACTTGCGCTATTAAAGGAAAACTTTTTTAATCAGAACCTGAAGAAAATAAAAACTATAAATAATAATGAAATTAGGACTGGTGGTACCATCAATGCTAAGCTGTTACTTCCAAAGTACACGAATTTGCACGGCAAAAGATCGTTAAAATATATAATACCTTACCTTATAAACCAACTTCCTATACCATTGAGGGACCAAGTGACTCAGAGAAACATAAAAAACAAATTAACACAATATTTTATACAAAATATAAATACCTAAAAATATATTATAAGAATCAAGAATAACACCTGACATCAAAACAAAAATCTTATTTAAGAAAAAATTAACTATTAACAATAAACATTTTACTTTCTGGGAACAACCTGTATCGTCTAACATTCCACCACCACTTTTGTTATAAAGACGGCCGGCCAGAATGGTCACCCATGTGTGCTCGTTAGTTTTAGTAAATAACTGTTACTTTTTTAGCTTATACCCCCAATGTATTTAATTATTTGAACAAGTAATTCTTAAGATTGTAAAATTATGTAGTCGATGTTTTTGGTGCACGGTAAAACTCTACTGAGTTTATGTTGGCACCAACTTAAATGTAGATAATGTGTGTGAACTATGGAACAAATAAATAAATAAATAAATAAACACACAGATTATTTCAAAATGGCTCATCATATGTACCGACATAAATCGACAAACAACACTCTATACAATATCCAGACAGACGACCACCTTGTGCAAGCAGTGACGTGACACTTTATGTTTGGTAAGACAGTTCTTTTACTTAGCGATATAATGTCACTAGCGTCATCTGGGGATAAATAATCAAACTATTTACATGACATTATTTGAGATAACATTTTTAAGTTTTCTGAAACCAATAGTACAATAAAAAAGATTTTCAGTTTTTTTGAGTTGTGACACTATTTGAGCGGAGGTGCGATGTGTGGAACTTATTAGAAATTTTAATACATTGATACCAGAGACCGAATTTACCTAATTAAGAAAAACACAGAGAATTATCGTGTTATTGGCAAGTGACGTGGAAAGTTATTGACCCTCGTAGTGCTGTGACACGTTTGTTATGATTGGTATTCAAGAAACATATGAAACCGATAATTCGATATCAATTCTTTAAGTCACTTATTTTGAGCTGAAACTGTGCATAGAGACTCCATACCAGATGTTGTCTTCAGCCCTTTTGGATAGATATGGGGTTTCCGTTACACGTTGTATATATAATATAATATGTACTTATATACGTGTCATGTTTATAACGCATTGGCCATTAGTTTAAATAAAGGGTTATGTTTTTATCATGATAAAGTCCACGGAGTCGAAGCACCACGCGACAGCTAGTAACAAAATAAAATTACAGAAAAATATACACACGTAAACAACCAGCCTATAACGTTCGCACTACTGAGGCTTCCACTCTATGAGAAATGCCAATGCTTCATCTATTCTTCTCTCCAGAAAAGACACGCTTAAACACACTTGCTTAAACTCAACTACCCACCTCCTCAACCACACTCAACCCCAAACACACACTACCTTCACGTACACACACTTTCATGTACACCCACCTTCATACACGTCATATATCATTCATACCATATACCTCTCCTTCAACACATCGCACCACACATATCCGCATTATAGTCGCTCATTATTGTAGTGTATTACATAAATTCGCGAGGACTTTGTAAATCGGGGAGGAAACCTGGTGACCTGAAATACAGGCTTTTGGCCTAGCTCAGGCACCAGGCTCCCACAATATACGTATGATTCCTATTATTGTATTACTATACATGTAATTTAAAGATATTGTGGTAAGTAAATAAAGGCATTTATTATTATTATTATTATTAAAGAATAAGCCATTCATCACGCAGGCCTAGAAAATTGAAAGATACGTCGGTTTCCTCATGATGTTTTCCATCTCCGTTTTGAGAGCATTAATGATGATGAAAATTACACAAAGTAAAGTGCCTAATGGGTAAAAACCTACGACCTATATAAAACGTGTAACGGAAGCCTCATATCTATCCAAAAGGACTGAAGACAACATCTGGTATGGAGTCTCTATGCAAAGTTTCAGCTCAAAATAAGTGACTCACAGAATTGACCCCAAATTATTGGTTTCATATATTTCTTGAATACCAGTAATAACAAACGTGTCACAGCACTATGAGGGTCATCACTTTCCACGTCACTTGCCAATAAAATGATAATTCTCTTCGTTCTTCTTAATTTGAAAAATTCGGTCTCTGGTATCAATGTATTGAAATTTCTAATATGCTCCACACATGTAGACATAGGATTACAAAACCCTTGCCATATCGTTTGTTATCATCCAAAGAAGCCGTGCACTTGGTATGTATATACCCTTTAAATTACACGTTGTATTCACTTTACACGTTGTATAACTCGTAAGACGTGCCTGTGACCACTGGCCCATCACTGCTATGATCAAACATTTTAAGCATTGCATAACTTTCTGCATGTGCATATATTTGTGGGCGAGCTAAACAATAACAGTCTTACTACAAAAAATGATTTAAACAATGGTCTAACACATGTTTAGCTAAACACTGTTCAAAGCGCTAAACACGCGCTTAACAGCTGTTTAATTTTCGTTACCACAAAACCAAGTTTAATGCGTGCCTTCTTAGACAACGTCGATCACATTCAATTTTTTTTGCTCTTTTTTTTTTTTTATGTATGATCACCGATTACTCGAAGACGGCTGAACCGATTTGGAAAATTCTTTTTTTGTTTGAAAGGGTATACTTCGAAATTGGTACCATTTATCACCAAGTCAGGATCTGATGATGGGATCCTGGAGAAATCGAGGGAACTCTTCAAATATTATAGGTACACCTATGGCGTTTTGGGTATTTCTTATTGCAGTTGCTCTCAAAAAATACCATTTGGGGAAGTGGAACTGATGATGAAGACCACAGATGGCCGCCGAACCTACTCAATAATAAGTATTTCGTGGATTGCGATTCGAATACTTGAATATGGACTTTATGTTCGTCACAATGCATATGGTGATGTAGAGCTGATGGTGAAGTACCAGGAGAACTCCTCAAAAATTAACGGCCCAGCATTGGGAAAAGCAATATTTTGTAAAAGGTTATAAGTAGTTGACATTTAGGCTCTTTTAACTAGGTAAATTAAAAATCGACCAACTAAAAAGAGTGAAATAAAAACTTTTTACCAAAAAATTAAACCGACTCCCAAAAACACTGCAAAGTGAAAAATAACTTTAATTTCGGAAGTCGGTGCCAAAAACGAAAATACAAAACTAAAGACACCGACTACCGAAATTAAAGTTATTTTTCACTTTGCAGTGTTTTTGGGAGTCGGTTTAATTTTTTGGTAAAAAGTTTTTTTGTAGTAAGACTTAAAATGTTTTTCTATAATACTAGTGGTCACCCATCGCTCGAAATTCACCCATAATATAAATGATTTTAATGCGTTATTATATTTAAAAGCCAGAAAATCTGACACTGGCCTGGCCAAGGGTTATTGTGTTATCCAGCTACTGGGTTGTGGGGGTAGGGCTGCCATCCGTCCGGGTTTTCCCGGATTTGTCCTAGTTTGGAGAGTGTCCGGGGGCGTCCGGGGGGATCTTCCCAATAAGCGTCCAGGTAAAACCCGGACACACATTGTTCTTACGGGTACCAAAAAGCACGATCTCTATTATTATTTTCCTATGGTATTTCATATCATTGTTTATGTTACGTTGACTAAATGAAAAGGAAGAGGCTGTTATAAAAAAAGTTCTAAAGCTCTACAATGTTCAGTAAATAAAAACCATTATTAAACATCGTTGTTTTTAGTTTCAAGTTCGAAAATGTATTTTTCTACGGTGTCCGGGGTAAAACTGTGATTTTACCCAAATGTCCGGGGTTTATAAGTCTTTGTCTGGGGCCGGCAAATTTGGTGATGGCAGCCCTATGTGGGGGTCAAATAAACAGTCGCTCCATGTAGAACAGTAGTACTCAGCTGCGTCCGATTGGACTGGAAACTGACCCCCAACGACCCCCAACATAGTTGGAAAAGGATAAACAGATGATTATTAAATGTATAAAAATATTAGCTTTCTGTACTGTTTCTGTTCTGTAACTGTACCAAATGTCCGAGTAATTTTCGTAAAAAGGGGTACAATTTTTTTTTTACTACTGAGCCCACTCGTGACCTCGATCTCGCCTGATCGTAAGCAATAGATGAGGTCTAAGATGGGACGAACCCAGAAGATGCCTATTTACTCTTGCTTTAAAGGCTGAAAGGTCATAAGTGGCAGGAAACACAGAAGCCGGCAGAGAATTCCACAGCTTGGCTGTGCTGTGTATAAAAATATTAGCTTTCTGTTCTTTTTCTCTAGATATATACAACGTGTAATTTAAAGGGTATATACATACCAAGTGCATGGCTTCTTTGGATGATAATAAACGATATGGCAAGGGTTTTCTAATCCTATGTGTACATGTATGGAACTTATTAGAAATTTCAATACATTGATACCAGAGACCGAATTTTTCAAATTAAGAAGTACGAAGAGAATTATCGTTTTATTTGCAAGTGACATGGAAAGTGATGACCCTCATAGTGATGTGACACGTTTGTTATTATTGGTATTCAAGAAACATACGAAATCAACAATTTGGGGTCAATTTTGTGAGTCACTTATTTTGAGCTGAAACTTTGCATAGACACTCCATACCAGATGTTGTCTTCAGTCCTTTTGGATAGATATGGGGTTTCCGTTACACGTTGTATAAGCTTAAACTGTACCAAATATCCGAGTAATTTTTGTAAAAATGGGTACAAAGATTTCGCTTCACGTTTTAGGTAATGTAATAATAATCCGATTTACTGGAGTCAGAGCTGAAAATCCGTAAAATCCCTAGTTTAAATAATCAATATTGTTTGACACGCAAATTGCGAAAACCAATTTATATTATAATTTAGCTGTTAGTATAAAAGTAAAAATATTGTATGTAAATATTCGAAAACATACCCTTAGCCTTTAGCCCTTAAACTGTCTCCTTTAAGTTTGTCCATCCAAAGGTTGTCTGTAAGAGATCGCCCTGTGCGATAAGACCGCCCATTGTACACTAATTTAATTTTTTTGTATCCATATTAATATTGTAAGGTGTACAATAAAGTATATAATAATAATAATAACATATTTTTTTTCTATTTGAGCTGACATTATAATAAATTGACTTGGACATGTTGACAGCTTCGATTTGACATATTGATGGACAGATTGAACATTTTAATCGGTTAGAAATTGGGCTGCGTCGTCATCTTGTGTGGCATTCATAACACATGCTACATTGTCCATACTATTGTTAAATACATACTTCCATACTAATACTATAAATCCGAAAGTGTGTTTGTGTGATTGAACTTACTTCTTTCACGTTAAACGGAACGACGGATCGATACGATTTTTGGCGTGGAGATAGTTGATACATAGTCTTTTATTGCTATAAAAACTTTTCTCACAAGCGAAGTCGCCGGTCGCGGGTAATAATAACCTAAGGTAAATAATCCGAATAAGGAAAGTAATACCGCTGATAGCTAACTGTTGAACCAACTTCTAAACATGATTTTCGAGTCACGGGATTTTCTCACTACTGATTTCCAAATTCTTGACTGCGGATTGCATCAGTGGCTTTTATGATAAAAAAAAATTAAAGTATACCGTACTTCTTACCCGGCCTGGAAATCTAACTCAGTGCCTCACGGTCGGAAGATGTGCTTGCGGCCCCAGCACCACAGAGCTGTGGAGCAGTTCAGAAATGAGCAGCAATTTTACTCCTTTTATCGACCGGCAGCGTATCTCTTCTGTACACCTTATTACCTATAGTTCATAACATTAGATTTGATACTAGAACTTTCGATTAGCTTTCTATCATACTGAGCATCGGAATATTCAACAAGAGCCTCGTTAACAACAATATCTGCTTCTTTGTAGTCATGGCTTGATGTAAGTCAGATGATAGCGCCGATAAAGTCGTTGAATGTGCGAAATCAAGCTTAGCTAAAGTGCAGTCTCAATGCCAAGAAATTTTGAGATAGATTCTGTCCGTGATAGTACCTAATTCATCGTGGATACTTTTTGATGTACCATTAGTAGTAAATTTTGAATAGAACTTTAAATAAAATCATCTTCAGCCTTATATAACTTCACTTTCACGTGTGCTTACTGAACTTGGCAAATAAAGTGCCGTGTGTCTAGAGACAGATCTTAAAAACACCTTTAAGGGCGTAACCTAAATCATGGAAAACTTATCACCCTTAGTAAAGAGATTCTTTTGCGTAGTTCGACCTCGTTTCTTCATATGCTTATATAAACCCCGCCAGTAAGGGCAGCTCTTCGCCAGACGACGGCGAAAGGATTATGCCGACCCTATACGTACTCGTACATATACATTCGAACCCTTATACGGTATCAAGGTATTTGCCCTTCTTAGGAAAGGTCACAGCGACCTACAGTACTTGTAATAGGACAAAGTTCATCAGTTAATTTTTACAAGTAAAATACCCCAATAAGATACACCACGACGTACATTCGCGAACACAACGCTAACGGCTTGAATAGGCTACGAATACATACATCTAGATATAATTCGCGTGTGCCCGGTCCATTCGTTGTGCCTGTATTCCCGACGCACTATCTCCTCGGTCTCTATACTGCGGTACAATCAAGCACTCAAGTGGTCAACTTGAAAAACGCAGCAGACTGATTTTTTATTGATTTATTATTATTTAAGTCCTCGTTGAGCAAATCAGTAGGGCGAATAAGCATGCTGTTCACTTCAATCAGTTCAAGTCCTTTTGTATGTTTTGTGAGGACAATCAAGCCAAGACAATACTGTTGTTGTTGCAAAAAGTGTGAATCATAACTTCATAAGTAATACGTGTATGTAAGCAATTGCTTTGGAAATAAAATATCTTTGTTATTCGTATGTGACACACGTTGCTTTGAGAGTTTGCAATATCTTCCTATCACGCTTTTCTTATCTTGACAGCCAAAAATACGTGCACCATCTGTTTATTTTTCTTTGTTCCATAAACGGAAAATAAAATCGTATTTGCATAAAAGAAAGGTGTTTTTAATTTATCTTACGTTTTTACATTTTATGGGGCCTTTTACGGTGAGGTCCAATACAGGTCGTTATTTTTATCAGTGTTGTTACTGCAATAATAATTTGCTTTTGAAGAGGATGTTGTGCCCAGTGTTATACACGGTTGCTTAATAAAAAAACAGTTGCTTCCAAAATTTATGGGATGTAAGCATTAAAAATACTCAGTTTCCTTTTGCAAACAAACGCAATGCGTACAATTGTTCCGCTCTTAGTATAATGCTGGTTTGCGTCAGCGAATTGTTTTTTAATGAAGTCCTAAGAAGTTTGTGCTCGTGTATCCCTACGGAACACTTTCCGTTGTTATTGCCGTCCCTTGTTGGCTCGATTATTGTTGTTAATTTGTATCACCTCTGTTTATCACAGTTTTGTATGTAGGACGGCGCTCGCCCCACCTGACTGTCTCTCTAAAGGTCTAGTTACACAGTACCAGCCTGAGCCTTGACAGTTGATAACTGTCAGATCAAACGGCTTCAGAGGGTGACGGGGGACTGAAACGAACTGCGCAAGCGCTCTAGTCGTGCGGCCACTGGTAGCTTCAGTACATGGTGTGGTTTTAGTTAATAAGAGTCTGCTCTGCTTTTCATACATGCAACTGTCTAGCCACATCGTGTCAGGCAGGTAGCGTTTCCGCGAATATATCTACTATATCTACCGACTAGTACTCACGCGGGGCTTCGCTCCCGTGGATTCTATCACGGTAAAAACATAACTATCCTTTTTTGCAGTCGCGTAAAAAGTAGCCTATAACCTTCCTCAAGCTTCAGGCTACTTCAATACCAAATTGCATCCAAATCCACCCAGTACTTTCGAATATTACCGCGTTCAAGCAAACAAACAAACAAACTTTTCCGCTTTATAATATTAGTATAGATTTAAAAAAAATTACGGATGAGCCCGCTCTTGACCCTCAATCACGGAACGAGTGAGCCTAGAAGATGCCTGCTTACTCTTGTTTTAAAGGCTAAGGAGTCATATGTGGCGGAATCACAGCAGTCAACTGTCTACTGAGATATGAACTTGCGCTGATGATACGGTAAAACACGCGAGTAATTGGACTACAGTAAGTCAGTAACTGAATGTGTCGGCAAAAAAGTTTTCTCATACTGTGTAACCAAGTCTTTATAGTTGGATAACTTTCGACATGGGTTTTCTATGTTCTAGGTTTCCTTGTACGCGTAATTATTTTATGTTTATGTGGGTTATGTTAAAATCTCTATGGTTGGCTGGATTGAACGCAGTTGTTATAGAGATTAGCGTTTTCTAATGTGGTTTAGAGAAATGCGTGAAGTTTGGCTTTCTAAGACGTCAATATTACCAAACACGTACATTCTATTAGGTACTATTTATGGAATGACAGGTAATGAGAACTAGTACCTACCAACGAATTTGTTTAGAGATTTCAACTGAGACATCAGTGTTGTATAATTCAGAGGATTCCTGGCCTGTCTGAGTACTAATTAGCATAATTGAAGGGAGGCGTACATGATGGTAACAACAAGTGACCGCTTTAGTTTTGTTTGTGTGTTATAGCTCTGATTTAAGTCTGTTCACTATCCTCAGAATGCAAATTCAAAAGACCTGACCAATTGTGTTGTTACACAATAACATTTTAAAATTATTCTGTGGAACGTGGTCGGTTTAGATAACAACAAGAAAGGGGCAATGTAGATCATTCAATTAATTAACTAAATAGATATTAAAGTTGGGTGTACTACCTTTTCCGTGTTACCGTCAATATTTTAAGATAACGCTAAGGTTTAGATGTTTTACGCTCCATTAAAAAGCGGCTAATGGTTAAGAAAATAATAACAGCAATAAATTTCTAAGATGATAATTATCTACACAATTACAAGGGCGTATCGCTAAAACAGCGGCGCGTGCGTTCCAACCTCTTCGGTTTTCCTCGGCTTTCTTCGGAGCTAGTCAGAGCCGAACTTAGATTTATGGATCACTCTTTGTTATCCGCGGCTTTGGCTCCGGGCTATTTGTATTTTATGAGTACTTTTATTTTTATTGGATACTTCAGAAAGGTTGACTTTTACTTTATGTCGTGAAGGTACAGGTATCTTAGGCTCCTATAAACACAATTCGGCTTGAAGAATTTTACCCGCAAATTTAGTTTGTTACCGTTACACGTCGTTACAATGGAACGCTAAGCGGTGAATTTCAATTAAACTTGGCATAGGGTAGTTCATATCCTGGACTAGAACAAAAATAACTATTCATCCCAGGTTCATATTTCCTAATGCTGGATGATTGTTGTCATTCACGCAATCGCAGGCCCAGAAGCTATTTAGCTAAGCTAGACAATTTTTTTTAAAGAGAACTAGTATTGTTCCAACTTCCAACTAAGCTTAATATGTTTGAATATGTTTGCTGGAATAGGTTCACGGCAATAATGTAATGGGTGGTTTTCGAATCCGCGACAAACGTCCTAAGCAATGAGGCTATTGCTGTGCTATTGCCTTCCATTTTATAACATAATATTGCTTCCAGAGTATTGGCTACGAGAGTAGTGGTTTTTCACAACTCATTTGTGAAAATTCGCAGTTGTTACGAATCGTCTAGTTTCAATCATTTTCTTTTTAAATGTCAATAAAATTATACCTACTCACAACAAGCATCAGACACTAATGTAGATCACGTAACTTTACGTGAGATCAACGCAATAATTTAGGTACAACACGTTATTGTTGTTATGTTTCTCCTTAGAAAACTAGTTACTTACACGTATTTATAGAATTAGATGGTATCGATTTAAATTGGTGGCATTATTGTATGGTTCGCGCTCAATGCATCCGGCCTGTGTAATTACACTAGAGCAGAATAGATGCAGGGCTGAAATTACAGACTTACGATGCGTACGTTGATTTCTAAACGGCTCCACGTCTGGAGTTCGAACGAAATTTAGTAGCAACAATTTTTGGTTCACTCAATAAATATATGGTTTAATGAGTTTTCCATACTCTAGGAAAATTTATAATACCTAATGTTACTGTAAAAGCAAATAGTAAGCGTTTGATTTTGAAATTGCCATTTTATCTTTTTATAGTAATAGATATTTTGAATTGACATAAAACCTTTATGGTGTGAGATTTTTGTTTTTAGCTTTTTTCACATGATAACTATGAGGTTCCTGTTTAAAAAAATGTGCAACATTAGATTTTAGACTTTCAATTATTTTTTTATTCAGCTTAGACGAGAAAAATGGATACATACTTTCAAAATCCGAGTAATCTTTCAATACGATTTTCGACGCGGATATAACGGCAGAATCGGCTCGCAATATCAATGCTGCGTTCGGAGAGGAGAATGCTAATGAACGAACTGTACATTGTTAGTTTAAACAGTTTCGTACTGGAAACTTTGAGTTGATGAACGAACCACGTGGAAAACAGCCGATCCGAGTCAAACTACCCAGGAATTAGCGGCATGGTTTAATTTTACCTTACTTACAATATTGACTCATGTGCATCAAATCAATAAGATAAAAAATATGGGAAAATGGGTGCCTCATCTGCAGAAAGAAACGCGAGTTGAAACTTGCGTTGCCTTGTTGAATCAGTACCTACAGAAATGAAGGAATATGGATCGAATTGTGACGTGCGACGAAGAGTGGATTCTTTAATATAAACGAAAGCGAAAAATGCAACAATGCCCTAAGGCAAAGCTTACCAATAAATAATATAATATAAAGGCAATAAAAATGAAGGCATAAAATACCTTCTGATTAAATGGCAACAATGTATATATAATTTAATTTTTCATTACAAATTGGTAATTTCATATTTTAAGTATGTTAAGGAAAAACTTACCTTATTATTCTGGTAAAGTTTGAACAGTTCTGAGTTCGTTTATTTTAGAATTTTACTTGCATTCACTCGAGGTCTAAATGAGCCTTTACATAAACGCAAGTTAGTGCTTAGTACCAGCTCATAAAACATAGCTTTTATATAGAAATTGACATTTAACTGTTAATATCTACGGTGTGCAGACGTTCAGATTTTCAATGGGTTTATGATTAGTGGTTAAATTTAAATAGTTGGTTAATAAAGAGTTGCATACTTGTGTGGGAGAAAATAATAGTATTTGACTACCGGAGTAAAGGAAGAGTTAAAAGTATAAGGCCCATCAATTGCATAAAATTGGAGTGCCAATTATGAAAATAATAACAAACTAATGTGAATTATAAATATTCATTTTACTTACTAGCTATGGCTTCACTTTCGTGTAAAGTTTATTTATTTATTAAAAATTTATGCAACACAATTGTACAAAGGCGGACTAAATGCCAGTTTCCGAAATAATAGTCTGTACCTATGGTGCCCAGACTTATTAGTTACATAATAAAAAAGTTTAATTCAAATCTGTCAAGTAGTTTTGGAGATTAGGGTGCACAAACAGATAAACAGACAAACATTTTATTTTAAATTCTTGCTTTATTACTATTTCTTTTCTATTACCATTTATTATGTATAGGAACATTCACGACACAGCACAGACAACAGTTATCCCCACATAGTATTAGTATAATCTTCCATTTTAAAAAAACCTGTTTAGTTGGAAAGTTCGTATTAGTTTTCTGTTATGGTGTACAATTAAGAGTTTATCTATCTATTTATCTTAATTATTATGTAAGTGAAACGAAGGAGCCTGGAACTCGCGACACAGAGAATCCTTAAATCCTAGTATCAGTTCCTTGAATCAGCACGTTGAGATGTAATTTTTAACAGATTTTTCACGCTACATTCAAGCATTATTCATAATTACAAGCCGATCTATATAATTATTACTTGCCGCAAACATTGTTTGTTACGTAACCGATGTTAACGCTTTGATCGTAAGTTTCAAAGATTAGTCTGTTTTGTATGCTAATACCGCAGGTGTTAGAATTTGCGTTCATCGATTGTGTTCCGCTAATAGACCTTTTATTCTATTATACAATTCGATTTACTCTGATTTCGTACTTTAGTGTGCGGAAATTGAATGGTTTCTTTAGATAAAGTGGATCTTTCCTTGTATATTGGGGCTCAAAAAAGTGCAACCGGGGATTTTTACTACGACTACTAGTACCTATAACATATTTGCCACTCTCGATACTAAAATACATAATGAACACGTAGGAGTCTATATTAACATTCTCAATAAGAAGAAAATATCCAGTAATTCGCAAGTTTATTTTTTAAATTATAGACGTAATAAAATAAAACAGGAGCTGGTAAAAGGTTTCAACTCATATGTGAAACCAATCAATCAACTGTATTTAATAAATATAATTCATACATGTTACAAGCTTATAATATAATATTTTCAGTGACCGGCCTTAGTAAATGACATAAAATGTTAGTATTGTAACAAAGTATTATCTATGTAGAATAAGCCTACGTACTAATGAATAATTATTTTAAAAACATTTATTAAATTTCACTTTTAATACCCAAACCCACTTATTATTTTTTGAACAAAACTATTTATCTAATTTACCGACTCCACATCAATCATTCAATATTTAATATTAATAAGTGTATGCAGTTTATAAATACAATTACAAATGTTAATTAGACCTGTGTTTAATTAGGTCTCTTTTCGCAACTTCTATCTTTTTGTAACTTTATAGCAAAATTGAATGAGAGGCATTTAATTGGAAATACAAATTATGCATTTAATACGATAATTTATTTGAAATGGAGCAATAGCAATGCATTGGTACGATTCCTTTAGTTACTCACAGTAATAAATGAAACCAAATTTGCAATAAATTGTAACATAAAAAAACCCAACAAGCCGTTTCGCTGCAGTTTTTACAGATATCCATGTAGCAACTAGATATTTACAAGGGGCACCCACCGTGAGTACTGCGGGTCGTTACCACCGGTTTTTATATCCTACCAATTGTTAGTGGTTACGCGGTTTGCCAAGGAAAATAACGATTTGTATGGAAAAGATGCGAATTTCACTAGAATAGAGAGGCAAATTGAATATGAACTTTCGATGTCGGCGTAATGTGGGGTTCCGATGGAAAGTTATTGTCTGAGATATGCTATCAATGTTGATGAGATCTACGGTCAGTTTGATGGGATTTGTGTACATGATGATTGATGTTGAATTGAATTGTATGTATCTGTACGGTTTTGTGGGGCGAATGATGATGTTTGCATGACGGTTGATTTTTATCATAACGTCGTAAGTGATTTGTAACAACTGTTTTCATGGTAGATAAAAATGGGTCACTGTTTCTTAATAATGAGCATACTAAAAATAAGTTGTCTCTTAAAAGACATTATGCATTTGCATAGTTTCATACTTAGTCCTTCTGTTTTCCGAGGTGGAAATCCTCATGGATGTCCTACGTCCTGGGGCGGCTGAGAGACCCCTTGGTCTTTTTTTTTAGGGATGGCGAATGATCCAATGACTGCCTTCCGTGAATAAAAATCTATCTGGGGTAATTTTATAGAGTAGATGAGTTCATAGCAAATAAAAAGCATTCACCAAATAGAATATATCGTGACTATTTAACTGGTTCCGCTGAGTGGTTCAGGAAATAATAATCATCATTTACATGTTTCACTTTCTATATAATTTATGATTTACATTTAATATATCTTTTTGTTGCCATGCAGTGTCGTTTTCAATGCGAATTCTTTTTGATGCAGTTGATTATGGTTCTTCGTTTTTTGATGGAATTTTTATATTATACCTTTACGATTTTCCTTTAGTTAACAGCTCTTAGCTAAAATTAAACTTTTTTGTGTGTGATATTTCGAATTAATTAAATAAAGATGTTTCTTAATTAAGCCTGCGCCGAGTAAAATAACTCAAAACGGTCTTCACAACTAAAGGAATATAACCTATAATAGTACTTTAATTACCATACAAAAATATGTAATGAACACTAGAATAAATGTGTTAGCAAACATAGTTGGCAAAATTTAAAAATATTTTATAGTTTATTAAACAAAAATACATAAAGTTGGACAAAAATCCTTACAAAACATGCTCGTGCGTCGCTGAATTTTGATAGTAAACTGTTGAATTTTTTCATAAACTTCAATTCATATTATTCTCTAATTATCATACTATCATTTACAGCTTTAACATTTCAAAAATGTCGCTTGGTTGTTTTAATTTTAATTTTTTCTTCTAATTTGCGCGCTATTTTGAACCATACGCAACGTACACCGGTCGAAAATTCAGTCGTCCACGGGAGCTCAGAGAGGGGTCACGTCTCATCGTGGAGCGTTTCGCCGGTAACGATAATTCGCGATCTATTGTGTACGTATGTATTGCAGCAATCCGTTGAATAACATAAGTCATATTTTTTGTTTTTTTGAGTACGATTTATTATGGATACTAGATATGATGATGATGATAGATATGGATAGAAGAAAGTTGGCGCAAATTTTCGAAAAAAAAGCCATTCTCATAAAAAGTACGTATTTCTATTTTGTGATGTTATTATTGCTTTTTAACCGACTTCAAAAAAAAGGAGAAGGTTCTCAGTTCGTCTTAAACTTTTTTTTATGTATGTAACCTCAAACTCGAAGACGGCTGGACCGATTTGGAATGTTTTTTTCGTTTGAAAGGATATACTTTCTAGTTGGTTCCATTGTTATGAAATCAGGATCTGATGATGGGATCCTGGAGAAAGCGAGAGAACTCTTTAAATATTATAGGCACACCTATAGCGTTTTGGGTATTTCTAATAGTACCTTGTGCAGTTGCTCCCGAAAAGCACCATTTGAGGAAGTGAAAGTGATGATGAAGACTTTTTTCAAACATTCGATATGGGTATCGTGTAATGGGTTTTTGGGGGTGGTGATTGCAAATCTGGAATTTATTTTAAAATTCAAGATGGCGTATGCAACTTTTTCTCACAAATTCGACATGGGTACCGTGTAATGGGTTTTTGGGGGTGGTGATTGCAAATCTGACATTCATTTTAAAATCCAAGATGGCGGATGCAACTTTTTCTCAAACATTCGATATGGGTATCGTGTAATGGGTTTTTGGGGGTGGTGATTGCAAATCTGGCATTCATTTTAAAATCCAAGATGGCGGATGCAACTTTTTCTCAAACATTCGATATGGGTATCGTGTAATGGGTTTTTGGGGGTGGTGATTGCAAATCTGGCATTCATTTTAAAATCCAAGATGGCGGATGCAACTTTTTCTCAAACATTTGATATGGGTACCGTGTAATGGGTTTTTGGGGGTGGTGATTGCAAATCTGGCATTCATTTTAAAATCCAAGATGGCGGATGCAACTTTTTCTCACACATTCGATATGGGTATCGTGTAATGGGTTTCTGGGGGTGGTGATTGCAAATCTGGCGTTCATTTTGAAATCCAATTTAAAACACATACGATATCCATATTGAATGTTGGAGAAACAGTTGCATCCTTGGTGGATGCAACTTTTTCTCCAACATTCAATTTGGATATCGTGTGTGTCTACTAAGTTAAATACACTGATAACCTTCAAGGGTTTATTGCTAAGTATAATTAACAAAGTAACGTAAGGGCTAAAATTATCGCTAAATGATGAAAATGAGTGCACCCGGTTGCTGTTCGAAATACACTAAGCTCGTGGCGAACTTAGTGCGACCGCATTATATCGCTTGCTCAGCAAACGTGGTCGATTGCAAAATATTGCATCAAACATCGTGTAATAGGTTTTTGGGCATACCGATTGCAATCCTGACATTCATTTTAGAATTTACGACGAAAGTTCATTGGCTACTTTGTTAGCTTACAATTTACACTGGGTTATTGATAGTTTAACTGATCCTAGGTTAAGTGACTATTCAGTATTATCTAGGGTATCTAATATTACTGAAATTAATTGTTTAAACTCTTAGATGTGACAAAGGAGAGTTATAATAACACAATTTTACTATATCATCAGAATATAAATCGTTTCTCCGGCAAAATATTAGATGAGGAAATGTTAATAGATAAATATGATATAGATATCTTATGTTTTTGTGAAACCTGGCTAAAACCAGATAGAATGTTGTTTAAAATTAATATTTTTCTGTTACTAGTGCATACAACAGGTCCTCAGTAGGAGGTGGTACTTTAATATTACGTAGTAATTCTCTTAGATATAAGGAACAAAAATATATCACCGCTTGCTCTGTTGATTGCTTGTGTGAAGTAGCATGTACAGAAGTTGAAGGCCAAACTTTCTTAAGTGTTTATAGACCACCAGCATCAAACATGTCATCATTCTTAATGAAATTGGGAGAAATTTTAAGTACCTAAGCTTATAAGAGATGATAAATTAGTTTTCGTTTGTGGTCACCTAAATATTGATTTGTTAGTAAATTCACCTGAACACTGCAAGCTTACTTCATTGTTTGGTTCATTTAACTTAAAATGCACATACAAGGAAGCAACAAGAATAACAGCAACATCAGCTCAATGCATAGATAATATTTATACTAATTGTGCCATAAAATACTCGTCTCAAATTAGTGGAGTTAAGTCTGACCATACAGGTCAACTAGTATCCTTTGAGTTGGTTAAAAAGCGGCAATTAAATAAGACTATTAAGTTTAGGCCACTAACTAAAAAGAAATTAATGTTTTTAATGATAACATGTTAAGTACCTAATCTTTCAATGGCCAATTTTGCAAGCTGGGACAATTTATACAACTTATACCATGAAAAATCATTGACTTCCGATGAAGCCTTCCATAATTATGTAAGAAACTACTCAAAGATATTTAAAAGAGTATGCGCCCTAAGCTAAATCTAAATCAGAAAGTAATAAAATTATCATTTCTAACAATAAAATAAAAACTGTGTTGAAGGTGATAAACAAAGAAACTGGAAACACAAACCAACAGGGTTAGAATGATTTGACTTTGAACATCGATGATCAGGTCATCTCAGATAAGTCAAAAGTGGCTGAGAAGTTGGAAAATTACTTTACCAATATTCCAGTAGAGGTTACTAAATCTCTACATTATTAGCAGAATCTTTTTTAAAGGATAACTTCAATAAGGATATACCAACATTTTCATTTAATCCCATTTCTATTGATGTAACTAAAAAGCATTCCAAAGTCTTAACATAACAAACACTGATGACTTATGGAGTGCATCTGTTAGGGTTCTTGGTAATATTATTGACTCAATTGCTGAAAATGATGAAAATGAGTGCACCCGGTTGCTGTTCGAAATACACTAAGCTCGTGGCGAACTTAGTGCGACCGCATTATATCGCTTGCTCAGCAAACGTGCTAACAGGCACATTTAATTAATGTATAGACAGCGGTAATTTTCCCGATTTAATGAAACATAGTAAAGTAGTACTAATTTTTAAGTCGGGTTGTAAGAGTGATCCCTCTAACTATAGACCGATATATGTGCTTCCAGCATTAAGCAAAATATACGAAAAAATCATGCTGGACCAGATGCTATCATATTTTAATTCAAATGGAATTCTGCATAGTCGGCAGTTTGGTTTCACGAAAGGTAGGTCAACAACAGACGCAGGAGTAGCGCTCATCCGTCACATTCTGGAATCTTGGGAGAAATCTCAGGATGCAATTGGCATATTTTGTGACCTCTCCAAAGCTTTTGATTGCGTTGACTACAAAACACTGATCTGTAAATTACACCATTACGGAGTTCGTGGATTCGTGTTCTGCTGACCTTGTCCTTTCATATTTATCAAACAGGCAACAAAAAGTTATTGTTAATGGAGCGACATCTGCAGGATCCCTAGCCAAGATGAGTGCTCCGCAATGTTCAATTCTTGGCCCTTTCCTTTTTATAGTGTATATCAATGACATACATGATGACCAACTTATTGGATATTTTTTATTTGTAATTCCATTGTGCTGTATTAATTGGTCTATACGACAGTATAGACCAAAGTTTTAAATATAATTAAGCATATCTTAGAACTGGAAACATATCTTACAACTATATAATAATATAGGTTATCCATCAGAATTCAGACAGGCTTTAATTTATAATCATATTGTGGGAAGTACTAATTTCACACGGGTTCCCGTTAGTATATGCTTAAACTAGACTTATGGTCTCATGGTGCGTGGTGCGCTGGTTGCACGCTACTGGCATGATTGCTCTATGTTATCTCTTAAAAAATTGTAGTAGAGATACCTACTACTGTTTCTTGTGATTGTTTTTTATTTTTGGCTCGCGTTTGAATTTTAAGGAAAAAATTAATTCAAACTCAAAATGTTTTATTTCACATAGGCCTACATGGGCACTTATAAAACGTCAGCAGTTTGGCGCAGGGCACGGTTCGAAATTGGTCGTCTTCTATGGAGAAGATCCGGCAAGAAACTCCACAGTTACTCTTTTAAAATATCATTCTTACAATGTATCTATAATACAGGTTAATTAGGTATGAGAGGACATTAAAGCCTGTCTGAATTCTGATGGATAACCTATATTATTGTATAGTTGTAAGATATGTTTCCAGTTTTAAGATATGCTTAATTATATTGAAAACTTTGGTCATTACAAGATATTTTCTAAATTTAAACCCACGACCTACGTCATTTAAATTTAAAAGTCAATTATCTGAAATTAAGTATTTCAAATGGCGGGAGACTTTGTTAAACATAAAAAACACAGTGATACGACGTCAATGTGGAGCTATTTTTTAGTTGCGAAGGATAGGAATAGTGCCAAATGTAACCGATGCTCAGCCATTCTCAAGACTTTGGATGGATCGACTAAGGGATTACATACACATTTGTCATCAAAACATAACATCAAGCTTATATCAGCTTCAACAAGTTTAGATTCTGATAATCTGAACACAGCACCGCCGCCAGCCAAGCGAAAGTTAAATGATTATTTTACTAAAAGTGCCGACGATAGCCTCGATGATGTTTTGGCAAGAATGATTGCATTAGATAGATTTCCATTCAGTATATTCATAACTTCAGATGATTCGAGAAAATTTGTCTTTGCAAAATACACGGATTTACCAAAATCAGCCGTCACCATTCAAAAACGTGTCATGAATTACAGTGAAAAAATCAGAAAGCAAGTAACTGCAGAATTGAAACATTTGAAAAGTGCAGATGAAAGATTTAGTCTTTCTTTCGACAAGTGGACTTCAACATCCAATAAACCATACATGGCTGTCAACGTTCATTCATATAAAAAAAATTTGGAATTTAGGAATTGTTCCTATTCATGGAAGTATGGCTGAAAATTGTCTTCGTATATTGAAAGAGCGTCTAAGTATATTTGATATTTCCCTGGATACTGGCTTTATGAAAAACATAATTATTTGCAAGACAGCTCTACCTCAGATGATACTATAAATGAACCACCTGTGGCTGTTGATCATATGGACGACATCCATGATGATGAACATTTAGAAGACTTAGACAGTCCAGAATCAGACTTAATCTTAATGTCACAAAATGACCTTGCGCTATAACACATACCAGAGTTAACACAAGATGAAAACATTAATGAGCTGATAAAGAAAATCCGCAAAGTTGTAGAGTGTATTTCAAAAGATCACCATTGAAAAATGAAACAGTACTTCAAAAATAAATGAAAATTTAACATGGAAAAGAGCTGTCACTTCTTTTGGACTGTAAAACCAGGTGGAATAGTCTTTTAACAATGCTGGAGCGATTTTATCTTTTAATAACCTTCATTCAAAAAGCTCTTATAGATCTCAATCATCCAATTCGTTTGGAAGAAGTTGATTTTGAATTGGTAAATAAAATTGTTGATATGCTGACCCCAATTAAATTGACAGTAGAAGCAATCTGTCGGCGAGATGCTAATTTATGCACAGCTGATTCCGCTTTGAAATTTCTTATAAAACAGCTATCTAGCATAATCATTTTTTTGCAAGTGCTGACACTTGCCAAAAAATGAAAACATCCTTAGTGGAACGTATGAAGCAACGACGAAGTGATGATTTGACTGGTGTGTTGAATTAATTACAAAATCCATGAAAAGATGATGAAAATCAGTTATTATCGGATTTGGAATGGCATGACTTATTTCCAGTTTCTACACAGGCTTTAGTTTGGAAGCAAATAAAGTGTATTGTTAAAAAACTTAAAAGTCGAGATGACACGGAAGAAGAAGAAGGAAGATCTGGATCATCCACAAACCTCCCAATCCCAACCCCAATTGACACTAAAGGAAAAGTTATAGCTGGAAATTGATAAGAGTATGAAATCCCCAGATCGTGAAGTACAAATACAAAATTAATCGGGGTTGGCAAAATATAGTATTAGACGTGAAATAAGCCTGTTTGAAAATGGAGGAATTAGTGGATATCACTTAGAAACAGCATATAAGTATCCATTGTCTATTCCTCCAACCAGTGTAAACCCTAAACGAGCGTTTTCAGCTGCTGCTTATGTTGGTAATAAACGAAGCAGGCTTGGAAGTCAAACCTTGGATGCATTGATATTTCTACGATTGTATTTTCAAAATTCGAAATAAGTTTTATTGTCTTTTTATTTCTTACAAAGTATAGTATCTTTTTGTCATTTTTTCTTTTCTTACTATACTGTGATATGTGTAGTGTACCAAAATTAAAAATATATATTTTAAGAAATTACTCGTTTTTTAGAGTTCAGTTGCCGAATGGCAAAAAACGGAACCCTTATAGTTTCGTCATGTCTGTCCGTCTGTCTGTATGTCTGTCTGTCTGTCTGTCCGTCCGTCCGTATGTCACAGCTATTTTATTCCAAAACTATTAAGACTATACATGTGAAACTTGGTAAGTAGATGTATTCTATGAAACGCTTTCCGATATTGAGAAAAAAATTAAAAATCATTTAAAATAAAGGAACATACTACTACCCCATACATGGAACTAAAACAAATTTTTTTTTTTTTTTTCATGAAACCTATGCGTGTGTGGTATTTATAGACAGGTCTTTAAAAATGACATAGGGGTTTCTGAAACCACTTTTTCATAAAGTCAATCGTTTAAAAGATATAAGCTTCCAAAGTGGTCAAATGTGTATCCCTCCCTCTAACTTCTATAATAGTGGAGTGAAAAATCTAAAAAAATATGTATCTGTAGAACTTAATGTAAACTTTCAACCAAAATTGGTTTGAATGATATCGAGTAAACAGTTTTTGAGATACGGCATATTTTCTAAAACCGCAAATATAACTTTGTAATTCATACAAACCCTATGAAAAACAAAGTTATCTAGCGTAGTTGTAAAAAAATGAAAATAAGCTAGTTTTAAGAAATTTGTAAGTTTTAGTTTTTTGTCAAGTAAATATACATATTATATTATATTATTATAGTTACTACGGAACCCTTCATGGGCGAGTCTGACTCGCACTTGGCCAATTTTTGTAAAATGTTATAATAAGCAATATAACATTAGATATATAGATTTATTTTATTTTATTTTTTTTCTTTTAAATTAAGTTACACTTGATACATATATTGTTATGAAATAAATTACGCTTATATTTTCTGCGAAGTAAGTTCGCTAGACAGCATTAATGAAAAAATGATTTTTTGGTATGGCCCCACGTATATATAATAAAGTACCGAATGTTATTAAAAATATGACAGTACATCAGAATTTAAACGAGCACTAAATGAAATTTTAATAAACAAAACTTATTTCAGTCTGGTTTTATTATGACATTACATAATTTTTTTTTTATTTCATACTGGTTTTATTATTCAAATAAGTACTGCATACCCATCTACCCTAACTTGCTACTTACCCAGTTTCGAAGCGTCAATAGCCTAATAGATAAGGTGTCGGACTTGTGATCGAGAGGTCACGGGTTCGAACCCCACCCATTACACTATTGAAGTGAACCCACTCCAGACAAGCATATTTAGCTTAGTTGGAGGGGTTAACAAGATTGCTAGTAATGTGAAATGTACCCACATTGCTAGTATTCTTTAAAAAAAATCTGAGGAGTTTAATACCTATATAAAATCAAAGTTTT
The DNA here is from genome assembly GCA_943138885.2 of Tholera decimalis. Lineage (NCBI taxonomy): Eukaryota > Metazoa > Arthropoda > Insecta > Lepidoptera > Noctuidae > Tholera > Tholera decimalis. Next base: position 26,007,554 of record OW964569.2, read on the forward strand.
ATTGCAATAGGATGAATAGTGAGGGAACGGATAATGTATTACTACAGTAAAAACAAACGTTAATTTTTATATAATAGGTATAATTTATTAAATTTATTTTTGTGATTTATTTACGTACCTACTTGCTTCATTTAGATCCATCCAGCCGTTTGAGCGTGAAGAAGTAACAAACATGCAAACAGACACATTCATTCACAAACTTTCGCCTTCATAATATTAGTGTGATAAATAAAACCATCTAAATAATTAATATTCGTTTTTCAAGTTTACTCAACATAACGACAAAAAATTAAAAAAAACTTTTTACCAAAAAATTAAACCGACTCCCAAAAAACACTGCAAAGTGAAAAATAACTTTAATTTCGGTAGTCGGTGTCTTTAGTTTTGTATTTTCGTTTTTGGCACCGACTTCCGAAATTAAAGTTATTTTTCACTTTGCAGTGTTTTTTGGGAGTCGGTTTAATTTTTTGGTAAAAAGTTTTTATTTCACTCTTTTTAGTTGGTCTATTTTTAATTTACCTAGTTACAAGAGCCTAATTATCAACTACTTATAACCTTTTACAAAATATTGCTTTTCCCAATGCTGGGCCGTTAATTGTTGAGGAGTTCTCCTGGTACTTCACCATCAGCTCTACATCACCATATGCATTGTGACGAGCATAAAGTGCGTAACATCCATATTCAAGTAATCGAATCGCAATCCACTCAATACTTATTATTGAGTAGTTTCGGCGGCCATCTGTGGTCTTCATCATCAGTTCCACTTCCTCAAATGGTACTTTTTGAGAGCAACTGCACAATTTACTATAATAAATACCCAAAACGACATAGGTGTGCCTATAATATTTGAAGAGTTCCCTCGATTTCTCCAGGATCTCATCATCAGATCCTGACGTTTATGAAAATGGGACCAGTATCGAAGTATACCCTTTCAATCAAAAAAAGAATTTTCGAAATCGGTTCAGCCGTCTTCGAGTAATCGATGATCATACATTAAAAAAAAAAAAAAAAAAAAATTACGCGTCGAATTGATAACCTCCTCTTTTTGTCGTCGGTTGAAAATGCAAAGTTAGCAAACTTCGTCGTGCAACGGCAAGCGGGCCTCGAGCGAACTTGTTATTGTGTGTGTGACAACGCACACGACTAGCCCGCTGCAGTAAATACCTATTTTCCGCGCGTCTCGTAGGCTCGACACCCTCTTAAAGAAGATGGAGAAAATGAAAATACTCCATGACATTACAGTTTATTAGTAGCAACTTTTGTCTCGCGAATAATCGCCCGTCATGGTTTGTTAAACTCTGCGTTTTTTTTTTCGGAATGAAACTCCGTAATACTCATCAATTTTATCAGTTTTTAACTTTTATCACTGATCGACTTTTTTGTAATCGAAATAAGATAAAAAAATTCTAAAGTACTGTTTGTAAACATATAAACAATCAATTTTGGCTCTTTGTAATAATTAGTTTGAAAATCGCAAAGATTTAAAAATCTATAAAGTATTATCTCAATTATTTTCGCCTCTGAAAAAGTTTAAAATCTTGCAACCTAATCCACTGGTTCCGATAAATATAAAAAAGATTAACACATAAATCTACAAATTTAAACACTGCTCTTTAAGACTTCCTTGTGCTAAATTCCATCGGGTTAAGTACGACAGTGAGAATTATAGTGTCACAGGCTGATTGCTCTCTTAAATAACAATAAAACCCTTTACGAGCAAATCAATTAAACATTTATTGACCGTTTATATGCCGCGGTAGAGTTTAATAGGTTAGAACGTATTGTTGGCATCATTATACATAGGTTTAGGGATTATGTTTTATGTTAAACAGAATATTTTTACAAGCTAACCGTAGGTACTAGCCAAATTTACCTACTTTTTTATTGATGATGAGGCTTGCGCTTTGCTCCTATCTCACCTGATGGTAAGCGATGATGTGGTCAAAGATGAAGCACGCTTACCTTCTAGGTAACCTATTCACTCTTGACTTAAAGTCGCCTAAGTTATAGCTACCAGGAATTCCATTCCTTCGCAAGCTGGTTTCAGACCCGTGAAGTCTTGCAGCAACCAGACCCTGAAACTCGTCCAACACATAGAGGATGGTTTCGAGACAGGGATAGTTACAGGTGCTGTGTTCGTGGCTTTATCGGCTGCCTACGATACAGTTATCATCAAACGGTTATTGTGGAAGGTGGAGTCCATGATCAGCGATCCTAACTTTATACAAATACTCTGGGAACTCCTCCACAATCGTTGTTTTCAGGTCAATCTCCTATCGGAAAAAAGTCATTGGAGAGCACAAAGAAACGGCCTCCCGCAAGGTAGTGTTCTGGCACCGCTCCTCTTTAATATATATACCAACGACCAACCATTAGTGTTCCCCAAACGAGAGTCTCGCAAGAGTCTTGCAATTAGCGATTATCCTATTGCTATTTATTAAACGGTAGTTGAGATCTCAGAACAATGTAACAGACTCTGTTACTCTGTGTGGCAACACTACCAACCATCCAGCCCGAATACGTCACGCTTCCTCTATGCAGATGACCTTGCTCTCACGTCCCAAGCTAGCACTTTTGAAGAGGTTGAGGTTCACCTTTCTAGTGCTCTTGGTGACTTTATATGATGTTTATTTTGCAAATAGGTTATAAATAACACTTTCACACGTTTTTTTTTCGTAAATGTAAACTAGACGAGGCCAGTGTTTCCTAACTGACTACTCTGAGAAGAAACATTGAAACAACTTAGAGGTCAACGTCTCTTTTAAAGTCCATACAATCTGTAGTGATCAAATCATCTAAGAGCCATGTAGGTTAATGTCTGGCCTTTAGAGGACAGAATCACACAGATTTGAGTAGGCCCGTCCAAACAGTGCAAGCATTTGTCAAATACCGCGTAGCTCAACTTACGAACGATTTGACAAACAATACCAAAGTAAGGACATTTGGGTGGGCCGTATAAAGCACTCAAACTGCCAGACAGTGCGGTAATTTATTCATAATATTCATTGTTATCCCACATTGCTCCCCACATTCACAACATAGCTTTTGCTTTTACAAAAAAAAAAATACTTGAAAAGAAAATAATATTGTCATCTTTTACAAACAAAATTAAAAATGGTAAAGTAAAAAAAAAGGAAAAGTATATTCTATTACTTGAAAAAGTAAATAATATTGTCATGTCAAAATGTAGGTATATGAAATAATCATTATAATAAAAAAGAAATGAGTAAAAAATCGAAAAAAAAGAATTTCAACAGATGTAATTGGAGCAGCTCAATCCCAAGCATTTTTGTCTGCAAGATAGTCTTTAACAGAATAAAAAGCTTTCTGGCGAAGTTTCTGTTTCACAAATGATTTAAATTTATTGAAGCTTAGTTCTTGCACATGACTGGGAAGTTTATTGTAAAAGTGTATACACTGACATCTAAATGAGCCCCCAATTTTCTTGAGCCTAGTTGAAGGAACAATAAATGTGTGCTTATTTCTAGTATTTATATTGTGGATATCACTGTAGTTTTTAAATATATTTTTTTATTTTTATGAGCGTACACAATATTTTCGTAAGTATATTGACAGGGCACAGTCATTATATTAATATCTTTAAACTTATCTCTGAGGGAGCATCTAGGACTTACTTTATAAATTGAACGAATAGAACCTTTTTTGTAAAACAAAGACTGTCTGAATATCGGCGGCATTTCCCCACAAAAGAATATTAAACTATGAATACGACATTAAACTATGAAAATAGCTAAAGTAAACTAAACGAGCCGTCTCTAGATCAGTTAAATTTCGGATTTTTCTGACTGAGTGTGTCCATACTTCATACATCCTTCGCCCGCGTAAACGACTGCCATCCCTTTTCGAGTTCGAAATATAATTTTACCTTTCGCTACCTCGCAGCCGGTACCCGGAATGGCTATTTGGTATTAGCCATTACTATAGACAATGATTGTATTTTTGATTAGTCGCCGCCACCAATCAATTGGTTATGATTGAATTTTAATACTTCCGTTGTTTCGCTTAAAACAATCGCTTAGGAAAGTGTGTCGCTTATCCGTTTTAGAAACAAATAGTTTTTAATGTTGTTTAACGCAGATCCGTTTTGTTTCACTGTGTGTTTTATTTTATTTTGATTCACTAGTGAAACGGATTGGTAAATCACAGTTAAAGAATTTCGTTTACCTCGTAAATTAAGTTGAGACATACATAGGTAGACATGGAAAATCGACTTCCTGGGCTTCCGATACAGGCTACTCTAGTTTTATAGTTCATTATATACTTATGTTTGACCACTATCTCACCTGATGGACGCTTACCTAGAAGTAACTTATTCACACTTTACCTAAAGACCTATCAGAAAATACAGATTCCGGTAGGGAATTCCACTCTTAAGCTGTACGCATAGTGAAAGTATTCCCAAAACGTTTTAGTATGTTTAGTTTTACGGTGGAAGGATCATAAATGATAAGTGATGATACATATATGAAAATCAATAGCTATTCGTTAGTCTGGCTAAAACTCGAGAACGGCTGCACTGATTTGGCTAATGTTGGTTTTAAAATATTTGTGGAAAGAAGATCAGGAAAAGTTTTAAAAGGTGAATAAATAAAATAAAAATAGGATTGTATGAATTTTGCCAGGTCAGCTAGTTAGTAATAATTATTTTTTAAACAGGTTAAAAATAACACATTTATACTTTATTTTCTGTCACTTTATACTAGATGTGTCAGAACAGAACATAGCCATGTCAATAAAGTCTACGCTACAAACATTGCATTTTCTATCATCCCGTATATTTTCTTCACCATATTATCTATGAATAGTTGAATGTTATTTACTTTAGCACGTCTTGTTGAGTTAAGTGATAACTAAATGAGTTGTTACTAGATTTGTATTAAGAACCAGTGACACAAAATTGGTGAAACCGTATTTCTTGCTGACATCAAAAAGCGGGGTATAAAATAAAGGGCTAGAGGAGATATAACAAAAAATACTAACGTATGTAGTATTTAATAAATAAATAAATAAATATTTCGTATCAATAAACCAAATGCTAAAAAGTATGAAACTATAAAATCGGAGCAATAATTCTTGTTACAGGAATAGTAAAATGATTTCATAATTTTAATATAAATGTATTAATTTTAGGCTATTTAATTGTCATTTTATAGTCACTTTTCAAGTAGTCTGATGGAAGAAGAGGGATCAAATGTGAAAATGAATGCCACGTTTATCTTTTCGAGGTATTCCATGAAGCGCACCCAAACGAAGCGCACCCAGACGAAGCACACCTAAAGTATTCCACTTAGCACACCCGTAGGTGCGCTTCAAATAAAAATTTAAAATAATTAATTTCCTATTCCACGAAGCACACCTATGAATATCACTCGCATAGTGCGGAGACTAAGAAATAAAAATGTCGATCTGCGATGTACCGGACTTAACGTTTTTAAATTGTGACATATCAGTGCTGACTAAATTCAATCCTCAGTCCAATGTATCATTAAGTTTTTGATTGTAGGAATGGGCTTCATGGTGGAAACTACTTGCTGCTCGAGTTCATTCATTGCTTCCTTAATTTGGGTCTCCAAAACGTTTGAGGCACATTTATGTTCCTTTATTTTAACAACTTCTTCCATGCTACTTAATGTGAGTAAGCCATTACATCCTTTTTTAATACACCGCCACAAGGCATTACCGTTCTTATAAATCTTGTGTTTACTATATTGTTTGTTATTATACACTAACACTTGTGTACCCTTCCATTTGGTGTGCTTCGTGGAATAGGAAATTATTTTAAATTTTTATTTGAAGCGCACCTACGGGTGTGCTAAGTGGAATACTTTAGGTGTGCTTCGTCTGGGTGTGCTTCGTTTGGGTGCGCTTCATGGAATACCTCATCTTTTCACTTAGAATTTTAAATTGTTTTTGACAAGGCGTTACCTACACCAGACGATAATAGTTATACGATCATAGACAGGTGAGTGAACTATCAGACTGGATTCGAATATCAAACGTAGTGTTGGCTTGTTCAGACATGTTTATTAAGTTTAAACAGTATTGACAGTTGCGGTGCATTTTCAATTTCACGTTTTAATGGTTTTTCTTTGTTTATTTTTCTCTTCTTTTGTTTTATGGCCTCCAAATATTTGACATGTTCACTTAATCTCTATGTCACTCTTAGAATACCTTTGTAGCAATTCAGAAGAGTTACTACAAATGTATTCAAAGAGTGAATGTCGAAAGAGTGAAATGTCGATCGAAGCACAAATAATTACAGCATAATATGCCGTAATTATTTGTGCTTCGATCGACCTAAAGAATAATATTATTATTCTTTAGGTCTCTACAAACCTGGATCATAAGAAACCACATCCTTTACACACTTCAACTGTTTCTTTGTGAAAAGTCTAAATAACTTCATTATGAGAAACCCCGGTATCAAAGCGTAATTTATGCCTCGTTTGAACAGAAGAGCGCCGTCAATGAGACAGGACAGTTTAATGGGGCAGGGAGTAAGTACTTTTTAATAGCTTCAACTATTAAACTGTCTTCGTCATCTACTGGACGACGACAGGTCTGCTAGTTCTCACCTTCTCATTGCTACAGTGTTTATAATAGGGTCACCCATCATTTTGTTAATTTAGGACAAACTCATGCAAATAAGTTGATGTATTTCGTTACAGAAAATAAAAAGGTCAGATGGACACAATGACGTATTATAATAATAGTAGTAGCTTATTATATCTTTGGATGACATGATTATTTTTAATGTGTATGCTTGTCTAGTTCAGTGACAATTATTATTATTATATTTATTTTCTTTTATGAGATTAAACTATTTTTTATCGATGGTTGCCTAAGTGCGATACGTATTCGTGTTTTAGTATTTAAGCTACGTTTTGTGTATGCAAATGTGGTCTGGCACCCAGCTCTTCTTAAACTCTATGATGATGAATAATAATCCTTTATTTTCACAAAAGCCATTACAATAATAATAAAATAACCACAAAAAAAAAAAAAGTTTGAAGAAAAGGCTTATTCTATGAGGTCCAAAGAGATGGAAATACCCTGACTCCTAAACTAGGTGTAAGTTCCTGTGACTTAGGAGTCAGTGATTCCTCAAAAACTATAACAGCAAAATAATTATGCTTCTTTCAGTTAGGACGTTAAATACAAAGCAAAAGCAAATGGTGAGAGATACCAATAACTTGTACAAAAAAGAGAAATGTAATACAAAAAACTAAATAAAAAGAAAAACAAAAACTTTACACACTACTTATAAACTTAGCGGTGAAGAGTGTTAGTGTAGTGTGTGTGTACGTGAGTATGTACGTGTGAGAGTGTGTGCATGTGTGAGAGAGTGTGGGTATTTAAGCGAGTGTGTGTGCGTGTGTATGTATGCGCGCATGTAAATGTGCGTGTAAAGCATGTGTGATATTGCAAGTATTTAAAGCGTATGAGTAACAGTTTACTGCAAATTACCACGCAGAAGATCCTCAGTACCTTCAAAGGTGAGTGATTGGAGATAATTTCTGATAACTTTTTTACATTGAAATCTTGTGGTCGAATATATATTTAATTTTTTATTTAAAGAGTTGTAGATGGTATTGCTATTGACAAAGAACTGGCGTCTAGCAAAGGCAGTTCTGTGACGTTCCTGGGCAAAAACATTATGTTTACGTCTGCCGCTGGGTTGCGTAGAGGGGCGTGCAGAGTGTTTGTGTAAGGCACACAGGAGCACGTAAAGTTGTCTGACTGTGAGCACTTTGCTGTCGGCATAGAGCTGCACAGTGGGATACCTTCGTGGTCGACCTTGAATCACCTTCAGGATAGCTCTCTGGGCCCTTTCTACACGTATAAACATATTCTGGGTAGCAGCACCCCAAACAGGTAGACAATAAGTAAGGACAGACCGGCATAGGGCAAAATAAACTAACATAAGAGTGTCATGATCGGCGGAGTTCCTTAATTTCTTGAAAATATATATCAGTTTACGTATCCGGGAGGTCACTTTCACTATATGGGGATGCCAGTTGAGATGCTGATCAATGAGTATACCCAGATATCGTACATACAGGGATTTCGCAAGAGAGAGGCAACTACACTGAGTTGCGGAACCACAAGTGTGTGCTTTTAGGGTAAGGGAGTTTGAGGGACACTGATTTGATCTGATGGCAAACGCAACGTATACAGTTTTTTCAACATTTAAGGTGAGCATATTATCTGCTAAACACTTCATCACACAAGAAAGCGCAGCCTCAGCGTTTCGGTAAGCCTGGGGCCAGTCATAACCATCAATAATTAGAGCGGTATCGTCTGCATAAGTAAATATTTGACAATTTACTAAAGACAGTTTGCAGATCTCATTTATATAAATGAGAAAGAGGGTAGGCCCCAGAATGCTGCCCTGTGGAACGCCGCCGGATGGAACGAATGCTGGATTGTTTTAAGCTTGATACCAACAAATTCATGGTCAACCTATCCCATACAGTTTATTTTACAAAGAGGAGGCTCAGTATTGTTGATTGAATCAGAGTGAGAGTCCTATTCAAATATCGCCCATTGTTTCTCTCGTGTTTAAAAATGGAACGTCCTTTCAACTTGACTTGACGTTGTCATGGGAACGCAACGTCAGCTGTCAACATGACAGAATGAATTTCGTCATAAAAAGAAAGAAAAAAAAGTTACTTTCTCGTTTAGTGTAACTTAAATCAACGTCAGACGTTAAATTAATAAGATAAAGTAAATAAAAATATCAGATTTTTTACTGTTGAAAACGCATTTGTCTTTGTGATGAATATAATGAATTGTCCGTTTTTAATGGCTAAACATTAACACAAATTAAAGTTTAACGTTCAAGTTAATGAAGAAACATTTTTTTTCTTTTCAACTGAGTACTCTCTTGGTTAAACAAAAAAAGTACGAGTAATTTGTTTTTGTTACCTTAAAGTTTTTAAAATAAATCATGAATATGAGTCGAGCTGTTACTCTGTATTTTTATAGTATTTGACTTACGGTGAACTTTGACACGGGCTTAATTGCAATAACGATGTGAACTTAAAGAAATACTTTTTGGGTCAAACAAACCATAGAGGATGCAAAAAGATAATTTTAAAGCGTCCTGAATAACAGACTCGTGCAAAATACTTATTTAGACTTCATTTGAATTAGCCAGTTGGCATTTAGACTAATGAACGCATGTATATCATGCTGTCCTCTGTTTAACGTACAATCTTCTACTTTATTAGTCCATATCCGCCCACAGAGTGTAATAGGCTCCTCATATTTGGACCACGGCTGGTCATAAAACACAGTGCCGACTAGACCGCGTGGTTACCTTTTAAGTACGTTCGTATGGCGTATAGTATGTAACAATACATTTACATATTATAAGCTTATTTCGTTTTGTTTTGCAGTTGTTTCGTAAATTATCGTTTGGAAGAATTTTAATTTCATTTAGTTTTAATTTCTTAAGTAAAACTGTATTGTTTGGTTGCATGAAAAAAGAACCATAACTTACCATGTTACTGTAATAATTTCGACTTGTGACTTGTGATTTTTTAAGACGCATGTGTCCTCTCATTTTCTCTTACAATAATGGTTAGATTTCCTCTTCGCCTTCCTACCTTGTCAATAATTTTCCTGGTAATAAATCTCCCCATCCATGCAGGTTTTTTTTTATCTCAATGAAAGAACGACGAGTATACCTCCCGTGCTAACCTAATGGACACCTGTCATCGGCACTTCGGCAGTTGTCGGCTTTCGTCGGCGGGTCGTGCGCACGCGTCGGCGATAAGCCGAGCACGAGGCGCGAGGTGCGTACAGTCGCATGGGAAACGCATTATGCCTTCTAATGCCATCGAGTACGCGTAAAGATTGAATCAGTTGGCCTAATAGCAGCTGGGGAAAAGTGTATTAAGGGAATGAGTTGAATGTTGTATTTGGGGTTTCTGTCGATGATTTCGATCTGTCATAAAGATAGAACTAGATAACAGATTACTTACACCTATCGTATTGAGAGCAGCTCTTATAGAAAGTGTTTTAACATAGAAAAATAAAATTAAATCTTATTGAACAGCCCTATAGAGAGCACAGGAGAATTTGTATAGAACAGTTACAATGGGCGATCTTATCCCACAGGACTAATATAAATCAACTTAGGTTTTAGTAGTCTATAAGTATTTTTTTATTGATAGACTCACGACCTCCTCGTTAAAGACAGAGACTCCGGTTCGAGATTCTTTCTTAATCAGGATAGCTTTTAACGAGAACCAGTAGGTAAAACAAAACACGACTCGTAAGCTAACATTTGAATTAACATGTAAAACTATAAATAAAATGAATGTAACGATTACCTTACCGGGCACACGAACTTTATTTACCTTGCGCACGCGTTCGCTGCGGCCGTAGCTGTGTTTATCCACAACGTAAGGTTTTTTTTACTAAATATAGCCATGTTGGATGCGTTCACATTATCTACACAAACCCAGGAAGTTTTAGGTAAACATATGTTCTGTGAAAGCAGCGCAAACGCACGATGAAAGGGAACAGGGATGTTTGTAAACGATGCTGCAACTGAAGAGCCGTCAGTGGGACGACTTCCGAACTTGAAGCGAAACATTCTATCTTGTACTCGTAAGTCTGCTTTGAGGATGGCCAGATGTTTAGGTTTCCGCGTTGTCCTTTTTTTGGTGGGTCGGAAAGTGTTCGTCCTAAACATTGAAATTATGTAATATTTGTGATTATTTCACGTATTTTGGAATTGTAGATGATTGTATTTGGGACTCACTCTGCCTGCGACTTCACATGCGTCTTTGGTATCCTCGTAAATCCCTATCCAGTCAGAATACCGGGATAAAAAGTAGTATACATGTTGCCCCATAATCAGGGGAGTAGAGTCCAGTGCAAGTCACACTAAAACTAACCAGTCCTGAACTCCTGACTAATCTCTGGATCAGTTGAACCCAGCTGATCCAGAAATTAGTCAGGAGTTCAGGACAAACTGAATGACACACAGGCAGACAACAAAATTAGTTTGTTTGTGTTTAGTATCGTGTAATTAACTATAAGCACATCAGAGACATCACAGTTGTTTTGGAACACAGTTAGGCATGTATAGTTTTATTTATATGTAAAGATTTCTAGACGACACAGGACTGATAAACCCAAAGTGTATCAGAATAAGATAATAAGAATATTATTTGTTAGCCCAGGAAAATAACTGTAATTAGAGGCCTTTTTTTTTTTTTAACGTGGTTAAATTATCAAATAAGTCCTCCCACTCCGGGCAGGGTGGGAGGGACTGTCAGACTTTTACTGACTAAAATCCACGGTGTTCCTTCAATAACCCTTTACATACCGGGGCCACGGTAACGGGATGAGTCCCACGACCCCGGCGGGCTTCGGTCCTCTGCAGAGGGGGCCTCGTCATGTTGCTGACGCTCTTTGAGGCGCGCGTGGAACACGACGCGCCGTCGACCCGGGCATGGTCCATGGTCGGACAGCGAGTTGCCCTTTACTCGCTGTCCGCATGCCCGCGCCTACGGTGGCCGGAGATCGTCGGTCGACGTCCGACGCCGTGGGCGTCTACCACTGCGGCTGGGCTGGAGGGAGGACGCCATCCTCTCCCTCACGCGGCCCGCCTCCTCCTTCGAAAGCATGACTGCTTCGCAGAAGGAGGCGACCGCTTCCCACTCCCTCTCGCCCCGCAGCATGGCCTCGACCAAGGCCGGGCGCGAGAGGTCTCCGCCTATCGCCGCCGTGAGGACACGTCGGTGCTCTGCCCAGGCGGGGCAGTCTTGCACCGTGTGCTCTACGGTGTCCTCAGGGCGACCCTTGCAGTGGTGACCCTAGGCCTCTATTTACAGTTAAAAAAAAAAACATAATTCCGGTAAAAGTAAGATAGCAGATGCTTTCTTACTTTTACCGGAATTATTATTATTTTTTTTAACCCACTTAAAAAAGAAAATGTTTGTGGGAATAGTAACAAAATAGTAAAAAGTTTAATGGTTTAATCTTAGTGAAGTGTTTGTAATTTATTCTAGGATTTTTTCACATATTTACTACGTGCAAAAGATTTTTCTTTTGTTGTAGGAAAATATAGATATAAAACATACTTTATTGGGATCGAATAGAAAGGACTGTTTGCCTGCCGTCTCGTCCAATGGCAAGCAACAACGTAATCTAAGATAGAGCACGTCTGTCTAGACCTGAGACGTTTTTTAGTTTTAACCCAAGAGCTTCTAGATAGCTTCAAAAAACGGGCGCGTCAAATCTAGTATGCTTGCCGACAAGCGCGTGCACAGCACCATGCTACGATGCGTGGCTGTGGCTATGCTAAAAATCTATAAAAGAAAAAGTTTTTGTGACCGATTACTCCGCCGCATACCCTGTCATAATCCTGTGCACGCGCCTGCTTGCCGACACCCTAGATTTTTTTCTATTTAGTTAGGCTTGCCATATAAATAATTTTATTCAGGTATATAAGCAAAAAGAAGTTAAACCACTTGATTACTTGGGAGTTTATTTATGAAGTTTATTTCAGAAATAAAAAAACTTTTTACAAAAAAATTAAACCGACTCCCAAAAAACACTGCAAAGTGAAAAATAACTTTAATTTCGGTAGTCGGTGCCAAAAACGAAAATACAAAACTAAAGATACCGAAATTAAAGTTATTTTTCACTTTGCAGTGTTTTTTGGGAGTCGGTTTAATTTTTTTGTAAAAAGTTTTTATTTCACTCTTTTTAGTTGATCTATTTTTAATTTACCTAGTTACAAGAGCCTAAATGTCAACTACTTATAACCTTTTACAAAATATTGCTTTTCCCAATGCTGGGCCGTTAATTGTTGAGGAGTTCTCCTGGTACTTCACCATCAGCTCTACATCACCATATGCATTGTGACGAGCATAAAGTGCTTAACATCCGTATTCAAGTAATCGAATCGCAATCCACTCAATACTTATTATTGAGTAGTTTCGGCGGCCATCTATGGTCTTCATCATCAGTTCCACTTCCTCAAATGGTACTTTTTGAGAGCAACTGCACAAGTTACTATAATAAATACCCAAAACGTCATAGGTGTGCCTATAATATTTGAAGAGTTCCCTCGATTTCTCCAGGATCCCATCATCAGATCCTGACGTTTATGAAAATGGGTCCAATTTCAAAGTATACCCTTTCATATGAATGATCACACAATAAAAAAAATATATATATATATACGCGTCGAATTGATAACCTCCTCTTTTTGTCGTCGGTTGATAATAGTTTTTATTTCTATCTAACGATGAGCTGCTTCCTTATGCAGGGAAATTGCCTCCTCAAAAAAATTATTCAATTCTATTTTATTCATTTATTGAGATGTTTACATTATATTGGAGATGTACATACATACATTATAGAGACATCGTGGGAGTCAATTTAGAAAAAAATAGTAATTGAAGAATCAATTAATAATAATTGGTGATTAGCAAAGCAAGCCTTTTTTCCTGAATTAGCTAATGACCTAAAGCTACTTCTCTGCAATGACTCCAAACGTAGGTGTATTTTATTTTCTCAGGAAATTAAATGTAATTTTTACGTGGGTAACTTATAAGGGTAACATTTTCATAGTCATAATTTACTGAAACGTAATATTGTGGATGCCTACGACGCGCGACGTGCGGCGTAGCGCGTAGCACTTTCGTTTAAGGTTCTCGCAGACATGTGTGATGCGACAATCCCACTACGATGCGACATGTTATATAAAAACTTTTTTGCAAAAAATAAAACCGACTTCCATATCAAAACACTACAAAGCCAAAAATAATTTTAATTTCGGTAGTCGGTGTTATTGGTTTTGTATTTTCTTTTTTTTCACACCGCCTTCCGAAATTAAAATTATTTTTGGCTTTGTAGTGTTTTGATATGGAAGTCGGTTTTATTTTTTGCAAAAAAGTTTTTATTTTCGCGCTTTTTAGTGGGTCAGTGAATTTTCCAAATCGATTCGTAAATGACGGAGTTATGCGCGAACAAAAAACGCAATGCAGAGTAAACGAAAAGATCATCAAGGTAAATTATTATTTTTGACTTTTTTTGATTTTTCAGAAACGGCTCGTCCGATTTCGATAAAATTTTCATGGGACCATTTGGGAAGTATACCCTTTCCAACAAAAAAAGAATTTTTCAAATCGGTTGGCAAGCGACGGAGTTATGCGTGGACAAACATAAAAAAAAAAAAAAAAAAAAAAAAAAAATACAAACATCCGAATTGAGAACCTCCTCCTTTTTTAGAAGTCGGTTAAAAATAGATACTATACAAAAAAGCTCTAAAGATAGCACAATTTTTATAACGTTGTCGTATTGTTGCACCGTGCATGTCTGTGGAAGCCTTTACTCTGGTGAAGTCCGTATTTCATGTATTACAATTATTATTATTTGAGTTAGTCACAACACTTTCTCTTGTTTCTGTATTTAATAACGGTTTACTAACGATGCTTTGTATGACTCAACACTGTCAAGCACTAGCTTAAAGTATTGAATCTAGGCAAATAGGACTTAATTATTTTACGTTTTATCAATAGATAGATTAAGTTCGTGAATTCTTTGTGTCTTTTTGTTTCTCGAAAGCATGGAGCTTAGTTCTATTAAGCCACTTTTACCAAGTAGATTTTTCTTGACATCAATCCTTTTTGATGGCAATGCTTCCAAATGCTCAAGATTTCAACTTGAGGTAACTTGGTCTTCAATTCCCTGATTGGAATTAATAAATAATGACCACTAACCATCCACTTGGTATCCCATAGAGAACTGTACAAAACTAAATTACACAATAGTAACAAAATCGAAAACGTATTTTGGTAATGTGCGTCACAAACAGTTAGATTGTGACGTCAAATGATTATCTGTTACTGCTCTACCTAATTGTTATGATCGCAAAGGTTTTACATAAAAACGTATAGGTACCAACAATTCTTTATGGCCAGGCTTCTAGAAACTAGATAGGGTCAGTTTTGCGTAGGCCTTGGATTGTAGCCTTAGCTACGGAAAACCACTCTTTACGTAGATTACTAAAGAATTAGTCAGGAAAATGGCCTTCGGTTTTTTCACGTAAGTATAAGGCCCTCTGCGGGTTCGGGCTGCCGATAAATTGAACAGGTCATTATATTGTCCTAATTCTACATAGGCAAAGGCATATGTATTGGATTTCGCCGACGAAGATGTTATTTTTTGTGTGACCAGATTGTAACAATATCTATAGGCTGTTTGTAGTCAAATATCAGATTACTGACTGTCATCATACCTCCTCTCTCTCATGCGTCTTTTGCACAACTTTCTAACAGAGCTGTTCCATATCATTCTTCACCTACGTTTATTGCCGAAACCTGTTCAAAAGTCATCTGTTGTCACCGATCATCTGGCTTTATGGGCCACCATGTGTCACAAGGATCTGGAGGAATAAAAAAACAAAACAAGGTGCGGAAGTAGCTCGCGCATGCGCTCTGCTCGGTTCGTTTTGATGGCGCGGGCGGAGGGTGGCAGCATCGACTTAAGCAAGGGTACCGGTTCGCGCGCGCCAGTCAGCTGACGAACCTCGTCGCAAACGCACGCCTTTCAACGCTCAAACCGCGCCGGTTTCAGTGACCGCACTCTCGTGTGATAAAAACCCCCGTGTTTTAAACAACAATGGCAACCTACGCTCAGTTCAAGCATGTCGAGCTCTACAAAATCGGGCACGGAAAGAACAGGTAAATTTTCCTTTCAGTACCCGCAGGGATGCTGCAGCTGAATTTTCAGTTTCATCTTTGTTCTAAAGGTCAGGGGTTGAATTTTGGGATGTAAATGTTTCAGACGTGGGTTTATTTTAATATATTGTTTTTATGTTCTATTAACATGGCGATAGATTAATTGCGTTACAAAATTGTGTTGATTTATGCCTGTAAAGTAAATTTCATGATCACTTCCTTCCTGATGCGCAGTAACTTGAATTAAAATAGTGTACGAATTATTATTGATTTTATCATTCATGATAAAATATGTTAATTTAGATTTCGTGCACTGTAAAAAAATATTACCACAAAAGTCAACCCTCACCCTCCGGTTAAGTCTCCAAATTATTAACATTTCTATATCATAAACTTTTATAAATCGTTCTAGCTACTATACTCAAAATTAATCTATTCAGTCATTAGTGTTATAATCGTATTATTTTTTATCTTACCGCGACATCGGAAAATGTGATTTTCACGCAGTGCGTTGAACCCTGCACGCTGCTAGTGTAATGCGGAGGTCGGTTTAACTCCGATTACATTAACCTCTCCTTATTTTTTTTTGTTCTTAATCGAGGTATTAGATCCATATGTATCCAATATATTTAATAATATTTATATTTTTACTTTCCGGTGATACTGTGAGTTTCTTATTACTTGTCAGTGTAGTTGCCCGACAAATAAATATTTAACGTTCGTGAAAAAAGACTATAGAAAATCTGATAAGTTCTTGTTAATTCTTAATGTGATGGAAGAAAATACAAAAATAAATATTCCTATTTAGGACGTGAAAAATATCTGTTTACTGTTAATAATTGAAAAAGAAAACTTTGACACAATTTTCTCCCACGTCTTTTTTCGGCCTTTATAATGATCTGAAATCGGATGCCCACACTTCCCTGCGCCAAATTTCGCGCAATGGATATTAATGACTTAACATCTGTTTCAATGGAGCTCCAAAAGTTCAGTTAGTGACGAACCTCTCCCTCTCTTTAGTTCTAGAAGGTTCAGTGTAATTTGGACCACATAGTCTTCGTGTCACGTACTCATACTGTACACACTATATGAAAAAAAAAAAACAATCAATCGATAACAGTGGTTAGTTAAACTATCGTTAAAACATCAATGGTTCAAATTGCGGATATTTTATGTACTTCCCGCATTTGTCCAATGTTTTATGGCGGTATCAAAAAGTTGGCTGATATTAAAGTGTGTAGATTGTACATGCGAAGTGGTACTGGGAGTTGGAACACGCAACTTTTTCTTTGCGTGCCCAATCTCGTCACCTAGATTTTTGTAAATGGCAAACGTCTGTTTAGGCAGACATCCAACTTTAGTTTTTGGTAAAATGGATTATGTAGGACGCGCATGCAAAGGGTTAAGTTGGACGTTAATATTATCTCGGATGTATTCCATTTTATTTTAATATACCTAATGTTTATTCCTGATCCTCTTTAATTCTTTATACATAATTGGAGTAAATGTATTTTGACCTTTGCCGATTGTAGGCTTTAAATAAATTAAATGGTTAATATTTTTAGCTGCTGAATGTTGTAGGTTCGTTATTGTGTAAAGAAATACTTATTTCTAGACTTGTCATTTGTCGTGAGATACATCGAAGTATTAATTATGCTTTAGGCGTTACTCTACTACTAAATTATTGAGATAAAGTTCAAAGTAGAGCTATACGATACTTGACAAATGCTTGTACTATCTAGACAGGCTCACTTAAATCTTTTGAGGTAAGAACCTCAAAAGATCCCCTCAGCCATTCAACAAAACGGTTCTAATATGATTAGACCAGTACAGATTGTATGGACTTCAAAAGAGACAAACCGCTGAGTTTGTTTCGGTGTTCTTCTCAGTAAGGAAACACTGGCCTCATCTAGTTTACGAAAAGAATTACGTGTAATTTAATATTTGCAAAATAAATATCAATTATAATTATGATTTAGTATCTGAAGCTTGATTCGCGTCCTTGTGCTCTTCTATCCAACATAAGCTTTCAGTTGTATCATATTATTAAGTAACATTTTGAAGACAACTTGAAGAAGCTTCCCGTAAAAGCTTTCGAAAGAAGTGTTAATCAAAATCATTTGCATGCGTTTACAGTAATTATATTGCACCTAAGGGGTATGATAATTAATTTATGAGTCGTGTTAGTAGTTCCGTTGTTTATGTTATCGTCGTATTGTTGCGACATGTAATTTTACTCGGAACACGAACACAAAGATGTCGCAGGCGGCAATACAAAACAATTGATTTGGAACTTTAAATTAATTGAAAATTATTTGCACCAAAAAAGAAAAAAAAAAACACCATCAACGTAAGTAAAATTTACGCATTATTAAGAATAACTCAAAAGCTACTCAGCAGATCACGATTAAATTTAAATGGAACCACAGGACAAGTACTAGCTTTCGAATATTAAAAGAATAGTCGAAATCGGTATATCCAGTAAGAAGTTATCAGGTTATCACATAATTTCTTACTGGTACTGGACTTACATACAGGCGAATTGAGAACCTCCTCCTTTTTTTGAAGTCTGTTAAAAATAAATAATTAGAGCTGCGTGCATGTGAAATATTTTCAGCAGTGCTAGTGATCTCAACCTAGTACTATATCTCTTACTCTACCGAATGTAAACGGGCCTTCAGAGCAGTCTCTCATCTCCATACGTTCAGCTGTTCCATGCCAGTTATCCGGGAACCAGTTAGTGCTTATTGATTATTTTATCGCTCGTTCTTAATTTAAACGCGGCTCTCATGCGCTCCCGATCGATCCTCAGCCCTTGAGCATGATTTATGTTCTAGAGATTTAATGCAAGCATAAAATCTGAACTTTCTTTTTGTTTATGGAATGATATTTTTTGTTTGCAAGTCGCTGATTGAATTGTGAGTTTTTTATGACGAGTAGAAAATGGACAGCTAACGAAAGAGCTACCCTGTGTGATTTTTTAGATGCTTTATTATAAAACTCACTGAATTTATAGTTTACTAGTTGCATTGCCACGTAAAGTAATGAATAGTGTTAGTGAATTTTTTGGTCCAGAAATCTAGAACATCCTGGGAAAACCCTGCCAAAGATTCATCATAATCTGATCAATAGTTTAATAAGGCATACAGGACAAACATTCATTTTCATTAATATAGATGGAAGGTTATTAATTATAATGTACTAGCTGACCCGCCACGACTTCGTTCGCGTGGTATCCTACCCCTACCCAACCGATACCACACCCCTATCCTACCGATACCCTACCCATACCTTACTCGACCCCTACCCTACCCAAACCCTACACTACCCCTACTCTACCCTACCAATACCCTACCCTAACCCTACCCTACCCCTACCCTATCCCTACCCTACACCTACCCTACACCTACCCTACCCCTACCCTACCCCTACCTTACCCCTACACTACCCCTACCCTACACCAACCCTACCCCTACCCTACTCTCCATTTTATTTAGAAAACGTTTGTATAGGAAATAGAAAAGGGCTGTTTTGAGGGTTTTCGCGGTTTTTTTTAAATTTTTCTCACCTTTTAAACCTTCCCTAGACCTCCACGAACATTTCAAAACCAAGATGAATGAAATCAGTCCAGCCGTTCTCGAGTTTTAGCGAGACTAACGAACAGCAATTGATTTTTATATATATAGATTTTCGGATACATCGACATAATATAATTCCAGTCTGTCATTTTTACACAATGTTTGTAGCTAATAAAATGAAAACCTATTCTATTCCATATTTTAGCATGACCCTTCCAAAGTACTAGTACGTCTGCTTCAGTAAGCTTCCATGTAAATACTACATATTGATAAAATTTAATGATTTTAAAAATTGTTTACGACTATGTGAACTTGAGGCCAGGATCGGAAACAATACAAGCGATGGTGTGAAACCTTTATTTTTCAGTCCAAAAAAGAAGTAAAATTTCATTACATAAAAGCCAGCTGTAAAGCCATAATAAAAGCTGACGGGGGCTTCCAAATACTGTAATATGGTGTGATGTAGGCGAAGGCTATGGTGGCCGGCGTCGCGTGCCACCGGCCGCCATTAACATATCCATAGGAAGTGTGTGATTACACGCTACGGACAGACAAACGCACAGGCCGGGTGGCCATGGAATGAGAAGACAGAAGGCCTAGGAATTAAAGACTTATTATTAAAAAAGACATCTAACCACTTTCTTTATAGAACACTTGAATAAAGAATCTGATACTCGGAATATTTGAACTGAGAATATGGCTAAATTTAATAAATTATATTCTGTAAAGTTGACAGTAATTAGTGTCTGCAGATTCCGCATATAGAATGCTCAATTTCATATTTAACTGTATCCGTATAAACGCACATCAAACAATTAAGAACTTGAAGTCAAGAACATGTCGAATGTATCTTGGAATACAATCTATTGAGCTTGATTTGTTCTCAATTACAAATTCTTAAATTCGACAGAAAAGGCAGCACATTCAGCATACGTATTTACAATGAAATAGGGGCTTTGTGAAGAGCCATCCAATATTCAAGTACAATTTGGCATACGGAGAATTACAAAATCTTATGTAAAATGAAGCAGTCATGAGCGATGTTTTTAAAGCTGTACTTATTTTTTATATCCGCTTGGCTGATGGTATCGTTGGGCCTTCTGTTATTCATGCCAGTTCCTTTGCCAGAATTTGCTAAACATAAGGCCGAGGACTGACGGGGGCTGCTTCGACCTTGGTTTGGCCCCATAAATATTGTTATAGGATTAACCTCATTTGAATTTACGTCTGATGAAGTACAAGGAATTATAGGCTGAGGTATATAGAGGGTTTTATTGGGTCATAGAATCTATTTCTACAATCGTCCTCTATGTGGGAATGTTCTGATGCGACCTTTTTAAAAGAATCATCCAAAGTTACATATTGTAACCTAACTAACACAGGTAACGAATACTACAATATATATTTAACTATTAATAAAATTCCAGATTTATTCATATGAATTTGAAAATAAGGAAGGATAAAACTACAACATAACTGTCCACCATGGCGGTAATAATCCTAGTCTATGGCTCACATTTATCCTCAACGAGTTTGCAGACTATGGTTAGCCTGTAAAAAGTGTCGAGGTACTAGGCATTCATAAATAGTAGGAAGTATGTACAATGTCTGTAGACCATGCTAATGGCTAGGCGACACATATTTATTGAGGCGAGTATCGGTATGTGTCGTTAATCAAACCACGAAGGGTGGAATGCACATGTGGATGTAGTTAGCGGGTCTGTGCTCACTAGACGGAGTATTTTAAAACTTGGGGTAAGCAAGGAAGTATTCATTGAGATTAATCTTTTATTTTCTGTAGCATTCCTTAACCGCGATAGTAGGAATCTTTTCATTTCGATAAAATTTCTTCAATATCTGTTATTAAAACCGTGCCTTATTGTGAGGTTTAAATTATACTTAACATTCTTGGCTTTACAAAATTTACAAACTTTCCCATTAGTTCTTCCTACTGGGGTGACTCTAAGTGATTATAGCAATATATCTTCGGGCTTTTCAGCTATTTGTTTTATCGTGGACATTTAGATCCATTCCAACCGCAAATACTAAGTAGCAAAGATACATACATAACAATTACCAAGGTCTATTTATTATATTATGGAGTTCCAGTAATTACAGTGCATTTTCTAGCAAAACCGTATTTCAACTCCTACGTAGTCATTTAAACATTATCCTATAAACATAGATACGTTCTACTGATAACTGCTCATTTTTTTTATTCAACTAGAGATGGCTACGTTTAAACAGCGATATAATCACGGCAAAAACTGGATAGAGATGTGCCGGCCGCATTTAAACGATAATCGATGTATCGATAAAAAGTTGCAACATCGATTCTCTGACGGTGGATGGAGAGCGTTCGACACATGTCAAGACTGTCAAGTCGATCGCTACGATCCGTGTTGGTAAACTAATGATATTTTAATAAGGACAACACTCAGACTTGCTGGATTTGCTGTTACAATGTTGGTACACGATTTGTAATCGAGTTTTATAAGCCATTCCTTGTTTTTATTCGTTCAGATTTAATATGCGTAGTTATATTTCATCACTAAAATAAAATAAAATCCCGTGATTGTTTTAGTTCATTTCGATTTTAACATTACGTTGTGCTTTATCCTTTTGGTATGCTCTGTGGGTAAAACATAATATCTAAAAATATATTTCCTCACTCAATTTCGCGCATGGTACCATTGCGTGCATTCGCCATATTTATTTGATGTTCATGTACGATTGTATAATTCGCTCAGCATTTCTTATATCACGACACGATTTTATTATATAAAACGAGTATTTTGCAGAATAATGGAAATGTCATAATGATGGACGATCTTGTCTAAAAATGCGAAAGTTTGATGAACATCTTGCTAATCTAAAGAAATGGAAAAGCGAAATTGTATATGAAATGTAAATAAAATTTTCCTAGAGATATATCAAGATAACTTTGACGTATCTTTGTAGATACCTTCTGCTGAAGTTTGTTCATTAATATTTTATGGGTATTAAACCAGAGACTTGTCAGCGTGTTTGGCTCGCTTGCTGATTATTATGCGCAAGCCGCATAGCGCTTCAACCGTTTCATGCTAGTCGTAGTAACATCAGCATTGTTGATAATTTTCATCGGTTTGCGAAATTGACCTGAGCTATCAAGGGCCCGTAATGCGTAAGCCTCTTAAATGTTGATAAACGCACTTCATATTAGTTGCCTATCTCTTAAATATAGAATGTATCTGCTCTACTTATACAATTTATTATTATTATACTTATGTACTTACCTACTCTCGTCCGAGACTCTAAGACGGCTTAAAGTAAACAGTAGTATTATTTTATTACCACGTTTTATGCACATTTTCTCTTGCGACAAGTAGAAAAGTAGAAAATAGATATAAAATGCAATATCTTTTAGACATGTTAATCTTGTGTATTTATTGATTTAAATTAAAGAGATATGTAGCTATAAATTATTAGATTTGTATACATTATATTCAGTAGTACGAGTAGGTTTACAGGCCTGTTCACATACGACATTGTTGTTCTAAGATACCATCAACAAAGACATCATGAGTTACGGTACTATATTTCGACACTTTAGTACCGTGTAACCGTTGGAGGGTCGTAAATGACATTAGAGTGTCCATTTGGACGTTAGAAATGGAAGCTGGCCATCAATCACCAGCATGGGCCACAAAGACCTTTAACTTTTCTTCATAAAGTGTAAGCTTCATAAAGTGTTGTTCGGCCATTAGGTTTAAAGGAAATTATTTAGTCTGGTAACTCTCTTCACGTCGTTTAGTATTTCGAAAGTATTATTCACATTACCCCTATAAGTTTTTTTTTTTATTACGAATGAGCCCGCTCTCGACCTCGATCACACCTGATGGTAAGTGTAAGATGAGGTCTACGATCGAACGAGCGAGCCCAGAAAATGCCTATTCACTCTTGCTTTAAAGGCTGACGGGTCATATGTGGCAGGGAACACAGAAGCCGGCAGAGAGTTCCACACCTTTGCTGTGCGCACAATGAATGTTGAAGAAAAGCGCTTAGTACGACAAGACGGTATATCGACCAAGTGTGGATGGTATCCTGTGGTACATCTGGTAGACCGGTAGTAAAAGGGGGATGAAAGGATTAGGTCGTGGAGCTCCTGCGCACACTCTCCGAAGTACAATCTGTAGAAGATAGACAGGCAAGCAACTTTTCGTCGTTGAGCCAGGCTGTGAAGCTTACCTACCAGAACCTCGTCACCTATGAGCCTTTTAGCTCTGCGTTCGATCGAGTCAAGTGCAGCTAGCTGGAATTTGGCTGAGCCATCCCACAAGTGACATCAATACTCCATACAGGAACGGACCTGTGTTTTATATAAATTCAAAAGCTGTCCAGGTGTGAAGTATCGCCTCACTTTCTGTAGGTTGCCCAGCTTTTTGGCTGCATTCTGAGCTTTAGATTCAATGGTTGAGCCGAAGTTGAGGTCAGACGTCAACTCCATGCCCAAGAGCTCCAGGCGGTCGGTAATAGGTACAGATGCACCTCTGAAAGTAGGAGAACATTAAAATTGGCTCCTTTTAGCGGAGAAAAGACAAGCCTGTGTTTTTAAAACGTTGAATTTGACCAGATTGTCAAACGTAAATAAAGGTAGGTGACAAGTAAATGAATATTATCAACGTAAAAAACATTTTACAGTCAATAAAATAATACTTTTTTGGGTTTTGTATGTAAGTATGTAAACACGAGCTCTTTAAAGGTGCTAAAATATTATGACTGTTTTACTTCTTTATTTTATTATCTTGCCTTCCTAGACTTGCAGGGATGGGAACGTTTATACGGGCTTTTAATGCATGTTTGAGTAAATAATAAATACAGATGTTTTATTTTATACTAAACGGTTTGCAGATATTGTAAATAACATATTATAGATTGGAACGGTAAAATTATAATATTGTTGCATCTTTTAATTACATTTTACATTAGGTGCCAAAGAAAATAAAACTTGTTTTTAATTTACAAACATCTCTGAGCTTTGCAAAATATTTTTTTATGCATAGACTAAACGCAAAGTCACTAGACATTTTAAATGGATACAAAAATAAGTAAGAACAGTAATAATCAAAATAAATGAAAAATCTAGGAAATAGTACTATGTATATAGGATGTACATTATTAAGTATTATAAGTAAGGGTCACACTATACATACACCCAAAAATACCACCCACCCACCTATATCATATTTAAAACTGTCTAAAGATATAACTGACTCTCTAAGAAAATACACGTATTTCTAAAAAAACCGATATAGATGTGACCACATGTGCTTCCCACCAAAAGCTCAAATAAAAGCTCCAAATGAACTATATATTTAGCGGTCTCATTGAAGTTGCAATTAATGACATTAATGACTGCCATTAGCAACTCGTAAAGTAAACATCAGCTGTTTAGAAGGCAGCCATGTTATAAATATTTTAGCTCTTCCTCAATTTGTCTCGGCAGATAACCTTAGTAAGGATTAATATTTTATAGATATTGATTAGATAAAACGCACTGATAGCGAGAGTCTCAAGAGAGAAATCCTAGTATAAAAGTATCTTCTCGTTAACTTGGAGAAAACTCTGTAAAAAAAAAAAAAAAAAGTGATTGTTTATAAAGATATTTTCTTTCAAAAGAAAAGCCTCGCCAGTCCCTAAAACCAGTTTACTTATGAAGCAATTAGCAATGATTTACAATAATTATCTGATAATGAATTAACGTGTAATTACTTATTCGTAATGTAATAAACGGCTGTGGTGAGCGTTAAAAATTAATGTGCATTAGAATTTTAAATGATGTGTCAGAGTTTCTTATTGCGATACGAGTGATTGATGAGGTCCCTTATTCTACGTAGACGGTTTAATTATAAGAATAACCGAAATCTATTTTAGGTGCTAGTAACTGTTCCACAGAAAGCTATTTTTAAAATAATTGTTAGAAGTGTTGCGACTCAGCCATAGGTACTTATTTATACACGCTTTTATTGCAAAAAAAACCGTCTCGATTTCATTTCCGCCTTTAAGTAAAAAATGGCCGGACGCGAGAGCATAAAAACTTCTCACTTAGCACGTTCGCACCCAAAAAGTCGTGATGTTATAGTTTGATTACAAGTAATGACAAAATCAAAGACGCGCGGCGAAGCACCACGCGGCGCGTAGCGATCGCGATGACGGGCCAAGCGCATCGCGCGATCCGTTATGCGCTTGCTTCGCTTTTTTTTTATCGCGTCGCGATTATCGCCGGCCCGTTACACCGGCGCACGCGCACAATTTGTGCATTCACTTGCTGGAAATCGCTGGAATCCATCCAAGATTAATTACTGCCTACCATTGTGATTATGAACTTGTAATTACATGGGCGACGCAATCTTTCTACACCGTGCTTACCGTGTCGTATGTAAATGTTATTAATTATTTAATAGCTTTTCATTAATGAAATGTGCTTTACAAGGGAATAGTTTTTGTTTGAAATTCTTGTCTTGATCGACGTAATGTTGCATTATGTTAATGAGTTTTGCATAGGTAACTCGCGTTTTTTGAATTCTGCGCTTCTATAGGTTGTTAAGAAATAACGGTTATTGCATTTCAAGGTTCTACTGACATTCATGTAAAAAGAAGAAATTTCTGACCTGAGAATGGGTTTTAACGAAGATAACAATTTCTTAGAAAGCTCTTTCACTAGCTTTGAATGTATCTACTAATTGAAAATCTGCAAATACAGAACGATTTCTTAAACTCTCTTCAAAATGTACAAAAGATTTCTAGATAACATTTTCACGGGTGCATCACAGCAACTGAAGCCTTTCAACTTAACATATTAAAACTTTAAGTACCCAAGCTCTATTCAATCGGGCCTCGAACGTATCTTGAACAATCTTGAAAATTATCAAGTACCAGTTAACGTCGAATACAGGAACTGATAAATGTTTATTTCACGTGTTTGTTATCTAAGAAGCATTTGTGGGGCATGACAGGTGGCAGTGATGAGATAAAGTTATTCAGTTGATGCACATTCATGCATTTCAATGTTTTTCAATCATTAAATAAAATGCAATTTAGTGAAATGCCTATGGATTCTTGCTTTCTAATAGCAAAAAGATGATCACGGAATCAGGCAGGTTCCACAGAGCATAAAGAGCATTTAACGCCTACTTCGGCGGTGGCTGCGAGATGCCGTTGGTCATAATTGTCCGACAACGCGATACGTGCTTATCATGACTATCGCTGGTTGTCATTTATTGGGGGGACAGTGATACCTACTAATGGTCACAATGACTTTTTAATCGATTTAAAAAAGGAGGTAAAGTTACTTGGATTTTTTGTTTCCGTCACTTTTTATAGTGACTTAATAATACTGGCATCATTCTTGAAGTTCAACTTCTTGAGCTTTATTTTTTTTTAAAGATAACTGTGTGTAGAATTAATATTCATTTATATCGCAAATAGCAATCTTTTTACATTCTCCAACTAAGCCAAACCTGGTTTCTGGAGTGGGTTCACTGAAATAGTGTAATGGGTGGGGTTGAATGCATACACGTATATACATCTGCAATTCTGCATATAATATTTGAGAGGACTCCTCTAATATCTCTTAACTCTGTGGCAGGTCCGAACTGTAATGAGGAACTTTTGATTGATATTACATAGCTTTAACAGCTGTTGGGGTGCTGTTCAATACTAGATGCTGGTCATTAGGGACTTCGACGAGGAATGGATGGTAGTCATTTGTTTTCGAGTCATCGTAAATCAATTACATTGTTGCAAGGTGTGAAAATTGCGAGTTTCTCGAAACGTATTAGATTTGTTTGTGTTGTCGATGATGATTTTAAATTGGATTGGTGATTACAGTTGCAAAAAATTTTGTCAAGTATATGTCAGGTTACATGCTTTTGATATGACAATTTATTTGGAGGAGCTAATATAACAGCCATGCATATGACTAAATAATACCAGCCGCGCGAGGTATCGAAATTCCTCTGTGTCTCGGAAAATACGTTACGTCATTGGTCCTGGCTCTATATGACTCTGGTCTGGTTATATGTAAATTTTTGACAGTAGTTACGGGTAGTCAGTAGCTAGAAATTCTTACCAAGGGTTATAGCACGGTAATATCTATATAATAAAAATGAATCGCTAAATGTGTTGCTAAGCGCAAAACACAAAAACGGCTGGACTGATTTGGCTGATTCTTTTTTTGTTGTGTTTGGTTTTGTCAGGAGAAGGTTCTTATGAAAAAATAATAAAAAATGAGGAAACGTCTCAAGGGTAAGGGTAGGGTAGGGTAGAAGTAGGGTAGGGGTAGGGGTAGGGTACGGTATGGTTGCGTATGGTAGGGGTAGGATACCACGCGAACGAAGCCTTGGCGGGTCAGCTAGTTATCTATAAATATTACCGTCCTTATAGTGTTACCCAGCTACTCGGTTTTAGATATCATACAGGCAGCCACGCTAGATATAAATCACTAGTACTGAGCTGCATCTTTTTAGACTGAAAGCCGTCCACAACATAGTTGGGAAATAGGTAAGTAGATGATGACAATTTAATTGGAGTTGGAACGACATATCTTTTTCTTCTCCACCTTAATTCGTTATATCTGATGACAACAACTCAAACTCGAGTATCAATAGTAGCTCTGTGTAAGTAATAACTTCCACAGTAGAAAATACAGCTACAGCATCTACATTTAAACTTCAACCAAAATCAGGTTTACATTCTACCGCCTCTTTGTTCAAAGCATTTCAACTATCTGCCTCAATATTAACGTCAATTAACACAACTACAGATAGACAACAAAAGCAGATTCGATCGCGCGATAGTCGCCAAGTCGCAGCATTCTTGAAAACTTTGAAACATTGAGAGGCGAAAGCTTTTGAACCAGTTCGTGTAACGTTTTCAGTTTAATGAGCCATTGTGAGTTAAATGTTACAAATCGCTGGACATGAGACGGAATGTCGATCGGCGAGTGTTTAGCGCGATAGTGAATCTATCGCTTTGTATTGTTGGTTTGTTTTACTTTTTAATGTTACCGTCTAATCGATATTGGTGAAAAGTCTGCCAAGTAGGGTTATCAGTGAAATAAAACCCGTCGTTATTCGTTCTTTTTCTGCTGCTGCTGTAGTTCTTAGTTGAGATGTGTGTGGCTTTAGCATTTTTTCCGGAGATATAAGAGGAATCCGTGGTTGTGGGGATGTTCTAACAAGATGCCACACAACGCAAGTGAAATGCAACTGATAGAACACGATAGGTTTTAGTTAGTAGAAGTTTGACTCTCCTTTCCGCTCGTTAAAGATCATTTGTCATTTGATGAATTTCCACCCGAAAAAAGTAATACATGGATGTTTTGTGTACTTTACTGTAGTCACCCAGACATGTGTAGAAACATATTATTACCAATTACCATCGTGTACATGTTTAATAATTTATGGGCCATGGTGTCGTATATTTCCTTTCAACAAGTGTCGTCAGGTTGGTAACTGCCATTATCTACATAGGATCTGGTAGTAAGTAATTTGCAAACACGTCTTGAAGTCATCTAGTTTATAAAGATGTGTAACAGGCTGTATTATGTTGTAGGTTGGTCCTCGGAAGATTTGTATCATTGCCTTTGGCTGTAGATAATCTTAGACGTTACTTGTAATTATGTTAAGTTTGTTGCGGAGTACCTAATCAGTGGCATAATGATGTTTTGATGAAAGTTTTATTTAAAACAAGCTTCTGCAAGCGGCTTCATCTGCTTGAAAGACAAGAATCTCACAACAGAATAGTTATATCCTCAGGATAAATTGTGTTCTACGCGTGTGTCAAGATTCAATAAAATCTCTCTCATTCTCATTTGTTAAGACAAGAAAGTTAACGAACAGATAGATTTACTTCCACATTTATTTTCTCAATTTAATATAGATAAGCCTTGTTGAAAACCCTGAATAATATAAATGAATTATGGTGTACCTATACTTCACAATGTTTTAGTTTGTCAAATTCGCTTGATTCTTTTTTCCTTATTGGTATAGTAATAACTTTGATCACTATTATTAATGATCGAAGAGTAATAATTATCTATTACTTATTGGCCTAGGGGCAATCTGATAATAATGTTATCGATGTTGAAGAGTAAATTCTTATCACACAATATAATTAATAGAAATAATATATTATTGAATTGAATTAAAATATTAATAAAAGAGTATAATTGAATAAAATAGATTTAATTAAAACAAATACAAGGGAACAGTAGGTAATAAGGTAAAATTTATAGCATGATAATATTGTGAAAATGTGGATGTGCAATAATGTATATTCGTAGGTAATAATAAAGGCTATTTGTAACAATTACACAATACACAGTGAATTTTCGTGTCAAGTACGGGACAATAGGAAAAAAGTGTTTTATAATAACGCTAAAAGTAAACTCCCATAGCTAATGACTATGAATTGTAAAAGCGTGAAATGGCGGCCATTTTATTTTACACAAAGCATTTCAATTTGCGGCTTATTTACTTTCAATTTATAGTTGTATACAATTATCTTGAGTGATTTAGATGTTATCGTATACTCATTGTTGTCACTAAGTTTTTTTATTATTCGATGTAAGTAGTCATTACACGGTCGCCTCCTTCTGCGAAGCAGTCATGCTTCCGAAGGAGGAGGCAGGCCGTGTGAGGGATAGGATGGCGTCCTCCCTCCAGCCCAGCCGCAGTGGTAGACGCCCACGGCGTCGGACGTCGGCCGGCGATCTCCGGCCACCGTAGGCGCGGGCATGCGGACAGCGAGTAAAGGGCAACTCGCTGTCCGACCATGGACCATGCCCGGGTCGACGGCGCGTTGTGTTCCACGCGCGCCTCAAAGAGCGTCAGCAATATGACGAGGCCCCCCTGTAAAGGGCCGAAGCCTGCCGGGGTCGTGGGACTTATCCCATTACCGTGACCCCGGAACGTAAAGGGTTATTGAAGGAACACCGTGGATTTTAGTCAGTAAAAGTCTGACAGTCCCTCCCGCACTGCCCGGGGTGGGAGGACTTATTTGATAATTTTACCACGATAAAAAAATGTAGTCATTACAAGAATCACTTTGTTCTTTTGTCTTTCCGCAATTTATTGTGTAAAAGGAATTGTGATTCATTGAAATGTGTTTTGGCGACGTTTTGTATGTATTTTGTGTTTCATGTTATACTTAATCAAATCGTAATCATCTGCTTAGCTATCTGGTTCGAGTCTAGCCGGATGCAGCTGTGTATTAGTGTTGTACAGACGCCAGCACATCAAGCTACACCAATCTGTCAATATTCTTTAATAGATTTTCAACCTTATTGTTAAAGAAATTAGGTTCAAGGTTGATTGGGAAAATTTGACAGTTTTGGGTAGCTTCATGTGCTGGCGTCAGTACATGAAGTGACTGCTTATCTGACCTCCAGAACTCAGTAACTGGGTAGCACGACACCCATTTGCAAGACCATTGTCAGATTCTCATTCTTTAAATATCATTAGTTAAACCATACCAGACTGTCTATTCTGAAAACGAAGTAGAGAGTTTGTAGAGAGATTTAAGTGAACCGTCATTCTTAGATAATTTGATGGATGGACACTTCATTCCGTCCAAGTTTTCACGGTAAGATTTTTATAGAACAGTATCACTATTATCTTTACGAGCAATTTGTCTTCAATTTTAAATATGAACAACAGATTAATCTCGATAGTAAAAGCAATTGACTACATTAAATAATTTATATTTCACATAAATAACAATTATATAAACACACCGGCTGATAGAAAGTGTGGTGTTAACATTAATCATAAAATGTTTCACTACACCAACACAAATGACAGCCGATACATTTTTATCGAGCGGCCAATCAGTGCTCTTCTGAGATTTATGTGGGACAATAAAGATGTTCAGATATAAAATATCAAAGGGTTCAGTTGTTCCAGTGGGTCGATGATTTAATGCACGACATCGATATAAAGTACAATTCACACTGGAGCGGATTATCGCGGGTTTAGGGTTTATGATGCACGGAGTGGCGGCAGCGGATCTCGTTTCACGGGCCATTGAGTCTGCAAGAAATACTCTCT
Source organism: Tholera decimalis (assembly GCA_943138885.2). Taxonomy (NCBI): domain Eukaryota; kingdom Metazoa; phylum Arthropoda; class Insecta; order Lepidoptera; family Noctuidae; genus Tholera; species Tholera decimalis. The sequence continues at coordinate 26,038,952 of OW964569.2, forward strand.
GGATTACTGCTACCAAATAAATTCAAGCAAATGTAGACTTTAAGTGAGGTTTTGGTAAACTTTCTACACGAAAAAGCTCAAGCAAACGTTGAAAATCTACGAATAAAATTTATTCGAGAACGAACAAACATAATACGACCTGATTTAAGGGCATAATAAAATTCTGGTTTGCTTATGAAATTTACGCGTTCAGTAAACGAATCATTTAGCATTGAATAAACGAATAGCGAGGAAAACAAACATTCTACCAGCCGAAGTTGTCGACAAACTTGCTCACGCGCTGACCGTTGCGAAAGTGTCAACAATCAACATCATTAACATTTAAAAATACTTCCCTAAAAATCTCCGAGATAAAGGAAAGTGGTACTTACTGTGTAGATGGAACTAAAGCCGGTCACATACGGCATCGCACTCGCAGTAGGCACTTAGGCAGTGACGGAGTAGATTATTTCTTCCTTTTACTGCTGTAGCATAGATTACGCTTATATCGAGATATAAATTTTAAGTATATTTTTTCCGTGTCGCTCATGACCTTAATACATTATCGCTGCCATGAGTGAGCTCTTGTCGGCTCGTTTAATCAATTTATTCCAATTCTATTAGGTAAAATATATCAATGTTCGGTAAAACTAATACAATATATATACAATGGTGGTCTGGAGCCTAAGCTGTGGACTTTCTAAGTAAAACTATCGGTGTGTGACAGTCTTTAACGGAATGGCGATGGATGGCGGTAGAGTCGTGAGTGAAGCGTGCGCATGGGCATACTACGTCTAAATTTACAGGTGCGCGATGATCTACATCGAGATAGGGTTTATTACCGCTGAGAGTTATGTGCACATCTGTCACGTACATCACTAACAGTTATAGTAAAACGAATGTATAAAGGTACTCAGAAGTTCCATCGTGCAAAGCTGTCAAAAACGATAGAATTTTAATAGGCTATAAATTAACATAGGTAATAATTGCCAGAGTATATTTTAAGTGATTTGTGATTGGAGCCAATATTATAACCTATATTCTTTAGTTAGTTAGTTAGTCATCGTCTATGTCTGGTTTATTTTCGGTGGGAAAAACATCAAATAATTCCTCACAGTCTAGGTGGAGCGGAAGAGTGTCAGACTTCTACTGACTAAAAACTCACCCTGTTTCTTATGTTGCCCTTGCGGTCCCTGGGCTGTGAAGAACTCTTTGAAGGATAACTCTTAGCTTAAAAACAATTAGATAGTCTTTTTGAGTCATCTTTGCATGAAAGTTAAAGATTTCGCAGATCGATAAACATGATGATGATGCTCTCATTTCCGTGACTGTTTATAAGCGGAGCGTTTAAGATGTGTCTTTAAAGCATTTGGCAAAGTTAGGTTATACACGTCGCCGTAAACACGGTCACGGTGTGACTTTTTTGTACGAGTTGAGGTAGGTAATACAGTGTGAAATGAAAGTGCGATAAGCTCCGGTTGACGTGAAACTTAGATTGACTAGATACGTACCTACTGGAATATGGCTACTGACATGCGATTTCACAAATAGTTAAAGATGTAAACGGTAGTTAGTTTCCATGTTGCCTTAACTTGAAGATTTAATAGTTTGTAACTGTTTGTTAAACTTAAGTTAGTGATAAAATTTAACAGTCATTTGTATCGTTAATTAAAGTTTTGGTTGACAAAAGCTCACCATCAAGGCTTTCATAGTCAATTATCTATGCTTCGTTGTCGTTCGTCGTGACTTTCTCGTGTCTCATGTCTGATACTAGCTTTAAATCGTTTCAGTGACACGGAAATGTCTACAAAAAGCAATAATAAATCAAAGCAACAAAGATTCAGCTCCTAACATTCAAAATAAAAGAAGATAATTCAAAAGGTAAATATTTAGAGCTAAAAGCTCTTTTGAACGATGAAAAATGCGATATAAACGGTTTAGATGATCTTAGAGATGGCAGCGCGACCGGCTGGCTTCCTACCTACTTTCATAATATTTTGAAAGAGCGGACACTTAGGGGTCATTAGCTTTGTCGTACAGTTACTTGTGACACAAATCTATTTACTTTTTCCAGTCTTAAGTAGGGGAGAGCAATGTTTTTTTACCACCGTCTACAAAACTGGCAACGATTTTCAGCCAAAGTCACACATATAGGACATTTTTTACCCGTAGGCCAGAATTACAGTATATTTTTTTGGGGTCGGCATAAAACCTGCTTTTGTCTTTTTGTGTCCTTTTTTAAATATACCTACTATATACCTAAAGGAAAACCTATTGCGGTCTTTGTACCATACAAAGACCGCAATAGGTTTTCCTTTATGGTAAAATGCGTATCCCTGGTCTAAACAAAGCAGTAAAGCGTAACTATTTTAATGGTTAATCACTACAAATACTCTCGGTTCTGCGAAGGCAAACAATATTATTGATTTAAGGAAGCCTTGATAATTGTTAAATTGCAGGCGATTAAACAATTTAGTATTGGGCTCACTGTTTTTCTACAACCGATGTAATTTTGATTGCTGTAATTATTTAATCACAACAATGATTCAGAATTTATGGGATTATTTCACAATAAAAAATATATTGTGCGGTTTTCATACTTCCTTGTCTTTATGACAGCTTTTGGACCAAAACTTCAATTATGTTGGACCAGATTGGTGAAATTTCATAGACAGTTATGCAGGATAAATTAATTTAGCTTTTTTAGTTTTGAGACTCGTTATTATTTACTAGATATAAACTTAAAGAAACTTTTAATAAAGCTCCTTTTATAATATCACGTAACTGCTTTCTCTTGTATAACTCATTACTATAATAACTATAATTTCTTGTCTCAAAATCATCTGTCTCGCTTAATATCCAGCGATTAGTAATTAATATATGAAATTAGTTGAATATTAGCTACACGAACATACGTTCTGTGACGTATAGTTGTTGTATACTAACTTATGCCTACGGCTTAGCCCGCTTAGCAGTTAATCCGGGACAAAAACAGACCCTGTGTTCTTCTCTAATAATATATATTCTATAATAATAACAATACATATTTTTTTACGAAAGCTTTTCTATATCAAAGTTTTTTTCAGCAGTTTAGGCGTGAAAACGTAACAAACAAACAGATAGAAATAATTATTCTCCCATTTATAATTTTAACATGGACTCAATGGCTTCTTTGCACGGTCCATAGCTCGTTTTACGGATATACTGTTTATCCCACTATCACCTCTATTATACGTAAAAATAAATATACGGATCTTGTCTGCACTTTTTGTATGATTAAAATAACTTTTGTGATTGGTTTGTTCATTAATACTATACATTGTCCCAGACCTTCAATTGTTTTAGGATGTCCCTCTATTTACAGGTATTGTTTGCAAATATGTATATCGGAAACAATTCAAAAAGTTTATCATAGTTAATTTTACGGATCATCGGATAGTTAATGGCCGTTACAAATACAATGCTTTTGGTTTTCAATCGTTTTGTTTTGTGAGTGATTCATACGGAGTTGTAATGTATGACAAGATAACTACCTATTAGTTTCATGATGACTACATCCAGTCAATTGTAAGACTAGCTTTTGCTTTGGGTTTGCTTCCGCCGGCTTTTGGAACCGCACATTTGTTGAGATAAAAAAATCGCCTCTCTATTTGTACCGACTGAACAAGTCCAGTAAAATCTATCTGTACTTTCTTTAAAATAGCACCCCCAAACAATAACCTAAATAATGGGTACTCATAATTATGACATTACGTATACATTGATTGTATGTAGGTTCTATTAAAGAAACTTAATTCTTTAGCTGAGTAACACGGGCTTCGTAACAATGTAAAAAGAGTGTTCAATTATTTATAAAAGAAAATCATTAAGGCCATTGCAGTGGTTGAACATGTAGTATAGTAAAACAGTTTTCGACATCGGATCAATAAGTATTTAAACTGAGCTAAGCTAATAATCATACAGCTTTCATAATAAATTAGTTTAGACGCTGGCTGTTATATCCATCTTGTTTTCTTAGCTTCACACATAAAACTTCATCTACTTTTAGATTACCATACCGCATGCAACGACCCTTCTAAATTCAAATCCATGAAATATTTTTGTTCTTTTTTTGTACTTATTTTTAGTGTAGGAATCTTTGGTTTGCTTTTTTAACCAGTTCTGAAGTAGAGTTTAAAAAAAAAACTTTTTATCTCTGTCTTGTAATCTGTTGACTTTTTGTCACTTACAAGTCTTCATCGAAGTCAAGAATCTCGAAACTAAGGAAAAATTCAGATTATAGTTTCATATATAAATAAAGTTAGTACCTATACCTATACAGAATTGTTGTTATGAAACCAATCCTCGTTTTAAAATAGCCTTCCTTAATTAGCTGTTTCTACTAAATGAACAATCGAAAGTTACAATTTTCAAGAACTCAATAAATTTTAAGTAGGTATCTTTAAAAGCGGCGCCATTCAAAATGTAAGTTTAACTGATAATTTGCTAACAAAACGGTGCTGAACACAAATTGTGTAATAATGTGTGAACTTATTTGTGGAGGCCACTTCACATCGCGTGCTTTCTTCATAAGTGGTCGGTAAAAGCTTCAGTAAATAATTATTGGTTAGCTATTACCAGAACGTGTTTCGATTTTTTCATTCAAACGAAGAAAATAGACCAAGCTTATAGTCACAGACAGCGGTAAGATGGATATTGATTTTTGTCTCCTAAGACACAGGTTACCCTAGTTTAGGAAGCAGGGTTATAAAAATTTTGTACAGATTTTGAAATGGGCTTCTTTTATCTATTTAAGTTCTACCAATTATACCTACCTGACTTACTTATACTTAATTGTAACAATCTGTAAGTTTTATGTGAATAAATGTTTTTTGATTTTTTTATTGTAGCTTTATACGTATTCCAATAGCAATATTTCCTTTTTCCTTAATCTATACATAAATAAATAAAATGGAAGTGTCTGTGATTTCCAATTAACTTTGTTTTACGGATTCGAATCAGGCGAATTGGAATTTTCCGGAAATCCATAGCTAACTAATAAGTAGGTACTACAGGAAAATATGTACTGTTGGCGGAACACACAGTACACTTTTCTGTAGTATTAGTAAAACTGTGTTTTAACTTTTAGTTATTTAGATGATACTAAAATACAAAAAAACTTTTAGTTTTGTCTTGCTGTCAGTCTGTCCTTCTGTTTGACTAGCCTAATCTGTTGAACGGCTGAAACGATTAATAGGACTTTTAACTGAAAGTTAGTTGACTGTTAGTTAGTTATAGATCTATCCAGGAATTCCTGCAGGATCCAGATTTACACGGGAAAAACCTCCAATGCGAACGAAATCGGAACTAGTATGGACTACAGAAAGCGTTTATCAATCGAGCCAGAGTAAATAAGTTGTCAATTATTTGCAAAACTAGCACTTGAAGATGAATGTCAAATACTCAAGTCTGCTTTCGGAAATGTGTATTCAAATATACCACTCAATAGGACATATTATTCTCATGCCTAATATTTGCTGTAGATATCCGCTCAAAGCTCGACGTGCACCTCGTATCGAGTACCTAATACCAATAGTCATGCAAGTAAGTATGAAGTTCCATATTGACATAACGCCATCGCACACTCTTATTTGTTTAAGCGCAGAAATTGCCTATTTAAAGGCCATTGCACACCAAAACAATTGAATATCATCTATGTATCACATATCAAAAATAGATTTTATAGCTTAGTTTTGACATCTGAGCTGTGTCTTGTTTGTGCCGTACGGTGACATTTTCAATAGTGTTTGACGATTTTCAAAAGCAACCATGACTCATTTCTTAACATAGCTATCTAAGAAAGCCATCCCATTCTAAGGAAGCTATCTAAATTCCTTTTTTTTCTGGTTGAAAAATCACAAAATTTCTTCTGCTCTTGGTGGAAAGGAAGGGAGTGTCAGACTTTCATTGAATAAAAACTTACCCTCTTACTTCTTTGGAGCCGCCGCCGTATTTCGGTAAAACATTCCCGATACCCCAAATAAATTAAATTCTTGGATATGATATACAGTGACAGTACTGTCCGACTTTTCACCGAGGCTGTCCCACTCCAACGGTTCTTATTTTGACCTCTTGTGATAAAATTCACAGTCATATTTAGAAGTGCTCATTTTGATAAGTGCCATTTTGTGAAGTGCACGTTTTGCGTTAAGCCCCGTGTTGGTTGGTTAGATCTAACCTTGCTGTGTACCCAAGCTAACGATATTTGATCACCAAAGTCAACCATAGCCAAGTTTTCGTTATGTTGCCACTGAAAAAACTATTTTCTTTTTTCAGTGACAACAAGACGACAACTTGACTTCAATTAGATGTGGTGTGCCCAACGGCGCTCCGAATGACATACCGTTACAATGAGCATATTTTGCGGTATAACTACCGTTCAAACCGAACAATAGCGTTTCCCTTTCATTGATACGCGATAGCGATCCCGCAACGAAACTTGATATCATATGTAATTGACACTCGTCGAGCTAATTTTGCTAGACCAGTAGCTAGTCAGTAGTATTCTTGTCTGAACGAGCTGTTTATGATGAATGGTTGTTCAAATTACACGGACATTCATTGATTGATCGTATGCATAGATATTAGTGTGTACATTTATCTCGTTTGTTATGCGGTTAGCTGCGAATTTGTTTCGTGTTGAGCGGTGGCGAGTAGTTGTAATGATATCAGTATAATGAAGTGGGTAATAAGTACGAGAGGACGATTGTGTACAAATTTCCGTAGAGACTGGATGCTGTTTCAAATTGCGCTTAGTAAATGCACAAGATTAGCTAACTGACGCTTTAATTACTAATTTTGCTAGTGAGGTCAGAGTAACGACAGGTCAAAATATTTGAACATCCATGTGTCACGTCCATGTTTAATGAAAGCGACAATAATGACTTTGGACAATTTCATGAAAGGTGTTTGTTATAAAACATGCATTGCAGTGAGAGATACCGTTCAGAACTTGCACTTACAAGCTAAACTTTTTCATTCATTACCATCATGTGAATTTCACCGTTTATAGCTAAAGTTTTTTTTGAGTTCTGTGAACCGAATTCCAATCACACGATGAACTCTCACGGCAATACGTTCCCATGCTTACTAGAGGTCAATAGTAACTGGAAATATTAGTCTAGATATAAAATTATGTGCGCGTTCGATGTAGGACTCTCTTGACGCTCTATTTGCTCTGTCGATATGCGAATAGTTTAGGTACCCCACTAGTTTCTATTTTCTACTCCTTCCACCACACACATATACACGTTTTCCACTGCATGCATAGTGTTGGAATCTATGAAAATATGTCTAGGAAACCGGAACGGTACTTGCCCGGAAAACATTAAAATATGCGCAATGCACTCATTAAATACTTGAGTTTTAAGGTTAATATATTCGTGATATTACCGATGAAGGTATTGGTCACATCTTAGAGGTAATAAAATGTTAGTAACCTTATCATTTTGAGCTAAATATAGAGTAGCGTAGAAATGGAGAAAACTGTTGCAAGTAATCTGAATCTTTAATGATTACGGTCATTAATGGTTTCGTAAATAGTAACCGTCCTCTATGACGATATGTACTTTAGAACTTACTAGATACATTGGAGTATAGAAAAAAAAATTAAAGCATTTCGATAAAGCTTCGTGTTTATTTATTTATTAACAATTCATGCACATAGGTACGAAGGTGGATTTAACGCCGTTGACATTCTCTACCAGTCAACCAACCAAGGGTGGTGAAGAGAAAGCGTGGTAGGTGAAATAAATATGAGAAGTGATTATAAAAACCGGACATACTTCCGGACAAACCGGACAAACCGAACAACTTATTAATTAAAAAAATATTAAATAAATATATACATATACTTAACAAGCTCCTGAAAAATAAAACTGAAAATTCTACTTATATGTTAATAAGTAGAACCGCAATTTCCTCTTAAATTCATAGCGACTGTTAGCCGTCTTAATCTCGAGAGGAAGCAAAAATAATTTATTGTAAAAAATATTTATTTTACTAAATACAATGTTTCTTGAAAAAATATTGACAGCAAATACTTATATTAAGACATGCAATGTCCCACTATACAAAGATACAAACTTTCACTCGACTCAATAAGAGTGTTTAGATATAAAGTTAGGTATTACACGCACAATATTATAAATAGCCACTCAATCAAGTAGTTGTGTGTGCTTGTGCTTGTGCTTGTGTGTGTGTGTGTGTGTGTGTGTGCTTGTGTGTGTGTGCTTCGTCATCGATTGCTTAGAATTCTGATGTTTCATTATTAATTCACTTTCTTGTATAACTTTAGTAGGTATTGAGAAGACAGAATTATGTGTAGGCGTTTATTGTGTCGGTATGTGCCCTGTTGAGAAATGTCAGTGACAAGGGTAGAGGAAACCTGGAAATAAGATGGATGTACCTATTGTGTGGGAAATATCCCTATGGCCAGCTATGGGGTGGTTGAAATAACGGTAAATAGAGTTGTTTGAATGAAAAAGACATTTTGCGCCAAAATCCATCTGCCTAATCTTGTTCCAGCTATATTGAAGTTGGGTTCCAATGTTTACTGGTTTACACAACAGTATTATACATGACGCGACTGCCTATCTAATCCCCCTAACCAAGTCAGTGTATAACAAAATACCTGTTTTTACATCTTTCCTTTTGATTATCCGTAAAACAAATGAGGATTCTGAGTATCTTTCGTCGAGATCAGTCAGATACTCAGCAAGCGTTGAATACCCGTAAAGACTGGCAAAGGAGGAATCTCTCTGTATCTCTTGCAGAGGTCGGTAAGACACACCTCAGTAAGCGTTGCTGATGATCAAAGCGCACAACCGTTCTTTTAAAGCCACATGTCGCTCTGAAGATAGACTGAATCTGCCCCATTTTATTGGCATAATACTTGAAGGATGAGTTATTTGGAAAACTTAAAATTAGCTTAATGAATATGAAAGTTAGAAAAGAATATACTTAATTGTACACCAAAATATGTAAACAACATAAGACAATCTTTATCGTTGCACTACACAAAACTTCACATGCTTTTAGCAGCTGCTACGTCAGTGTTCACGAATGACTTGTGATCGAAATGTTCGATGTATTCCGTAATTCGGATGCTGGTCCTGCCATGTTGGATATTCGCCAAGATCGTTCTCCAGTGAAGGATTTAGCTGCAATTTCTGGTTTATACATAACTAGTTTCTGCCCGCGAATTCGTTTGCGTGGGAGGGTTTCGCTGCGTAAATTCCGATCCCGTGAGAACTCCGGGATAAATTTGTGTTATTCCAGGATTTCAATTAACTACATACCAAATTTCATTCTGATCCATTATCAAAATCCATCTATTCTCACAAACTCTCACATTTATAATACTTATAATAGGATAGGATATAATATCTGGTTTACTTTAAAGTAATTACTTTTACGTAAGGAACGATGCGTAAGCAAAAGTATTTTTGTGGTGGCATGGCATAAGCAATCTCATATAAAATTACTACAGTAAATAAATGCAAAACAACTTTTATTTACTTTGATCGACTTTTTAATCGATTAGGTTATTAAAAAGTGCCAATGGCTTTACATTACAAATGAGAAATATGTTCTTACTATTCCTGTATATTTTGAACAAATAAAACTTTAAATAACGTATAATTGTGGATAGTCAATTTGTTTTTCTAATTGGTTTCGTCATTACAGGCCATCATTTTGAGAATATCTCTCTTCAAACATAGTTAACTTTCTTTGAGAGTAATTAGAACAGCAGGTGTTCGGATTTAATGACTTAAAATGTAGAAAAAGGAAATTTAATTACGGAGGTACACAAAGTGCTTTTGTCGACCGAAATATACTCGATTGTATCCTTCAATAACTTGAAGTATTCTTTTGTTTGCTAAATGAATAAGGGAACAAAACTGTACTTTGTTAGTCAGTGTTTATTGACAGGAAACCATTTCAAAAAGGCTACTTAATTGTCTTTACAGCCATGTAGTCCTAAAAGTTATTACTGTTATTACTGTTAAGCATTTTAATGAGGTGCTTCCGAATAATTAATACGCATTCTAAGGCGACTTTAAGTATGTATTAAGTATTTTAAAAGCCAAAGTAGATTTATAAATTCAATTAAATTGTTAATCTAGTTTCGTACCTCAATTGAATAATCGTCTGTTCGACGTTGCATAGCGGCACATCACTCATAAGATTTAGGTATCAGGTAAGAATGCAAGTTAACTTATAAATATAAATAGTCGAGTAAACGAACCGTGACGGTATGAGTGGTCGTAATTGGAGAGTATCTCACGTGCATGCTTGTGATAGTCGGGTAAACTCGCCCAAACAATGTAACACCATTAAACTTTATCGATTGTACAAAATTTATGATTGTAATTCGATTAACATCCACACATATCATTCGTCATAAAATTTGATTAGGTATTTTTAATTACGACATTGTGACTTTTATTTCTTATCTGATTTATTCAATTTCAAATGTTGTCAAGGATACAATATTAGATTGAGCCGTGTTTCCCGTTTCTTCTCTTCTTGAATACCATTATAATATTCTGAGATTCATCTCCTAAAAGGGAAAATCTAATTATTATACAAAAGGAAACGAAATAGGTAATAGTTTGATCAAATTATATCCACTACTTCCTATGTTAATCTAAATTGCCTTTCTTCGAGACCATGCAAAGGTAGTAAATAACTCCATTTATTTTCCTATAAAATATTTGTGGAAGATTAGCTTAGAACCATTTATACTGTTTATAGCTTACAATTTCCTTTATATCATAAATGTACAGCTAAGTAATGCGTTGTAATGGCTTGAGCTTTGATGACACCTTGATGTGATGACGCAAAATTATTGCTACAATATGTTTACACGTATAACGTGAATGACAGATTATGGTACACACAATTAGGAACGGTTAGCTCAGATATAACCATTAAAGCAGTTAGGATAAGATTGTAATAATTATGTATCGGGTCTTTAAAAGTATCGTTTTCAGTTCCTAAACTTAAAAAAAATCATCAAGAAAAAATAACTTACCATGATCTGTCCAAATGAGCCTATCTCAATACACATTAAACACTATAATCGTATTAAAAGGCGCAAGCTTGCATCTTTGCACATAAAGCCAGTGGGTAATTGTGATAATTTTGATACGCCAACGTTCCGTGCGGAAGAATTCGCTAGTGCACAGATGTGGGCTGCGGCTGTATGGATGTAGGGGATAACCTGAAGACAGGCCGCGTTTATTGGCCGTAATTTCGCGGACTTGCGGTCCGAAGCGGATCGCAGAATGGGAGCTTATTGAAAGCAATAGATACAATAGGCGCTTTGTTGTTTTGCTTTGTAGTGAACATAGAAAGATATAGCATAGAAAGACTCAATCTTGAATTCTGTCGTAAATGTATCTTTGTCACCGTTAGCCTAAGTGCGAATACCGTAATGATTATAAACACTCTCTTTTCTACCTCATTTACAACCCAGTTCTCTCAACTCTCGTAAAAATATTTCCCACAGAAAAAGCGTGACACAAATCCGCACGCATTCATTCATTTCTCATCAACACTCTGATGTTGGAAACAACAAAACAAGCAAATGTAGGCAGGCGACATGACGTCATGTCAACACGTCCCCTTTACACGCAACACCGCTGCTCTGAATACGCGTGCAACAATGCCCTCTGTGCCAGCCCTGCAATTTGCGTTTATGGCCCTATTCAGACTTGGCTATGAATGGGGACGCCCACCCCACGGAGTGACTCCCCGGCCCGAATCAATGCACACCAGCCCTATATACAATAGGGTTGAACGATGGATTTAATATAATTTTCCGCCCACCTTGCAATTTTCTCAGGCCGTTATGTGCTTAGCGCATCTTAATGTGCAAATGGCAACCTTTGCACAAGTTAACTTCAATATTATTACAGTGATGTATGAGGCGTCTATTTGTTAGTTCCGTGGTTAGTTCAGTAATGTACACCTAAGCCTTCAGTTTATTAGTAGGCGAATGGTGCTGCTTGCATACAAAGGATTATATGAATAAACATCAGGCACTATTAAGATGCTTGCGAGAATTTGTAAGCAATGAAAATAGTATAGAAAATTCTTCTGTATTCATTTGAAAATATTGTAGTAAGACGAGATTTTGCATCGCAATAGACCATAATATTATGTTTTCTATTTTAAATATATTCAAAAGATTCTCGAGTATATTAATCATCGGACAATGATAGATACCTGTCGATCAATGAAGTATGCTTTCATAATTTTTATCACAAAAAGCGTTGCTGTGGCTCGAGAAATGATGGACGGTCATTTTACTGTTACTCCGTTAAATGGCCTGGCGAATCGTGCATTCTGATATTTATGATCACTTACGTTGTTCAATGATCGAGTATCATCAAACACTACCGTTTTAAACGTGCCAAGATCATCACGACCATCATCATTATCATTGTTACTGGCCACAAATTGTCAGACTGACATTACGAAACAACTGTTTATTGTAACATAGTATTATTAAAATTGAAAACCTCAAATCAAAACCAATCAGTTCCGTAAATCCGTATATTATATCCACAGTTATTTCTGATTCGGGTCAAAGATTTCCTGAGATTTAACGCGATATTTTTCTTCTGTAATAACCAATTTGTGTTTACAAGGCGTTGTATATCCAAAACACACGGTCCGTTGCGTCTATAGGCGTGAAAGGTCTAAATTACATCCATCTCAGCTTTGTTGCGCAGACGTCACTCAAACGATCCCAGATATACATCAGCGGAAGAAAATTATTATCCCATTGTTTTCGCATTTTTAAGACGATTGTTTGAGGCGTTGTCCAAACATGTGTGATGTTCCAGGAAGGTAGGGACCCGTAACCTTATTATTTTTTCTGATCGATCTACTGACGTTGTTATTTCAATCGAGTTAATTACTGGTCATTATTGAAATAAGGAGTCATTGATGCTTGAAAATAGCGTTGCCATTCTACATAAAATTGAGTATTGATAGTAATTATCACTAAATGTTATAAGGTCAGCATAGCAACATATTGTTCCAAAAGACGTCCAGGCGATGTCATAAATAATAATAAAATACGGTATTGCTGGACCATAACGAATGGCGAATATCTTTAAATCAAATTCAGATGTTACATGATCAATGAATGTATGCCAATCTTCCGTTCATTGTTCTTGGCTATTGCGATCGCCATTGTTTCCTCAATGAATGTTCCTAAATCGATTTCATATGCGTAAGTAGGTTTTGTGAAAATCCGACGTTATGTAATCCTTTTTAGTTTTCTTCTCGTTCTTTCGTTTTTAATCGCTTTGTATTAGTACCTATGTTAATTATTGAATTTAGTTCCTTTCTTAAGTTTTCAATATGAATCATATTTTCAGAATGATTCATTGCTTTTGTGTCTTGTAGTCTTTGTTTTTTACTGCATAAAACATTTTAGTCATACAGTCTTTGTTCAAAAATGTTCAATAATTTAAATTGATTTAACAGTCGCTTTATTGACTAGAGTGAATTGACCAAACCTAAAACTAGTGTTGTTTAACAACCTCTCCTATAAGATGCGCCTCTTTAGCATCGATTTGCATAATGAACCTTATTTATTATCGACATATATTACGTACTTAATATTCAATAGTGTTTTAAAGTACACCCGTTACAACTTACCCGTAGTGATATAAATTAGTATTGATGGTACAAGTACATGTTTTCAAATACTCAATGTTGTTTTCTCTCTTTGCAGGTAAGCTATGTACCGAAGCGATTCCTACCGACGGCGTGTGTTTCAACGTATCGTAAGAGAAAATAGATCCATTTAGTATTCAATATGTAGTCAGCTACTATAACGATGGATTCAATATTGTACGTGGTCACTTAGAATAGTCCTTGCGTTTAGAAACTGGAATAGTTTCTGAAATCGAGATTAGTGTTACTTTTTGCTACAGCATTTTTCAGTGATTATGTAGTTATTGGTTTTGTCCACCAAACGTGGGAAATTGCAGCAAGATTTTGTCATAAATTATCTCTCATTAAGCACTTTATACGATCTATGGTATTCTGGTAAAATCAGATAAATTAGTGTACCAACTGCAATAACAAATAATAAATAGCATTTCTTTTGTGTGATTATTTCAAACAAAATCATTAGTTGAACGAAATTATTAATAGTTGCTTTTATGAGTAAAGAGAGTAAATGCTCTTATTTAGTTAATACTGTATGTTTTTATTCATATTGTGTAAAAAGAGATTATATCAAATTAAATAAAAATAAAAACATAACTTCTTTACACAGGCAGCAGTTTAAGTGTCTGCAGTTATACAGTTGAAAGGTAGATAAAAAATTAACCATGTATGTCTCTGAACCTACATGCCTTTGTTAATTTTTCACGTACTCTTTGTACCCTCGATAATAATTTATGTTCTACACATATCTTCGATTGCCGATCAAATACAACTAGGTCATTGATCAATAGTCAAATAGAACTCGATTAGAACAACATCTGTATTATTCATTAGATGTTTATTTACATTGTCCCCATGCATATCAACTGAGAAGCGAGTCCCTCACGTGGATGCATTAGTATTTATCTTTTGAATCTCCTTTCACTGGACGTGGGTATCTTTTAATCCATACTTTGCTTACCAATAAAACCTAAGACATTTTACATATAGAGAACAGAATTAATTTTACATTTACAAGTGACTATTAGTTTCTTTGGTACCGTTATAAAATAATTCTATCTAGCCAGCTATGAATGGAACTGTGTTCGGTTCGTACGGAATTACAGTGCGTACTTTATCGTTGCTATTTCTAATTATGACATTAATAGAGCAGCTGGTTGTGTCGAACGTAACTTGTATCGCTCGGAATTGATGTGAACACATTCTTTAAGTTATATTAATAGCAATAGTTACCAGTTTGGCATTTTGCTCACTGGCATTATTGGTTGCGATTAAATATCGAATGTAATTTGATATCTATCCGTTTTGCATCGTGGTTTATTGCCTATCGGTTTTATTCGCATTTCTGTATTACGTTTTACAGACGCCAGCACATCAAGCTACAACAATCTGTCAAACTTTAATAGATTTTCAACTTTACAGTTAAAGAAATTAGGTTCAAGGTTAATTGGGAAAATTTGACAGTTTCGGGTAGCTTCATGTGCTGGCGTTTGTACTATTAATTGTGGGAATTTATTTTTTTGTTGAGCCCTAACTTTTTCTGGTGAGAACCTATTAAATTATAGTAGGTTCCTCACCAAAAAAAAAATTGCTTACAGCTCGTATCAGAATTAGGGCGTCCAATCCCGCAGCCCGAATTCAATCTCGGTATTTGCGGGACTACGAATTTTCAATCCCGCGGGATCTCGGTATTTGCGGGATCCCGCATATTGAAAATATTCACATTTATATAAGGCAAATAAAACAATGAATTAATCAACTAACTCCACGTTTATTTACGTATTACTATTAGTGTGAGATCAATCAAATTACACCGTTTATTTATCACATAAAAAAAAACAATGTATTAATCTACTATCTTAACATTTATTCCAGTATTACTACTAGCATGAGATCAATCAAATTACACCGTTTATTTATCACAAAAAACAATGAACTAATCAACTAACTCCACATTTATTTAGGTATTACTATTAGTATGAGATCAATCAAATTACACCGTTGTTTCTTCACAAAAAACAGTAACAAATACTGAATAAAAAACTTCACTGATATTTTAGGCTACCACTGACTGAAATTCGGCTATATTAGGCTACATAAGCTGTGAAAAACGGGCGACATCGGCCCCCACGTTGTTTGCAACACTGCCGGCCGCCAGTGACCGAGCGATCGCGCTCGTAAGAGGTCGTATGCATGCTTTTTTTCAGTCCCGCAAATCCCGCGGATCCCGCGCCCGTAATCCCGCATCACGCGGGATTGGAAAATGACGCGGGATCCCGCAATACCGAGATCTCGGTATTCCGGGATTGGACGCCCTAGTCAGAATAATTACAGCCACACGGGTCGGTCCAGCTTAACATATCCTCAGTGATTCCTCAGTGACGTTACATCTTTGGCAGTCGCTCCATGTAAAACGCTAGTACCTACTCAGATGCGTACCCTTTCTTTTTTTTTTAAGGATGGGAAAACGTCCTATGACTGCCTCCCGATCTAGGCGAAGCGGGATGGTGTGTCAGACTTTTACTGACTAAAACCCATCCGTGTTCCATCATAAGCCCTTCGTGTACCGAGGCGGCGGTAACTCTTTCGAACTAACCCTAAGACTGGAAGTCGACCCCCAATATAGTTGTGAAAAGGCTAAGCAAATGATGACGATGTAATATTAATTCTCAATGAAAAAAACTGGGCAGAAAAGAGGTCACCATAACAGCAGCACGGATATCGATCAAACATTGAGATATCGAGAACTCGTATCGATATAATATGCATAAATAATGGGTAATGTCGCGTCAGTAATCCTCTCGATTGACGAGTGATCAGATATGGTGTTATACGTGATGTATCGATTCACTACACAGCATTATATTGTTATGTATGTCTGTTCGTTATGGACTCGAATTCAACTGTTACTGCAGTTCGGATAGCGTCTGAGAATGTTGGGTTGGTTGATGGTACTGTTATGACTTTGATCGTATCGAATTGTTCGATATAAGTGGTGTCAACTAGTTCTATCATGTTAGAAGCACACACGTTTTTATAATTATAGGGTTTTACGAATACTTATAAATATTTTATGTTGTAAAAATGTAAATAAGTAACAAAAATGGGAGAAAACACTGACTCCTGTAACACAGGTTATTACCTAGCCCAGGAGTGAGGGCTTCAACAGCTAATGTAACAATTTTTATGACAATAAACAAATTATTATTATTCCATTTATTAAATCTATGTACATATAAATTACATTTTTTAATATTAATATAAAAAATAAAAACATTTAAAAATATAAAAAATAGTAGCCCACCGGTATCGGGAACAGGGTCCAAGCTACCTGTGGTCAGGGCTCCATAGAGAGGAACCTCCTCACAATACGCGCCGTTTCCAGGAGTACTGCTTTCTGTATCAAGCCCTTGATCCAGCTGCCCAACGAGAGCCTCCTTAGATGTTGGTCGAGGCTCTTGGCTATTATGCCATTGGCTGAGACGACTATCGGCACAATGATTGCTGTCTCCACATCCCACATGTCGACAACCTCGCGCGCCAGGTCAAGATACTTATTTTTTTTATCTATCTCAGCTATATTCAAGAAATATTGCTATATCAACAATCATTGTGCGACGCTCTAATCGGTCTATCACCACTATGTCAGGCTTATTGGCAACAATAGTCCTGTCAGTGATGATAGACCGATCCCAGTACAGTGTAATATTGCCATTTTCGAGAACTGGGTCGGGTACATACCTATAGTATGGTACTTCTGATTCCACAAGATTGTATTTAAGAGCAAGTTCCTGGTGAATAATCCTGGCTACGAGGTTGTGTCTATGCAAATATTCTCCGTTAGCCAGACGAGAACAACCGGAGATAATGTGACGAATGGATTCTCCCGGTTTGTGACATGCCCTATTAGTATTCGTTTAGTAGTAATATATAAATAAATAAAATAAAAATTAACAGTAATAGAAACGACAATAGCCTGGAATAATCTAGAGGCCGCGGGTTTACTTACATAATTTAAGTAATTCCTATTAGTATGTTCACATGACAATTTATACATGGCCAGTAGTTTAAATATAACTTTACTGAAGCTACTTTCGCCACCACAAATGGCTTTCTTTGTATTCAAAAAGATCTTAACTAAGCAAGACTACTGGTCTTACATTGCTTATGTTTCTAATACATACCTATTTGCATTGCACTGCAGTCAAATGCTTCGCTTGAAATGACACTACTAACCGAACACCCGGCTAACGTTTACATAGTATATTTAAATAACAATATTGAACCTCCTTCAATGAAGTGTTTTCTTTTTTTAACATAATATTTACAGCGAGATAAATAGTTGACTGACTTCATAGGCGTTAATGTAAATACAGAGTATTTGCATCTTTTAGACGTGTTTGTAAAAGGCACAGGTTTTGAAATAAATCGTGGGTGTCGCCGCGGTAAAGCTTGTATATAAATATGCATGCACATTAGGAGCATCCTGTATATTCTCTACGTAATTACTCGATACATTATTACTAACTAATATTATAAATGTGAAAGTTTATGAGGATGTATGTATGTTTGTTGCTCTTTCACGCAAAAACTACTGTACGGATCTCAATGAAATTTGGTAAGTAGATAGTTGACATCCTGGAATAATACTTAGGCTACTTTTAATTCCGGAATTCACATGAGATCGGGATTTACGCGGGATAAACCGCGACCGAAGTCGCGGGTAAAAGCTAGTATTATTATATCAATGTTTACGACTTGATTGTTTGTTTGTAATTATTTAGTTGAGCTAATTCCTAACATTTGTTATTTGAATTGTACTTTATTTAATTAATTATACAGTCTGATATTTACGGATGAAGAACATAAATGTTTCGTGTCCGTTTACCAATAAACTGTTAATTAAATTTAATTTATGCTGCCATTACTTTAATATCATGCAGATTTACGGATGCATTTTTATTGGTATACAATAAACTTTGAAAGATTTATTTATTGCAAAAGATAGTGATTTCAATTAATGTTTCTGTCTATCCGCGTTCTCTTATTTATTAAATGTTTATGTGGTGTTTCCTACGTCTGATTAAGACTACTAGTAAATGAGAAGTCATTTTAACTGCCTATAAGCTGTTTATGTACTTCTGTTACATGGTAATGAAATAATATAAAAAACTCTTTTTACAAAAAAAATCACGGGATTTGTCCGACTAGTACTAGCTTTTCTATGGGCTTTCGCGCGGCATAGCCCAATGAGACCTATTTTATAACACTGATCGATTTTTGCGTTATTATTTTCGATATCGGTTACCCTAAATACAAACAAACAATCAAAGTACCAGTTTGTTAAGGTGTCTTTTTCACTTTCCCGCAAAAACGATTGGAAGGATATACAAGATATTGAAAAACATATAATAATAAAATTTAGAAAAGAAAAATTTAACATTTGAAATTAGAACGATATTTTTTTTATTAGTATAGAATTAAATGAGATTTTTAATGGAATTAGGCACGCATATGGTCAAAAAGCAAGACTGTTGTACGCCGAAATTAAGTTCCCTCGTGACAATTAATATACAGGTATATAATTGTTTTGACAAAGCACAAATATCCATGACGGTAACTCTAAGATTATTTACGTGTTTACATGGACAGAAATCCATCATGTCTCAGCCATCTAAACATATGGAGGCACTGTTTAAGAGATAAGCATGCATTTACTGGAAAGCTCTATATTCAAATTGAAAAGTGGCACCAGAGTATGAATTAGTTTGTAAAGCATCGTTTTAGAGCGGTCATTATCTTTATTTTATGCCTCTTAATGATTTGTGAGAGCACTTTCCTAAGGAAAATTACGAGCAGAGAAAAGTGTTTGAAGAAGCCAAGCAATGTACGATGCCTAAATGACTATGATATAACTACAGCTACAGATAAAGGCCAGAAAAAACAAAACATAAATCTTACAGCTTCTAAATATTAATTTAAATCGGAAAACAAAAAAAAAATACTTTAATATAGATTACCTAATATTATTTAGACACAAAGAAAAAGATACTAACGTTAATACTTAATTAACTTAATCAATAAAATCAGAGCAAATACAGTTTACACTGCAACAACGCAAGAAAAGCAAGGAGTTCGAGGATTAAAATGGAAAAATACTCTGGATTACCAGTTGTTTCATTACCTAGCTTGGCACCGACTCCAAAAAAATTATAAAAATTTAGTATAGGTTAATCGTAGGTTAGGTTAGGTTTATTAATATAGGTAGGTTATAGTATTATTTCTAACTTTTTAGTGCTTTTATGGTTTTTTTAAAGTCAGTTTCTTTTTTTGCAAAAAAAAAAAATTATGACTATAATAAATGACATCATCTGCCTTTATAATATGATTGAATTCGTATCATGTCCATCAGTTATAATATGAAAAATATATTGGACACGTCAAGCTTGTTTTCTAAAAAAGTACAAAAATAAAACTCATCAGAGTTTGGGAGTAAGCGGGTGTTGCGGAGATGTTCTAAAGAGACCGCGGCCGCGGAAATGTGGGTTTTTAGTCAGTAGAAGTTTGACACTCCCTTCCGCTCTACCCTGAACTAGGGAAGTCATCCGATGATTTTCCCACACAGAAAATTAATATTTTTTGGTAATCTAATCGATTGATTCTTGTATTTTTCAAAGCTACCTTGGGGTAAGTACCAGGTAGTTTGGAAACCATTAAGTAACATAAAAACTTAACTTCAACTTTGGCTTTTCTACAGTTGTTAGACAGTCCAGTCCAGATTATCTTGTCCAGTCTTTCTAAGCACCACAAACATCGACTTTCTATGCATTGTGCAATAGATTTCGAAATATTTGCATCCGCACTTAACGATTGCACTTTCTTACGGTTAAATAACCTACCTATAGGGAATTACAAATCAGTGCATACAATGACCGTTTGTTTTCGTTATGAATAGTTAAAATAGACATATACATTTCGGTCACGTGTGGAATGCATCCTTTACTTTAAGTAACGGGATTTTTAATGGGTTATTTAATGGTTGTCCGCGTTTGACACAATATATTTTGGTCACCCTTTCACTTGTGCCAGGTTAGTTTATTGGTTCAGTGGGTCTAGAAAAATTTAGATTGGTATGGTCACCTTTCATTTTTTGTTTCAAATTTTTGGAATCTATAAGTCTTAGTATCGGTCCGTTGTTGATAGTAATGCAAATGTAGTAAATGATAAATGATCTTTATTTTGCTAATTGGTTATCAAACAACACTTTTACACGTAATTTTTTTCGTAAATTTAAGCTAGATGAGGCTGCACTAACGTGTAATTTTACATGTTTTGATTAAGAAATTGAAATTAAGTAGGTAATTATAAACTTTGGTATATGCAGTTATGTTTGACATGTTCTTAACTTGAAAGACTCAAATGAGAAATTGGAACCTAATTAAATCGTATCAGCTTTTTGTTCAAAATAAGGATTTTGTAGTGTTGTACCAATTACTAATTAAGGGTAGTAGAAGCTCACCTTTAAGTTTTAACAAGCTTGACTTTAATACATCTGAGGGCACCTACTATAACGTCTTAAAGCCATTATGAGTCCAGTGTGAAAGAGAAGTAACTGTAAAAGACACATAACACTATCTCATTTTCACAATGGAATTTTGGAGACATTTGTACTTCATAGTTAAACACTAGGAGATTATTGCGGCGGCGGCACGTCCTGTTCTACGCGCTCCTCAAAGAGACGTAAGCACTGGTGACGGGGCCCCATAGGGCCATTGCCTGCCGGGGTTGTGGGAATGTTCTAACGAAATACTGCAGCCTCGGAACAGGGTGGGTTTTTAGTCGATAGACGCCCGGTCTCAGAGATCGGGTCAAGGGGGAGGAAAGGTTCACTTCCGGTATGCGTCTAATCTTTAGACGTAACCGTGAAGTTAACCAGGGGAGGGGAAATGGGGTGTAGGGATAGAGGAACTCACCTCTTTAAAAAAGTTAAAACGTAATGGCAGAAAAAGTTTTTGAAAAAGCTACCCAGGCGGGTCCCAGCTGTTCATCAGCTGGGGAGTCCCGCACCGGACACGTCCGGTCAGTCCCACCGTACTCTGGGGGGGACAACAAAACCTTTTACCCCAAGTTTGCCCCGGCAGTCGCCGCATCGAGCCAGGGAGGCTCACGTGCCCGTGAGGTGGAGTCGCTGGACTTGTCCAGCACGTCCACCTCACCGGCACCGAACATTGAGCGAGCGCAGAGCGCCGCTCCGCGGAGGAAGGGGGCGCTGGTGCTCGGGTCGGAGACCGACTCGGCATCGGACGCCGAGAGCTTCCAGAGCTTAGTCTCTGGGAGCGCAGTGAGGAGCGACGAGGGGGGCGCCGACAGGAGAAAGGAATTCCTCAAGCGCCCCCGCGACGTTGAGTCGTCGTCGGAGGAGGGGCTTGTCTCAGCCCGCAAGATCCCCACTAGCGTGCGGGGTAAAGGCCGAGGCAAGACCTCGGGGAGGGGGCCTCCCTCTGGAGAGCCCAACACTGGTCTGGCCTCAAGCGAGGCCAAACTAGAAGAGGCCGTGGCGGCTGCCATCCGCACCATCTCGCGGAAGCGGAACCGCAAGAGTAAGGAGGACGCGATCGGCGAAGCCACGGCCTCCATCGTGGCGGCCGCGCGGACTTACGGCGGGGCTCCGGCTGCAAGGGACGATATGTCCGATCTGCGGCCGGAGGTCACCCGCCTGACTGCTGCCATTGAGGCTCTCCAGAGGGAGAACGCCGCCCTCAAGGCGGACCTGGCCGCAATCCGGGGAGACGGCCAGCGGAATGCGCCGCCGCGGGGCCAAAAGGAGAAAGGCCAGCCCACACCAGCGGAGAACTCGGTTCTCGACCTGGTGCGACAGGAGCTGGCCGCCTTCCAGCAGCGGTTCTCCGTATTGGAGAGCCGCGTGCTGCGACCCCCGCTGGCGGCGCCTTCGTACGCGGCTGCGGCCGCGTCCAAGCCTCCCCGGACGGCGACGAGGCCGCCTCAGGCGAAGACGGCCACTGGGCAGACGGCCCCAGCGACGGCGGCTCCTGCGAGGGCGAAGACGGCCCCGGCCAAGCCGAAACAGGGCCCACCAAAGCCGCCTCCGACCCCGACACCTGCGGGGCCGAAACAGGCGGCCAAAGGGAAGAAGGCCCAGGCCGGGAACCAGCCGTCCCAGCAGCCTCCTCCAAAGACTCCTCCGGCCGGCGCCGACTGGCAAGTGGCCGGGGAGAAGAGGAAGGCTGCTGGCGCAGCCAGGTCCTCGAGGAGAAGGGAGAGACGGCGGCGGCGAGACACCGCGGCGCGATTGCGCGCCCCCAAGACCGCGGCTGTAGTGATCACACTGCAGCCGGACGCGGTGAAGAGGGGCGTGTCGTACCGCGACGTGCTCGCGAAGGCGCGGCAGGTGATAGACATCACGGAGCTCGGCATCGTCGGCGGCCTCCGTCACCGGGTCACTGCGACGGGGGCTCGGATGCTGGAGATCCCCGGCGCGGCCAGTGGCCCTGCCGCTGACGCTCTGGCCGAACGGCTCAGAGCGTCCTTAAATGCGGAGGAGGCCCGAGTCTCCAGACCCACCAAGCGCGCAGACATGCGCATATTGGGTCTGGATGACTCCGTGACGGCCGAGGAAGTGGTGGCCGCCGTAGCCAGGACTGGGGGGTGCCCTCCCGATCAGGTTAGGGCGGGCGCCCTGCGTCCTGGCTTCACGGGGGGGCAAACCATTACGGTTAGCTGCCCCGTCCCGGCGGCCAAAAAGATCCAGGAGGGCCGAAGGCTCCTGGTTGGTTGGGTGTCTGCGCAGGTGAAAGTCCTGGACCCCAGACCCCTGAGGTGCTTCCGCTGCCAAGTGGGCAACCATGCGGCATGCGTGTGCACCTCGGAGGTAGACCGCAGCGATAGGTGCTTCCGCTGCGGTCAGCCCGGTCACAAGGCCGGCTCGTGCTCCGCCCTGCCTCACTGCTTCGCATGTGAGGCGGTTGGCAAGCCGGCCGATCACCGGGCTGGGGGCAAGTCCTGCGCCCCACCCACCAAAGCCAGGCGCAGAGGTAGGCCCTCTGCCGCCGTCGTCACCGCCACCGCCGCCGCCGCCGCCGCCGTCGCTACTGCCGCCGCCGTCGCCGTCGTGGCTGAACCCCCGCGAGGGGCCCTGGAGGAGGCTGCAATGGATCCCGATTAATGGCCCCATTGCGCTTCCTCCAGGCGAACATCAACCACTGCGCCGCTGCTCAGGAACTTTTGCTCCAGAGCATGGCGCAGTGGTTGATCAACGTCGCCGTGGTCGCCGAGCCGTATTTTGTCCTGCCCAGGAACGACTGGGTGGCGGACTTGGACGGCTCGGTGACCCTCGTTTCGTCGGCCGCCGCCGGTACCCCGCCCCTCGATCGCGTCAAGAGAGGGCGTGGGATCGTCGCAGCACGGTTCGGAGAGATAGCTGTGGTAGGCGTTTATTTCTCCCCGAACCGAACTCTCGCCGAGTTCCAGAACTCCCTAACGGAGCTGGGAGACGTCGTCGTCGCCCTCGGTTCCCTCCCCGCCCTCGGTTCCCTCCCCGCCCTCGTCCTCGGGGACTTCAACGCCAAGAGTCTGGCTTGGGGTTCCCGGTCCACGGACTATGGGCGGGGCAGGATGCTCGAGCACTGGGCCCGTGCGCAGGGCCTGGTGATCGAGAACCGGGGTTCTGTCCCCACGTGCGTGCGGTTTACGGGCGAGTCGGTGGTGGACGTTACGTTCGCCACCCCCAGCCTGTCACCGCGCATCACCGACTGGCGCGTTGTGGAGGAGGTGGAGACCTATTCCGACCACCGGTATATCCGGTTCGACGTCTCCGCCCAGACCACAGACGCGCCGGTCCGACGGGACCTGAGTGGTCCTTGATGGGCGCTGAAGCAGATGGACCGGGAGCTATTCCTGGAAGCCTCGATCGTGCAGGCCTGGGGGTCACCCCCGGACAGGCCTGCCGACATAAACGACGAGGCGGAGTGGTTCCGGGAGGCCATGTCGGAGATCTGCGACGTGGCCATGCCCCGGGTCCGGCAAGGACGCGCCCGGCGTCAGCTGTACTGGTGGTCGAGCGAGCTAGCAGCGCTGCGCGAAGCGTGCGTTGCGGCGCGACGCCGGTACACCAGGTTCCGCAGGCGCCGCACCCGACCTCCGGATGCGGCGACTGTAGAGGCGGAGCTGTACGAGGGTTACAGGGCAGCGAAGGCCGTCCTCCGAGACGAGATCTGGCGGGCCAAGGAACTGGCCCGGGAGGAGATGCTGGCGACTCTGGACGGGGACCCATGGGGCCGCCCCTACAAGTGGGTGCGAGAAAAGCTCCGCCCCTGGGCTCCCCCGTTGACGCAGAGTCTCCAGCCTCAGTTCTTGGAGGACGTGGTGAGCGCCCTGTTCCCATCGCGAGGGGAGCACGCTCCCCCGCCCATGGCTCCGTCTCCGACGGAACCTGAAGCTGGCGCAAACGCGGACCACAGCGACGACGACGTCTACGACGCTCCAGAGGTGACCGAGGTAGACTTGAGAGTGGCGGTACAACGGCTCAAGGCCAAAAATACCGCCCCAGGACCCGACGGCTTGCCAGGGAAAGCGTGGGTCCTGGCCTCGGAGACTCTCGGGCCTCGACTAGGGGGGCTCTTTAGCGCATGCCTGGAGAGGGGCCAGTTTCCGCTTCGCTGGAAGACGGGAAAGCTGGTCCTGATCCAGAAAGCCGGGCGCCCCGCGGACTCTCCGTCCGCATTCCGGCCCATCGTGCTGCTCGACGAGGTGGGCAAGCTCTTGGAAAGAGTGATTGCAGACCGCCTCTTCGGGCACCTGAATCGGGTGGGCCCGGATCTTGCGGAGTGCCAGTTTGGCTTCCGCAGGGGGCGCTCGACGGTGGATGCTGTCATGCGCGTGAGAGCCCTCACGACGGGGGACGCGGTATCCCGGGGCAGGGTCGTCTTGGCGGTGTCTTTGGACATCACCAATGCCTTCAACACCCTGCCCTGGAATTGCATCAGGGAGGCACTCCGGTATCACCGGGTGCCGACCTACCTCCGTCGCATAGTCGAGGACTACCTGATGGACAGAGCCGTCATCTACCCTGGTCACCGGGGAGAGTGGAACCGGCGAGAGATGTCGTGCGGTGTCCCACAGGGTTCGGTCTTGGGGCCGCCCCTGTGGAACATCGGATACGACTGGGTGCTGCGCGGCGACCTCCCTGACGGCGTCAGCGTAGTATGTTACGCTGACGACACGCTCGTCCTGGCGCAGGGAGAGTCGCACCAGGCGGCGGCCGACCTGGCGACGCAAGCGGTTGCGACAGTCGTTCGTAGGATCCGGCAGTTGGGACTCGACGTGGCGCTGCACAAGACCGAGGCCATGTGCTTCCATGGCGGTCGGAACGCGCCACGGTCCGAGTCCCACATAACGGTGGAGGGGGTTCGCATCGGCGTCGGGAGGACGATGAAGTACCTGGGACTCGTCCTCGACAGCCGGTGGAACTTCAGGGAGCACTTCCTGAGTTTGGCCCCAAAGCTGAACCGGGCAGCAGCCGCCTTCAGGCGACTCCTGCCTAATCTCAGCGGGCCAAACGCCTCCTGCCGAAGGCTGTATGCCGGCGTCGTCCGGTCCATGGCCCTCTACGGGTACCCAGTGTGGGCCCTGTGCATCCGGACGCGACCACTAAAGTTGGTCGCATGCCAGAGGGTCATGGCTATCCGAATGATCCGGGGATACCGCACGATCGCCGGCGAATCGGCCAACCTCCTTGCCGGATTGCTGCCCTGGGATCTGGAGGCGACTGCCCTCCAGCGCGTCTATGAATGGCGCGTGGAGGCGCAGCGCCGGGGCGTATCCCCGCTGCCTCGAGAAGTCGAGGCGCGGCGGGAAGAGCTCCGGCGCGATCTCAGGGCAGTATGGAGGGAACGACTGTCTTAACCGACGGCCGGGCACGCCGCAATTGCGGCGGTAAGACCCCTCTTTGAGGAGTGGCTAGATCGGCGTCACGGCGTCCTGACCTACCGCATGACGCAGGTCCTCACCGGACACGGAAGTTTCGGGAGGTACCTGTGTCTGATGGGAAAGGAGGAAACGCCTGGGTGTCACCACTGCGAGGGTCGCCCTGAGGACACCGTAGAGCACACGGTGCAAGACTGCCCCGCCTGGGCAGAGCACCGACGTGTCCTCACGGCGGCGATAGGCGGAGACCTCTCGCGCCCGGCATTGGTCGAGGCCATGCTGCGGGGCGAGAGGGAGTGGGAAGCGGTCGCCTCCTTCTGCGAAGCAGTCATGCTTCCGAAGGAGGAGGCGGGCCGCGTGAGGGAGAGGATGGCGTCCTCCCTCCAGCCCAGCCGCAGTGGTAGACGCCCACGGCGTCGGACGTCGGCCGACGATCTCCGGCCACCGTAGGCGTGGGCATGCGGACAGCGAGTAAAGGGCAACTCGCTGTCCGACCATGGACCATGCCCGGGTCGACGGCGCGTCGTGTTCCACGCGCGCCTCTAAGAGCGTCAGCAACATGACGAGGCCCCCTCTGCAGAGGGCCGAAGCCCGCCGGGGTCGTGGGACTCATCCCGTTACCGTGGCCCCGGTATGTAAAGGGTTATTGAAGGAACACCGTGGATTTTAGTCAGTAAAAGTCTGACAGTCCCTCCCACCCTGCCCGGAGTGGGAGGACTTATTTGATAATTTTACCACGTTAAAAAAAAAAAAAAGGATAGTTGAATGGGCTATAGATTTTTATGAAATTCCGTTTTTATAGATATCTATACAACGTGTAACGGAAACCCCGTATCTATCCAAACGGACTGAAGACAACATCTGATATGGAGTCTCTATGCAAAGTTTCAGCTCAAAGTGACTCATAGAATTGACCCCAAATTATCGGTTTCATATGTTTCTTGAATACCAATAATAACAAACGTGTCACATCACTGTGAGGGTCATCACTTTCCACGTCACTAGTCAATAACACGATAATTCTCTTCGTTCTTCTTAATTTGAAAAATTCGGTCTCTTGTATCAATGTATTGAAATTTCTAATAAGCTCCACACATGTAGACATAGGATTACAAAACCCTTGCTATATCGTTTGTTATCATCCAAAGAAGCCGTGCATTCGGTATGTATATACCCTTTAAATTACACGTTGTATAATATAATACTACTTATAGATATATCAGGCGGGAAAATAAGTGTATAAACGTTAAAAATTGGAATACCATACTTAGAAGAACAATATTCCGTAGCAGTACAACATTCCTACTGTGTGGTCTTCACATCTCAGCACAGTTTGTTGGACTAGGGATACCTAAACGGTTGTAAAAACTTTAGCAAATTAAACTCCCTGTACAGAACAGGATACAGAAGTAAACGTCTTTATTGCTAAGAGAGCAGAAAACTAGATTCCTTAACACACCATAAAAAGTGAATTGAGATTATACATCGAACTATAAATAGGAGGTGTAAAACAAGCTTGTACTATTTAATGCCATGCATTTCCGTTACAGGACGAGTGCAATGTGTCTGATAAACTTAGATCGACTTGGTTGAAATCACTGCTTCATTACTATATACATTATGTAGCCTATGCGAGATGTTTTAGAGAACATAGTGCAGAAATATCTAGTTTAATATGCAGTGATAAAACACGGGTTTCATCGAAAGTTTTCTTATATTTACATGTGTAGAAGAAGCCACTACATAAGACATAGCGATATCGGATTCAGAAATGAATAGGATACCGAAATCGGGGCGCGAATTTGGAGCAATCCCAACAGATGCCACGATCATTTTGTGAGATAGGACACAACAATGCGATATTGTGATTGACATAAGCCTAAGGGCTCCTCCGTGCCTTGCTCGCCAGAGACTGTCAGAATAGCTCGTAAAACAGTTAGAGGTTGTTAGAGATATTCATTTCAATCTAATTCCATTTGGGTCATTGTAGTAGGTCCCATGAGAAGTGGACTGTCTTCCCGTACTTTGTAGCAAGATAGTCTCCGAAACTTGCTGATGCAGACAAAGCGCTTTATGCTAACCACACAAAAGACCCAATATATTTATTAGTCAGGAACAAAGCGCATACTATTGACAGTGACATTAAATTAAAGTTTGATGAGTGTGTTATTGCACTGACAAAGCAATTGGGTAACAGTGCGTTCAACCGTCTGTTTGTTTGTCATCAATGCCTGGTTTTTGTTCGCGACCCTCGCTTGTTGTAGTTCATTGAATTGTTGAAATTTCGAAATAAGTACGAACTAACGACAACAGTGTTTTGCCCGTGATATTGACTTTGGGTTTTTGTTGAGGGAAACTTAATGGAAAAGTTCTAATAATCCTTTTATTCCGCCAGCATATTTGATGGAGTTTTTGAGATCTGTATTTCACCTAAGGGGTTAAAACAAACGTGGCGGCTGAAAGAGTAATTATTTAATTGTTTGATTTTTGAAAATGTTTTTATAAAGGCGTAATAATGACGATGATAGTAAGGCCTGATATTTTTTCTTTTCTGTGTCAACTTAAAAAGTAATGATTTTCAGATCTATGCACATTTCGGATACATGTGTTTAAAAAGATCAAATTTAAATTCATACAGGAGACGGCAGATTGTTCATTCAGTCAGAGTTGCGGGAATGTTCTAACAAAATACCGCAGCCCCGGAACGTACGGAGAACTGAAGGAACAGGGTGGGTTTTTAGTCAGTAGAAGCCTGACAATCCCTTCAGCTCCACTCAGAGCGGGAGAGGAATCATTTCATGATTTTCCCCCAAGAGAAAAGAGTATTCAATCAAATCTCAGTATGATGCCCGTTTGCTGACAGAGCTACAGATTACTTCGATACCCAGTCAATTCAATCGCCTCCCCCGTCCTAATCTTTGGGAAGCCGTGTAACAGCTGTGTTCGTATCGCCCGTTACACCCTCTTTGTATGCTGAAGGGGTATTGCGATCGTTATTATTTTCAGAATACAGCCACGAGCGTTTCAGTGTTTCAGGATTGAGATGAATAATTTATTTTGCACCATTCATGTCTGTGTTGTTGACGTGACCAACATGCTAATGTTCTGTTATCGGTCAATAGTCTGTGATGCAAGGCATTGTGTTTGTGGGAAAACCACAAGATTGGTTAGTATTATTAGTAATAATGAAGGTATCTATTGCGCATTTATGTTAACCTTGCAATTAGCTATTAATAAACTGCAAATGGTTTTTTGCGCATTTTACCTTGTTAATGTTTTGTGATTTAATGCTATATTCACCGTTATCATTTCTGAATTTCTAATATTAATTACCTATTTTTAGTTTATGACGTGGGTATGCCTGTTTTACACAAATTGCTCAGAGCTTCCTTAATGGCGGTATCTGCCTATCATTAGCAGTCAGTATCCCGGCAAATTATCGTCCAATTAAAATGGTTACGATAGTATCGGCCATCAAACTCCGCTTCATGTAATGCTGTCAATTTCCTTCTAATCAGTATCCCTAACACTGGGTTACAGTGATTGCGTATCTGCCAGGTAACGTGTAATTTTAACATTATCGCGTAAACGGGTAACGTGGTATCCGTCGATTCGGTATTCAATGTGGGCATCGCTACGAGTCACCGCGCGGCGCCGCCCGACATCGATACATAAATTGAATCTCACGATTCGATGCGATCACTGTAATTACTACAAGATCGCCGTGTACTTAATTCATCGACTTCCGACGATTACCCATACACCGCCGCTTGCTATTATATGAATTGATTTTATTGAGACTACGCAATCGTCGAGGATTTTTCTAATAACCCACAGCACAATTATTACACTATCAATCGAAAGCTAGCAATAAAAGTCAGTCATTATGACAGTTGATGTCTGCTCTTTATTTAAACGACGCTCGGTTTCCTCTGTAACCATCAAGTAGGTAATGCGCGTCTTAGTTTAAACGGCAATCATAAAATAATATGGGGAGGTAGGTTACAACAATATTTTACTACTGGGACTTTAGTAGGTATATACACGTTATGTCAAACAAACATTAACAAAATCCGGACAAATCCACATTTGTATATTGTATTATGTATGTGCATAAATTTCACATAAAATTTGAAATGACAATTGGCTGCAACATATTTTATGAGAGTCATATTTATGATTTGCAACGTTTCGCTTCAAACAGATGGTTCTCTCTACCAAAACAGTTCTCAAAATAAACCGTAACCGCGATGGGGTAATCGCACATGTCAATCGTAGCACCCTGACTTCCAATTAGGTCGGCGGAAGACGCCGCAGAGGCACCGACACAATCAGACGCAGCCGTCTGGCAGCTCGCGACTCATCCCATTACTCTTACGCTCGCCGCGATCGCGCGCTCAGCACCACGATAAATAAACCACGAGTCATCATGAGCCCCGTCCCCAGCGCGCTGCAATCCCCTGACAACGAACGTGACGCCCGCACTCAGATACTGCAATGAAAGCAACCCGCTACGACTCACCAGCTATCGTGATCAACCGTAGCGGCTTATTGGCAATCACGCTCCACCATTAGTTGAGCTTCTAATAAAGATATAAATTACGAAAAGTTAATTAAAACGCTTATCGCCAGCCCGGTGGCAACGCGTCCGCCATCTACGCCGCTGCTCGAGAAAATTGAACGATTTATAGGAGAAACGGCTAGCAAACATCTGTTAGTGCCTGATTGATTTAGTGCCGGTGACAACCTGTACAAATATTTTGGTACTTTGTTACTTTCACGTCAACGTCGTGATACAAATTGAAACTAAATCAGTTCTGTGATTTGCATAATGCTAACTCAGTGCAGTGATTGTAGCATTTCTCAGAAACATAAATTACTGCACACAATTCTCTGATATCGTCCATAGATTTTGTACTTAGAGTGGCCACGGTACGATAAAGACAATTTGCCTTAATGATGAACATTCTCTGATAGCGAGACGGATAACCGAATAGACAGCGTTCAGAGGCGGAATCGAAAAGTAGCTGTTTTCTAATTCAATTTTACCTTTTCCCAATATGATTACCATTGCGAGAGACACGGAAATGCATTAGCACAATAACTGTCAGTTCGTCCGTTAGCGCACACAATATGACGTGGACACGGTCTGCAGGCGTGATGCGCGCGCGCCGCAAATGGGTGCGATTCTCACGGGACGACGGCATCGGCACCGCGGCGCGGACGCATTGCAATCGATGACCGTCGACCGCAGCCACAGGGGAAGTAATGTGCTATGTGAATAATTTACTTAATTAATAAATGAATGAATAGAATATGTAATTGAGAAACTTTAACTATGGCAAACAAGCCCCTTAGATATAAAATTAAACTACTCGTACTACACCGAGAACCGGCTGATCGATCGTGATCGTCGACTTATTTGGGATATGAAGGTTTATTATCATTATTATAGTAATGTCTTGTTTTAATTAGCCAATTACTGAACCAAAAGAATCAATTTCAATCAATCATGAGATTGAATTAATAAATAATATCTATTCCAAATGAATTCAGTCCTTATAAGGTGGTACATATAGCCATAACTAATTGCAGAATGAAATTGATTTCAACTGCTACCGTCTCCATAGAAAGCTGAGTTATTGTCAAAGTAACAAATTGCATCGTGCGGCAATCTTGCAGTTTGGACGAGTGTCCATTAATTGTCACGGAGGCATCATGCATCACTGATTCCCGCATGCAAGTTGATGCAACTGAGGTGAAAGGACCAGTCCTTGTGTAACGGGGATTAATGGCTAACTAATTATGTTCCGATGGTCTTATTGTGTAACTTTGTAAGGTTTCGAAATGGATGCCCATTGTTTAGTGAAATTGGAGATGCAGATCTTTAAGGGATTTTACCAGTTAAACATTGTACAGTTGACTTTGAGGATGGTATTGGAGAATTTTGTATTTACTATCCAAACATGCTTCAAGCTATGTTTGGATAGTAAAGAAAAAAGTACTACCACTTATGATTTAAAACAGTAAAAAATAATTTAAGTGGCAGATCGTCAAAAATAAACTGAAATAAAAAAAGAATACACGTATAACCAACATGATGTGCCTTAACAAGCCGCTGACGTTTCTGGCATTTCTGTAAGTAAATTTATCCTCGGCTGCGTTGTGCTTCGGGCCACTTAGTGTGGACACCCTCGAATGCTTGATGACCATCAGCCAGTTTGGCTGTTTTGAATACAGTGCCTTAAAAAAAGAATTGTCAGGATTCTTGGAATGACGTTTTTAAGTAGTGTTCTGATTTTAAAACAAGATTGAAAATAAGTTTAATTTTTAAATTTGGGAGGGACCAGAAACAAAAATATATTCTCTGAATCTATACAGGCTGCCTGTGGTGATAATGTGCCTGCACATCCCATGTGTTGGAGTTGTGTAGTGGTTCTTTTAATTAAGCTCTTTCTCGGGACTTGATAAGCGGCTGATGTGTTCAATATTCTTGCTTCCTAAGCTGCTACAATTGCGAAGGATATATAATGTTTTGACTTATACATAGTTGGCTGTAATCATACAATTCTGAAAATAATAGGGTTGATAAATGGAACTCATAATATTTCATATTTTTATTGATTAAGCCGAATGAATTGTAAAGTTTACCATTTTACATGTTTTGAGAAAGATACATTCTTGTCACTCTATTCACGTCTTAAAGAAAGAAATATGAGGCGGACATGAACTTTCACTGTTTATGTTAAAATATAGAATATAAAATAACACGATTGGAGCATTTGTGTTGCGGTGCAAAATGATCGTGTCTAGAAAGTCGTTAATGCAGTCAAAGTCACGAGTAAAAACTAGTACAATACTGTAATGTGCAATTAAATTCACTAAAAATATCTCTAATTGCCTTCCTCAAAATCTTTTAAAACTTTCACATGTTTTTGTCTCGGTTGAAAAATTTCATTTTCAAGCGAGCTTTACACCGTTCGTTCCTCTATTATTTCAAAGACGTGACGGTGTGATAGGATGACGACACGTTTTAAACCGAATGAATTGCATAAAATAAAATCATTGAGACGTGAATTCATCTTAATGGCATCAAATTAATATTTCCAAGGCTTTTTGCATTAGATAGAGGAAAATCATGGCAGCAAGCCTAATTCTGTGGGCTATTGTATCGTACGGACGTGTGAAAGTTAAGCATAGGGTCGACTCGGGTTAACAGTTAAATGTTTTTGATTTTTTTTCGGTTAAACATTCGTAGTTCTTGTCAGTTTGATGTATCGACAGCTATATAGGAATGCGTTAAGAAAGCGTCAATTTTGTAGTATTTTGACGTCGATCAGAATATTTAATGAGTAGATTGTACGTGTCATCACGATTTCTAAACTTTATTAACTTCGATGCTCTTTTGTTTTTCCTCCTGTTTTCAGAAAATATCTTCAATCATTTAATATACAAAAACAAATAAGCTATTCGGCAACCCAACTTCAATCTGTCCCCTCGTCTTTGTATATTCGACACCTACTCACATTACCCGTAAATGGTAATACGATGGTGTTAGCGGAAAAGCGAATGTCCATATGTGTGCAAGCGCAGGGGTCGTCAACACGGTCAGAAATAGACGGGGAACTAGACGCACTGATGGGTGCTACTAATTATAGTACCGACGACGTAGGGAATCACCGAGAGGGGATGTTACCATATCTTTAAAAGTCGGGATAACACTAATATTATTCTTACGTTTAATCTCTTCACGCTTCTAAAAGTAAAACCAACCATTACTTGGTTTAAATAGTGTGTAAAATTGCTGTAGTATCGATCTTTTACAGCGTAGTAAAAGTTATGTTATATCTTAATTATAGCCGTGACCTGTAAAAAGTCTAAAGCCAACACAACCTAATCACCGTTTTCTAATATTTACGCGGACACTTTTTATCGTTGTCAGGGGTTAACAGCGTTTACGTCACCATTCGTGACTAGTGACGCTCTAAAGCGCCTGTGCCTGTAAAAATAAAACTGTAAAAGCACGCGTGAAATAAAAGTGAAATTGCTTTTGTTTCGGCTGCACGTTCTCACAAAATAAGTTTCATGTTATTGCTAATATGATTTGAATAGGTAGGCACATATCGTAATATGTTACATGGTACTAAAAAGGTTATGGAAACATG
Organism: Tholera decimalis; assembly: GCA_943138885.2. Classification (NCBI taxonomy): domain Eukaryota; kingdom Metazoa; phylum Arthropoda; class Insecta; order Lepidoptera; family Noctuidae; genus Tholera; species Tholera decimalis. The sequence goes on from OW964569.2 coordinate 26,073,772, forward strand.
CATAATATTGCATTTTTATTACATAAATGAAATGCATTGTAAGCTTGGCGAGATAGGAAAGTGGCGCCATTTGCAAAATCATTTTATGCCAACTAAGTTGGTTCCAGATTCTAGTTCTCTATTTTATTGTCCTTATCTAATGTAATTTTATGTGGTTCGGTCTCACTTTTATTTCCAACGCTAATGAGGTACGGGCACCTTATTTGGTACGAAAAGGTGTGAAAATTGCATTAGTCTTTAACTAAGAGCGTGTCGACTGGGATATAATCATGACTTCTCTAGTCGTTACGTCAATTGCTACCACAGTCTTTAAAAGGTAATCAATTTAATTGCTTTATAAAGCACAAGAATAAAGCACAAGTTACAATATCATGTAATTAGGAACTCATTTTAATATCATAACAATACATTTTCAACATAAAGTCCGTGATTGGTCCTTTTACAAATAAATTTGACTTTTTTATAATATCAGTTTAGATAGTACGGTTGGCAGAAATAAATGTATGTTTGGTGTAATTACAAACTCTATATCGTTATTCCATGCTGAACTGTATTGGAGTAATAAAGATTTATATTTAAATAGGCATTTCGACCGGGTGCGAGTCATAAAATGTGTCTCAGAATTGACTAGTATTTAAGTCATAGTTAATTTAGGTTGGTCCTTGACGGAAATGTGCGATAGTACATGACGACATGTGTTCAGCAGATGTGCTTCTAATGCCATTTAGCGCTGCGAGAAACGTAGGTACTTCTAGCAAATATTGTATAGAAGCTTATAATAATTAATGTAAGCACAGGTCTCTAACCAAGTTGCATTTTATGTCGAGGACGAAAGTTTAGCCTAGATAGTTCGAAATTTTAATTTTCTTGCTTGTTTGCGATCTCATCAAGATATTATTAAAGCTGGCAGCCAGTATACGTAGGTATGTTTAATTAGTCACTCTCGCTTTCATAACGGGTTTTAATTTTCGCACAGACAAGAATAAAAAGATCTTTGTTTATTAAACTAATGTTTTGGGTTTTTTACCACCATGGTCTATAAGATGATAATACTAACACTCGTCAATCTCCAGTTCAATTTCAATCGTACCCTGTAATAGCTTTTTATAAAATCATTACTATGTTTAATCAGTTTCTATATAAAATGTTTATTTACCTATTTATTATTCACGATTAGTTTTTTACCAAGTCAATCGTTGGCCGACAATTGATTTCGTGATCGACGTAAGTAGACGCTGACTGTCGCCTTGTCGTGACATAACAACCATTTTCTTCTTATTACTTTATGTTCGAATCATTGGACATTGTGCTTTCTACCACAAACAATAATAATGGATTGCATAACGTGCAAAAACTGTAAAATTGTCTTATTGGAAAAGCGAGAGTGGCTGTCAGGAGAAGTATTTACTTCTTGCTTCTAGCTTGTTTATGGGCCGACGTGACGAGTTTTACATAATATGTGGTTAATGAAATGACGCTTGCGGAGTCGGAATGTTTACTTTTCCTGATTGTTTGAGTTTATCATCAAGGAGTATTAATACGATGTAGGGACGTGTTTATCCGGCTGAGGATTGTTTAGGTTTGGAAGGGATTTAGATCAGTTTTGGATACGTTTTCTAAGCTATCGACAAATATTCCATATTATACTTGAATTATTAATTACTTGAGCTGGACTAGATACTAGGGTGGGTCACTCTTGTATGAAAGAAAAAAAAAAGTTGACAAATCAAATTCCAATAGTAATATTATGTTGTAGTGTACCATTATAAATAGTTTTTGTAAAAAAAAAGTTAAGGGAACATATATCTTCAGCCCGCGCATGCGCTTCAAACATTTACGTTTTATTAAAAAATCACGTCTTACTAAATATCATAGTTCTTTATTGGATATAGCTTAAATACTATTATAACAAAACAAAAATTTAGTTACGGACACACATTAACGTCAAAAATAAAAAAATAATCAAATAAACACAAAAAAGTTATCACAAAAATTATTTATTTTTGTGCATAAATTCCTGCTTGCTATCAAATTTCGGCATAAGTTTTCTGGGAGCAAGTTTTGCATGAATTATACCGTCCCTTGATTTTTTATCACATGCCGAAATCTGTTAAAATAGTTACAGATAACTATTTTAACAGATCGTTCAACCGCTTGAGTATGGCAAGGGAGCCTCATAAACAACAAACTTTCGTCACCTTTTTTCTCTATTATCTGAATAAGATCTTCATTCGTGTGATTTCTTAGAATAGGTGGATCAAAGTTGACTTCTAGCCAGTTTATTAGATCAATGAAATATTTAGCATTAAATTTGAGTTTAGGCACTTCAAAAGTACGTGGTAGATTTCCAGTTACAGGTAAACTACGCGCCTTTAGAATTCTTCTAGCTGCGAGTTCTCTTATATGCTTTTCTTCATCTGTTAACATCACCAACAATAAATTTTCAGGGTGAGCAAAATATGCGTTCCGTTGAATAACAGGATCTATGACTGCTTTTAACGCACTAGGTAAGTATTGCGAACTTTCAATTAATTTCCAAAGATGCCGTGATCCGTCTTTACATGATGGGTGTGTCTTTATTTGGAACCAAACGGGGGCATATACTTTCACAATGTATTGGGCCAAAAAAATTAAATTACTTGATGGTGTTAGTCTAGAAAAGTAAAGACGCAAAATCCTGTTAGCTTTAGTCAACCAACGGGCATGTGACATTTTTCCAGGCGATTTATTTGCCAAGTCATCTGAACATCTTCCAGTAATTGCTGCTGAGGTAATTTCATACAAATATTTTTGGTCGGTACTTAAGTCATCAGGTTTTAGCTTTGATAATTGACCTGGTATTGGCTCAAATTCAACTACAGCTCGCGTTTCACACTTATCCAGCAACTTACCAATTGGACCATTTTATGAAGATGGACCAGAAGTTTTACCATCTATGTAATCAAACAAATGCCTCAAAGGCAGTTCATTTAAATGAAGCATGCAAATTATCCATTGCAAAGGTCTTTAAAGTCTTATTTCAAATAGCCTTATGACACCACTAAATTTACCTATATTTGTTACTGTTCCATCGCATCCAATAGCCAGGAGATCATCAGTACTACTATTTTTGCAAAAAGTAGAGCGTTTATTGATATCTCAATGGTTTTAGCTATTCCTTGTGCTGGTGTCACAAACCCTAAATAAATGGAATCCGGTTCCTTAATAACAGATACCTACGTGTTCTTCAATAATTACTTGCCTCTACCTTTTCGTACCCTTTGTGATTATCTTCAGGGTTTTATCTTTCCGCCCATCAAAATATAAAGCAGGTAAATTCAGAAGTGTTGAACGTCACGTGTTTTCCTTCTCTCTCTTCGCAGTTTTGATTTATCAATTACGACATCTGATGAAATCTCGTGTAAAACTGCAGAAGCAATCGCAGCACCAGCTCTGTCAGACACTCCATAACGTTCACATATTTGAGCCAACACCGGTAAACTTTTGATGCTTTTCTTATTTTCCATAGTTCCTGACGGTATGGATTTTTTTGTGTAGCTTTTCCGGAGTTTTTTTTTATTCTATGAATTGAACGGGTTTTTTTTTCCGGAGATGAAATACTTGTATCAGGATCACTAGTTAATGAGAGTGATTCTTGCTCTGGCATTTTGAATGGGTCGTAGGGTATATAGGCAAATATAGGGCACTTGTACGACTGTCTATTATAAGACATGATGGTTAAATTTAACACCAAGTTCTAAAACAAAAACGACAGTTTTATGGAATATCACAAGAATTTAGTCACCTTTTTACGAGAACTTTCTGAATGTACTTACCTCAAAACTGATTTTTAGTAATAAACAACACAATTTAAATATCACAATCGACATGTATTTTAGTGAATTCCAAGTAGAACACTAATCTACATCCAACCACAAACGTGTAACTTGAGATGTAAAAGTACCCACTTGAACATTTTTTTTTTCAAAACTTCTACGGCTTTGCGCGGGCTCTTCCACTTAAAATAATTCAATAATATTTTAGAGCATCGATAATGATACCCTACTTCAACATATTTTCGCTATTAGAACTCGATTACTAAAACATATTTATAAACTAAGTAACAATAGTTCTAAATTAAAACCTTAAGGCTGCATCTTTTAAAAATAACAAGCAATACCTAATTGAAGCTAGTTATTTGATCATGCAATGTTCACGCCTATTTATTTAACCGACTTTGCAAAAAGGACAATACGCAAAAAGGTAAACAGACACGCATGTTTTGATGAACTAAAAAGAAAAAAAAAAACCATAACTATAAAGCGTTCCATTTTCAAATCGTTCATTTAGTCTAATCTAGTGCAGTGACGCTCTTCAACATAATCGAGTAGCACGAAATAATCGATATCTTCTGACATTTCGAATGCGTTGTTAGCATGAAGGGTAGCTGATATCTCCCTTATCGACAAAACGCGTGTCGCCAAGCCACCGTGCCTGGCCCGCCGATCACGGCCTGAGAAATGGAAAAAATCACGAAACCCCTTTGCATGAGCATAGAGTCACGAGATCACTAGTCAAATGTCTTGTATAACCGAATTTATTTGTAAAACCATCGTGAAAGTGACAACCTTGAAGCTTAATAGGCTGAACCTGGCTTTTATTACGAAGCGTTCGCCATTTCCAAATATTCATGAAAATATCTTAAAAAGATTATGAAGGCCCAGCTTTTGTCCTCGACTTTGTGCGCGTATATCCCTATTTTTCCCGTTCCCGTAGAAATACCCCGTTCCCGTCTGTACTACCTCATGAATGTGACTATTATTTACAAAAAAAAATATTCGAAATCCAGCTGATACTACCAGAGATTAGCGCGTTCAAACAAACTCTTCAGCTTTACTAAATTGGTAAAGAATTTTCCATACGTTTAGTCACATAGCCTTCCTCATGAATGTAGCTGTCATAATCAAAAATTATTTTCCAAATTCGACTGGTAGTTCCAGAGATAAGCGCGTCCAAACAAACTTCAGCTTTATGATATTAGGTATGTAGTTTAGATGATGGTGCGAGATGTAGGTCTATGTTCGTAAATCTTCTCAGTTATTAAATATCTACTGTCTACTAATGCACGTTTATTAATTTAGTTAAATTTACTAATCGGTAGGTATAATATAATACATTTAAACAAAGCGTTTTTTTTCATTGGCTTCTACTTGCTTTGTTTTCTAAATTATTGTAAGCGAATAATAAACATGTTTTGATAAACACGTAGGAACACGTTTTTCAGCTACTGCAACTAACTTCATAACAATTTGGTTATGTTCCGGTCTAAGCCAAGTCACCTGTTTAAACTTTGCCTTAAATGATATATCCATCACAATATGAAACAAAAATAACAAGATAGGTACATATGTCTGTAGGTATACATACGTCATACATACATTGGAAAAGTATTTACAGCTGATATCTTCCCATTGCTAAGGCAAAAATGGTTTTATTTATCTACTTCGCAAATAATAATTTTGTACCTATTGAAAGTATGCGATGCGTGCATTCTGCGTAACATACACACATACACATTTATTGACTACGCACTTATTAATGGTAATTATACGAGTTTGATGGAGTCGCTATTATTCTCATGTTTTCCCACGTCATGATAATTGTTTGTACAATTTGATGGAATTAAAAATATACTTGTGGACCTCGTGTATTTAAAATTGTTGAAGTAAGGATTTTGATTTATATTTACCAACGAAAAACTTTTAGGTTATGTTTCAACAATACTTGAAATATAACTCCATAAGCCACATACACTTACACATACTCATGGCTAAATAATAACCAGTGATCGGAATAGGTAGAGCTATTTAGGTTCATTGACCGCAACCATTGATGTTAATATGGATATTCCACGGGATTCCGACTGATACTACGGGATTTTATTGAATAATCATTATTTTTGTCAATATGTATAAAAATGGTTTATGTAAGCCAATAAACGCATGAGCAAGGTTGTAAATTTTACAACTGTAAACGTTTTTGTACAACTTCAGAATAAAAATGTTTGAATGATTGTTGTTGAGCGTGCTTCATCTTCGACCACATCATCACTTACGTGAGGTGGTGTTCAAACGCGAGCCTATTATCAATTAAAAAAAAAAGAAATTTTTACGTAAGAAAATATATGTGGTTTAATTAATCAAGTTTATCTATTTATTATACCATCCTTGATCTCGTCCCGATATTTACCCGTCAGAAAGGAAGTGTAATCTTTCATTAGTCCCGAAGGCGAGAATAGTTTTTTTTTATGATTTTACTACTTTAAAACCAAATCCCGGGACTCGGGGAATATCCATATTATTTTAACCTATGACAAGTACATAAAACAGCTCTACCTATTCCGATCTATGATAATAACAGCCGCACGGGCCGATCTAGATCTAGGTTAAGTAATGCTTACCGAGGTTAGTCTGTGGATGGGTTACCATTTTAATATATCGAGATTTCTCCGAAGCACGGAGAGAAGCACGTTAAGCCGTTGGTCCCGACTCTCAATTTTAAATCATTGACTGCCGTTACGGGTAGTCAGAAGCCAAAAAATCTGTCACTGGGGTATCGCGTTAAGCTTTGGTTTCCTAGGATAGCGGGGCCGTCAAATAGCGGCCGTAATACAGCGGTGAATGACGTCACTAGAACGTTGTCTATGTAAACAAAATGGCGCGGTTTCCTAGAGAGCGGTAACTGACACCGTAACGTCAAAAAGCGGTGCCGCCATTTGCATGACGGCCGTCTTGTCGGTGTCAGATGGTTTCGTGAACGTTTCCAAAGAGAATGTAACACACTAGATAGCGATGAAGCAGACAGTGTGTTAAAACGGCCGTGTAACTTTCCACATGTCGTCACCGTAAAGACGGCCGCCTTTTTGCGTCCGTAATATTACGGCCGCTATATGACGGCACCGCTTTCCTAGGAAAACAAAGCTTTACCCAGCTACCGCTGCCCTGCACTAACTAAAAGGCCGTTAAGCCACAAAAGGTCATTTTTCACTTTTTAATGTATATTCAAACTACTTTCGATTCTCTATCTTTTGGTCTAAGAATCATTTTCCTACGATTAATACTTTTCGATATATAGCAATTTTGCTGAGCAGTTAAACAAAATATTTTTTTTTTCACTTTCTTTGTCAAAAAGTGACTAAACCACAATACTTGTATATACAATACTAAAATATAATACAATACTAAAATATACTTTTATTTACTTTAAAAAACCTCACATGTATTGTGCACAGAAGCTATGCCCACAAAAATAATTTACCGTCGTCCTAGCTAGCGTAGTTTTGTAGAAAAATCATATCCCACTTATTTTTACGTTTAGTCGAAATATACTTTTTGGGGTTAGCAGCTTTTTAGTTAGTGTAGGGCAGACCGTGTTGTGTAGGTCAGCGGCCTTAGTATGAGTTTGCGATACTATTATCGTGTTCGAAAACTATAGCTTTGTCTCTTTCACACTAATTTGGTACGTGTGAAAGAGACAAAGCGATAGTTTTCGAAAACGACAAAAGTATTTCAAACTCATACTAAGCACACAGATAGGCAGTCGCTCCATGATACTTCTTTGTATATATTTAGCAGTCTAAATATAAGTCTAAGTCAAGCTGACCCCAACATAGTTAGGAAAAGCAGATGATGAACTTCAAACTGAACCTTGATTAATTTCACTATTAGTTAATAGTGAAATTAATCAGTATTAATTAGAGATGGGCCGAATGTGGTTTGAACCGAATCCGAACTTCGGCCGAACATTCGGTTAAAATGAAAAGTTCGGCCGAAGTTCGGCCGAATTTCGGTTCAATTTCGCGCGCTTTCTCGAGAGCGACACGTCGTGACTTTTTTACGCATTTACTTCAATATCGAATATATTTATCGTCTCCTGGAAGCTCTGTATGTTCTGAGCAACTTTTATCGGAGGCAGGAAACGTATACGAAAAAAAAAACGTAACAAACTTCTGCCAGATAAGGCAGTTTTTGGTGTTTTTGCACCATAGCCTGCCTCTAGTAAATTTTAAATATGAGTGAGTAGATAGATGAGAAAAGTTGTTAATTTGAAAAATAAGTACCCTTTAGTTAATGAATGTTTAGTTTGTGAATCAAAAACGTGATTTTTTAATTCAATTTACGAATTGTAATCCAGATGTTTGTTAGAAGAATAAGAAGTTTTATATTTTTGTAATAGTAGGTCTAATTATTATGTCAAATTAATAAGGCAGAGTTTATCAAGACCAATAAGAAGAACCGATTTAATTTAAGATTTACATTTACAATGTTCGTAACTAAAATAAATGACCATGAGTGAGTAAAAGACATAATTTTATAACAGTAATGCTATTCTAATTCTAAAAAATTTTAGTCAAAATAGTGCAAGTAAGTATTATTTTTCTTGTGCCGAATGTTCGGCATCTGAACCGAATTTCGGCCGAATGCCGAAGTTCGGTTCAAGCTGTCGAAATTCGATTGAACCGAATGTGAACCGAATTTCGGCCCATCCCTGGTATTAATCAAAGTTCATAAGAAATACTCGTAATGAAATTAATCAATATTCAGATGAATATTGATTAATTTCATTATGAGTATTTCACTATCATGTTGTAGTGGTGAAAAGCAGTGTAATTTTAGTAGCACTATGTATGCAAATACATTATCAGAACTTCAAAGAACCATTTAAAAACATCGACGTTTGGTCTTAAATATGTTCTTAGTTTATATTCCGCTACCTGCCAAGATATCCATCAAGTCGGCCTCTACAGTAAATACTTGAGTTTAGCGAACGGTGTCATGGCACAGACATAGTACAGATTGTTGCCCTTGCAAACGAACGTCACATATGAGCCCGTTACGTTCGTTCTGCGAGAGATTAAGCAGACACACAACGCACCTATCTAAAAAGTGGGACATGTAGGGATTATGCCCGTCCGTCGCACTGTGTAACTAAACGGATTGAGTTTTTGCTCTTTTGCTACCGTACTGCGTATTCTAGATTAAATTATACGTAAATTAAGCCTCGAAACTGCATTTCTTATGCGCTAATGGATAGGATGTCAGCTAAAACGGCCGCCGACCGTCTTTCTTCGCAGCGATTACATTGGTAGTATTGTTACTTTGCAAACGGATAAGCGCAAGTATAACACGGCCCGGAGATCATCCAGAATAAGGACGTAATTGGACACATCCGAGCACGCGCGACCGCGCGACGCGACACATTTATGCGGAGTCGCGACACGGAACCCTTTGGTGTCGCCGCATTTGCGCGACACGTCGCTATGTCGACTATCGCGCAAGGGCTTAATGCTTAATATTTTTTCCTCTTGCTCACCTTCGCAGCGCTCCAGCTGTGCCATTTCATTCCGATTATGACCGATGCAAATAAAATAAAAAAAATTGTTTAACTCAATTGATTTTCTTGCAATTTCATACTTTCCTCAGGCGTTAACTACTTGTAAGTGGTGCCGTGTTGAATTTGCAGCCGTGCTAGAGAACTGCTGGTTACGCTCATCGGCCCCACTAATTATTTCACACTTTCCCGTTAAAAAATAATAGCGTCATAATCGGTGGGTTGTCTTGATGGCTTCCGTTCCGACCGATCAGATGTGCAGTCGATGTTTCGTTCTTCGCCAGTCGGATGCACTCGCTCCGCTTTTTGCCGATTCTGAAATGCAAAGCGATTCAACAGCATCTCGTTTCCAAACAATGGGGCTTTGTATCGCGTTCGAAGATTTCGTTCGTATTTTACAATACACGATAGAGAGATCTGTGATTTTCTTATCGTAGTCAGTATCTTGACTGTATAAGTGCGGATCAGAAACAACTCCCTATATCGTAAACGAATTCTTGTACGGAATTCAGAATTCGTATTGTTTGTTTGCAATTTTTTATTTTATCAATCCAAGAAATTCTGAAGAATTCCTTTCCCTTTTAAGGTTAATGTAAGTGTGACTTGGTGCGCTTGCGCAAGACATCTTTTGAGATTGTTTATGTTCTCAATAAAGGGTACTGGCCCAATTCACCAGATGATCAAAGAAACATTTGCATTTAAACGCTGTCGATATTTTCACAATACGCTGCATAAATGACATTAGCTACCATCTCGCTGCAAACTGTGTCTTAATTCTGCAACAATGAACTAATACCATCATTCATTGCGATTAAGGTTCTTTGTTTAGTTCGATACAAATCTTATTAAGACTCCGGCCATCGGCCTAATGTGTTTTTTTTTCCGTTGGTTGACAATCAGAGCGCGACATGGTACCGTACCGTTTCTTATGTTGCTCACTGGCTAGTGGCTACTCGCCGATTAAGCGACTCCGACCAGCCAGAACAGGGTATAATGAGTTTATTGTAATTACCCACGCGCCTCGATGTTGCGATGGCTATCTCAACAATTTGCGAATATACCGATATGTGGGTGCATCGGTACTGTTAATGCGTTTCGGTATGTAAATAGGAGAAAGTTTCTTTGTTACGAGGAAAAATATCTGTGGACCTAGATTTTTTATGTGGCTATAAAACTTTAATGTCCTCATTGTATACTCGACTGTGGCAATTTTTTTTTGCTAATTAGAAACAAATCACTCTTATAGAATCGGATTATTAAATGATAAATCATTTTCTTCTTTTAACTATCTGATTGAGTATAAATTACAGCGATAATTGAAACTTTATTAGAAATTACTAAGTATTTTTATACTTTAATCGCTAGTTTCACATTTATTACACGCAAATGTCATGTTTTCGCTAAAAATAGTCACGAATTTGACATTTAGGAGTGGTATTTGTTTTTAACCGCTGTTATTTTGCTTTCAAACTTGACGCTTTATTTAATTTTGTTCTTTTCTTTTTGTTACAGGTATGCACATTCTATCAACAGCTTTAGAGACGTTAGAAGTCAATTCGGTACGTAGAAAGCGACACGTCTGGAGCGGTATCATTATATCAACCCTCGACTGGCCGTGGGATTGGACATGTGTATCGTATAGCTGTTCCCGAGTAGCCCGCGGCGATTACTCTATCGTAAATTAGTTTGTGGCGTTCAATTTGCGATAGCACAGTAGTAGGTCCGTTGTAGATCGTAAATACTGGTAGGTCTAAGGTCCGACTCATCCAGTCACGAACGGGTTAACTTATAGGTTGTCGATGCCTATAAATTGTGGTCATTAATCAATTGATGTGACTAATTGGCGTTTAGCGCTTTCGTGTTGTTTATGTTGTATTTTTTTAAATTAAGTTGTGGAGCTTATTGATGTTTTTAGTTCGGTGAAACGTGCCTTTTAAGTGGTAATTAATCTTAGTTGAACATTCTTATCTCCAGTTAATTTAAGAACTTGATATGGATATGTTTGATGTTAAAAAACTGATCCTTTTTTTTTTAAAAACCGCTAAATGCGAAACGAGATTCTTCCAAAAGAATACGTTGTCCCACACTAGAGAATTTTTCCTGTATTATGAGCGAACAAACACCTAGACTCTGAACAAATATCTGTAGGCCTTAAAATCATTTATTTCGGTGAGGGAATCCAACCCAAGGCATACACCACCGCAGCCAATTTCTCAACCTCTGCGCCAACTTTCAACACGATAAGTTTGGTCAAAAAACAATTGAATAAGGAAAGCAATTCACTTTTTCACATGTTTAAAATTGCAAACAAACTACATAATGCCATGGGGAGCCATACTAACCATAGCACGTTCATGTCACCGTCAATCATAGCGTTTTGTTCATAAAATACGATAGTGTGTCATGCAACAGCGGGCCGACATGAAAATTCATGTGATATTTCGCATGTTTGTCTGATATACTTTCGGTTTGGCGCGTACGTGTGATCTAAGGAAATTAGGTTATGATGATAAAGCATTATTTATTGTACAGAAAACAATGCGGTCGAAACGTTGAGTTTTTAATAGATAAAGGGTTTTTGGTACAGTTTTTCATAGCATAATTTTAGTCCCATTTAATGTGACTCATTAAGTCACGAATGACTCACAAATTGATGATGTTTCCAGATTTATGGTATAACTAGCAGTTGCTCGCGACTTCGTTCGCGTGGGATGTTTTTCCCGTGTAAATCCCGATCCCGTGGGAATTTCGCAAAATCCTTTCTTAGCGGATGCCCACGTCATAATATCTACCTGCATACCAAATTTCAGCCTGATCCGTCCAGTGGTTTGGGCTGTGCATTGATAGATCACTATGTCAGTCAGTCAGTCAGTCAACTTTGAGTTACATATATTTAGATATTTTCCTCATATTAATTTATTACATACCTTAAAATATTGACGAGATTTTGATTTTTAATAATTATTGCGTACAATAGGCGATCTAATCACACAAGACAATCTCTTACAGACAACTTTTATCTCTTAAACAAAAGGTGCCTTAAAAAGTCAAGACACCATAGGAATCAATTTGATTTATTAGTTGTGTTTAGGTATCATACGTCATTGCGTATTTCTAGAACTGTGATTTTATTCTTTTCATTAAAGCAAATTTTAGTCTGCAGAAAGCAAAAACGACTGACAATAATGAGCATCTAATTACCTAGATCAAAACGGCAATAAAAAGTCCACGCTGCACTATTTCCCAACGTGTTACAACCACGTTACTCAAACTTTCTACGCGCGTGTGTCGGTCATCCAGTCATAGGTCAGCGCGTTGCAACGGGCATATTACGTTTTCATTGCACACGTCCACAGTTAGCGCACAATTTGCAAGTAATCCCGCTCTAGCCGCGTTCCCACGTTGCTTGAGTATTAACCACCTGTACTTGGAGAACCTGTACCCTATGAGATTGCGGTTCGGCTATAATTTTGCGTACGAAGACGTACGATTCGGCGTTGAATGTTAATTTTACAGCATTATCTATATCTATACATATTATAAACCAGCACTTTGCTGGCGACTTCGTCTGCATGAGTTTTGGGGGCACAGACTTCTCTGGTGAATGGGCAAGCACTTCAGCTCAGTTCTGTATCCTGATACATAGTCATTTTTTTTATTAAAAATGAGCCGGTTACAGGTACTAAGTAGCATATCCAGCTTATCTAACAGAACCGCATTCAAGTCTAAGTAGCACACGTCACCATAGTCGATTATAGGGAAAATTAAAGTCTGCACAAGCATAGTCTTGGTTTTAGCAGGCAAAAAGTTCCTTAGACGATACAGGCATCGCAAACTAATGGTTGATCTATACTAATATTATAAAGCGGAAAAGTTTGTTTGTTTGTTTGTTTGCTTGAACGCTCTAATCTTCGAAAGTACTGGGTGGATTTGGATGCAATTTGGTATGGAAGTAGCTTGAGGAAGGTTATAGGCTACTTTTTACCTGACTGCAAAAAAGGAGAGTTATGTTTTTACCGTGATAGAATCCACGGGAGCGAAGCCCCGCGTGAGTACTAGTTAAATATATATATTTATTTAACCATTCTAATAAACCCGTAACAGTTTCAATATCATACCTGAAGATGATTACAGCCATAGTGACAGATACCACACGTACCTACCTCACGAGAATCGTAGCCCAAAGCCACAGCGAAACAATTTCAAGCCGCTTCACCAACGTTACCAACAATTATGAATAAGTAAGTGTTCAGGACTGCAAAAGGCCCAGTGCAACGGTAACTGGGGTGTCCTAAACTTTTCCACGATACGTGGAGAAGTTTAATTATATTTTATAAAGTTTCATACGGTAATTTGGTGTTGCCCGATACGACCGCAACATGTTAATCATGACGGGGGCTAAAGGTGGCTAAGGAGGCTGACAGACGTGCCGACTGCTTTAGAACAACACACCTTGGATATCATAATTTATTACTATGTGGCTTTTGCTTAGGCTGCGTTTGGGTGGCTAATGGCTTGTATACAAGGTGCCAGATAAACGGGAAATAAAGTACATTGACCTTTTTCTAATATCTCTACGTAGATACCCGAAAAACAAGCAATTAACTGTTTTTCATTACTATAAAATGTAAAGGGTCGCGATAGATGTGGATTCAAGACAGATCTGTCTTTATTTCCGTTTTTGGAACAAAATTAGTCAACAAAAATGTAGGAGGGTCAATGACTTTTATTCCAAGTTTATGTGGCGTTTGGTATAGCAGTTTTCGTAGGCAGCGCGTCTAGACCAGATTTGCTTTTATCGCATGTTTTAAGAATTTTTTTGCTCTTATCTGAGGAGGCTTTTGGCTAAATAAGAACAGCCGCATGGGTTTATCTTCAAAGTTAAGCAAAACTTTCCGAGGTCAGTTCATGGATGGGTGCCCATATTAACATATCCAGTTTCCTCCGTGCGTAGGAAAACACGTAAAGTCCTGCATCCATTTGTATATACATCTTTGATAGTCAATATCTCTCTCTGGTAGGGTTGCCATCACCAAATTTGCTGGCCCCAGACAAAGACTTACAAAGCCCGGACATTTGGGTAAAATCACAGTTTTTCCCCGGACACCCTAGAAAAATACATTTTTGAACTTGAAACTGAAAACAACGATGTTTAATTATGGTTTTTATTTACTGATAAAGTGATAAAATTGTAGAGCTTTAGAACTTTTTTAATAAGTCTCTTCCTTTTCATTTAATCAACGTAACATAAACAATGAGATGAAATATCACAGGAAAAGAATAATAGAGATCGTGCTTTTTGGTACCCGTAAGACAAATGTGTGTCCGCGTTTTACCCGGACGCCCCCGGGAAAATCCCCCCGGACACTCCCGGACTCCAAACTAGGACAAATCCGGGAAAACCCGGACGGATGGCAACCCTACTTCTCTGGTCTCGTTAAGAGGTAGACCTGCTGCCACGTAACTTGGCAAGAGATAGAGAGAGATGGGAGATGCGCACAAACGCTTTTTCATGGTCAAGCGACTTGTGCGCATCTCCCATTTCTATAAATCCTTGCCAAGTTATTTGCCGGGTACTCTATCGTGCTACCTAGCTACGGGTTTGTGGAGGTCAGATATAGGCATTCGTTCAATGTAAAATACTAATACTAAGCTGCTTCCGGTTAGACTAGAAGCCGACCCCAATATACATAGTTGGGGAATGGCTAAGTAGATGACGCATGATGACGTCAGCATTTCCAAAGCAAACTTATCATTTTTAATTCTGAAATCAGAGGTAATCTGTAGACAGAGCCGGATTGACCCTGTCAGAGGCCCTAAGGCAATGCCATTCTCGGGGCCCCTTTTCTTACTTTTACTTTTAATTCTCTAACGATTTTTATTTTGTGAGATAACAGTGAGGTCCCTAAGTTCACACGCACATCAAATTCTCGTTCGAAGAAACATGTTTTCTTGGTGCGCGCACAGGGCCTGGGCCCCTAGTTGATGCGGGGCCCCTAGGCAGTTGCCTACTCTGCCTAATGGTTAATCCGGCCCTGTCTGTAGAGCTGTCAATACCAGTGACGGGGCCATTACCTGCCGGGGTTTGCGGGAAAGTTCTATCGAGATACCACGGCCTTGGAACTTTAGGGCAGTCGAAGGAACAGGGCGGGTTTTTAGTCAGTGGAAGTCTGACACACCCTTCCTCTTAACCCAGGGTGGAAGAAGTCATTCGATGATTTACCCACCCAGAAAAAAGAGCGATAATCTGTGGCTCTGCGCAAATAACTTTCGTTTAGTAACATTAATGATAAGAATGTTTTAACAAGCAGCACGTAGGTATAGCTCTCTCCACGTAGGTAGGTAAAGCATGTGATCTCATTATGATAAGTTACGGTAGCATCCGACGACCCAGATTCGTTTCCAATTTATTTAAATAAAATGCATTATGGCGTATTTCGGTTTACGGAGAGATTCCTTTGTTCATTCGCTAAAATGTAGATCATTGTTCAATTCAATTGAAAATAAATTTGCTGACATTCAGGTTAAACCAGCTCCTTTATTCTGGGAAATATAAAAATGTACTTAGATTTTTTGGTCTGTGTACCTATGTGCGCAAAATTAAACAAAACAGCATGCATTGAATTGTTTTTTTTTTCTAACGGGAGTAACCTTCAAAAGACGCCTGAAGTTTTGGAGAAAAGGTCAGGGAGTGTGGGATTCTTACTCTTCTTACTTATTTCTCTAAAACCACCTTGGAGTTCATATCAGCCCCCCTTTACCTTTAAAAAGACCACTCCGGAACTACCTCTGTGCAATGTCTGTTACGGCACATCCCGGGGAAGACTGTAAAGAAGAGACTTCTTTCTGAGCCTCTCTGTGCACGGCAGCAAATGAAAATGAAACCTACAGAAAATACTGACTATGGTTGACGCTAACTTCTTTTTCTTCTATCTTCCGAATGACATTCGATTCGCTTCGGCGAATATCGAATCCATAAACTAAAGAAAAGTAAAACCTTTCGTTTACAATTTTAAAAAAGCTTTGACATATACGTAACATGGATAGCTAATTAATTAAATTGAAAGGCGAATCCGCTTCCTGTTTGTTTTGTCGCACTAAAATGTAAGATTTATGCATTAGCATAAGTAATTATAACCATAATGAGATCGCTTTGCGACATTCTCTACATTAGGGCAAAAAAACATGAATAATTTATTCCTCGATGGTAATTCTTAATTCATTGGAAAAGGTTTGGAATTGGCGCGCGTTGACAAGTCATTCTGCATTCGAAATGAAATGTTACAGTATTTACAAGTCCCGTTCTTAATTATACGACGTTATAATTTTCATTTCGCGATACAAATAAATGTCACCACTCATTTAGATACCTCACAGTGAGATAAGATCCTGCTGTAAGCTTCACGATCACGATTAAATCGAGTTTAAAACGACATCGCTTGGTTAAACCACGATTTATAACTACCAGCTTTTACGGTTTCGCTCGCGGGACAGGCGAGAATTATTTCAAGGGCAACATAGGTACCTTCGGGATGAAGAGTATCCTATGTTCTTTTCTAAAATTCATCATAATTGTTTCAGCGGTTAAGGCTGTATAAATGCTTTCACGATTGAGATACTAAGGAGCGGATGGTTAGCATGTCTTTCTGACTCCAAAATTTGACGCGTGTAGGGATCAAAATCATCGGACACGGTCGATAATCTTGGGAAGCAATCGCGACACATTTAAAATACCGTGTTTTGTGGTCAGGAGCTGCGAGTTAAGTAACAGGAATTGCAATAAAAACAATAATGATTAAAAAGGATACAAATTCATATCAATGGTTTTACATTAAATCTGGTGATAATCCAGCTGACTGTCTAAGTAGGGGTATTCATCCTACAGAGTTGCAATGTAACCAACTGTGGTGGTTTGGACCACCGGTTTTCATTTCGCATGTGAGTTAAATATGTGGTCATCGTACTTCTAAGATGTAGAGCTAGTGTTTCTTGTAGGGAAAACGCATGTTTAAGCAAACGTTTGGACGTCCCTATCTTTACTACCTATTTAAAGCTATGTGTGTAATCCTAACGAGATAGACTAACATAGTTACTTTTGCATTTATAATATTACTTTGTCTGTTTGTTTTTAGCTATTCGAGCTAATCACTTCCGAAAGCTTTAGAGTTTCACGCCGAGATATTAATTTTTATCGCCTACGATTAATGTTAATGTCATTATTTTACATCGATATTTTAAATCTTAACTGTTGTGCTAACATTTGGCGAGGTAATATTGCATTTCCGCCGGATAATTTATGAGGTGGCTTGAACATTTTATTAATTTTGAACGGACATGCCTTATTAATAATGGTTTTATTAATTACTCAGAAGCTTTTAAGAATGGTCATTGATATTACGAATCACGATCCAGATAAGCTGTGAAAGCTTTCATCATTGACTGTGTTGCATAATAGTACTTATGTGGCGTGATCCGTCTCCATCCCAACCTACTAACATTATTCGGGTTAATTAGTAAAGTTAATAAAGTCTCTCAATCATTCTTTGTTACTTTCGAACAAAGTACGAACATAGCTGCTCTCCACATCATAAATCTCAACTATCTCGATCGGTATATTTCTGCGGCACCTAGAAACTAGTGGACTGTCAGCGGAAGCGGTTTGATAAAATATCTCCTAATTAAACAAGACATGTTCGAACAACGTAGCCTTTCTATTAAAATATCGTTTTGACACCGCGCGATCTCCTGTCAGTTTTTACGACCATCGGATGTCCGACCACGAGTGGCCACTTTGAATTAATTAAGCGCGTTTAATGAAACAACAATATCAATTAGTGTCACAATCGAGTGCGTAATCGATTAGAATCGATTGACAGATGGGCGGGCATCGAGATTCGTGATTGTTTGACGTCCCACGCAATGGTTAAATTCGGTTCGTAAGACAATAAATGTAATTGTGCGTATTTACATTGAGGTCTGTCTCGTCTCGAACACTTATTGTTGGTGGTTCAATTGAGTCGTATTGCCTTTTCGAGGCATTGGCTGCTATTGCTCGGCTCCGACGTCTGTGCACAGTATACGGCGCGGCGGACACGACAGATAGATTGAATTAATGAACGCTTTTCACGTAATCGCTTGTTTATCTTTGTGGGCTGCTGCCTTAAAATGTGCCATCGTATTCTGTGACTCACGAGTCAGTTGAAGTCCGACACTCCCTCCCGCTATTGGTGTTTAGACGATTTTCCAACCGAAAAAAAGGTCAATATGTCCTAGGTATAACCTAAGGGCATTTATGTCTCATGTTTGAACCTCTAAGGGTGAACTCCATCGACATCGACTATATTATAGTTTGCCGTGAAGGGTATAGTAGCGAACAAAACATCAATATCTAGTTATAAAAGTTGATTCAAAGTTAGTTTGCATTTGTACCTTTTTTTAGCTTCCAATCTTCATATCACAGACCTATAAGAAACATGTTACTCTGTTGAAAGCCTGTTGAAGTTGGCTCAGAGCCAATGGCTCCAGCGGGGAATATTGATTGATGTCAAGCTGGCGGAGTTTGAAACCGGGACTGTCGTCTGCTCACTAGGTACCTCTTTAGATACGAGTATGAATATATAATTGTTCTAAGTTACTGTCGAAGATAATTTGTAGCATTTTGGTTTTGTTTAAAAGCATTTTTTAAGGAGACATGATTTTTATAATTATTTTTAAGGACTGTCCGCCGTGCTTGGTATCAATAAACAAATAGTGCTGAAGTAATATTGAATTTATCTACCTAATTGGTTAAATTAATCTTTTAAAAGTTGATGGCGGAACAAACCCATATGAAATATGAAAGAGTTGAACCAACCCGCACTCACAGTTCTAAAGTATATTTATTTTAATTATCAGCTTGATTTGTACTGGCCAGTAAGGTTTTTATACACAAGAAGGTTGATTTTAAATTCCGAATTTTAAAACTCAGAATAATAAAGTCACGTCATAGCAACATAAAAAGCAATCAAAACTCTTTTATATGATACGTAAAAACAAATTTGTTTCACTTTGGGTCGTGGGTGTCTAAATTGTGACAAGCAATTAAAGTTTTATGTCCAGATGTAAATTATGAAATATTATTACTTTCTATTCAGGTAGGTACGTGTATCTTCATAAAACTGTACGTGTACAATGTACAATGTTTCGAAGTAGGTGACGAACGGAATTCCTCGTATGGTTAAAAAAGATTGGCTTCAAGAGGTTTTAAGGCGGCAAAAAATTAACAGAATTGATCGATTGGAATGCTGACTGCAGCGAAAGTGACATGTCAATTTGCCTTTTCTGTCAGAGTTAATTACTCTAAATTATAATTAATAAAAACCATTAACCGACAGGCGTTGCATGCGACAGTTGCTTTTATAAATCAGCACCGGACAGGTTAAGATAACGCATCAAAAAGTTACCACTCGCACAATCTTATGAGATATTTATTATCAGATCAATTGAATTAAAGGTTCACATAGTTACCACTTAATAATATAGTGATCGTTAGTGATTTAACATCGCTAATGAATATCCCACTTCTTATGGGGTCGCGCCATTAACCTTCCACTTTTAACCGTTGCATTGGCGCGACTCTGCAGTCTAATAAACTTTAAACTTAGGGCTTCAGCTACAAGGTTACAACGTTCTTACTTAGGTACCTAATTATCTATTTGATGTCAAGAATAAGAGCTAGTCACTGTCGGTATTGTTTGTATTTTACACTAGCACTCTTTTCGAAATAATTTGTAGCTTATAAGTAAGTACTCATAAATAAAAGGTGCATTATTTTTGAGTGCTTATAAGCTACAAAAAAAAATTAAACTATAATTTTTTTTTTTTATATTTGCTTCATTAGCTTAATTTTACCTTTTTAATATTAATATAGAAGTACCTATAGATGATGGCTGTTATGGAACAGAAAGTTCGTCAGGAGAATACCTAATAAGCCATGTGGATGTTGTCCAAAATTGTTTTGATGCAAACCATTTTTATTACTATGACAAGAACACGATTATTACTCGCTTTTCCTTATTAATATTTCTTGCAATCATAAGGTATTAAAGTCCATGCGTTTGTACGTACCATAGACAACGGATGACAATGCTAAGCGCGAGCTGCAAAGGAAGTTTAATCTTTGAAAGGATATTGGCAGCTTTTTGTTTCATTTCGATTTTACTTAGATTAATATTAATAACTATTGTAGTCTTATTTTTCTTCTTCTTCGTTCTTGTTTTTTGTTCATTATAATGCGCATTGATGGAAAACACGTCAATCGGTTTCGGCGGTCATTTGTAGATCTTTGGTTAGTAGTATTTACGGATAGTCAGAAGCTAGAAAATCGGATATCGAATATCTTGCATGTCACGTTACCCGGGTACTCGGTTTTAGAGGTCAGACAGCTCCATGTTAAATTCTTGTACTCAGCTGTGTCTAAGTGCCGACGTTGCTCACAGTCACAGCCGGGTATAGATCTATCTTTTCTCGACGTTCAATCATCGTCAATGCATCCAACTACTGGACGAACAACATTATTTCTTCCGTATAGACTTTGGGTTTCACTCATTAAATGCCTTATCCCACCAGTCAACACTGCACCTATCCATTTGCCCTGTCCAACTCAGTTTGAGTTCTTAACTCGATGAACCTTAATTCTATAGTTGAAGAGCTTCGCACGTCCTGGGATTCTATCTGGTATACGGTATACCAAGCACAGAACGGTTGTAGGTACTTCCAGCGAACTGTAGTACAAAAAAAACTTTTTACCAAAAAATTAAACCGACTCCCAAAAAACACTGCAAAGTGAAAAATAACTGTAATTTCGGTAGTCGGTGTCTTTAGTTTGTATTTTCGTTTTTGGCACCGACTTCCGAAATTAAAGTTATTTTTCACTTTGCAGTGTTTTTTGGGAGTCGGTTTAATTTTTTGGTAAAAAGTTTTTATTTCACTCTTTTTAGTTGGTTGATTTTTAATTTACCTAGTTACAAGAGCCTAAATGTCAACTACTTATAACATTTTATAAAATATTGCTTTTCCCAATGCTGGGCCGTTAATTTTTGAGGAGTTCTCCTGGTCATCACCATATGCATTGTGACGAGCATAAAGTGCTTAATATCCATATTCAAGTAATCGAATCGCAATCCACGAAATACTTATTATTGAGTAGTTTCGGCGGCCATCTGTGGTCTTCATCATCAGTTCCACTTCCCCAAATGGTACTTTTTGAGAGCAACTGCACAAGTTACTATAAGAAATACCCAAAACGCCATAGGTGTGCCTATAATATTTGAAGAGTTCCCTCGATTTCTCCAGGATTCCATCATCAGATCCTGACTTGGCGACAAATGGTACCAATTTCGAAGTATACCCAATCAAACAAAAAAGAATTTTCCAAATCGGTTCAGCCGTCTTCGAGTACTCGATGATCATACATTAAAAAAAATATATATATATATATACGCGTCGAATTGATAACCTCCTCCTTTTTTATCGTCGGTTGATTAGCTTGTCGTTCCAAAACAAAAAGTTGGATCATTAATTTTGATTGACTGTCAGAATGTTAAATTATAATTTATCATTTACTAGGGCACCTTACTGGTTCAAACAGTACCCTAACCCACTCACAGTAGGAACTTGCGAATCAGTGCGATTCTATTTCAATAACAGATTAAACTACGCAGGGAAAAAATAAGTTTGGATACAATAGCGCGACCCAGTTTTTATTATGAATTTGATTGATTTATTTTTAGTGTGCGATGCTATTATTGGATACGGCTTGAGATTTAAAATTAAAAGTCATTGCGTTTATTGTTTCTGGGAACTGGGATGTTCCGCTTTTTGTAATGAAGATGAGATTGTATTCCGCAAGTAATTACCTACAGTTGTGAACTTTCCTGTCAATGTATTCTTATAGACTTATTCATAAAAAAATCTAACTGCCGTCTTAGTTTAAATGCTATTTTCAGTACTAGATTTCAAATACTATTTATGTTTTATTTGTAGATAGGCCGCTGTACCTATCTTTATAAATAAGCCTTGATTTAAGTCATTGTGCTTGCAATGTATTTTGTTGTAAAAAATAACACAGAAGCTAGCAGAAACCTCGGTTAATTAGGCACGGATTTATATACATAGATACCTACCTATCTACCTACGCAAATATGTACCTATTATCAATCCTATTATATTAAAAGCCAGAAAGTGTATTTATATATATTATTAATATTAAGTACGTGCTTAAGCCACTAATCGTATTACCTATCGGTACCTTATAATGGTAATAAAACTAAATAAGAAAAATTACAATGTTCGAGTTAACAGGCAGTTTGTATTCAAAGATATTAATTAGCTCATATTTATAAAAGCTTAAAGTGATTATAACATTTATACCGCCACTCTTAATATATGAGATGTTATCGTGCGGCAAGCCGATAAATTATTTGAACATAGTGCACAGCAAACAGTCAATATTACCCATTAACACCGCCCACGGCTACTCAACACATCGCATACAACAGCATACATTACTTCCTCTCTTACAAGCCTAAACCTATTGTACAGTAATAAACAATCAATGGTTACAAAACATTGTGTAGCTGTCAAATATTGTATGTTTTACAGTAAAGGTGGGGTTGTAGACGCTCAGCAGACGGCCGCGTTCGGTGTAATGACCTCTTTTCGTGCCTGAACTATATCTAGATCTAGATGTTTCGATTGAATTTAACGTAGAGCTGACAAGCGGTACCTACGACTAATAAAAATCGTGATGATGCTATGGTAGCTGGTATTATGGTTAATTAAGTTTGTTATAGAAAATAGTTTGATTTTATTAGTCGGATATCTGAAACGTCACAAAAATCTCTTCAACAATATTTATGGTAACATTAATTTTATTCGAGAATTAAAAGGCAAAATTTTTATTAATATGCTCTCTACTAATTTCTTTAGCTGTTAAAATAGTCGATTAAAATGTAATAAAATCGACTAACGGTCTAGTAATAAATCGATTATTAAGTAGTCGGTGCTATTGAGTTATATCAGTAGAGCTGTTAAAGCTGTTTAAATATGGTAATAAATTATTTTTGTAGCGGCCAGGCTATAAATAGTAAAATAAAGTATCTGAAAGTAAAATCAATGGTAATAACCTATGAAAATCGTCGTCGTTTCTATAATGAGATCCTTCGCCTACGCTAAGTTGCCTGCCCAATGCCCATAGACGGGGTGGGAAGTATTGAAGGGTGGTTGAACTTTCTAATTGTAGTGGCAAAATACAAGCCGTCGTCGTTAGAAAGGCTTATTCAATGTCATGGATTTTTCTTCGCGACTATTTCGCTTCTTTGTCGGTATGGGTGTATCTATACTAATATTATAAAGAGGTAAAATTTGTAAGTTTGTATGTAGGGGGTAATCTCTGAAACTACCGAACCGATTTTGAAAATTCTTTCGCTTACATGTAGCTGCGTTATCCCTGAGTGCTATAGGCTATAAATTATCTTTATATCATGCATATTAGCCGAGCTATTATAATCTTTGTCAAGCAAGTCGGGAACGGGATTCCGTGGAATATTTTCGACTTCTACGCGGACGAAGTCGCAGGCAGAAGCTAGTTCAATATAAATTTAACACGGTTTTAACATAATTCATTTAGAATCAATTGTTTCCTTAACAAACTCATTGTAAGTTAAAGTAAACTGTCTCAGCCAGTTTGGTGTACCTACATGTTTTTCAGAAGCCAGTATATTGAGTACAATATATATACTGGCTTCTAGTATCTAGTTTCGGTCATGATAAAGTATATCATGACCGAAACTAGATACATTAGACATACATATAAAGCTCTCATGTAATAAATAGCTTAAAAGGTAAAATTGTAGATCATGACGTAAATTTCAAGTTAACTCGACACTAAAAACATGACCACTAGAAAAATATGACGTCGTCGCAAGGAAAATTTCAAAGCATAGAATGCTACGGCGAAACCGTGAGTGGTCTTATTAGGAGAGGTTTCAGAAGCTTGGAAATGTTTCCTTCAAAATTGTAGCAGATTTTCTCTCACAAATCTCCTTTTATGTTATATTTTCTTATAAATATGGGTAAGGTTCTCGTATGCGCATGCTGGTTTGAAAATGGTTTGGTTTTTAGCGAAATATGTATGAGTAACATGAATGAATGTAAGAAATATAGAAGGAGTATTTAAGTACATACTACAATTAGACATGGGCGCTTGCAGGGGGGGGGGGGACGGTAGAGGGGAGTTTTACGCGTGAAGCCGGGTGGGTCGTTAATGCTGTAGTATAGATTTGCGGGCCGCTGATTAAAAATTCGAAAGTGTGTCAATCTATCTGTTTGTAAGTTACGAGTTCACAACAAAACCGCTGAACCGATTTTGATAAAAATTGAAAAGGAATTGGAAACCCGGTATCAAACACACGTAGGTAAGTAGGGAAAACTAACAGTTGCGTATTAAAAAATAACAAAAATGTCTTAAACTATAAACTTATCTAATACACAACCCACAACATTTTCCTCAGATTACTGTAAAAATTTTAATTTATCTGTGAGCAGACATTTGCAGAATTGTTCAACCACGCTATTAATTATTACGATAAACAAACCTTAGCCTAATACATAAAATTTAAGCTAGTCTATATTAACGTTACAAACGCGTTTTTTTTTTGCCTTTTTTGTCCTTATTGCACGTCAAAACAGAGCATCGGATGGATATGGATTGTGGCGTAGAGATTGTTGAAAGGCTGGTGAACATACTATTTTTGCTGAATAAAACTTTTCACCTAAACAAAGCCGCAGTTAGTACGAAGCATGCCTTTTAAGTTTTGTCGTTTGAAGAAAAAACACAACTAGAACCTTCTAGTACTTTTAATTGTTTTTCAAGGTATTCACCACGTAGCTTAATACACTTTTCCATTCGCTCAAACCAGTTATTATAACATTTATTCCACTGGGGGTGTTCAAAATGGCTGACTTGAAAGCGTTGACTACTTCTTCACCGGACTGGAACCTTTGACCACGAAGACTTTTCTTAATTTTAGGAAATGTAAAGAAATCATTAGGGCTTAGGTCAGGACTGTATGGAGGCTGGCCAAGAATTTCTACTTTGCCTGCTTCAAATACTCAATCGTTTCACGAGCGCTGTGTGAGTTTGCATTGTCGTGGTGCAGGATGATGCGTCGCTTTGAGTTAGATTCGAAGTTCGGCGATGACTTGTGGTAAACAAACTGTGGTATACCACTTTGCGTTAACTGTTCTACGATCTTCAAGTGCAATATTCGCAACATGGCCGGTTTTTCGAACGAACGTGGCCACCATCTTCTTTGAAGTGCTTCGAGAACGAACAACTTTAATCGGCTTTGGCTCGTTTTGAAAGACCCAGATTGTAGATTGGTGTTTGAAATCAGGATCGTAGGCATAGATTCAAGATTTGTCACCACTGATGATGTCGTAGACGTGATTTGACTCTCCTCAGTTGAACCTTTGCAGAGTTTTCTTACACCATCTAATGCGGGCCGCCTTATGATCGTCGGAAAGCAGATGCGGTATCCAAGGGCAAACTAGCTTTCTCACACCAAGCGCTTCATGCAAGATCTTCTGAATGGTTGTCCTTAAGATGCCTAATAGAGCTTCTATCTCTCGATACATCACATGACGATCTTCGAGAATTAGTTGTCTCACATCAATGATGTTATCTTCAGTGAAGGCGGATTTTGGGCGTCTTTCGCGAGATTTGTCACTAACACTAGTATGTCCACGCTGGAATTCTAAATACCAGCGTTCGACAGTCCACAGACATGGGGCTTCATCACTGAACACATATATTAGTTCTTCAAAATACTGAAGCCGTGTCAGGCCTCTTCTAAAGTTGTAGAAGATTATTGCACGAACATTTTCCTTAGAAAGATTCATTTTCGTACGTAACCTGACAGATTCCAATCGACGCTGTGGCTAAACAATAGCATTAATTCTAATACTTTCAACTGTTTAGAGATTCAAAATTTAAACACATTCGAATATAGAACAGTCCCAAATTCAAAATTGCCGGGATATATGGAAATGACAGAACTTAATAGGCATGCCTCGTATAAGAGTCGGAGTGAGTCAGCTAGTATAAAACCAAACTCAATCAAAAACCACCAGTTGCAACTGCGTAGATTCAATTTCAAGTCTCCAAGTCTCTACACTGTCTAAACATTTAACAACCGCACAAATACGTTGAAATGTACCTGCAAATAGCAGTTGGCAGTTTTATCAGTGTCCTTATTAGTTACATTTGTGTTGAAATCACTTGAACTGCCCAGCATCCTCTGAGTGCTTAGCGGAAGATCTTGGGTTAATCTAATCTCCGCATATCTTCTAATTGCATCCTGCTGCATAAATCCTAGTTATTTATTTAGCTCGTTAACCTAGTTGCATTGTTTAACAGTTCTTTGTGTGGTTTCAATGATTCCTGATCGCGTTATTTTTTATGACTAATTATGCGTGATTGGTAGCACAGGCTCTGTTATCTTGATTTGATGTTTTTTGAGTTATTTCTCGTTTGTGAGTGACCCGTTACTGCCCCCGTTGTTTTATATTTTAAGTAGGAAGATGATAATTAATGTATCCGTCTTAAAATTCAGGCTGCTTAAAACGCAGGACCACGCAGGTTCATACAAAAAAAAAACAAACAGTTTCTCGAAGTCGTCGGTCCGTGGATGAGTCGGAAAGCGCGGTAAGGCGTTGATCCCGACTGTTATTTGTACATTATTGACAGTCGTTACGGATAGTCAGAAGCCAGAAAATCTGTCACTTGGTTGAATGTCCACCCAGTCGATAGTCTTTGGCAAACAAGGACTATCGACTGGGTAGACCATAGATATAATAAACAAGGGGTAGACAGTCGCTCCTTCTAAAACACTAGTAGGTACTCAGGTGCATCCGTTAGATGCACCATTTTTTATGTTCTTTTTTTGGAGCTACTTGCAATCACAATACACATGTGAAAATTCCAACTTTCTACCTATTACAGTTCATGAGTTATAGCTATCTGACAAACCGACAGATGGGCAGCGGAAGCCTAATGCTTAATGGGGTTCCGTCGGGGTTACTCTTTAGGTACGGAACCATAGAAATGAATCAGAATCAGAATTATTTATTTGCTAAACATAGGTAAATACATAATTATAGGTCTTACATTAATAACAAGTCCGCTATGTTTTGTCAATAAGACATACAAATATTAGGAAGAAATTGAATATAATTTATGTCACAGTATCAGATTAATTAATTTAAGAATACGATTCATTACAATATTAAAACACACACAACAGAAAAATATTAATAAGAATGTCATAATATAAAATAAGTTTTAGTCATTTTATTATGTTCATATTGAAACATCATTTAAATAATCATCTAATTTGTAATAACATTTATAAATAAGTAGTTTATGAAGTGCCTTTTTGAATTTTATTAATGGCATGTCTTTAATCACATCCGGTACTTTATTGTAAACTTTTGGAGCGTTGCCGAAAAAACTTTTACGCATTAAGGATGTTTTACAGTTAATATTGTATTGGGCACGTACTGGAATTTTTCTTACTGCAGATAACCTAACAAATAAATGCGGTTTTTTTTTTCACAAACAATGCTGTTTCCATTATATACATTGCCGGCAGTGTCAATATTTTCAGCTTTTTAAAATGTGGAATACAGCTATCTGTCGTTTTTAGACCACACATTGACCTCACACAACGTTTCTGCATCCTAAACACACACTCCCTATTAGTTGACTGCCCCCAGAAAATAATACCGTATCGTAAAACAGAAGCTACAAGGCCATGGTATGCTGTTAATAATGTCTCAATATTAACCTTTTTTGATAGTTGAAATAGTGTATATATGCAGATTTACTTAATCGTTTACATATAATGTCAGTATGTGTGTTCCAAGTCAATTTATCATCTATATTTATTCCTAAAAACTTAGCATTACAAATTTCTTCTATTGTGAAGTCTTTATAAGTAATAATAATGTTTTTATTTTCACAACGTTGATGGAAATGCATGATATTGGCATTACTTAGGTTAATTTTCAAATTATTATTATTATTAAGCCAGTTTATTATTTTTTTTAAAGATTTATTTATGTCATTTTGATAATTCTGAGCTTCATTATAGCTGTAGTATCGTCAGCAAAGAGAACCATTTTATGCTGAATTATTTTAGGGAGATCATTAATGTATATCAAAAAAATTGGCCAAGTGCGAGTCGGACTCGCCCATGAAGGGTTCCGTAGTAACTATAATAAATATAACATACTTAATATATTTATTTGAAAAAAAAAAACAAATAACCTTAAAAATTTCTTAAAACTAGCTTTTTTACAATTTTTACAACTACGCCAAATAACTTTGTTTTTCATAGTATTTGTATGAATTACAAAGTTATATTTGCGGTTTTAGAAAATATACTGTATATCAAAAACTGCTGACTCGATCTCGTTGAAACCATTTTGGTTGAAAGTTTAAATTAAGATCTACAACATATGGTTTTCTTAGATTTTACACTTCATTATTTTAGAAGTTAGAGGGGGGGGACACACATTTTACCATTTCGGAAGCGTATATCTTTTAAACGATTAACTTTATGAAAAAGTCATTTTAGAAACCATAATGTAATTTTTAAAGACCTGTCTATAGATACCACACACGTATAGGTTTCATGAAAAAAAATATTTCAGTTTCAGTTCCATGTATGGGGAGCCCCCTTTATTTTAAATATTTTTTTAAATTTTCTCTTAAAATCGGAAAGCGGTTCACAGAATACATCTACCTACCAAGTTTTACATGTACAGTCCTAATAGTTTCGGAATAAAATGGCTGTGACATACGGACGGACGGACAGACAGACAGACGGACAGACATGTCGAAACTATAAGGGTTCCGTTTTTTGCCATTCGGCTACGGAACCCTAAAAAGGGGTGCTCCCAATACGCTCCCTTGTGGCACGCCATATTTTATGCATCTTTGATTAGATAAATATATCGTTTCTAATTTAGTTTCTGGGCATAATCTAGAGACTTCGGTGCATTGAAGTCTGTCAGTTAAATATGATTTAATCAATTTTAGTACATTTCCTCTTATGCCGTAGCTATATAATTTTTGCAGTAATATTTTATGGTCAACATAGTCAAAAGCTTTCGTCATATCAGTAAATAAGGTACAAATAGGTTTCCTTTTATCAACTGATGTCATAATGGTACTAAGTAAATCAAACAATGCCTTGTTAATATTTGTGTTTTTGCGAAAACCTTTCTGTTCATGGCAAAATAAGTTAAATTTTTCGAAATACGTGTATATTGAGTTGTAAATAACTTTCTCAAAAATTTTGGAAAATACGGAAATTTTTGCAATGGGCCTGTAGTTTTTCATGTCCGTTTTGACACCTTTTTTAAATAAAGGTTTAATAATAACTTTCTTTAAGCTATTGGGCTTTAAGCTATGCTGACAGAGAACAAATATGTAATTAATTTATTGCTAGCTGCTGCTGCTAGCTGTTACAAAAGAGCTCTGACTATATAAAGTAGATTTTAGAGGATAAATAGACCGACCCACGCACATTGAACAATCTACCATAGCAACAAGGGTTGATAAAAAGATGAATATCTCTATGCGGGCGTTCACGTGTAAATAAGTAAATGCATTTACACTTTATCTAACTAAATTATCAATAACACACATCTCATATTATAATTTCTATTATATGTAAATTACGTTGTATTTCTAATCGGATTCGTACAATCATGTTGATTTTTCTTTGACGTTTATTTCGATCCTCGGCTACGAGTTCTAATTAACAAATACATGATATCCGACACAATAGCGTTTCTGCACGAAAAGAATGTGAACATACGTGTAACGAAACCACGTTATTTCAGGAATCGAAACGTAACTTTTATTTGAATTTTAACTTTAGTTCCGTGATAAGAAGGTCCTGTTTGGTTTGCTTAGCGTTAAGATGGTTTTGTAAAGGCGAGGCAGGTGCAAAATAAGAAAAATGTGTAGGAATATGTCGGAACAACAAAGACCACGTCGAGCGTAGTTAGCACCTGGTTTGCTGCCTTAGGCAGTGAGGTATAACCTGAGTATGTGTGGATTACAAATTAACGAGAGATTCCTTTGTTTTTCACTTCATACAATCGAAGACAAGCCTTGACCTTGGTGAATGCTCAAATGGAAAGGAAAGGGTGTTAAAATATATTGTTGTCCTTTATTTTATTTGGTTTTTTGTTAGGTAGTGTTTTTTTTTGTTGTAACTGTTATAACCAGGATAAGGTGCTAACTACTATGTATAAAACAAGAAAGAAAAATTATGGTGGTTTAAAGTTGCCCATCACATTTCAGTTTTCAAATAAAATTACTTTGAAAAATATAATTCTTAATCTTAAATGCTGAAAAGTACTACTAGTATTACTTTTTAGTCAGTGGCATTTCTTCTGTGCTTTAAATCGAGAGATATGAAAGATGATTAATAAAAAACCGCAGTCATGTGGGAAAGCCGGAATTAAATTCGTAATGAATGTAAGAACATACGTATGGTCAAGAATTCCAATTTTATTGATGAAATGCGGATTAGGTGCTAAAGTGAATAGGTTACTTCTAGGCAAGCGGGCTTCATCTTCCACCACATCATCGCTTATCATCCGGTGAGATGGTGGTCAAACGCGTGCCTAACAACAATAAAAAATATTTTTATTTTTTAAAATAAAATATAAAAAATATTTTTATTTTTTATTTTAAAACAAATTGGGTATATCGTGCATATCTCCGCTTCAAGATGTGATTAGGAGAAAATTGTTTGCACATATTTTTCATTAGGCAACCTAATTACTGAATAATATAAATCAAGTCGGTGATTATATTGGTGTTGACTGGTATATTTATTCGATTTGCTTTATTGGCCATTTTGTTTATTAGTCACAGGGAGAGAAGTAAATCAACTTCAAATTTTGAATTCAAACCGAAGTTGATTTTCGCTGTAAACCTGTGGAGGTACTTTGCCATTAAAGTTAAGGTTTGAAGTGTTCCTCAATCCAATTATGTAATCTACCCGTGATATCTGCCATGCATGTTTCCTAAAACCATTTTACGCATACCTGATAAGTTGACAGATTCCATTGAAAACACCTACAGTCACTAAATATGAATACCCCTACACCTATAGACCTATATATACTGTGACATGACTAGGCATATCGTAAGTAGAGAACCTTCAAACCCAGTTACATTTTCATTGACCCAAAATTCTAATCTATGTATTAAGTCACCCTAGGTCATGCAAATAAACAGAGGAACTATAACATAGACTACCATGTTTCATGTACTCGTATCGTATCTGCAGCCTTGGTCATTAGTATTGACCACCCCTAATGTTATCTATGAAAAGGAAAATTGAACAAAGCAGAAAATAATGTTTAATCTATATTAGGAATATTTACACTACCAGTTGTAGACAACGAGGCGAAACAGTTTTCTTTTTTGAAAACTTCATTTTGACGTTAACATGACATTGACGTCAATTTGACATATGTCAGGAAACGTAATCGTTTTAACAGATGACAGGGCCTAACAACTCAATACTTAATGTTTCTGGATGTGAGTCATTTCAGAAAACCCTTATTAATATCGACGCTGTAAAGGAAAAATTATCCAAGCGACATCAGACAAATTTTACAGTAGAGGAGTTTAAGTTTGAATTTTCAGAAAAAAAAAATTGTGTAAATTCTTATAATGGTCCAAAAAGCCTAATTCTTAGAAATTTATTTGGATATTTTTTATCTACATTATAGTATACTATAATGTAGAAAAAAAATTCAAACTAAACTGCTCTACTGTAAAGTTAGTCTGATGTCGCTTGAATAATTTTTCTTTTACAGCGTCGATATGTATTCTCAACAAAATAGTCAACATCGACTCAGTTGACAAAGAAGAAAAAAATGTACGTTACTATCTATATATAAAAAAACTTTTTACCAAAAAATTAAACCGACTCCCAAAAACACTGCAAAGTGAAAAATAACTTTAATTTCGGTAGTCGGTGTCTTTAGTTTTGTATTTTCGTTTTTGGCACCGACTTCCGAAATTAAAGTTATTTTTCACTTTGCAGTGTTTTTGGGAGTCGGTTTAATTTTTTGGTAAAAAGTTTTTATTTCACTCTTTTTAGTTGGTCTGTTTTTAATTTACCTAGTTACAAGAGCCTAAATGTCAACTACTTATAAACTTTTACAAAATATTGCTTTTCCAATGCTGGGCCGTTAATTGTTGAGGAGTTCTCCTGGTACTTCACCATCAGCTCTACATCACCATATGCATTGTGACGAGCATAAAGTGCTTAACATCCATATTCAAGTAATCGAATGGCAATCCACTCAATACTTATTATTGAGTAGTTTCGGCGGCCATCTGTGGTCTTCATCATCAGTTCCACTTCCTCAAATGGTACTTTTGAGAGCAACTGCACAAGTTACTATAATAAATACCCAAAACGTCATAGGTGTGCCTATAATATTTGATGAGTTCCCTCGATTTCTCCAAGATTCCATCATCAGATCCTGATTTTTATGAAAACGGGACCAATTTCAAAGTATACCCTTTCAATCAAAAAAAGAATTTTCCAAATCGGTTCAGCCGTCTTCGAGTAATCGGTGATCATACATAAAAAAAAAATATATATATACGCGTCGAATTGATAACCTCCTCTTTTTGTCGTCGGTTGAAAAATGGATCGCTACATGTGTTGCTAAGTGCAAAACACAAAAACGGCTGGACCGATTTGGCTGATTCTTTTTTTGTT
Source organism: Tholera decimalis (assembly GCA_943138885.2). NCBI lineage: Eukaryota > Metazoa > Arthropoda > Insecta > Lepidoptera > Noctuidae > Tholera > Tholera decimalis. The sequence continues at coordinate 26,107,008 of OW964569.2, forward strand.
GTTTGGTTTTGTCAGGAGAAGGTTCATATGAAAAATTGTAGGATAGGTCTCAAGGGTATGGGTAGGGTAGGGTAGAGATAGGGTTGGGGTAGGGGTAGGGTATGGTAGGGTAGGGTAGGGGTAGTATACCACGCGAACGAAGTCGTGGCGGGTCAGCTAGTTTAGTATAAATTTCTACCTATGCGGCACAATGAAAACTACCTTTTACTAGCGTCAATACAGGGTGGCAGGGACATCGACGCACAAACGCTTACCATGGATACAGTTCATGATTCTGGAGCCCCCCTGCATTGAAATTTTTCGTCGGCTTAAGTCGACGACGGGTCATTCGTTTCTCATAGTTTCGGCGTCATCGCACTTAAGGTCCAAACATACAACTTCATTTGGACAACATAACAACGTATCAATTTTTATCAGAGAAAAGATCGAATGGATCCGAAGAAGCCGTTGATTACAGCTGTCATTGGTATATCTTTGACAATCTTTACGGGTCGTCATAGTAGCTCAACATATTTGAATAAGGCTGTATATTACATATGGTGCAATCCATCGGATAGTTGGATAGAAAGTAGCAATATGTAGGAGAACAATAACACTCTGAAAAAACTTTAATGACGACCCATTCGAATTTAAACTTGACCAAGATGTATTGCTGTCACGAAACTACTTTTTAATGACCAATGATTACAAACTTACTTAATACAGTCCGGAAAATGTACCAAACCCATCGAGTCGTAATGAAGTGACTCTCTCCGACTGTAAAATTAAAATTGTATTCCACAATAGACATGTGAAATGAAATCGTAGGTGAAAGATTATAAGTAAGTAGGAGTAATTTGAGTCTCACCTCGAAGAATGTGTCGGTAATTCCATCCAATTTAGTTTTTTCTCATCTCTAGTTAGGGTTGTATTGAGCACTTTCTTTAAAATAAGTTTTTCTTTTGCTTGTTACTCCTACGGCTGGCACTCCGACTTCCTCTCTGGTGGAGAGAATGGGCTGCAAGCCATCACGCGGACCCAATGCGGGCATGCCGGTTTCCTTATGATATTTTTCTATTTCGAATGCAAAGGTGAAAATCTAAATAGTACAAAATAGTGAAGCCTGTTTGAATTCAAACCCACAACAGTTAATTCACAAGTCGGCGTCGTAACCTCTGGAGAAACACTGCACCCTTATTGGTGTGTGATTTTTAAAATGCAACCCATTTTGGTGTAGCCCTGTTACTTCCGTCACTGCGAATTTAGTTCAAAGTTATCTTAAGGTTTATTCAGGTAACGAAATCTTTATATAAAGCACATCTATACGAAATAAAGTACCTACGAACAATACTCGAAAACAGACTACGGTTGACAACCCTATCTCCAGATGTAGCACTAAGTATCTTGCTCTAACAATCGAAAGGTGAGATGGAAACTGGTCGCAATTATAAAGTGACCGCACTAATGATATAAAGATTTCTAGGTTTCTGAGAAAATTTTCTTTATTCTTATGTCAAAGGGTGGGTATAAGGTGGAACGCGCCTTTAAGCGGAGCCAAATACCTATTTATATGCTTCTTGATTAACATCCAATATACAAGCATTTTGCTGCTCGATATTGCTGGACTAAAACTCAGCCATCAATGTTTGAAAACGCTACGAAATATAACTAGGTCAAAACTCACAGGAAACGGACATAAAAAAGTTCATCTTCATTTCAATTTGAAACTTAATATTATAGAATCACGTTACTCGTGATGAAATATTATCCCTCACAAAATACTGTTGAATAGAAACTTAAACTAAACGCTCATAAATTCATAATTCATAAAATTCAATCATAAAACACGTAGTCATAACATAGAAATGATGACTAATATAAAGACATAAGGAAGCGAAAGTTCTGCCAGTAATATATAATATTATAATGCTGAGAATTGGTTGATGTTTATTGAAACATTATTCGTTTTCATTTATGTTTACTAAGAACACGTAAACGTCTGCCGTAAATTAACCGATGTTTAGGTACGTATTGCTAACTGAAATCGCCATCATCTGAAAGCCCACAAAATGGTGAATCTAGTTGAAATCATAAGTTTATCGTTGTTTCAACACTTATCGGTAATATTGACAATCAGGAATTGGATTTAAAAAATACTGAAAGATGTGTTTCAGTCCTAAGTTTTAACTAATTAATTATAAGTCTCGTAAGACCTAGGTAAATAATTATAATAAAAAGACAGAAAATAAACACTCACGAAAGTTCTAAATGAAGCATTCGAGAACTGGAACTAATTAAAGAAAAAGGGATGGCACGATGCTCGTTCATTGACTGCGACCAATCCAACAAGCGTGAAAAGATTTACTCCGTTTGAAATGTTCGCGTCGTGAGACCACATGCACACCTTATTACCTGACACTTTCAGGAGTACAAGCAAAAGTACTTTCCGGAGTTAGTCATTTACTCATTTAAATAATAACGTATCCTAACAACACTTTAGTGTTAGTGGTAATATTCTAGGGTTTATACGCTTGCGGGTGTACTATAATATCCAAATAAAGCATGTTCTGTGGGGAGGACACAGTGGGGACCGCACCGTGGTCGACCACCCTATAGGCGTGACGATCTTGATGTGGTTGAAGGGCAAATAAGGACAAAAATAGCACAAATTACTACTCGATACGTTTGGAAGGAAGAAGGCTAAGTTTTTGACCAGTACAAGGCCATGAAAAGGGACTATAAAGAAAGTGAAATGCCTATTGTAATTTAATTATTATTTTATGTGTGCTGTTTGGGGTCGAATCGCTTGGGCCATAAGGCCCGAGTGAGCGTCTCTTTTTCAAGGGCGAGTCTCGCCGGCTGATAGATACCTACCTTGCGTGACCAGAGGGCTGGCTTGTTTTTTTGTTCAAAGAACTGCCATTTGCCGTGGCAATGATGTCTATATTAGGTACATTTGCGAAAAACACCGATTTTATAAAGTAAGGTTTAGTAGATGTAAGTAGGTAAAAACAAATAATCTGTTGATCTATTGTTAGAAAAAGCTTGTGATTTTATTAATTTAGGCGATAACTACACCTCCAGTCGGAACCAAACCGTAACTAGAATAAATCAATAGCAATAATTAACGAATCCAGAACATAATGTTTCCATCTTCCTAGTGCATAAAATGTTGAAGCCGTGGGCCGAAATGATATGACAGCTTCATTGTAACCTAGCTCGCATTTAGAGGATCTAAATAGCTATAAAGTATAATAACATAACGTCCCCCATGCTGACAAAGTCGTGGGAGGTATAATAGACTCCAGCATTGTCAGAGCCTCTACCTTGTCTCGATTATCTCCGATAACGAGTCCAATATCGATTGATCTTTCAATAAAAGTAAATCTAATTGGATAATCGCTAATGCAATGACGATATTACCGTGTAATTTTCAATTTATTTTTTCCTCGTAGCAAACCTTGGTTTAAATTGATTTTACATTGATAAACCCACTAACTTATTAGACAAAACCTTCATAGTTTCTTGGCTACAGAATACTGCTACATTCGCTGTCCATCCATTCACAAATATCAACGAGCATCAAAAGAAATTACATCTATCTCGTTTGACGACTAAGTAGGATTAGCAGTTAATAAAATTTGACGTAGCGTACTCTGGCGGACAGAAAATTGTGGCCACTTCAAGAGAACGAACATGACACGTGCCACCAACTATCTCCGTATCGGGACACGCACATGTTCGCACATAGCCAACCAACATGTTCAACTGTAAGGAACTGATAAAGAGTAGCCGTAAATCCGAGTTAGCACTTGAAACAACTGTTCTTATCTACCGTTGTCACAAGCCAACATTCCCGTGAAACATGCCCCAACACGGAAAATCAATATGAGCTAACCTAGACTGGATTGGAAATTTATTTGACCGCGTTTCGTTCTACAAATCACCTATGCAAATCACTTTATTTTTTATTCACGCGCTGTCTGATGGTGCGGTCTGAAGAGCCCGAGGCGAATATAATTGATTTTCTTTTGAAGCGAGCATTTAAAACGCATAAAATTCCAGTAATATTAAATCATAAGTATCGATGTCGATAATTGCTAATAAAAACGGTGTAAATAACAGTTTGTCATTGATTCCCATTAAATTTAAATTGTCGAGAAAGTGCACAATCGTTGCGCTCTGCAACAACGTCGTAATGCATTGCCTTTCATTTGAAAACGAAGAGCGGTTTCTCCTGTCGTTCCGCGTATGATAAAGTTACGCGGTCTCTCATTACCGCAGATATCATTAACTTGGTCTTATTACTCTGGCATTTGTGGAGCAAAACCGCGATGCAGAGGCGTAAACCCATTAAACAGCCAACTACTTTTGATATCATACACCAAGCCTCACGTCGCACTGCGCCCATACACCCCGCTCCGTGTAACTTAGCTACCCACGTTAACACGCGATCTCACATCCATCTCAGTGATCACACGAGAACCAACAGCAATAATTGCCAATATTCTATACTCTTGAAATTACCCGATCTTATTATGTTAGAATGTGCGTCGTGTTTTACGCACCGTAACTGTATGCTATCTATCTTTGCTTAGTAATACTATAAATTGGAAAAGTTTGTTTGCTTAAACGCGCTAATTTTCTTAAGTACTCAGTGGATTTGGATGAAAATGGTATGGAAGAGTAGCTTGGTTACCTTTTACTCGACTGCAAAAGAAAGAAGGTTATGTTATTATCGTGATAACGAAATCCACGAGAGCGAAGCCCCGCGCCACTGTTAGTTCACGATAAACGTAGTGTAACGTTACGCTTGTTCAAAGAAAACACTGGAAGATATTAACTCGGACAAAAGGGGCCTTCGTTGTCGTAATATTTCTTTTTGGTTTATGGGATTTATTATTTTCTTCCGGTGACTGTTTTCACCAGGATTCCGCCTTTGACGGCTGTTTATTTTCGTTACAGTACCCTGTCAGGCGCCATGTTTCTTTTCGTTGCGTGTGGCGCAAGCGTAGCCCAGCCTCGCCGTGTATCACAATTAAACAATTTACTCTCACGCGCTTTCTTCCCGAGCTTAATTATAGACGTGGTGATGCTAGGTTTGTTTAAAAATATTTATTATTATAAGCATGTGTTTATGTTGTGACTGCTTTTTAAATGCATAGTGCGTGCGGGAACACGACGGCCATGCAGATTGTATTCAATAAGAATCTGTTATCAAAGACGCAGGGGCGTTTTAGATTGCCCGACTGGTGATGACGAGTAATCTAAGCAATTTAACTCGGCGCCCGAGGACCGCACGCGCCACTATATGCCGCACCCCGGGCCAAACGCAGCCCCACACGAGATAACATAAAGGTGTTGCTACATAAAGATCGCATCGCAGTTGCAACGCATATTTTATGCAGTTTGTAGTAATACTTAAGACTCAATGCGGTCGTGGGCGTTGGCAGATGAAAGAGAGGTACATGAATACGAACAATAGCGCAGAGATATGTGTTCCTTCAGACGCTCGTTTATAGTAATAGAGAGGTTCTAATAACGTTGATAGAAATATAGCTACTAAATTCAATGAATTTTCTCTATTGTGTGTTTAAGTATTTGTCTGTCTTGATTCTTGATTGTACGCCTCCACTTGTCAAAGAAGACTATCAATTACATGGTAAAGGTTTTCTCAAGATCGTTACAGCTACTACATATGTACTTTATGACTCAAATGGCAACATAAATCAGTTTAAGATTTAATAATATGTAGGAATATGATACCAGACCCAAAAATACAGCTTGTGTGCCAGAAAGTGCATTCCACATAATATCTGGCATATAACATTGTGTTCCCCCTATTTTAAGGCCAGAGCCCGGCCAAAGTGTGAACGGTTTACGACCAGCGTGGTGCTCATGGTCCATTATAGTCCAACTTAATGCCTCATCGGCTACTTACCCTACAGTTATTATAATGGGAAAGCTATGTAGGGCGTGACAACACTCTTGTTCTTTAACTTTTGAGAAAAAGAAAGCTGTGTTTTGTTTTAGGTAAGAGCTTTGTCTTGAGTGCCATTACGATTAGGAACGCCCTGATTTATGTGTGGTTTACAATCGTTCGTTTTCTTATCTTATAGGCCAGATTTCTATTAAAAATTATACTTAAGACATAGTAAGACACAAAAAAGGTTCTGGCAAACTTCTCTCTCTCTATCTCCGCGTCTGTTTTAGTGTTTGCATGGTGGTATGGTTTGCCCTTTACGCTAAAAATTAATCAAAACCAGCCGCTGTGCATTACATTTAAAAATAAGCAAAAGCATAGATTGTAACTAGAACTGCTATAAAGGAACACCATTTCATTCCCAATGAGAGAAAAGCTTCAACTATATAATAGGTCAGTTGAGAACAGTAGTACACTGGAGGCACTATCCAGTATTCATCTCAGCACACAAGTACTACCAGCTACCTATGTACAAGTAGAGAGATAGGTCTCTCGTCATTGTTGGGTCACGGAAGTGCAGTGGCGTAGCGTGCCTTGTCGGGGCCCCGTATAAAAATTTTTTTGGAGGCCCTTATATGGAGGTAAAGATTTTTCACAAAAGAAAAAAATATTGTGAGAAGTAATATTTATTTATCACATAATTTACCCATTTTACAAATAAAAATAGAATTTTAAATATTCACTCTCCTTGCCTTTTTATCGGCAAACTGATTTATTAAATCATTTATGGCTGATGATGATTTTAGTTTTTCTAAAGTTTCTGCCTCTATGGACAATAGTGAGATGTCTGACAGCCGTTCTTGTCCCATCGAAGTTCTTAAGTAATTTTTTATTAGTTTTAATTTTGAAAAACTTCTTTCTGCCGTTGCGGTTGTAACTGGAAGGGTCAAGAATAAAAAGCATGCTGTGATTACCTCGGGAAAACTGGATGCAAGACTATTGAATTTTACTAGCAATAATTCAATGAGTTCTTTAATGGAATAAATTTTTTTAATTTCAGAATTTAAGCATGTTTTTAGAGCCTTTAATTGGTCACAAAGATTAAGTGAGATGTCTTTACTGTATTTAGCAGACAGTTTTCCGGAAGCGTTTAATATCTCTTCGCTTGAAGAAGATAGGAGTTTCTCCGGTTGTAATATTTCGAATATACTACTCAGGTTGCAAAGGCTCTGAAATCTTTCTTTAGTTTGAGAAATTAATATATCTAAACAGCAATAGTATACATTGACTTTGAAATAGGATTCCGGGTCGGAAATTCTCTCATCTTGTGATAACTCATCAAAAAAACGCTTCGTTATCTTTCGCCTACTGTTTTTAAAAACAGTTGTTACCCCCCACTTTTTTGCTAAATCTTTGGATTCATTTAGCAAACTATTAAATGAATTCTGATTTCTTAATTGGCACAGTCTATTTAAAAGATTACTTAATAAAATACTAGATTTCTGTAAGTCATTATTATCATGCTGTAGAGCTTTAGAAACAGGATTAATCATTTCAAATAGTGAAGAAAAAAATGTAACGAGCACTAAGAAATCAAAACGTTCACGTTCATCTTTTTTATTTGAAATTAAATTTAGTTGGTACAAAGTTTTCATGATTAGTAAAAAATTTTTCTTTACTGCTAATAAAGCGTCGTTCCTAGAAGACCATCTGGTAGGACATACCTTTTTAAGGGTAATCAAATATTTTTCAGATGAATCGTCACTTAGCATAGCCCAGCGTTTTATACTATTGCCAAAAAAAGTATATATTTTTTCTAAATTATCGAAAAAAGTCGATACTTCACGAACATGTCTCGCAGCATCGTTCAAAACCAAGTTTAAAGCGTGCGCAGCACAATGAACATAATCGGCATTTGGAGCATGCTCTTTTATTAGGGTTTGTAATCCTCCATACACACCCGACATAACATTTGCTCCATCGTATCCCTGTCCTCTACATTTAGTCAAATCAATTCCATATTCTTTAGTCAAATTTAAAATGACAGTTTTCAGACCTGCAGCACTGCAATCGGTTACTGCTATGAATCCTAAAAAGGACTCACAGATTTTTATTTCTTTAGGCACATTATCATCATTTTCTGTAACCGAGATATATCGAAAAACTACAGATAGTTGGTCAATTTTTGACAAGTCTTGTGTTATATCCAGAATTATTGTCAGAAATGGAGCTTTTTTAATTTCTGAGATAATACTGTTCCTAACGTTAGTACCAAGCAAACTAATAATTTCGTTTTGAATCGTAGGGCTTAAATAATTTATTTCACCTTTCGGTTTTAGAAAAAGTTCTTTTAAAGTTGCATCATAGTTAGATAGCAGACGTGAAATTGCCATAAAATTGCCAGAATCAGAATCATGCCCCCTCAAAGGTAGATTACAAGATACTAAAGTAATTATAACATTAATTATACGATGCAGTACATCTCTCCAGAATGTAATTTTACTATCGATTTCACTTTTCAATAGAGTATCGATGGTATTTCCTTGCAACCAATTATTATAAGAGAGTGAGGCACTAATATGCTGCTGTGACTTTTCATGGTCAAGAATAGTTTGTGTGAAATTGCTTCTAACCGAAACACCGTTAACCCAAGCAGAGGAGTACGATTTGTTTTGACGATCTGCTAATAACCAACAGAAGTGACAGTACGGTTTGTTTAAAACGTTAGAATAACATAACCATGGTCTTATAATTTTTATGCCTGCCTGATTGAAATATGAATAATAATAAGCTGAAAAAGGTCGGTTATTTTCTGAAACTTTTGGAAAGGGTCCTTGTGGTTTAAATGGACCCAATTTAAAAATTATTTTTCGTTCGCATTCAGTTAAATTGTCACCAAAATTTCCTCTATCTGATGAAATTATATTACAATCTGCATTATCTGCAGATATATCAGAATCGTTGACTTGGGGTTCCTCGATTTCTGGATGGACATCCGATAAAGTATGTGCTTGGCTTTCTTCTATTTCCGGATGGATATGTGACGAAGAACATGCTTCAGAAGAATCTAAAAATAAACGAGTAATTGTTAAAAAATAAATACGAATGCTTTGATACTAAACTAAAAAGAGTTATATATAAATAAATAACGTTACTAAGGGTCACAGTTAGAGAGTGTTCAGTTCAGACGCACACAGATTCTACGCGGATTGTGCTCGTACCTATTAGTAGATACAAAATCACCTGCAGCCCGTCCGTGCATTACTATACACCTGCGTGCTATTTAAACGCAGCGCGTAGTGTAGTGGCCATACAAAACGAGAACCCGAAAGCGAGTCTGCACATCTGAAGTTCTCAACACGCAATTAACGATACGATACGGACTGATAAACAAACAACAAAACAAATCGATCCTATAGATAAGTTAGAATTTTGTTTTTTTTTAATCAAGGCACGGAACCCTAAAAACAGTATAATTGTGAAAATCGAGGGGGGAGACAACTTTTTGTGACGGACAGATGGACAGACCGAAATTAAAAGATTTCCTTGTTTATCACTACGGGCCCCTAATAAATGGGTTGGGTAGTAGTGTAGTACTTACCTTTCCAATCTAAATCACTCACAGTATCTTGTCTCTGAAAAAATGAAGAAATTTTGGGCACTTTTTTTATAACCTCGTCCCTTTTCTGTTTAATTTTTCTTTTCTCAGCGCCGCTGGGATAATCTCTTTTCCTTTCACTCATTTCTTTTACAAATCGTTACTAATACTGCTAAACCAGAAGAACAATATTGTTTGTACTGAATTACAATGTAATGCACATTTATATAAAGCGCCTAAATAAACAGTGCACTGCACTCCGTGGTTTAACATCCAATGCAAAGTACAACAACGTACACGTACATCGCGATATCGATGAAGGATTCCCGGGGATTCCCCGCTGAGTTGAAGATGAAGTAAGTAAAACGGGGAAGTCCCGCAGCCCGCCATAACGATGTAGTGTTGCCAACTTTTGAACGCACGCTTAAGGCGGGAAAAAAAGGAATTGCTTTATAGAATTTTGTCATTTGTAAAATAAAATAAATTAGAAAGTTTTTATTCTTTTTCCTTACACACTTTGGGGGCCCCCGTGGCCCGGGGGCCCCGTATAATTGATACGGCAAATACGGCGGTAGCTACGCCCCTGCGGAAGTGTCACCGGACACAGAAGCGGCGCGCTATCGATTCATTTATCTGGCGAGATTGTGCCATTTGTATAATGTCTATGGTCGGTTTACAGAGGTTGTGGTTGTTGATTGTGCGGGCTTCCGTGTTGATCTGCTGTTGGGCTTAAAGGATATCGAAGTCGTATGAACAATGTGTTTAGGATCTACGAATCCCGGTTATTTAGCCACTGCAGGCGATTACCCCTTCCGCACGCATATGAAACGAGAATTTATCAACACGTCTGAGTCCAAGTTTCCTCAATACGTTCTCTCCGATCACCAGCCAGCGGTATATTAAAGGTTAAGTTATAAAGTTTCACCCATTTCAGCCTATTCACCGTCACATGTCAGGCAGCATTAAAATAAGTAGATATCAACTTACAAAAGACGACTGGCAACTTGTATTTGCATCATAATAAAACTTACCATAATCAACAAACGTATCAGAGCTACTTGAATCGTGTTTGGTGGTTTCTACTCGGGCTCCCGCGATCGCAAACCCGATAACATCCAACTCATAAAACCGAGTATTTGCTCTACCAACCCGGGCGTTATCTGAGCATCTTGTTGCATTGAGTACGCCGATTTGCCAGCCAAGTTAAACTGTTATGACAGTCGCGGCCTGGGTTTACGTGAATGCCGTGTAATTGAATATTTTGTAGACATTTGTAGTGTACTGTGTAAAGCTGGGTATCCACTGCCCTTTGCGCACTCACTGACTGTGTGTTGCTGATCCGCGCGTCTGCTTGCTCTTTTTAGAGTTGCATGAATCTTTGTTGGTACCCAACCAAGTGAATACTCAGCTTTATAGACAGTTTTGCCTTTGATGCAGTTTAATAAGGAGTCTGAGGTTAGACGCTGTTTATCAATTTACTTTATGGTCGATTGTTTTGCATCTTCGTTGAAGGTTAGATACACTTTCTTTGACCTCTATTGAAATGTAAATATTTAGTATCTTCTTAACTACATTTTATCTACTGGATCGAACAAACCTCATACTTTTGGACTGCAACTGAATAAAACCAGTTGTGTAAAATTATGCTTCTTAAAAAGAAACGGAGGTTTAATATTTCAATAAAAGGAAAGTTAAAGTAAAATAAGGCTGTATGACATTATTATTATGTCTGAATTCGTAAATGATAAATGATCTTTATTTTGCAAATTGGTTATTAAATAACACTTTTACACGTAATTTTTTTTTCGTAAATATTAACTAGATGAGGCTGGTGTTTCCTAACTGACTACCCTGAGAAGAAACACTGAAACAAACTCAGGGGTCCGTCTCTTTTAAAGTCCATACAATCTATACTGGTTTAATTATATGGGAACCTTGTGGGTTTCAGTCTGAGGCGATCTTTTGAAGACAGATGCTCACAGATTTGAGTGGGCTGTCCATACACTGCAAGCATTCGTCAAATGACGTATAGCCAAGGGCGGATCCAGTTTTGGTGCAGGGGGGGGGGGGGGGGTTGTCATATAATCGTGGTCAAGTCACAAGAAATTATAATTTGTATTTCCTGACTCCGCTGCCACTTGTCCATCCACTGCCTATATTCGTTTACAACGACAGAAACTGGAGTATTATCTAGTAACAATGTTTAAAAATTTTAATTAGTGGTCCACCTAGGTCCTGGACTCAGCCCGGGGGGGTCATGACCCCATGACCCTCCCCTGGATCCGCCCTTGCGTATAGCTCAACTTAGACCAAGGACCTTAACGATTTGACGAACAATACCAAAGTAAAGACGTTTGGATAGGCTGCAAAAAGCACTCAAACTGCCGCAAACAATCATGTTTAACTTGAATAAAATAACCCACATAGTTCACATATTCACAAGCGTTTATGAGGATTATGTAAATTAGTCTGAAATGGCATTTTGAGGAAAGAACCACACAGATTTGAGTAGACCCGTCCTGTCAGTGCACCCGTATCGTATGTATTACTCTTTTTGGTGGTGTTCTCTAGCGCAGCAAGTTTTTGAATTACCTATTTAATCAGGAATATAATATTAGAATAGGTATAGAGCATTTCATCATCAGTTAAAATATCAAACTACAACTATTTTGTTGTAAAGAGAACGAACTAGCCATGTGGGTAGAATTCACTTTACTAGCAATCTTGTTACCCCCTTCAAAGCTTGTGTCTGGAATGGGCTCACCACGTATTCAATTATTAAATTAATATATCAATTTAATTTTCATCCTTCTTGGAAGTCAAAATTTTGAATTTTTGAATGTAAAACACGTGTAATATTTAACTGACCTGGCAACCCCGTCAGTTCGAATTACGATTTGAACAGGAAATGAAAGTGTTCCCCTCTCTCGGAAGCGGTTCCCCTCGACCACTGGGCACCGGTCAGGTAGGGAAGTAGGGATGTCTACCGGTTGCTGTGTCCAGTTGCATGTCAATACATGTATTAAATTCTAATGAGTTCGTGTATCGAATTTCGATTTAGTTAGGGTTTGGCTTTTTGAAATCGGGGTGGTTATGTTGAGGGGTAAAATGCAGGGGTTGTAATTGGTATTGACCATTAGTGAAGTTTTGAATATTCATTTATTTAAGTTACCATAGATATCAACTTACGTAACAGCTCTCAGATATATGCCACTTATCGGAGCCCAATAGAAATGTATCTACATAAATCTATACCTAGGTAGGTATCGATTATAATTTCATAAAGATTATGAAAAAATAAATCTGGACAATTGAAAACCTGTTTCCTTTTTATCATTATTATAGGAAGACTCGCTTATAAACACTATCTTACTTGTTGGTAATAGATGATATGGTAGACGAAGAGGTTTCCTTGTGTAAAATTAAAGTATTTGTATAATTATGATTTAGCCATGAGAAATACCATTCAGCCTAATATTTAACACACCAATTACTTTTTGTTTCAGGGTGCCCAATGCGCCCAAGAGCTGCATCGCGGAGATCTTCAACGCGGATCAGACCGATGGCAGCCCAGTGAAGAATGGTGCGACCAGGCCTCGCGCGCCGCGTGACACCCCTACTCGCCCTCGCGACACGCACTCTAGGCTCTTCGGACAGGTGCGTCAGGCACAAGTAAGTATCTAGGTTTCGTCTTTTCATCATTTACTAGGCTTAACCCCACAGGAACAGTACAATTTTTAAAAAAGCTTATGCCAATCTAAAAGTTAGACAAGTCATTACTTTAGAAGGAGCATTGGAGACAAACAAAACCAGTATTGGGGGTAGTCGTACCCCATTAGCCCCCTTTTTCTTTTGTTGGATGGGAAATCATCAAATGACTTATTCTGCACTGGGTGAAGCGAAAAGGAGTGTCAGACTTCTATCGACTAAAAAACTACTTTATTCCTTCGTTTTGCCTTACGTTCCAGTACCGCAGTAGGTATCTCATTAGAACATTCCCGGCCCAGCATGCACACCTCTATGTATATGTATAAGTATATGTGTTTATTCTTAAGGACAGATAGGTCTCATTGTTATTATAACGCTATTCTATCGCTCGCAGCCCATAGCGAGGAAATAGACCATCTGAATCCTAATAGGTTTGGCAGGACAGAACCCACACGCATTTTGGTTTCGAAAATGCAACCGTAAAGTAAAAATCTAAAGATGAAGATGTCGATTCACGATAACGGTCACGATTTTTCGACTTTCAACCAAAAAGAAAGAACAACGACAGCGAATTGCACATCCTTTACTTGATTGCAAAAAAAGCTTAATTATGCAAATCCTTAATAAACACAACACAGAACCTTGTTAAATAAAACATGATTACTTGTAACAGGTGGATGCAAATGACCTATGAAACCCCAGCATTAACACTCACAGCGACGGTGGTCGGTGGTATAATCGCTTAGCAATTATTCTGAACGGTAAAAGTAAATCGATTCTCGAGTGGTCTTGGACGTATAACATTAGATGACAGCCCCACAAGATAGAGAGGAGCAAAAGGATCATTCTGGCCGTGGCTCGACCATTTGAAAACTCCCCCTGAGTCTATAAGTGGACAGTTTTCAAGTTAAAGATGGTGGTGGATCCACTTCTAGACTCCCCCTCCAATGGCACGCCATTTATCTCTTTATCTGGCAGCTATTTCTTGTTTGCCAGCCTGCGAAGAACTTCGCTCCATCTTACTAAGATTACCATTTCCGATTCGCGGTTCGACACAATCGCACAGTTCTCACAACGGATTTCATCTCTGCGGCTGATATGGCCAGTCCATTGCCATTATAGCATGAGTTCTCTATCAGATTACTTAATTCCCATTCGGTTTTCACTCATTGTACGAAGATAGCCTTCTGTACCTATATATTTATTTTGTAGTAGCCCTATGAAATAAAGACTTACCGTACGGCCCTATGAAGGGTGTGTCGATGTTTGAATAGCGTCGGCATAGTTGGTTTATCTTTGAACATGCACGGGTAAGTTATAGTAAGTTGTATTCTTTTTAGGGTCCCAAGCGTTGAAATATGTAACTTTTTGCCATCATTTATTAGGGGAGCAGGTTCCTAGTTGTCTCAAAATTTAAATAAACATTTTTAATTCAGAGAAATAAAATAAAACTAACGATTTTTCTTCATTAATCATATATTTGGTATTTCAGCCTTCATTAATTGCTCTTACATCTTAAAAAATAACAAAATTTGGAAGAATAATTTGAGAATAAAATAATAAAGTCGAGTGTGACAAATTACCGCCGACATGGGGTAGGTTGTCTCAGATGAACGTCCTCGTTGTCACAGATTACTATTAACATCACTGTCATCGTCTGAGGCACAATTTGGGCAGCAATAAAATAAATGGTTGTTCCCACCACATTTTTCATTCACCCACATTTTGCGTTTTGTGCACTGAACCCATTCTTCATTAGGCTTGCTGCTTGACCAGGTTTCAAAAGATATCAAACATGACGTATCATCCAAATCATCATCTTCTTCGCTACTCACTACTTCTTCGTAGGTACCTTTGGCTTGGTTTTTCTCATTTTTTGTTGCTTTGCTAACGCATTCTTAACCGGGGTTTCTGTCAAAATTGCGGTAGTCCTTTTCCTTCAATTGGAAGTCGTTTTCTTAGCTGGAGCTTTCGGAAATGGTCGTAAAATTTCAGGCGTTGGTAAATTTAATGTTGGAAGAGTAGCTGCACTGGTTCCAGGAATTGGGGTGTCCTACAAGAAACTGGGGTATGTTCCGCGTTTGGAGCAACACCGTCTTCGCTCTGTATAGCCTGATCGATGTCCTGGTCAACTTCAGGTCTATCGGTTACATAAGATGGTGCAAAGTCTATGTCAGTGAAGGTATTACGATTATAGGGCCATATGCTACTCACTGAAAAGTCAGACATTATGTTCTGGGGAGTTATGGCTGGTGGTAAACTAATTTTGATTTCTAAGCATACTTTCTACATGAAACAAAAAATATAATATTTGTTAGAATAATTAAATGTTTCCCGGGGTTTGTTGTCACAGTGACAACTAGCCCCAAAAACATTGAGACAACATGTACCGGAGATAAAAAATATAAACACACAAATAATAAACTCTAAATGTTTACAAATGAAAACATTTTTTGATGTTACATTAAAATTTACTATTTTCTTATTCAAAATATATGAGAAACAACATATTACATAACTAAACATAGTCAATAACTAAGTCCAAAGTATAGAGTAAAATTTACTCACCAAACGTATTTTTACAACACACGGCGATGCAATAGACTAGCGGTCATGACACTTTCTAATGTTGGAAGCACTGGGGTGCGTTCTAGTTTGTCAACATTCGCGTTCCTCAAATTCTTTTAGTTTATTAAATATTGGGCTTGTGACAACTAGTACTTGAGACAACGAGGACACTCTTCCCCTATTTTAAACAAAATTATGTCGTTTTATCCACTATTAATAATAGTTCTCATGACGGGTTTCGGTCAGGACGGCAGCCAATCTCAGCAGTGATTAGACAGCGGTGCAGGAGATATTAGAGTGCAAAGTATGTGCGCAGGGTCAGGTGCATTCTGTTTCGTCGTGGTCCTATGGGACGGCAATCCAACAGAGAGTGAGGATGGATGGAGATAGGTTAGGTGCAGGACCAACGGCTTAATAAAAAGAACCCATAGCACTTTTAACCGACCCGGAAATCGTATCTTAGACCTATTGCTCAGCAGTCGCGCTTGTAAAAACTAGACCAACGAGGCAGTTTAACTCACTATTATGAGACCAAGCGTAAATATTTGTAGTATATTCAAGAAAAAACCTTGATGTCTTCTATTTAACTATTATGATCCTAACATATTTTCTTCATGCAATGTTTCAGGCTGTAAACAACCCGATGGTGACTGACACAATTCGTAGCCACATTCAGTTCGGCGACTCCGATATGAACGGCTCAAGCCCTCAACACTCGCCGTCCAAGGCATACGGCAATGGCAGCGCCACATCAACCCCCAGCCGAGGTGAGACGGACCTCGGTACACACTGTGAGTCGATCTCGTTGTAGGCACGAAAGAGCACGGCTAGTAACCGCTCACGGATTGACCACGGACATAAGACTACACGCTCGGTCGTGGAATGGAAATTGTAATTAAACCAAAGAAAAAATATTATCTCAATTGACATACCTATACTTTTAATTAAAGATTCTAAGTTTTATGACGTTCCTATGGACTTTCTGTGTAATTTTACGGTCATTAATCGTCTTCCGATGTTTGTCTATGAAAGCGTATCCATTAAAAATTAATTGCATAGCAATCAGATGAAGCGGACCGGAAAGTCAATGGAAGTAATGTATCGTGTAAGTTTTGTACTTAATGTTAAACTTTTTTGAATTCGAGTAAACCAATCCATTCCACGTGCCAAATGTGTGAGAACGTTCACAGAATTCGCAGTATTGCACTTATTAGTTTTAATGAGCATTTTGCGATGACTGCGAGCGAACGCTTTGAAACCGTGCTCAATTCCAAATATTTGGCACTCGTGCACGCTAGGTGAAGATGCTTCTTACTATAAATATTTAATATTATACAGATACGCTCTGACTTTCTTCTTGGACTTATCTACTCACGATTAATGTCTACTGAAGTTTCCATTAATATGACTCACTGTAATAAACATTATTAAGGAAAATAACAAACCAAACGAGCTTAGCATAGAATGGAGCATGATAACATAATAATATTTATAACAGAAATAGATACTAAAGAATTACCTAAACATTATGTTTTTTTTTTAATAACAGTTTTCATCACAATAACAATTAACGATATCTGTGATTGCACGTGAAACAATTACACTTATTTCTTAGCGTTACAACAAAAACGATACAGTACTGAGGTTTATATAACCAGTCGAGTATTATAGCTACCCAGTTAGGTCCAACTAGTGTGGTAGATCGAATGAAAACCGATTGTTCTGTGAATGGTAGCATCGTACGCTCCACCGAAGAGGAATCCCGTGACAGGCGATGGAGTGTTCGTGGCGCCGCAGCGCCGCCGTCACCCCGCCGCCGGCCTGCGAGGTGCCCACCCCAGCCCCGAAGACCCCTACACTCAGCTCCTGAACCCACAACCCACCCACAGATACTATACTAACGAATGGCCCCCAAAACCAGCAAACTACTACGTAGAGTCCACTATGAAACCCAGTCTCACCACCAGAATAACTCCTTACACTCTCCTCGGCTTGGAAAGCGATGACCCAGAGATATCTCATCCAGTCATAGATCCAGATTCGTTGTCGCCTCAACCTCACTTAGTTTTGAACCGGCACTGGCCTCCCTTTCCAGCTCAGCACTATTTAGAGCCCAAGGAACATAAGATTCCGTACCATCCTCTGCCTCCATACGCATTTGTAGGAATGCATTCAGCGTTAGGTGAGAGACCTACTCCTGATTATAAGTATGATCCGATTCCAGCACTGGGAGGGCCAATAGATCCATTTCTGATAGCCAATGCTAATCCTCCCCCGACTCTGTTTAAATATGAGCGCGACGGTCCTATTCCCGACTTAACTCCCTTAGAGACTCCTCTAATCCCTGGTCCGCACACCCTGACTGGTTTCCCTCCTATATTCCACAAACACGTCCCCGGATACCTTTTTGATCGCAATCGGCATGCAGAGGACCTCCGACCTAAGACGTACTTTATAGACTATGTCCGCCGAAGAGAAATGGGTGGGTGCTCAGTTTACACCGAAGGAATGTTGTTGTTTTCGCACCAATACCCTGACGGAATTTTTCAACCACACAGTCAAGATCATTTTGTCGGAGAAAGCTTGTCACTTTTCATTTGCTGTACATACAAGGGACTGGAGAACGATACCTACAGTGTTTTTAAATTGAGCACCCATTACCGTTTTATAATTTGCTCAAATTAGGGTTTAGTTTGACCGTTTCTTCTAGTGAAGCAGTTTAGGCTTGTATGATGTCGAATAGCGCTTATTATCGTGTCCTGCTTGTAATGTTGTCGAGTATTCGTTGTTGTGTTGTGTACAAATTGTGTATTTACGTACGTACGTGCCAAACTATGTCTTTACTCTATTTCGCACGAATCCTTTCTTCTTGCTATTACTTGTAAGTTTAGTTGTATATCATTAGGTACTCTGAGTATTGCTTTATTTTATATAATTATACTGTAGGCAAGAGTTGTAGGTTTAATTACTGTTGATATTATATTTAGCTTTAGTCGTTGTATTATTGCTGTATAATAAACATTACACATTGACTACATATGACTTTACATTGTTTTGTAGGTCTTTAATAAATTGTAGCTAGGGTATTCCACTCACGTATTTTTGCATGTTGGAAATTAAATTTCTCTGAAGTAGTTTAATAAAATACTGATTTTAAATATTTCCATTTCATTAGATACTTTTTCACAATATTAAAGATCCATCTGAAGTGACACAGTTGCTTTAGATGTGCCGTCGCTAGATGGCGGTGATGCTAATGGAGCCAATGTAATGTTTTCAGAAGGTAACCCGATCACCGGTGATGGCTACAAATCGATGAACGGCCAGATCAACACGGTGACGTCAATCAACGGCAACAGCCACATGATCAACAACTCCAACCGCGTGCCGCCCGGGGGCTTCTCCTCCGGCCTGTGGTAGACGCCACCACTACCCAACACCCACCTACACCACCATACCGCGGCGTTGACCAGCCACCAACCGCCAGCTATCGGCATGCGCAAACCGATTATACTCTAAAGCCACTGCTTCATCCAAGGATAAATCGAAAACAACATTCGAAGAATTATTTATTTATAAACCTCAGATCGAGGCACACCTTGACAACAATGCCTCGATCTGAGGCGAACGAACGCCTCGAATCAAGCAACGGCTTCAAAGTATACATTTAACGGTACATAATGAAAAATGCATTTAGTTCACTTCCTATTATTTCGTTAATCAACTAAATTTGGGTAGTATTGGCAATTCTAGTAACGCCATTATATTTATGCACTCGTAAATTGCAACGTCCATTAAAAATGTAAAGGGTATATGTTGTTAATTACATCCTTAGCCTATCCCAGTAACAGTTTCATCTTTTGAATAATTTAGAATAGATTATAGATATTTTTGTAATAGTAATATTCGATAGTTATTGTAAAGTTAATAGATTCGCAATGTGGAACTTGGTAATCATAATCGGTAAACTGAAGATCGCGCGATTATAAATATCTCCAACAGTTTCATTTATGATTTCGAAGTTGTGCGTTCAATTATCTTAAGGACTTGAAATTGTACTCTTTCACACTTGTACGAATATGTTAACCCATTGATATTGTGAATTTAGGAGTGAGGAAACGTATCAGCAATATACCAAAACAAATAGTGCCTTGGTCGAAGATGAGGGAAATTGTGTATGAATTGTTGTACAGTTGTAGGCGTTACGTACTAAGCATGAAGATTTAATGATTATATATCTATATTTCGCGGTATAGAAATAGTAATCATGCGGCACTCCAGCTAATTGATACAAATAAATTAACCTAACTTTAATATTCGACACTGCATAAGGGTCTTTAATCTCATTTGTTGAATTTCATTATCTTAATATTTAAATAGAGGGATTTATAAAATGCATTTATTTAAACTTTTATACGAGTTTATTTTATTTTTTAGTTTATGTTCTACTCGTTTAGAAATTAATGTATTGACGGATTTGAATTTTTGGTAGATTATCTGTTAACATATTATTGGACGATCTAGTATGCATGACGAAGATGGATGTTTCTATGCGTAGCGGTAACAATCCGGTAGACTTAGCGTAGGCATATCATCTTTGTAAAAAACTTTTAATATTATCTAACATGAAATCGCATAATCATTGGCCTAAATGTAACAAATGTTAATAGATAATAACCATTATTTCAAAATAAAGTTTTTTTTATTAATTACTTTGCTGTTTTAATTTGTTCTTCTACAACATTCCTAGACTATTCCAAGACTAGCATTACTCCACAGTTCCACACTAAGTATTTCTCCAGAATTGTTGGTCGTTTTTACACTCAGCCAGAACAACTATTTGTAGGTCACACAAACAATGTTTACGATGCGGGAATTGAACCTATGACACGCGGCGCAGCAGCCAATCGCCCAACCACACTGACCAACTGTGATATCAAAATTATATTATTAGACTAGCAGCTTCATTGTGGCTTTTATTATTGTTTCTAAGCCTTAAATTCTAGCTTTTACTGTTTCGAAGTCCCTCAATGTACAGACTATATGTATTTTTTTAAATTTTGGATTCAATATAAAAAACATAAAAGAGACTATTTTTAAAAAGTTTTAATGCTCTACAACGTTATCAGTAAATATAAACCATAATTAAACATCGTTGTTTTTAGTTTCAAGTACAAAAATGTATTTTTTTTACGGTGACAATAAGATTTAGATTCAATTCGCCTTCAATCTAAATATTAAACAAAAAGGAAAGATTGCGAGGAACGTAGTAAAATATTTTTTTCCTATAAACACTTTTCAAACATTGAAACGGTTACAACTGGCAAACTACCAGGCGACCAAAATTACGTAGACGTATTTCTGGAGTCACAAATTTTGGCTCGGAAATACTTCTTTATGGTTCTAGTCTCCTGATACTTGGAATATTTCAAGGCTGCAAATAGAGGGATAAAAACTCTGACCACTTATAATGTTAGTAGGGTGTATGTATCAGGAAGTAATTAGAATTACCTACATAAATTACTTGCTAAAACTATGGATCAACTTCAGCGAAACGACGACAATTCGCAGTTGAAACGACAAGCGTTGCCAGTAATGAAGCGAGTGATGACGAATATAAATCTATACTAATACTAGCTGTCCCGGCAGACCTTGTTCTGCCTTAATAATAGTATAAGTAAAAAGTAATATTGTTATCTTTTTTATGTTAATAGCTGCCTCGACAGATTTCGTTCTGTCAAGTAATTGGCCTGTCGCAGTCTAATAGAAATAAAATAACATTGAAAGACTTTAGTAATATGTAATGTGGTGAAAATTTAAGTCCATGCAGCATCTTTCCATCCAAAATACTGCACCAACGCTTATGTTGTTATCACTTATTTTCCTTAATATAATTCACGATTACTGATCATCATTAAGTAAAATAACACAATTCTTTACACAATAAAAATTACTATTTTGAGGGATCTTGTTATATTATTTTCATTAATGACATGCAACCTCTAATCAACTTGAAGGCACACCAAAGATAATCCTAACACGCCTTTGTTTTGCTTTGATTGACGTCAAATGTTTGACAGCTGGGGACAGAGTGGTTTGTATGGGAAAAGAAAATTGATGTTTTTACTATTTCTCTCGTTTTTCTACTTTTTTTTTCTCCATAAAAACCTTCCTCAGACTTCATCAAACATAACAAAAAGAAATCGGCCAAATCGGTTCAGCCGTTCTCGAGTTTTGCGCTTAGCAACACATTTAGCGATTCATTTTATTATATTATACTATATAAAGCTAAATTACCACTGACTGACTGACTGACTCACTCACTCATTGACATAATTGTTCTCCCAGATGGTGGATGGGGAGGTGGGTATATTTTGACAGATTCGTAAACAAGTAACTCTCAAACCTACGGGAAAAGTGCCAAACCTCCCCTTTTCCCCCCCTCTATCGTATCTCGGAAACTACGAGACCCGTATTTTTTGTTTTTTACGGATTCGTATAGAGGAGGCTCGGTAAAGTAAAAACCATTTTTCAAAGTCCCCCCCCCACCCCCCTTCTCCCCCCCTTTAGGCGGATCTCGGAATCTAAGAGACTTGGAACATTTTTTTTTTCAGATTCATTTAGAGGAGCAATGCTTTAGTCGAAATACTTGTGCAACCCCCCCCCCATCACCCCCCCCCCCTCTTTTTTTTTTTTTTTTTTTTTTCACAAGCTCGCGAGGTGCTTGCACCTCGCGCAACACGCAAATACTAAACCCCCCCATCACCCCCCCGCCTTTTTTTTTTTTTGTCACAAGCACGCGAGTTGCTTGCACCTCGCGCAACACGCAAATACTTGATTTAGAGGGGCAATGCTTTAGTTTTTTTCACAAGCACGCGAGGTGCTTGCACCTCGCGCAACACGCAAATACTAGTTATTATACTATATAAAGCTAATATTATATAAAGCTAGATTACCACTCACTCATTGACATAATTGTTCTCCCAGATGGTGGATGGGGAGGTGGGTATATTTTGACAGATTCGTAAACAAGTAACTCTCAAACCTACGGGAAAAGTGCCAAACCTCCCCTTTTCCCCCCCCCTATCGTATCTCGGAAACTACGAGACCCGTATTTTTTTCTTTTTACGGATTCGTATAGAGAAGGCTCGGTAAAGTAAAAACCATTTTTCAAAGTCCCCCCCCCCCGCCCCCCTTCTCCCCCCTTTAGGCGGATCTCGGAATCTAAGAGACTTGGAACATTTTTTTTTTTCAGATTCATTTAGAGGGGCAATGCTTTAGTCGAAATACTTGTGCAACCCCCCCCCCCATCACCCCCCCCTCTTTTTTTTTTTTTTTTTTTCACAAGCTCGCGAGGTGCTTGCACCTCGCGCAACACGCAAATACTTTTTTTTTTCACAAGCACGCGAGGTGCTTGCACCTCGCGCAACACGCAAATACTAAACCCCCATCACCCCCCCCCCTTTTTTTTTTTTTTTTCACAAGCACGCGAGTTGCTTGCACCTCGCGCAACACGCAAATACTTTTTTTTTTTCACAAGCACGCGAGGTGCTTGCACCTCGCGCAACACGCAAATACTAGTTATACTATATAAAGCTAAATTACCACTGACTCACTCACTCATTGACATAATTGTTCTCCCAGATGGTGGATGGGTATATTTTGACAGATTCGTAAACAACTAACTCTCAAACCTACGGGAAAAGTGCCAAACTTCCCCTTTTCACCCCGCTATCGTATCTCGGAAACTACGAGACCCGTATTTTTTTTTACGGATTCGTATAGGGGAGGCTCGGTAAAGTAAAACCATTTTTCAGTCACCCCCCTTGCCCCCCTTCTCACCCCCTTTAGGCGGATCTCGGAAATTAAGCGACTTGGAACATTTTTTTTTCAGATTCATTTAGAGGGACAATGCTTTAGTCAAAATAATTGTGAAAACCCCCCCATTTCGATTTTTACTACTGAAAAATCTGTTGATTCTTACTTATAACTATAAACGGGCCTTCAAATTTTTTATGCCATGCGGGGAGGGCACCCCACCTCCCCTAAAATTGAAAAGGTTGTAACTTCATAACGGTTAGAGATAGCCATTAGGTGTTTGAACAAATATTATAGTAGACGTCGAAACCTGTCCGGTGGTACGTAGGGCCTGAGTGGAGCGAACCTGCGAGACCGAGTGGAGTGAAGGTGGCGAGCGAAACGAGCCGGCGACCTCCGTAGCGTAACGAAGGTTGAGTGGGTGAAGCGTAACTCAGCGGCGACGACAAGCAAACTTAAGAAATTATTTTTCAAAACTCCCCCTTCTCCCCCCCATCATTATTCCACCACCACAAGCACGCGAGGTGCTTGCACCTCGCGCAACACGCAAATACTAGTTTATATATATAGATTATAAAGCGGAAAAGTTTGTTTGAACGCGCTAATCTTCGAAAGTTCTGTGTGGATTTGGATGAAATTTTAGTATAGAAGTAGTTTCAAGAAGCTTGAGGAAGGTTATAGGCTGCTTTTTACCCGACTGCAAAAGATGGAGGTAATGTTTTTATCGTGATAAAGTCCACGATAAAGTCCGCGACTTCTAGTGAAGAATAAAAACAACAAGTTCAACAAAAACTGTACTAAAACACGACGTGCCTATCAACACGATCTCCATCTAGATTCTCACTCTCCCTCTCCTGTTCAGTTTCTTTCTTATTCTCCTGCTTTGTTCCATTGTTAGTTCTTCTTTCTTTGCTGGGTAGGTTTTCTGGGGACTCTATCTCAAACGTGACTGGTCCATCATTCTGTATGCTCACTTGCATGTAGGCTGCAAACTTGCCATCTGGAATAGATAACAGAAATGTAAAATGTTTATTAGAAAAAAAAATGTTAATAAATCCGAAACTAATGTCTATCTTATTGCGCGGCATTGAAATTTTTCGTCCTTAATCTATCAATAGCTGCAATTGGCATATTATACAAATGTCATTTAATAGAATGTATTAACAGGAACGTGGAAAAAGAGTGCAAAACCAGAAAATAGTATGGGTTCAAATTTTAAGTTTGGTATAGAAACCAGCCACGCAAAGTTAATGCTATCACGGAATCCAAGTCGATTCATAGACTTCTCTAACGTCACAAACAGAAAGTACTACACAGACCAATTCTTCTGTAGTTTGTCTTCGTATGTATTTTGTAACTATTGTTGTTTTATAAATACCCAGTAAGCTAAATTTATATTGCTTTGCTATGGAAGAGTGGGGCTTCCCAACACAGACTTCCAGACACTAATTGTTAATGTAAATTTATAGAGCAAAAAATTATTTTGTATTTTTAATTAATAACACGGCTAAAATAGCTAATGCGGGCTTCTCCACTGCGCTCTAGACGACTTTTGTATTTGCCATTGTAATGTAAAGAAATTGAGCTAGTAACTCTGGTGTAACCAACGAATTAGGAATTATATAGAACATGAACTCCGCTCAAAAATGGTTCTACGCAAAACACAATCGAGTAGGCGGGGCGAAAAAAAAATACAATCAAAGCGCCTCTCAGTCTGACGTGCGCTCAGTGACAGACGCCAGAATCGTGTTGATTAGTGAAAAATTCAAGAAAAAGCTCGTTTCTGAGGGATAAAAATGACCTCCTGCGTAGTAAGGTGGTTTTTAATACCTAACTATTTTATATTAAGTACAGAGTTTTTTAAATTGGATGGATTGGTTTGCCTGTGTTTCTTATTTTAGTTTCCTCAAAAAAGAGATTCGACGACTACAGTGGATTGCAGCAGTCCGCTTAGAAAAAAGAGAGGATGACTGGTTACCAACTAATGCCAGTAGGGTTTGCTCCATACATTTTGGTAACGAAGACATATATTCGGCACGCACTGGCTATCGTATGCTAAAAAAATCAGCTGTACCTATTTGTACGGTTAGTACTGTTGCACAGCATTTCGTGAAAAATTCGTGTAAACCCTAATAACTTTTTTAAAGATTGCTTAAGAATACAAATTTTAAATCAGGTCTAATGTGTTTTACGTTATCAGTAGGTATATTACACCACGTTGAAACAATGCAGGTAATTAAATCGGCACTCCGTATATGAGCTGATAAATAGAGCGAGCCAATATTTAGGAGATGTTTCTGTCCATTTTACTAAACAACAAAGTTTTGTTTTGAATACCTCGAGTACCATTAAATTTTGGCTCGTACTTTTTAAAAACCACCTTGTATATTAAATTTATTCTACTCACACATTATATATTTATATATAAATCTAGTTTCACAGCTTATAAGCCTAACGCTCTTCTGATGGGGGGGTTAGCTAATGACTTCTTACCTTATTTATGTACTTTAAGAAATTAATAATTATGAAATTCGGTAGATCCTGAGGAAATAATGATTTTCATTTAAAATAGGTATTAGGTAAGTAATAAAATAACTGTTTCGTTTCTAAAGGGGAATGCCTTTAAAATGCTTGAAATGGACAGAAACTGCGAATAGTCCTTAATTCTTTTTAAAATAAAATATGTATAATGAAATAATGTTCAAGTTTGTTTATGTAGGATATAAAAATATGGGAATCATTAAAATATTTAAGGACGCATTTACATTTACCACTCGCTCAATTTTAGGTATCCTAGTAGCAACACAACAACATTGCGCGCACACACACAAGCCATTGTTCGCCCGATTTTATACATTACTTAACTAATCTTGATACTTGAAGGTAATATTATATTTTCTTTAATATTTTTTGACCATAATAAGTTGTAACTTATTGTTTATAAAGGGTTACATGCTTATTGATTAGATGTTAGTCTTAATTTTGTATTAATGTGTTTGACGCCCGATTAGGAGCGCTAGAGCACTTTGGAAATAAAATACACATATGTGATAAAAAAATTAATAAGAAATAAAAAAAAGTTTCGTCATGCCTGTCTATCTGTTTGTCCATCCGTCCGTATATCACAGCCATTTTCAACCGACGAAATTAACGGAGGAGGTTATCAATTCGACGCGTATGTTTTTTTTATGAATGATCACCGATTACTCGAAGAAGGCTGAACTGATTTAGAAAATACTTTTTTGTTTGAAAGGGTATACTTCGAAATTGGTCCCATTGTCACCAAGTCAGGATCTGATGATGGGATCCTGGAGAAATCGAAGGAACTCTTCAAATATTATAGGCACACCTATAGCCATTTGAGTATTTTTTATAGTAACTTGTGTAGTTGCATTCGAAAAGCACTATTTGTGAAGTGGATCTGATGATAAAGACCACAGATGGCCACTGGAACTACTCAATATATAAGTAGGAATAAGAAGTATTTCATGGGTTCCGCTTCAATTACTTGAATATGGTTATTAAGCATAATATGCTCGTCACAATGCATATGGTGAAGTGAAGCTGATGGTGAAGTACCGGGAGAACTCCTCAACAATTAACGGCCCAGCATAGGGAAAAAGCAATATTTTGTAAAAGGTTATAAGTAGTTGAGATTTAGGCTTTTGTAACTAGGTAAATTATAAATCGACCAAAGAGTGAAAAAAACCTTTACCAAAAAATTAAACCAACTTCCAAAAAACACTGCAAAGTGAAAAATATCTTTAACCCTAGAAAGATAATCTACGTCCGCGAGACGTATCGTGAAATTAAATTTCGTTGTAGTTTTTTTATTATTAATCGCAGCGCGCTAGTTGCGCGAGTCAACTCAGTCGGTGGCCGGAGCTCGCGCTAAGCAGCAGTGGCGACACGGTAAGTACGTTCAAATAAAATATATACCTATGTTGTACGTCCGCGAGACGTATGATTATCTTCAATGCAACTTTTGCAATCATTTGAACTGATTGTTTATTGTTATTTACACTTATTTTTTTATTATTTTCAGGTATTAATTATTATTATATTATAATGGCAAACCGAAGGGTGTTGGATAGTTCTCAAATTGAGAACTTTTTATATCAAAATAAAGAGGAATCGTCATCAGAATCTGAAAGCGAATGCGAAGATAGCCTCTTAGAAGACGGTGTGCAGAGTGACACTGAAGACGAATTCATTGATGAAGCTGTGGATATACCCGAAGTTTCTGCTGAAGACCATTCAGAGTCTACTGCCGACCAAGCTACGCTATCTGATAGCCGCATAATTATTACTTCTCAGCGCACACTCAGAGGTAAAAATAAGCATTGTTGGGCCACAAACAAGGGTCAAAGTCACGGTAGAACCTCAGCAATAAATATTGTTCGATCAGCTAGAGGACCAACGCGTATGTGTAGAAACGTTTACGACCCCTTGTTATATTCATAATCTGTTCGTAACAGATGATATAATAAGTGAAATAGTGAGATGGATGAACGAAGAAATTTCCCTAAAATGCCGAAATAAAGAAGCCAAAGATAGAGAAGCTAGAAAAATAATCCTAATGCAAACAGTAGCCAGGCTCAGCAAGAAGGGCCACCTGTAAAAAAAAAAGAGATATTGTTCTTACTGTCCATCTAAACTCCGTAGGATATCAAAATTATCATGCGTGAAGTGCAAAAAACCCGTGTGTGGAGAACACAACAGAATTGTGTGCCATAAGTGCATTTAATAACCGAAATTAATAGGCTGATTATTGTAGTAGGTATTGTTTACGTTAATTTAAATGTAAAAGTACAAAATATGAAAATATAAAGACTGAAAGTGATTTTAAACGTTCCTATAGAAGATAAGTTAAGTTTTTGTTAATTTGTAAAGAAGTTTATGATTTTTGTTTGTAATTTGTCATTTAAACTTTATTATTGCTATTTTATCGTTTTATTTCCTTAAATAGAATACAAACAATTATTTCAACATATAAGGCATGATACTACTTCCGTACGCTTACTAAACAATCTAATTAAATAAGGTACGTCTGACAGACGTATGATTATCTTTTACGCTAGTTGCTATATGATTATCTTTCTAGGGTTAACTAGCTATTGCCCGCGACTTCGTTCGCGTGGGAGGTTTTCCCGCGTAATTCCCGATCCCGTAGGAATTCTGGATAAAAACCTATGTCCGTCTCCTGGTTCTAAGCTACCTCCCTACCAATTTTTGCCAAATCGGTTCAGCCGTTCTTGAGTTATAAATAGTGTAACTAACACGACTTTCTTATATATATATGTAGATTTCTTCTTTTTCTTCCAAAATTAAAGTTATTTTTCACTTTGCAGTGTTTTTTGGAAGTCGAAAAAACATTTTACCTAAAAATAAAACTTTTTTTGTAAAATGTTTTTATATTCCGAAACTATTAGGACTATACATGTGAAACTTGGTAGGTAGATGTATTCTGTGAACAGCTTCCGATTTTAAGAAAAAAAATAGAAAAGATTTAAAATAAAGGGGGGGTACATGGAACTGAACCTGAAAATATTTTTTTTTATGAAACTCTTGCGTGCGTGGTATTAATAGACAGGTCTATAAAAATTACTTTGAGGTTTCGAAACCACTTTTTCATAAAGTTAATCGTTTAAAAGATATACGCTTCCAAAGTGGTAAAATGTGTCCCCCCTCTCTTACTTCTATAATAATGGAGTGAAAAAGTATACAAAAAATATATGCTATGGTTCTTAATGTAAACTTTCAACCAAAATTGGTTTGAACGAGATCGGGTTGGCAGTTTTTGAGATACAGCATATATTCTAAAACCGCAAATAAAACTTTGTAATTCATACAAACACTATGAAAAACAAAGTTATTTGGCATAGTTACTACGGAACCCTTCAAGGGCGAATCTGACTCGCACTTGGCCAATTTTTTAGTTTTACCGTATGAAGTAAGCCCAACAAAAGGTCACATATGTGTGCAAAGTTCTCGTCAATTTAAATTAATCAAGCCCAAACAAAAGGTTACTGCTGTAAATCGTTGAGGAGTTCCCTCGACTGTCAAGAGTCGAACTGATGATGGAGCCGAAAGGCTCCGTCATCAGATCAACTCCATACCTTCCTTAATTTGTAGTACTTTAAAATACTTAATGAAAAAAAAAAAACATTTAAACGGTCGAATTGCGAAACCTCCTTATTTGAAGTCGGTTAAAAAAAATTGTTGTTTCATACTAGTTTCAGTAAACAATATCCATCCAATTCTAAAAATAAGTATGATTCTCGTTCTTACTTTTGTTTCGGTACGAAAAAGTATCAACGTATTGTAGTCACAGTATACAAGACGCCACTTTCTTTATTATAGGTTTCGACGTATTTATTTTTTCGAGGAAAGCGATACACCCGTGCGTTCACGAGCGCGTCTGAGCGCGGATTGACGGTCGGAGCCGTGCGTTCGGTAGAAAAATGTATGAAGAAATATGGTACCGATTTTATTTTTCTCAAAAATCATAAAGTTTTTTACGTATGTTCAAAATAATTAGCTTAACGTATAGATAAATACATAGGCTGTAATTTCTTGTTATTTTGAAGTTACGAATATGCTCTAGATTTGGCTTACACGTACTTATTCAAACCCCATTTTTTGTAAATTTCTACGATTATTGCAACGCTAAAAACGTATTTGTGTGAAAAAGATGTATAGAAGTGTGTAATTATAATGCATTCAATGTGGAGATGAATAAATTATCTTGAAATTGATACCATAACATTGTCAAAATTTTAACTCCTTCTGTATCAAAATGGTACCAGAAAAACACTGATATTTGCGAGAAAACGAAAATGCGTCCTTAACCTGATACCCGTTTAATTGATTCTTATTTTTATTGGAGGTCAGTGTTTATTTGACACCAGTAAGTGGCATTCAGCCACACAGGAATCGTAAAATAATTCCTATCGAATTATTTTGCAGATTTAGTGCACAGTAATTATTAATTTAATATAATTCGACCTATGTGTACCATAAATCTAAAAAGTAATAATATATGCATATCAATATTAATTATGAACAAATATTTTTTTAATAGAAAACGTATCGTAGGCTGTATGAATCACATCTCCTTTGCCTTACCTACTGACGGACTGACAGTTTGACATTACTGCATTTTCGATTGTTTATTTACTTGATTCTACAATAGCGCTTGCGAATTGAGTTACGTCCGGATTGCTTTTTTATAGTATAGCAACGACTATGGTCATTTTTCGAGGACTTCTTCTACCTAGTTTTTTTGATAAATAATTATTGAAATTGTAATGGGTTACCTACGATTTGTAGAAACATTTGGCGTATATTTCACTCTTGTTCATTTCAGGATTTTTTTGTATGGCCGACGGCCATTCCCTTTTATGAAGCTTTACACTTTTTGTAAACTTAAGGTAGAGGTTTAATATTAATTTATAATATTTGAGTTCATAATAAATTACTGACTCCTACTGTATACTGCATAACACCATCCTCGCCGCTCGATTTCACGAAATAATCCATCTCGTTCGCACTCGCTTGATTCGATATTTCAGTTTCACTCTAACATTATATTACTAAATAAAATAGCCCTCCGAATGAATGAATTAAATTTATTTTGTTTGTATGCGTGTTGCATTTGTATTATCAGTTTAGTGGTATGAGTTTGGAACCATGTTTTAGCGGGCTTCGTTAGAGAGTTATGATTCCATATCATTCCTAATTCGTTGGGTGTAACTGAACCAAATTCAAAAAGGAGTTCATTCTACTGTAAGTATGTGACATCTAGTGATGAGCACCTGAACTAATATAGTATAGCTATTATAGTAGTACACTTAAGCAGACGATAGATGGCGCTACTAATATTGTGTAAATCAACACAATATGTCCATATTATTATCAGGGTTGCCAAATGTACGAGGTTCCTCGTACAAATACGAGATTTGTGGTCTTCCGTACGAGGTACGAGGACACTATCAACCTCGTACAATTATGTACGAGATTTTGATAATATGGCCATACGAACATTTTGCATCACCATTTTACAATAGTAAAGTCATTTTAATAAAGACAGAGATAAGAAACCAGCTAACAGTGGAAACAGTGAACGGCACACTTCTTGCTACAGAGAGTGCAAAAGGTTCAACTCGTACTGGTAACTGCGTCAATTTTGAACCCACAAAAGGAATGTATAGCCGTAAGCCGCATGACAATAGATAAAATATACGGCAGAAAAAACGATGACAGTGGGGATGTTCCTGACTAATATTTGGAGAGGAGATGTAAACTAAGTTACAAACCTTGCAAATTTTCATAATAATATAGACACATTTAATTTTTTTTTTTGTGTTTTTACTTGATTGAGTAATAATAAAGATTTTTTGAAATACAACACAAGTGATGTTTTATTTAGTAGGAAACTTGCAATAGTTTATTTCGAGTAAAAAGTCCTAAATCCAGTAGTTCAATACCTATGCCTTAATTTTGGTTTTAGCACGTTTTGCATGCATAATACCTAAATGTACGAGGTTTGAAAGTCAAAATACGAGATTTTTAGCTGCATAATGTACGAGGGATTTTCTTTTGCGGTTGGCAACCCTGATTATTATGTACATTTTAGTACACTTTCATGCATGCAAAATATTTCCTAAATAACTTCTCCCGCGGCTTCGCTCTCGTGAAAATGTTTTTTTTTTTTAGCGAAATTTTAATAACCTACGTTACTTGCTGATGATGTAGCTTTAAATTTATGAAAGAACTAGCTTCTGCCCACGACTTTGCGTGGGAGGGTTTCCCGCGTAAATCTCGATCCCGTGGGAATTTCGGGATGAAAATAAGTCTGTGTTATTCCAGGATGTCAACAACCTACTTATGAGTGGAATAGTAACAAACATCCAGACTATACATCCATCCTTACAAACTTCGGATTTATAATATAAGTAAGATTTTATAATCAATCCAGTAGTATCTGAGTTTATACATTACAAACAATCAGAACTTTCCTCTTTATAATATTAGTGTAGATATTACCAATTTTAAACCTTATCCCAACAATATTGGAGTCAGTTTCCAGGCTAGACAATTGCAGCTGCATATAAATCTTATGCAGTATCAACCATAACAACACATTATGGAATATATAGTTGTATCCTAAGTCATTGTTACTATATTAAGAGTTATCTTAATGGGGCGTGCAAGTCAAAGCTGATCGCAGATGGCGCCACCACCGTAAGAACTTTTGTCACTGTCAGTGTTAGTTAGATTGTGAGATAATTTAGTTATCTGTATCATCTATGGTTATCTCATTATCTGTGGTGAGCTAAACATTTACACGCTTCGTATTTTTTATTTGCATTTCATTGATTTCAATTGATTTCTTTACAATTTTCCGAACATGTTCTTTAATCGGAAAACTTTCAATAACTGTCTCTAATTTAGGAATTCACTACTCCATAGTGTTCCATAGAGAAACTGCTTTGTTATTAGTAAGTGTGTTACTAGCGCCACTTTGACAGTTGCACGCCCCATTGGAATATTTGATATTTATAACAATATTTAGATATTCAACAATTATTATATCTTTTTTTTTAGCAGCCTTAATGTTAATGAAAGTAGTTGTTAATTTAAATCTTATTAAGAATATGTCTTTTTACATCTATGTGATATTTTGACTGATAGAGAATGCCTTATTGCATGAAGCAAGCCAATGCATCACTTTTTGATAGAAAAAAAGAGGACTAGCTATGTGCGTAGAATTCACATTATTTCAATCTTGTTAACCCCTCCAAGTAACCTAAATATGATTTTGTCTGGAGTGGGTTCACAGCACATGGTTCGAACCTGCGACCTCTCGATCACAAGTCCGACCACTAAACTATTGTTGCTTGCATCACTAATCTACTTAAGTTCTATTACTACTACTACTTGCTGTTTCCCTTGACATTTCCAAGGCTTTTGACAGGGTCTGGCACGATAGCCTTATTGCTAAGCTTCCTTCTTTCGGTTTACCCACTCAACTTTGCGTTTGGATTGAAGACTTCCTGAGGGATCGGTCCATTCGAGTGGTCATTGATGGCTGCTCGTCTGGCCACTTGGCAATTAATGCCGGGGTCCCTCAGGGGTCTGTTCTCTCAGCAACTTTATTCTTGCTGCACATTAACGATCTGCTAATGCCCGGTACCTTTGGGTATGCAGACGACATCACAGTTTCTGAGAGATATGTGTCCAGCACGCGAGCTGGTGGGTCACAGATCCAGTCTCTCCGTGAGGACATGGTCGTGCGCTTGAACTTGACCTTGAAGGCTGTCTCCGAATGGAGCGATGCCAACCTGGTCAAGTTTAATGCAGCTAAGACCCAGGCGTGTCTCTTCTCCGCAAAAAGGAGCCAATTCGAACCGGCTCCTACTTTCCGAGGTGTAACCGTGCCGATAACCGACCGTATCGAGCTTCTGGGGGTAACACTAACTTCTACCCTCAATTTTGGCCCGTTTATCGAGGCTAAGGCTCAACTAGCATCAAAAAAGTTGGGAATCCTAGCAAAGGTGAGACGGTACTTCACATCCGAACAGTTGCTCAATCTCTATCAAGCCCAGGTTCGGTCGTGTATGGAGTACTGCTCTCATCTTTGGGATGGATCTGCTAAATACCAACTGGACGCGCTTGAGTCTATCGAGAAGCGGGCCAAGAGACTCATTGGCAACGATGCACTGGTCGAGTCAAAGCTCCAGAGCCTTGAACATCGACGACGAGTTGCAAGTCTATCGGTTTTCTATCGGTTACATTTTGGGGAGTGTGCGATGGAATTACACAATCTAATTCCACCAAACCCGTTCCATCATCGGACTACGAGACAAACGGCGAAGCGCCATCGTTACATGGTGGACATCCCACCCATACGCACAAAACGTTTTGGGAATACCTTCATTGTGCGTACGGCTAAGGAGTGGAATTCCCTGCCGGAGTCTGTGTTCCCCGATAGCTATAACCTAGGAGTCTTTAAGTCAAGAGTGAATAGGCTACTTTTAGGTAAGCGTGCTCCATCTTCGACCACATCATCACTTACCATCAGGTGAGATGGTGGTCAAACGCGAACCTATTTTCAATAAAAATAAAAAAAAAAAAACAAACAGCTCCAGTATAAAACTAACTTCAAGTGCATCAACATACCTTTGACTTTATCTGGTCGGTAAGCATCCTTCAACATCTGCAGAAAGTTTTCATAAAATTCTTTAGATTTGTCTCCGGGCATTGCATGATGGAAGTCAGGTTTGTTGCCCTGTAACAGTACAGTATCTATGAAAAGAGGAATACTATATATAAAATATATCTAAGTAGTGTTTATTCCGCAAACAAATCATCATGCGGCTGCATGCTGTTGATAGGCTCCCGTTTGACTCACTTCATGGTAAGTGATGATGCAGTTGAAGATGGAGCATGCTTGCCTAGAAGTAACCTATTCACTCTTGACTGTAACCTATGTAACAGTGCATAACATCACTTTCTAGTGATGCAATGAAAAATGCAAGCAAGCCATAATGTGACTTGTAACATCCTCAGGAGATGTTGAATCTGGGTGATCCCATTCTGTATAGTATCTATGAAGTCATTTATGACTGACTAGCCCTTCGTCCGCATCGATTCCGAAACAATTTATTGCCATTTAAACAATATAGTACTGCCCCCATTGTCATAATTATTACAGTAAGTCAAAAACCTGAAATGTTGGGAAATCACACTTTTGTTTTGAAATGTTTAAATGTGTGTATCTTGATAATTATAGCAGATAGCTTAAATATTTAAATGGATAACAAAAGATACATGTTTGTAGATTAGTCCTCAATATAATTTATTTGTTAAATATTGATGGTTTTTTAAATCTAATGAATTGTATCTATAATTACCACTTCTATCAGCCCAACTAACACTTTCCTAAGTTTATTTACAGTAAGTCGGTAAGATACTGTAATTACATTGTTACAGTAAGTATATCTGCTCACTCACCTACTTGATATACTTCAAGTAAGTGGCTTAAAGATTGGTTTTATTTTTTGTGAATGATACAAGTTATAAATAGAGTAACTATACTTACTGTGAAAATGTGTAGCTAAAACGCCATATTTAAATAATGTCAATCTACTGGAACATTAGTTACTGTAAATATGATACCTAGTGGAAATGCGAAATAAAACATAATTTTAATACAGTAAGTCTACTTACTGTTATTATTGTTATGAACGATTGAGTCTTCTCAACATTTACTGTGATTGTGCTTATCGTAACTTTGTTAATAATTTAGATATAAAAATAAAGACAAATTTTCTTTAAAGGGCTTGATTTAAGGATCACATTAATGTAAAAAAAGTCATAACACCAGTAATACGACTTACTGTAATTATGACACCGGGGGCAATATAGCACTCCACAATATTGCACCTTACTGCACCAATGCAACCAATGAAAAAACCATTTAGAATTGGATCATTAGTTCTGGAGATTACGCCCTATACATACTTACTATCAAAATTTTACTCTTTATGATATTAGTATACATAAAAATGAGATATAGATTCAGTAGCATTCAACTTTCCAGGGTAGATATACAGAACAAAGTTTTATAGTTATATGTGTATGAAAACTAGATGAATATTGCCATAAACAGCAAATAGAGAAAAAGATATGATTCTGTATTATAATTATAGGTGAAGGTTTCTTTGATCTGTATGTTCTGCATGTCCCTAAATATAACAATAATGGCTTAATATAGGAATTAAAAGATTCCTACATTAAGCCATGATTATTCTTTAAATGTAAATGTAAAGAAGTATCAACAGCCTAAGGGCAAAGGTGCTGGGCTTGAGATTGCCGGTTTAAACCCTATCCAATACACTATTGCCCTGAACCCACTCTCGACACTAGCATATTTAGCTTAGTACGACGGGATGACAATATTGCTAGTAATGTGATACAGCCCACATTGCTTTTCTCTTTAAAAAAATTGGCCAAGTGCGAGTCAGACTCGCCCATGAAGGGTTCCGTAGTAACTATAATAATATAATATAATATGTATATTTATTTGACGAATAAAAAAACCTCAAAAATTTCTTAAAACTGGCTTAGTTACATTTTTACAACTACGCTAAATAACTTTGTTTTTCATAGTGTTTGTATGAATTACAAAGTTATATTTGCGGTTTTAGAAAATATGCTGTATCTCAAAAACTGCTGACCTGAATTCGTTCAAACCAATTTTGGTTGAAAGTTTACATTAAGATCTATAGACATATATTTTTTAGATTTTTCACTCCATTATTATAGAAGTAAAAGGGGGGGGGTGGGGGGAGACGCCCATTTTACCACTTTGGAAGCTTATACCTTTTTAACGATTGACTTTATGAAAAAGTGGTTTTAGAAACCCTTATCTCATTTTTAAAGACCTGTCTATAGATACCACACACGCATACGTTTCATGAAAAAATATATTTTCAGTTCTAGTTCCATGTATGGGGACCCCCCTTTATTTTAAATATTTTTTATTTTTTTTCTTAACATCGGAAAGCAGTTCATAGAATACATCTACCTACTAAGTTTCACATGTATAGTCTTAATAGTTTCGGAATAAAATTGCTGTGACATACGGATGGACGGACACACAGACAGACAGATGGACAGACATATTGAAACTATAAGGGTTCAGTTTTTGCCATTCGGCTACGGAACCCTAAAAAAGAAGTACTAATAAAAACATAAAATGAGATTCAAGTTAAACTTACTTTCCATGTGTTGTACAATGTGAACTGGCTAACACATAGTATTTCCAGTTGTCTATCAGACACACTTTGCTTCCATTTCTTCTCTGACGCATCATCAAATAACTTTATACTTAATATTTTCCGCACACTGAAACATAATACAAGTACGGTTTATGTAATCAAGCTTTATCATGGCTTGAAAGTTTATATGCAATACAATAAATAATTCTGCCCATTAGAATACTTACTAAATACTATGAGTTACACTTAAGCAATAGTAAATATTGGCACAAGATTGAATGAAATATACCCATTGATATACCTTTACAAACAAAAAATGATGAATAAGTACTTTCTTTACTGATAGCTGTGAAAAAATCACACTGCACATAGTTATATTACATTCTTTTTCTTTATGTTGATAGGTTCGTGTTTGACCACTATCTGACCTGATGGTAAGCGATGATGTGGTCGAAGATGAAGCATGCTGAAAGTAATCAATTCACTCTTGGTGAGACCCCAGATTATATCGAAACACAGTATTACTTACATGTATTCCATATCCTTTTTGCTATCACTGTTGCATATTCCAATAAAAACACAAATTCCTTGTCCAATACTGCTAATTATTTCATCGTTTACTGAAATGAAATTCAACGAATTTGAAACATTAAGTATAACAATAATTTCAAATAATATTGATATTTGTATCAAAAAATCTAAGTAGACCAGTCCCTCTGTTTGAGTTTGATAAGGTAGAAAAAATTACAGATCAAGAGTGCTTTTTGTATCAATTTTAATTTAAAATTTCTTCTTTCTAATATTATTTATAGTTTTAAGTTAACCTCAAAATGAAATTCTTGCAAACTTACCGGTAACTTTTGCGTTCATAACACGCTGTATTAGTGCCTTCATCTTTTATTGTATTATCTCTTACTATATTAAAATGATTTATGATTTACAACCTAAATAACAAAATATATTTCAAAACATTTCACCGCCACAATAACGCGTTTTTGACAAGTGTGAAGTGTCAGTTACATATTTTTTCTGAAGATAATGTGGTTGAAGTCTTAATCTTTGCAAAATTATGTTGCTTTAAAAATAATATTTACACCTAATTAATTATTAGAGACAGCCAAACAATAATAAAAAATATATAGTAATTATAATCTGCACGTACTTTTTTTACCTATTACAGACATGGCCTTGTTTAGCTACTCAATACTAGATGTCTCCTTCCTTAATTATATTAATTTTTTAGGAAGTCCAATAGATGGCGCTAACTAAAACAAATTAAAACCTTTTCAGGATTTTAACGAAGTTCATTACTCCCAATGCTTGAAATTTATCTTGCGTCGTACAAACATTTTATCGTATACTAGTGGTTTATCCACGGATATAGCACATTGCCCTCTTGATAATTTCATCGGCCTATTGCCCGACTTAGATTTCCAGTAGAATTAGATATACCTACATAACGTAACAAACTTCATAATTATGTACTTACTTATTTCTATTATTTTTTTGTAAACTGAATCAGAAACAATCGTTTATAGCGTTTATTATTATCGCATCGAGTTGGTAGCTATGTAACTTAGGTACCTGCTGAAGCATTAATTAAGCTAGGTAGGAATCTATCTACTGTTGCAAAATGGATTGGTATGTTTATTAGGCAAGCCGCCAGTTATGCTCTGAAAACGCAAATTTATTTAAACCCGAAAACAAATAAAATCTTTATGGCTCTTCATGCCTGTACCTGCCTACTTTGCTCTTTTTTATTCGTTAATTTAATTTAATCGCACTGCAATCATAAATTAGTATTCACAGCATAAATAGAAAACACATATTTTTATTTTAAAACAATAACAGCTAGAGACTGAAGGGCATAGCACCAGACACCTACTTTACAAGTTACAAGGTGTTACAGACACGTGGCGACAAGGTTAACCCAGAGCAATGCGATTGCGCAAGCAAGAACACTTCAGTAGGTTTACCGAAAAAACAACCGGCTAAATGCGAGTGGGACTCCTGTATTGTTTTTTTTAAAGAGTATAGAAATGTGGGTAGAATTCACAGAACTTATTAACAATCTTGTTTAACCCTCCGACTAAGCTTATTATGATTGTGTCTGTAGTGGGTTCATGGCAAAAGTGTAATGAGTGGGGTTCGAACCCGTGACCTTTCGATCCTAAGTCCGACACCTTAGCCATTAGGCTATTGGCGCTGCAAAACGATTTGTATAATACAAAAAATAAAAATAAAAAATACTAAGTATTTTATTTTTGACTTTGTTTTGAGGTGGTATTTGTATATGCAGAATCTAACCCCAGTTCTTATTGTTGCTGTATTACTTTCCTTGATTTTCCTTCGGATCGGCTGGATTCTCTAATCATTCTTCATCTATTTACAATCACGTACCCGATAATTCACACATGTCTAGAACACAAAACTTAGTTGTCATTCTGTGATAGAGACCTGCCTTTCACAAAAGTGAAACTGTCATCAGGGCAATGTTAAACCCTTATTAATTTCAGACCTTCTGTTTCCTCTATCCTATGGTTAAGGCCCGTTTAGGCCCGTTTAGGTCAAGTGCGTATGCGCAGGTCACGTGCTAGAGCCACGTGCGCGTCTCAATGAGCCCGAATACCGGCTGGTGGGCGTCACCGCTTGTGGAAACAATTTAGTTACATCCTGCTTTAGTTTAGGATATTCGGATGTGTGTTGTTTCTGACGGTTAAAATGCAGTTTATTTTGATTGGGTTTTGTTGCCGGTAACTTGTTCCAGTGTAGATACAGGCTAGTCTAGAATTGTAGATAGTCATTTTGCAATATAACCTACTAATCATGTTGTGCTGTTTTAAGAAAGGGCAGATATATCAATAGAAATTTCATAATAGTTGCCGAAGTAGAACTAATTCAGGGAAGTACCTACCATCAGCAAGTAGTCTAATATCTTTGCTGTGTAGCGGTTTTGATAACAACCGTTAGTTTAAAAAAAAATATAAATAGAACTAGTAATGTGGGTAGAATTCACGTTACTTGCAATCTTGTTAACCCCTCCAACTGAGCTAAATACGCTTGTGTCTGGAGTGGGTTCACGGCAATAATGTAATGGGTGGGGTTCGAACCCAACCCCTCGATTACAAGTCCTTACCTACCTTAGTCATGCTATTGACGCTAATTTGGAACGGGGACACTTTTTAAATTTTGTGAACAAGTAATCATCATCTTTGTTCATTGATTATGTTCAGGCCTACGTATTGTGCCAGAAGCCCAGAACACTTTATTTGCATACGAAGACAGCTGCATGGATGTGGGATAGTGAATGGCGATGACAACAGAGGCATGCGTAAATTGAGATTCTGTAATGCTTCTGATAAATTTTTATTTAGCACACAGGTGAACCGTTTAGAGATACGAGTGTTAAAATTCCGATGAATGATTCGCTGAATGTTTTTCGGGGCCTGCCCATAATAAGTTATACCCATTCACTGACGCAATTTTTCGTCTGTCTCCATGATGAAATCCCCATACTCCTGCTCTCGCTGAACACGCTGCCGCCTGAAATAGAGACTGCCAAACTCTTAGTTTTTGAAAGAAGAGTCAGACAACCCATAAGGCCACTAGAAATTGGACAAAGTACTTCGTATCCGCAAACGCTTTTTCAGGAGCGAAGCCAAGTCATAGTCAAGATGACTCTTAATATTATTTGCTTTTTCTTTTAATACATTGCCCCTGTAGCAGCTAATACTTACGCATAGACATGCAAAATAGAGGAACTCATACGACCGTCCTACACCATGAGGCCGCGCGCACTAAGCTAGCCGAAGTTTAAGGCCGTGCGCGCACTGCCTTGCGGTGGCCGCAATTCCGGTAGTTCTACCGCACCGGTAGACTGACCGCAGTGCGCGCACTTCTATGACACTCCATACTTCACAAATTTTGCGTTTCCAAAACGCAATGCAGTGCGCGCAATTGCGGTAGTTCTACCGCACCGGTAGAATGACCGGGGCCACCGGTGACTCTACCGCACGCGTTTATTCCACCGCAGTGCGCGCAGTTCTATGACACTCCATACTTCACAGATTTTGCGTTTCCAAAACGCAACGCAGTGCGCGCACGGCCTAAGGGAATGGGGACTGGCCGTCCGCATCATCGCGCTCGTTCCACGAAGGGAGCGCGGCACAAGTACCTACATTACCGAATTGTGTTAGATAATGTACCCTATTTATTTTGATTCCCAGTGACTGTCATTGTATATAAGGAGCGCTTTCTAATAAACCATACAGATTGTTATTCGTCTTCTTACTTAACACATCCTAATACGTAAAGTACCTAACGTATCTAAAGTGTGACCCCGACGTGATTTTTTTGTTTAAAAAAATATCAAATGTCTCCACCCGCTCTGGGTGGAGCGGAAGAGAGTGTCAGACTTCTATTGTATAAACCCACCCTGTTCCTTCAGTTTCCCCTATGGTCGGGGACCGCGGTATATCGTTAGAACATTCCTTCAACCCCAGTAGGCAATGGTCCTATCGAGCCCCGTAAATGCTGCTGACTGCTCTTTGAGGCGCACATGGAACACGACGCGCCGTCGACCCAAGCTTGGTCCTATCCGGACGGTGAGCTACCCTTGCTCACCGCCCGCAAGCCCGCGCCTGCGGTGACCAGAGATCGGCTTGCGATCCCCACGCTCGGGGCGTGTCCCGCGGCGGCTGTGGCGCAAGGAAGAAAGTTGTCTCTCTCTCACGCGTTTAGCCTACTACTTCGCTGGCATGATTAGGAATTTTCAAGTATTCAAGTATTTATTTGCAATCCATAATGTACACATACAGGTGGAATAAAATTATAGGAAACAATTATGGACCCTGTCGGGCACAGCAAAATTTAAAAATAGGTAGGAGAGAGGAAGAGCGCTTTGTTTGATCTTCCACAACAGGAAATATTTATTAAATAATTTAATTTCAGGAATAATATTTCCTGCATCGTGTGTATTTTCACTAACACCTAGACTAAGTATATATTTTGAGGCCATATAATCGTTTGACCCGGTGCGGGAATGAGAATTCTCGCTGAATAAATTTGTGATTTGATTAATCGACACTTTATTATTGTTATTGAATCCGATCACATGCGGCTGATACTAGCATCACGTGTTAAATACACCTGTATTTTTATGATTGACGCACCTAAAGTAAAGTGCAACATAAAATAACTGTAGAAACAAAAGTAAAAAAAAAAATTCTACACTTAACAATCAACAAATGTTCTGCAATAGGGACATTTAGTTTTTATAAATAAATAGATGTAGATCAATTGACTATTAGATATAGGTACCTACTTTTGCACACACATACCTACGTATTATATATATTATAGCTACATAATTTAAAAGCAGAATTGTGCTTAGCATGTCGATGAAAACAACAGTTTTTAAATACTAATTAAATACTAGCTACAAGTGGTCGCAGCGACAGTCTTTGCAGCGAGGACTCGACGACGTGAAAATTTGGTTCACAGTAGTAAAAAGTTTCCTATTACTTTACGCACATAAATATTTCGAGTATTTCTTTTTCACTTTCTCATACATAGGTGTTACACCTATGCATGAAAATGTCATACATCAAGATTTTCCTATTCCAAGGGGTACTAAGATAACTAAGGGGTTGAAGTGGGGCATCCTGCTACGATGATTTTCATTTTAAGAGCATTGGTAATGATGATAACTACAAAAAGTAATGTGCCCGCCTTAGTATGAACTCAGCATATAAAACACTTAAGTCATGCTTGTAACCAAGGGCCGACCAATGCTCCTATCTCTGTTATCAAAACACAAGCGGGAAGAAATACATTCAGCTCAAATCATAGGCAAAAAACTCATTACAATATGAGGAACTCTCCTACAAAACTTACTTCTTATTATACTTGACACTCAAAAATCTTATCAAAAACTTTAATACAAACTAACAATACTTGTAAACAAACTAACAAGGTTAATAAAGTAAATCGTAATAAAACAATACAATAATAGTGTACCAATCAAAATAATGTCACATGGCAAGCAATGCATGGCACTCGTAACGAATTATATAAGTAAGTGGACGGTCCAGTTCTCGCCGCTTTCGGGTTTCCTCGCCAGTTACGTCATCATTACGGTAAACAATATTGTTTTTCTTGGAAATGGATTAATGACAAAATAAGTTCACAGCTGAACAAAGACCATCCGTGGTTCTTACCAGATTGCAACCAACATAAGCCTTCATTTTGAAGCTGCAACCATTGTGTACTTTAAGTTGACAAAGTAACGATGTTTTAAACATTATGAAGCAACGGGATTGGCATTCTTTTCGATTGCGAAAGAATTATGCCA
Source organism: Tholera decimalis (assembly GCA_943138885.2). Taxonomy (NCBI): domain Eukaryota; kingdom Metazoa; phylum Arthropoda; class Insecta; order Lepidoptera; family Noctuidae; genus Tholera; species Tholera decimalis. The sequence goes on from OW964569.2 coordinate 26,150,741, forward strand.
TTTAATAATTCATGCAAGAGTCGCAATTTCGGTGTTAAACATCGGTTCACCTTGCTTGATGCATCAGACTCAGACAGAAACACAAATAAACAAAGACTTACATACATATTATGTATACACGTCAAACTTGTAAAACTTGCCGGCGGTTAAAAAAGCGAGTAAACACGGTACATATAGTTAGGATATCTTCAAGAAACCTTTTATTTTCGAGTTGTGAAGCCTCATACAAGTCCCCAGCCCTGGCACGTGCGAAGCGGTCTGTCAGATTCTCACTGAATAAAACTACCCTATGGCTCGTTCACTTGCACCGGGGGCTGCGAAAGGACTTAATTAATAGGCGCAGGTTTAAACGTCGCCCTCGAATGGTATTGGCCTGACTCTGCGGGACCCGTCTAGTCAGAGAGTGAGTTTGACTCCCGTCGCGACGTCTAAAAGGAACATCTGTCGACGTCCAATGAACCTTCTGAGGGTTGGGAATGCACTCGATACCTCCTTCTCTCTTTCCGCAACCTTCTTCTGCGATCTAAAAATTTTGCCGGAGAAGTTCACCACGGCTACCATGGAATGAAAAACGGCCGCTAATCACTTCCGAAACGGGAGCACAGCGCGTTTCGTCCAAAGCTACAAACTGCAAGCGTATGGATCGCAGTGTCCACCCTTATTCAAGTAAGCTTAAGTTAAAGTACCACGTCAAGGGCTGGTATCACAGAAATCTTAACAATATTGCCTTATTATTAAGATTTCTGTGGCTGTTATCTACCAGTACGGGGCCCCGTAAAAGAATATGTAAGTTTACTCGCGCCGCCTCAGACACATGTGTCTGAGGGAACACGGAATGGTTTAGTCACTGTAAACCAGAAACGTCCATGAAGATTTATAACTTGAAAAGAAAATTAATTAATATTATAGTAGTTAGAATAGTTACCTTAAATTGATTCTTAATATAGGTACAACAGACATACGTAATTCACCCTCTATTTAATTGTAATCTGTGTATTCCATTATTGGCGTAACTTTTACCAAATAATTTTATAGCTGAAAGCTGTGAAGCTACCTTTCATAAATAAATATATTAATACACGATCAAATAGGTACATTTAAAAACTTAGCGCAGTATCTATGCAAACTTTTATCATAACTTAGGTAATAATTTCTCATTCATTCCTATATAAAAATATTAGCTTTTAAAAAATAATTAAAAATTTTGGTCTGCCTATTTGTTAGTCTGAGTTTATCTCGGGAACGGCTGAACCAACTTGTATGTAACTTTCACCGGTTATAGGGCAACATATAAACTTTTTACCCGACTGCAAAGGAAGGGTTATGTTTTTCGAGCGTATCTTGTATGTATGTACCTATGTAATATTTTTTATTACCTCATATCTCCAGAACCGCTGAACGGATTCACATAACTGAGATATCGTTAGTTTCGACTTAGCAGCCCAAGTGTTCTTAGATTGGTGACATTTGAAAAAATCAAACATGGCAGCTGTGCGAAGTCATTATACATAGTGAAAAAAAAATTTTTTTTTCGTATTCTTTAATATGGTTATCAAATTAATGGCTTTATACAAGGATTTCAAAAAGGTATATCATGTTTATCATTAGTGTAATACTAGCAAAAATAATACAAAGAGACAGTTTAAAAATATGGTCTTAGCTCTTTCACTTTCTGAATCCGGTGGAGTGCCAATATGCCACGACTGGAAAAACTAAAAAATTGTCAGTTAATATTTTAACTAAAAAGTTGAAAAAAAATGTTTAATTGGGTCCCGCCTGCTTGTCACTTTTTAAAATAAAAATGTGCTTGTTTCTTGCATTTCAGTTGAGCAGTCGGGTTTTTTAGATTTTTTTAAATAACTTTTTTTTTTATCTTGGAATTTCCACGGGATCGGAATTTGCATTGAAAAACCCGAGTAGGTAAATCGACTCCCTACCTCCGACTACACTTATCTAAAAAAATATCTAAAAGTGGATACAAAATACACCAAATAATAATTTTATCAATCGAGTCGAAAATATTCTTAAGAAATATACATAATCAATTACTTATTTACTGGCTCAGAGAACTCGCCAATCACCGGGCATGTGCCTGAGAGCACGTGTCTAAGTTAAATCTGTTTCGTATCGTCGACGGTATCAACTCAACGTGACGATCACATTAAAGGTCGATTGTTTTTGTGACAATGGGTACAATGTTACGAGCGTCAATAATCTAATGGCTAAGGTTGTGGAGTTGGGATCGAGAGGTCGAGGGTTCGAACCCTACCCATTACACTTTTGCCGTGAACCCACTCTAGAGACAAGCATGTTTAGCTTAGTTGCAGGGGTTAACAAGATAGATAGATATACTCTTTATTGTAGACCATAACAGAACTTAAAAACTACAAAGGGTGTTACAATGGGCGATCTTATCGCTAAAAGCGATCTTTTACACACACAGCAGGAGAAAATAAATACGTGGGTAGTCCATGGTGTACTATTCACTTATATACAATAAATAAGTAATAACCTACATACTCAATACACATTAAAAAAACAAAGCTGAGATATATAAAAAATAGTAACAAATTAAAAAGAGAGATAGAGATCTTTTATCATGTTTTTTAAAGTAAGAAGGGTTTTAGATTGCTAGTAATGTGAACTCACACACGGAATAGATGAATAAGATTAGAATGGTAATGTGGGCGTGGCAAGCGCGCCACATTTATGATACGAAAATCATAGCCCGACCGATTAATTCATTCACCACGTTTTGTGCGCTTCGGACTACTTCGGAAGTTCGGAATACAGAGCTCTGCTTTAAAATACCGTGTTGTGCAATTATAACCTGTGAAACAAAAAGTTAGATCGAAAGTATAGAGCGAGGAGGTATATCGTTCCATCGGTAAGTCGAAAATAACATTTAATTACAATTTTAATTGTAAAAAATGTAAAAATATTCTGATCACTTTGAAATTCCAAACATTAACAACATTACTGCAACAAGTTACAAAAAAATACATTGCCCGATGTGTACTCGCTTCGCAATGGCCAGGTCCGCTTACAATGTACTGCATGCGTTGCGTCCTCAACCCTTCAACCATTGACGTTTCGTCCTTTGCCTTGATTGGCCGTGATGCACGGCGCATGTTTATCGACAGTCAGTTACAATCAGTAGCAAGCTCTCGATTTAAGTGTGTGTAATTTATTTGTGTGCGTAATTCGCATACGTAACGGGCCTCTTGCTTGTAGTGCAGCTAAAAAGTGGGAGACAAGCGGCGACACGCGTTCTCATACAGATCGGGAACTATTTCCTTTCTAACCTCTTTTATCTGTTCTTTGAACTCACACATGCTAGTCTTTTGTCGAACTGGTACGAGTAGGTACCCAGTTTTAAGGTGCAGTCGTTATGCGTCTGAAAACCTAAGTATCTTATTTATTCAAGGTTAAGATGTCATCGTCTAAGCCTATTCCCAACTGTGTTAGGTTCGGCTTTCAGTCTAACTGGATGTACCTGAGTATTAGAGTTTCTGCACATGGAGGAACTGCCTATATGACCTCTCCACAGCCCAGCAGCTGGATAACTGATACCTCTTGTCAAGACTGATGTCAAATTTTCAACCTCAATTTCATCCAAGAAAATTTGACATCAGTAACAACTGTCAAAGGCATCTTTGACAGTCAGTACAAGTGACAGCCGAAATTAATGGCTTAGAATGTTTTCCTAGGCATGGAGGAATCTCGATCTAATAGGTTTCTTAACGTAATCTTTAGTTAATGTTTTTATACTACACCTGCTTGGAAAGTACCTTGATACTTTATCAAATTTACGGTAGAAAGTACGTCATTGCATATCGAACAAATATGCGGGGAGAAAACGCATCTGAGCGGGAGAGAAAAGTGTATGAAAATCCATTTCTTACGTGGTTTTTCTTTTTTAATTTTGGGTAAGACTATGCGCCGGTAACCTAAATATCAAAAGCCAAAAAGTTTTTACAGTGAGTTTTTATCTCCAAGTTCGCAAAATGACACTGGCCACTAGCTGTGTGTTGGATGGTGTCGGGCTGGCAGTGCGACCCTGCGGCGGCAGGATAAACAATTTGAAAAAAGAACGTGAAAATTGCAGACGCCATTGGCGCCATTTGTGAAAACAGTGTTACATTAAGCTTCACTAACTGCAACAATTTCAATATAAATTTCAATTAGTAAAGATTAGTTTTTTATTTTCCTCGTAGGTGTAGTATAAAGCACTATGTATCACTCGAGAGAAAGTGCGATTCCCGATCTCGGGTGTTTCAAACGACACCCTCGACGGTAATCGGTCACTTTCTCCTCTCGGTGAACAATGTACTATTTTTGAAGTGAAAACTTCTTTAGCGGCGTTGTGCACTTTTTTTTGTAATGAGTAAAAAATGCTAAACTCGCGTCAGGACACGTGACCTGACCGAAAATTCGTAAGACGGACGGAGAGTAGACAGCCGGCGCGCGGCGCGGCGTAGGAAGAGGAAGTATCCCCCTCTCTTTCTACGGCGCGGCGAAAATGTATGCCTGCACAAACTTTTTAATGTAATATAAATTGTCATGTTTGTGTACGATAGCGCAATAAATAAATATTGTATTCTACCACATAAACAATAGTACTTTTATACTGGTAATAAAGCAATTCGTGCAAAATTATTCCCTAACCATTACAAAATATCAAAAATGCACAACGTTAATATTCAAGTTTTCACTTCTGCCGGCACTCCCGGAGTGCAACCCGTTTTTTTTTCCTACATGGGCACTTACAAAACGTCAGAAGTTAGTGCACGGTTCGAAATTGGTCTTTTTCTATGGAGAAGAACCGACAAGAAACTAACCGGTAAGCTTTGCTTCACCTTGACGATCGGCCCCGCATGGCTGGTATTTAGCCACAAGCTCCTCGTAAGATAAGATAACTTACCTATAAAGAGTTTATTATTACTAACCAGGGTGTTAGATCATTTCATGGCACAGCCCTGAGGCACACACAATGCTGTTTTATATTTAAGTCGCGATTTCGTTCGCGTGGGACGGTTCAACCCGTAAATCCCGATCCCATAGTAATTCCAGGATAATATATAATTCCATGATTTCATCTATCTACATACAAAATTTTATACAGAGAGTAACAAACATTCATCCCTCCGTCCTCACAAACTTTCGCAATTATAATATTATAGTATATAATTGCGAAATATATATTTTATATATTTAGTAGAACAGGTTTTATTCTGGTGTACCCTTGTATCTGAGCCAAATAATAATTTATTTTCATCCTTATTTCTGCTTTAAAAAGAGATACTATTTATTAAAAGCGATTAAAGAAGAATTTTGGTTCAAATTGAATTAGAATTTGTTCAAAGAAATAGAGAGAGAGAGAGCTTAGAATAAACTTTATTGTACTTAAGTCATACCAAAATAAGAAAAAAACTTCTTATACACTTACTTATTTACAAGCGCAATCAAAAACGTCAAATTATTCCTATTTCGTTATCCAATCAACCATTTATCGTTTCATTTTCGACAAATATATTTAAAAACCATTCAAGTATCACTTCTAACATCTGATGTCAAAAGAACAGCCTAATAATAGTGATCACGTTGGCATGCAACGTGCAACAGAATGTAAGGAAGTTCTTGAGTGCGATGCAACACTAGTCTGGCTAGAGTGACCTCAAAACAAGGCCTTTCCGCGCTCTCGTCATTATTTAAAAGAAGTATTTACAGCGGCATTGAAAATGCATCCATTTTACACGTCATTGCATTTACATGTGTACACGTGACTCAACGTGGAAAATATGTAAACTGAAAATTCATAAATAAATGAAGCAGGTTCAGAAAAGTCCTTATTGCTAGTAATGAAAAACACAGATGAAAGCACTAGTTGATTTCCCGACTTCCCTAATGAAATTTTACTTATTTTGTACAAGCGAAAGTCACGTAATCACGTAGGTAATTACGAAAAATAACGCGGGTTTAGTACAAACGTCATACAGAGTCCTGGAGATGATGTTCATTTGTATACTTCAATAAGAAATAACAGTAGCCGGGACTAACTTCTTTTTGTCTTCTTCTTATTTTCTATTGGACCACTCGCTTTACCTTTACGGCTTTTAGTTTGATACACTTCAGTGTATCAAATTCTTCAGGCTATCTCCATACCTAATATCGATAATCGGATCAGCAGGTAACAAACGGGCAGAATTACAGGCAGACAGAATATGGCGGACCAGTGATCAGGAATTGGCAACAGAATATAGACAATAGATTGCGTTATTTTCACAGACTATTGTTAGAAATTGTTTGACTACTGTTTCCATATGACGGGACAATTAATTAATAATACATAATATACATAACGTTATTAGAATGGTCTTATTAAGCAACTACCCATTGTGTTCCAATTATTTATCCAAAAGTTTCGTATTGTTATTATGATTTATAATAACGAAACCTAATTAGTATTTGATTTCGGAGAAAACCGACATTTTATTACTTTGTGGTGGCATAATGGTTGCCATTTCTATTTTCGTAGAATCGGCAGCATATACTAAATATGATGAAGCACTGAAAACCACCAAACTAAAATCAAATGAAATCCTATTCTCGATACCTATCAGCCATCTTTTCAGGTGAAATTTCAGACGTCCGCCGATTCCCACACCAGCAAAGGTACTGTCTCTACTAACATCAAACAATGTTTTATTCCTCACGAAATAGAGTAAACGACGTTAAACGGAACAGTAAAAATTGGATTGAATTTGAATTGAATTTATTTACATCAAAAAGGATTACAATATTACTTAAAAAACTAGCACATACAAAAAAGTATCAGTAAAACTTTTTTGCAAAAAATAAAACCGACTTCCATATCAAAACACTACAAAGCCAAAAATAATTTTAATTTCGGTAGTCGGTGTTATTGGTTCTGTATTTTCTTTTTTTTTTCACAACGCCTTCCGAAATTATAATTATTTTTGGCTTTGTAGTGTTTTGATATGGAAGTCGGTTTTATTTTTTGTAAAAAAGTTTTTATTTTCGTGCTTTTTAGTGGGTCAGTGAATTTTCCAAATCGGTTCGTAAATGACGGAGTTATGCGCGAACAAACATAAAAAAAAAATACAAACATCCGAATTGAGAACCTCCTCCTTTTTTAAGAAGTCGGTTAAAAATAATATAGGATCATCTGCAGCCGAACTAGGTAAACACCTCTGTATCTCGGCATACAGTGCCAATCCTCTCAGTCTATGACATTGCAATTTTATTAAATCAGCAAGTACAGTCATTCATTAAACTTAAAAAAACACTTAAAATTAGACAAGTGCAAGTTGGACTCGCCCATGACAACTTCAAATGTGAAGTGTGTGGCTGGGGCGGGACTATGTCGGAGGAAAATTTAGTGAGAAAGAAGCATTGAACAACATACGGCCAAATTGATCTAGTGGTCGCAAGCGCCGCTGTTGAGGCGGGCAAAAAGTGCTATTGGGTTTTCTACAAGAATTTTCTCAGTAGCCCGGAGTTCGGAAGTTGGCGGTGTGATACCTCCGCGCCTCGGAAAGGACGTTTTTTTTTTTCTTTTTATATAGTTCATAGGCTTGCGTTTGACCACAATCTCACCTGTTAAGCTGTTGGTCCTGGCCGGCCGTCAGAAGCTGGTAAATCTGACACTGGTCTGGACAAACGGTACCGTCTCACCCAGGCTTAGCAGATGTTGATGAGTATCATCATTTGTAGAGCCTGTTTTTACTGTCCAAAGTTTTAAAAAAATATATATATACAACGTGTAACGGAAACCCCATATCTATCCAAAAGGGCTGAAGACAACATCTGGTATGGAGTCTCTATGCACAGTTTCAGCACAAAATAACTGACTCAATGAATTGATACCAAATTATTGGTTTCATATATTTCTTTAATACCAATCAAAACAAACGTGTCACAGCACTACGAGGGTCAATAACTTTCCACGTCACTTGCCAATAACACGATAATTCTTTTCGTTCTTCTTAATTTGAAAAATTCGGTGTCTGGTATCAGTGTATTGGAATTTGTAATAAGTTCTACACACGTAGACTTAGGATTACAAAACCCTTGTCATATCGTTTGTTATCATCCAAAGAAGCCATGCACTTGGTATGTATATACCCTTTAAATTACACGTTGTATATATATATATTTTTTTTATTATTTTTGTTGACATATTTAAATTTCGAAAGTTTAGTATTAATTTCACAATATAGACCTGTTAACCCTGATTATAATGATAATTATCATGTAAGACCTCTCTACTCCAAAAATAACGATATAATACAAATATCGTAAGATATTTTAGAAACACTGGTATCTTCTTAATCTATCACCAATACCTAAATAAAAGTTTACATATTCGTATCAGAATTGTTATTATCGGTGTACGTATCTACCTTTATCGTCAGCAATGTCATAGTATTAGCACAGTATGTGGTATTAGTTTACTCAGTTGGAAAACGTCACATCTTTTTATCTGGCTAAATACTTATATTTCTAATAGCAGTTGCTCGCGACTTCGTTCACGTGGGAAGTTTTTCCCGTGTAAATCCCGACCCCGTGGGAATTTCGCAAAATCCCGTCTTAGCTAATCTACGTACTAAAAGAAACCCCCGTACAAAATTTGAGAGCCCTACTACTTGTAGTTTCTGTGATTGTGATTAATCAGTGAGTGGTATTTCGCTTTTATATATATAGATAGATATATTGTAAGACAAAGTGTAGGTACAATTAAAACTAACTAAACGTTGCTTGCTTGTCTATGTTCTACAGATTGTACTTCGGAGAGTGTGCGCAGGAGCTCCATGACCTAATCCCTTCATCCCCCTTTTAATACCGGTCTGCCAGACGTACCGCAGAATACCATCCACACTTGGTCGATATACCGTCTTGTCGTACTGAGCGCTTTTCTTCAACATTCATTGTGCGCACAGCCAAGGTGTGGAACTCTCTGCCGGCTTCTGTGTTCTCTGCCACATATGACCCGTCAGCCTTTAAAGCAAGAGTGAATAGGCATTTTCTGGGCTCGCTCGTTCGATCGTAGACCTCATCTTACACTTACCATCAGGTGTGATCGAGGTCAAGAGCGGGCTCAATCGTAATAAAAAAAAAATTGTTTGTTTTCCCAATAAAATAAAAAATAATAGATTTATATTAGCAGTCGCGAGGGTCTTAGCTCCCGTGGATACACACACACAAACCTCCTTCGTTTTAAGCCTGTAACTTTCACCGTTCAGCGTAACCTTCCTCAAGCTTCAAGCTACTTCCATAGAAAAATTGATCCAAACCCATTCAGTCCTTTCGAAAATTAGCGCATTTAAACAAACGAACTAACTTTTCTGCTTTATAAGATGAGTAGATTGTAAAAACTAGCTGCGCCTGCGACCTCGTTCGCGTGAGAGACGATTCCCGCGTAAATCCTGATCCTGTGAGAGTTTCAGACTGCCTTATAACCTCCTCTATGATCCAGTGAAAGTCCCATTAAAATCGATTGAACAGTTCCAAACATTAGCCCAGACAAACAGAAAGATGAACAATGAAAAAAAAAGTGTGTTTGTATCTTAAGGTAGGTACTTATCGTGTTAATAAAGCACTAGAGAAAACCCATTTATTTTGATATCACAGACCGACACTTAAATGTTATTTATATGTAATAAATATATCTTTATTGTCATAAAAAAATAATAATGTTAGAAATTGCAATAAGAATATGCGTAGTAAAGTGATTCCAATTGGATCGGATTACTTTCTTCATTCAGATATGGTGAGAAGGGTTTATTGCTGATCTTTCTGGATGTCGGCAATCGTGAGCCGATCTCCAGCCACCGTGGGCGTGGGCTTACGGACCACGAGGACGGGTAGCTCACCGCACGGTAAGGACCAGGCCCTGTTCGACGGTGGGTCGTGTTAAACGCACGCGATTTGGCCAATGAATGAACGAATATATTTATTTAATTGAAAACATTGGTCTATTGGTTAGTATAAAACTTATAACCCAAGGGTTAGTGTTTATTAATTAACTATAAACTCATCCCTGCCGCACGCGCAACTGAACAGCGTGTTGTATGACTGGCGCATCAGCCAGGGTTTTCAAAATACTCCACCCATGCCTGGTTTGCGGTAACGTTCTAACAAGTTACTGTGGCCCCAGAACGAAAGTTCAACTAAAGAAACATCTAGTGCATCACAGATAATGATTTTCCCCCGGAAAATAGAATTGACTGAAACTGTTAAAACGATATTATTTTTACTGCAATGATCCTAGTTTATCACTTGTGTGTTCAGCAAAGCATATGTAAGCGGGCAGGGTACAGTAATTCGTTAGGTTTTTTTTATTCGTTCAAACTTGAATGATTTTGCGCCCAGTTTGAATAAATGAGTCTCAAATTTTATTTAAAAAAAAATATAACTAGCTTCTGCCCGCGACATTTTTCGGGTGACAGGGTTTTCCTGCGTACATCTCGAACCCGTAAAAATTCCGATAAAAAGTAGACCTTTTACAGGTACAGGGTTTGTCAAAAGAAAGTTTCTATTTGTTTAGCGTACTGTGTACATGTCAATCGGTAGCCTGGCTTTTAGGAATTCAGTCGCTATGGAGCGTTTTTCAAGAGCGAATCGCTCGTTTCGCGTACGCAAATTTTACAAAAATGGTAATTCTGTGACTATGGCGCGAAAAGAATTTCCAATTGCCCCAATTGAATTTTAAAGGGGGCGTTCTCCATAACGTTAGCTGCCCAGGTTTTGGTTTAACTAGTGTTGAACCGATCCACTCAAAATTTTTACAAATTCCCGAATGAGAAAAATGGTTGGCGCTCGAATATTGTCGCAGAATTACACATTTTGTAAAATTCGCGCACGCACAACGCGCTGTGCGTTTCTGAAAACCGCTCCATAGTGACTAAATTCCCAAGAGCTAGGTTACCGATTGACATATCCCGCGTACTCCGCCAAATCTATGCGTTTACGAAGTAAGCTAAACAAATATAAACTTTATTTTGAGACACCCTGTATTATTCCAAGATGACAACTACGTATCTACTTACCATTTCATTCAGATCTCTTCAATAGTTTTTGAGTGAAAGACATAATAATATATCTATCCTCACAAAATTTCACATTTATAATAATCTTAGTAAATAGTTGTCGTAAAACGTGCTCTAACGTCGGGTACTTATGATGAGATAGCTTAATCCACCGCTAGCTTATTAAACCTAACTACGTTTATTATAATTATGTGTTTGAGTTATTTGAGTATATTTGAGTTCAAGTGAGTTTGTTTTATTGCGACACTGCAATCGCTGAAATAATTTTGATGAATTTTGATTCATGGGGGCAATGCCCCAAGTCGTTTTTAGGCTTCTTTTCAGCAATCGATTGAAAAATATATTAAAAATAGAGAAATTTCTAGCAATCTTGGTAACCCCTCCAACGAAGCTAAATATGCTCATGCCTAGGGCCGCCATCTGTCCGGATTTTCCCGGATTTGTCCTAGTTTGGAGAGCGTCCGGGGGTGTCCGGGGGGATTTTCCCAATAAGCGTAATGTGTGTCCGGACACACATTGGTCTTACGGGTACCAAAAAGCACGATCTCTTTTATGCTTTTCTTATGGTATTTCATCTCATTGTTTATGTTACGTTGATTAAATAAAAAGGAAGAGACTGTTATCACTTTATCAGTATATGTCTGGGGCCGGCAAATTTGGTGATGGGCTACTCCAATAGTGTAATGTGTTGGGTTCAAACGCATGACCTATCGATCACAAGTCCGAAACCTATTAGGCTATTGAAGCTTAAGGCGAAGCTTAAACAAAAGCTAGTAGTAAAAACACACAACCGATGTTTGTTTACGTGCTTTGTAATTCAAATCATTGATGATAATACATTTTGCCACACAAAATTACCAAAAACAGACTTCTTATTCTTCAGAAGTGTGGCCTCTATTCAGACACTCTGTAAATTTCCGTGTTATTGTGTGATTTATTGAAAAATGCTCAATGCTCACGTGTGTCTGTTAAGTAGTGCTGGCGAATAAACAGTACAATACATAATGCAAACATTGGCGCCGCACGTGTGCGCGATGGCCGAGACGTACCCACACGTGGACGATGCTGGTCGAGGATTAAGCCACTGATAAGGGAAAACTTGATTCTGTTAGAGAGTTTTATCTTTTGTTAGGATGGTTATTGAATCCTTTCAAATATATGAGATTTTCCAAATTATTTATACTGTAAATACTACTATCGAGCTCTGATAGTTTCTTCTCCGCAAAAAGGAGTCAATTCGAACCGGCTCCTACTTTCCAGGGTGTAACCGTGCCGATATCCGTATCGAGCTTCTGGAGGTAACACTAACTTCTACCCTCAATTTTAGCCCGTTTATCGAGGCTAAGGCTCAACTAGCATCAAAAAAGTTGGGAATCCTAGAAAAGGTGAGACGGTACTTCACACCCGAACAGTTGCTCAATCTCTATCAAGCCCAGGTTCGGTCATGTATGGAGTACTGCTCTCATCTTTAGGATGGATCTGCTAAATACCAACTGGACGCGCTTGAGTCTATCGAGAAGCGGGACAAGAGACTCATTGGCAACGATGCACTAGTCGAGTCAAAGCTCCAGAGCCAAGGCCAACGAGTTGCTATCGTCTATCGGTTTTCTATCGGTTACATTTCGGGGAGTGTGCGATGGAATTACACAGTCTAATTCCGCCAAGCCCGTTCCATCATCGGACAAAAAAATATATATCACTCATGCCCTTTGTTTTTGGAGGAAAAGCATTAAATGACTCTCCTCTGCTCTGTATGGAGAGAAAATCAGTGTCAGACTCCTACTGGCTAAAACCTACCCTGTTCCTTCGGTTGCCCTAGCGTTCTAAGGCCCCACTATCTTGTTAGAACAATCCCCAGCAGGCATTGAATCTATCGAGCTCCGTAATATGTGCCGACTGCTCTTTGAGGCGCGCATAGAACACGACACGCCTTCGACTCAGGATACTAACTAAACAGTTGCTTGACTGTTTTAATCATTTGATTTGTAATTGAGAGCTTTTGATTTATTCAAATACAATCTAGTGATTTTCTTTGGAATCATATATGTTTATATGCAATTATATTATTATTTGCTTAATTTAAATTTCAAACGATAAAGTTTTTCCTAATATCATAATTTGTAGCTCTATGTCACATGAATTGTTTTTATGGACTGTAAAAAGGAGTGACTTCTACCAACTAAGATCCACAATGTGCCTTTTGGTGCCCCTGAGTCTCGGGGCCGCAGTATAATTCGTGATTTGTTTCCTATTATTTTTATACAATTAACCAACCTCTTCTTGGTATACCTACTTGAAAAAACGTAACAAAAAGATTTTTCTAGTAAACTAGCTAGTACAAAGATTGCACGTGGCTTATTAAGTTGTATCCTGAATTGATGTCAGCATTTCTTGATGCGCGCAATCTTAGATTTTGTATTCAATTATGATAATGATAGTCTTGTTTGCTTTCTCAATCGAGGTCATAGCTTTTGCTAGTTACTAGATATTTACTGGAATTCCCTTCAGTGCTATTCTACAAAAAGAAAATGTATATAAAAGTGTACTTAATACAATGACGTACTAGTTGTACCTTCTGAGACTTTTTATGTTCTAACTGATAAACAGATAGATGTTTTGATGTTTCCGCTCCGTAGCAAACGCGACGAAGCGGAAAATTCATCATTTGTTTTTTTATGTTACAAGTTGTACAAAACCAATTCAAATACCCATTCAACATCGAAGCAATTATTGCGTAAAAAAAACTCTTACGTATCAATTTGTTTACTTATAAATAAATCGTCAACGTGACCAAATGGCAGCCCTGCCGCCTAACCCAACACAGTCGCAAGCGCACGTGATCAAGTCTGTAGCCTAGTTCTTTTAGTGCACATACACACATAGAAACAAGCTCTCTCTTATCGTATGAATATTACACACACTGCATTCGATCGATAAGGAAAAGATAATCAACATTATTATACTGGCTATTTCTGTAAACGTTTATCATTACGGGCCTTAGTAAATAAACTCTATTTAATGTAATCTCCTCAGATATTGACCATGGTCACCATGATCAGACGGTACTTATTCAGTAATAATAATTACAAATTGTCTACGCTAACATGATCGAGTAAAAGAAATCGCATAGTGCCGTTTATACTTTTCAATTTTTTCAGTTCTGTTGCTGTCGTTTATTTCAGTTCAGCTGGTATTATAATGAAAGCAGGAGGAATATTAGGGTAGGATTCCAATATAATCCTGTAGGTAAGTGTCTCCAGGCGATGAGAATTCCTCACAACGTAAGTATTATATGTATATATCAGGGATGTTAGGGAGCTCCGTAACCGTAACCGAAACTTTCGGATATCCGATATAAAAAATTATCCGTAATCATAACCGAATCTGAAATAAAAGTGTCGGATAATATCGGATAGGGGCGGAGCCTAATTGAGACACGTTATGACAAGTTGTTTTGATCGGCCGGGCGGCGGCGAAACACACAAGTAAACATGCGCAAAATAGTGCGTTAGAAAGTGATGTTATATGACACTAGCATGTGCCAGCGGCTTCGCCCGTGTGGAATTTTTTTCCCGTGTAAATCCTGATCCCGTGAGAATTTCACAAAATCCTTTCTTAGCGGATGCCTACGTCATAACATCTACTTGCATGCCAAATTTCAGCCCGATCCGTCCAGTGGTTTGGGCTGTGCGTTGATAGATCACTATGTCAGTCAGTCAGTCAGTCAGTCAGTCAGTCAGTCAGTCAGTCACCTTTGAGTTATATATATTTAGATTACATTTAGTACCGGGGAATGTTGCATTACACCATGACTCTAAACATGACGCGTAATGAAGCGCCACACGATGGTTATTGTAATGAAATTCTCGCGTTATAAAATGTAATACACCATTACATGAGATGAGATAGCGCGTTAAGGTATGATATATCTATTTGTATTTTACTTTTCAAATTCCTTAAAAATCTAATATCCGTAACCGAAATTATCCGAAACTAACGGATAATCCGAAATAATTTCATATCCGTATCCTTATCCGTATCCGGTATAATAATCATTCCTATATCCGTATCCAATCCGTATCCGAAATTTCATATCCATAACATCCCTGGTATATATCCCTCACATAAATAATCATACAAACATTTAAATAAACTCAGTTGTTTTGTTTGGAAAAAAAAGTTTGAAAAGAAAAGTGTGTTATCTAAATACTCTTGGAGGAAAACATGGTATTTGATGTATCTGTTTATCTTGTATCTTTATAATTTAGTTTATTAGTTAGGTATGTTTTAATTCTCGTAATTGGTGCTTATACACACTGTGGTTATCATCTCTTCCTTAACTCTCCTGTCGCAGGTCTGCTGGAAGAAATTTCTTATGAAATAAGCAGCACCTGCTGCTCTTTTGTCTGTATTTGTTTTTTTTTCTCTTATAAGTATCATGTGTGACTGTACATAAATAAATAAATGGTCATGGTACACAGCGACAGTCAACCTCGGAAAGTATGGATTGATAGTAAAGATTAATTAATGATGTGGTTGTTATTGTATAGCTAGGAGCTTTTGATATAATAAAAAAGTTACGATAAGCGCCAAGTGCTTATCGTAGGACACATGAGATCTATCTCATATCTACTCCGAGAAAATGATTACCCTACAATCAGTGAATGACGTGACGTCACTCATTATCAGCGTTCCATTAAGAGATAAGGAAAACATAGACTGACTATAGTCATCCATGCAATGGCGGAATCCTAGCCAAAACGACACGTCACATACCTATATGCATTTAATAGCGGTAAAAATGTATATGACGTAGTGAGGTTTATTTTTAACGAAAGCCGGTATTTCTTTCAACGTGACTTTAGCAGCCTTGTCGGATGGTACGAAGACGCTTGCGCACGTGTTAGTGCATAACGTAACCTAATTCTTAGCAAACATCACATGTATGTAAACAGTGGTATGTGGTATGTGTTGGGAAGTACGCATGTTTTAAGATTATTTTATGTATCCAAAAATATATTTTTATTTTAGGTTCCAAGCAAATTACTTTACTCCAAAGATTTTCTCCAAAATTTCATGTGGAAGTGCTAAAGAAAAACTATTGGGTATCTCCAACAGTTATGGTTCGCCGAATTCTGGCAATTTGAGCTACTGCGTTTTGCTGCAATAGACATCATCTGCCGCAACAGACATGTTATTAATCATATTTTTTCTGAGATGGCAAATCACAACACTGCTACCACAAAATCACGAATCCCATCCTAAAAAAACTGAGCTGCTAGTTAGCCTTCTAACACATATTATTTTATTAGTTATTTATATCTATAGCGGTTACATAAACCCACAAATACATTACATTACATATACCATTACATAGAGGCAGCCCTGTACCTACGCACCCGCTAGACGTTCGCGCACGTGACAGCGCAGCGAGGTCGACGCTTCCTAGCGGCGATAAGTTATTCACAATGAGGCCGACCAACTCGCTAGCCGCTACACTGCAGTGCACAAATATGTGCTAGGTTACTGTGCATTGAACTATACAATACAGTTACTTCAGTTGAAAGCTAGCTATGTTATTTTGAAAGCATGTGTGATATTGTCTGTTGAAATTGCAGACGCCATCTTTGTGTCAAATTTGACAATTTCAAACATATAATATGTCATGGTGATGTTTTCTCTCTGCGTAATGTGGAAGGGAGTGTCAGACTTCAAAAATCCGCCCTGTTGTCCTTGAATTCAAGGGCCACAGACGAGAGATATGGTTATAACATTCCCGCAACCCTGTCTGATGTGATATTCTCTTACCGACACATTAACTTGAGAAAGATACCTAATATTTTTTGGTAGGTACTTCGAAAACACAAGTGTTATGTTTTAAATTGTACAAATAGGTATCATATTCTAAGAACGATTTTCTGCTTTAATTTAGTGGGTTTTTATTAAACGAAGTAAACATATGTGCATTATAACATTGTACCTATTAGCCTGCAATGGCCTACATGTCTAGTGACTACAATGTTATTTTCATTCAAATGATTTGCTGTATTTAAAAAGGAGGTCAAGTTTTCTTATTCATTGTCATCATACTCACGTGATACACCTGAATTGATTATACAACGTGTAATTTAAAGGGTATATACATACCAGTGCACGGCTTCTTTGAATGATAATAAACGATATGGCAAGGGTTTTCTAATCCTATGTGTACATTTGTGGAGCATATTAGAAATTTCAATACATTGATACCAGAGACCGAATTTTTCAAATTAAGAAGAACGAAGAGAATTGTCGTTTTATTGGCAAGTGACGTGGAAAGTGATGATCCTCATAGTGCTGTGAGACGTTTGTTATTACTGGTATTCAAGAAACATAATTATGAAACCAATCATTTGGGGTCAATTCTTTGAGTCACTTATTTTGAGCTGAAAGTTTGCATAGAGACTCCATACCTGATATTGTCTTCAGTCCTTTTGGATAGATATGATGGGGTTTCCGTTACACGTTGTATATTTTAAAACAATGTTTTTTTACATTATAGTTTTTTTTTACTGACTGTATAACAAGTAATAAATTTTATAAATAACTAGCTTTTGCCCGCGACTTCGTCCGCGTGGAATAGTTACTTTGGGCTAACGTTAAATTTAACCCCAATTTTGAAGCATTCTTCATTAGCGCTCCGCTCCTATTGGCCTTAGCGTAATGATACAATATAGCTGTGCCCGCGACTCCGTCAGCGTAAGTTAATGTATTGGTAATATTGTTTAGATCACGTTCACATGCGGCTTAAGTACCTAGAGAACGCTTCGACCGCGAGACGCGTCGAGCGCGGCGACCGATTCTCAAAAATAATCCTTATAGCATGATTCAGTATTCACGCGCGATGGCTTATTAATATAATCGTATTTCATGTATAAGTTTGGTGTTTCTATACCGATTTATATGATTCTTTTTACGGTTTCGTAGCCGAATGGCAAAAAACGGAATCTTTATAGTTTCGACATGTCTGTCCGTCTGTCTGTCTGTCTGTCTGTCCGTCCGTCCGTCTGTCACAGCAATTTTATTCCGAAACTATTAGGACTATACATGTGAAACTTGATAGGTAGATGTATTCTGTGAACCGCTTTCCGATTTTGAGAAAAAATATTTAAAATAAAGGGGGGCTCCCCATACATGGAACTAAAACTGAAAATATTTTTTTTTCATGAAATCGATGTATTCTGTGAACCGCTTTCCGATTTTGAGAAAAAAATTAAAAAATATTTAAAATAAAGGGGGGCTCCCCATACATGGAACTAAACCTGAAAATATTTTTTTTCATGAAATCGATGCATGTGTGGTATCTATAGACAGTTCTTTAAAAACGACATCGGGGTTTCTAAAACCACTTTTCCATAAAGTCAATCGTTTAAAAGATATAAGCTTCCAAAGTGGTAAAATGTGGCGGACACAACCTCTAACTTCTATAATACTGGAGTGAAAAATCTAAAAAAATATATATGTCTGTAGATCTTAATATAAACTTTCAACCAAAATTAGTTTGAACGAAATCAGTTCAGCAGTTTTTTAGATACAGCATATTTTCTAAAACCGCAAATATAACTTTGTAATTCATACAAACACTATGAAAAACAAATTTATTCGGCGCAGTTGTAAAAAAGCCAGTTTTAAGAAATTTGTAAGGTTTTTTTTTTCAAAACAAATTTATTTGGCGCAGTTGTAAAAAATGTAAATAAGCTAGTTTTAAGAAATTTGTAAGGTTTTTTTTTTCGTCAAATAAATTTGCATATTACATTATAGTTACTACAGAACCCTTCATGGGCGAGTCTGACTCGCACTTGGCCAATTTTTTTATGGAATAGTTAATAATGTTAACTTTTTCAATTAGGGGTGACTGAGAGTGTTATAAACGTAAGAGTAGACAAATATTATAATCAGAAAGCTTCGAACTGCTAAGCTGTTGGGAGTTACACGTGTTATTGTGAGTCAACCATAAAAGTTAGACATATGCTGTCGTGGGATATTTTTTATATAATTTTAAGGAGAACATTTTCGTCATGAAATGATTTGTGTAGCTTTAACCATTAAGGTTGCACACGCGACGGAAGCTTAAAAAATGGAGTAACTTCTCCCGTTTTCCCAACATTTCCCTTCACTGCTCTGCTCCTATTGATTGTAGCGTGATGAAAAGTATACTATAACCCGCTCAGGAGTATGAAAAATAATTGTACCAAGTTTTGTTAAAATCCGTCGAGTAGTTTTTGTTTCTATAACGGTTATACAGACAGACAGACAGACAGACAGACAGACAGACAAAAATTTAACTGATTGCATTTTTGGCATGAGTATCGATCCTTAATCACCCCCTGATAGTTATTTTGGAAATATATTTCATGTACAGAATTGACCTCTCTACAGATTTATTATAAGTATAGATGTCTGCTTAATTTAAGATTTTTTTTTATCGAAACGAATAAAACAACATTCTGAAGTTTATTAACGAGTATTAAAAAGTATTGAACTTAAATTGAGTTCTCAAAATGTTTGACTCTTATTTCAGGAGATTAGAAGGAGATACACTTTGTGTTGCTCTCTCGCTTGTTCAAAATTATGAAGGAAAACATCGTGAGGAAACCGGCTTGTCCTAGGACCGAAATCCGAAGACATGCACATGTAATTGTATTTTCAACCGACGACAAAAAAGGAGGAGGTTATCAAGTCGAAGCCTATATTTTTTGTTAATGTATGTATCCAATCCGTATCCGAAATTTCATATCCATAACATCCCTGGTATATATCCCTCACATAAATAATCATACAAACATTTAAATAAACTCAGTTGTTTTGTTTGGAAAAAAAAGTTTGAAAAGAAAAGTGTGTTATCTAAATACTCTTGGAGGAAAACATGGTATTTGATGTATCTGTTTATCTTGTATCTTTATAATTTAGTTTATTAGTTAGGTATGTTTTAATTCTCGTAATTGGTGCTTATACACACTGTGGTTATCATCTCTTCCTTAACTCTCCTGTCGCAGGTCTGCTGGAAGAAATTTCTTATGAAATAAGCAGCACCTGCTGCTCTTTTGTCTGTATTTGTTCAAGTCGAAGCCTATACTTTTTGTTAATGTATGATCACCGATTACTCGAAGACGGCTGAACCAATTTGGAAAATTCTTGTTTTTTATATTATATACTTCGAAATTGGTCCCATTGTCACCAAGTCATGATGATGGGATTACGGATGAGCCCGCTCTTGACCTCGATCTCGCCTGAAGGTAAGCGATAGATGAGGTCTACGATGTGACGAACGAGCCCAGAAGATGCCTATTTACTCTTGCTTTAAAGGCTGAAAGGTCATAAGTGGCAGGCAACACAGAAGCCGGCAGAGAATTCCACAACTTGGCTGTGCGCACAATAAATGTGGAGGCGAAGCGCTTTGTACGACAAGACGGTATATCAACCAAGTGTAGATGGTACCCAGCCGTGCGTCTGGTAGACCAGTAGTGAAATGGAGATGGAGGAATCAGGTCATGGAGCTCCTGCGCACACTCCCCGAAGTATAATCTATAGAAAACCGACAGGCAAGCAACGGTTCGCCGATGAGCCAGACTATGAAGCTTGCCCGATAGCACCTCGTCGCCTATAAGCCTTTTAGCGCTCGATCGAGTCCAGTGCAGCAAGTTGGTATTTTGCAGAGCCATCCCACAAGTGACTGCAATACTCCACGCAGGAACGGACCTGTGCTTTATATAGATTCAGAAGCTGTCCAGGCAGGTGTTCACATACTATAGGCATTATTTGAGTATTTTTTATAGTAACTTGTGTAGTTGCATTCGAAAACACCATTTGTGAAGTGGACCTGATGATGAAGACCACAGATGGCCACTGGAACTACTCAATATATAAGTAGGAATAATAAGTATTTCATGTGTTCCGCTTCGATTACTTGAATGTGGTTATTAAGCACAATATGCTCGTCACAATGCATATGGTAAGGTGAAGCTGATGGTGAAGTATCAGGAGAACTCCTCAACAATTAACGGCCCAACATTGGGAAAAGCAATATTTTGTAAATTATTATAAGTAGTTGACATTTAGGCTCTTGCAACTAGGTAAATTAAAAATCGACCAACTAAAAAGAGTGAAATAAAAACTTTTTACCAAAAAATTAAACCGACTCCCAAAAAACACTGCAAAGTGAAAAATAACTTTAATTTCGGAAATGGGTGCCAAAAAAGAAAATACAAAACTAAAGACACCGACTACCGAAATTAAAGTTATTTTTCACTTTGCGGTGTGTTTTGGGAGTCGGTTTAATTTTTTGGGCAAAAGTTTTTTATATTGTATATTGTGGTGAGAAAATAAATAAGTATATTATATTTTAAGTATATTATTATTATTATATCCACCAACCCGACTGGGCCAGTGTGCAGGATGACGGCCCTTTCCCTCTCATAGAAAGGTTTGTGACCCAGCCGTGGGGACTTTGTAGGCTGGTGATGTATTGTGTATACAACGTGTAACAGAATAAACGCAATTCCTGAAAGTATTCAATTTTCAATTTCAAAGATCTTTATTAACATAAATATTAACAATAATGCACTTACCCTAAGTTACACCAACACAATAGAATAAAAACACTTTATTAGGCTACAATTCGCCTTTGAAAGTGTATAAAATAGGTATAGATTTCACTGTTATAAACATAATTTAATTTCACAAAAATGCAAACAGAGATTTAAACTATAAATTATTACGACATAATTTACTGCTTGCACGTAGGTACTAAATTCCTGAAAGTAGTTGGTTCAGAATCGACTTCTGAATCGATTTTCGTCATAATTATTTTTTTTAAATTTTGTCGGAAAAATCTTTCAGTTAACTTAAAATGGAAATACAGTATCATGACAAATTAATACAATCCTTCATTCAAGGAAATTGTATGCGCGTCGCGTCGGCCGCTAACATTGCATGAGTGTATGCGTCTGCGTAAGGATATTGTATGATGCGATACGTTTTAAGTTTAGTAAGGATAACAAACAAACTAAGCTTATATAATTAAGTCTATGAGTTCTAAATTCTTATACTTGTTATAAAAGAGCATTTATTATGTCAATGTGCCTTATAGTGGCACATTATTAGAAGATTTGGCTAATATTACCTCTATTCTTATAATTTGGCTGGGTATACGTTAATAAATCCAATTAATACGGCTACAATAAGGGTTCAAAATGTATTCGTCTTATAGAGGCTAGTTAAATTGCTTTTTAGCCATATAATATTCAAAGTCATATAAAGGCTTTTAATATGGCCAATTATTCTTAGAAAACTTTTTTGCAAAAAATAAAACCGACTTCCATATCAAAACACTACAAAGCCAAAAATAATTTTAATTTCGGTAGTTGGTGTTAGAGTCTGGCAAACGAAAGTAGAGACTGAAAAAGCGCGGCAAATTTAAAAAATATCAGCATAGCAACCCCAAAACTACTATGAAATACCTGGAATAACCATATTTGATACTTTAAAATTATCTATTTTATTTCATCGGAATAAAAATACAAGAGGTATTTTAGGGAGGTAATAGTTTAGATATTGTGTATTAATTCGAATTTAAAAAAAAAAAAAACAACAGTATTCTAAAATAGTTCTGATTTATTCACTATAATCAAAATCTGAATGTAAGACTTCGATGTGGAAAGTTTAATTAGTCACTGGAATCATTGTTTCCTATGTTAATTATACAACTTTCTAAATTATTTTCTGTTGTTCTGTCCCTTTCTTTATATTTATTTTCAACATGGATGACATGATCAGTCATTTTCTTTCACTCCTCGGAAGTTATATTTTCAAACGACTCTTTTATAACTTTCTCTAACTTCACTGCAGGCAGAGCAATATTTTTACTTGCCACTTTACGTTTAGCCAAACTCCATACTAACTCAATGGCATTTAGATCGCAGTGGTAGGGGGAAGTCGCAATACCTCGTGCCCATTCTGCTTCAGAATTTCATCAGCTTCATATACTGGTTCCGGTGTTTCGTTTTAAACTTGTTTTCTAACGATATAAAATTCGTTAATTTTGTTACGAATAGCATCTATGTCGAAACTATCTAAGTCGGACACTGTGGATTTATATGGCCTTTACGCGCCACTTCCTTTTTAATTCTTTTAATGTAGTAACGCTCACTTCTGTAAACAATGGTAAAACAAAATGATAGGTTCTGCAAATCATAAATTCAATTATATCTTTATAAAAGTTATGTACTCCTAGTAAAAACTTACCAGTGATTGAACCTACTTCATCCAAGTACTGGTTCTGGGTTCTTGTCCTATCTTTCTGCTCTAAATCCGTAAGTTTTTCAAAAGTTTTCACCATCTCACCAACCCCTGCTACATCCACCAGATTTTCTATAAAAGAAAAAAAAAATGTTAAAAACCATGCCACATTTAATAGTAGGTATGTTAAATAACCATAATGCATTATTATGAAGGTGTTTAACATACTATAAAATGAATGTGAATCAAAATAGATAAATATTTTTCCTCGCTAAAAGATAAATATAAATTATGAATTACGACAAAGTATCAACTTAGTAGCATCATACTAACTCATGAAATCAAAAACAACAGGTAAACAATCTTGTTTTTGTTTGAATTCGGCATCTTTCTCCTGTTGTTTTTCTTGATATTTAGACATCATGCGAAACAACATCTCCCGTACTCCACATTTAATAGTTTTGTTAATTTTTCGCTGAATAAACGCTATTAACAAGATCACAACAAATCACCAACAACACGCCATCTTGTATTGGAAAATTGAGTTTGACATTAGTATAGCATTGCCATATAAAAAGTTTGCAAATAATTCGAGTGTCTACTTTCGTTTGCCAGACTCTATTGGTTTTGTATTTTCTTTTTCTTTTCACACCGCCTTCCGAAATTAAAATTATTTTTGGCTTTGTAGTGTTTTGATATGGAAGTCAGTTTTATTTTAAGCAAAAAGTTTTTTTTCACGCTTCGTCGGTCAGTCGGTTTTATTTCCTGCAAAAAAGTTTTTATGTTCGTGCTTTTTAGTGGGTCAGTGAATTTTCCAAATCGGTTCGTAAATGACGGAGTTATGCGCGAACTAAAAACGCAATGCAGAGTAAACGAAAAGATCATCAACGTAAATATTTTTTTAGACTTTTGTTGATTTTTCAGAAACGGCTTGTCCGATTTCGATAATATTTTCATGGAACCATTTGGAAAGTATTTTTTAAGAAAGAATTTTTCAAATGGGTTGGCAAGCGACGGAGTTATGCGCGGACAAACATAAAAAAAATACTAGCATCCGAATTGAGAACCTCCTCCTTTTTTAGAAGTCGGTTAAAAAGTAATGCACAAGGTAACTATGATGCTTTTCAACTTATAGGAGCATTTGATAAGACGTCTATCCAACAAACAAATGCTAACATTAACATTTAAGTAGTATTATAAAAAAGGCAGCAGCAAAATCTAAATTCAAGTGCAAACTCAGTCGTGAAAGTCGAGAAAAATACGTCGCTATCCGCAATCACAGCAACTTGGTTTGTAGGGATGCCCAACGCCGCCACATTCATAAGTCCGTTGAAAACGGTGATCCAGCTAAAGTCTGGAAATTTCTTAGATAAATGGGAATTGGGAAGTCACGTCAAGAGTCTATTTCTAAAGATGCAGACCTTGAATTGCTCAATCAACATTTTTCCACCTCTTGTAGCTTCAATGGGGCTGTTAAAAGCAAAACTCTAGATAATCTTTCGTCTTTTCCCAGTCCCGATTATTCTCCTTTTATTTTTAATCAATTTGAGAGTTGTGATGTTAAGAAGAGTATTTTATCAATCACGTCGAATGCTGTTGGTAGTGACTGTGTGAGTTGCAAGAGGATACTACCTATTTTGGACGAAATCCTTCCTGTCATTTGTCATAACCTTAATTATTCTGTATCCTCTGGCGTCTTTCCATCTTTATGGAAAGAAGCTCAAATAACCCCTCTTCCAAAAAAATGTAATCCTGTTTCTTTTTCTGATTTCCGTCCTATCTCCATTTTACCGTTCCTATCCAAAGTCCTAGAACGCCTTATCCATAGTCAGCTTAGTGCTTTCCTCTGTAGAAACAGGATCCTTAATTTTTACCAATCCGGATTTCGTCCAGGCCATAGCACTACCACAGCTCTTGTAAACGTTACGGATGATATAAGATCAGCTATGGACAGTGGGAAACTGACGGACCTTTCCTTACTTGATTTCACTAATGCTTTTAACACTGTCGATTTTGATGTACTGCTCGGATTACTCTGCTCTCTTAACATATCTCCAACAGCAATTGATTGGTTTCGTAGTTACCTGTGTGGCCGCCGGCAACGTATCTGCATTGAAGGTTCATCATCTTCATGGTGTAATACTACTGCTGGCGTACCACAGGGGGACGTTCTCTCTCCTCTTCATTTCGCCATTTTTATAAATTCCATTTCTAATGAACTTCTCTCATCCTACCACCTTTATGTTGACGATCTGCAAATTTATTCACAAGCTCCCATTGAGGAATTTCCTGTGGCGGTGAAGATAGTGAATAAAGACTTAGCGCGTATTTCTGATTGGAGTTTGAATCATGGTTTGAGGGTTAATCCTGCGAAGACGCAAGTCATTATTGTTGGCAGCCCAAGGCTACGTTCCAAAATTGACTGGACGACTCTTCCCCAAATCCTTTTGATGGAGTTGCTATACCTTACTGTGACCCAGTAAAGGATCTTGGTATTTACATTGATAAGGATTTGTCTTGGGGTCCCCAGTTGCAGGAAGTGAGCCGCAAACTGTTTGCCTCTGCGGGGTCTTAACGCAGATTGCGCAATTTCCTGCCGACTGCCACTAAAACTGCGCTTGCCCAATCCCTTCTTCTCCCTATTCTCGACTATGCTGATGCAAGTTATCCAAATCTTACTGAAGTGCAGCTAGATAAGCTTGAACGACTCCAAAATGTTTGTATCAGATTCATATTTGGTTTGCGCAAATATGATCATGTTTCTGAGTTTCGCATTAAACTCAAGTGGCTGCCTATCCGCGTTCGCCGGAATGCTCATTATTTATCATTACTCTACAGTATTCTCTTCAATCCAACAACTCTGTTTTATCTCAAAGAACGTTTTAATTTCCTTCATGACACACATGTTAGAAATTTGAGATCATCGGAGAATTTGAGACTTTCAATGCCTGCACATTCCTCTAAATTCTATGGCTCATCGTTTACGGTGCAAGCTGTTCGTTTGTGGAATGCATTGCCGGTGTCAGTAAGACAAGCTCAGTCACTCGCTTCTTTTAAGAGCTCGGTTGCTGATCATTTTCTTTCAAATTTATAATTATTCTTTTGTTTCCTCTCCACATGATGTTAAAGAACACATTATATTTATATATAATTACTTATGTATTGTATTTTATTTATATATTTCTCATAAAACAGATAATAATATATATATATTATTTTCTGTTTTAGTGAGTATTTTAGCCCTCCCCACTTTAATTAAAGTTTTGATAGTCTTCCCGAAGGTTGTCTGGAAGATATCGCTTTTAGCGATAAGACCGCCATTGTAACCATAGATTTAAGAAATGATGTTAAATAGGTGTGTCTAAATTTTGGTGTACAATAAAGTATATTCTATTATATGATCTTTACAAGGATGAAAGCAATCCATATTCCCTTGTACAGTGATTATAAAGATATTATTCTCTATATGGTTGCATTAAAATGTTTTACATAACTAGATTCACCATTTTGAAGTACAGGAGATTTTGTAAATTTATTATGGAGCGGAAAAAGAATGAATTCAAAAGACTGGACACACAGAAGAAAAGTCTATGAAAACATGGTTGTGAGCATTACACCCACTACCTCTACTCCTATGATGCTACAAAATGTCCAAGCCAATACCAAGGAATCAGCCAGTGGTTCACAGAGGTTTATTTTATAGAAAATAAGAATGAAAAGGAAACCAGTGAGGAAGTATATAATAGTAGCGAAAGTGATACAGACATATTTTTAAATGAAGAGTTGAAGAATATTGATATTCATAGCGATATCAGAGAATGGGCAGTGAAATTCAAAATTTACCATATCGCTTTAAGTGACTTATTAAAAATATTACACCATGTAATGCCAAACAAAATGCCATTGGATGCGCGTACATTGCTCAAAACAAATAAAGTAGAAATATGCATTACTGAAATCGGTACTGGACATTATTTGTATAATGGATTACTTACACAATTACAAAAAACCTTACAAAACTATGAAGTGCCCTGAAGTGAAACTGAAGACATACAACTAGAAGGATACTGCATGGATAATTTGGTTGACGCCTTTGACTACCCCTTAAAGTCTTCATTAATTAATATTTATAAATGTGAAGTTTACACTCATAGTAAATCAAAAAAATTATATGACTTTATGCGCTGACATTAAATGTATATTGTTAAATGTAGAAAATAATTCAGTATTGTATTAATCATATCACCATTAATCCATACTTTGTAAAATAAAACAACCAATTTGAATATCACGTATTTTTATTAAATTCATCATTTTTAGGGTTCCGTAGCCGAATGGCAAAAAACGGAACCCTTATAGTTTCGACATGTCTGTCCGTCTGTCTGTCTGTCTGTCTGTCTGTCTGTCTGTATGTCCGTCCGTCCGTATGTCACAGCCATTTTATTCCGAAACTATTAGGACTATACACGTAAAACTTGGTAGGTAGATGTATTATGTGAACCGCTTTTTGATTTTAAGAGAAAATTAAATAAATATTAAAAATAAAGGGGCCTCCCCATACATGGAACTGAAACTGAAAATATTTTTTTTCATGTATCCTATACGTGTGTGGTATCTATAAACAGGTCTTTAAAAATGATATTAAGGTTTTTAAAATGACTTTTTCATAAAGTTAATCGTTTAAAAGATATACGCGTCCAAAGTGGTAAAATGTGTGTCCGCCCCCTCTAACTTCTATAATAATAAAGTAAAAAATCTAAAAAAAACCATATGTTGTAGATATTAATGTAAACTTTCAACCGAAATTGGTTTGAACGAGATCAAGTCAGCAGTTTTTGAGATACAATATATTTTCTAAAACCGCAAATATAACTTTGTAATTCATACAAATACTATGAAAAACAAAGTTATTTGGCGTAGTTGTAAAAATTGTAAATAAGCTAGTTTTAAGAATTTTGTGAGGTTTTTTGTATTTTTTTTTTTTCAAATAAATATATTAAGTATTTAGTAATTTATTATAGTTACTACGGAACCCTTCATGGGCGAGTCCGACTCGCACTTGGCCAATTTTTATAGGCTATCATGCCGCCGTATTTAGAGAAGAAATTAAAAATATATCACCGCCGTATTTAGAAGAAGTGTGGCTCTTAAATCGAGCATTGTCTAAAGGAATGCTAATTTAAAATGTTGTATTTGTTGGTTTAAGGACTGACCTCAATATTCTCTCAGTTAGCCTGCGAAACAGTTGGTGGGTTAACAACAGAAATTGCTGTTTGAACATAACCTATGAAAGATGCCTGATTTGGAAGCTATTTCTTGGTATACTACTACTTGGTTTACTATCAAAACTCGTTTTTTAAACCTTGCCTAAGACAGAACTTCAATCATCAAGTTTTCTATCAACAATTTAAAAATTATAAAAATATCTTAGAAAGTAACATAAGCGAATAAGTTCTCTGTAAACAGCTAGTTTAATAATAAAACAGTAGAGAAACTTAGCATGTTGTAACATAGTAATTGGAATATAGTTTTTACTAAGTGTAAAGGTAAACTAGAAAGGGTCGGATATGTAGGTACAATTAAAACATTCCTTTCTTAAAATGAAATGGGTCCACTTCCATGGCCATCGCATATTATGTAAATTAAGGCCTCTTCTTTGTAGGAATTTGTCAAATCTTGCCAATATGTATACTACCATTGCAATATCTGCGGACAAACATATTATAATATAATAATATAATATAATATTCCACAACTTTTTTCACCCTAATATATAAAGATAATTATAATAATACAATTATAATTACATTCCAAACTTAAAACTAGTGTTTTAAAGCAAGCTTATCCCTATAAAGAGATCTCTTCCAGCCAACCCAACCATAGTGAAAGATAAATTTTATACATATGGGAACAAGACTGACTAGGTACAGGATTTTGTTCGTGAGAAAGGAACCCTAGTACGATGTGTAAAATGCCGATAGCATAAGCAGCAAATGATGCCATTAAAAAGTCTTCACACTCATGGATTCCTTGTAGACGATGTGCGAATCGTTTTGCTCTCATAAAAGCACTGTTTATAACATGACTAAATAATTAATAAAGTTTATAGCACAAAAACCGCTTAAATTCAAGGGCGGGTTGATACTACAACACTCAGCGTACCACATTTTATCATGCATTTGAATTCCCATCCACTTTTCACTATAAACGAGCACATAAATCAGGTAGATAAACTACATAAAATAATAACTTACCGTTCACTTTTCAGTAAAATGGTTGAAGTTTCTCTTTATTCGCCAAACTGTTTCAAAAATGTAAATTACTAAGAAAAAGACTTATTGCAGAAACATAAGCAGACGGCTGTAAGGGCTTACGGCTTTTTAAGAGCCTTTTATTTGCCGCAATGAGTTTAACTCCCTTGTATCGGACCATAATAAAACACGTATAAGGAAAAAAAAGCGGACAGTAAAGCAACTATAAGGGGGTATAAGGTTATTGTTTTTATAATTTGTGCCCAAACGCACCCTTATTAACGATAATACGGCTCTTATAAGAATATTATTTTTGGCAATATAAGCCACTACAAGAGCAATTTTTGTTTGTTGGGAACAGACTTTTTTATAAAAATGCCTAGGTTTGGTTTCAATTTATTTAGTTACGGATGTTGTTTTAGACTTATAATTTAATATTCTAATTGGGGTGTCTGAGGTATTGCGCTTAATCTGTTACACGTTGTATATCTTTTCCTTGGGCACAGTGTTACTCGCTTTCCATTCGTTTCTGCCTTACTTGCCCGTTACTTGTTACGTCAAATTTTCATCTTTCAATATTGCCACATGCACTAAGTCTTAAGTTTCCCACATTTTTTTATTATTATTCTTTTTTCTTTTTCCTTATACTTGAGCTAAATATTAAGGTCGCTTCTTTTCATATCAATCGAAGTGAGTCACTAAGTCAATATATACCTAATAATAAATACATACTCAAATATTCGACTAAAAGTTTAATCTGTACTGACTTGGCCGGTAAATTTTGATATCCTCTCGATTTAAAACACATTTTTATTTATATGTTGTAACACGATAAGCTCAGGGTTACTAACCTAATGATAATTATAATAATTATAGTTAATATGATGGGCGGTGACCCTACTTCAATAGAATGTGCTATTTTATTAATTATTTAATATTTTTATTAATGTCTGTTACTAGAGTCTGTTCGCGGTTTGGCTCACGTTAAAAAGAAAAGAAGCTTATTATGTATTCTCCCCCAAAGTCTTATGTATCCTCCTCCTCAGGTCGGTCACTAAGTGCTGAGGATCGTGACTATGGCGGTAACGTTGCAATAGGCTTCTCCATCTACTACGCTCTTCAGCTTGATGGAGAGCCTGGGACATAAGCATCTGCAGTACTTCGGACCCTGAACAGCGCATCGCCTGGGACTGCGTCCTCTTGGTCGTTTACCATTTACATTGCCGGTAACTATGAGCTTTTACAAATTGTCTGTACTTCGGCGTGCTATATGACCAAAGTACTACAGTATTCTGTGGAGGAATCTTGTGCAAAAGCTCTATTGCGTATCTTGCTTGAGCTTCTGTATGATCGAGATGTTAGTGAGACGCGCTGTCCAGGGTATGTGTAGCATTCTACGCCAATACCACATCACGGAAGCGTCGGCTCTTCTCCTATCCGTCGCTTATCAGTCCAAATTTCATCGAAAACGGTTAAGTGGTTTAGACGTGAAAGTATAACAGATAGACACAGTGACTTTCACATTTGTGAAATTAGTAGGAATGTTATACGTCAGCCATATGGTGGTGAACCCAGGCTCGGTCCGAAGGGGGCGTCACAAGGGACATGACCCTCCCCAAAGTCCTACACCCCAAATAGAAAATCATCTAAAATTTTGCAAAACAAGACGTTCCAAATATTATCACCTATTTGGAACGACATATTTTATTGTTAGTGACCCGCCCCCCCCCAATGCCAGGCTGCGACTGTACCTGGGTGAACCACACACCACATACAACCCAGTACAGAGTTTTCTGGCGCCATAGAACCAGTAGAACCGTAAAGGGAGTAGGCAGGGAAGAAGAAGAGTTATGCCGCGTTAAAGTTTCTTAGACTGAAATATTTTTACATAAGTAGATATCCTTATCTTACCGCATTTCGATGACTGTATATAAATAAATAAATAAATCTTTATTCACATTTCATACATTGTTTTCATGTAATAATTGAGGCAGTCCCAGTAAGTTACGAGAGTACTTGTGGTAGGTACTAAGTTTTTGTAGAAGTTCTCTGAAATTTAACACAGATTTAAAATTATTGTTTGGATTTATCCGTCTGAGATTTCTACAGTTAACTTTCACATTTTGTAATTTGACAATATTGCAATGTTTATCTACGGCAAACATGTCTGAGCCGTTTCCATTTTAATGTATGTCATGCTGCGTTCACGTTTTTTATTCTTGCATGTATGTGTACATATGTGTGAGCAAATATATATTTATTTATTTACGGAGTATGGAGGACTAATAGCCATTAAATTAATACAAGAAATATATAGGTTAGTAGACAGTGAGCAAATTAAAAGTCCTCACGTTTAGAGGCAAGAAAATGTTACAGTGTAATGTATATAATACCTCTCTCTGCCCCCTGTTATTCACGAACGGTTCAATCCTTAAAATAAATTATCCAGATAAAAGTACAAACTCTAAAAATACTCTAAAAGTACAAAAATCGCATTAATGATCGTATAGCTTTCTAATCTCGGGAAACAGAGTTTAGAAAGCTCAGCGATTATAGGATTATAGGTAGGTAGGTATAGGTACTACTACTTTTTACACATAATAATAATATCATCCCTATTTACTACAAAAATATAATGCGTACATCATCAATTACAGATGGCAACAAACGTGACGAGTCACCAAAACGGTGTGACGGCCGGCTAACATTGTTATCATAAAGTTGAGCCAAACATGTGACCGGGCGGCGTCTGCGCAGCGCACGTGTTCGGTTGACATAATAAACTCATTGACACCAGCGTGATGACGTCACTGAAGCTCGTGCGAGGTGACGATAATTAACGAACGAATTCATTAGTGGAACAAAGGAGGATTTTTTGGAGAGGGGAATTCACGTTGCTGGGTACACGTGAATGATAGGTAGGTTAGACTGCACTAATGACATACGTGGTTTTTTTTTTTAAAAAAAGAAAACAATATATCTGAATAAATGACAGGTATATTTGCTTAGTAAAGTATTGTATATTCTTTTTTATATTTAACTAGCTGTGCCCGCGACTTCGTCCGCGAGGAATAGTAACTTTCGGCAGCATTTTTAATTGTTTAGGCTAATTATTTTGAAAATAAAACTCATACATAATTTGAATGTCGTATTTATTAATATCTAATCAAAAGTCTAAGAAATAAGTTTCAAGCTTCTAGCTTTAAGAATGACGTAATTTCCATATAAACTTTCATCCCCTATTTCAACCCCTTACAGCCCTTTTTTCGCATTAAAAAGCAGCCTATGTCCTTTCTCAGGCTCTAGACTATGTTCGTACCAAATTTCATGAAAATCGGTTCAGTAGTTTAGGCGTGATTGCGTAACACACAGACAGACAGAGTTAATTTCGCATTTATAATATAAGTAAGGATTATTGTGAATGTGAGGCAAACAGCCTCGTTGGTGTAGTGGTTGCAAGTGCGTCTGCTGAGCATTAGGTCTCGGGTTGGATTCCCGGGTCGGGCGCAAAGAGTTATTGGGGTTTTCTGTAAGAAATTTCTCAGTAGTAGCCCGGAATTTGGGAGTTAGGGTGTGATACCCTTGTGCCTCGGAGAGTACGTTAAGCCATTGGTTCCGGCTGTCATATCGACGCCTTAAGGTGAACGCAGACCTAGCCGCACCGCACGCGCTGCAGTCTTTGCATTCGAATTCTTTATATGAAGTTCTATGCAACCTCGCACACCTACCCGCGCCGCAGTCGCCGCAGTCCCTGAAACGACCGAACTCCCCAAGCCGCAGCTGATGACGTCACCCGCACGCAGAGGACGCTGCGGCTAGCGCAGCGCGGATGACGTCATTCGCATCCACGGCGCGCAGTGTTGCCAGAGTTATAATGTAGACAGAGAATCTCTGTCAACGGTTTATAATAAAATTACTTGTTCTCGTATAATTACTTGCTTATTCCCTATTATAGCACCTACATATAAAATTACACAAAAGAGCAAAATACCAATACCAAATACAGATTTTTTACAGATTTTTTAAATCTTCGGTACAGATAATGCTTTCAAAAATCTGGCAACACTGCAAGTGCGATGCGTGTGGCGACGGGAACGACTGTAGAGACTGCGGTGCGGATAGATGTGCGAGGCCATTAACATAAAGCGATGACTGCGGGGACTGTAGAGACTGCGGTGCGGCTAGGTCTGCGTTCATCATTAGAGTGAAAACCTAGTAAGTGAAAAAGGAGTAACTTTTCAGGAGGAAGAAATATATGCGTGCTATAAAATTTTTGTACAGTTTTATTTTATTTATGTTTTTTTTTATTAATTTATATGTAAATTTAACCCGTTTTTATATCCAGAAATGTTCGATATTATGTATAATATGAAAAATATTATACATAATATTGAACAGCTGTGTTATTCTGTAAGACCTCATTCTAAACTTCGAATCTGAATCCGCTGTGAGTTTATGGATTGGCATTTTAAAAACTCGGTTGTTAATTCGAATTTACACTAGCGCTACCCTTGCGAGCGTGTCAGCGAGTTGCAACTAAAGATTTTGACAGATAAAGTATGAGATGACGTGAGAAGTGGCATTCGGTAAGGTAATTCCTCCGTCACTTCGACGCTGTTTACAGAATGCAAATCAAGGTCACTTTGAACCATAAGCGAAGTGACAGTGAATAGCTATGTGAGATGCGAGATGTTGTCCGAATTTTACAGAATCGACGTACAGTTCAGAAATGCATTATAATCCATGGCCTGATTACGCTAAACTGATGACGCGGTGCGATTGTTTACGAGGTTCTTACTTACTTTCATAGATAGCGTTTCGAGTATCGAATGAACATATTAGTGAGATCAGGAAGCGCGTACGCAATAAAAAAAAATTTGGACGAAAATGTACTCCCGAGGTTTTCACTCTAAGGCGACGATATGGACTTCTTTGTCAGTCGTTCGACGGGTAGTCAGGTGCCAGGAATTCTGACACCGGTCTAGGCAAGCAGTATCATGTTACCCAGTTACTGGGTTGTAGAGGTCAGATAGGCAGACGTTCCATGTAAAACACTAATACTCAGCTATCAGCATCAGGTTAGACTAAACGCCGACCCCAACATCGTTGTGAGCAGGTTATTATGAATAATAATATAATAATAATATAAGACGTTTAATTTTCTCAACACAAAGTAACTTAAAGCTAAAAATTACAGTAAACTAAAGTAGGGGTTTGACTTTGTGAGAGACTGGTGCCTGAAGTGGGTTTCAACGAGAACCTGTATTACAGGTCACCAGTTCCCTCCCGCGGCCTGAGATAACTAACTTAAATAGTGGATAGAGAATTGAATACAAGAATGAAGCAATATTACTTAAAGACTAAAAATATGAAAATTATTGTTTACATACATGAGAAGACGTGGAACCAGTTTGTTAAGTGTATCGGTGTATGAGATTGTTATGCAGTTTGAAGAGTGTAAATGTATGAAAAAAGAGCTGTATGAGTATGCGTGATGACAGTAAGTACAAAACAAGAAAAACAGTATTATTTCAGCGGGACCAACAAATCCTCAGTTCCCTTGTAGTCAAGGCTTTTGAGAAATTTAAATAGTTGATCTTTACATTTTAATTTAGTGAGGGGGTATATATTGAGTTTATTATTAAGTTTGTTATATAAGAACGGCCCCAGAAAGAAGAAGAAATTATGAGAGTGCGCAGTTTTAGTGGATTGCGTTAGACACACCCTACCTTTTCGGCGTTTATCCATGTGGAGTTTTGTATCGAAAGGCAAAGATGAATGTTGCTTTAGCACCGTACGGAGTATGAATATTTGCCTAACAGTCAGAACGTCCCATTCCTTAAAAAGATCGACGGTTGGATAAAAAAAGGGGAGACCGGCTGCAACTTTGAGTATGGCACGCTGTGCCCTCTCTACTTCAATCAGGTGACTCTTGCCGGTACCACCCCAGGAAGTAATACAATACTCGATTAGGGATTGGCACAGAGCATCATAGACCATCTTGATAACCCGCCTTTCAGCTGCATATCTCAAAGTTTTAAATATATAAATTAATTTCCGCAATCGGGATACCAGGAGTTTTGTGTGTAATTTAAATGTCAGGCATTGATCTATGATGACTCCTAGGTATTTAATATCACCAACTCTCTGAAGAATAGGACAGGAGCACGGTGAGGTTTCAGTAACACAATCATGACAAGAAAGTGAAAAACACGATGACGGTAAAAGATTAGACCTATGAGCAAAGGTAACGTATTTAGTTTTATTAACATTCAAAGTCAGAATGTTCGTGCGCAACCATTTATACACCACGCTAAAGCCATTTTGGGCAGAGTTAAAAACCTCTTCCCAGCTCCGTCCACTAAAAAAGAGGGCAGTATCATCTGCGAAAGTAATAATTTGACCATTGTGTAGCTGGAGGCGGCAGAGGTCGTTGATATACACCAGAAACAATGTTGGACCAAGTATGCTGCCTTGGGGGACACCAAAATCAACACAAACCTCATCGCTGAGTACTTCGCCTATGTGAGGACCCGAATGTGAGGACTATGTGTGATTATTATTCCTTGTTTTATTTTACACAATCTAATTCCGCCAAGCCCGTTCCATCATCGGACTACAAGACAAACGGCGATGCGCCATTGTTACATAGTGGACATCCCACCCATATGCAGGAAACGTTTTGGGAATACTTTCATTGTGCGTACTGCTAAGGAGTGGAAATCCCTGCCGGAGTCTGTGTTTCCTGATCGCTATAACCTGGGAGTCTTTAGGTCAAGAGTGAATAGGTTACTTCTAGGTAAGCGTGCTCCATCTTCGACCTCATCATCACTTATCATCAGGTGAGATGGTGGTCAAACGCGAGCCTATTATCAATAATTTTTTTTTATTATTATAATTTATTTCATAATGTCTGGCAGTTTGAGTACTTGCGTGGCCTACCCAAATGGCCTTACTTTGGTATTCTTCATCAAGTCGTTGAGCTCCTTAAGTTCTAAGTTTAGCTACAGCCTGGTGACAGACAGACAGACAGCGGAACCTTAGTGATAGGGTATATTTACCCTTTAGGTACGGAACCCTAAAAACTAACATTATCGTGACAAGGAAAATACATAACTAGCTAGATATACATAGTAGGTTGCTATAGGGAAAACACTAAAATAAAATGATCACTGAAATACGTAGTCACACTGAGGACAATTAATTAGAACGGGTCATTAAACTTAGCTGTTGCGCAGCATGTATGATTGTATAGTGTCTAGGTTACCTATAACTACGGGTTTTATTTTATTGGTTAACAAACAAGAGAATAGGCGTGTCACAACTTACTGCCCCGTATGGCTCTATGTGGGGTTGCCGTAATTTTGAACGGTTGGTTGATGCAAGGTCCTGAAAAACCGCAACTAAATTTCGAAATTCATAAAGCGACACTATCCTTTTACAATCGAAAGAAACTCGAACTATCGTATGCATAAAAGTCGTCAGAAGTATTTAAAAGTCTAGTTGGCATCGAATACCGCGTAATGGATACAACCGCAGTCGGACGAAGATCAGACTAGAACAGAAAACAAGTAGTTTGGTTTGGGTTACATGTTGCATCCCGTATGCACAACCAGGAGGTACACACCGCGTTGTTGTGAATATATTTGCGGGTGGTATGGTGCTGCACCATACTGCATTGAAGCTCTAACAAAAAATGTTGGCGGAATCAAAACTCAATATTGTGCAAAAATGTTTGTGTCATGGAGTTAAAGTAAGCCTTTTTTTCTTGGTGGAAAAATTATCAAATGACTCCTGCCGCTGTTGGTGGAGTCGAAGGAAGTATCAGAGTTCTACTGACTGAAAACCTACCATGCTCTTTTTCGCAACCCCGGAAGTTAAAGTAAGCCTGGGTTGTTGGTATTATTCTGTCGAACCTATTATCTTTTTTATACTATTACCCAAACCAGGCAAGCCCCAGCCTGACCCGTCTAGCTACCGTCCCATTAGTTTACTCAACGTCCTCGGCAAAATCTATGAAAGGCTTATATATGAGCGGCTCAAAGGTTTTGCCGAAGCAAAGAGTCTAATACCCAATGAGCAGTTTGGAATTAGAACCGAACACTCATGTATCCAGTAAGTCCACCGCATCGTAGAAGACCTCAGCGCCTGCTTCCAACGGGGCGCGATAGTGGGAGCCTTATTCTTCGACATAGCGAAAGCGTTCGACAAAGTCTGGTACAATGGCTTAATCTATAAGCTATACGAACTAGGCGGGCCTGATTGTCTCGTGCTCATCTTGCGAGACTTTTTATCGACGCGTCTCCAAGCGTTTATTTAAAACTGCAATCCAACATAGGAATCCCCTTATCACATCGGCCGCCCGATACGAACCCTCGCGAATCTCTAAGATTCGCCGACCAAGGCATACCCTAGTCACTCCCGATAACACAATCACCCTGCTCCAAGAAAGCCGTAGGGAAACAAGTACAGTGCCACACAAACTCAAAAACGATCGTCCTTCCATTATCGCTGCCGCGCCGAGGCCCGCCGCGACGTCCCCGTAATTGTCCACCGCGACCCTTGCCAAAGGTCCGAGGTCCGTACACCACAGGGGGTGCCTAGAATGTAAGTTTTGAAATAAGCCCTGGCTGGAGGCTTTAATTAATTTATTAATTAAGGCAACAACAGGCAAGCCCGGTTAATCAACCGACAACCTCAGAGGTTGACCTTCGAGAAGCCACAAACAAAAAAAGCACTTATGCTAAAGGATTTCTTTGTACAAGAGCCAAGGCAGCGTTGTCTAAAGTGTGTTAAATAAATTATTCGAAAAATAAAATAAAAACCTGCAATTTTCTTCGGTGTATTTTTACAGAAATAATCTCGGCATGACTGAGGAACTCTTGGCTAAAAGCTTACGGGTTGTTCTTCTAGTTTAGTTAACGTTTGTCGAGTATGATTTGTGGATGGGTAACCATGATTCCAGCTAGGCTCGTAAAGCAAGCAAAGCACGGTCTCGGTTGCCATTTGCGACTTTTTGACAGTCGTTAGGAGTTTAAGAGTGTAATAAATTAAATACACCAATAACGGAATGTAAAAATTTTTTATTCTTTTGGTTTAATGATTTGTAACTAGCTTTTACCCGCGACTTCGTTCGCGTGGGAGGTTTTACCGGCGTAAATCCCGATCCCGTGGGAATTTCGGGATAAAAGTATCCTATGTGGTTCTAAGCTACCTCCCTACCAATTTTCAGCCAAATCAGTTCAGCCGTTCTTGAGTTATAAATAGTGTAACTAACACGACTTTCTTTTATACAACGTGTAATGTAAAGGGTATATATGTCGCAGTAAGATAGATAAAGCCGTGATATGGTTATATCCCTACGGCTATAATTATATACCGTAACATAGATAAACGGAAGCGATTCATTACTATCTTACTAGGAATATAATTATAATACCATTCAAGTTTAGTGTTATAATTATATTACTGGATTAAGTTTAGTGAAATAATTGTAGGAGTGTAGTGCGGGGGTGCGGCGGAGGTTAACACCCCGACTCAGAGTACCCCAACTCGGATAGATTAGGTTAGAAGGCTAAGGCTATTTCTTTGTTAAACCACCCAGAAATAGTCCGTCGATTTTGCGTAAACACCATAAAATCACTGCCAACTTTAATACGTATTATTGTTAAAAAGTATTGTAACTAATTGCAGGTTGCAAAAAGTTGATTTTGTAATAAAAATAAAAACCAACATATTGTTTTATTTGATTTTGTGGTAGATTTATAACTATTTAACTAGATTAGTTTAGTCAGATAAACATATTACTAGATTGCGACCGTAAGATAGTAATGAATCGCTTTCGTATAACTATGTTATGGTATATAATTATATCCCTAGGGATATAACCATATTACGGCTTTATCTATCATACTGCGACATATACAACGTGTAATTTAAAGGGTATGTACATACCAAGGGCATGGCTTCTTTGGATGATAACAAACGATATGGCAAAGGTTTTGTAATCCTAAGTCTACGTGTGTAGAACTTATTACAAATTCCAATACACTGATACCAGAGACCGAATTTTTCAAATTAAGTAGAATGAAAAGAATTATCGTGTTATTGGCAAGTGACGTGGAAAGTTATTGACCCTCGTAGTGTTGTTTTTTTTTTTTTTTTTTTTATTTAGAATAGGTTCGGGAATAGGTTAGGTTAGAATAGGTTGTTGTGACACGTTTGTTATGATTGGTATTCAAGAAATATATGAAACCAATAATTTGGTATCAATTCTTTGAGTCAGTTATTTTGTGCTGAAACTGTGCATAGAGACTCCATACCAGATGTTGTCTTCAGCCCTTTTGGATAGATATGGGGTCTCCGTTACACGTTGTACATACCAAGTGCACGGCTTCTTTGGATGATAATAAACGATATGGTAAGGGTTTTCTAATCCTATGTGTACATGTGTGGAGCATATTAGAAATTTCAATACATTGATACCAGAGACCGAATTTTTCAAATTAAGAAAAACGAAGAGAATTATCGTTTTATTGGCAAGTGACGTAGAAAGTGATGACCCTCATAGTGCTGTGACACGTTTGTTATTACTGGTATTCAAGAAACATATGAAACCAATAATTTGGGGTCAATTCTGTGAGTCACTTATTTTGAGCTGAAACTTTGCATTCTGTTACACGTTGCATATATAGATTTTGTGGAGATCTCTACTCCATATCCATTGTTTATACATATTATACTAGCAGTCGTGGGGCTTCGCTCCCGTGGACTTTTTCACCATAAAAACATAACCTTCCTTCTTTTGCAGGCAGTTAATCTTCCTCAAGCTTCAACCTACTTCCTCACCAAACATCCAAATCCACTCAGTACTTTAAAGATTAGCGCGTTAAAACAAGCAATTTTTTGCGCTTTATAATTTTAGTATAGATAAATGCGAAAGTGTGTTTGTTTATCCTCCATCCACGCTAAAACGGAGCAAAACGGCTCGATATGATTTTTTGTGTGTAGTTGAAGGCTGAATGGTAATATAGCATAGCCGTAACGTAAAACGTTTTTAAGTAAAAAACGTTTTACGTGAGCGAAACCGCTATTAACTTGTGATTTCATCATTTCAACATAACGATATTTTGAGAACAATGCAACTGAAAATGAACTACAAATTAAAAAAAATCCGGGTTGCACTCCGGGAGTGCCGGCAGAAGTGAAAACTTGAATATTAACGTTGTGCATTTTTGATATTTTAGAATGGTTAGGGAATAATTTTGCACGAATTGCTTTAATTATCATTAAAAAAAGTACTTTCACTTATGTGGTAGAATACAATATTTATGTATTGCGCTATCATACACAAACATGACAATTTATATTACATTAAAAGGTTTATCTCTTAGAAAAATCAACTTTCATGTTAACACACACGAACATTCGCGCAAGCGTCCTGCGAAGCCTAAACGAAACAGCAGGCGCAGGCATACATTTTCGCCGCGCCGCACGGTGGGCTGAAAAACGGCTTTCATAGACTTAGGCATTTTATTTTGCAAGTGCCAGTTTTTGTGCCGGATATCACTTCTATTTGTTATAACAATATACAAAAATGACACCAGAATTGATTCTGCACAAAAACGAAGGAATTATAATTTTTTTACGAAAATTTTGTATGGAGCTAGTATGAAAAATCGAAATATCTCTGAAACGGCAGCGATAACCGTAATATCCTTATAGGAGGTTTTAGTACTAATTATTTATGATTTTTTGACATACGTTACATAATGGTTGTAGATGCCTTTTTTTTTTTTAAATCGTCAAAATATTTTTATTTATTTTTACATATTAAACGTTCCTTTTAGTGTTTAAGTTGAAGAATTCAGAGCTTTAACAACTCTTAACATAAAATAGCATCACCCCTATAGACCTGAAGGACTAGACAGAGGTGTGTAGTATCTTGTTGATCTTGTAAGATTTCCAACAATACCAAATAGTTGAATATCAGTGTCAAAGTGCCCATGCTGTCGCTTCTTTTAGAAAGATAGGGGAATGAAATTGTTAATTGATCATACCCTAAAAGTATGATTACAACATAACCGGACACATAATAATATCGACACAAAAGGAATTTTAAAACCTTGCATACGTTCAAAATACAAAATAACATATCGTGTAGTCATCTAATGAGTCTGATGACAAGTAATTAAGTAATTAGAATGATGGTTGTAGTCTTCTGATTCTAATGAGCCTATTAAGTGATTAAATGATTTGAAATATCTCGCAACAATACCAACTAAGAACTGCATTCACCTTTTTATAATTAGTGAGCTAATGTGATTTGCTAATGTTGATTAGTTCTACTATGAGTTCTACGAAATGTTTTTGACGATTATAAATTTTTATTATCATATCTTTTATAACTTTAATGAGGGTAGTTAACTAATTATTGACTTTATACAATAAAAGGGCTATAATTTTGTTCCATAATTTAGATTGTTCACAACCGTGTAACTGCTAACACTAAAACTATTTGCTTTGCGACTACAAAATCTTAGAATGGAAAGTTTAATCACCAACTTAGATTTGTTTGTTCTTCTAAAAAGTGAGTGTCCTTCATTTAATCATGAAGTATTGTTTAGTGCAATTGTGTCCCGCATAGGCGATTGCCTTTCTGCCGAAGATCAAGTAACTCTCAAAGAATTTTGCCGGAGATTCACGCGAGCTGCTTTAAACAGGTGGCAGAAATCTAAACGATTCTTTGATAAGTTTAGAAATACGTACGGAGAGTGGTTGCAAGCAAATATTGATTGGCCGAGTTGCGTGCAAACTTTAATAAATCAAGAACCAACTGTTGATGAGATACCAAGAGCACGCTCAGTCTCTCCAGAACCTTCGACATCATCGACTGTTGGAACAATGACAAAAAGGTCCCGAAAACCATTCAAAGATCTGGGAAGCAAACAGAAAAAGAGAAGATCTAGTGAGCACATAGGCGAGGATTCCTGTGAATTGGCATATGCAGCTGCAGCACGTTTAAAAGAAGAAGGTTATGAAGATATCGCATCTGTAATCAATTATATGATCAAAAATCCAGAAGCTGCCGTTAAAATCAAGGAAAGCATTAAGAAAACAGTAATATTTACACCAGAGAAAGCACTTGGATTGCTTCTTTCACTTAAGCTTTCAAAGTGGCAATATATTACGTTGCGAGAGACTGCCATTCGGGAAGGTGCTAAGGATATTTACCCATCCTACTATAAACTGCAACAAACTAAGCTTGCATGCTACCCTCCTAATCAATCAGTATCAGTTACGGATTCATCAGCTAGAATTACACTTCAAGCTTTACTTGACATCACGGTGAAGCGGATTCTTCAAAGTCTTTCTGATAATGTGGAAAATAAGCAGTTAAAGCTGATATCGAAGTGGGGATTTGATGGTGCTTCCAATCAAAGCCGATACAAGCAGAAAATGGACGGCGAGCATGATGATTCAAGCATTTTCATGACCTCCTTGGTGCCACTGAAACTGACAGATGGAGATAATACTATATGGACAAACCCGAAACCATGCTCAACTTTTTATTGTCGTCCGGTTCAGTTCACTTTTGTAAAAGAAAGCCATGCAGTTGTCATTGATAACAAAAGAAAAATGTATGAGGAAATTGAGGCCCTTAACCCCACAGAGTGCATTAATAGTAACAGGGTGACTCATAAACTAATGATGACAATGATCGACGCAAAAGTCTGCACGTACCTTTCTGAAGCTAGATCAAATGCATCATGCTACCTGTGCTTAGCAAAACCAACAGAAATGAACCACTTAGATGCTGTAACATCAAAAACTGTGTGTTCTGACATATATGAATTTGGCCTATCATCCCTACATGCCCGTATAAATTGCATGGAATGTCTGTTACACATTGCGTACAGACTTGACTTCAAACAGTGGGCAGCAAGAAGTAATGAGCATAAAGATATGTTACAAAACAGAAAAAAAAACATTCAAAATAAATTTAAAGAGGAGCTCAATCTGTTAATTGATATAGTAAAACAAGGCTCGGGAACTACCAATGACGGGAATACCGCAAGGAAGTTTTTCGAGTTTCCCAATAAAACTGCAGCTATTACTGGGTTGGATCAAAACCTGATAAAAAGATTTGCTGTTATTTTGCAAGCAATAACATCTGGCGAGAAGATCGATGTCATCAAATTTAAAGATTTTGCTCGCAAAACAGCAGAAAAGTACGTGGAATTATACGACTGGTACTACATGTCATCAACCGTACATAAACTATTAATACACGGAGCTGACATAATCGAAAAAAATGATATTGTCCCGATTGGGACTCTCTCGGAAGAAGCCTCAGAGTCTCGAAACAAAGATTTTAGGAGGTTCCGGGAACATCATTCGCGGAAAAGAAGCAGGCAAGATTCTAATCAAGATATCCTAAATATGCTTGTTGTTTCTTCGGATCCTTTTCTAAGTGCACAAAGGCCGAAGTTAGATGCCAAAAGGAAGACAACCTTTTTTGCTGAAACTCTCGACCTAATACAGTTTCCGGAAACTGAGTTCGAGTTTGTAGGTATATCCGATCTGGATTCTGACTCGGAATTGGAGTCCGACAACGAAAGTTGTAAAGAAAATTTGTAAAATTTAATTATTTTTCTTTATGTTCTTTTGTTATTTATGTTAGTTTATTGTACCAATATGTTTAGTTAATAACTTCATAAATTATAGTTTCAAATATGTATTTTGTATAATTGAATTTATTAGATATTATTTTTGTTACTTCTGTTTTATTTAAATTACCTATCAATAAAAAGTTTATATACAGTCTTTTTTTTTTCACATATTCTTAATATTTGGGGAAAAAGCATGCTTCCTAACGATGTTCTTAA
Organism: Tholera decimalis; assembly: GCA_943138885.2. Classification (NCBI taxonomy): domain Eukaryota; kingdom Metazoa; phylum Arthropoda; class Insecta; order Lepidoptera; family Noctuidae; genus Tholera; species Tholera decimalis. The sequence goes on from OW964569.2 coordinate 26,195,228, forward strand.
CTTTGACACAGTTCATGGATCGTTTTGAACAGTTTCATATGTTAAAATAAATAATGTTAGTACTATAATCCCCTATAAGGATATTATTATTATTATGTGTCCGGTTATGTTGTAATCATACTTTTAGGGTATGATCAATTAAAATTTTCATTCCCCTATCTTTCAAAAAGAAGCGACAGCATGGGCACTTTGACACTGATATTCAACTATTTGGTATTGTTGGAAATCTTACAAGATCAACAAGACACTACACACCTCTGTCTAGTCCTTCAGGTCTATAGGGGTGATGCTATTTTATGATAAGAGTTGTTAAAGCTCTGAATTCTTCAACTTAAACACTAAAAGGAACGTTTAAATATGTAAAAATAAATAAAAATATTTTGACGATTTTTAAAAAAAAAAGGCATCTACAACCATTATGTAACGTATGTCAAAAAATCATAAATAATTAGTACTATAACCCCCTATAAGGATATTACGGTTATCGCTGCCGTTTTAGAGATATTTCGATTTTTCATACTAGCTCCATACAAAATTTTCGTAAAAAAATTATAATTCCTTCGTTTCTGTGCAGAATCAATTCTGGTGTCATTTTTGTATATTGTTATAACTAATAGAAGTGATATCCGGCAAAAAAACTCGCACTTGCAAAATAAAATGCCTAAGTCTATGAAAGCCGATTTTCAGCCCACCGTGCGCCGTAGAAAGAGAGAGGGATATCTACTTCCTCTCCTACGCCGCGCCGGCTGTCTACTCTCCATCCGTCTTACGAATTTTCGATCAGGTCACGTGTCCTGACGCGAGTTTAACATTTTTAACCCATTACAAAAAAAGTGCACAACGCCGCTAAAGAAGTTTTCACTTCAAAAATGGTTTTTTTTTACGGGTGGGAAAATCATCGAATGACTGGATGGAGCGGGAGTGTCAGATTTCTACCTAAAAACTACTACGACTAAAATCCCAACCTGTTCCTTCAGCTGCCCTTAAGTTCTGGAGCCGCGGTATCTTGTTAGAGCATTCCTGCAGCCCCGGAGAACATTCCCGCAACCCCGGATTACACATTTCGGTATCGTTTTATACTAATATCGAAACTTTTTGTAACTAAAATAAAAACGATCTTCATAATTTGTCACGTGGAAAGAGGTCTAACACACAAGTGCAACCTTCAATCGACGCAGATAATTTATAAAACTAGGTACCTATAGGTACTTTTCCTATCTCAATGTATAAAACATACAACAGATCAGATGCAGTATAAAATTAAAAACAAAACGTGACTTTTGAATTTCGAATTTAACAATCAATCGTTTTCGGAATACTTTCAATGTGCTTACAGCTAAGGAGTGGAATTCCCTTCCACAGTCTGTATTTCCTGATAGCTATAACCTGAGGGTCTTTAAGTCAAAAGTAAATAGGTTACTTCTACGCAAGCGTGCTTCACCTTCGACCACATCATCGCTAACCATCAGGTGAGATAGTGGTCAAACGCGAGCCTGTTACGAATAAAAAAACCTTATGGATAAAACTGGTATTAAGCAATTTTCAAGAGTTAATTTTCATAAATCGAAGAAAAACCACATATTACTGTTATCTGAAAAACATTGAAGTGAGGCGCTGCTCACGTGACGTTTAGTTTTCCTCCTCTTAGTAACTCGCGTGGACTTACGCATGAGTTTACATTGCCTGCTTGGAAAATGAATGCTGAGCGTCGTCAGCTGAAATTTTATCGTCACGTTGTTGCAAATGAATTTCCGTGTACAAACATTAATTAGTCTTTACAATGTGTGCCTGCCTTTTTCGGGATATCCTGTGAAGATTGGTTGTTAAAAACCTGAATAACAGCGTAGATAATTATAATCGTTCTAAAATAGTTTAAATACAATAACAAAAGTAAGTTTTAGTAACCATTTCAAAACATGGTTACTCGGATACATTTCATCATTACATCAGTTTAATCATAAAAACTTACGATTAGCAGATAACAGCCTTGTGTATTGATAAGGGTTATAAATATACATAGCTCGGCGACAGATCATTTGGCGCACACTTTATAAAAGCGTTCGTCACCAGAATTGTTATTAGTTTAATGCACTCACAAGACCGCAGCATTTTTTTCTTAATTATGTTAATTTTTTTGCAGCCGACTACCAAACTTAGTTCTATTTTTAAAATTTATTCCCACGTTAGAGAGGAAAGCAGTTACTGTGAGTCTTTCCCGCCCAAAGTTGGGAAGCGGCATCTTCCACTCGCTACTCGGATCCAACAAACGCTACTTTCCGAACATGAAAAATGAAAAAGCATGTTTTGGTGTGCATTTGAAATGGTATAATTTAGAGATTATCCAATAACAACCTGGATATTTATAATAATCTAAGTTAGAAAATTTATTATCTGTTCTAATATTATAAAACTACCAAAAAGGAGGGTTATGTTCGTATCTATGACCTTTCAGCCTTTAAAGCAAGAGTAAATAGGCATCTTCTGGGCTCGCTCGTCCCACGGCGTCGGACGTCGGCCGACGATCTCCGGCCACCGTAGGCGCGGGCATGCGGACAGCGAGTAAAGGGCAACTCGCTGTCCGACCATGGACCATGCCCGGGTCGACGGCGCGTCGTGTTCCACGCGCGCCTCAAATAGCGTCAGCAACATGACGAGGCCCCCTCTGCAGAGGGCCGAAGCCCGCCGGGGTCGTGTGACTCATCCCGTTACCGTGGCCCCGGTATGTAAAGGGTTATTGAAGGAACACCGCGGATTTTAGTCAGTAAAAGTCTGACAGTCCCTCCCACCCTGCCCGGAGTGGAAGGACTTATTTGATAATTTTACCACGTTAAAAAAAAAAAAAAAAGACCTCATCTATCGCTTAACATTAGGCGAGATCGAGGTCAAGAGTGAGTCCATCCGTAATTAAAATAAACTTGATAAAGCGCAGCGCGATTGCTAGTGAAATACTAATAATAAACGCAGTCTATTGATGTGTTATTTAATTGTCTTTCAAAATAAAAGAAATATTCTACCTAGATGAGAATGCGCCATACTTGTTACTATTATCAAGGTGCATATAGTAACAACGTATTTTTAAACTGAGATAGGCTATCCCTGAATGAATACGCTGATAACGTTATCAGTTATCACAACGGAATCCAAGCAGTATTCATCATAACAAACAGATTTGATTAAATTATTGCTTTGATTAAACAATCCAAACATATCTATGAATCAAGAATTGAGAGCAACGTTAAACTTGAATCATGAAATTTGGTAAGAAGCAGAAGAAGAAAGAACTTATCTGAGTTAAACCCGGTTTTTCTTAGCCCTCATACTACCTATTCCTTTGCACATTCCCCTTTCAAACCAATTCCAGCCTCTTTATCACAGTCATTTAAGTAGGTTAAAATATGTTGATGCTAGCGCATATCGACTTAGTTTATTTTAAAAGTACATGGTTTCCGAAGCCATTTTAATTTTGAAAACTTTCTTCGTACATTCGGGAATATCTGAATGTGTTTTAATCAGTGACATTTAAAGAAAAAACTAATATGCCAGTATCTGTTACGTCCGCTACAAATAAGTAACGAAGCAATATTGAACATAGTGACAATAAGTTTCCTAACTTTGCCAACGCAAAGTTGCGCGTGACGTACTCATAATGATAATAAGTGAAATTGCGGCGCGTGCGCACGTGATCTCTCTCGTGGGCTTTGTTTCCAGCCAGTGTTTTACTTTCACTTAACGTTTATAGTTGGCTCTATGTATGTTGTATCTCTTGCATTACCTGCAACCTCCATTGTCTTTGGTAGTGTGTGAATTCTTTAAAAAATAACAATGGTATTGCTTAGTAGGTTTCGTCAGCGGTATGGAAAGTGGAAACCTATTAATAAAAGTATAGTCGGGGAAGTGTATCTTATTGTATTTTTTAAGTATATATTATTCCTGCCTGGAAGGATTGGTGGTTTACAAAAATGTAAAGTTCTTTATTAAAATGTGTAAAATGGAATTTGTATTATACTAGTCTTAATGTCATTAACGTACTTTTAGAATTAAATGATAGTCCTATTTTTTACTGTGTGTTAATTACGTTTGACTGCATTACTGCATAAGTCTAAGACGTTTAGTAATTTAAACCCACAAAATGCTGTATACAGACAGATGCTGTTAGATAACCCTAATAAATTAAATAGCAAGAAAAAGCTTTCCTTTTGAACGTATCGATCATCTCTCAAACAGTTTTACCTGAGATTTTGAAGACAAAGGATTGGAATTAAGTATTTTTTTTATATAAAGCTTCATAAATACAAGCAGCCTCAATAATATAGTTTCTTCCGTCGTTTCCTGCTAACTCGGCATTCGTGAATGCGACCTCAGCATCATAATTCTTGCCACGTGATATAGAATCATTCTGAATGCTAATTTGGGCCAAGTAAATATCTAGCTATTATTCAATTTGAACAGAGCGCGTGTCATCACACGTGTCTCATGAATAGTCATGTATTTCGTGCGGCGTGAAAAGTCTCGCAGTAATAAAATAACGGGCGTGAATTTAATTGGACAGTATAATGTGGTACATTTTTTGTTAGAAGCGTCCTTTCAGATGTGAAAATTACGTAATGGTAGCGCTGGATTTTGTGCCACAAACAGAATATTAACTTCTAACCGACGCCTTTTTTCGGTGGGAAAATCATCAAATGTTTTCTCCCGCTGTGGGTGGAGCGGAAAGGAGTGTCAGACTTTTACTGACTAAAAACTCACCCTGCTCCTTCAGTTGCTCATGCATTCCAGGGCTGCGGTATCTCGTTAGAACATTCTCGCAAGCCCAGCGGGCAGTGGCCTTATCGGACCCCGTCAATGTTCTAACTGACGCCAGTGATTCTGCCCGCGAGTAAATACTACTTCTCTCTTTTATGACTATGTCTTGTCTAAGTTCATTTTATAATTTAATGTGTACGTGTTGTCAAAAGAGGAGTTCGAGAATAAATAATAACAGCAGCGTTAATCTCCAACGCCTTGCCGCTTACTTGACCATCTTATCAAGATTCTTTCGTCCCTCGAAAGGCACGTTAAGCAGTTGTACCTGGCTGCCATTTGTTCATCTTTGACAATCGTTACGGGTAGTGAAATGCCAGAAAGTCTGACACTATTCTCGCCAAGGGGTATCGCGTTCCTCAGCTACGCGACAATGATGTTGTTGCCAAAAGTTTAAGTAGTTGAATTATTTTTCATAGAGAATGATGAAAAAAACGGAGTACTTATCGACATATTTATTTAGTTGATTATCAAATAATGATTCATTAAACGATGTGATTATTTGCTTGACTAGCGAGAAACAATGAGTGTGTTTTGTGAGGCCGCGCCCCTGAACGTTATTCATGTATTCAAACACAGTAAATAAATCCAGATGTCTACCTTCGAAATGAAGATAATTATAAATTATAATCTAAATAGTGCCGATACGGCAGACCGAACGAGTAATTTCTATCATGGTTCACGCGACGGGATACTACGGATGACTTTTGTTTTCTTTTCCGGGTGGGAAAATCATCGAATGACTTCTCCCGCTCTAGGTGGAGCGGAAGCGAGTGTCAGACTTCTACTGACTAAAAACTCCCCCTGTTCCTTCAGCTGCCCTTAAGTTCCGGGGCCGCGGTATCTCGTTAGATCATTCCCGCAACCCATACTACGGATGCCTACATTGGTTGTGGCCGACACGTGCGTGTCCACTAGTTTGTTTTTTATTTTTTTTATTGATTAGATAACAATATAATGAAAAACATGTTATTGTTTGTAATAGATGTTGACAAAATTGTGAAATAAAGAAAAATAGTTGAATTTTTTAAAGTCTGCTGATTATTTCACCTCTTTGCTGTCGTTTCTGAAAATTTTCCAGGCTAAGGCAGTTGTCCGACTGCCGGCTAGTAAACGACTAACTATCAGCGATTTACTCGCTCAAGAAACGCACAATGAAATATACATTCCGTGTAAACGAAAGAGATGCATATATTAAAACTATCTCTCTGACTGTTCGCACTGCTCGCTTCACCGGTTTTGTCGCTGAAGCCCGATTTACACTTCAACAAGTACAGTAGCGAGTTAACTTGCGTCATCGGCGAGTTAAGTTGTTATTGTAGTTTGAACGGCAAAAGCGAGTTAAGTAGTAGTACATTAACAACTTAACCGCCAATGACGCAAGTTAACTCGCTACTGTACTTGTTGAAGTGTAAATCGGGCTTTAGCGACAAGAGCTGTCTAAGATAATACTCGCTCAGCGATCACTTGGCGGTCAGAACTCTCGCTGAGAGACCAACCAGCGGCCTTAGTATGAGTTTGCGATACTATTATCGTGTTCGAAAACTATAGCTTTGTCTCTTTCACACTAATCTAGTACGTGTGAAAGAGACAAAGCGATAGTTTTCAAAAACGACAAAAGTATTTCAAACTCATACTAAGCACACAGATGATAGCTCAGCGACTAAACTATCGGAACAACACACTCGCTGCTCGCTGCTCGCAAACTCGTTTTCAGATGCTAGCTATGCTCGCTACTCGTTCGTCGTCGGGGACAACTGCCTAAAAACACAGTGTTCTACAGCTACCATAGTCCGGGGTGCGGAGGTACTGGTGCGCTACTGCCTTTCGTCACAATTCCTCGGCCAATTATCTCGCCGATCCCAAAATCTCGCATATTTATAACCACGTTTATACCGAAATGGAATAATAGCCGACACGCGACCACGCACAATGGTGCCGTGCAGGGATTAAGTGCGGAAATCAAACCCTTAAGAAGAAGAAGAGAACTTATACCGAAATTTAAAAAATACATATGACAAATATTATATTACATAATAGTCAATTAAAAGATCAGGAATTCGCGGCAAACATTAAATTAATATTACGTTTTTTTGGAGGCTGTCTCGCTTTCTGTTAAATACCTTGGTAAAGACCAGAGGTCTGGCTCGATATGTACGCAAAGAACAAGCATTTCAATTCAATATGGCAATCTTCAAGCAAGCCTTATAGGCACGTTTCCAGACCACAGCGATGTCGAGTACGCGTTAGAATATTTCGTTTTATATTTATGTACCTAATTAGGTTAAGTAATAGCGTCGTTTTCCATGCGCACGTCAAAGATACATAATATACAACATGTAACGGAAACCCCATATCTATCCAAAAGGACTGAAGACAACATCTGGTATGGAGTCTCTATGCTCAGTTTCAGATCAAAATGAGTGACTCAAAGAATTGATGCCAAATGGTCGGTTTCACATGTTTCTTGAATACCAATAAAAACAAACGTGTCACATCACTATGAGGGTCATAACTTTCCACGTCACTTTGCAATAACACGATAATTCTCTTCGTTCTTCTTAATTTGAAAAATTCGGTCTCTGGTATCAATGTATTGAAATTTCTAATAAGTTCCACACATGTAGACATAGGATTAGAAAACCCTGGCCATATCGTTTGTTATCATCCAAAGAAGCCGTGCACTTGGTATGTATATACCCTTTAAATTACACGTTGTATAGGGCCATTGCTTGCTGGGGTTGCGGGAATGTTCTAACAAGATACCGTGGCTCCGGAACATAAGAAGTAACCGAAGGAACAGGGTGAGTTTTTAGTCAGCAGAGGTCTGAATCTCCCTTTCAACCCACCCAGAGCAGGAGAAGTCTTTTTATGATATTCCCACCGAAAAAAATAAAATAAATACAAGTAAGTAGGTGGTATACATTTAAATTATGTACTGATACTCTTAAGACACTTTAAAGCTGATTTACATCTGTAGCACATCCTCACTACATTAGGTCCAGTTGAAAACCAGCGTCAGGCAATTTGCATTTGTCTGGCATTTTGCTGAACTGGGCCTATTTGGCACAGCCGTGAGGCACACGCAACGCTGTTTTATTTAATTAAGTTGTTGGTTTAGTTTTATTGAATTATTTTTTATTGATTTATTTTTTTTTTATATTTGTTGCGTGCCTTTACATCTGGGTCAAATAAATTTTATTTTCTTTCTTTTCTTTTGATAAACAATTGATTTTTTTTAAAGAGGATTAGCTTTGTGGTTGGAATTCACATTAAGCTAGCAATCTTGTTAACCCCTCCAACTAAGCTAAATATGCTTGTGTCTGAGTGGGTTCACGGCAATAGGGTAATAGGTGGGGTTCAAATCTGCGACCACTCGATTACAAGTCCGACATCTTAGCTATTAGGATATTGACGCTACAAATTGAACGAAAAAGTAATCACAAATTGAGCCGTTTCAGATTTTTTTTCAGGAGATTCTCCAACTTATGTACCTACGTATATAATTATGACTTGCCGCTTGGTATATGTCTAGCTCACGTTACACCTAGTATAGAGCAGCCCTAAGGTCGGCAGCACGCGTTCGCGCACATATAGTATTCAGCCACGTGTGGGACTGGCTGTTATTGTATACGCAATGTCATGGCAGTGCACGGAGGCTGGCGGCCATTTAATTTGAATATAGAACGCCACGTGGGTACATTACCAATTAGAGCACTATGTACAATAAATATTTTGGGATTTGTAGGGATATGCAATTATTTGGGAAATAGGATGGGCTTTAAAAGTACTCTAAAAGGTCGCTAGCCCTATGCCTATGCTATGCCCTTCGCGTGTAAGATAATAATAATCAGGAGCAGGATGTTGTTAGATCATCCATGCGCAAGGAGACAGCATCTTTGCTAAGGCGGGTGAGAGAAAGTCCCTACAGCATGCTGAAAACGGTGGCGGGGAGCTTTAACTCACTAATTCTAAGAAATTTTATTGATAGGTACTAGCACTAGATTGTAAGTTATTGTTACTAACACTTCATGGATGCAAAGTTATCTGAAATAAACCTCTTATTATTATTATTAAATGCAAAGATAAGAAAAAATATGCTCAATGCATACTACCTATAATTTTGTTAAATGTGTATACTACCTATATTAATTTAACAAAATTACAGTGAGAAGTCAAAATAATCCTCCATAGATTAGAATAAGTTTGAATTATACATGTCTTGTTGTGCGGGAAAAGTGTGACAGTTGGTTGCTATAGCCGAAACTTTTCGATAATATCGCTATATCCGATGTTGTTATAAGTGGTAGGTTTACTTAATTGTTTATATACATAGGGTTTCGGCCGGGACCTCGCCATTACGTCGTAATAACCGATTCGTCGTTATAAGCGATGTCGTTATATTCGGTTTCGACTGTATATTTGTTTAAAAATTCCCAGGTTTGTTCTACAATTATTTTTATCCTGCTACTTAATCCTAAGAATTTTATTTTGCGAACTACCAGTGAGGTCCCTCAGTGCACACGCACATTTAAAAACCACGGTATTTTTCAAGCTAATCTGACTTGTTTATTGTTGAAAGTAACATCAGCACCCTTATTGTGTTAATCATTAATCGCAATGTCATTTAAATTCAATTGCAAGGTCAATTTCTTCATATGTTTAACACTTTTAGTGCAAAACATCCTGTAGATGGGTCCATCAATAATTCGTTTTTATACCTAAAACCTGATCCGGGTGGCCGTTATATGAACGAATATATTATTTATTTATTTATTATATACTTTATTGTACACCTTGCAACACACTTAAGGATACAAATAATAAAATTAGTGTACAATGGGCGGTCTTATCGCACAGGGCAATTTCTTACAGACAACCTTTGGATGGACAGAAATGAAAGGAGACAGATTTAGGGCTGTCAGTGTACAACATCATACATAATACTAATCAAACATAACAATATAAAATACATACCATATATATTAATATATACTAATACATATCAAAATCATAATAGAGAAAGGAGGGGAAAAAAATTATAATGAGAGGTAATGCTCTTTCACCATTATATATTATATAATATATTTATTCCATTGACAACATTGGTCCATTGGCTTTTTTCTTTTTTTTTTTTTTTTAACTTGGTAAAATTATCAAATAAGTCCTCCCACTCCGGGCAGGGTGGGAGGGACTGTCAGACTTTTACTGACTAAAATCCACGGTGTTCCTTCAATAGCCCTTTTCGTACCGGGGCCACGGTAACGGGATGAGTCCCACGACCCCGGCAGGCTTCGGCCCTCTGCAGAGGGGGCCTCGTCATGTTGCTGACGCTCTTTGAGGCGCGCGTGGAACACGACGCGCCGTCGACCCGGGCATGGTCCATGGTCGGACAGCGAGTTGCCCTTTACTCGCTGTCCGCATGCCCGCGCCTACGGTGGCCGGAGATCGTCGGCCGACGTCCGACGCCGTGGGCGTCTACCACTGCGGCTGGGCTAGAGGGAGGACGCCATCCTCTCCCTCACGTAGCCCGCCTCCTCCTTCGGAAGCATGACTGCTTCGCAGAAGGAGGCGACCGCTTCCCACTCCCTCTCGCCCCGCAGCATGGCCTCGACCAAGGCCGGGCGCGAGAGGTCTCCGCCTATTATCGCCGTGAGGACACGTCGGTGCTCTGCCCAAGCTGGGCAGTCCTGCACCGTGTGCTTGACTGTGTCCTCAGGGCGACCCTCGCAGTGGTGACACCCAGGCGTCTCTTCCTTACCCATCAGACACAGGTACCTCCCGAAACTTCCGTGTCCGGTGAGGACCTGCGTCATGCGGTAGGTCAGGACGCCGTGACGCCGATCTAGCCACTCCTCAAAGAGGGGTCTTACCGCCGCAATTGCGGCGTGCCCGGCCGTTGGTCCATTGGCTAGTACAAAATTTATGAAATAAGGCTTAGTATTTATTAATTAGCTAAGTAGGTACAAATTCATCCCTGCCGAACGAGCAAACATCATGTTTTATTATTAATACTGTTGCTGCTACCCTTCATTCTGCTTAAGAATGCGGTTTTATTCCTTATGACAGCGTAAAAGTCGTCTGTTCGTGCTACAGCAAACATGCTGGACGCGCTGCAGAATCGGGGGAAGCCATTATTATGTAGAAACCTAGGCAAAGGCTTTATACATTATAAATGTAATTATAATGTTTACGTTAAAGTTTATATGTATAAATGATTTTTGTTCCCTAAAATCCGAATAACGACTCTACTTCTAGGGTTTTCAAAAAATAAATCATATTATGAAATAGTTTGTCCTCCGCAGCGAAGGTGAAAATATCTTCTGCTCGACAACGTAAAATGCGTAATGAATTAGGCTGTAATGTCACTGTGAAAGCATTTCAGCTGATCATCCGATTCATTCAGTTTTGTATTAAGAAATTAGACTGCAGAAGTAATCTAATCTTATTTAATTCTAGTAATAGGTATTAGTATTAAACTGACTTAAGTATATATGAAATATATCTTTATTTATTATATACACACATCAAAAGTGTCTAGGGATCAAGCATTTTTATGCGGATTTCTTGAGATTGAGATGTGGCTTTGTAATAAATTTATGATTTTATAAATTTATATGGATCCTTTTTGGTGCATTTCATAATTTGAAACAGGAACTGTTAATCAAATTCGAGTAAAAGATGAAAATCAGCTGTCAATATTTTCCCTATAAAAACATACAACGCATTGAAGACATTATTAGTGCTACTGTTTCCCTACTACTGATTAAAACCAACGTTATTATGGAGCGGCGACGTCATTTAAGCAGGGAAGAAATGCTCAGAGCCGTGGGAATGATAGAAGCTGGTTCCCGGCAACGTACTGTGGCTTTAGCTCTGAATACAAGTCAGAGTGTTATCAGTCGACTTTGGACATGTTACCGAAGCACTGGTACCGTGGCTGAGCGCCATGGAGGACGGTATCGCTGCACCACACGGAGACAAGACCGATACATTCAAATCTTAACTCGAAGAGCTCCAACAATAACCGCCATGATGTTAGCCGTGAGGCTTCATCACTCTTCAGGGAACTTAATTAGCGACCAAACAGTCAGAAACCGCTTGCATGAAGTGAACCTTCATTCCCGAAGACCGCTACGGGTACGACCTATAGCAATGCACAATCGTAGGATTCGATATCAATGGGCTCTTGAACACAGAAATTGGGCAGAAGAACAATGGCGTTTCGTGTGCTTTTCTGATGAGTCTCGTTTTGGTATGAGACCGGATACAAGACGTATACGACACTGGAGAACCCCTGGACGCCAACAGCGATTAAAATCCTGCCAGGAAGTCCATCCTTATAGTGCTGGAACCATCATGGTATGGGCGGGTATTTGGATCGGCGGAAGAACTGAGTTGATTTGGATCAGAGGCAACCTCAACGCTCAAATTTATGCTGAGACGATTGTATCTGACGTCATCGTTCCTCTACAAGTGCAAATCGGTCCCTTATTTCAGTTAATGCATGATAATGCACGACCGCACACCGCAAGAGTTGTAAGACAGACTCTCGCCGCAGCTAACATCAATGTCCTGCTCTGGCCTGCTCAGTCGCCAGACTTGAACCCGATTGAGCATGCATGGGATATGCTACAGAGAAGAGCTCTGCCGAATATGGAGGGTATCCAGTTGCAAGAAGACCTTTTTTTGTTGTTGCAACGAACATGGGCGGCCATTCCACAGCGTGATTTGGATGAACTCATTTTGAGTATGCCAAACCGATGTTCTTGTGTTGTTAGTGTTCGCGGTAGAAACACAGATTATTAATTATTTAAGTTACCCAATAAAATTTTAAAGAAAACTGTTATTTCAGTCTTTTTTTCGAACTTTAATGTTAGTGGTTCAAATGTCAAAAATCCCTTTATTGGGAAAATGGCAAATTTCTTTATTAATGCAAAGGTGACTTGGTTTATCGTTACTGTGACAAACGAAAACACTTTATTTGATGAATCCTTAAAGAAAATTTTAATTAATATCAATCAGGAGAAAAGTTATTGCAAAAATATATGTTGATCCCTAGACACTTTTGATGTGTGTACTTTATTGTACACCTCACAATATTTCTACAAATATTTATACTTTCCAGTATTGCCAATGAAATTATATCTTTATATTAATACGTACCTAAAAGCTTTGCAAGCCTCTTTTTACGAAAATTACGCAGATGAAGGAGAATGTTTGTCATAGTAAAAGTTTATATGGAGAACTAGCTGTACCTCGCAGTTTCAGCCGTGTCTTATTTTTATTGTAGCCTATGTGTTATTCCTATGTACAAGCTATATAACGGTAAAGTTTCATCTAAATTTTTCCGTTCAGTAGTTTTTGCGTGAAAGAGTTACAGCCATCCATACATACATCCATATATCCATACACCCACCCTCACAAACTTTCGCATTTATGATATATAGTAAGAAATGACATTAAAAATAATTTTGATTTTGGCGAATTTCGATCACTGTCGATCTCTCCGATCAAGTCATTGACTATTGTTTCAATTTTTCCCTTCATCTCCAGGAGTTGTTTTCGCATTGTATTCATAAGAAAATAAATATTTCATATTTGCGTAGGTTAAGATTAAGTTCTGCAGAAAGGAATGCTTCTCGATATTCCTGTGAAGTTTTACTTTTACATCATAACTAACACTAGCCCGCCTAATAAATAACTCGTTTGAATTTAGAAGATGTTCACGACCTCTTCTTGTGAGTTCCTTCAAATTCCACCTTCGCATTAACTCGGGAAAATGCCTAATATTATATATCGACGGTTAAAAGGAAATAGTGTATAAGCGACATAAACAGAAATGTTCAGAAGAGCCGTTCAAAGTTTAGAATTTTAGAAAAACTGATGTATTTTTTTATCAAAACATCGTGAAAACTAAAACAGTTTTTAATTTCCAATCGGGAAATATGACAAAATAAAAGATAATAGAACACAAGAAACAGGCTTTCAAAACAATACCAGTCCAAAATGTCGCTTATACCCTATTTCCTTTTAACCGTCGATATGTATATATATTTTTTATTGATAATAGGCTCGTGTTTAACCACCATCACACCTGATGATAAGCGATGATGTGGTTGAAGATGAAGCACGCTTACCTAGAAGTAACCTATTAACTCTTGACTTAAAGACCCCCACGTTATAGCTATCAGTTAACACAGACTGCGGCAGGGAATTCAGCAGGTACTCCTTAGCGCACATAATATGCACAATGAAAGTAAATACTCTCATTGTGCGTACAGCTAAGGAGTAAAAGACAAAACAAAGTTTTGTAAATACGTTTTGTAAAAAGTTTTGTTTTGTCTTTTATAGAAAAATCTTTTGTATTTTCTTTGTGATTACAGACTAAATCATTTCCTTCTCAATTTTGGTCGGCTTCCAGTCTAAAGGCATGCAGTAGGATAATCTTATACATGAAGCTATCACTTACTGTATTATACACAACTGTGTTTCAGTTGCGGGGTATTGCTCCCCTTGGCATAAATCATCCATCACCCAATAGACCTCCACTGCTAGATATTGGCATCGTCACAACGACCGCGCCGGTCCTATGCCATTCGCATCCAGCAGACTCCAGTAACCATGTCGTCGGTCCACGTTGTCTGAAGTCTACTTACCAACGCTGCACCTTCGGGTATTTTTTTTTAAAGATTACTAGCAATAACAATGTGGGTAGAATTCACATGACTAGCAATCTTATTAACCCCTTCAACTAAGCTAAATATGCTTGTGTCTGGAGTGTGTCCACGGCAATAGTTTAATAATTTGGGTTCGAACTTGCGACCTCTTCATCACAGGTCCGACATCTTAGCTATTATTAGGCAAGCGTCAAAAAAACAACAGCACCCACTTTAACTCGTCTGACCTAATTACCTTACACAAACAGTTCCATTTAAACAAAGTCCATTCTTAAAACAAAACGCACGCATAAACGTGCGACTTCCTCAGTTCTTCAGAAGTTCAGTTAAACCGCCTCACGTTGGCTGCGTTGCCTCACGTGTCGAAGCCGAGTCGTCTCGTGAGCTCAGAGCCGTGACACAGTTCGTGATCACTGATAGAGAGGACATCAGATGGCGAGGAAACTACGTGACGTAGGGGCTCGTGTTCCGTTGAAAATCCTTGGCTTTTGGTTCTTGTGCGTCAGTATGTGAGGGTCTTTAATATCGGTTTCAATCTAGGAAGTACTGAATGAAAGAAAATCTGTATAATCTTATGTGAGGGTTTGTAACGTGGGTTATTTTATTTGATGAGTTTTCATAATTATGCTTCAAATGTTTTTTAATATTACTGTATGGCTTTGTTTGATAATTTTAGACTACAAGCGCAATACATGATTGTCGAATTCTTTTAATGATATTTAATAATTGTACACAATGATTACCTGTAGATACTTAAGGGGGTAATATTTGTGGTTGAATTTGTATGTAGGAGGTTATTGTTGAAAGTTCTCATTCGATTTTAGAAATTCTTTAACCAGTTCAATAATATCTCATAAATGTAATGATTTCAACGGCTGTATCGATCAATGCTCCAATGTTGAAAGAACTGATACGATCAAATACTTAGGTGTTATGATTGACAGTAAGTTAAGTTTCCAGGAACACATAGACCTAATAACTGCAAGGACTTGGAAACTAATATATACCATATTTAAAAATCTAAGAGAAGTGGCAAACGAAGAATTGATTAAAACGGTATATCTTGCTCTCGTGCAGTCACTCATTAGTTACTGTATTACTACTTGGGGAGGAGCAGTAAAAACCCTGATGCTAAAACTTGAGAGGGCTCAAAGAGCTGTACTAAAAGTTAGCCACTTTTTACCTTATTTATATCCCACCGTTGGCTTATATAAAAATGCAAGGTACTGACGGTTCGTCAACTTTATATTCTGCAAATTGTTACAAAGCAACACTCATTGTTATTATATTATGATCCAAAGTTGTTAGACAAACGGCGTAGAAAAGATATTGTCTGCAATAACCCCTCATTCAAAACACGTTTTGCCCATCGTTTTTTTAGCTATCAAAGCTGTAAATTATATAATAAAATAAACAAAATTTTGTCTATATATCCCCTCCCTAAAAGTAAATGTGGGTTGATAGTGAGAGACTGGCTGCAAAATCTAGACTACACAACTACAGAAAATCTTCTACACTAATTGTATCAATCACAAAATACACATCAAAACATACAAAAACAAAATTTCCACGTACACAGAGTACTCACTCATGCATCCAAACTTACAAACACACATCACATCCACACACACAAACACTTTAAAAAGGCACTATGAATTTTACAATTTCTTTTTTCTTCTCTTCATAAAAATGTTTATATTATTTTGTATACACACGCTATGTTTTAAACATTGTCTACACCTGTTTTTGTGGGTTTTTTTTTGTACCTGGTGATCTGTACTACAGGTTTACACCTATAACAGACACCAGCTCCCCACAATTTTTTGACTGTGTTACTTTAAAATATTTTCGTATAAATATGTAAGTCATTCTTTTGTGAGGAGAAATAAAGATTTTTATTATTTATTATTATTATTATTAATGCCAAGTTATTACTGTGTCACATAGACATACATAAAACCTATACACGCGATCAAAGCCGTGGACAGAAGCTAGATACTGAATAAGACTGGCCCAGTGTGAGTTGAACTCGCTCTTGACGGTTCAATACAAGCTTATGTAAGTATTATGCACCCTATAGGTTTTAATTGCCTCGTGAAACCGCAAAATGTTTGAAAATATGCCACATAAACGGTCATATCCATTGACCGCGTCGACTTACATGTTTGATCCTTTCATAGCTGAAAGAGACTATAGACCCGAATATTCTATTATTCAGTTTGATATCATTACTCGTTTCTGAGAACAAGGACCATTAAAGACAGACGGATAACGAAGTAATCCTATAAGGTTTCCGTTTGTTCCTTTGGAGGAAGACCTAAAAATAAACATAGATACATAGATAGATAGATAGATAGAATATACTTTATTGTACACCAATAATTGAATCACACTTAAATAACAATATTGTAAAAAAATTGGTTACAATGGCGGTCTTATCGCTGAGAGCGATATCTTCCAGACAACCTTTGGAAGGACTTTATGAGCTTTAATTAAAATGGGGAGGGCTATATTAGTGTACTACTGTACAAATATTCATTAATAACGGAAAACTAATAAAAATACAACAAAAATATATATATACAAATACATAAGTAGATAAAATAAATAAATATATAATGTGTTCTTTAACATCGTGTGGAGAAAGCAAAGGAATAATCAAAAGTTTGAAATAAAATGATTGGCAACCGAGCTTTTAAAAACAGCAAGTGACTGAGCTTGTCTTACTGACACCGGCAATCCATTCCACAACCGAATGGCCTGCACCGTAAACGACTGGTCGTAAAATTTTGTGGAATGCGTAGGCATCAAAAGTCTCAAATTCTCTGATGATCTCAAATCTCTAACATGTGTGTCATGAAGGAACTTAAAACGTTCTTTGAGGTAAAAGGGAGTCGTTGGATTGAAAAGAATACTGTAGAGTAATGGTAAAATATGTGCATTCCGGCGAAGGCGGATAGGCAGCCACTTGAGTTTAGTGCGAAACTCAGAAACATGATCATATTTGCGCAAACCAAATATGAATCTGATACAAAAATTTTGGAGTCGCTCAAGCTTATCTAGCTGCACTTCAGTTAGATCTGGACATACATATTAACATATATATTGCAAAAAAAAGATTTTAGTAGAAACAGACACGAAAAAGTAGAACAATAAACAGTTATGTATTCATTCTTTTATTTTTCCAGACGGTCAATGAACCCGTTTATAAAATGCGAGGCCAATATCTAATCGCGAATAAGAAATTACTCACTTTCCCATTGGCATTCGTTACATATGGTTTATATCAAGAATGTCATTTATACAATGTAGGTAGATGATTAAACGTCTGCTAGCTCTCTAGATTGTTTTTAAGTTCTCTTCTGTTTATTTCCGTCCTATTATCCAAGACATTTGTATCACTTCTCAGATAGGTACTTATATAACTTAGATTTGGCGCTCTTGCAATAGTTTTTGCAGTTGATCCCGACTTCCAGGAGTTGCTATAGAAGGGACTTCTGTCGAGGCGGCAAATAACTTAACGGCGGGTCGGCCGGAATGCTTACCTGATTTGTTGTTTGTTTGCTTGCATGCTAACACGCCGAAATATAAGCCCTTCATTGTTTTTTTTTTTTTTAATGGCTTTGTGGGTCTCGGAGGTCTAGGGCGCTCAGAATGGGAATTAAGCTCGATCATTCAGTGATCCTAGGGAAGACCGTGATAATGTGAAACCGTGCACCACTAGTTTCAAGAGAGACCCCCGCCCCCTGGCACCTGCCCAGGGATGTACCCTAACCTAATAGGCATAGCACAGAATGATGGTGACCATCGGCGTTTTAGTGATGTAAAAACTTACACTCCTTGGTCTTCGTCGGAATTGTCGACTTTTGAGGGTTTTCTCAGGAAACCCAGGCCCACTGAGCATAAAAAATGTCAGAATCTAGTGCACAGTTTGAATTGGTCTATGTAGAAGAGCCACAAGAAATTCCACATTTAAAAACAACAACCAATAATTTCTATGGCTTTAAATACGCTACGCTACGCTACACGCTACTACGCTATACGCTAATCCGTAGCACTGGCCAACAAGACAGTGCAGCATGCGAACTATTTCGGTGTCACGGCCTGACGCACGTGGGCTCGCGAGTGCGCCACGTGCGTACCGACCTACATTGGAGAATGGCCGGTCGCCGCCCGAGATAGCAGGCCTCGCCATGCCCTGAGAAACCGAAATAGAACTGCAGTTGTGGAAATAGAATGAAGACTTTTAGTACTTTTAGTAGTGCTAATTAGTGTTATTGGTAAGTGGTTGGTAATTATTATCGGAGTTGGTATGAGGAAATGCGTTATGGTAATTATGCATGAGTTTATAGTCTCGTACTAAATATCACCACACACTAGTAGCAAAAATAGAGACTTGTTGTTTGTATAGTTAGTTCCGGACCAAGGTAGACCGGGGTAGCGGGAATGTCCGAGGTTGCGAGAATGTTCTAACGAGATACCGCGGCCCCGAAACGCAAGAGACACCAGAATCTAAAAAACAGGGTGGGTTTAGATCTGACTTCCGTTCAGCCTAGCATTATTTTATGCATTAGACTAAGTGCCATTCCTAAATCGTATGCGATTGTCAACAAACCAAGGATTGTTTGACATGTGTATTTTGGCCGGCGTTTGTCAACCTCATACATGTTTGACGTTTAAGGGGCAGATATTCGATTTTCGATGATTTTTAATCCAAGATCACGTCTAAACGGCTAGTCGGTATGCTTTGAAAAAAAATAATGATAAAGTAGACTATTTCCTTAATAATTTGATATATGAATATTTTAATATTTTTTTGTAAAACATTGTGTAATTTATTTTTAAAAGTACGTCTAACGCGGGCATAAAAGCGAAGATCAGGCAACAACCATTGGGTGTATTTTTATGAAACTTTCACAGTCTAAAAGATAATTTAATTGCCAATCTTTTAGTATACGGCTTTTCTTCATATTGTGTTTGGTAAAGTCATGGTGTATTATTATTCGAATAATCTAGGTGCGCAATGAATCGGGCCCTCTTGCGGGCGACGGGCGGCAGTGCATCGCTGACCACTGTCACGAGTAGACGCTAACGCTCCGCGCAAAAAATACAACATGATTTTATTCGCATAGAAGTTTAACGTCAAAATGGTTGGTAAACCCAAAACACTAAAAAAGAAACGCCTTACAATGTTAAAAATAGATTAATGAAGGAACGAATTTTAATTATTTATATAATTTACTGCCGCTATGGTCGAGTGGTTTAGGGGTTTAACTTGTGTGTGGTCGTGGGTTCGATTCCCGCGGGACGCATACCTTGTAAATTTGTTTCCACTTTGGCTAGGACATTGCAGGCCTGAATCACCTGACTGTCTGATAAAAAGATGGTTCCGTGCTTCGGAAGACACATTTAAGCCGGTAGTTCCGGTCGCCAAATGGCGGTCGTCAGAATAGACCACGTCAGAGGCTCTTGAGGCAGTCTAGAAACTCTGACACTAGGGTGTATGGGGTCATTAGACATTACTACCCACACGATAAGAAGAAGATTATTTATATAATCTCTATCAATAGTTTAAATTAGCATATTGGAATAAAATAAATGTGATTTAAATGTAGTAAACAAACTTTTATTTTATTGAAATAATTATGTTATTTCCTTTTAGGAGAACAACAAATAGTAAAGATTCTTGAGTCAAAAATGTAGAGACAGGGTGAATATTGAAATGTAATTTACGAGTAGGTAACCATATTGGAGCGTAGTAAGGACAGTTCGATTAGAGTTTCAAAAAATACTTGAGTGTTGCTGATATTGGAATAGTTGTAGGTATAGCTCTTGATACGTAAGTAGCATGACCTTGAATGCGGAGATCTAATATTTAGTAGGTGCTTACTTAAAATTATTTTTATCTTATTCAAATTATGTTTTTTTTTTTGGCAAATGCAGAGACGAGGTAAATATTGCAATGTAATAGCACCATACTACAGCGTAGGTACTAAGGACAGTCCGGATTAGAGTATCAAAAAATACTTGAGAGCTGATATTGACACGAGTTGTAGGTATAGGTCTAGGGTAGGTACTTATGTAGCATGACCTTGAATGCGGAGATCTAATGTTTAGTAATTTTTTATTTCATTGAAATAATGGTGTTTTTTTGTGGTGAGTATGAAGTGAGTATTTAACTATAATATAACCATACTACAGCGTAGTAAGGACAGTCCAGATTAGTTTAAAAATTACTTGAGTGCGGTTTTTGACATAGTTGTAGGTACTTATAGCTAGCTATGGTACGAAAGTACCATGACCTTGAATGCGGAGATCTAATGTTTTGTTTACGCACAACTCTCCAATATTCCAACTTTCGCCCATATGGTCAATCCTACTTTCGCGCCCGTGCCTATACTTACCTAAATTTAATTTATATTATATAACTCGCTTTATATTATATAGATCGCATCGAACTTCCTGAGGTTACGTTGACATCCACCCTTAATTTTGGTCCGTTTATCGAGGCTAAGGCTCAATTGGCTGCCAAAAAGTTGGGAATCCTAGTAATTACACCCTAACTATTGAAGATAATATAATAACATTAGATTCACAAGTCGCCACAGAATTTGAAAATTTTTTCACTGACATACCCGTATCGACAATCAAGTCGCTAAAATCATCTGCCATTGCTGCAGACACATTACTCAAAAAAAGTGTTCCAGTTTGTAGTTCAGAGTTTAAATTCCAATATCTTACTTCTAATGACATCATCAAAACTTTTAATTCTTTGAATGTTAAAAAGGCTGCAGATCTGTGGGGTAATTCTGTTCATGTTACTAAGTCCATTATACACATTATAGCTCCTACATTAGCTGTTATACTTAATAATTGTATTGATTGCGGTGAGATTCCTGATTTAATGAAATATAGTAAAATAATCCCACTATTTAAATCAGTTAGTACATCTGACCCTACTAATTATAGACCTATTTCTGTATTGCCCACTTTCAGTAAAATTTTTGAGAAAATTATTTTAATGCAGATGCAAAGATATTTTAATAAACACAAATTGCTACATAATAAACAATTTGGTTTTACAAAGGGACGTTCAACAACTGATGGCCGGTGTTGAACTTTTAGGACACATTTATAATGCATGGGAAGATAAGTGTTGGTAAGTGTTGGGCATTTTTTGCGATTTTTCAAAGGTATTTGACTGTGTTCCCCATGAGACATTAATCAGGAAACTACACCACTACGGATTCCGGGGCGCCTCTCTGAATCTTCTGACCTCATACTTGAGTGAAAGGATTCAGAGAGTCGACTTGAACGGCAAAAGATCGCCGGGATCTGTGACGTCAAGATGGGGGTCCCCGAGGCTCAATTTTAGGTCCCTTTTTGTTTCTTATTTATATAAATGATTTACCGTACCTGATCAAAAATCATGACATAGTGTTATTCGCTGACGATACTTATCTTTTATTTAAAATCAAAGTTAACAGCAGGTTACTGAAGAAGTAAACAGTGCCCTTGCAACTGTAGTTAGCTGGTTTAATGTTAATAATCTTCTTGTTAATGAGAATAATACCAAATGCCTAAAATTTACGTTACTTCATGTTAGACAAGTGAATACAAGTGTATCAATAATCTTTTATTTAAAATCAAAGTTAACAGCAGGTTACTGAAGAAGTAAACTGCCCTTGCAACTGTAGTTAGCTGGTTTAATGTTAATAATCTTCTTGTTAATGAGAAAAAAACCAAATGCCTAAAATTTACGTTACCTCATGTTAGACAAGTGAATACAAGTGTATCAATAAAGGGCGAAATATTGAAACCCGAAGATGCCACAGTTTTCTTGGGCATAACTTTGGGTGCGAAGCTTCAGTGGGGCCCCCATATAAATTGTCAAAATAGCCAAGTTCTGCAGCATATGCCGTTAGAAAAATACGTGGATTAACTGATATCGAAACAGCACGTTTAGTCTACTTTAGTTACTTTCACAGAGTGATCTCATACGGCATTATACTTTGGGGAAACGCCGCCGACATTCATATAATATTTGTATTACAAAAATGGGCCATTCGTGCAATTTATAAATTGAGTCCTAAGCACTCCTTAAGAGACAAATTTAAAGAGATTAATATTATGACTCTGAATGACTCTGACTATGAATATTAATCTCAGTATATTTATGAGAATCTCTTGTATGCACACAAAAATATTAATCTTTTTAAATTTACAGTGATATTCATAGTGTAAATACAAGGAACAAAGACACATATGTCATTCCTAAAACAAGGAAAAAAGATTGGTGGATCGTTTAGATGCCAATGTATACGTTTTTATAATAAAATTCCTAGCCATATTCAAGAACTAAGTATTAATAAATTCAAATTATTTATAAAACGTAAGCTATGTCAGAAAGCTTTTTACGCAGTTACAGATTATATTGAGGACAAGAAGGCCTGGGAATGAGATGCTCCAGTGATATACGTGTGCCTTTTCTATTTAGTTTTAAAATTTTGAATGATGATTTATTTTCGATTGATTAGAATATTTGCGTTCTCAAGTATTGTTTATCCTTATAATCAATAAAGAGAAAAAAAGTATTTTATATACCTATTAATTTTGTTTTTGTTTATTGTTTTTTTTTATATACAACGTGTAACGGAAACCCCATATCTATCCAAAAGGGCTGAAGACAACATCTGGTATGGAGTCTCTATGCACAGTTTCAGCACAAAATAACTGACTCAAAGAATTGATACCAAATTATTGGTTTCATATATTTCTTGGATACCAATCATAAAAAACGTGTCACAGCACTACGAGTGTCAATAACTTTCCACGTCACTTGCCAATAACACGATAATTCTTTTCGTTCTTCTTAATTTGAAAAATTCGGTCTCTGGTATCAGTGTATTGTAATTTATAATAAGTTCTACACACGTAGACTTAGGATTACTAAACCCTTGCCATATCGTTTGTTATCATCCAAAGAAGCCATGCACTTGGTATGTATATACCCTTTAAATTACACGTTGTATATAAATATAATTATTTCATTATTGTACTTGTGAGGACAATGTAGGTTATTCTATCTTCGTAGTTTTTACTTTCACTATAATTTCTTTAATGATGTCAAGCAGTTTGAGTACTTGTGTGGCCTACCCAAATGCCCTTACTTAGGTATTGTTCGTCAAATTGTTGAGCTCCTTAAATTCTAAGTTGAGCTACACGATAACTGACAAATGCTTGCACTGACTGGACAGGTCCGCTCAAATTTGCTTGGTTATTTCCTCAAAAAATACCACAGACATGAACTTACATGCTTCTCATATACAAATACAAATTGTCTGGACTTTAAAAGAGACTTTGACCTCTGATTTTGTTTCGGTGTTTCTTCTCAGGGTAGTCAGTTAAGAAATACCGGCCTCATCTACCTAAACTAAACACGCAAAAAAACATGACGTGTAAAAGTGTTATTTATAACCAATTTACAAAATAAATATTTAATTTCATTTCATTTCAAAAGTGAGACGGTACTTCACACCGGAACAGCTGCTCAACCTCTATCAAGCGCAAGTTCGGTCGTGTATGGAGTGCTGCTCTCATCTCTGGGACGGATCTGCCAAATACCAGCTTAATGCACTTGAGTCTATAGAGAAACGGGCCAAAAGGCTCATCGGCAACGAGAAACTGGTCGAGACAAAGGTCCAGAGCCTAGATCATCGGCGACGTGTTGCAAGCCTATCAGTTTTCTATCGGTTACATTTCGGGGAGTGTGCGATGGAATTGCAGTCTTATTCCACCAAGCCCGTTCCATCATAGGACTACAAGACAAACGGTGATGCGCCATCGTTACATGGTGGACATCCCACCCATACGCATGAAACGTTTTGAGATTACTTTAATTATGGGTACGGCTAAGGAGTAGAATTCCCTGCCGGAGTATGTTTCCTGATAGTTATAACCTGGAAGTCTTTAAGTCAAGAGTGAATAGATTACTTCTAGGCAAGCGTGCTTCATCTTCGACCACATCATCGCTTAACATCAGGTTAGATTATGGTCAAACGCAAGCCTATAAACTATTAAAAAAAAAAATCAGCTCTGGCTGTATACAAAAGGGAAAAACTCAACTCAGCATGTCGAAAATGAGGACATGATTGCTGACAAGTAAATTCATACTTATTTCAATATTCCGATTTCAATGTTATTAAAACTTTATTATTTACGAGTATCAAATGAGTCTAAGTAGCGTAGCCACATAGTAATTTTTATATATATAGATAGATAGAATTACTTGTCTAAATACACATAGTAGTTTTCAATGACCAGACAATTAAAGTCCAGAAATAATTTGGATGGTGATAATAAATCAGGCAGTACAGTCTTTACTATTTGAAACGTATCGTTACCTTACGAAATTTCGAGCTTGCGTTGCGGGGGTGCATTGCGCGGTCGCGGGGAGTGACGCAAGCTTCTCCCCAGTCGCTCAAGGTCGCTGCCATATAATGTCGCCTTAAACAACTGGTGCTTATGAAAACGTTTTGTGAATACATTCATTGTGCGTACAGCTAAGGAGTGGAATTACCTACCGGAATCTATATTTCCTGATAGATAGGGGTAATTAATTCAAGAGTGAATAGGTTATTTCTAGGTAAGCGTGTTAGACCACATCATCGCTTACCATCAGGTGATTTAGTGGTGAAACGTGAGCCTATCATCATAAAAAGATGTATGCTGTTAAAGAAATACAAGAGATGATGTATTTACTCTCATATACATCAAACCAAAATTCCTTGTGTCATTACTTTGCTATATTTGCGCTCAACCTTAGCAGTAACTCGTCAATTGGACCCAGTTGTGCCAAAATGTTCCATCCCACTAATTCACAGTATCAAGTTATCTGTACCAACCTACCTAAAATTAGCCTTATTTTCATGCAGCAAAAAGTCACTAGATACCTACTTACCTTATGTGTAACAAAATCAAATATGTTTACTGTGGGTTGGAACATTTTGGCACAACTGGGTACAATTATTATTGGTTGCATGAAAATAACAATTACGTTATTAATTAGCTTAACGAGTGACACTCACTGGTATTTAGGTCAAGTCTTAGCAGACATACAACATAATATGCACCGTGCTGACACGAATACTGTTTTGAAGAAATTACGCGATAATAAATGTAATTTTAATTGATATAAAAAGTAAAATGACTAATCATCTTATATCTGGTTTGCCTTTTATTGCAAAAATCTTATCGACAGCTGAAAATAATTAAACATTCGCACTATTTTACAAGCAATGTGGCTGGTGTCCCTTATGAGAGTGTGGCAATCCAAGACCACTTGCGGCGAGCGATCTGCTGTCCGATCGGTGTCTCATGGCAGACTTCCAGTAGGTATTCGTTGGTTAGCTGAACCCCACAGGGGAAGCGGAAATGTGGCCGTTCAAAGCTTACTTGGAAGCGTTCGGTAGCAGCGGAGTTAAGAAAATCGGGTAAACGTGGCCCGAGGTGAAGCGCTTAGCCCAAAACGTGGTATCTTTGCCCAAGACAGAACGCGATGGCGGAGCACTGTAGACTGCCTCTGCTCCATCTAGGGGACTCAGGACATTAAGTCACAGTTTGACAACTTTAAAGTAAAAGAACCATAGGTAACCACGGAGCGCATTAATATGGATTTACTAGTACTCACGCGGGGCTTCACTCCCGTGGATTCTATCACGTTAAAAACATAACTCTCCTTTTTTGCAGTCACATAAAAAGTAGCCTATAACCTTCCTCAAGCTTCAAGCTATTTCCATACCAAATTTCATCCAAATCCACCCTGTACTTTCGAAGATACTTTACCTTTTTTTGTTTGCGTTCAAGCAAACAAAAAACAAACAAACAAACTTTTCCGCTTTATAATATTAGTATAGATTAAATCTGAGTAGCGTTTGTTTTAGCAATTTCAGATTGAAATAAAGCGTATAGAGTCTGGCTAACGAAAGCGTGACCTGAGAAAACGCGGCAAATTCAAAAAATCTTTATGTGGTATTACTGACTATAGTAGGAGAAAAACGTTTTGATACTTGGAAATTTTATGTATTTACGACAATCAATTTGTATAATAGTTGTTTACGAACTTAATTTCTAATTTAGGGATAATACCACATAATGTTTTTAAAGACTCCGTTTGGTGTCACGGAGCCTTGATTTTCATGGGTTGAATAAAAAAAACGAATGCGTAGATTTATTTATTTATTTACATAATATTTTGTTTAATTTTATAATTTGTTTAATCAACTACAGGCGTTTTGAGGATGATAATTATTTAATCATCGTACTCAAAATCCGATCAGTGGAGTCGTCATAACCTACACTTATTATGAATTTTTCCATGATTTGTCTTTTCCAATCTTCTGCAGTTATTCGGCCAAATGTGGTTTTTATCAGTGTTTCTGTTTCTTTTACGGGCAGATTAATGTTTTTTTTTGCCACCATACGCTAAGCTGAGCTCCATATAAGCTCAATCGGGTTGAGATCGCAGTGGTAAGGTGGCAATCTCAGTACCTCATGGCCGCATTATTTCAAAAGTTCGTCAGCTACGTGCAGGGGCTTGGCTTTATGTTTGTTAACTGAACATAACAATTCTGCTTTTGTTAGGCAATCTTCGTAATTTATTCTGTTGTACAGTGTGGTAGCTCACATTATTCATCACAATGACACTGGGCTCATTC
This sequence comes from Tholera decimalis, assembly GCA_943138885.2. Lineage (NCBI taxonomy): Eukaryota > Metazoa > Arthropoda > Insecta > Lepidoptera > Noctuidae > Tholera > Tholera decimalis. The sequence goes on from OW964569.2 coordinate 26,222,424, forward strand.
AAATTAGGTATCAATTTTTCTTTTAACCATTTATTGAAGTTTTCGGCATTCATGTCATGGTGGTAGTCGTACTGAAATCTAACAGTGCATTTGGTACAAACCTAGTTAAGCCAGCATGTACTATAATATATCATTTCCCTGTAGAGATATGTTACAGTGGGCTTGATTGCGGGGAAGCACTCGTTGTTGGACCTTACCATGACATTTTAGGCTTATAATTTTTGTGTACATAAATATATTATTTCATCTAAATAGATGATTGGTTTTCCTTCCGTTCGTTTGGCAGCAATTTCTCGTAGATAACGATGTCTCCAAGCAGCAATATCAAAACGTTTGACAAGAACCATTCGTTCATTTTTATTTTTCTTCAACTCATACCCATTAGCAATTAATATTTTAGGTAGAGTTTCTCTGCATCCAATATAGCCAATGCTAGAATCTAATTTTTACAACAATGTTCGCAATGTCGGAACCTCCTTTCTCACAATATAAAATTCATTGATTTTATTTCTTATTGCATCAATATCAAAACTGTCTAAATCCGACACTGAGCTTTTGTGAGGGCGTTTTTTTCCTGGAGTGCTCCACATACCTTCATTCACAGATCCTTCCTTTTTAATTTTTTTTAGTGTTGTGACACCAACCTCTGCAAAACAAAGAATAAAATGTATATTAAGAAATTAAGGTACCCAAATAGTTTTATAATATCAAATAACACAACTTTGTGAAATGGAACAATCAAATAAAACATTCTTAACCGTAACATACATACCAGTTTATGAAGATATTTCTTCTAAGAACTTAGTCCGAGTTTCTATTAAAGATTTTTTCTCCAAATTTTTTGACGTTTCAACAAGTCGCAGATTCCTTGAATATCTCCAATATTATCTATAAAGATAAGAAAAAGTATCATAATATATAATAATAATCAGCCACCAAGGATCAACATTACAAAGTCGTACTAACCTAAAAAATCTGAGATCGCATCTAAACATTGTTGTTTCTCTTGGAAATCAATTTCTTTCTCTTCTTGTTTTTGTTTAAACTTACTGATCATAGTACGTAGCAGCTTTCGCACGTTACTTTTTATTGTTTTACCCATATTATAGCGATTATTGTTGAATATTAATTGTCTTTACAAACTAGACTTTGACAACTTAATAATGTTGCCATATTAAACTTTTAAGAAAACTCCAGGACACGCTTTCGTTAGCCAGACTCTATGAAACATTCGTGTGACACTAGTATTCTAGCTAGCTTGGGCTTATAAACTCAATCTTCGAATAATTAAAAACGTATGTTTTTTTTTGTGTGGCAAGTTGCAGGTCCATCTCTGAGGTGGTCGGTTGCTTAGCCGGACTTGCTTGTGGCTGCTTTAATTAATTAAAATTAAAGCCTCCAGCCAGGGCTTAATAAAAACTTACAAACTCAACTACACGCTAAGAGCACCCCCTGTGGGACGGACCTCAGCTTAGGGCTTCGCAGGGGGAGGGTAGCTAGGGACAGGCTGAATCGGATCATTCTTATTATTTAGCGACAAATGTGTCCATTTGAAAATCAAACATTAATATGAAAGTAGTCCTCAATAATGCCCGCCCGCCAACACTCCTACTCTTTGCTGTAAGGCAGAATCATAAACTTAGTTTTCTATGGTACTTATAGTCACGTGGCATCACAGAATGGGACAGCCCACAGTCACATGTAAATACTGCCAGCTGCTCTTTGTAAATATAATGCCACATAAATATTTTATAGGAAAATTTTATTTTTATGTATGAAATAAAAATGTTACGGTCAATTTTATTTATTATGACACTAGCTTTTGCCCGCGACTTCGTCCGCGTGGAATAGTTACTTTGGGCTAACGTTAAATTTAACCCCGATTTTGAAGCATTCTTCATTGGCGCTCCGCTCCTATTGGCCTTAGCGTAATGATACAATATAGCTGTGCCCGCGACTCCGTCAGCGTAAGTTAATGTATTGGTAATATTGTTTAGATCACGTTCACATGAGGCTTAAGTACCTAGAGAACGCTTCGACCGCGAGACGCGTCGAGCGCGGCGACCGATTCTCAAAAATAATCCTTATAGCATGATTCAGTATTCACGCGCGATGGCTTATTATTATAAGCGTATTTCATGTATAACTTTGGTGTTTCTATACCGATTTATATGATTCTTTTTACGGTTTCGTAGCCGAATGGCAAAAAACTCTCTGTCTGTCCGTCTGTATGTCTGTCTGTCTGTCCGTCCGTCCGTCTGTCACAGCAATTTTATTCCGAAACTATTAGGACTATACATGTGAAACTTGATAGGTAGATGTATTCTGTGAACCGCTTTCCGATTTTGAGAAAAAAATTAAAAAATATTTAAAATAAAGGGAACCCCATACATGGAACTAAACCTGAAAATATTTTTTTTCATAAAATCGATGCATGTGTGGTATCTATAGACAGTTCTTTAAAAACGACATCGGGGTTTCTAAAACCACTTTTCCATAAAGTCAATCGTTTAAAAGATATAAGCTTCCAAAGTGGTAAAATGTGTGTGTGGCGGACACAACCTCTAACTTCTATAATAATGGAGTGAAAAATCTAAAAAAAATATATGTCTGTAGATCTTAATATAAACTTTCAACCAAAATTAGTTTGAACGAAATCAGTTCAGTAGTTTTTGAGATACAGCATATTTTCTAAAACCGCAAATATAACTTTGTAATTCATACAAACACTATGAAAAACAAATTTATTCGGTGCAGTTGTAAAAAATGTAAAAAAGCCAGTTTTAAGAAATTTGTAAGGTTTTTTTTTGTCAAAACAAATTTATTTGGCGCAGTTGTAAAAAATGTAAATAAGCTAGTTTTAAGAAATTTGTAAGGTTTTTTTCGTCAAATAAATTTGCATATTATATTATAGTTACTACGGAACCCTTCATGGGCGAGTCTGACTCGCACTTGGCCAATTTTTTTATGGAATAGTTAATAATGTTAACTTTTTCAATCAGGGATGACTGAGAGTGTTATAAACGTAAGAGTAGACAAATATTATAATCAGAAAGCTTCGAACTGCTAAGCTATCGGGAGTTACACGTGTTATTGTGAGTCAACCATAAAAGTTAGACATATGCTGTCGTGGGATATTTTTTATATAATTTTAAGGAGAACATTTCCGTCATGAAATGATTTGTGTAGCTTTAACCATTAAGGTTGCACACGCGACGGAAGCTTAAAAAATGGAGTAACTTCTCCCGTTTTCCCAACATTTCCCTTCACTGCTCTGCTCCTATTGAGAATACGCGTGATGAAAAGTATACTATAACCCGCTCAGGAGTATGAAAAATAATTGTACCAAGTTTCGTTAAAATCCGTCGAGTAGTTTTTGTTTCTATAACGGTTATACAGACAGACAGACAGACAGACAGACAGACAAAAATTTTACTGATTGCATTTTTGGCATGAGTATCGATCCTTAATCACCCCCTGATAGTTATTTTGGAAATATATTTCATGTACAGAATTGACCTCTCTACAGATTTATTATAAGTATAGATGTTTTGTGATTTTTAGCTAACACAACTGTTGACCAAGAATTTCTAAATGGAAAATTTTATTATAAAATTTAAGCTGTCCTGGTGTATCAATTTGTTGAAAAAAGATAGTTTGTCACTAAATCTGAGAATTATTGAGTAGTAAACTATCTTACCTCATGTAAGGCAAAATGACGTTGTCTTCTTAGGGTAGTTAGCTAGGAACCTCTGGCTTCATCTGATTTTTACTGTACATGTGGTATTAAAACATATTGAAAAAAGAACCGAGCCAAAATTCGATCACTGTATAAATCAGGTCATCGGAAAAGATATCACTATCTTGTAGCGATATTTAAGATTAATTCTTGAATTAATTTTATATATACAGCGCGAAATTTAAATGGTTATTTTCCCGCGACAGGACGGTTACCCATCAGTAGTAGTATCGAAACACACAGTCAAACTTAAAAAATAATGTTTTTTTCTTCAAATTATAAATATTCATAAACTCGAAAGCGAGAATTATTAGTAGTTCAGTAGACGTAACGTAGGTATCTACACGAAACACGCACCGCCGCGCGCTGCCAACAAAGGAAAAGTGATTAATAAATGTTCAGAGCAAAATAAGCTCTCACGCATGGTGATAATGCATTAACTACACTGCGCCATTTTTTGTTTCTAATATTTTATTTGTTTATAAAACGATTGTACTACCAAGACAAAGCCATTTCGCTCTGGAAAACAACCATTAAAATTGCACGGTGTATATATACAACGTGTAACGGAAACCCCATATCTATCCAAAAGGACTGAAGACAACATCTGGTATAGAGTCTCCATGCAAAGTTTCAGCTCAAAATAAGTGACTCACAGAATTGGCACCAAATTATCGGTTTCATATGTTTCTTGAATACCAATAATAACAAACGTGTCACAGCTCTATGACGGTCATCACTTTCCACGTCACTAGCCAATAACACGATAATTCTCTTCGTTCTTCTTAATTTGAAAAATTCGATCTCTGGTATCAATGTATTGAAATTTCTAATAAGATCCACACATGTAGACATAGGATTACAAAACCCTTGCTATATCGTTTGTTATCATCCAAAGAAGCCGTGCACTCGGTATGTATATACCCTTTAAATTACACGTTATATATATGTATTGTTTCTCTGTCTGGCAGCGCGTCGTTTCTACGCGTCAGGACCATTGCCTGGCCCCGGTAGGTCTAATAATCTAATAAGTCTAAGTCTAGGAATGGTCTCTAGTCTAGAAGTCTAGATACCACAGCCCCAGAATGCAAGGGCAACTGTAGGAACAGGGTGGGTTTTTAGTCACTAGAAGTCTTACAATCCCTTTCACTCCACCCAAAGCTGGAATAGAGGGCAATAGAGGAGTCAATTGATAATTTTTCCCCGTAAAAAAAAGTGTTTATGTTTATCTTGTAAGATATGATGCTATAAAACTTAACATTAAAGTGACTTGATTAAAATATATATACTTAATGTACTCGTAATGAAATAAGTGTGTCTGTCTTGCATTAATATAATATGCCACGTGCTCACTAAGCGCAATTGATGCAAAATTTATGGTTTTTAGTTTTTTGTACAAATGTATTATGAATCAGTAAGAACACGTGAATTCATGTAGCTAAAAGCTTTATTTTTATCTTACCTTGATGTGTTGATTTTCAAGAGGAACTATATTATATAAATCTGACTTCTAAAGAATTAAGTACATAATATTGGTTTTGAGGTTGTCATATTTTAAACTGTTGAATCGAAAATAAGTAACAAGAAACAAAAAGCCCCCTACTGTTTCAGACGCATTTGTATTTCGTACTTATGTGGAAAGAAGTCTGTCTCATCCCTCAGCCTACCAGCAATATTATTCATTCATTGACGTGACAACTGCGTAACACTTTACGATCCATGGACCATGCTATTACTTTGCCCATTGACGATCGTCGAGGGAACGCACACCCTAAACGTAAAGTGAGACACATCGCGTTATTATACTTTTAGTGCTTTTTAGTGCAAACTAAAAGCGTCAACAAGTGTGACGTAACATCGCAAGAATGCGCGATGAGATTCAATTCGTAAGTTCTTGCGGTGCGTCGTTTAAGTTCGTAGATTTTTACGATGCAGTTCAAGTTTTGGCCCTTACTCGTATTGAATTTACTATTTGCGTGACAGAAGGAAGCATATTTAAGGGCATCTGTAAAAACTTTAAACCAATATAATATTAATAATAGTCCTCTTGACTGATTTTGGCCACGGCGGGCGGACCATCTCAGCCTAGATCAGCCAGCGGTGCAGGAGCTACATGTCCACAGGTACAGGTACATTTGTCCCGCTCTTTATGTTTGTAAAATGCACCCACGGTACATGAAAATTTTTCCAAGACACAGACATTTCTAGTGCGGGACAATATTTCTTTTTAAATTAAGTTTACATGCTAGTTATGTATTTATTAACGATCTATTGCAGACACTATTTTGAATGTAAATACATGCAAACAGTTCAGTAAGTTACATTTTACACACGATCGCAACGATCGACGAGAAACGCTCCTTTTCAACGCTCTTTATTGTACATTTTACAATAGTCTTGTTTGAGACGGAAATCGTTAACATAAGAAAGTTATGTGTGCACTTGCGTTTTCTTTTGAAGTATACGTATAGAATACCTGCTAGCTTATGAGATCCTCACTGGTTTTCTTCACAGGAACGCATGGAAGTATCTATGTATATTAAATGTATATTAAATGAACGGGTTAGGTTTTCGATTCCAGTCAATTTATCAATAAAACTTATGGCCTATTTCTCAAAATCCAAGGCACTAACGTGACGCCTAAGTAATAGGCCGCCTATCGGTATTTTATTAGTTACACTGCGGTGCGTGTGCGTCGGCATCGCATAATTTAATTCAGCCTAGCCTTATTTTATTTTATTCGTGGTAAAAATCGTCGAGGCCACCCTAGGTGCAAGGAAGCACGGATCCACCTCGTGTTTCCATGTACACTTCCACCGGATGCTTCGAGAGCACTAACATATTCTACAAACTGCCCCCTAGATTTCCCTGCCGGTGTCTGTTTCCTCACAACTGCTTGGAAAAAGTTACTTCTAATCTAGGGTTGCCATCACCAAATTTACCGGCTCCAGACAAATACTTATAAACCCCGGACATTTGGGTAAAATCACAGTTTTTCCCCGGACACCGTAGAAAAATACATTTTTGAACTTGAAACTAAAAAAAAACGTTGTATAATTATGGTTTTTATTTACTGATAAAGTGAGTACCTAGTAAGTAAGTTGTAGAGCTTTAGATTTTTTTAAATAACAGTCTCTTCCTTTTCATTTAATCATCGTAACATAAACAATGAGATGAAATACCATAGGAAAATAATAATAGAGATCGTGCTTTTTGGTATCCGTAAGTCCAATGTGTGTCCGGGTTTTACCCGGACGCTTATTGCGAAAATCTCCCCGGACGCCCCCGGATGCTCTCCAAACTAGGACAAATCCGGGAAAACCCGGACGGATGGCAACCCTATTCTAAGCAAGTGTCGACCACATCATCGCTTGGTAACTGGTAAGATAGATAACTGCCTCGGTGGCCTAGCAAGCATTGCTGAGCAGGAGGTCTTGGGTTCGATTCCCGTGTCGGGAAAAAAGTGCTATTGGGTACCTATTAATGTTACAAAAGACATTGTTCGATTTTGGCCTATATAATTTATATGTGAATATAAATTACATGATAATTTTCATTTATTTTTATACTGCTTGAAACATATTTTAGAATTCCACGGACACTTCAAATAAATAAATTCAAAATAAAAAGTTGGGTCACGATTGACGAATGCGTGGTGCCGTAAAAAATGTCTTTTTGCCATCTAGTGTTGCCGATTTACGGGATTTTTCCCCGATTTCGGGAAATACAGAAGGTTGTCGGGATTAAATCAGAAATTGATAAAATTCGGAATATTTCGGGTATTTTGAATCCCCTGCACAGTTCTTAGATGATATATTAGTGAGAAATATTGATGATTAAAAAACTCTTATTGAATATACATATTGTTTTTATGCTAGAAATCTTTTATTCTTATTGATATATCTTACTATAACTTTTAGGCTTATGATTCTTATGTAGTAATGGTAGTTTTAGTATAGTTTTTATTCTCGCAATTATTTTTGTATTTTCAAGTGTCCGTTAGTAAAAATTGATTTACTATGATTCCATAAAATATTTAGACTCTATCTAAGTCATTTTCGATTCAAATGATTCTTAGGCGTGACATGTATGGAGCCGGAACGATGTCTTATCTCAGTAATAGCCCAGAGTTTGAAAGTTGGTGGTGTGTGTGATAACCCCCGTGCCTGGGAAAGTACGTCGTGCGACTGATCTCTATCCAGTCGTGTCGGATTGCCGTCCCATTAGACATTAGAGTAAAGAAACGGAGTTAACCTGTATCTGCACATATACTTGGGCACTATAATATCTCCTGCGCAGATGGCTAATTAATTATGAGATTTAGCTGCCTTAGCCGAAATCAGTTAGGAGACAAGATACATAATATAACAATATAAGACGTTTAATTTTCTTAACACAAAGTAACTTAAAGCCAAAAATTACAGTAAACTAAGGCCGTGCGCGCACTGCCTTGCGGTGGCCGCAATTCCGGTAGTTCTACCGCACCGCAAAATTTGTGAAGTATGGAGTGTCATAGAAGTGCGCGCACTGCGGTCAGTCTACCGGTGCGGTAGAACTACCGGAATTGCGGCCACCGCAAGGCAGTGCGCGCACGGCATAAAGTAGGGGTTTGACTTTGTGAGAGACTGGTGCCTGAAGTGGGTTTCAACGAGAACCTGTATTACAGGTCACCAGTTCCCTCCCGCGGCCTGAGACCCGCTGTAACTTAAAATTGAGAATTGGAGAATTGAATACAAGAATGAAGCAATATTACTTAAAGACTAAAAAGATGAAAATGATTGTATACATATATGAGAAGACGTGGAACCAGTTTGTTAAGTGTATCAGCTATACAACGTGTAACGGGAACCCCATATCTATCCAAAAGGGCTGAAGACAACATCTGGTATGGAGTCTCTATGCACAGTTTCAGCACAAAATAACTGACTCAAAGAATTGATACCAAATTATTGGTTTCATATATTTCTTGAATACCAATCATAACAAACGTGTCACAGCACTACGAGGGTCAATAACTTTCCACGTCACTTGCCAATAACACGATAATTCTTTTCGTTCTTCTTAATTTGAAAAATTCGATCTCTGGTATCAGTGTATTGGAATTTGTAATAAGTTCTACACCCGTAGGACTTAGGATTACAAAACCATTGCCATATCCATAAGCCATGCACTTGGTATGTTTATACCCTTTAAATTACACGTTGTATATACATATAAGCTCATTAGTCATATCATCAAGCTTCTCTTATAATTTCTTACATAACTTCGTTTTCCCATTAAGCTTAGTGCATTTACGCGAGCGAATTTATCAAGAATATACTATATTGCGATACACACCTAATTAGAAGGGAGGAAAATACTGACGTTATTGTAGAAACGTGACCGGATATTTGGCAGCAAACAAAAGAACATAACAATAATCTACTATAATGAATTGATATATGTATATGGAGTAAGAGAATTTCTTTGACGTCAACGGAAAAATAATAACACATCGCTGAATTCTTTAATAAATGCCTCGTGTTTTTTTTGTTAATTGCGTTTCAATCCTGATAAAAACAACACATGTTTTGCCATGTTTTATCAACGTAAACAAACGAGTTTATTTTGATTACTTTGTAGTATTCTTCAGACTGCTAATGTAGACATTATGAGGCCGCTCATCATCATTCCAATTGGTCTTTTTCCAACTATGTTGGGGTCTAACTGGATGCAGCTTAGTTTTAGTGTTTTACATGGAGCGTCTGCCTATCTGACGTCCACAACCCAGTAACTGGGTAACTCGATACCCCTTGACTAGATCAGTGTCAGATTTACTGGCTTCTGACTCTCTGTGACGACTGTCAAAGATGTTCAAATGACAGCCGGAACGCAAACGTGCGTTCTGAGGCACGTGCGTTGACACCGCCAACTTCCAACTCCGGGATACTTTTTTTTTTTTTTTTGAACGTGGTAAAATTATCAAATAAGTCCTCCCACCCCGGGCAGGGTGGGAGGGACTGTCAGACTTTTACTGACTAAAATCCACGGTGTTCCTTCAATAACCCTTTACGTACCGGGGTCACGGTAATGGGATAAGTCCCACGACCCCGGCAGGCTTCGGCCCTCTGCAGAGGGGGCCTCGTCATGTTGCTGACGCTCTTTGAGGCGCGCGTGGAACACAACGCGCCGTCGACCCGGGCATGGTCCATGGTCGGACAGCGAGTTGCCCTTTACTCGCTGTCCGCATGCCCGCGCCTACGGTGGCCGGAGATCGTCGGCCGACGTCCGACGCCGTGGGCGTCTACCACTGCGAACTCCGGGATACTACTAACAAATTCCTTACAGAAAAACCCAATAGCGCTTTTTGCTCAACCCGAGAATCGAACCCTAGATCTCGTGCTGAGCAGTCGTGTTTGCGATCACTCGACCAACGAGTCAGTCATTATGAACCCTTTAGAGTTAATCATTTTCACGGTTGGTATACAGCGTGTAATTTAAAGGGTATATACATACCAAGTGCATGGCTTCTTTGGATAATAACAAACGATATGGCAAGGGTTTTGTAATCCTAAGTCTACGTGTGTAGAACTTATTACAAATACCAATACACTGATACCAGAGACCGAATTTTTCAAATTAAGAAGAACGATAAGAATTATCGTGTTATTGGCAAGTGACGTGGAAAGTTATTGACCCTCGTAGTACTGTGACACGTTTGTTACGATTGTTATTCAAGAAATATATGAAATCAATAATTTGGTATCAATTCATTGAGTCAGTTATTTTGTGATGAAATTGTGCATAGAGACTCCATACCAGATGTTGTCTTCAGCCCTTTTGGATATATATGGGGTTTCCGTTACACGTTGTATAATATTTATTTATTATTGATTAGCCTTTTGAGGTTAAACTTTTCTTCACGAATTATGTCTGTATCCCACGGGAATTATTAGTATATTGCCTTGTCACTAACTATAATAAAAAAATCACCACAAATGAATACAATCCAAAAAATTGCACAGCCCTAATTTTATTCACAATCGTTCTCAAAACCACGTGGCTAGCCACGACTAAATATAATCGGTTTACATACAAGATATCTAGATATTCCGCACACAATACATTATGCTACACAAACAAGCAGGGGTCCATATTTCACACGTTTTACGAAGTTTCCAACCTTCCACGTGTTGTAGGTATGGCAGGTAATGTTGGCTGTCATACCACGTGGGGCTATGAATAGACATGCTAGGTATAGAATGTGATTGGAATTTTTATAATGTAAACAGAAATTCCATGAAAAGTTTTTTGGGGGAGTTTAAATACATATACAGGTCGTTGGTGTATTGAATGTGAAGTTTTGTGGGATAATTGCGTCCAAACACTGACCCAATTTTATAATAGAACTGTTTTATTTGCAATTTTCATTTATTTATACATACTGTAATGTCGTACTGGTCAAGTAATTTGGGAACTTTTGGAACAATGACTTATGTACCTACATACATTTATGTAATACTAGCAAGCATTGGGACAATGATGGGCTATATATCTTCTTACTAATATTATAAGTGCGAAAGTTTGTGAGGATAGTTGACATTATGGAATAACACATTGGCTTTTTATCCCGGAATTCTCGCGAGATCGGAATTTACGCGGGGAAACCCTATACGCGAACGAAGTCGCGGGCAGAAGCCTTATAATATATAAGTATAATGAACTAATGATTATGGCACCCATAAATAAAATATAAAATAATATGAAATGAAACATACAACAATAACAAGATTTGTATGTAGGTACCTAGTTGAAATACCAACCTGTTGATTTTGACGCTCCTATAGCTACCTACGTTTACGTATATACATGTTATCGTGTTTGTACATGTGTGTAGGTATATGACACATTGACGAATGTTGTTGTAGTAGGTAGAAAAACGTGCTACTAACGTGGTAAGCCATGTGCACTTCCGAATCGCTGGCTCAACGTGACCTAGGGGCGTCCGACGTCCGACCGCTTCGCAGCTGTAGTATGAGCAAAAATGTTTATTAATATATTATTGTTTTTTATTTGGCGGTAAATATATTTGTTTTGTTTTTTTTTTTTATTAATTTCTGGGGAAGGGGGTCTGAACGAAATAGGTTGTAGAAATCGACGGTTTGCTGCGAAAACGAATTAAATGCAATTAATTAGTTTTGCAATATTAAGTTGGTACGAATTAAATTACTAAATTTTCAGTGGCTCCCATATACTTAGTATACTTTGCTGTCACAATAAAATAGGAAATATAGATCATATTTTTTAGTTTTACCAGTAAGTACCTATAGGTATAGAGAAAAAAATGGAGAATAGCTCAAAAAATAAATAAAAACATTCATGTGCTTAATAAACTATTGAAAAGATATTTTTGGTGGTAAAACGTAATGTAAAAGTGATATTAAGCAGGTTTGCGCAGTAAAACCTGGATGGTTACTTAGAAAAAAAAAAAACAATTTCATACATTACTCAAGAAAAGGACAATTGAATGATATGACCCGTCAGCCTTTAAAGCAAGAGTGAATATGCATTTTCTTGGCTCGCTCGTTCGATCGTAGACCTCATCTTACACTTACCATCAGGTGTGATCGAGGTCGAGACCGGGGTCATTCGTAATAAATTTAAAAAAATCTTTTTGTATTTCCAGATTTATCATTTTCAGTAGTTAAAAGGGTACAGTAATAATTTATTGAGGTTAAAACATTAATTTTCCCTTAGACTTCCCCGCTTCTGTAGTGCGTCAGAGATGTTTGCGAAGACGCATACAGATGGGTTCCACGCCATCATGCGCAAAAAACTCTGTTCGCTGGTTAGCAGAGTGCGGACGAGTAACAACAGCATTCTGTCGACTGTGGCGGAGAGATTAAACTCTCCTTTCATGAGTCACTTTATGGGAATGACTATCAACCGGGGCACGTTTCCCATAAATTGATGGTCCTTCCCATAAAGCTAGTTATAATTTTATTTGTTAATATTATGTACTAACCCTAGCGTAAGCAGTATACTAACACATCTATGGATTTTTAATTATCTGAAATAAAGAATTTGAATTTGAATTTGAATAAACGTAACTATTTATATAAAAAAAACCGGTCAAGTGCGTGTCGGGCCACGCGCAGTGTAGGGTTCCGTAGTTTTTATAACAGCCAAGTGTGTGTCGTATTCGCTGACTGATCGTTTCGTACCATGCTCTAACTAAAAGCCAAACATGACTACCTAACTAATTTGACTTCCTATACAAATCCTCACCTGATCCGACGATTTTGCACGGAAAGTTTCAATTTTTTTTTTTAGATATTTGTATAAAACTTGTCATAGCCGGTGTTTTGAATTTAAATACGGACACAGAGCTACACTACTCAATCGTCACAAGAAGCTAGCACGATACAACTGGCGCTTAGCACCATCTATGGACATTTCTATGGAGTTGTTCGAAATCTTCGAGTCAAATACAATTGGTCGACTATTACTCGTAAACTTATAAAGCCCACTTATGTGTGATAGTTTTCCTTTAAATTTCGTTATATATAGGTACTACTGCCGTGAGATTTGAATTTCTAACTATAACCGTTTAGTTGATACAGGGGGGGACACTTGACTCTAACGAAAATTGGTACTTTAAAGCTTGATAAGTCACGAACGGATTACTTAATCAAAAAACGGTCTTACTAAACCCCTAATATTTTTGAAAGACCTATCCAACGATATCCCAAACTAAGGGAAGAACGAAAAAAAAAAACATATCATCCCACTTTACATGTATGGGAGGTACCATAAATAATTGTTTTTTTCATAATTTTATTTTACCACTTTTTCGGCGTCATTAACGTGTATACTCATGCCAAAGTACAACTTTCTAGTACCAATAGTTTTTGAGCTAAACCGCGGACAGACGGACAGACAGACGGACATGGCGAAACTATAAGGGTTCCTTGTTGACTACGGAACCCTAAAAAAGTAAAAATAGACTTAGGCGTCAAAGTACTCCCTCCACATCGCTGTCGTCCGGAAAAAAACTAGCTTTGTCCATGTTGTAATAAGTGCATTCAGCTATATCTTTCTATTAATTAATGTACGGATCAATTAAGTAATCCCTCCATCCAACAATTTACTTTCGACCTTCTTTGTAATGTCGCTATTTACAACCGATGATTGAATGAGTTTCTAGTTTATTTAATAACTCCACGTCTGATTTTATTTAGGTAGACACTTCTACGTGTTTGTAAGTTGCTAATTATCTACATTAAAAACCTCTCTTACTTACTATAACCTTCTTTGTTATCAATTTATCATAAACATTTTCACGTGGCTTGGCTTAACTAAGATGATAGTATTTTTTAGGGTTCAGTACAGCAAAAGGAAATACAGTACCCTTATAAGATCACTTCGTTGTCCGTCTCTCTGTGTCATTTTACTCAGGAACGCTTCACGATATCAAACCGACATTCTTCACGATTTTCAGGTTCTACACGAGTTTACAGTCTCTCTAAGTTAAAAAAAAAAATAAACTCAGCGCAATAAAAACGGTGTGATTATTTATAGGCTACTCTGTATTTATTTTTCGAATTTCACGGGGCCGTCGCGGAATTTCGTGAGATCATTTCCGCAACCCCGGCCTGACTAACGTGTCTTGCTAAGAGTTTTGTCAAAATTCCACTATCTAAAATAAGTTACACTTATTTTAGATAGTGGAATTTTGACAAAACTAAATAAGTTACATAGTAAAATAGTGACCATAATGAACACATTTCTATAATCACCCGGCTAATCGCTGGTTTAGAAAACGTTGACAGATTGTGTAAAACAATCGTCACGTTGTCGAACAAAACGCTCCATTTTGTTATCAAATATTTTTACTGTGTAACACCATTGCATCAGTAGGTACTTACTGGTAAACTCGTAACGAATAGCTGACCTAGTTACAATACTTTGTGCTATTTTTATAATTCGCAATGAGAGTCTACACGTTGACCTCAAACTGTCCACCATCCAGCAGTTTATAAAACGCCTCTCCCATCGTTTCTTTGTAACTGCAATAAAACATAGTGTTACATTTGAGATTTTGTCCCTCCAGAGGTAATGGAACTCAATCCCAGATACAAGGTGGTTGGTATTAAAACAATAAACGGTTTCAAACAATATTAATTTATTAACACAAGGAGAAGTAAAATATATAAAAAAGAGTTAATTCCTTATTCAAACTAGGTTAAATTAAATACCCAAACAACGGTTATTGCCAGCCAGTTTAAACTTCAGTTGGTAGATCTTACGGGTTGTGGGTGATTGGGATAATACCAGTACTGTTCTAATTTTTCAGTTCAAGTTAAAGTTTGACATAAACTACAAATTTGAATTAAATTTCCAGGTACAACCTTCCAGTTTTAGTGAAGTTAAATTATTAATAAATGGGTGCCAGGTATCATAATAGTCCCAGATCCCCATGCCGACGAAGATCTTCAATGTTCTTTCAGTTAAGCAGAGGTGTCGACCCGAGGTTCCTTCAATTAAATTTAATGGAGGCCGGCTTCCTTATTTGAAAACCGGACCGGTGATAAGCAGGTTACTTCATGAACCGGCAGAACTTATATGCGTAGTAAATTTATCCATATAAAATGAATGAAGAGTTATAAGATAAATTATAAGGAAAGTAATAGAATTAAGAAAAATTAGAAAAACCGTCCCGCCTGCGCTGATTCGCGAGGCGTTCACCGTCACTGCACAGCCGTCTCCGTAGGAGGCTTTTGGAAGGGCTCGAGGAACGGGTCTTGCGTACAGGCTCCAGAGATGCCTCTAGATTTTGGTGGCGAGACGAATCTCTCGAGCTGCCTCACCTGGAATTGGCAATACGGAGATCCTATTATATACGGTTAAACTAATGTACTTTCCTCAAGAAGGGAGTTAGGCGACCGTCTGATCGAGCTAGGAAATCTAAAGGTTTACTTAAACCCTGGCCGGCCAACACGGGCCCTCGCAAAGACAATATAATGAGACATGACCTCAGCTTGCTTAATCCCATGTGGAGAAACAGTTAGAAATAAGGTTTCATTTCGTGGGGTAACATGTAGTAATACTTACGGTTGATATTAATTTATATTTATATATATCGAAAAATTCCTTCGAAACGTGGAGTCCTGCAATTAATATCCACGGATCACAATAATATCCTATAAGGACTCAGAGGACACTTCCAAACACTAATTCACCAGAATTCATACCTTTTTAAAACATGAGATTTAACTTGAAACTTTTCCTCAAAAGGACGCGTCCCCCGGAAATCTCTCTAGTCGACCGAAAACCACAGACTAAATATAGACCGCGTTCTGAATCTAAGTTAATCTAAGTTAATGTCTATGATAAAATAACAATTACACTTATGTTTATTAAGTATTTTAACCAAAAGCTGATAACTATTAAGGATTGTTTTTTTTTTACATTAATTTAGTCTTTCAAATAATTTGCTAAAATTAATCAATATCGATCCTAACTAAACTGCAAATCGACTTTACGTCAGACATCACAACAGCTATCAGACACCAACCCACAATTGAATGACATTTAGAATGCAAACAAAACCACACTTGATTATGATTTAATTCCTATAATTTATTGTGATAGTTTATAAGTGCAGTGATTCAACGTCAGAAAGTGTTAGCCTGGAACAGTTCACTTGGAAACCCCAAAATTCACAATGCAGGTAAGCTACGATAAAAAAAGAACGTAACAATAGGAATCCCCTCATTGCATCGGCAGACCAATACGATCCCTCCCGCATCTCCTACATTCGCTGACCAAGGCATACTCTTATCACCCTCGATGCGTATCGCCCTGCCCCGAGAGAGTGGCTCCTGCTCAGAGCCGTAGAGAAACTAGCACACTAGACAAACCCAGAAATCGTCCGTCCTTTCGTCTTCGCCACCTAGGCCCGCCGCGACGTCCCCGGTGTTGCCAGCCCGCGACGTTGAGCCAGTAGCTTTAAATTCGTCCCATAATAATAATAATGATCCGATTCAGCCTGTCCCTAGCTGCCCTCCCCTACGATGCCCTAAGTCGAGGTCCGTACCCCACAGGGGGTGCCCTTAGCCCCACACGCTAAGGGCAGAGCCAGGGATTAAATTAACCCTACAAACTATTGTAGGGTTAATTTAAGCCCTGGCTCTGGGCCGAGGCTTTAGTTATAACTAATTAAGGCAGCCACAGGCAAGTCCGGTTAAGCAGCCGACAACCTCAGAGATTTAACTATGAAACAACACACAAAAAGTTGATTAGTAATATATGCTTTCAATTATATTAAAAAAAAGAGATATGAATAACACTTTCATAGACATTATTATTCGTTTTAATTAAGGAAGGCTGGTGTTTTCTAGCTAGAAGAAACACGGAAATGAACACAAAGGTCCAAGTCTCTATTGAAGTCTAGTACTATATGTATGTTTTTATATGTGTATTTATTTTTTTATTGTTTATAGGTTTGCGTTTGACCACCACCAGCTGATGGATTGCGATGATGTAGTCGAAGATGAAGCACGCTTGCCTAGAAGTAACCTATTCACTCTTAACTTTAAAACCCCATACGCACAATGAAAGTATTCCCAAAACGTTTTGTGCGTATGGTCGGGATGTCCACCATGTAGCTATGGTGCATCAAGGAATGATAATTTTATTGTTTATTTTTGTGAGAGGTTAGTTCTGAAAGACTTGATTATGTAAATTCACCGGTAAAAAATACACAATAATAATAATAATAATAATAAGAATCTGTGGCCCGGCTGTCAACAGGCTGTCAGAAATTTTCATCCTGATTTTTTAAATAATATTTTGTTGTGCAAACCATTACAAAAGATGTACTTACTGCAAATTAAAAACCGTAAAAAAAGGAACAAGAAAGCACCAAATATGAAGTAGCACCATCTTGGACGGAACACAATAATATAACAAATTGATTTTAAATGTTGACAAGAAGTCGGGCACAATTACAACTATCCACACGCCCAACACCTGCGGAATCGTCGCTCAGCTCCGCCTCGCAGCTGCCGGGACCTGCTCCAGCCGTGAGTGAAGAGACTCCGGCCGCTGCAGTTGCGTCGAGCTCGAGCGATGAATACTTCTCGCCGCCGACGACACCACCACCTGCGCGTCGGCGAGGAATAGGCCGCCCTCCGGTCGGCTTAGGACTTCGAGGCCCTCCAGCCTCCAATGGGGTCCCCGCTGCCGGTGGAAGTGTGCAGCGCATGCGATGGACACATTCCATCAATGAAAATGTCATGCGCTCATACTTCGGGGCTACAGAGGGGGGAACTAACCTGACTGCGTACCGTGGTCGGATGCTCTCTCTGTTTCAGGTACTTGAACCAGCTGTCAACGTTTCGGCTCAACGACTGTCGGATCAGGTGCGGGTCATCCAGCGTAACCGTATGTTGGATGACGCCGTACTTGATAGACTACGCCTCGAATCACGGTGCAGCCGTGTTTCATCTGCTTCACCACTGGCCGCGGTGCAACTACAACCCAGTATTTCACCGCGACCCGATCACGTCGGTGAAGATGATGATGACGAGGCTATAACCGTGAGTACCCAGTGCAATGAACAATTGAGGAGTGCTTTGGAGTGTGCATTACGGGAGTATCGCACCACACCGCCTGAGCTTAGACCTCGTCTGCCTCGTTTGTCCATGCATAAGAAAAATAGGGCGCTAGTGTGTGCTCTAGATTCACTGCTGTCAAATTATTTTGACAATAGTGAAGACCTCACCGATACTCATTCGATCCTATACTGTGCAGCTGTAGCGGCTTGTCGGGTAGCTCATGTCAAGTTCCCAAAGACTGACAGAGTTATACGACCAGCTGTACCAGCTTGGCAGGGCAGGATCGAACGTCGTATTGCTGAGGCTAGAGCACTCATTGGTAAACTTATCTGCTTCAGGCAGGGCAACACTCGTCCTAGAGTGATGCGCTTTGTGAGGCGGGCATTTGCGGGGACTGATATCAGTCCTCGGGATTATCTGACCCGCGTCACAGAACGTATCGACTTCCTGAAGCAGAAAGTCTATGCATGGGCAAATCGAATTCGTCGATATAAGCGGCGGGTGGAGCGATACACTCAGAACCGCATATTCCAAAGCAATGAAAGGTGGGTTGAGCCTGGGAGCGACCTGCCTGACCAAGGTGTGACTGATACGTGCCTACCGAATGATGATGCCATGTGTTTGTTCTGGCGCAGCATCTGGTCGGTGCCTGTCAGCCACACCGAGGTTGACTGGATGAGTGAGATCAAGCGCACGTGCGATCTTATACCAGAAATGGGGGCAATTACGATCAGCCCCCAAGATGTAACCTGTGCAGTCCGTCCGTTATCCAACTGGAAATCTCCAGGGCCGGACGGGCTGCACAATTTCTGGATAAAATGGTTTCTAAGCTCGCACGCTCGCTTGGCCGCTCAGTTCCAGTCTGCCTTAGAGCTAGGATCGCTACCTCAATTCCTAACTACAGAAATAACCCACCTGCTCCATAAATCAGGCAGTACTTCGGAACCTAAAAATTATAGACCGATCACGTGCTTACCGACGGTCTATAAAGTTCTTACATCCATTTTGAGAGCCAGAATTCATAATCACATTCATACAAATTCAATCATGTCTGCTTCTCAGAATGAATGTAGGAACGGGTCCCGCGGTACTAAGGAGCTTCTCCTCATCGATATTGCCATAAACCAACAGGTTCGTCGTTCCCGAAGGAATCTGTCGACATGTTGGATAGATTATAAGAAGGCCTATGACTCGGTTCCACATACATGACTCATGAAGGTGTTGGAGTTGTACAAAATAAATCCAATACTCCGTACTTTCCTTGAGTCATGTATGGGGCAATGGAAGACGGTCCTCTGCTACCCAGGATGTCGACAGATCCAGGAAAACAGCGAACCGATTAGGATTGAGCGTGGTATTTTTCAGGGCGACAGTCTGAGCCCACTGTGGTTTTGTCTGGCTCTCAACCCTCTCAGTACACTGCTGGAGGGTTCGGGGCAAGGCTACCAGTTGAGAAGAGGTGGTCAGGTTATAGCCCACTTGCTTTACATGGATGATTTGAAACTTTTTGCCCCCAGCAACTTGCAACTCATGGAGCTACTGAAGGTAACGGAAACCTTACCTTAGTAGCGCCATCAGGATGGAATTTGGGGTGTACAAATGTGCGGTCATGCATGTAAAGCGAGGGGAGATTATGGAATCCGTGGGAACTCAACTCTCGGATTCCATACACCTAAGATCTCTCGGCTCAACTGAAACCTACAAGTATTTGGGTATGTCAGAGGCACTAGGCATCAATGTTGCTTATGTTAAACAGTCATTGAAGGATCGCTTCTTTGGCCGCCTGAATAAAGTACTGAATAGTCTTCTTTCAGGCGGAAACAAGGTGCGTGCCTTCAATGGCTGGGTCATGCCAGTATTGATGTACTCTTTTGGCATACTCAAATGGACTCAGACTGAACTTGACGCCTTGGACAGGCGGGTCCGCACAACGCTGACTGCAAATCGAATGCATCACCCACAATCATCGGTGATGAGACTGTATATCCCGCGGAAGTGCGGGGGTCGTGGCTTTTTAAATGCAAAGACCCTGCACAACCGCGAGGTTTGCAGCCTTAGGGAATATTTCCTAGAAGCCGACGTTGGTATGCATCGAGATGTGGTAGCGGTGGACAAAGGCCTCACTCCGCTCTCCTTAGGTAGCGAGAATTGGCGCAAACCTGTAGTATTAGATACTAATGACCGCAGAGAAGTATGGCAGAGCAAAGAGCTTCAAGGACGCTATTACCGGGCCCTTCATGGGTCTGATGTAGATACATTAGCGTCCGTAGCCTGGCTACGTTTTGGTGACCTCTTCGGGGAAACCGAAGGTTTGTCTGTGCAATATAAATGGGAAATATATTGTGAAGGATGGTACGGTAGACATATGTCGGGCATGTCACAAACCGGGAGAATCCATTCGTCACATTATCTCCGGTTGTTCTCGTCTGGCTAACGGAGACTATTTGCATAGACACAACCTTGTAGCTAGGATTGTTCACCAGCAACTTGCTCTTAAATACAATCTCGTGGAATTAGAAGTACCGTACTATAGGTATGTGCCCGACCCAGTTCTCGAAAATGGCAATATTACGCTGTACTGGGATCGGTCTATCATCACTGACAGGACTATTGTTGCCAATAAGCCTGATATAGTGGTAATAGACCGATTAGAGCGTCGCACGGTGATTGTTGATATAGCGGTCCCTCATGACGAGAACCTCGTGAAAGCCGAGAAAGATAAGCAAATTAAGTATCTTGACTTGGCTCGCGAGGTTGTTGACATGTGGGATGTGGATACACCAATCATTGTGCCGATAGTCGTCTCAGCCAATGGCATAATAGCCAAGAGCCTCGACAAACATCTTAGGAAGCTCTCGTTGGGCAGCTGGATCAAGGGCTTGATACAGAAAGCAGTACTTCTGGACACGGCACGAATTGTTAGGAGGTTCCTCTCTCAAGAGCCCTGACCACCGGTAGCTTGGACCCTGTTCCCGATGCCGGTGGGCTACTGTTTTTTATATTTTTAAATGTTTTTTGTTTTTATAGGAATGTTTAAAAATGTAAATAATATGTATATAAAATGTAATAAAGGAAATAAATTTATTTCACTAAAAAATGTTTCATACACAATCACAAAGTAGTTTACAGTCTTATTATACAGATACAGCGCCTAATGACTTCATGATTTTTGAGAACCTCTGCATCCGAACTAGGTGGTAACCTTTATCTCGGAATACAGCTTATTCCCTCTTAATAAATACACAATTGAGTACAATAAGCCTTAAAAAAATTCTAAATAATAATGTTACTTGCCATTTTGTGCTTTTGGTGTGTGATTGTGTACGGTAATTGAATGTTTGTGTATAGTGCACAGCTAGGTGGTGTGAAAGTGATGGTGCGTGTGTATGCGTTTGTGTTTGTGTGTGCGTGTTAGTGAGTGGGTGTGTGTGATATTTGTTTAAAAGTAGTAAGTAACGTGAGTAATGTGTAAAACTAAACCGGAATAATGAAAATATTTTCAGTTTCCTCATATGAGAGGCCCAATAAATATTCCTGAACTTTTTCTCTTGCAGTTTGACTTATTTAAAGAATAAATTTTAATAATGTTTTTTATTTTATTATACACGTATGGAGCAATGAAAACATAAAACCTTTTAATAAATGTAGTCATTGGAAAATGTTTACGGACACATACTAGTTACATGGTTTCTGCGGTTTGAAGCAATGTTTAAATCATATGTGAGATCTGCGTGCTGTTTAAGTAAAATACTTTGTATAAACAATTGGCGTACGGTAAGGACTTGACATAATTGGTAAAGCTCTGCAGTAGGATAGAGGATAGGCCTGAAATTGATTATCTTCAAAACTGCGCGTTGGGCTATTTCAAGATTCATTAACGTGGTTTTCGCAGCTCCTCCCCAGCACGTTATGCAGTACGTAATGATAGACTGGACAATACCGAAGATATACGGGATTCCAAGCGAAAAATATTTTCAAATACAATTTTTGTCCAACACGTAAGTCCATGTAGTATCAACCCTATGTAATACATACAATATAAATATATTTATGATCGTGCTAATTTTTATAAAATTGCACATAATAGTTATCATAAAGACAGCGTTAACATATATCTATCTTTTGTCCCCATTTAAGAAAATACATAAGTCTGAAAACGTGACAAATAAACTTCTATACCTACTTCTCCTTCGTTCTTTCTTTGTTCGTTTAAAATGAAGTGGTATTGGGTAGGTTATGAATACAATAACTTTTCATAGATATTCACTCTATCAAGTCTGAAACCTAAAAAACCAAAAGTATTTAAAAATTTTCTTTAATTATAAATATAATTTTTCAAAAAATTAAAAGTGTTTGTTTGAAGTTTTTATTTGAATATGTCCGCCATGCAAATTAGTTACCTCTGCATCTCTTGAAAACACTGGTCCACACATTTTTTTTTATCATTAGAACTTAAAACGGAATATTGACCATGTGTATTTATTGTTTCGAGCGCCATGATCACGGATGATCATGGCGCCATGATCATGATCATGAATGATCATCCGTAATCATGGCGCTTGCAACAGTGCCGAAATATCGGAAACTCGAAACAATAAATGCACATAGTAAATATCGCGTTTTAGGTTCTAATGATACTGTTGATGACTATGTTAGCTTAACCCTTAATTCACCACCTGAGTCCCAGGGACTCACATTCAAATTTCATAACTACATATTTCGTTAATTTTCGCGACTTCATTGCTCCCCGCCACAGTACCTTCCTGCAGGGTCGCGGGTGATACGGGGTGGAGCGGACGTGCGCGTACGGCTCTTATATGGTGAGTTATTACGCCAAGTGAGTCCCTGGGACTCATGGTGGTATTTTATGTTATAATTTTTATGTTTAATTTATGTTTTCACTGCCTCTATTTCTTGCCATTATTACTGGATTTTATTTATTATTGATACTTTATTAATCTCGTAATGTTTTTATTGTTGTAGAATCTAAAAAACGGCACACAAACAAAAAAAAAAAACTTCATCAGTGTATGTAAATGCGGAAAATGCTAATTCAGTTTTGGATTCTTGGTTTCAACAACAACTCGACGATTGGGACGAAATTGGGAGTGACAACGAAGAAGATGATAGTCAACTAAGTAGCAGTCATCAACAGAACCTTCTGGCCGAAACCCGTTGCACAATTTTTATTTTTATATAGAAGCATATGTTTTTGTTATTTTTATTTTATTTTGTAGTCTATTATGAAAATATAAAAGATAGTTACTACCGTTTTTCTGAAGTTTTTGACAGTTTTAAGAGACTTAAAAAAAAACTATTTTCTTTTAGGCTGTTAAATTTAATTCCTATAATTTCTAAGATGATCTCAAGAGTTTTGCTAAGTTTATTGTGTTCATTTTAGTACTAAATAAATGGTAAAGAAGTTAATAAAAAAAGCATTTGAAATAATAGTTATTTTATTTATAGAAAAATTTAAATAATACATGGAGTCCCTGGGACTCATAGTGGGAGTTTACGTTAGTTTCTTTCACCTGGTGAATTAAGGGTTAAAAACAATTTTATATCTTCGAAAACAATGATTATTTCAGAACTATGCATAGCTGTATAATCTTTCAAGAAACTATATTTATGTTAGTTTTAGATTTTGTAAAATCTGTAGACGGAGTCATAAAATTTCATCGATTTTGCATATTTCATGACTACTTACTTTAGGACGTAAGCTAGGATATGAATAGCAAACATCCATTGAAACTAACTGAATCACAATGTTCATTGTGCAAAAAAATGTAGGCATTGTTTAGTAACCCGCGAGTGTTGGCCACGTTGCATACTTAGTAAACACGTGTTACCACACGAGCGCTGTACTGTAAACAAAAGAACAAAAAAAGAACCAAGCTGTGCGTATATTTAATGCGCACTATAGCAGTGGCGTAGCTTGAGGGGGGCGGTGGGGGCCACGGCCCCAGGCGGCAAACGAAAGAGGGCGGCAGGAA
The DNA here is from genome assembly GCA_943138885.2 of Tholera decimalis. Classification (NCBI taxonomy): domain Eukaryota; kingdom Metazoa; phylum Arthropoda; class Insecta; order Lepidoptera; family Noctuidae; genus Tholera; species Tholera decimalis. The sequence goes on from OW964569.2 coordinate 26,246,756, forward strand.
GCGCCAATTCATTAATTTAGAAAACGTAAAAATATACTTAGGTATTTGAAATCGCCCGCGCATTGTTACGTATGTCAAGTCAAATGCAGCGGAAGCGCACGTCTTGCTGCCGCGCCGCTGCAAAGGCACGCATGCGCACCGTGTAGTAGAGTTGAGGAATCTTTTATTGATTTTATAGAAATAAAAACAAAACTGCCGAAGGTATCAGTGACATGATAGTAATCAAACTTAAAACTGACGGGCTCGATATTATGAATTGTAAAGGGTAAGCTTACGATAACGGTACCACGATGGCTGGATGCCACATAGGTGTGCAACAGTGGATAAAAGATATCAACCCCTGTGCCAAGTTTAATCCTTGCTCTAACCATTCCTTAAACCTAGTTTGCCTACATGCATCTGCAGCTGAAGTAAATTCCGTCACTTTTTTTGGCACGCTAGAACGCTGTTTCACTTTTTTTGTACGTCAACGCACCCGTGGGAGGTTCTTGCAGCCACTGGAAAGAATTTGAAAAGAGTTCAGGATACACGTTGGAGCGCTAGACGTGATGCTGTAAACTTCATTAGATATAATTACAAAGAAACATTGACTGCTTTGGAAAAACTAATTGAACCAGATGAAAGTTTGAACACACGAACGGATGCAGGAAGTTTATTAGTCGCTATGCAGTCATATTCATTTTTAAGTTACTTGGGCTTCTGGTATCCGGTACTGCGTGAGGTTAATGATACTCAAAAGTATTTGCAAACCGAGGGACTTAATATTCACCAGTGTGCTCAAAAAATAAATGCTTTACAGACCTTATTGCTAGATAATCGAGAGAAATTTGTAAATGGAGGTCTCCAATATTCTAAAAGTTTATGCGAACAACTTGGAATTTCTTTCGAACCACCAAGACGAATCAGGAAGAAGCATATTTTTGGTGACGGAGATGTAGATGCTGGGTTACGAGAATAAACTGAGGCGAACAATGTTCACTTCAGTAGACAGTGATTGCTGAAATTCGTGACCGATTTCAACAGCTGCAAAATCTAGCGCAAAAATATGCCTTTTTAATCCCTGCAGTAATGCTGCGCTCGGAAGAACTTAACCCATGCTCTACAGGACATAGATACAGAGGAGTTTCAACTTGAGCGCGAACGTTTACGAGCCTTCGTAGGAACAGACCCAGATTGCAAAAAGGAACTCGTTAAGTCAGGCTCGTTAGGGTTATTAATTCAAATAAGTACTTTAGCTTAGGGATCAGTGCAGGTTTCTTCAAAATAGGTTGACGGATTTACCTACTGATATCTCTTTGATGTCGATGTTAAGTCTACCCTGCTGGCTGCAGTGGGTCTATTGCTTCTTTGTTCTTTCTTAATCCAAGTTCATCTCAATTGCTGTTATAAAACCGTTGAATCACGGCTAAAGGTGGACATATTTGGCGATAATCAACGATTCTCCTAATTTAAAATGCAAAGTTAATTTATTAGTCAAGTTATTTTTGTTATCTGGGTTAGGAGATTGGAATTGGCTCTTGTCTGCCACTTAAGAATAACCCGTTATTTCTTTTAATTTTATTATGTTATGCTCTCTGCTTTAGGTGTACGTACGAATACAATACAATGTTGATAAACAAGAAGTGATGAGCACTATATCTATGTAACTTAATATACTCACTCTATTGGCAATAAATACTTTAATAGGTTCTTGTTTGTTTCAATTATGTACCTAATGATAATTTAATTATTGTAATAGATGAAATTCCTGGAAATTCTGATGTATGTATATAATATGTTTCTTCTGAAGCAGTGGTATAAGTTTATTTTGACTTTCAATAAGTTGTACGAATTACTACTTACGTCCGTTAAATAAAATATTTAGGCTTTAAATAATTAGCAATATGTATACATATACAAAGTGTAACGGAAACCCCATATCTATCCAAAAGGACTGAAGACAACATCTGGTATGGAGTCTCTATGCAAAGTTTCAGCTCAAAATAAGTGACTCACAGAATTGACCCCAAATTGTTGATTTCGTATGTTTCTTAAATACCAATAATAACAAACGTGTCACATCACTATGAGAGTCATCACTTTCCACGTCACTTGCCAATAAAACGATAATTCTCTTCATCCTTCTTAATTTGAAAAATTCGGTCTCTGGTATCAATGTATTGAAATTTCTAATAAGTTCCACACATGTACACATAGGATTAGAAAACCCTTGCCATATTTTTTATTATCATCCAAAGAAGCCGTGCACTTGGTATGTATATACCCTTTAAATTACACATTGTATATACGTAGGTATGTGTAATATATATATTTATATATAAACATTTTACTATAATTATCAAAAACAAGGGGCGGCGTATTTCCGGTCGGCCCCAAGCGGCGAAAACCCACGCTACGCCACTGCACTATAGTACACTATATATACTGTGCACTATACTACAAACGTGACGTAATGTCGGGACATTGGCATGTGTCTTCTGTTCGACTCAACCGGGCATCAAGAGCCTGTATTCATGATTGAGCTAAATCTATATCATACATACATGCAAATAAAATTGGAATATTTGTTTGTGATTCCAAAATAAATGTGTTATCTCAATTGATTTTTTAGTTATTTTCGTTACACTAAAACACGTACAATTATTTTTGTCTGTCTGTATTCTGTTATCGGGGCGAAACTTTGTAACCACAGCTCTCAATGAATTTGAATAGAATTTTCACTGGGAGACAGATTAGGAGCAGAGGCAACATAGGCTACTACATCCCGAAATTCACGTGGGATCAAGATTTACGTGTTTAGTCTTACTTCTTACAAATATTGTAAAAAGTAAGACTAAACGCGAATGCGAAAGTTTGTGAGGATGGATCAATAGATATTTGTTACTGTTTCACGCAAAAACTACTGAACGGATCTAAATGAAATTAGATAAATGGATAGTTGACATCCTGGAATAACACATAGGCTACTTTTTATCCCGGAATATCCACGGGATCGGGATTTACGCGGGTAAACCCTATGCGAACTAAGTCGCGGGCAGAGGCTAGTACAAAAAAGTTTGCCTTGTCTTGCTTGCTCTTAGCCATCATAGGTCTATTGTGAAAAGGGGATAGCGCTACACGTTCCATATACCGCCGTCTCTCTCACACAATCATGTTGAGATTTTGATTATGTAGACTCCACTATTATTTACAACAAAGGAGTTAGCGTAATGTTTTGACTGACTTCCCTCCGAATAATATAAGCGTGATGTAATGTTTTGTTTACAAAAGCTACAAAGACGAAACGTGGCCTTTCTGCGTGATGCATGGCAGTACATATGCTTGTTCTTTTGTTTGTCACGACCAAGTTTTAAGACCTTAAGTAGGTGTTTTATTAAGTAGTCGGTGTCTTTAGTTTTGTATTTTAATTTTTGGCACCGACTTCCGAAATTAAAGTTATTTTTCACTTTGCAGTGTTTTTTGGGAGTCGGTTTAATTTTTTGGTAAAAAGCTTTTTTTCACGCTTTTTAGTGGGTCGGTTTGTAATTTATCTAGTTACAAAAGCCAAAATGTCAACTACTTATGACCTTTTACAAAACATTGCTTTTCCCAATGTTGGGCCGTTAATTGTTGAGGAGTTCTCCTAATACTTCGCCATCAGCTTCACATCACCATATGCATTGTGACTAGCATATTGTGCTTAATAACCACATTCAAGTAATCGAAGCGGAACACATGAAATACTTATTATTCCTACTTATATATTGAGTAGTTCCAGTGGCCATATGTGGTCTTCATCATCAGGTCCACTTTACAAATGGTGCTTTTCGAATGCAAATACACAAATTACTATAAAAAAATACTCAAACCACTATAGGTGTGCCTATAATATTTGAAGAGTTTCCTCGATTTCTCCAAGATCCCATCATCAGATCCTGACTTGGTGACAATGAGACCAATTTCGAAGCTTCAACCCTTTCAAACAAAAAAAGAATTTTCCAAATCGGTTCAGCCGTCTTCGAGTAATCGGTGATCAACTGATCATACATAAAAGAAAATATACGCGTCGACTTGATAACCTCCTCCGTTTTTTTTCGTCGGTTGAAAATGCCACATTTAATTCATATACAGCAATTTGTTAAATGTAAACCTGACTCAAAAACTAGAAGACATTTTATTCTTATGGTGTTTCTTACAAACTAAGTTTATAATCTTGAAAATAGATGAAACGTAAGTCTAAGTATACAAGAACTAAAAAAAATATTGAGAAAGTACAAAATATAGCTTCCCTCTGTCTTTTTTCACTTTTCATAATAAAAATTACCATTTTTTTCTTTTCAAAGAGGGCCATAAACATAAATGCGTAAATTCATATACATATTTATTTAATTTAATTATATTTACATACTAAAAAATACCTATAACCTAAAGATACATAATTATCTATACTAATATTATAAAGCGGAAAAGTTTGTTAGTTTGTTTGTTTGTTTGTTTGTTTGCTTGAACGCGCTAATCTTCGAAAGTACTGAGTGGATTTGGATGAAATTTGGTATGGAAGTAGCTTGAAGCTTGAGGAAGGTTATAGGCTACTTTTTACTCGACTGCAAAAAAGGAGAGTTATGTTTTTACCGTGATAGAATCCACGGGAGCGAAGCCCCGCGAGAGTACTAGTAACAAATAAATTAAAAACAATGCACACAAAATGTTGACAGTCTCAGTGTTATGCTACATGGTGTCGTGTAACCTTATACGAAAACGTTAATACGCCACTGGTTTCTACCTGAAATCTTTCACCATAGAAGTTTTTAGAGTTATTTTTTGGAGTTGGAATTGACGCTATGACGCGACTCCATTCTCAGGGATTACTAAGTCTTTATGCAGATGTACTCTATGAACTTATCTGCCCTAGGATTCTACTACGGCTGATAAAGTCATGTGGACCTATGAAGTTGGGAAACGTACAGGTGATAAATGCATTATAGGTCCCGCCTCAGCATTCAATCTAGCAAGCTTACTTTGATTATACTCAACACTACTAAGCCTTCCTAGCCAGTTTGACGGGCTTATGGGTTGCGGGAATATTCTAACGAGATACCGCGGTCCCGGCAAAGGCAACTGAAGGCGCTGGGTGGATTTTTAGTCAATAGAAGTCTGACACGTGGGAATGTTCTAACGAGATACGGAACACAAGGGCAGCTGAAGGAACAGGATGAATTTTTAGTCAGTAGAAGTCTGATACCTCTACGATTTTACCACCCGAAGAAAAGGGGCGCGCTCTTATCATATCATTGCAGTATCGTAGTACTGCAAGCCCGTGTGCTGCGAATCTTTGGAGCCACCTTGATTCTATTTTTTGCACTTTATCTACTTCATAGCTGTTTCTTTTAAGTGGGTGGATGCGCACTAAATCAGGTCATGGACCCAAAGTTTTATTTCAATAAAAAATGTTAATCGAAGCCACGTGCAAAACCCAAGCCCAAATAAGAAGTCAGATGAATAAAAGACCGAGAAAAACAATGTAACTTTTCCCTAAAAACCATTAATATCGTTTGTCACGTGTCAAACCCTCAACTTTACAGACAGATATTGTATAAAAAGCTTAAGTAAGATTATACCTTGAACGCGGGAAGAAGGTCTACATAATCTGGTGTCAATATCGTGGTACCTACAATGTCAAAATAAGCTACACTGTCCAGTTTAACCTGATCTATGAATGTAAGTAGAGTGTAAGCATTACGAGGTCAGCATAAATTGGAATATGTACACTTAGTTACAGAATTTCTGTATCGTCTGTGCACGTTGTGGCTACAACATGAGACACAACGTGACAGTGTATTCGCGACTCTTGAATTTAACCGCCGTATGATAATATTCGACACGATTTCGCACTTCATGAGGTGGGCTGGTTTTTATGTATTTATGTCCATAAATATATGTTTTGGTTTTATTTAGATTGTGTCTTGCACGTTTTATTTAGATGAGCTGCTTTGGTAAGCAATGTATTATTATGTACGTGTAATACATAGGTAATATGGTTTATTATTTTTTCAGGTGCTTTGCTGTTATGGAGACTGGAAATGTAGGTTATTTAAAAGTATTGTGTTATAACATGCTTTGCAGTTTGAAAGATGATACGTTAAGAATTAGTTCACATGAAATGTGATTAAATAAATTAATAAAAAATACTTAGATGTATTATTGATACTTTGTAATCATTTCAAGTTTGTGTACGACACATTAAAGGCTTTACTTCTATCTGAAGAAGTGTTTACTTGTTGGCCTTGTATTATACCACATGTTTACGTTACATAACGGCAAGTTACGTGTCTCTAAACACAATAAAAATACACCTATCATTGTTAAAAATATCCGTTTTGATAACCTTTGAAATGGCATAAAAATAGAACGCCGATGAATTTTATAAGATAAGGAATAAAGAATTGATTGAACAAATAAGATCCAACTGTAATTCATTTTACAATTGAGAACCTAAAGACAAACACTATAATCAATTCGTTGAACTGGTACTAGTTGGAGTTCGTTGCTTCCTACACACTAACTTAACCAAACAAAAAAAGAACAAGGAAACATCCAACAAAAATAAAATCCATAACAAAAAACACCCTATAAATAAATAAAAAACAAACAAAAGTACAATGAAACAATTGGAAATTAAAAAACAATAGAGTAAAGTACCAAATTGCAAACATAGTGATTAAAGTCACACGCTCGCGCTCGGTACACGCAAGTCCGTATCCGTAGCATACACGTGCGTTCTGTGAGGAGACGGTCACGTTATGCGTGGCGTAGCGGTGTGTTGCTTATCGCAGGTGACTACGTAGATCCGCTACGGGCTACGTGCTACGCGCCTACTGGCTACGGGCTACGTGGCTGTTGGTTCTGATGACATTTATAAATTAAGTCCTAAGCACTCAGAGACAAATTTAAAGAGATTAATATTATGACTGTGCCATTTCAGTATATTTATGAGAATCTCTTATATGCACACAAAAATATTAATCTGTTTAAAAAATACAGTGATATTCATAGTGTAAATACAGAGAGTATATAACCATTATAGTCTTTGTGTAAATACAAGGAACAAAGACATATATGTCATTCCTAAAAAAGAAGGCTTGGGAATGAGATGCTCCATTGATATACGTGTGCCTTTTTTATTTATTAATAAAACTTTGATTGATGTTTTATTTTTGATTGATTAAAATATTTGCATTCTCAAGTATTATATATACCTATTTATTTTGTTTTCGTTTGTTGCTTTTTTTATATATATTTATTTCATTATTGTAAATGTGAAGACAACGTAAGTTATTCTTTCTTCGTTGTTTTTACTTTCACTATAACTTATTTAACGATGTCAAGCAGTTTGAGTACTTGTGTGGCCTACCCAAATATACTTACTTTGGTATTGTTCGTCAAATTGTTGAGCTCCTTATGTTCTAAGTTGAGCTACACGATAACTGACAAATGCTTGCACTGTCTGCACTTTGTAGTGGTGTTGAACTTGGTGTCTGATTCACCTTATTATTCTGGGAAAATTATGAAATGACTCCTCCAGCCCCAGGTGGAACGGAAAGGAGAGCCAGACAAAAAACTTAACCTTTTCTTTTCAGTGGCTCTTGCGTTACGTGTATCTCGTAAGTACACTTCCGTAACCCCGGCAAGGTATCTTATTCAACCTTTAAATATCTGTTTTGATAACAATGACGATGTTTTTGTAATTATTTTCTGTTAATCCAATAATAAATTTCCTTCGATAGTAATACATTTCCACATAGATGCTATGTCGTTTCAAAATGACAACATTTCAAATGCACCACAAATATGAATCGTCTTCGCTCCTTCATCGCGCACAGTTTTTCAAACGTGCGCCCGCGCCGTCGCGCCGCCGCCTGCTCCGTGCCATAAATTAATTATTTATTTCGCTTGTCAAAACACGACGTGGTATCTGAAAATTAATAATAATCTAAATTCATCTAATCAATATATATTTTTTTATTGTTTATTATTTAAAACATGCGTGTACATTTTTTTACAAATATAAACATACCACCTAAACCATCGAGGGTTTATCTGTGGTATGCTAGCCGCGGCAACTCGATGCCACACCACACATACATACATCATTAAAAGTAACACTTTAACTATGCATCGAAACACCTTCTAGATCGTAGTACTTGGGCATGTCATTTAAGAATGATGGTAGCATGCATTCCCACGTCCTTGCACCATACACATTATTGTGACTTGGTATTTTATACGTGGGTAAGTAGGACAAACAACGTAACGACTGCCACCTTTCGTATTTCTGGATATTACTAATACTGTAGAAGTTATCGTTAATGACTACTACGTCATTAATCAAACTTTTCTTTATTTTTCACCAATTTTCACCAACTGTAACAAAAAAAATATGTTTTTCAAGTTACATGACTTTCCTAATTGGAACGGCGCAGCCGCGGCGGCAGCGGCGCGGCGCATGGATTTTAATCGGTATTAGATTTACATGATATTTTTTTTGTAGAGAAACTCGTGGTAAAATGGGATAAGTCCTAGGATGCAAGACCATCCTAACATATCAAAATTCTTCCGTGTCTCCGAAAGCACGCTAAGCGGCTGGTTCCGGATGTCATTTATGTATGACATCCGGAACCAGACGCTCAATATGACACTACACAGCTACTGGGTTGTGAAGGTTATACAACGTGTAACAGAAACCCCATATTTATCCAAAAGGACTGAAGACAACATCTGGTATGGAGTCTCTATGCAAAGTTTCAGCTCAAAATAAGTGACTCACAGAACTGACCCCAAATTATTGGTTTCATATGTTTCTTGAATACCAGTTATAACAAACGTGTCACAGCACTATGAGGGTCATCACTTTCCACGTCACTTGCCAATAAAACGATAATCCTCTTCGTTCTTCTTAATTTGAAAAATTCGGCCTCTGTTATCAATGTATTGAAATTTCTAATATGCTCCACACATGTAGACATAGGATTACAGACCCTTGCCATATCGTTTGTTATCATCCAAAGAAGCCGTGCACTTGGTATGTATATACCCTTTAAATTACACGTTGTATAGGTAGTCGCTCGATATAAAAATTAGTTCTCAGAAGCATCCGGTTAGTCTGAAAGCCGACCCAGAACGCTGTTGTAACCTAGCCTAATATTACCTACATAAAAGAGTACTTACTTATAAAACCAGCAAATATATTTCTTGATATCGCATGCCAACAGTACAAACAAACTACGAGTATATCCTTATCGTCTACCGTACAAATCACAATTACTACTGCGCGTACTACTTGTATGTACTGTGTGTTTACGAGACGTCCGTCAGCTGAAGTACTTGCGACACAGAGCGACGAACTGTTCTAAACACACACGTGCAGTGCATATTAACACATATGAGTGTTAATATGCACTGCACGTGTGCGTTCGGAATCTACACGTCTAGTGCATTTCAACTAGTACACAACATAATTTAATCAGCCTATAACGTTCTCCCTTCTGGGATTCAGGCCATCTCTAAATGAGAGGAGATGGGCCATAATCTACCACGCTAGGCCTTATGGGTTGGTGGTGATGTCAAATATCTTCAGATTATGCAGTCCAGCACAGTTTCCTCATTATAAATTATTTCACTGTTTTGTGAGCAGTGGTGATGATAGAAATTACACAAAGTAATTTGTCTGCCTGAAATCGAGCCTACGACTCGTAAGTCATATCCGTATTAACCACTGGGCCAGCATTGCTCCGCCAGAACGTCGACCAGTATATTGTTTAAAATTCCTACTCGTTAATAGGCGCCCGGGGTTAGGTAGCGAAAAAAACTGGCTGATGATTTATTGGTAGCTGACCTTGCATTGCATTGCAACGTATTGATATTACTGGTTGGTGAGCAAAACTGATTGCCTGCAAAAAGCATGTCTAACACCGATGCAATAAATAATTTCAAGTTCCATCAAAGTCTGTTCAGCTGTTAAAACGTAAAGCGTTGTCAAACAAATAGACTGGAAGATTTACTGTCGGGGGAAAATATTCAAAAGGTAGTCGGTTTTTGGGGTTAAAGTTTCTTGGGAGACTGCTCCGGAGAAGATTTTTATGAGTAGGTAGATATCTTAAAATATTCAACGATTATAAAATATTGGGCAAGCAACCTAACTAATATTGGTGTGCTTTACCAACATTTGCAATGACAACATACTAATCATATCATTATTAATATATATACATCCGAGCGAAATAACTCCCAAAACATGAACAATTAATTTAAACCATACATTAATTGCTTGATTATGATCGTAGCAACAAACACGATACAAGACCCTCGTCATACTGATTACCAATTAATTAAGCAATTGATCAATTAAGACACCTCAAAAGAGGTGTCATAGCCATATGAAGTATTAAAGTGATATAATCACTTAATTTACATTCTATAAAGGCAAAGGCAAGGTGGCATTCAGCCAAGAATGATACTTGGTAGCTTCAAACATGTTTTCAATGACAAGGTAGACAAATGACATTCTGTCATCAGCAGCGTGGCCAAGGCGATTGTCAAAACCCACAGAAATAAAAAGTTATTTATTTTATCTATGTCAAAACCTCAATAAAAATGACTCACAAATGCTGTCAAATTATCACGTGTTCAAACCTTTATACTTTGATATTTCCACAGTTCTATTCGCCAGATAGATGATATATTCTTTATTGTACACCATAACAGAAAATAAATAAGGACTAACAACTAGGGCGAATACAATGATTGATCTTATCGCTCAAGCGATTATGTACAGACAAACTAAAGTTAATCTTTAGATTATCTAGAGCCTCAGAGTCCATTGGAAGACGTAATAATAAGGATGTCTTTCTGAATTGAGAAAAAGAGAGGAAAAGACTAAGAAGATCGTGATAGGTATCTATCCATCACCATCTGCTTAGCCTTTCTAGCCAAACTAAACCTAACCTAACAATGAGTTGTCGAACAATTGTTTTTCGAAATTGGAACAGTGTCGAAATAATTAACTGTCGAAATTCGGAATGACAACGAATAATAATACTGGTCTTCCTGACTGATTCCGGCCACAGCGGCCAATACAATGTGCAGGTACAGACACACTCTTGTTCCTTTACTCTCATAGTCCGATGGGACGGAAATACGTCATGACTGGAGAGAGAGCTGGCGCTGGACCAGAGGCAGCATCAGACCGCCAGCTTCTAAACTGCAGGCTACTGCTGAAAAATTCCTAATAAAAAAAGAAAAATTAATTGAACTAATAAAAAAAGAAATTTCTAATATAAATGTAAAAATTCAACCGCACATTTTGTTCGAACCGGAAATCCAATCCAAGAATTCAAGCTTACGCCCACCGAAGACCAACCACCAATGAAGCTGTTTAGTAATCAGGTGGTAAAGCGTTTATATAAGTTACCTACATTTCCCTTTTCAATTTTTTTCCCCTAAGTTTGGAGGTGTGTTTCGCGGACGCATTTAGACGTATTATGATTATTCAATATACGCTATTTGTGTTGTTTTCGGAATATTCCCCTATTTCCAAAACAACACAAATAGCTCATTTCATATACTAATAACTTTTATAAGATTTGGTTCTAGTTATATGTACAAAGCAGTGTCGAGTTTGGTTCCAGGGTCTGTCTATTGCTGTTGAGTTTTTGTCCAGCGCTCTGCTGAATATGAACGCATCTGCTCATACCATCGTTAAATATAGGCGTGATGTTACATTAGTTAAATTTCATTGTAAGAAGCTTAGTAGAAGGCCGTATATCCAACGCGACCAATCACGTGTAGCGACATGTGCTCGCTTATCTGTTAATCCACAACTCGTAGACAGTATGTTACAAATATATACACATGACACATGCATGTTTACGTACGCTGTTATTTTAAATATCGAACGTTAGTGGAATTATTTTTTCTGCTCAATAAACAAATTAAAATTTATTGTTAGAGCCAACGTGATGAGACCAACGTGCAATTTTCTTAATTTGCACGTTTTTTGTTTCACTAACTTGTAAATAGAAAGTTGGGAATAAATGGGTATTTGGAAGTTGAAAGTTTTCTTAAGCTGATTTTATGTTGTTGTTTGTTTTGATACGGTTTAGGAACGTGGGCTTTTGAATACACGAGCTCGTAACGTGATAATATGGTATTTAAGCGCTTTAATAATTATAATTACATCGTTTCTTATGACTTTTTCTTTTTTTTGCGTTTTGTTGTTTCTAAAGTTACGAGTAGAAGTAAATTTAGCACAAGCTTAAAGGCACACAACACGTTTACTGGATACCAAAACAACGAACCTAAATCCACCCGACAATCCATCATCTCAGTGGCGGTGGGATGAGCCACTCTGTAGAGCAGTTCAGAGTGACCTTATTGCCACATCTGCTTCGGCTGCAGAGCGTGCGCGCCTGCTGGCTGTGAATGGGAATCGGGTCTCTGGCTCTATGCACTACCGTCATCGAACATAGGCACCTTGTTCGATGATACTACTTTCCACCTCGCTGCTTCCCTTCGATTAGGTGCTCCCTGCTGTTCTGCTCATCGCTGCCACTGTGGCGAAGTTGACAACAGCCTCGGTCACCACGCCTTTCATGCGGCCGCAGCGCAGCTTTCATGGGGTCGCATAGCACGGCACGCGAATATTAACGACATTATCTGACGAGCTCTTGTCACTGTCGCCGTTCCAGCTGCATTAGGATCCAATGGCCTGGTACGCGACGATGGTAAAAGACCGGATGGCATGTCTTTATTTCCTTGGAAGATGGGTAGACCTTTAGTGTGGGACGCAGCTTGTGTCGATACTCTTGCGCCATCCCATCTTCCTAGCTCGTCTTGCTGTGCTGGCGCTGCCGCTGCGGCTGCTGAGAACCTCAAGCGGCGGAAATATAATAACCTTGTTGGTAGTTATATTTTCGAGCCGTTTGGAGTTGAAACCTTGGGGTCGTGGGGTCCGAGTGCTCATAAATTATTTTAAAATCTATCCAGACGTCTAGTTGACACTTCGCGTGACCCAAGTGCTGGCTTTTACCTTGGACAGAGGTTAGGCATTGCCATACAACGTGGCAATGTCACCAGTCTTTTGGGCACATTACCAGTGGACAGCGATGCGCACGAATTTCTGGATGCCATATTTTCGTTTATTTTTAGATGTGTAGGTATATATGTAGTTTAGGGTTTTTTATTTAAGTAATGTTTTAGTAATTATTCTAATGTTTTAATTAATTAAATGGCTCAGATAACAAAACTGAAACAAACTTAAGAAACTATTATCTACTATTACTATTATATCTGATAGAATCTTAGTGAGCCCCGCTTCTGCACCAAATAGATCCAGTTCAGATAAACGCCAGAAAACTTTGTATGAGTCTAAAAGAAAAAAGTTAGACTATAAACTAGACTGTTAATTTACGGCGATTTTGATTTTAGACTATAATTTAGGCATATGGTAACCCGTATGTTGATTACACTGTATTATTTTTAGCAGAAGACCGAAGGATCCTTGCTTTGGATTCTCTTGGCATAGTATCAAGATAATTTTATTTTTTTTCCACAAGTGATAAACCACCAATCAATGCATAGCACTCAGATACGTTCCACTAGCATGGCGTGAGGTGAAGGTCATCTTCATACCTAAACCAGGCAAAACTGACTACACACAGCCCAAAGCATACAGGCCGATAAGTCTCACATCCTTCTTACTGAAAACCCTAGAGAGGCTTTGCGACAGACACATTCGGGACGGACCTCTCTGGAAGAATCCACTCCACGGACAACAGCACGCCTACTCAACGGGGAAGTCAACGGAATCTGCCCTACACAGCGTAATATCAAAAATTGAATGCGCAATACACCACAAATGCTCTTCGATAGCTGTCTTCATAGATATCGAAGGTGCTTTTGACAAGACTACGTTCCAGAGTATGAATACAGCACTCAGCAGGCACGGTGTAGACCAAACCCTGAGTGGCTGGATCACCAACATGCTCAAGCAAAGAGCAGTACAAGTCACAATAAATAGCACAACGAGGGCCATTGTGGCGAAAGGCTGCCCCCAAGGGGGTGTCCTCTCGCCACTGCTATGGAACCTGGTCGCAGACAGCCTCATCAGGAGACTAAATAATAAAGGATACTTTACCGTTGGCTATGCTGATGACATAACCATAATAATAAATGGAAGCCATGAGAACACCATATGCAACCTCATGCGCCAGGCCCTAAGGATAGTAGAGGACTGGTGCCGAGAGCATCAACTCTCAGTGAACCCCACAAAAACCGAACTAATACTCTTTACCAAAAAGAGGAAGCTAGCGGAGCTGGAGCTGCCAAGTTTCTTTGGCACCACCTTAAGCCTCTCAGCTGACACCAAATATTTGGGCATCTTCTTGGATAAGCAACTGAATTGGGCAAAACACATTGAACACACCACCAAGAAAGCTAGCATCTGCATGTGGCAGTGCAAACGTATGCTGAACAGGAACTGGGGCATCAGCCCCAGAACAACCCACTGGCTATACACAACAGTTATAAGACCAATCATCACGTACGGCTCCCTTGTCTGGTGGCCCAGAACAGACTTAGGTACAGCACAAAAAGACCTCGAGAAGCTGCAACGACTCGCATGCGTGGCGATCACCAGCAGCATGAGAACTGCACCCACTGCCGCTCTACAGGCCATGCTGGGACTACCACCATTGCATCTCATAGTACGAGAAGAGGCTGCCCTGGCAGCCTTCAGACTCGCCATATCCGGAGCACTCTTGAGGGACTCCAGGATCAAGCACACACGCATCATGGAGGACTCTGTCAAACGACAACCTCTGATGACTGCACCCTATGATAAGATTACAAAGACACACCACTTCCAAAAAAATTACCAAATACAGCTCATGCCGGAGCCAGAGGACAACTCAGGACCCAAGGAGCTTAGAATCTACACTGACGGCTCAAAGACAGACACTGGAACTGGAGTTGGAGTCTTCTCCAACGATCTCAACATAAAGATATCCAGACCGCTAGGCAAGCTCAACACCGTATACCAGGCGGAATGTGTGGGTATTATCCAAGCGATCCATGCCTTGGAAGCCAGGAGAGTTACGGATAGCCACATCCGTATACTTTCCGACAGTGCCTCAGTACTACAATCCCTAGGGAAAAACTATATCACATCTAAACTCATACTAGAATGTCACAACGCGCTGCAACGCTCGGCGGTCGAGAACCGCAACACTGTGACACTACAATGGATAAAGGGGCACAGCGGATCACTCGGCAATGATGCGGCGGATGAACTGGCCAGGAGGGGGTCCAACACGACGGTTTTCGGACCAGAGCCCATCGTGCCGCTCCCCCCCACCCAGCTGCGCACATGGTTAAAAGAACACACACACGTTCAAGCCCAGAAATGTTGGTCCTCGGCACCAGGCTGCAGGCAGTCCAAGGAGGCGATGCCAAACCTAAACAAAAAACTAAGCAGGCGCCTCCTACACATGGACAGGAAAAGCCTGCGAATGGTGGCGGGGACCATCACCGGGCATTGCTCACTGAACAAACACTACCACACAATAGGTGTAACGGACAGTCCCTTATGCAGGGCCTGCATGGGGACGGAGGAAACGGTGGCACACGTGCTCCTAGAGTGCACGGAAATCACTGACATACGAAAGCAAACCCTCGGGTCTTTGAATTCCCTTACAGACATCCTGAACAGACCGAGAGACCTGATCTGCTTCTGGAAGGAGGTTGGCTGGATGGAGTGACGGCCGACACGGCTCACGCACAATGGTCTCGTGCAGAGACTAAGTGCGGAAACCAAACCGAGAAGAAGAAGAACCACCAATCAATCAAGAATACTGATTAATCCTAGGTACTGACTCATGACGCTTGGTAGGAGTGAGAAAGTTAACATATCGGTGCAATATAACGTCTATTAATACTAATTATTTCCTCTCAATAAGTCTTGATTGTCCAGAGTTTCCAATGACATGGTTAACTATTTGAAACACGTTGCCATATCGGTGTGGCACTCGGCCAAGGCAATATTGCTTCTGCATTTTAATATCTACGTAAACAAAATACGCACACTGCATTCAACTAATGTTTTGTATTCCTTGAAGCTTAAAATTAGATCCACGTTGGGTTAGGGCTATAGACACGGCCGCGTTGAAGAAATTTGACTGCTCTTAGAGACCCCTGTTTTAAGGAAGGGAATTCATCCAATGACTCCCTCCCAATCTAGACGAACCGGGAGGGTGTGACTTACTTTTAGTGACTAAAACCTGACACTCGCTGCCGCTCCACTCATAGTGCTAGGAGTCATTTTATAAATTTCCCATTGCAAAAGAAAGGCGGAAAGACATCCAAGGGAATTTCCAACTCAAGAAAAAAAAGGGGACTAATATGTAGGTCGATTCAGTATAGGTGCGTTGCTCGTAGTCTTGTACTTATACGTAGTACGTACATTTTGTATTCGTGCTTTACGCGTCTATAATACAAGTCAATGGCATAGAAGTCCTACATGGCGTTGTAAAAAGGGTGGCTTATGAATTATGAGTTAAAACCCAATCGTCACTTTGAAGTCCAGAAGTTGGAGTTGGGCTGCGTCCTCGAGTAACGTACCATATAATACCCTCTGTTACGTCCGGCGCACCCTGGGCAATCGATTCCTCTCGGTTGGCTGATCCTTTCACCATGATGACAAACATGTGTTCTATGTTCTTGCTGTCGACACGTTAAGAAGAAGAAGTTGTGGATAAGAGGGTGTCGAGCCTACGAGACGCGCGGAAAATAGGTATTTACTGCAGCGGGCTAGTCGTGTGCGTTGTCACACACACAATGACAAGTTCGCTCGAGGCCCGCTTGCCGTTGCACGACGAAGTTTGCTAACTTTGCATATTTTAATTTTTTGTCGTTATGTTGAATAAACTTGAAAAACGAATATTAATTATTTAGATGGTTTTATTTATCACGCTAATATTATACAGGCGAAAGTTTGTGAATGAATGTGTCTGTTTGCATGTTTGTTACTTCTTCACGCTCAAACGGCTGGATGGATCTAAATGAAGCAAGTAGGTACGTAAATAAATCACAAAAATAAATTTAATAAATTATACCTATTATATAAAAATTAACGTTTGTTTTTACATTATCCGTTCCCTCACTATTCATCCTATTGCAATAAAACTTTGATTGTATATATTAAACTCCTCAGATTTTTTTTAAAGAATGCTAGCAATGTGGGTACATTTCACATTACTAGCAATCTTGTTAACCCCTCCAACTAAGCTAAATATGCTTGTGTCTGGAGTGGGTTCACGTCAATAGTGTAATGGGTGGGGTTCGAACCTGCGACCTCTCGATCACAAGTCCGACACCTTATCCATTAGGCTATTGACGCTTCGAAACTGGGTAAGTAGCAAGTTAGGGTAGATGGGTATGCAGTACTTATTTGAATAATAAAACCAGTATGAAATAAAAAAAATATTATGTAATGTCATAATAAAACCAGACTGAAATAAGTTTTGTTTATTAAAATTTCATTTAGTGCTCGTTTAAATTCTGATGTACAGTCATATTTTTAATAACATTCGGTACTTTATTATATATACGTGGGGCCATACCAAAAAAACATTTTTTCATTAATGCTGTCTAGCGAACTTACTTCGCAGAAAATATAAGCGTAATTTATTTCATAACAATATATGTATCAAGTGTAACTAAATTTAAAAGAAAAAATAAATAAAAGAAATCTATAAATCTAATGTTATATTGCTTATTATAACATTTTACAAAAATTGGCCAAGTGCGAGTCAGACTCGCCCATGAAGGGTTCCGTAGTAACTATAATAATATAATATAATATGTATATTTACTTGACAAAAAACTAAAACTTACAAATTTCTTAAAACTAGCTTATTTACATTTTTTGCAACTACGCCAAATAACTTTGTTTTTCATAGTATTTGTATGAATTACAAAGTTATATTTGCGGTTTTAGAAAATATGCTGTATCTCAAAAACTGCTGACTCGATCTCTTTAAAACCAATTTTGATTGAAAGTTTACATTAAGATCTATAGATATATAAATATATATACAACGTGTAATTTAAAGGGTATATACATACCAAGTGCATGGCTTCTTTGGATGATAACAAACGATATGGCAAGGGTTTTGTAATCCTAAGTCTACATGTGTAGAACTTATTACAAATTCCAGTACACTGATACCAGAGACCGAATTTTTCAAATTAAGAAGAACGAAAAGAATTATCGTGTTATTGGCAAGTGACGTGGAAAGTTATTGACCCTCGTAGTGCTGTGACAGACACGTTTGTTATGACTGGTATTCAAAAAATATGTGAAACCAATAATTTGGTATCAATTCTTTAAGTCAGTTATTTTGTGCTGAAACTGTGCATAGAGACTCCATACCAAATGTTGTCTTCAGCCCTTTTGGTTAGATATGGGGTTTCCGTTACACGTTGTATATATATATTTATATTTTTCACTCCACTATTATAGAAGTTAGAGGGAGGGATACACATTTGACCACTTTGGAAGCTTATATCTTTTAAACGATTGACTTTATGAAAAAGTGGTTTCAGAAACCCCCATGTCATTTCTAAAGACCTGTCTATAAATACCACACACGCATAGGTTTCATGAAAAAAAAAATATTTTCAGTTTTAGTTCCATGTATGGGGTAGTAGTATGTTCCTTTATTTTAAATGATTTTTAATTTTTTTCTCAATATCGGAAAGCGTTTCATAGAATACATCTACTTACCAAGTTTCACATGTATAGTCTTAATAGTTTTGGAATAAAATAGCTGTGACATACGGACGGACGGACAGACAGACAGACAGACAGTCAGACAGATGGACAGACATGACGAAACTATAAGGGTTCCGTTTTTTGCCATTCGGCAAATGAACTCTAAAAAACGAGTAATTTCTTTAAATATATATTTTTAATTTTGGTACACTATACATATCACAGTATAGTAAGAAAAGAAAAAATGACAAAAAGATACTATACTTTGTAAGAAATAAAAAGACAATAAAACTTATTTCGAATTTTGAAAATACAATCGTAGAAATATCAATGCATCCAAGGTTTGACTTCCAAGCCTGCTTCGTTTATTACCAACATAAGCAGCAGCTAGAAACGCTCGTTTAGGTTTTACACTGGTTGGAGGAATAGACAATAGATACTTATATGCTGTTTCTAAGTGATATCCACTAATTCCTCCATTTTCAAACAGGATTATTTCACGTCTATTTTGCCAACCCCGATTAATTTTGTATTTGTACTTCACGATCTGGGGATTTCATACTCTTATCAATTTCCAGCTATAACTTTTCCTTTAGTGTCAATTGGGGTTGGGATTGGGAGGTTTGTGGCATTAACTCATCATCTGTTTGTGATCCTGATCTTCCTTCTTCTTCTTCCGTGTCATCTCGACTTTTAAGTTTTTTAACAATATACTTTTTAACAATAATGTAACAGACTCTGTTACATTGTTCTGAGATCTCAACTACAGTTTAATAAATAGCAATAGGATAATCGCTAATTGCAAGACTCTTGCGAGACTCTCGTTTGGGCAACACTATATGGTTTATTGGATGTTGAAGTCCACTTGTCGAAAGAAAGACTAAATCTTTCACCTGCACTTTTCAAATGTTTCAATTCTGCAGTTACTTGCTTTCTGATTTTTTCACTGTAATTCATGACACGTTTTTGAATGGTGACGGCTGACTTTGGTAAATCCGTGTATTTTGCAAAGACAAATTTTCTCGAATCATCTGAAGTTATGAATATACTGAATGGAAATCCATCTAATGCAATCATTCTTGCCAAAACATCATCGAGGCTATCGTCAGCACTTTTAGTAAAATAATCATTTAACTTTCGCTTGGCTGGCGGCGGTGCTGTGTTCAGATTATCAGAATCTAGACTTGTTGAAGCTGATATAAGCTTGATGTTATGTTTTGATGACGAATGTGTATGTAATCCCTTAGTCGATCCATCCAAAGTCTTGAGAATGGCTGAGCATCGGTTACATTTGGCACTATTCCTATCCTTCGCAACTAAAAAATAGCTCCACATTGACGTCGTATCACTGTGTTTTTTATGTTTAACAAAATCTCCCGCCATTTGAAATACTTAATTTCAGATAATTGACTTTTAAATTTAAATGACGTAGGTCGTGGGTTTAAATTTAGAAAATATCTTGTAATGACCAAAGTTTTAAATATAATTAAGCATATCTTAAAACTGGAAACATATCTAACATCTATACAATAATATAGGTTATCCATCAGAATTCAGACAGGCTTTAATGTCCTCTCATAGGTATAATACAGGTTAATTAGGTAATTAACCTGTATTATAGATACATTGTAAGAATGATATTTTAAAAGAGTAACTGTGGAGTTTCTTGCCGGATCTTCTCCATAGAAAACGACCAATTTCGAACCGTGCCCTGCGCCAAACTGCTGACGTTTTATAAGTGCCCATGTAGGCCTATGTGAAATAAAACATTTTGAGTTTGAAAAAATCACAAGAAACAGTAGTAGGTATCTCTACTACTAAGTAGAGATACCTACTACTGTTTCTTGTGATTTTTTTTAATTTTTGGCTCGCGTTTGAATTTTAAGAAAAAAATTAATTCATTTCAAATTAATTCAATTAAATAATTAAATTTCATTTTGAAATTAATTTTTAAACTGGCATGATTGCTCTATGTTATCTCTTAAAAAATAGTCTTTTTAAGAGATAACATAGAGCAATCATGCCAGTAGCGTGCAACCAGCGCACCACGCACCATGAGACCATAAGTCTAGTTTAAGCATATACTAACGGGAACCCGTGTGAAATTAGTACTTCCCACAATATGATTATAAATTAAAGCCTGTCTGAATTCTGATGGATAACCTATATTATTATATAGTTGTAAGATATGTTTCCAGTTCTAAGATATGCTTAATTATATTTAAAACTTTGGTCTATACTGTCGTATAGACCAATTAATACAGCACAATGGAATTACAAATAAAAAATATCCGATAAGTTGGTCATCATGTATGTCATTGATATACACTATAAAAAGGAAAGGGCCAAGAATTGAACCTTGCGGAGCACTCATCTTGGCTAGGGATCCTGCAGATGTCGCTCCATTAACAATAACTTTTTGTTGCCTGTTTGATAAATATGAAAGAACAAGGTCAGCAGAACACGAATCCACGAACTCCGTAATGGTGTAATTTACAGATCAGTGTTTTGTGGTCAACGCAATCAAAAGCTTTGGAGAGGTCACAAAATATGCCAATTGCATCCTGAGATTTCTCCCAAGATTCCAGAATGTGACGGATGAGCGCTACTCCTGCGTCTGTTGTTGACCTACCTTTCGTGAAACCAAACTGCCGACTATGCAGAATTCCATTTGAGTTAAAATATGATAGCGTCTGGTCCAGCATGATTTTTTCATATATTTTGCTTAATGCTGGAAGCACATATATCGGTCTATAGTTAGAGGGATCACTCTTACAACCCGACTTAAAAATTAGTACTACTTTACTATGTTTCATTAAATCGGGAAAATTACCGCTGTCTATACATTAATTAAATGTGCCTGTTAGGATAGCAGCAATTGAGTCAATAATATTACCAAGAACCCTAACAGATGCACTCCATAAGTCATCAGTGTTTGTTATGTTAAGACTTTGGAATGCTTTTTAATTACATCAATAGAAATGGGCTTAAATGAAAATGTTGGTATATCCTTATTGAAGTTTTCCTTTAAAAAAGATTCTGCTGATAATGGCGAAGAATATAGAGATTTAGTAACCTCTACTGGAATATTGGTAAAGTAATTTTCCAACTTCTCAGCCACTTTTGACTTATCTGAGATGACCTGATCATCGATGTGCAAAGTCAAATCATTCTAACCCTGTTGGTTTGTGTTTCCAGTTTCTTTGTTTATCACCTTCAACACAGTTTTTATTTTATTGTTAGAAATGCTAATTTTATTACTTTCTGATTTAGATTTAGCTTAGGGCGCATACTCTTTTAAATATCTTTGAGTAGTTTCTTACATAATTATGGAAGGCTTCATCGGAAGTCAATGATTTTTCATGGTATAAGTTGTATAAATTGTCTCAGTTTATTCTTATTCCAGCAGTGGCCCATTCATTAAATTTAGATTTATTACTCATTTGAAATTTTTTAACTGGACATGCCTTACTAAATTCGTGGCATAGTGAAGAAAAAATATCCTGTAATTTTCATTGGGGTCATGGGAGTCAAAATTGGCCATTGAAAGATTACTTTACATGGTATCATTAAAAACATTAATTTCTTTTTAGTTAGTGGCCTAAACTTAATAGTCTTATTTAATTGCCGCTTTTTAACCAACTCAAAGGATACTAGTTGACCTGTATGGTCAGACCTAACTCCACTAATTTGAGACGAGTATTTTATGGCACAATTAGTATAAATATTATCTATGCATTGAGCTGATGTTGCTGTTATTCTTGTTGCTTCCTTGTATGTGCATTTTAAGTTAAATGAACCAAACAATGAAGTAAGCTTGCAGTGTTCAGGTGAATTTACTAACAAATCAATATTTAGGTGACCACAAACGAAAACTAATTTATTATCTCTTATAAGCTTAGGTACTTAAAATTTCTCCCATTATCATTAAGAATCATGACAAGTTTGATGCTGGTGGTCTATAAACACTTAAGAAAGTTTAGCCTTCAACTTCTGTACATGCTACCTCACACAAGCAATCAACAGAGCAAGCGGTGATATATTTTTGTTCCTTATATCTAAGAGAATTATTACGTAATATTAAAGTACCACCTCCTACTGAGGACCTGTTGTATGCACTAGTAACAGAAAAATATTAATTTTAAACAACATTCTATCTGGTTTTAGCCAGGTTTCACAAAAACATAAGATATCTATATCATATTTATCTATTAACATTTCCTCATCTAATATTTTGCCGGAGAAACGATTTATATTCTGATGATATAGTAAAATTGTGTTATTATAACTCTCCTTTGTCACATCTAAGGGTTTAAACAATTAATTTCAGTATTATTAGATACCCTAGATAATACTGAATAGTCACTTAACCTAGGATCAGTTAAATTGTCAATAACCCAGTGTAAATTGTAAGCTAACAAAGTAGCCAATGAACTTTCGTCGTAAATTCTAAAATGAATGTAAGGATTGCAATCGGTATGCCCAAAAACCTATTACACGATGTTTGATGCAATATTTTGCAATCGACCACGTTTGCTGAGCAAGCGATATAATGCGGTCGCACTAAGTTCGCCGCGAGCTTAGTGTATTTCGAACAACAACCGGGTGCACTCATTTTCATCATTTAGCGATAATTTTAGCGCTTACTTAGCAATAAACCCTTGAAGGTTATCAGTGTATTTAACTTAGTAGACACACACGATATCCATATTGAATGTTGGAGAAAAAGTTGCATCCACCAAGGATGCAACTTTTTCTCCAACATTCAATATGGATATCGTATGTGTTTTAAATTGGATTTCAAAATGAAAGCCAGATTTGCAATCACCACCCCCAAAAACCCATTATACGATACCCATATCGAATGTGTGAGAAAAAGTTGCATCCGCCATCTTGGATTTTAAAATGAATGCCAGATTTGCAATCACCACCCCCAAAAACCCATTACACGATACCTATATCAAATGTTTGAGAAAAAGTTGCATCCGCCATCATGGATTTTAAAATGAATGCTAGATTTGCAATCACCACCCCCAAAAACCCATTACACGGTACCCATATCGAATGTTTGAGAAAAAGTTGCATCCGCCATCTTGGATTTTAAAATGAATGCCAGATTTGCAATCACCACCCCCAAAAACCCATTACACGATACCCATATCGAATGTTTGAGAAAAAGTTGCATCCGCCATCTTGGATTTTAAAATAAATGCCAGATTTGCAATCACCACCCCCAAAAACCCATTACACGGTACCCATATCAAATGTTTGAGAAAAAGTTGCATCCGCTATCTTGGATTTTAAAATGAATGCCAGATTTGCAATCACCACCCCAAAAACCCATTATACGATACCCATATCGAATGTTTGAGAAAAAGTTGCATCCGCCATCTTGGATTTTAAAATGAATGCCAGATTTGCAATCACCACCCCCAAAAACCCATTACACGATACCTATATCGAATGTTTGAGAAAAAGTTGCATCCACCATCTTGGATTTTAAAATGAATGCCAGATTTGCAATCACCACCCCCAAAAACCCATTACACGGTACCCATATCGAATGTTTGAGAAAAAGTTGCATCCGCCATCTTGGATTTTAAAATGAATGCCAGATTTGCAATCACCACCCCCAAAAACCCATTACACGATACCCATATCGAATGTTTGAGAAAAAGTTGCATCCGCCATCTTGGATTTTAAAATGAATGCCAGATTTGCAATCACCACCCCCAAAAACCCATTACACGGTACCCATATCAAATGTTTGAGAAAAAGTTGCATCCGCCATCTTGGATTTTAAAATGAATGCCAGATTTGCAATCACCACCCCCAAAAACCCATTACACGATACCTATATCGAATGTTTAAGAAAAAGTTGCATCCGCCATCTTGGATTTTAAAATGAATGCCAGATTTGCAATCACCACCCCCAAAAACCCATTACACGATACCTATATCGAATGTTTGAGAAAAAGTTGCATCCGCAATCTTGGATTTTAAAATAAATGCCAGATTTGCAATTACCACCCCCAAAAACCCATTATACGATACCCATATCGAATGTTTGAGAAAAAGTTGCATCCGCCATCTTGGATTTTAAAATGAATGTCAGATTTGCAATCACCACCCCCAAAAACCCATTACACGGTACCCATATCGAATGTTTGAGAAAAAGTTGCATCCGCCATCTTGGATTTTAAAATGAATGCCAGATTTGCAATCACCACCCCCAAAAACCCATTACACGATACCTATATCGAATGTTTGAGAAAAAGTTGCATCCGCCATCTTGGATTTTAAAATGAATGCCAGATTTGCAATTACCACCCCCAAAAACCCATTACACGATACCCATATCGAATGTTTGAAAAAAGTCTACATCATCACTTTCACTTCCTCAAATGGTGCTTTTCGGGAGCAACTGCACAAGGTACTATTAGAAATACCCAAAACGCTATAGGTGTGCCTATAATATTTAAAGAGTTCCCTCGCTTTCTCCAGGATCCCATCATCAGATCCTGATTTCATAACAATGGAACCAACTAGAAAGTATACCCTTTCAAACGAAAAAAAATTCCAAATCGGTCCAGCCGTCTTCGAGTTTGAGGTTACATACATAAAAAAAAGTTTAAGACGAACTGAGAACCTTTTTTTTGAAGTCGGTTAAAAAGCAATAATAACATCACAAAATTTGCGCCAACCTTCTTCTAATAATATTTTTTTTTTACATTTTCCCATAATAAAACAAATATTGAAAAAAAAATGTTAAAGAAATATATATTGAACAATAAAAAGTAATTGTTGGGTATGCATAATAAATATACTCAAAAAACAAAAAATTAGACTTATGTTATTCAACGGATTGCTGCAATACATACGTACACAATAGATCGCGAATTATCGTTACCAGCGAAACGCTCCACGATGAGACGTGACCCCTCTCTGAGCTCCCGTGGACGACTGAATTTTCGACCGGTGTACGTTGCGTATGGTTCAAAATAGCGCGCAAATTAGAAGAAAAAATTAAAATTAAAACAACCAAGCGACATTTTTGAAATGTTAAAGCTGTAAATGATAGTATGATAATTAGAGAATAATATGAATTGAAGTTTATGAAAAAACTCAACAGTTTACTATCGAAATTCAGCGACGCACGAGCATGTTTTGTAAGGATTTTTGTCCAACTTTATGTATTTTTGTTTAATAAACTATAAAATATTTTTAAATTTTGCCAACTATCTTTGCTAACACATTTATTCTAGTGTTCATTACATATTTTTGTATGGTAATTAAAGTACTATTATAGGTTATATTCCTTTAGTAGTGAAGACCGTTTTGAGTTATTTTACTCGGCGCAGCCTAAAGAGCTATTTGCACATTCTAAAACAATTAAAGATATCTTGGGGTCAACTCAAGACAGAGAAATATTAACTACTTCTTTTTATTTTGCTGCATCATAACAATAATTAATAATAGTGAATGTTGAAAATGTTTATGTCTAGCACGAATTTGGATTACTTTTCAAAGATTTTCTAGACCATTTACCTACACATTGGTTAAAAAAACTCTAAAAAAATTCTGGATATGTTTTCCTAATAAAAGTAGACAGGAAATTTCCTTTAACTATAACCGGAATAATTGCAAGAATACCTGCTCAAAGACAAAATAAAGATCAACTAAGTTAAAACAAAACATAGGTAATAAGTTTCTACATCAAGTGTCCATTACTAATTGCTTCACGCTGCATTTGCAAACGATCCATTGTACCAAGTACTTTTATGTAGTAGGTTTAGGAATATGCGCTTGCGACGAATCAAAATACGTCGATGTTGCGTCGGCATCGGAGTTGTGACGAATTGCGACGTGGACGAATGCATGCAGTCTGAATCTTAGGAATAGGGCTGACAAAAGAAACAAAAATCGATTTATTAAATTATCCTCTGTGAGGTATTAATCTTGTGATCCTATTATTATTATTTTATTTGTGATAGGCTCGCGTTTGATCAGTATCTCACCCGATGGTAAGCGATGATGTGGTTGAAAATGAAGCACGTTTTCCTAGAACTAACCTATTCACTGTTGACTAAAAGACGCCAGGTTATACAACGTGTAATTTAAAGAGTATATACATACCAAGTGCACGGCTTCTTTGGATGATAATAAACGATATGGCAAGGGTTTTCTAATCCTATGTGTACATCTGTGGAGCATATTAGAAATTCAAATTAAGAAGAACAAAGAGAATTATCGTTTTATTGGCAAGTGACGTGGAAAGTGATGACCCTCATCACTATGAGGGTAATTACATACGTACATTAAGTGTGTGTGTGTTGAATACCAGTGTATTCAAGAAACATATGAAACCAATAATTTGTGGTCAATTCTGTGAGTCACTTATTTTGAGCTGAAACTTTGCATAGAGACTCCATACCAGATGTTGTCTTCAGTCCTTTTGTATAGATATGGGGTTTCCGTTACACGTTGTAGATATCAGGAAATACAAACTCTGGCAGGAAGTTCCACTCCTTAGCTGTACCTACGCACAATGAAAGTAATCTCTAAACGATTTGTGCGTATCGACGCCTTAGAGTGAAAACCTCGTAAGTGAAAAAGGAGTAACTTTTCAGGAGGAAGAAAAATCTCCGTGCTATAAAATTTTTGTACGGTTTCTTTTATGTTTTTTTTTATAATTTATATGTAAATTTAACCCGTTTTTATATCCAGAACTATTCGATGTTATGTATAATATGAAAAATATTATACACTAGTACTCACGCGGGGCTTCGCTCCCGTGGATTCTATCACGGTAAAAACATAACTCTTCTTTTTTGCAGTCGCGTAAAAAGTAGCCTATAACCTTCCTCAAGCTTCAAGCTACTTCCATACCAAACTTAATCCAAATCCACCCTGTACTTTCGAAGATTAGCGCGTTCAAGCAAACAAACAAACAAACTTTTCCGTTTTATAATATTAGTAGGTATAGATAATATCGAACAGATCAGAAATGCGTAATCCATAGCCTGATTACGCTAAACTGACGATGCTATGAGAGTGTTTACGAGGTTCTCACTTACTTTCATAGATAGCGTTTCGAGTATCGAATGAACATCTTAGTGAGACCAGGATGTGCGTTGCTAGGATTTCTTTATGGAAACGCAATAAAAAAAATTTGGACAAAAATGTTCTCCCGAGCTTTTCACTCTAAGGCGACGGTATGTATGTTTATTCCAAAAATACAAAAAATTGCTAAATTTAGCTTGTGTTGTTACAGATAATCATGTTTCACTGTGTATAGATAAAGAAAGCTTCTTTTACATAAAGCAAATGTTTATGAGAATCTAAAATGAAAAATTAAAATGTTTGTGGATGTTATCAAATAATCAATGCTTGTCAAAATCCACGAATAAAAGTTTTTAAACTAAAGTGCTAACAACTTTGTAGTAGTATATCTATCCAAAAGGGCTGAAGACAACATCTGGTATGGAGTCTCTATGCACAGTTTCAGCACAAAATAACTGACTCAAAGAATTGATACCAAATTATTGGTTTCATATATTTCTTGAATACCAATCATAACAAACGTGTCACAGCACTACGAGGGTCAATAACTTTCCACGTCACTTGCCAAAAACACGATAATTCTTTTCGTTCTTCTTAATTTGAAAATTCCGTCTCTGGTATCAGTGTATTGGAATTTGTAATAAGTTCTACACACGTAGACTTAGGATTACAAAACCCTTGCCATATAGTTTGTTATCATTCAAAGAAGCCATGCACTTGGTATGTATATACCCTTTAAATTATACGTTGTATATACATATAAGCCCATTGTTACTGATGACTTCGTTCACGTGGAATTTTGATAAAGACAACATCCCACGAGAATCATACATTCACCCTGGGATAAATATATGCCTATATTCCAGACTAGACTACCCTATCCATTTCTGAGCCAAATTTCACATCCAGCCATTTTGCAATGATCGAGTAACAAACATCGATCCATACATCTAAGTATAGATTCACGTTATAATAACTCTGCGCAGTTTTGTTTTGAACCGTTCGAGCTGGCCCTACTCCACATCGCAGCGAACACATGCGAGTCAACGTGCCCAACCTACGCTTTAGACCTGCCTCAACGCGTGTCATCACTCTGCGGCATACGTACCCACTGACCACTGTTTTAATTACCGCACCGTTTTCATGCATAACGCACGTGTACCAATGTGACGGAATTACCTCACAAACAACAATTTTTAGGATTCCGTACCCAAAGGGTAAAAACGGGATCCTATTACTAAGGCTCCGCTGTCTGTCTGTCTGTCTGTCACCAGGCTGTATCTCATGAACCGTGATGGCTAGACAGTTGAAATTTTCACAGATGATGTATTTCTATTGCCGCTATAACAACAAATACTAAAAAATAAACAAAATAAATATTTAAGGGGGGCTCCTATACAACAGTCGTGATTTTTTGCCGTTTTTTATAGATTTGGCCAGTTTTTATATTATACCTTACTAGCTTCCGCCCGCGACTTCGTCCCCGTGGAAAAAAAAATCCCCCGATTTTGAAACATTCTTCATTACTGCTCCGCTCCTATTGGTGTTAGCGTGATGATATATAGCCTATAGCCTTCCTCGATAAATGGGCTATCTAACACTGAAAGAATTTTTCAAATCAGAACGGTAGTTCCTGAGATTAGCGCGTTCAAGCAAACAAACAAACAAACAAACAAACTCTTCGGCTTTATAATATTAGTATAGATATGTACTTTGTAAATTTTCCGATGTCTTGCTTTGTCAGTAATACATTGGTTAGTGAACGGAATTTTTATTTAAATTCGACGGAGTTAGTCTGTGCAACATACATATTTGGTTTGAATATAATGAAATTATTTGGACTGTCACGTTATTTGGACTCTTAGAGGTTATCCTTATTTGTAGACTTTGTTTGTAGGTGTGCTCACATATTTGATTTTGCTGCACATTGTTTTTGAACTTATAGATGAATATTTGTTAGGATTTGTTTGTGTCATACAATCATGTATAAAAACTATTTTATCTAAATTAAACTAAAGCATCGTAAAACATTCGACTTCAACGCTGTCGGCTGGTCCAGTCACTGGGGTATATAATACAGGCGGCATTACCACGCTGTATGAATGCCATAAGTGCATTGTTCCATGAGGCTATAGGCCATCAAAACAAAAACGATACTAACCCAATTGGTCTCAAGAAACCCTTATTATTATTTTTTTGTTAAGACAGACAATTCTAGCATTATCTTACAATACAATAGGTTTATTTCATAATAATATATAGTGTTAAACAAAAACATTCTTCAAAGATCTTCTTTTGAGTAAAAAGAAGATCTCAAAATACCTGTAACAAAAGACCTTCTTCATGCATAAACCAGTACATAGGCAAGGGCGGATCCAGCTTTGGTGCCAGGGGGGTCACATAATCGTGGTCAAGTCACAAGAAGTTATAATTTGTATTTCCTGACTCCGCTGCCACTTAGCAATCCACTGCCGCTATTCGTTTACGACAGAAACTGGAGTATTATCTAGTAATAATGTTTAAAAATTGTAATTAGTAGTCCACCTAGGTCCTGAACCCAGCCCAGGGGAGGGTCATGACCCCATGACCCCCCCCGGGTCCGCCCTTGTACATAGGGAGCCTGTTAATAATAAAACTAATTACTTCTACTGGTAATGACTGTCAAAGATGTACAAATGACGGCAGAGAGCAACATCTTAATGAACATCTTTACGTGCTTTCCGAAGCATAGAGTAATCTCGATATTTATAATATGGTTACCCATCCACTGAAACAACTCGGATAGCGTTGCTTGACGTCGCAGATTGACCCATGCAGCTGTTATAACTTATTTAATCGCGTGGTACTCTCTGAACTGGAATGAACTGGATTATTACCTAGTTACCCGGTACCCTAAAAATAAAACGACAAGAAAATTTTCCCTTGTATTAGTATTTAAATTACTATTTGTTTTATCTGGTTTTCAGTTTTGTGTACCAGTTATGAGCGCTTCAAACACACACGTAAGCTTTGGAATTTAGATATTATCATACTAAACCAGTCGTCATTGTTTATCATGATAATTCATTACCCAAACTTATCAGTGACAAAACAAACCATCATTCCGATTATTTATAAAGGATTACGGGTATTAAAGTACAATATAAATACACAATGATTACGTAACCGTAGGTATACAAGCGTATACATTGATATACAACGGTATATCGATTTGCACTTTAAAAAAATAATATATCTATTACTAGCTTTTGCCCGCGGCTTCGCCCGCGTTAATTTACACTTTGTCAATAATTCTTGTTGCTAAAAAGGTGTACCGTATCTTTTTGGGTGGTTAAAAAACGCATATAATATTTAAAAAACCATCACCAGGGTCCACCCATCCCCAAAAACAGACAGACAGTATTTAAAATTTATCTTTTTAAAACCAAAAACGTAGTTTACAATACATTTTTGTAAACTACGTTTCTGGTTTTCCCGTCCTTGGCGTGTTGATTTTGTACGCTTAATACTCGTGAGCACGCCACATACAATTGCCCATGGGAAAAGCAGTCTTTTTCTAAATTTACACCTGCGACTTTAAGTGTCTGTCCTTGAGTTTTGTTTATGGTCATTGCGAATGCCGCTTTTAGGGGAAATTTGAGTTTTTCGAACTGAATGTGAGGAATAAATACGTTTTCACCGCTTGCTGTTCCTGTCATAATTATTGCTTGAAAACATTGCATCCAAGGTATGTAATTTGTAGTCGCATGCCATTACAGAGCCTTGGTGCGCCCTGATTACGCATCAACAGGACTGGGACACCAAGTTAAAGCCTCAAATAATGTGATGGGGTACCCTGACAATTCCAGAGAGTTGATAAACTCTACAGAGTACGACGTCACTTGCTTTGTATCCATGACAATGTCGACGGACAGATACTCAACAACATCACAATCCACATGAGATATAATCTTTTCGTTGATCTGCCCTACAATTTCGTTAGTTGGTGCCAAAATTGCTCTTTCACGCAGCCATTCTTTATCCCTCATATTTGTTTTCAAATCAGAATAAACGTGGTTTATTAAATTATCTGTATTTTGGACTACGTTCACTATGTATGTTACTACAGTTTCAGCTTCAGTTTCAGTTTCAGCTTCAGCTTCAGTTTCAGCATCAGTTTCAGTTTCAGCTTCAATTTGGTTTCAGCGTCAGTTTCAGCTTCAGTTTAGTTTCAGCGTCAGTTTCAGCTACAGTTCCAGTTTCAGTTTCAGTTCCAGTTTCAGCTTCAACTTCAGTTTTGGTTTCAGCATCAGTTTCAGTTTCAGCTTCAGTTTGGTTTCAGCGTCAGTTTCAGCTTCAGTTTCAGTTTCAGCTTCAGCTTCAGTTTTGGTTTCAGCATCAGTTTCAGTTTCAGCTTCAGTTTGGTTTCAGTTTCAGCTTCAGCTTCAGTTTTGGTTTCAGCATCAGTTTCAATTTCAGCTTCAGTTTGGTTTCAGTTTCAGCTTCAGTTTTGGTTTCAGCATCAGTTTCAGCTTCAGCTTTAGTTTCAGTTTCAGCTTCAGCTTCAGTTTTGGTTTCGGCATCAGTTTCAGTTTCAGCTTCAGTTTGGTTTCAGTTTCAGCTTCAGTTTGGTTTCAGCATCAGCTTCAGCTTTAGTTTCAGTTTCAGCTTCAGCTTGGTTTCAGCATCAGTTTCAGCTACAGTTCCAGTTTCAGCTTCAGCTTCAGTTTTGGTTACAGCATCAGTTTCAATTTCAGCTTCAGTTTGATTTCGACGTCAGTTTCAGCTTCAGTTTCAGTTTCGGCTTCAGCTTTAGCTTCAGTTTTAATTTCAACATCAGTTTCAGTTTCATCTTCATATTGGTTTCAGTTTCAGCTTCAGCTTCAGTTTTGGTTTCAGCATCAGTTTCAGCTTCAGCTTTAGTTTCAGTTTCAGCTTCAACTTGGTTTAAGCGTCAGTTTCAGCTACAGTTCCAGTTTCAGTTTTGGTTTCAGCAACAGTTTCAGTTTCAGCTTCAGTTTGGTTTCAGCGTCAGTTGTAGCTACAGTTCCAGTTTCAGCTTCAGTTCCAGTTTCAGCTTCAACTTCAGTTTTGGTTTCAGCATCAGTTTCAGCTTCAGCTTTAGTTTCAGTTTCAGCTTTAGTTTGGTTTCACCGTCAGTTTCAGCTTCAACTTCAGTTTGGTTTCAGCGTCAGTTTCAGCTACAGTTCCAGTTTCAGCTTCAGTTTCAGTTTCAGTTTCAGCTTCAGCTTGGTTTCAGCATCAGTTTCAGCTACAGTTCCAGTTTCAGCTTCAGCTTCAGTTTTAGTTACAGCATCAGTTTCAATTTCAGCTTCAGTTTGATTTCGACGTCAGTTTCAGCTTCAGTTTCAGTTTCGGCTTCAGCTTTAGCTTCAGTTTTAATTTCAACATCAGTTTCAGTTTCATCTTCATATTGGTTTCAGTTTCAGCTTCAGCTTCAGTTTTGGTTTCAGCATCAGTTTCAGCTTCAGCTTTAGTTTCAGTTTCAGCTTCAACTTGGTTTAAGCGTCAGTTTCAGCTACAGTTCCAGTTTCAGTTTTGGTTTCAGCAACAGTTTCAGTTTCAGCTTCAGTTTGGTTTCAGCGTCAGTTGTAGCTACAGTTCCAGTTTCAGCTTCAGTTCCAGTTTCAGCTTCAACTTCAGTTTTGGTTTCAGCATCAGTTTCAGCTTCAGCTTTAGTTTCAGTTTCAGCTTTAGTTTGGTTTCACCGTCAGTTTCAGCTTCAACTTCAGTTTCAGTTTTAGTTTCAGTTTTGGTTTCAGCGTCAGTTTCAGCTACAGTTCCAGTTTCAGCTTCAGTTTCAGTTTCAG
Organism: Tholera decimalis; assembly: GCA_943138885.2. Lineage (NCBI taxonomy): Eukaryota > Metazoa > Arthropoda > Insecta > Lepidoptera > Noctuidae > Tholera > Tholera decimalis. The sequence continues at coordinate 26,280,434 of OW964569.2, forward strand.
TTTCAGTTTTGGTTTCAGCATCAGTTTCAGTTTCAGCTTCAGTTTGGTTTCAGTTCCAGCTTCAGTTTCAGTTTGGTTTCAGCGTCAGTTTCAGCTACAGTTCCAGTTTCAGCTTCAGCTTCAGTTTTAGTTTCAGATTCAGTTTCAGCTTCAGTTTTGGTATCAGATTCAGCAACAGTTTCAGCTTAATTTTCAGCTTCAGTTTCAGTTTCAGCTTCAGCTTCAGTTTTGGTTTCAGCATCAGTTTCAGCTTCAGCTTTAGTTTCAGCTTCAGTTCGGTTTCAGCGTCAGTTTCAGCTACAGTTCCAGTTTCAGCTTCAGCTTCAGCTTCAGTTTTGGTTTCAGTTTCAGATTCAGCTACAGTTTCAGCTTCAGTTTCAGCTTCAGTTTCAGTTTCAGATTCAGTTCAGCTCAAATAATTCATCCCGTTGATATCTGTTGCCACACGATCTTCTTCTATTTTCAAAAGGGCAAACGCATATTGCCCCGATTTTGAAATAGAAATGATTCGTATATGAACTTGATTGGTTAAAATTTAAGCGACATGGTTGGCGTAACTGTTAACTGGTGCATGACGTGGGTTCGACCCCAGCTCTAAACAAAGGTTTGTATAGCCTACATGCAGTTGTGTAGTTTAAAAAAAATGTGATGAGTGGTTCTTGAATACGCGATTTGAATGAATTGAGAGCGGGAATACAAAGTCCCAACACCCCTTTACATCCTTAAGGGATGATTTCCAGGATAAAAACTATCCTATGTCTTTTCCAGGGTCTAAAACTATCTCCATAGCAAATTTCATCCAAATCGGTTCAGCGGTCAAGTGTATTATGTGGATGGGGAGGGCGGAGACATCATTGATTCCCTATACAAAATTCCTACACCATTTTTACATCTTTTAGGAATGATTTCCGGGAATAAAACTATACTATGTCCTTCCCAGGGTCCTCAACTATTCCCATACCAAATTTCATGTAAATGTAAGGTAACAAACAGACAGACAGACAGACAGACAGACAGACAGACAGAGTTACTTTCGCATTTATAATATTAGTATGGATGTAAATTAAAGTTTATCTTTGACACTATACAATTTTTTTTATTACTGATGGGCCCACTCTTGCCCTCGATCTCGCCTGATGGTAAGCGATAGATGAGGCCTAATATACTTTATACGAATATACTTTATTATACACCAAAATTTAAACAAACCTATTTAACAATATTTCTTAATTCTATGGTTACAATGGCGGTCTTATCGCTGAAAGCGATATCTTCCAGACAACCTTTTTTACAAGGGAAGGAGATATATAGCATGATGATGACAGATTCATTTTTCTATTTTACCTCTTGCAGGCACCACATTTAATAGGTCTGCTCATAGATCACTATCAACTATCAACTAAGTATCAACTTAACAATAACATAATTATCTAATTAGACTATTTTTAACAAAAAATTCAACCAACTTCAAAACAAACAAAAACAATACTGCGCAAAAAAGCAAAATCTTACAGACAATTTCATCGGATAAAGTCTTGATCCGACACCGTAGCCCTTAGGCTATTCCTAAAGGCTAAGGTGTCGGATCAAGATGATCGAGAGGTCGAGTTTTCGAACACCGCCCATTATGTGTGTGATAGGCCACGGACGCCGCATTCCGGGGTAAGCGCGGATTTCAGTCCTATTCATTGGCTTGGCACCGACATTAACCCGATGAGTAGGTAGCTGCCCTTATATGACCAAAATTAGACATCCAATGGGGTCTAAGATTATTTTCGCTTTTTAGTGCAGTAGTGTTTTCTGGCTGTCTGTCTGTGAAATTTTACAGCGAGGCGAATTAATTGTTTGAAAAAAAAAAAAACAGGAAGGTAGTATAGTATGTACGTACTGACCATCGGCCTTGCCTTGACCTTACAAGGTTGGGGGCTTGGGTAGGCTTTCAGTCTAGCTGGATGTAGCTGAGAATCGGTATTTTACATGGGGAACTGCCAAATAAACCACGAAGCAATGTCGACATGTTAAGAGGGTGTCGAGCCTACGAGACGCGCGGTAAATAGGTATTTACTGCAGCGGGCTAGTCGTGTGCGTTGTCACACACACAATGACAAGTTCGCTCGAGGCCCGCTTGCCGTTGCACGACGAAGTTTGCTAACTTTGCATTTTTTAATTTTTTGTCGTTATGTTGAATAAACTTGAAAAACGAATATTAATTATTTAGATGGTTTTATTTATCACACTAATATTATAAAGGCGAAAGTTTGTGAATGAATGTGTCTGTTTGCATGTTTGTTACTTCTTCACGCTCAAACGGCTGGATGGATCTAAATGAAGCAAGTAGGTACGTAAATAAATCACAAAAATAAATTTAATAAATTATACCTATTATATAAAAATTAACGTTTGTTTTTACTGTAGTAATACATTATCCGTTCCCTCACTATTCATCCTATTGCAATAAAACTTTGATTTTATATATTAAACTCCTCAGATTTTTTTTTAAAGAATACTAGCAATGTGGGTACATTTCACATTACTAGCAATCTTGTTAACCCCTCCAACTAAGCTAAATATGCTTGTGTCTGGAGTGGGTTCACGTCAATAGTGTAATGGGTGGGGTTCGGACCTGCGACCTCTCGATCACAAGTCCGACACCTTATCCATTAGGCTATTGACGCTTCGAAACTGGGTAAGTAGCAAGTTAGGGTAGATGGGTATGCAGTACTTATTTGAATAATAAAACCAGTATGAAATAAAAAAAAATATAATTATGTAATGTCATAATAAAACCAGACTAAAATAAGTTTTGTTTATTAAAATTTCATTTAGTGCTCGTTTAAATTCTGATGTACTGTCATATTTTTAATAACATTCGGTACTTTATTATATATACGTGGGGCCATACCAAAAAAAACATTTTTTCATTAATGCTGTCTAGCGAACTTACTTCGCAGAAAATATAAGCGTAATTTATTTCATAACAATATATGTAACAAGTGTAACTTAATTTAAAAGAAAAAAATAATAAAAGAAATCTATAAATCTAATGTTATATTGCTTATTATAACATTTTACAAAAATTGGCCAAGTGCGAGTCAGACTCGCCCATGAAGGGTTCCGTAGTAACTATAATAATATAATATAATATGTATATTTACTTGACAAAAAACTAAAACTTACAAATTTCTTAAAACTAGCTTATTTACATTTTTTGCAACTACGCCAAATAACTTTGTTTTTCATAGTATTTGTATGAATTACAAAGTTATATTTGCGGTTTTAGAAAATATGCTGTATCTCAAAAACTGCTGACTCAATCTCTTTAAAACCAATTTTGATTGAAAGTTTACATTAAGATCTATATATATATATATATATATATATATACAACGTGTAATTTAAAGGGTATATACATACCAAGTGCATGGCTTCTTTGGATGATAACAAACGATATGGCAAGGGTTTTGTAATCCTAAGTCTACATGTGTAGAACTTATTACAAATTCCAGTACACTGATACCAGAGACCGAATTTTTCAAATTAAGAAGAACGAAAAGAATTATCGTGTTATTGGCAAGTGACGTGGAAAGTTATTGACCCTCGTAGTGCTGTGACACGTTTGTTATGATTGGTATTCAAAAAATATGTGAAACCAATAATTTAGTATCAATTCTTTAAGTCAGTTATTTTGTGCTGAAACTGTGCATAGAGACTCCATACCAAATGTTGTCTTCAGCCCTTTTGGTTAGATATGGGGTTTCCGTTACACGTTGTATATATATATATATTCATATTTTTCACTCCATTATTATAGAAATTAGAGGGGGGCACACATTTTACCACTTTGGAAGCGTATATCTTTTAAACGATTAATTTTATGAAAAAGTGGTTTTAGAAACCTCAATCTCATTTTAAAGACCTGTATATAGATACCACACATGCATAGGTTTCATGAAAAAAAAAAAAAATTTCAGTTTTAGTTCCATGTATGGGGGGGCTCCCCATACATGGAACTAAAACTGAAAATATTTTTTAATTTAATTTAAATATATTTTAATTTTTTCTTAAAATCGGAAAGCGGTTCACAGAATACATCAATCTACCAAGTTTTATATGTATAGTCCTGATAGTTTCGGAATAAAATGGCTGTAACATACGGACGGACGGATGGACAGACAGACAGACTAGTAGTTGTAGTAGTTATACATATTATATTATTATAGTTACTACGGAACCCTTCATGGGCAAGTCTGACTCGCACTTAGCCAATTTTTCTTTGGCTAATTCCCGTAGTAGACAGACCTTGTTATGGCACTTGGCGTATAATTTGTCGGACATAGAGGGAATGTCAAAGGAAGCTGAAACTTGTTCTAAACCAGAAAACCCGGCTCCTATCGACATAAAACTGCTTACAGAATTATCGTTCAGATTGAGGTCTGTAGGGCTATCTATCTGATTCTTTACAATTTATAATTCTATTTTTTTTCGACACATTTGGCAACTAAAATAGAATTTCGATAGAAATCCTTTCTTAGTTGCAACTAGAGAATACAATCCCGAGCATGTTTTTCAATCCCGGGATTACGTGATTCTTGATGCTGAATCCTGGGACCCTGGGGCTATCCCCGGATTAGACTATGTGGTTTCTAATTGGTCTCAAATGTAAAAAATTGGCCAAGTGCGAGTCAGACACGCGCATGAAGGGTTCCGTGTGTAACTATAATAATATAATATAATATTTATATTTATTTGACGAAAAAAACCTTACAAATTTCTTAAAACTAGCTTATTTACATTTTTTACAACTACGCTAGATAACTTTGTTTTTCATAGTGTTTGTATGAATTACAAAGTTATATTTGCGGTTTTAGAAAATATGCCGTATCTCAAAAATGGTTAACTCGATATCATTCAAACCAATTTTGGTTGAAAGTTTACATTACGATCTACAGATACATATTTTTTTAGATTTTTCACTCCACTATTATAGAAGTTAGAGGGAGGGATACACATTTGACCACTTTGGAAGCTTATATCTTTTAAACGATTGACTTTATGAAAAAGTGGTTTCAGAAACCCCTATGTCATTTTTAAAGACCTGTCTATAAATACCACACACGCATAGGTTTCAAGAAAAAAATATATATATTATCAGTTTTAGTTCCATGTATGGGGTAGTAGTATGTTCCTTTATTTTAAATGATTTTTAATTTTTTTCTCAATATCGGAAAGCGTTTCATAGAATACATCTACTTACCAAGTTTCACATGTATAGTCTTAATAGTTTTGGAATAAAATAGCTGTGACATACGGACGGACGGACAGACAGACAGACAGACAGACGGACAGACATGACGAAACTATAAGGGTTCCGTTTTTTGCCATTCGGCAACTGAACTCTAAAAAACGAGTAATTTCTTAAAATATATATATTTTTAATTTTGGTACACTTCACATACCACAGTATAGTAAGAAAAGAAAAAATGACAAAAAGATACTATACTTTGTAAGAAATAAAAAGACAATAAAACTTATTTCGAATTTTGAAAATACAATCGTAGAAATATCAATGCATCCAAGGTTTGACTTCCAAGCCTGCTTCGTTTATTACCAACATAAGCAGCAGCTGAAAACGCTCGTTTAGGTTTTACACTGGTTGGAGGAATAGACAATAGATACTTATATGCTGTTTCTAAGTGATATCCACTAATTCCTCCATTTTCAAACAGGCTTATTTCACGTCTAATACTATATTTTGCCAACCCCGATTAATTTTGTATTTGTACTTCACGATCTGGGGATTTCATACTCTTATCAATTTCCAGCTATAACTTTTCCTTTAGTGTCAATTGGGGTTGGGATTGGGAGGTTTGTGGCCTTAACTCATCATCTGTTTGTGATCCTGATCTTCCTTCTTCTTCTTCCGTGTCATCTCGACTTTTAAGTTTTTTAACAATACACTTTATTTGCTTCCAAACTAAAGCCTGTATAGAAACTGGAAATAAGTCATGCCATTCCAAATCCGATAATAACTGATTTTCATCATCTTTTCATGGATTTTGGATTTTTTCCACTAAGGATGTTTTATAAGAAATTTCAAAGCGGAATCAGCTGTGCATAAATTAGCATCTCGCCGACAGATTGCTTCTACTGTCAATTTAATTGGGGTCAGCACATCAACAATTTTATTTACCAATTCAAAATCAACTTCTTCCAAACGAATTGGATGATTGAGATCTATAAGAGCTTTTTGAATGAAGGTTTTTAAAAGATAAAATCGCTCCAGCATTGTTAAAAGACTATTCCACCTGGTTTTACAGTCCAAAAGAAGTGACAGCTCTTTTTTTTCAGCTTTTCTTCAATTCTGATGGTTAACCTATATTATTATATAGTTGTAAGATATGTTTCCAGTTCTAAGATATGCTTAATTATATTTAAAACTTTGGTCTATACTGTCGTATAGACCAATTAATACAGCACAATGGAGTTACAAATAAAAAATATCCGATAAGTTGGTCATCATGTATGTCATTGATATACACTATAAAAAGGAAACAAGAATTGAACCTTGCGGAGCACTCATCTTGGCTAGGGATCCTGCAGATGTCGCTCCATTAACAATAACTTTTTGTTGCCTGTTTGATAAATATGAAAGAACAAGGTCAGCAGAACACGAATCCACGAACTCCGTAATGGTGTAATTTACAGATCAGTGTTTTGTGGTCAACGCAATCAAAAGCTTTGGAGAGGTCACAAAATATGCCAATTGCATCCTGAGATTTCTCCCAAGATTCCAGAATGTGACGGATGAGCGCTACTCCTGCGTCTGTTGTTGACCTACCTTTCGTGAAACCAAACTGCCGACTATGCAGAATTCCATTTGAGTTAAAATATGATAGCATCTGGTCCAGCATGATTTTTTCGTATATTTTGCTTAATGCTGGAAGCACATATATCGGTCTATAGTTAGAGGGATCACTCTTACAACGCGACTTAAAAATTAGTACTACTTTACTATGTTTCATTAAATCGGGAAAATTACCGCTGTCTATACATTAATTAAATGTGCCTGTTAGGATAGCAGCAATTGAGTCAATAATATTACCAAGAATCCTAACAGATGCACTCCATAAGTCATCAGTGTTTGTTATGTTAAGACTTTGGAATGCTTTTTAATTACATCAATAGAAATGGGCTTAAATGAAAATGTTGGTATATCCTTATTGAAGTTTTCCTTTAAAAAAGATTCTGCTAATAATGGCGAAGAATTTAGAGATTTAGTAACCTCTACTGGAATATTGGTAAAGTAATTTTCCAACTTCTCAGCCACTTTTGACTTATCTGAGATGACCTGATCATCGATGTTCAAAGTCAAATCATTCTAACCCTATTTTGGTTTGTGTTTCCAGTTTCTTTGTTTATCACCTTCAACACAGTTTTTATTTTATTGTTAGAAATGCTAATTTTATTACTTTCTGATTTAGATTTAGCTTAGGGCGCATACTCTTTTAAATATATTTGAGTAGTTTCTTACATAATTATGGAAGGCTTCATCGGAAGTCAATGATTTTTCATGGTATAAGTTGTATACATTGTCTCAGCTTATTCTTATTCCAGCAGTGGCCCATTCATTAAATTTAGATTTATTACTCATTTGAAATTTTTTAACTGGACATGTCTTACTAAATTCGTGGCATAGTGAAGAAAATAATATCCTGTAATTTTCATTGGGGTCATGGGAGTCAAAATTGGCCATTGAAAGATTACTTAACATGTTATCATTAAAAACATTAATTTCTTTTTAGTTAGCGGCCTAAATTTAATAGTCTTATTTAATTGCCGCTTTTTAACCAACTCAAAGGATACTAGTTAACCTGTATGGTCAGACCTAACTCCACTAATTTGAGACGAGTATTTTATGGCACAATTAGTATAAATATTATCTATGCATTGAGCTGATGTTGCTGTTATTCTTGTTGCTTCCTTGTATGTGCATTTTAAGTTAAATGAACCAAACAATGAAGTAAGCTTGCAGTGTTCAGGTGAATTTACTAACAAATCAATATTTAGGTGACCACAAACGAAAACTAATTTATTATCTCTTATAAGCTTAGGTACTTAAAATTTCTCCCATTATCATTAAGAATGATGACAAGTTTGATGCTGGTGGTCTATAAACACTTAAGAAAGTTTGGCCTTCAACTTCTGTACATGCTACCTCACACAAGCAATCAACAGAGCAAGCGGTGATATATTTTTGTTCCTTATATCTAAGAGATTTGTTCCTTATATCTACGTAATATTAAAGTACCACCTCCTACTGAGGACCTGTTGTATGCACTAGTAACAGAAAAATATTAATTTTAAACAACATTCTATCTGGTTTTAGCCAGGTTTCACAAAAACATAAGATATCTATATCATATTTATCTATTAACATTTCCTCATCTAATATTTTGCCGGAGAAACGATTTATATTCTGATGATATAGTAAAATTGTGTTATTATACCTCTCCTTTGTCACATCTAAGGGTTTAAACAATGTGTTTTAAATTGGATTTTTAAATGAAAGCCAGATTTGCAATCACCACCCCCAAAAACCCATTACACGATACCCATATCGAATGTGTGAGAAAAAGTTGCATCTGCCATCTTGGATTTTAAAATGAATGCCAGATTTGCAATCACCACCCCCAAAAACCCATTACACGGTACCCATATCAAATGTTTGAGAAAAAGTTGCATCCGCCATCTTGGATTTTAAAATGAATGCCAGATTTGCAATCACCACCCCCAAAAACCCATTACACGATACCCATATCGAATGTTTGAGAAAAAGTTGCATCCACCATCTTGGATTTTAAAATGAATGCCAGATTTGCAATCACCACCCCCAAAAACCCATTACACTATACCCATATCGAATGTTTGAGAAAAAGTTGCATCCGCCATCTTGGATTTTAAAATGAATGCCAGATTTGCAATCACCACCCCCAAAAACCCATTACACGATACTTATATCGAATATTTGAGAAAAAGTTGCATCCGCCATCTTGGATTTTAAAATGAATGCCAGATTTGCAATCACCACCCCCAAAAACCCATTACACGATACCCATATCGAATGTTTGAGAAAAAGTTGCATCCGCCATCTTGGATTTTAAAATGAATGTCAGATTTGCAATCACCACCCCCAAAAACCCATTACACGGTACCCATATCAAATGTTTGAGAAAAAGTTGCATCCGCCATCTTGGATTTTAAAATGAATGCCAGATTTGCAATCACCACCCCCAAAAACCCATTACACGATACCCATATCGAATGTTTGAGAAAAAGTTGCATCCGCCATCTTGGATTTTAAAATGAATGCCAGATTTGCAATCACCACCCCCAAAAACCCATTACACGATACCTATATCGAATGTTTGAGAAAAAGTTGCATCCGCCATCTTGGATTTTAAAATGAATGCCAGATTTGCAATCACCACCCCCAAAAACCCATTACACGATACCCATATCGAATGTTTGAGAAAAAGTTGCATCCGCCATCTTGGATTTTAAAATGAATGTCAGATTTGCAATCACCACCCCCAAAAACCCATTACACGGTACCCATATCGAATTTGTGAGAAAAAGTTGCATACGCCATCTTGAATTTAAAAATAAATTCCAGATTTGCAATCACCACCCCCAAAAACCCATTACACGATACCCATATCGAATGTTTGAAAAAAGTCTTCATCATCACTTTCACTTCCTCAAATGGTGCTTTTCGGGAGCAACTGCACAAGGTACTATTAGAAATACCCAAAACGCTATAGGTGTGCCTATAATATTTAAAGAGTTCCCTCGCTTTCTCCAGGATCCCATCATCAGATCCTGATTTCATAACAATGGAACCAACTAGAAAGTATACCCTTTCAAACGAAAAAAAATTCCAAATTGGTCCAGCTGTCTTCGAGTTTGAGGTTACATACATAAAAAAAAGTTTAAGACGAACTGAGAACCTTCTCCTTTTTTTTTGAAGTCGGTTAAAAAGCAATAATACCATCACAAAATAGAAATACGTACTTTTTATGAGAATGGCTTTTTTTTCGAAAATTTGCGCCAACTTTCTTCTAATAATATTTTTTTTTACATTTTCCCATAATAAAACAAATATTTAAAAAAAAAAATGTTAAAGAAATATATATTGAACAATAAAAAGTAATTGTTGGGTATGCATAATAAATCGTACTCAAAAAACAAAAAATATGACTTATGTTATTCAACGGATTGCTGCAATACATACGTACACAATAGATCGCGAATTATCGTTACCGGCGAAACGCTCCACGATGAGACGTGACCCCTCTCTGAGCTCCCGTGGACGACTGAATTTTCGACCGGTGTACGTTGCGTATGGTTCAAAATAGCGCGCAAATTAGAAGAAAAAATTAAAATTAAAACAACCAAGCGACATTTTTGAAATGTTAAAGCTGTAAATGATAGTATGATAATTAGAGAATAATATGAATTGAAGTTTATGAAAAAATTCAACAGTTTACTATCAAAATTCAGCGACGCACGAGCATGTTTTGTAAGGATTTTTGTCCAACTTTATGTATTTTTGTTTAATAAACTATAAAATATTTTTAAATTTTGCCAACTATCTTTGCTAACACATTTATTCTAGTGTTCATTACATATTTTTGTATGGTAATTAAAGTACTATTATAGGTTATATTCCTTTAGTTGTGAAGACCGTTTTGAGTTATTTTACTCGGCGCAGGCTTAAGATTTTCACCCACCCACGGACTGATCGCGGGCCTTTTCTGTTTTTTTTTTCGAAAGGTTCGTTCGAAAGGCAAAATCAGTTCCGGACATTCTAGTAAAATTTTTGAATAAAATAACATCTATTCAATTCACAACACAATAAAGATTGCGTCCTTCTTGCTAAAAACGATCGCCCTCAGATACACTAAATCCGTTTCTTTTTTTTATTTTAATTTATAATAAAAAAGCGTTACAAGCCGCGAATAATTTATTGAATTGCTCGTGTAGGAAAGTATTGCCTAGTTTCTTGAAGTTGCTCCTTATCGCTCAATATTGATGTTGCAAAACATTTTTTCAAGTTGATGCTTGTTGCCATTGCCATAAATTGCTTGATGTAGTTGTGAAGTCACAGTTGACGAATGTTTACCGGGATAGAGCAATTTTAGTTGCCCGTGTAAGCGCAGCTTTATTGAAAGAGTTTAAGGGTGTGCTTACACGGACAATATTTTGAGCAATAATTGCTTCGCAACACTAATGGAGCAATCTGGATCAATTAGGTGGTGCAACCTGGAGCAATTTCAATAAAATGCGGCAATTGTTTCGGCAGAATAGCTTCTAATTGTTCCATATATTCCTTATTGCTCCTTGTCGCTGATACGAATTGCCGAATATCCATTAGGCATGAAAATTCCAATAATTTTTTATATCTATCTCGTTTGCATTTGTTTATTTTGCGGCTTCTACCGTTTCGCTTCCACGGGGAGTGCGAGACAGCGCGGCCATATTATCTTATCTATATATCTTCTGTTTCGTAATTCATGGGCTAACTTTATTCAAAAGTTATTCAAAATCAGTTCGAGACATTCTAGTAAAGTTTTTCTGTCTAATTCATAACACAATCAAGATTGAGTCCTTCTTGCTAAAACGATCGCACCCAGATACGCCTATTTCTTTTCTTTCTTTTTTGCTTTCGATTTATAATTAAAAAAAAAAAACGCTACAAGCCGCCGCAGCATGAACAATGTCATCCATAGCGACCAAATAATTTAATGAATTGCTCGTGAGTAATTAAAAAAGCGCTACACGCCGCGAATAATGTATTGAATTGCTCGTGTAGGAAAGTATTGCCTAGTTTCTTGAAGTTGCTCTTTATCGCTCAATATTGTTGTTGCAAAACATTTTGTCAAGTTGATACTTGTTGCCATTTCCTTACATTGCTTGATATAGTCGTGACGTCACAGTTGACGAATGTTGACCGGGATTAAGAAATTTTAGTTGCCCGTTTAAGCGCACTTTAACAGACCGTTACAAAAAAAGGAATAGTAGATCTAACTCCTCAGAAACCTGAGGAGTTAGATCTACTATTCCTTTTTTTTAATGTTCTTCCTAAATAGAATTAAGGTTTTCGATTAGAGGCGAGGTATGTGATGCGGAAGGCATTGTCAGACTAAAAACCTATCCTGTTTAGGTGCCCTTGCGGTCCAGGGCCGCGGTATCTCATTAGAACACTTCCGTAACCCCGGTAGGCAGTGGTCCTGTCGGGTTTCATCAATGCTGCTCTTTAAGCAGCGTTTGTGGAACACGACACGCTATCAACTCGGGCCAGGTTCTTACAGAACAGTGACCTACCCCTGCTCGCCGTTCGCAACCCCGTGACTAGGGTGGCCGGAGATCAGCTCGTGAACCCCGACGCACGGGTGATTCCCGCGGCGGCTGGGGCGTGAGAAAGAGAATTGTCTCTCACTCACACGTTCCGCATCCTCCTTCGCTATCATTCGGTTAGAGGCCTGTTGTTCGTATTAAGATTTTTTTTTTAATAAAAAGAATTAAGAAATATTTTATATATTTCTTAATTCTTGCGCTGCTCTCTTTTCTTTGTTTTGTTAATATGTAAATAAAAGCTGCTCAAGGCATTGCTACTTCACTTCTGCTGACAGATTTGTTCGATTAATTATTGATTTGTAATCATTACCAATCTCATAAATATAACCAATTTCCCTGCCTAGATAGCTATGATTTAGCTCCCTACTTTGTTTATTTACGTGTCGGTTTGTGTTACGTTTCAACAAAACAAAAGTGGGTGTGACAACTTCCTTTTTTCCTTAGTGATTCGCTCTGAAAGCCAATAAAATTGGAATTGTTTTTTCTGTTGTACCAAGCATGGTGTTTCAGAAGGATATTTATTTCAGTAGCATCGTGATGGTTATATAAAGCATGAAACTACCTATAGCAATCTGGAAAGAGATCTTATTTTTTTCAAAGGTGAACTATTAATCTCAACAGAATATGCTAACTTATCTATTAGCTTATGGAAGCTTACCAACGATGACATAACTTATAACCAATCTAATTGTTAACATTTAAACTAAATTAAAATAATGCATAAAAAACCCAAAAGATAGGCTAGGACCACGTGAAATGACAATTTCTAGTATCAGCACTGACGAAATTTCTATGAGCGCCCATGACGTCATATCCTCTCTCTATAACGAAAAATACATGTGATATTCTCCCATCGTTTCAGTATTCTACTTTCCAATTTCTCGGTAAATCTGTTTATAAAATATCCATTCCCCCTCTAGAGAGCGTTCGATGGAAAATCCATTCCATTTCGGTCCAGAGCGCACTCAAATCGAATTATTATCGGAATCGGGACTAATGTAAGTTAGTGAGCGAGGGCCAATGAGAAGAGGCGCGTGGCTACAAGGCACGTGTCTTATGTGTATGTGTCGGTTATCGCACGCATACTTGAATATGCATGTGTCGGTATTATACACATTTGTTTGCAGTCGTTTTTTTATGTCACATGTTTTGTGCAAGTGCCAGATAAAATTTATGTACTTTTTGCTGCACCTGAATTGCTATTCTAATCCAGTTCATACTTTTATATGACGTATTGAGCTGGTGACTAATCCATACTATCCATACTAATATTATAAATGCAATAGTATGTTTGTTTATCCTTCTTTCACGTCAAAATGGAGCAACGTATCGATGTGATGTTTGGTGTGCTAGTAGTTGTAAGACTGGAGAGTAACACAATGCAATTTTTTTTCGGTATAAAGCAATGTTTTTATAAGCAAAGCTGCGGGCAGAACAATGAAAGTCAAACCCCACCTTAACTGGAAAAAGGCTTGACACTTGACAGAAGTTTGGTTAGACCTATGTTACGATAGTGTACATGTGATTAATCATTTACATAGGTAGGTATGTAAATAACCCTTCCTTTGCAGTCGGGTAAAAATAGTACAGTAGCAGGTATTGAGGCCAAGTGTACCTATATGAGTAAATGAAGATTGTAATCTGCATCTATATCTATAGTCTATACTTATGCGTATACTAGTAATTATATTAACGAAGTGTCATCACTACCTGTTATGTATTTATCAACCGACGACAACAAAAAGGAGGAGGTTATCAAGTCGACGCGTATATTTTTTTTATGTATCATCAATTGATCACCGATTACTCGAAGACGGCTAAACCTAATTGGAAAATTCTTTTTTTTGTTTGAAAGGGTGTACTTTGAAATTAGTCCCATTGTCACCAAGTCAGGATCTGATGATGGAATCCTGGAGAAATCGAGGGAACTCTTCAAATATTATAGGCACACCTATAGTGATTTATTTATTTATTTACACTTTATGCACATAGGTACAAAAGCGGACTTAATGCCGTAGGCATTCTCTACCAGTCAACCATGAGTGGTGAAGAGATAGAGTGGAAGGTGCAATATGTACGTGAACATTATATTGGAAAAATAATTATAATAATAGTGATAAAACAAAAAAACCTAATATCATAAAATAGAAATCTACATAAATAATATATATGAATAAATACTTATATAAATACATAAACATACATATATACTTAAGAAGCAAATGAAAATTAAATATAGAAATTCTGCTTATTGGTGAAGAAAGTGGATCCGCAATTTCTTTTTAAATGCGTAGCGATTGTCAGCCGTCCTGATCTCGAGAGGAAGCGCATTCCAGAGGAGAATGGACTGGATATGAAAAGAAGAATGAACAAAGTCAGAAGTATGAGAAGGACAGAGTAAGAGAAGATTATTGGATGAACGTAGATTCTTATTGTGTGAAGAACATAGAAATTGAAAGTGAGATATTAGATAAGAAGGTGGGCTGGGAGAGTTGAGTAGTGAGAAAAGCGTTGTCAAAGCGCGCAAACTTCTCCTCTGGCGAATGGTCATCCATTTAAGCTCAGACCTGAAACTTGAGACATGGTCATATTTCCTTAAATTAAATATGAAACGAATGCAGTTATTAAGAATACGGTCAAGCTTATCCAGCAAGACCGCATTCAGGTCGTAGTAGCACACGTCACCATAGTCAATCAAAGGGAAAATTAAAGTCTGCACAAGCATAGTCTTGGTCTTAACAGGCAAAAAGTTTCTCAGACGATACAAAGAACGCAAAGTGCCATTGGCCCTTTTGCTGACACTGGATACTTGACTTTGCCAGCCAAGTGTCGAGTCAAGATGCAAACCGAGATCTTTTACGCTGGAGCTAATGGGAATGACGACACCATTAAAAATAATAGGAGGTAGAGACATAGCCGCCACTCTACCCATCATACGTGAACTACCAATAACGATGGCTTGACATTTTGAGGGGTTTACTGACACTCCAAATCTATCAGACCAGTCATTGATAGCCTCCAAATCCCGGTTTACATCCCCTATAGCGTCCGACAAACCTTCTACCCGTACAGCTGTATATAATTGAAGATCATCGGCATAAAGATGATACGAACACCGAAGACAGTGAGTAATAAAGTTAATGAAGACAGAGAATAATAATGGAGAAAGAATACCGCCTTGTGGAACACCAGCATCCAGGCCACGCCAACTCGAAGATCTCTCATCAACGCGTACCGACTGCTGACGTCCCCGAAGATAAGAAGAGAACCATTCCAGCGCCTCGGAAGAAACCATAAGATGGGAGAGGATAGCAAGGAGTATATCGTGACTGACCGCGTTAAAGGCATTGGAGAAATCAATTAATACTAATACAGTAACTTTAGTATCCTCCATAGCTTCTCTAATGTCACCAGTCACTTTAAGAAGAGCAGAGGATGTACTGTGCCCAGGTCTGAATCCAGACTGGAACGGGCTTACAAGGTTATTGCGGTAAACAAACGCAGAAAACTGTTTGTGAACACAGGCCTCGAGCACTTTTGACAGGAAAGGGAGAATGGATATAGGTCGAAAATGATTAGACAGGGAAGGATTCGATATTTTAGGAAGTGGACGGACATAGGCCATACGCCATAAGGACGGAAATTGCCCGGAATCTAAGGAGAAGTTAATGATATGGGTAATTGGCGGGAGAAGACAGTCAAGGATCAAGGTAACCATACCACGACTGATGTTGTCATGGCCTACAGCTTTGGATTTAATGGACAGGATAATCTTTTTAATTTCTTCCAAGGTGGCTGGTGAAAACTTAAATGGTTCAATGATTGGACCAGGCAAACTAGTGACAAAATCAACCGTCTGAGATAAAATAAGGGGGTCCAAATTACAAGTGGTAGTAAAATGACGGTTGATATCATCCAAAATGATTGCTTTAGGAAAATCAACATGACTTGGCCTGCCAATACCGAGAGTTCCAAGGAATTTCCAGATATCAGCAGGCGAAGAAGATGAAATGTTTTCAAGAATATGGCGGCGTTTAGCGTTGCGTATCACCTGATTACACCGATTCCTTGCAATTTTGTAGGAGTTTTTATTTTATTAGTTTTTATTTGAGTATTTTTTATAGTAACTTGTGTAGTTGCATTCAAAAAGCATCATTTGTGAAGTGGACCTGATGATGAAGACCACAGATGGCCACTGGAACTACTCAATATATAAGTAGGAATAATAAGTACTTCATGTGTTCCGCTTCGATTACTTCAATGTGGTTATTAAGCACAATATGCTCGTCACAATGCATATGGTGAAGTGAAGCTGATGGTGAAGTACCAGGAGAACTCCTCAACGATTAACGGCCCAACATTGGGAAAAGCAATATTTTGTAAATGGTTATAAGTAGTTGACATTTAGGCTCTTGTGACTAGGTAAATTAAAAATCGACCAACTAAAAAAACTGAAATAAAAACTTTTTACCAAAAAATTAAACCAACTCCCAAAAAACACTGCAAAGTGAATAATAACTTTAATTTCGGAAGTCAGTGCCAAAAACGAAAATACAAAACTAAAGACACCGACTACCGAAATTAAAGTTATTTTTCACTTTGCAGTGTATTTTGAGAGTCGGTTTAATTTTTTGGTAAAAAGTTTTTATCGGGGAGGAAATTAAGAAAGCTTGTAATAAGTATTTGTTCTAAATATAAAAGGTTATTAACAAAATGTGTTTAAGCTGTAGTTACCAGTGACTAAGAACATGTGCACCACTTTATAATGAATTTATAATGAATTTACCATGTAAGGTGCGAAAATCATCCGAACTTACTCCAAAGTTCGGACGGTTTTCAGATGCATTTGGAAGATGTTGGCATTGAACGAAACTTACTATAGTTACCTAGCACAATAAATTATAGGGAAATTTGATTGTTAATAAATAAGCTATACAATAGAATGGGTTTCATTTAGTTGTAATTGAAAGAACAACAATTTATAGCGTGTTTAAAATAAGAATACAAATTTAAAACCTTGGGGAAAACCGAACGTTCACGGGTAAAGATCGGATTACCTCCTAAAAGCGTCATTGTGGCTTAGAACACAGAGTTCATAGAAAGAAAATATCCTTTTCTATACGTCTCGTATTATCGTGGCTCTCAAACTTTCGTGTTCATGAACAAATAAAAAATATTTTACGATTTGATATTTTAAAATCAGCCTTTATACCATCATTATAGTTCGGATTAAAATAAAGTTTGACAACCACATGCATTTATACTCCAGTTTAGATTGGATTATTTTTAGTCCGAACTTCGCCTATAAATATCTGCTTAGGGAAAGTCTGGATCTCAGCCTACGGCCTATTTAGCCCATTTTAAATAGATATATCAAAAGATACCGCTACCTGATAGATATCCTGATAACTCAAAGATTTATTATTGGAAAAAATAGCTAATACTCACCAAAAAAGCCACCAAAATGTTGTTTGGGGTAAATACGGATCTCGTAAATTATCATCAAAGACGACACTTCCAGAAAAACATGCATAACTCGTACCTGATGCGTTGGAACGACGAACACTGACTGGGACGCGGGGCAATACAAAATGATGTATCACGCTTTGTTGCCAGATTAGAAAAATAATTACTAATTCGGAATATATTTAACAAATCTTCCCTCATTCTCGATCTTACCCCAACGCACCCTATGGTGTTCAAAGTATGTTTTTTAAGATTGTTTTATTCTAGTCTTTAAAAAGCCTTAAATAATATAACTAAATACATGTTGGTTTTTTTTTTCCGGTTTGGAAAATCATCAAATAACTTCTCCCGTTGTAGGGTGGAGCGGAAGGGAGTATCAAACTTCTACTGACTAAAAAAAGACACCCTGCTCCTTCAGTTACCCTTGCGTTCCGGGTCTGCGGTATCTTGACAGTACATCTACCTAGATTGACATTAATAGTGTGGGCCGTACCTATGTCAAAATCCCATCTCTTCATTAGTTTAGACCGCTTACTGCTACTTTGTAAAGAAAAAAAAAAACTGTGGCATTTGAAACTGTAAGCGGACGCTAAATAAGGAAAAAAAAATATTCCTTTATTACGATCGGTATATATCGGAGCACACCGTAATATATTTTAGGGTGCTACAATAATATATTTCTGCAAAACTTTTTATTATCTTGAAATAAATTCGAAAGAAGGAAAGTATTGCTAACGCATGTGCGGTTGTACAACGGTGATACGTTTTCTGATAAAGTTCGAAGTACACACCAACGGACGGATGTATGTAGCTACAATATGATGCATGGCATCATGTGATACCGAGACAGGCATAATGCTTATACAACGTGCTTAGTGACTCAGGAACTGTCTCGAGAGTCACGTTGCTAAGTAAAGCAAATTCTTAACAATAGACGGTGACGACGGTATTCAACCTTAATTTATATTATGTCGAGGCATTCGGAGCAGGCGAGGACATGTGTCAAAAAATTCTCACATCAGTAACTAAGTTACAGCTTGCATTCATGTATTTATTTTATATCTCACTCACACATTCAAATACTATTTAACACAGGCTTTTGAAATTGGAATACGCGACTGTCCCCGTATTCCTCCTTTGTGTTACACGTGTCATATTGCTGAGTAGTGCGTATGTGTGCGTGTGTTATTTGGCTTTATCGAGTTAGGAGTGTGTATTTTATGTGATATGTGTATTCAACGTGCGTGCTGGTGATGACTCACGAGCCAGCCCACGTTGCGCCCGCGCTGCGCGTGTGACGTTATAGACAACGTGCGTGGACATTGAGCTACAAAGCGGCGCGAATTATTGAGGTGGCATTTTTGTTACTTGCTTTTTATTTAAAATTGCAGATTTTTAACATTATTTTTAATTTTTCCTTCATAGGCGAAAAATATATTTCAAACTTTTATTGTAAAAAAACAATACATAAGGCATACCTACCTACCTGAAATAGTAGGTAGGATGTATACGCATTTCATTATTGTCTTACAAAAAAATTTAAAATATCGTATGTAGTTTTTATTGACTTACTTAAGCAGGGTTACTTAAGTAAGTTTTTTTTTAATAATCTATGGTATTTATTGTGATTTAAATCATTAAATTTTAAAAACACTGCTAAGCCTAACTATGTGTACATAATAGAAAAAAAACTAAGTAAGTTAATAAAAACAAATTAAAACTTCTTAAAATATATTATAATACTGGCACTTCGTCAGCGACTTCATCTGCCTCGATTTCAAAATAATGTATAGCCTAAGTATTTAATATGTAGGTACCTATAGCACTCCCCAATAATGCAGCTCATTATCAAAGAAAGAATTTTTAGAATTGGATTATCAGATCCGAAAAAACCTTCATAAAAATTCACTAACGAATTTTACCCCTTTATAATATTAGTATAGATGTACTAATTTTAACAGTGCATTATAAAAGTATACCATAGTAACCAAGTCACCATAAAGACCTAAACAGCCAGCGATATACCTAAGCCCGTTCCGCCCACGTGGCCAGGTGGCCACACGTTTAATGCTTCTCGTTCTCAACATCACACGCTATCTTGACGTTCCAAATAATAAATCTAATCACTTAGTAGGTCCACGTGTGGTAGACAGTGGTGTTGTATTATATACGGACACGTGTTTTTTCATGCGCGGTGAGAACTCACCGAAAGCAGCATTTTGGTGACTTTAGTCTCGGTTCAGAGTTGTCAATTAAGATGAGGTGATTTTTCCCGGGCCAGTGGGAGATTGTTCGGGGAGATATTTTTTTTATTTCGTTTCTTTTGTGATGATTGTTTTACGATAGTTGTTGTTATGTATTTTTCTGTTACTATAATAATTATAACTTTTATTCTCTCGCCACGATATAAATTTTTACAACTTTTAGGGGCACATTTTAATCTGTAAACATATTGAAGGAGACTGGTGCCTAGACTTAGGCTTGTGGCCTGTGTTTCAGGACACCAGGTCTCCACTCTTTAGGTTACTTGACTTTTCTAGTACTCTAGATTTAGTGATCAGGAATCACTTAATAATTTAATCCACATAATACAGTCTCCGGCACGTAAGTTAGCAAGGTTTTGGCTTAGTGGGGGTAAATTCGCGCATCATGCACTTAGTGGAACAAAAAAGTGGTCACTTTTACTGCTTGCCATTATTCTATGGTTATTGCCATCAATTATTTTTAATCATATCTGTTCAGAAGAAAGTTAAAGAAACAAGAGGAATTCATTAGTTAATTAGGTATTATAATTATATATACTTAAAGCACAAAAAATATTTAAAAAATAAAATAAAATTAGAATTTCTCGTCGTCACAATTAGTTAATAAAACTGCGACCCCTTTTATTCCTCTTTTTTTCCGGTATCCTAAAGACAGTGACAAATTCGGAATTTCAACCTTCCTTAACTATAGTGTCTCACAGTTCTTTCTGACGTTTTTATAGTCAGCGTAAAACGGTATTTGGTCCTGGCATTGTAATCAACGTAACAAAAACTAAATTTAAAATAACAATTCGTAACAAAAACAAAGGGTACAACTTTCGTGTACGCAAGTGTATTCGAGAGTGAACGGGACGTAGACACAGAGTAGGAAGCAAGGGTCTACTGACGCACCAATCGCGCGCTCGGAGTGGCGCTACGTCATACCCCGCGTCCCGCTTGACAACCACCGACACAAAAATTGACTTCTGCGCATCTAACGACTCTTGCCAAGTTATGTGCCGAGCACTATACTTAATACATATATTTTTCGTTCGTGTGAGAACGTGAATAGCTGAATGTGTATGAGAAAAATAGTTTAAGTGACAACTAAATGACATAAACTTAAATAATTATTGTTACACTGATTGAAGTTTGACCTTTACGGATGCTATAAATGAACAGAATAACACATAAACTAACGGCCAGTAAAATAACATCACGTATAGGAAGTAAAAATAAATAATAATCATAGAATATCCTTGAGCTAGAACTCACTAGGGATAAATACTTTGTAGCGTTTACAACTTGGTATAAGGAAACTATTCATTATTAAATTTTGGATGAAGTTCAATTTGGGTACTTTGTTTGTCGTTCTAATTATAAAAATTGTATAGCAGTTTTTCAATAAGAAAGCTCAAAGGGTTCGCATAGTAGATGTATTTTTTTATTTATTTATTTTATCCAATACACATTTCACAATAAATTTAAAATATGTTTTGCCATACATGAAAGCCTCTTAGGGCTTATCTGTGTGCTGGCGAGTCGTAATTAGTTAGTTAATTTACTATACAGTGAAAAGGAAAATTAGGAGTACTAAATACAATTAACTATTTTCTATGTAAAAACGTTTGTATCTGTACTTACAACTTTTCGTATTTGATAGGTATAGCGTTTGCAATTCTTCTGGGAGTTTGTTAATATAGTAAGGTACTACATACTCCGAAACCCTAGTCCCATAAACATTTTTGTATTTTGTTACGATATATTTATTGTTAATCAGTATGTTTCTTAGGAAATTCGGTATTGTTTTTATAATAATATAAAAACTAAAATAACTAATAACTAAAATAATGTAGGAAAGTTATGTTGTGATGTACTTTTGCATATATTCAACATCTTTTTTAAGGCGAGCATCAGTCTGGGGCCACGTTGAAGAATATTGATTTGCTCCCGCAGGTCCCGGGTCGTATGCGAGTAAACACGCAATTATTATAGCCAGCTTGAGTGTAACTAAGAGTGAATTATATTTCTTGAGTCTAACAGATCCGTTTGCCTGCCCCAGGGTAAACGAAATCCATGTGGATGTTCAACTTCAGCAAAAAATGAGTGTGAAACTCAATACCGCATGACATCATCAGGCACTAACATCTTTCAAATTTGTTATAGTTTCATATACATGTAGTTTTACTGTGATACTTATACAAATATTATTTATCTATTTAATACTAGATCAATGTATTGTTTTTCCCTTCTTATCCTAAACACGTTGTCTCTCTTTGTAACATCTCTTTTTCTTCAACCCCCTGTTAGCTAGTAAAGGAAGAAATTCCTGTAGAAATATCCTTCACTATTGTATTTTTTTATTTTTCAATAAATTCTCTTGCCATGTAATATAAAAACATGTTATATATCTGCCTTATAATTTAATTTTAAGGAAAATCGTTTAATATTTAAATATTAAAAATAACTGTCAAGGAAATAATCAGTCTCTATAGTCAACCATTTCGCTGATAAGAAATATAAAGAAAAACAAGCAATTTACATCTGAAGCTGAGATCAGAAACACCGAATTCCGGGATATAGCCGTTCTTCTACATTCCCTTCTTAAAATAATGTACGTATTTTCGTAATAATATAGAACTGTACTGTAATATAAATATATTGATTAAAAACTGTGCACATTCCTAGAAAAAACTAAATGGAAAGAAAACATACAGTTTTATTATTCTTTGGCGGTCTTATCGGGGTAACGAAAACCGTAGCACTACAACACAATTCTCTATCTCCCTTTAAGCATCGAGCTGCGCCGAACGTTACACCCGCCACCGTGTTCGATTTTCAAACAAGCCGACATCGCCAAGCCAAACCATTCCACGTTCGGTATTGAGACGGTTCGCACGCGCCCTTCGCTCTCAATAGTCTTCTCGTTTATATCTGTCAATAATATTGACAAGTCGTGTTAACTCAGTTCACCCAGTGTTTATAAGCTGTGTTGTTTAGCCACCATGTGTGAGAAAAGAATCAGAAAGATAAAGAAAGGTACGGTGTGTTTTTAAGTTATTAACTTTTATGCGCAGCCTAGTTTTATGTCATGGTATTGTGTGGTCATGATGAGGGTGTGATAGACTCCTATCCATATGCCTCCTATACGGAGGAGGACCTATACAATCGGGTTTAGTTTTTCATTACTTTTTATACATCTACCCACTTACTGTTACAAAATATTCTCCAATGATCGGCTATTGGAGTTATGTCCTAAAGCACTTATGTATTCGTTATAAATTTTGCTTGTGCTCATCAGCTAGTCCGAAATACCTGCATTTAGTTGATTAAGTATATCATATTTATTATTCTTCTTAATGTAAATTATAATCCGTGCTGGTCCATAAATATCGAACATCGATCTATATCATTTTCTTGTTTAAAGAGAATCCTACAATTACGATGATTGTTTTGCTTTCTAAGATGTTTTTACTCACACAAGCCGGTAAGGAACTGTGTTTTCCTATACAACCTACTTCTTCGATAAAATAAAATATGAGCTTTCAATGTTAAGAAATAAGGTTCTTTTTACCGTGATTATGGTATAATATTATACATTGCCTTTCACAGCATTGTAACTGACCTATCTCAAGGCAAAGGTTTCATAATACGTTATAAGCTCTGTGTTTACAATAACAATGCATATTTTTAGAACATATTGTATTATTTACAGTGCATTTATGTGCAAACCTTAAATTACCTACATAAGTAGGTAGGTAGATTATACAATATTGCACTTGCTTACCCATTCAGAAATGGAAGGTTCTTAGATAGAGGTTTATTGCCATTTCATTTCATTAAGGGTCAATAGCCTAACGGCTAAGATGTTGGTCTTGAGATCGAGACATCGCAGGTTTGGAATTGGAACCCATTCCGAACACAAGCATATTTAGCTTAACCACATTACTAGTTCTCTTTTTAAAATTTTATATGTAGCTACCTAGTAAATTATGTAAATTACCTATGGAATGGAAATCTTAAACTACCTAACAGACAATTTTCTATTTCCAGACAAGTTTTACCTGAAAAACTGTGAGTTAAAATGAATTTACTTTGGCAGTTTGATTACCAAAACTTATTGAACACATGTTCTTTTGTCACACATAGGTACCTACAAAAAATATAGTGTCATAAATTGTGGGTTGACATTTCACATTACTACTTTTTCACCAATTAAGTGACATCACCAGCCCCCTCTATTGAACATCAATGCTTTTTAAATTTGTCTGTTTTTAATGGTTTGAAAAGGCAAACTGTGTGCCATATTTTTTGAAAATGTGGGTAGCTGATACACCAAATATATGATTACCCTATCAAATGACAGTTTGTCAATTTGCTTTTGTTCCTTATAAAAATATGTACCTACCTACCTACTATATGCAACTGAACTGCCATATACTTATTCTTCACTTAATTATTAGATTCCTGTGTCTATTCTATATAAGCAGTCCTTTGGTGGTTAAAATGGTATGTCCTCCTTTCCGCGATCTAAAAAGTTTCACTTCAATCATTAAATAAATAAATAAACAATTAAATACCTGTGTAAGCCCATCTTACTAAGAAACTGCATATCGAATTTCTATGAAGGCCTATTGCACATTTACTTCGAAAGGTTACAAGTTACTCTACTGATAAACTTATCAATACAAGTAAGGTTACTCCTTTGTTGATTATCATAAATGTTTGAGTTGAAAGGTAAAGGAGGTCGGCGAAATTAGGCCCACTAGCAGTGTAATAGCGGACACAAATGAAATATATATTTAAAAAAACATTTATTTAATAGTTATTTATCGTAATTTTTATACGACTTTTAATCATGGGGTAATGAAAAACACAATAAAAAGAAGATATAGCGGAAGTCACTGTGAATAAATTATCTGTCGGCCATGACATCTGCATTTCTTAATTCCAGGGTTGCCAGGGGGTTAAATAGTATAATATTGTAGGTCATGATTTCTCATGATTTTGTATATTATTATTAAAAATAGATCCATTTTGAAAGTCTAGATATATCAGGTAACGCATTACGTAAATATTTTTGTTAATTAAAACGTTTTTGGTCCATCATAACTGTGGCTTTGTGTTGATTTCGATAGTGGATAAAAATGCTAGAAGCCAAATTGTAAAAACTCAAGAAACGTCAAATGAGCTGAAAAAATCAATCAATGTCAATGACATTGATTGATTTTTATGATGACATTATGTCATTCACTCCGCGAAGACGCGAACTCGGTGTAGACTACAGAGTATATTTTTGTTTATTTACGCCGCTGTGAGTATTCACAGCGTCGTACTATCGTGCGCGGTATCCTACTTTTTAGATGATTCATTCATTTTCGGTTTTATTTCTCAATTACCTTAAATTTTTTACTTTTCATAACCTAGAAAACGTTTTTGTTAAATCTCTGTTATCTCCGTATTCCCATGATTAATATTGATATTGATGTTTTTAAGGTAAATAGTGTTTATTACCAGTTAATTTAGTATTCACATTATTATTGTCTGTTGAGTTGAAAAAGTAGGCCGGACTAAGTATGGGCCGTTGCCGGAGTCCTTTCAATTGTAGAAATTATTATATTGTTTCAAATTTAATTAAAAAAAAGCTGTTATATAAAATAAGTTATCTTTCATACCCTGAGGCCTCTTCTGTGAAAACAGTAGAGCCTATGTCAACTAGTGATAACATAATTTTGTCGTTTAATAAAAAAAAGAAAATAATTCAATGTGAAAGTTTATCAGCTGTTTTTAGATGAAATTTGGCATAAATATTGTGCAATTTCTTCTCATAACCTTATTAAGAAACAAAAGAACCGTAGTGTCATCAGATACATACAGTTGCAGTGTTGGTTCAAGTTTTGTGAAGAAATTGCAATGGAATGTGCCAATTCAAATAAAGAATACTGAGAACTGTGAAAAGAGTTAGTACTTTCTTATTATGTTCAGATAACAATTCAACCGGTTTATTGGACTAAACCTCTTTTGTTTATGTGAAGCTACTGGCTGGGCATAAACAGTTAGCAGAATAGTGCTTACTTTTTTTAAGTTTTACTGGCTTAATTCTGTCTGTTTATCTCTTAGTATGTTTGTTTTTTTTTGTATATGTTACTCAAATCAAATTATGAATCACTGGATTTCCTAAAATCTTAGATATAGGTATGTCAATAATTATAATTATGCAACATTAGTATACTGTTATACAGATCCATTTTCCGCAATGAGGGAAATTCAGTGATATTCATGTGATTTATTAGTCTTACTTGCATTCAAAATCTCTTGTTAGGCGGTTACTTAGTAAAAATGTTTTTTTATGAAGATTCTCTCTAATACTCAGCTAAATACTGTAATGAGTAATATTTTCTATGATTAAAATAGAGAGAATCGTTTCTAACTACAGTAATATAGTATACTAGTACTCACGCGGGGCTTCGCTCCCGTGGATTCTATCACGGTAAAAACATAACTCTCCTTTTTTGCAGTCGCGTAAAAAGTAGCCTGTAACCTTCCTCAAGCTTCAAGCTACTTCCATACCAAATTTCATCCAAATCCACCCTGTACTTTCGAAGATTAGCGCGTTCAAGCAAACAAACAAACTTTTCCGCTTTATAATATTAGTATAGATTATTTAGAATCCTCTATGTAGGTAACTAGTTACCTTTTTAGATATTCTAGGGGCTAAGTAAGTTTACTTCCATCAATAACAGACAGGTTCATAAAAATGCTACAACAAAAGGAACCTCAATTAGCTAAATGCATTTAATTAAATTAGCAAATCGTATCTGCTATTTAAATGCAACAAATATATCACATAGGTCCTAATTATACTACGTATACTTATGTACACTGACATTATGTTAAAAAGAAATTTTAAACTGTAGGTACTTTGTAACTGTAGAATGGGGTATTTCTCCGGTACAAATTATTATGACTGACATGACTGATTTAATGACCAGGCTAGGTTAGTACTGGCTAGGTTGATGATCCCATGTTTTTCCCATGAACCCATGATGATCCCATCAACCTAGCCTGGTCATTAAATCATTATATATTGGTTACAAAACAATTGAATTACCACAGATAATTAAGTACTGTCAAGCATAGAGAAGCTTCGTTGTCTGTGCCAGTTACTCTATACAATATTTACCAAGGCCGTACATTGACCGTTACGTGAAGGCCTATGCACAAAGAGAACGGATTTCCACGACACCATAATAACAACTAACGTTTAAATAAAGCCTTTTGAAACATACAAAGGCTTATCAATTCTTTTATTTGCGTTACGGCTGATCGCACATAAACCGGGTTTCTTTACCATAGACTGGAATGACAATTAAGTGATAATTTCCTTTTGAAATTAAATTAGGTAGTTTCGGCAATGCATTATTTTCTTTGAAAACGTACACCTAATATTGTGTCGTATTTTTCTATAGCTCCAAGGCATCCATTTTGAAGTCACTTATCGTCTTTTCAATGGTATTAGGCAGATTTTAGACAATAGCATGTCTTTTGAAAGGAAAACGTTTTGGGATTTTCATTCAAACATCTGTGTCTACATTCTTACTCAATATTGCCACACATAGTGTGTGTGTAGTTTGTGAATCATAAAGCATGTTAACACTCGTAGACGTACCAGAGAAGTTGCGTTATAGACTTATAGCGTAGAAGCTGCGTAACATTGCGACGGGGGGAAATTCTGCGTTACCGAATCATAATGCGAGTCATACTGGCACGAAGAAATCTCGGTATGTCAAGATGATCACCCACCCCCGAACTGACCTCGGAAAGCGTAGCTTAAGCCACGTGCTGCCAACGTATAGAAATATTAATAGTAAATGTACACAATATTGATTTCTATTTATTGAGTGACCTAGTTTATAATCAAACGGGTTTTTTTTTTCTCACGTGTTGATAAAAGACTCATTGGCAACGATGCACTGGTCGAATCAAAGCTCCAGAGACTTGAACATCGACGACGAGTTGCTAGTCTATCGGTTTTCTATCGGTTATATTTCAGGGAGCGTTCAAGCCCGTTCCATCATCGGACTACAAGAGAAACGGAAATGCGCCATCGTTACATGGTGGACGTCCCACGCACTAAACGTTTTGGGAATACCTTCATTGTGCGTACGGCTAAGGAGTGCGATTCCCTGCCGGAGTCTGTGTTTCCCGATAGCTATAACCTAGGGGTCTTTAAGTCAAGAGTGAGTAGGTTACTTTTAGGTAAGCGTGCTCCATCTTCGACCACATCATCACTTACTATCAGGTGAAATGGTGATCAAACGCAAGCCTATTATCTATAAAAAAACGAGCAGTCATTTTCAGAGTTATTTTATCATGTTAGTACTTCGTACCGTATTTGAGCTGGTACGCAAGTATCTACCTACCTTGTTATTATTCTAGTAGGTACCTTTTAATTACGTCTATTTTGTAACGTTTGTAATTAAATTAAACCCAAGTATATGTTACATTAGTATCGATAATAGGAAGAAACGTTGATAATTTCTATCGACATTTTTTTATATCCTGACAAACCTAGGAATGTTAGTTTGACATATGTCGCAGAGATCAAGCTATTTTTTATGCAGTATAAACCTATAATCATGTAAAGTTCCAATAAAATTAAACTAAAGAATATACCCTCACTCAGACAGGCGTTTTTCCTATGAAGGTACAGCAGAAAAACGCGTCTGTGGACAAGATCCTTTTTCTCATAAACGCGTAGAGATATGAGACTGATATTTTATATATTTATATCTAATACTCGAGTCTACCGGCTGTTTTCGCTGTAAGGCCGTGCGCGCACTGCCTTGCGGTGGCCGCAATTGCGGTAGTTCTACCGCACCGGTAGAATAACCGCAATCTCAGGTGCGCGCACTGCGGCGAGAAAAACGCACCTTTTGTCTGACAATGTTGCCATACATACAGATTTCTTCGTATTTATACATATTTTCGATGTGTGATTCAGATTAGCACTCGATACAGATTTTTATACAAATTTCACACTGTATTGATAAAATTAACTGTTACAACTAAAGACAGAACTTGACAAAATAAATTACCTAGATACCGCATTTATTACGTTACACACACCATTGTACGAATCTATTCTTTATGGTTATTTTTTATTTTTTTATAAACAACGTTAATTTAAACATTCTAATTAAGTATTTGTATTACAGAGAAAATTATATATATATTAATATTTTAATAATTATTTTTTCTCTGGTTTTATGAGTAGTAAGTACACTAATTTTGGCCTCCCCACTTTAATGAAAGTTTTTAAAGTCCTTCCAAAGGTTGTCTGAAAGATATCACTTTCAGCGATAAGACCGCCATTGTTACCACGATATATAGAATAATATACTTTATTGTACACCAAAATTTAAACACACTTATTTAACAATATTGTTTATTATGACATAATAAGCAATATTGTTAAGTAAGTGTTTAAATTTCGGTGTACAATTAAGTATATTATATCTATCTATCTATCAATACAGTGTGAAATTTGTATAAAAATCTGTATGGAGTGCTATCTGTATTACACATCAAAAATATGTATAAATACAAAGAAATCTGTATGTATGGCAACATTACACACACTACATACATTCCTATGCGATACAAACTATTTGCGGTAGACTCACCGCAATATTGCAGCGAGGGGCCACCGGTGACTCTACCGCACGCGTTTATTCCACCGCAGTGCGCGCACTTCTATGACACTCCATACTTCACAGATTTTGCGTTTCCAAAACGCAACGCAGTGCGCGCACGGCCTAAAAATGTCAGTCTCGTAAGTAAATTCGATCAAGAGATATGACTGTTTTGCATGTCGCGAAAGACAACCTATAAGGTATCCCGTTGACTTATTATGTAATTTGGCAAGAAACATTGTCTTACAGCTCAGGAAAAATCTAATAACCGTAAACCTAACAGACTGAGCTATATCCAAAACATACATGATAAGGTACATGGTAAGACTAGATGCATGCTCGATTTTTCATTCTTATTTGCCCGTAAACTCGACAGCAAAAGAATTTGTAATTCCAAAAAAATATTAACTTACGAATATCCCAAAATCATTCTCTGCTACACTTGAATATGTACATAACGCGCTGACTATCATCATACATGTCAGCACAATTTTAATTGGGTATAGGTGCAGCCAAATGTGCTTAATCCCTTAATCCTCCATTACGGTTATTGCACATCAACGACAGTGCCGCCGGGCATCGTCGGTGCAATATTGCCCGAGTATCGATTGGGCTATTTTGGTACGCGATGGTTTTAAATGTTTTTGCTTCACTTTGTTTTATAAAATATTCTTTGTTTTATAATATATTCTTGTTTTATATATATGTGGTCGGTAGGCTCAAGGAAAGTGACACTTACTGGCATAGCGTGACGTGCCGTGACGTGTCAAAATTTACAGGAGTGATATGCTACTGATGCTACGTGACCTTTTCGTGACCGTTTCGTAAATTGATCTCGCTGTCAGACTGACATATATGTCTAATATCTCTTTGACTTAATAATTTGACAGAACCTATTAATAAAAATTGGCCAAGTGCGAGTCGGACTCGCCCATGAAGGGTTCCGTAATCCGTAGTAACTATAATAAATATATTATATACTATAATAAGTATAATATACTTAATATATTTATAAGAAAAAAAAAAGAAAAACCTTACAAATTTCTTAAAACTAGATTATTTACAATTTTTACAACTACGCCAAATAACTTTGTTTTTCATAGTATTTGTATGAATTACAAAGTAATATTTGCGGTTTTAGAAAATATACTGTATCTCAAAAACTGCTGACTCGATCTCGTTCAAACCAATTTTGGTTGAAAGTTTACATTAAGATCTACAACATATGGTCTTTTAGATTTTTCACTTCATTATTATAGAAGTTAGAGGGGGCGGGACACACATTTTACCACTTTGGAAGCGTATATCTTTTAAACGTTTAACTTTATGAAAAAGTCATTTTAGAAACCTTAATGTCATTTTTAAAGACCTGTCTATAGATACCACACACGTATAGGTTTCATGAAAGAAAGTATTTTCAGTTTCAGTTCCATGTCTGGAGAGCCCCCTTCATTTTATATATTTTTTAAATTTTCTCTTAAAATCGGAAAGCGGTTCACAGAATACATCTACCTACCAAGTTTTACATGTATAGTCCTAATAGTTTCGGAATAAAATGACTGTGACATACGGACGGACGGACAGACAGACAGACGGACAGACATGTCGAAACTATAAGGGTTCCGTTTTTTGCCATTCGGCTATGGAACCCTAAAAAGCTAGTTGGTAATGGTATTGCAGTACCTATCTACTTTCTTTTTTGTATTAGGTAGAAGTTACGCAACCGATGACTATTTACTTATAACGTTATAAATTATTGAGAACAAAAATGATAATTTATTTCATGAAATTCTTGTGACAACTGATTAATCCGTTGTCTTTTGAATCATTTACCAGGAACATCTCATTAGACTTGCTATACTGTATTAAATAGCATTTAAATTATTCTGTTTTCATCTTAACGATAGACATAATTGATTTTCCAATCAATAATATCATTGTATATTAATTTTACTTGACATTTAAATAAATATATTCCGTAATATAACTCTTTGCTGGTCGGCCATCTTATGAATGCTTCGAAATTCCAAAACTGAAAGGAACGTACCTTTCTGCAAACTGCATAAAAATCGTGAGAACGGTTGGCAAGTCGGAAAACAAAACTGAATCATCTCATTATGTGGTTTTTATACAATGGTGTTCACCATTGTATAAAAACCACGTAATTTTCAGTGATAACAGGTTTTAATATTTATTTATCCGCGATTCGGTTTGCAGTTGAGCTTTGTGGGGCAACTCACAGAGGTGCCAATGAACTCAGAAACAATAAAATGACGTTTATTAGGTATATTCAACTGTTCGTTTTTGGGTCACTGTTATGATTTCTGCCAGCATACCTTCCTAATTAAAACTTTACCTACCTTTATTTTCACTAGTTTTCATGCAATTGCGAATACAAGTACAAACATATTAACGCTTTTAGAATTTTTCTACTTAATCTATGATTGGCATCAAAACTCAAGGGTGAAAGTAAAAATCAGTCCGTTCTCATCAACTATGGACATCACATCACCACATTCACCAGCAGTCACATGTTTTGTTGCGTGGTTTGAGTTCCGAAACATACGTATGCCAACGTGAGTGTTGGTTCTGCAGAATTCTCCACAAGCAATATTTGCATTTATATTAAGCAAGACAAAGTTTAATTTAATTTATCTGATGTGATGCTATTCTATAACTGGCAGCCATAGTCTCTCGGGTGAAAGTTCGTTGACCCGCGGGTGGTGACGTCGATGCTGTCACGTGGTAGCTTCACATTGTTAAAGGAACACCGTTATGTATGGAAGTAAATGAATTGTCTTTATGTATGTCATTCTCTAGCGAATCGGGTTAAATCTGCATTCGATTTTATTAAGCATAAAATCATCGGCCTTCAATGGTTTCCCAGTTCTATGTTGATATTCCAATAATCAGTGCGGAATTTATTAAATATTCAGCAGGTCTCATAAAACTTTTTAAAAATTATGACATTTTTAAATTTAGAATCTGTTTATAAATAAGCTTGTCTATCCTCAAACAAAAACAACGTTTGACAGTTGACAGATTTGATACTTCCTATTATGTCATGTGCGTGGGTATTCAATGCTGCTACTGCTACAAAAATCTAAAATTACAAATCAAACAAACTAGGAATGTGAATTTATTTCAAGACATAAAATAAATAAATAATATTTGAATATCAACATTAGGGAGTAACTTAACCTAACCCAACTTTCTCTTCTCCGGGATAAAGTTAGATTAGGTTAGGTTACCTCGGGGGTCACGTTAAAGAATACTTAAGTAATTCGGTTTGCAATAACGAAAACGATTTATCTCAAATAACATGTTAATGTGTCATACATAATACTGAATGGGATTTACCGTCTTCTAAAATTCTATTGTAAACAAGGCAAATTTGTTGAATCAAGGAAAAAATTTTGTATAGGTGCCTATCGTTAGTATGGTAGGTACGTATCGATGAAATAACGTTGTTGTTTTTATTACTACTAATTAATGAATTGGAATAATCTAACTAATGTTATGACCATAACAATAAGTAGGTACCTATTTGTCATTTGTTAAACAAAATAAATGATTTATTGAATCTAATTATTGCGTAGACGCAACACCCATTTAACTATACATTATCAGTTTATCGGCCTCCCAGCGACACCCACTTCATTACAAATCTAATAATAACCACAAAAAAGTTACTCGTGTCTAAATCATAGAAAAAAAAAATTACAAAGACGGGTGCCCATTGTTGCCATAATAAAAGAGGCTAAAGAGCTGTCACTGAGCTAGAAACACTTCTCTGTGTCTGGGTGTGTCGTGTCGTGAAACGCGTTTTATGGCCAATAAATTTCGTTCTCATCAACACGACACAACACAGTTATGTGAACCCAGCTTAAGTCTGCGGTGTAACGTGACTGTCTGCAGCCTCGGAACTGTCTCACGTTGCAAGCTTAAAGTCTACGGTGCAAACACTGCAGTCTGCATCAAACTCGAATCACGTGGCGTTTACACGCGCTCGAAGTTTTTATTAGCGGGTTTTTGAACGCAAAACCGCGCGCCCGCCGCGTAACGTGACGCGTTCAAGCATTATCACAGTATAGATATCGACAGTACAGAAACTAAGCATAGTTGAGGACATAATTACCTACGCTCCATTGAAGCAATAGGGTTGTATGTAGTCATTCCACGTCTACAGGTTACTTTGGGATTGCCTTTGTTTCTCAGTTAGGCTTTTTAACGGGATATTTAACTACATACATGGACATTTTATATTACAACGAATTTGACCGTATTCAGTACAAAAAAAAAACATTCCGCTATTTCGAAACGCGTGGTTATTAAAGGATTATTCTGTTAATATTTCCAACCTTTCATTCATTAACTTCCGAATATATAAATCTCCGTATTAAAGTTGAAAAGTTCGAGATCCTATTTCAATTCGGGTACCTTTTGTTACCTTTTGTAAAGTTATACCCATAATATCCAAAAGCTTTTTAACTCTTGCTTCGTAACTTTTGTTTTAGTTTTTAATTTTTAGACGAGAATTTTTTTTCTAAATATGGTTGTAAAGTATCTTTCCATATAACGCAGTATTTAGTAGTTTACATTGATAAAATCTTTTCATAATGTATTGTTGCGGATACGCAGTTTCCCCGATCGGGTCAAGGCACTACCATCCTGTACATTCATACCTACACAGTACTATGTATATATGTTATTTATGCTGTGTATGTGTGTTTTTCGAACTGCTTGTCCACTGTTGCCTTGACCTGGCTAAAATTAAATACCTACTGCTTGATAGTCTACGTTGTTTGGAGAGGATATAAGTTTGTTATATATATAGCACATGAGTATCTATAGTAGTTATGTACATACCTACATTAAGGTTGCATCATGCTATCATTCGATTTGCAAATAAATCACAAATTTGGACTGTGTAGGTCTTAGCTTTGGACTATGTTGGGTCCACAAGGAAATTACTAACTATCGAAATAGTTTTTCTTTTTGTAATTAAGTTGAAGCATAATGTACTTGAAAAGTGTTGACCTTTTAACATACTCGTCATTGGTAAATGAACACAGGCATTGTTCCATTATTATGCGACGATCGTACCTACCACGGTGTTTATGCGAGTGGAATCAAAAATCTACAAAATTGATCCAAACTTGTAGAATACAATTTTAGGCAAATATTATTTCCTGATCAGATTTTGTTTGTTGAATATGAAACTAACAGCATTTTTCCATCTTTCCAGGTTCCCACCTTACCCGGCTGCGTGAAGCCAGACGTATTCAAAGGCTCCAAAGTCTGTCATCGCCATCTACAAGTGATGACAACACAACACCTTCGGTGTCAGCGACCCCGTGCCCCGTCATTGTCGACAAAAGCGCTCAAAATCGAGTCATCCTTGAACT
This sequence comes from Tholera decimalis, assembly GCA_943138885.2. Lineage (NCBI taxonomy): Eukaryota > Metazoa > Arthropoda > Insecta > Lepidoptera > Noctuidae > Tholera > Tholera decimalis. The sequence goes on from OW964569.2 coordinate 26,315,663, forward strand.
AGCATGGAAGACGGTCGCTCTCATGCACAAGAACAAACTCATCCAACAAAAGATCATCGCTTTGAAAAAGGAAACCTCAGAATTCGTCGCCGCCATGATGAATAACCCTGAAAATAGAAAACGCTACATAGAACACGTTCGCATGTATGGGCCCACCCCTCAACCACAGAACATGGAAAATGCACCATTACATCTAGATCCTAAGGTGTAAATTGCGTCGCGATGAATATGAATGAACGAATGAGTGGTGTTAATTTGTTAAGAGTGAATGATTGATTGAATATTACTTAAAGCATGTTGTTGAGTTATTTAGCTTTTTATCTTTATTTATAGACCTTGTATACTTGTAGGTGACTAATGTCTAACACTGACATTAATAATGATCAAATTATTTAAGAATCATTGTTGAAATCATAATTTCGTAGTCGTGATTTTTAAAATCATATATTCCAGTGTAATTAGTATTTTAAATGTTTAATATTGGAAACGGTTGTTACTGTTTTCTCACTTATAGTATTGGTTGACCCATCCAGCAATAATTGAATAAAAAATGCAGTGTCTTAAGTAAAAATGTTGTGGCTAATGATAACTTCTCGTTTTTATAGGAGTAAGATTTAAAGAGGTTGTAAGAAAGAGGCTGTTATTGATAAGGTAGTCATCTTCGTACCATCTGTGATTCGGTTTAACATCAGCCGTTAGGGTTTTTAGAAAATGTTATGGCGTATTTTATTCGCGGGACCGGCTTAAATGATGTTCTAAGTGTTCGAGATGTAGGGACGCTTTGTCACTTTAGATCCCAGTTATTAGTTCGTTCTGGTCCACGCAACGTTGTACTGCTGTAGTGAAAATGTTTCCTATTAGTAGCACAAAATTCCCAAATTTTCGTCGACTCTCCTCGAATATTAGACATTGTAAGAAGTTTGTAAATTCAAAAAGCAAAATGTCCTGAAATAATGTAAATTTTCTCTATTTACAAATTTATTTAAATGAAAATTCAATATGGTACGAAGACCTCGAAAATAATGGTTTTCAAAAAATACTCTTAGCACGTAAATTAAGTTAGAATTTATTTTAGTTTGTAATTAATTTCTACAAAAACACCTTTGTATTTGTTAAGCTAACACTGTATTAATTGGACCAAGTAAAGATAAAATACCTTTTTGAGAGGCTCATCCATTAGGAATATTGTTCTCATTGAAATGCCCTAAGTATTCATGACAGCTCATTAATTTAGATTATAATATTGTAATTACGTTCTAGTAATCGAAAACCACCGAAATGTGGACGTTCCTGTGTGTGAAAATCTCATATGAAAGAACACTAATACCAAAATCATCATTTATTGAGTTTCTCAAGAGGAAAAAACAAGCTTTTTAATTTTACTGCTTTGTACAAAAAAAATCGAAATTTCCGAACGCACACTCCCGACATCTAGCGGGGAAATTTAAAAACTGTTCTGCATTATCTTGGTCCAATCAAACGTGTCACGCAGCCTTAGCCTAGATTGCATTTAATAGAAATTAGTATTTAATCAATAATGCACAGATCTACCAATCACTGTGTTCAATAAAACGTACGTATTTATATTGAGTTCAGTAGATAAATCACAAAAAATATACCTAACTAAGTATAAGTATTACCCGCGAAATATTTTGTATCTTTGTATAATTTGTTGACGCGTTAGTAGGATCACTTGAACATGAATCGAGGTAATAATAACTCTTCAACTGTCAATCTTTTCTATTCTACCACTAACAACTCAAGTTTCGACCTTAATGGTTTGAACTTTAAGTTGAATTCTAAGCTATTGTTTATATTGAGACTGCTCTAAAACTTAACGTTGGACGTCATAGATTTTATTCTTCCACTAGTAATTAATTATCTCGATTTTTGGGTTCAAATGAATAGATAAGGATTCAAAATTACAGGGAGTGCGAAATTCTAAAACGCGAGTCCTTAGAAGAAGTATTATTGTATGTTTTTAATGTTAAGCTGTTATTTATAATTTATTGCACAAGGCTCCATGTGTGTAAATTTACCTACGCTTAAATATGTGCTTTTTTGTGGTTTACTTAGATACTAAGTCAATTTTGAAAAATACACTAGTCTCTCGAATTTTCTTGGTTTTCTTTTTCTCCGACATTACTTCAACAGCAAACATATAGCTACGTACATTTTCCCTTCTAACAAGCGTATCATCATTTACATTGAAGACTCACGGACTCTGTAAGAGGAACTGCTATGGGGAGCCCAGAACTTCAAGGTTTTAATATTGGGAATGCTGACCTCGTTGTGCCCGAGGAAGCCTCGCAGAAACGTTAATATTTGGTATTTACGAGTAGTACGTAACTGGGTTCAGTTTGTACGAGATTTATACATGCAGCGAGTGCTTATCTGACTTACACAACCCAGTAAGGGTGCGTTTCCACCAGAGATGTGCGATGGAAATGTGTCGTGCGAGGATGTCTAGCTGTGCTGTGAAAATGTGTGGGGGTTTCCACCAAAGCTGTGCGATGAAAATGTGCCTACGATGATGTGTAGCGGAGCTGTGAAAATGCGCATTAATGTGTGGTGCGAGGATGCGCAAACCTCGCAACACATCCTTCTCAACACACATTCCTCGCAACACATCCCTCGCAACACATCTCTCGCACACATCCCTCGCTTGTTTTGTATGCGCAAAAATCTAGCTCCGCTGAGCCGTTTCCACCAGTGCTGTGCTGACCGAGGCGAGGTAAATGAAGCGATTCTATTGGTTCTTTACAAACACATCCCTCGCTACGCATCCTCGCACATCTCTGGTGGAAACGCAGCCTTAATGTGGGTAACAACATAGCCATAGACTAGTGGAAGGTTTTGTGGCTTCTGACAAAACCGACTGTCATTGTTTTGTATGACAGCCAGCGGCATAACGTGCTTTCCGAGACAGGAAGGTATCTTGATATGGTATTGGTCACCTAGAAGTCTGTCTCTTTAACGTGTTCACGGCTAAACAACCTGAATAGAATTAGATCAAATTTTGCACGGAATTTTTTTTTTTTTTGGTAGTGCCACTCGTAGTTCAGCACACTAAGGCTGGGTACTACTTAACCGGACTATCCTGTGGTGACCTATAATAAATTAAAGGCCCCCAGCCAGGGCTTACAAACTAAAATTACAGCTAAATGACCGCACGCTAAGGGCACTCCCTGTGGAGTACGGGCCTCGACATAGCGGGGTCATTGGTGGAGGGCAGCAAAGGGACAGGCTGGGTCATATTATTATTTACGGGAGTATTTATTGCTACTGGCTCAGCATCGCGGGCTGGCTCGTTTGGCAAAGGTCGGGGAAGATTTCCGTTACAAGTACGCGGACGTCACGATAGGCCTCGTCGGCGAGGCCGGAATACGGAACGCGTTTTGTGTTTGTGTTTTCTAAGAGTGCTAGTTTCCCTACTGCTCTCTTGTCGGATGGTGGTGGGGTCGTCGGGTTCGTCTAGGACGTTACGCGGGCGACGAACCCGAGAAATTTTGGAGGGTCTGTATCGGGCGGCCGATACGATCAAGGGGATGGATATAAGTGAAGACCTAGTGTTAAATATAGGCTACATTTTTTTAACAAACATCAAACCTCATGGGAACGAAAAGGTTGTATGAACAATCGTGAGAAAAATTAAAGTAAGGCCGTGCGCGCACTGCGTTGCGTTTTGGAAACGCAAAATTTGTGAAGTATGGAGTGTTATAGAAGTGCGCGCACTGCGGTCAGTCTACCGGTGCGGTAGAACTACCGGAATTGCAGCCACCGCAAGGCAGTGCGCGCACGGCCTAAGGCCGTGCGCGCACTGCGTTGCGTTTTGGAAACGCAAAATCTGTGAAGTATGGAGTGTCATAGAAGTGCGCGCACTGCGGTCAGTCTACCGGTGCGGTAGAACTACCGGAATTGCGGCCACCGCAAGGCAGTGCGTGCACGGCCTTACAGCTGCATTGTGTATAATTCCGTTCCAAAGCTTTACTCTTTTTTTTTAATTTTTTATATATTAGAAATAGGTTCGCGTTTGACCACCATCTCACCTGATGGTAAGTGATGTTGTGGTCGAAGATGGAGCACGCTTACCTAAAAGTAACCTATTCACTAGACTCTTAGGTTATAGCTATCGGGAAACACAGACTCTATGTCGGAAGGGAGTGTCAGACTTCTAATGTCCAAACCCACCCTTTTCTTTCATCTACCCTTTCGTTTCGGGGCCCTGGAATCTCGTTAGAACATTAAAGTGCCCCTCAGCATTCGAAAGGCCCCCGGTGGCCTTTGCATTTTTAGATCGTTTTTTTTTTGTTTTTTTTTTTAGGTTAGCTTTGGGTTGGGTCCCCAGATAGGTTAGGGTTAGTTTATACCGAACCTAAAAAAAAAAAGAAAAAAGGTAATAATAAAAACGATCTAAAAATGCAAAGGCCACCGGGGGCCTTTCGAATGCTGAGGGGTTAAATAGATATGTACACGATACTAAAACACAAATACAAACATTTTTAAAGTGTTTTTATCTCAGTCTGTCCGTGTCTGCTTTCTGTTTGTGCGTACCTTAAAATCGGTTCGGTGATTGAACCGATTTTAATGGAATTTTCACCGGAAGATAGAGAAAGTCATAAGGCAACACAACATAGAAAAACTATCTACTGACAAATGTTAACCCGAACGAATACTAAACATAAATAGGTGGGTATAATTATATATATTTCATTTATATAATTATATATATTTCAGCCAAGCTCGCAGGCCGCAGTGCTCTTGAACTGGGTTTTTAACTTTTTGTAGGTACCTACCCATATAAGTGGCCATTAAAAAAACTCAATGTAAAAATGCTTCCTTCTATATTTATCCAACCTTTAGATTAAAAAAATAGGGACGACTGAATATATAATGAAAGGTATAAAACTGTGTATACAACAAATACATAATAAGTAAGACGAAATTAGTTTAACAACATCATAAATTCATAACCCGTAAAATAATAAATTATATTTATTTTGCAAGTTGGTTATTAAATAACACTTTTATATGTAATTGTTTTCGTATATTTAAACAAGATGAGGCCGGTGTATCCCAACCGACTACCCTGAGAGGAAACACCGAAAAAAAATCAGAGGTCAGTCTCTTTTGAAGTGCATTCAATCAGTACCTCCTTGTCAAATGTACGTTAATGTCTGAGGCGATCTCTTGGAGGAATGCGTAGTTAGGAACCTTACTAATAAAATATAATTTTAAAATAATCATCGCCAGCGAGTCGGTTTTTCCTGAATTCTTGATAGAGTGAATAGGTTACTTTTAGGTAAGTGCGCTTCAACTTTGATGAATGATACGCTGGGTGCGTATCATTAAATAACGCATTATTATTCTAAGGTTTTATGTGGGAGAAAATATCTTACTTCAAGTTTATCGGGATAGAATACCTAGGTTTATTAGTTTATAAGTAAGGTAAGGCCATCTTCATAACGTTTTTATCTTCAAGGCACTTCTACCGAGCACCTGGGCATAGTTTTTGAGCAAAAAAGAGCTGATAATATTGTTGATCAAATGCCTATGGAAAAAATCGAGTTTCAATTAGAAAATAAGTAGGTAGGTACCGTGGCCGCGGCCAGTATCTGTCCGTTTAATTTTGCTCTTTGTGAGCTACACGTATTTTTAAATTGTTATATACAATTACTAAGCATTTGATTGCACGCTAATAATTCTACAAAAAAGTACAAAGAAGTACAAAGCTTAATAAATCATAAATGTAAGAGTAGGTAGAAGATCCTTGGAATTATGACAAATACAATGCCCTCTAACGCAAACCATTTGGACTAATTAAGTAATGCCATCTATCGATGAGTAGATAATATATTTTATTGTTGCCATCTAGCGTGAAATAGACTAACTATTTGGCACCGTTTCATTTCGTTGTTCTTGTTCACGCATCTTTCTACTAGATGGCGCTTTTTAACTTATCGTGTTCCCTTGAAATATATACCTGAATAATTTCCATCACACCCTGCCTTCTGACTGAAAATAACAATTCCCTTAGTAGACATTCTAAATAGATGTCTGTCATCAGAAGCTTATAATGTTATAGTACCTTTAGATGAGTGCATAATCAATTAATCATTGTACAGATTCAAACTAAATTATACTTTTCTGTAGGTACCTATCTATGTGTTAGCAAAAAGCGTGTTACCATAATCATATGGGGTCCGTCGCAGTCTTACATCTGGAGGACTAATCATAAAGTACAAGGGCGTCGATTCAGTGGGTGCTTGGAATCGGGAACTCCAGAACCAGAAGTAAGTGGGTATAGATTGGTAACGATGACCCACGAGTTTTTTAAGTACCTAGGTACACAAAAGTAATTTCGACGTAAACTATTCATAATTCTGCATTTCAGTCCTCAACGCCAATCCCCTTTTTTCTCGGGTGTAAATCATCAAATGTTTCCTTCCGCTCTTGGTGGAGCGGAAGTGGGGGTCAGACTTCTACTAACTAAAAACCCACCTTCTTTCAGTTGATCTTGTGTTCGGGGCCGCGGTATGTCTTTAGAACATTCCCACAGCCAAGGGCGGATCCAGCTATGGTGCCAGGGGTGGGTGGGGGGGTCACATAATCGTGGTCAAGTCACAAGAACTTAGAATAACAACGCATAGAAGGATAGTACGAGTGCATAAAGTGAGGCAACTAAAACTTAGCCATTTTTGGCTAACTTTGCTCGACGAGCCGTCAGTATTCAAGGTCACATTCTGCCGAACAGAGCTCGCGAGTAAATAATTTAAAACGACCGTTTGTAGCGTAAAGGGATGTCATAGTCCTTCAGGAAAACAAAAAACGTGTAATCAAATTACATTTCACAAGTAAATACTTACATTTTATACATTATATTTAAGTAAATCGACCATCAAACAAAAATTCTAATAACCTAACTTATCACAATTCAATGTTGCTATCCGTGAGGAAAAAAATACCCATATTGATTTCTTTTGTGCTTATTTTTGTTTAAAAAATACAGTTTTGGCGGCAATTATGTATGCGTCAAACTAAACTGTATTTATTTACAGCTACTACCTACAGTGTTTTATAACTAAAGTTACAGTTAGTTCGAAGTTTGGCATCATAAAGATGACAATTTTATTGATTAAGATTTTTTTCGTTTAAGTAATGTTCTCAATAATATTTTTCTATTTCATAAATACAACACATACTTTTAATTGATATCAAGCGAGATTTTTCAAGCAATTAATACATTTCTATAATATCATTATAACACATTACACATCAAACATTCTAAACGCAATAAACGATATCTCATTTCGTTTAACTTCCGTAAATATATGTCATATAAGTCATATTACATGAAAAAACATCATCTTATTTAGTTTCATAACATAAAATACTTGATTTGATCCAGCAACATAATAGTGCGTTTTCCCATTTTTGTGGTAATGGTACTGGTAATGGGATCACTGAAAGCTATATTTGTGTGCGTTTGAAGAACGTAGACACATTCGGCTCACGCACACAAAGAAAATAAAGTGGACACACGAAATCGCTCGTGTTTTGTTCTAGACGCCTCTTCTATGCGTTGTTATTCTAAGCACAAGAAGATATAATTTGTATTTCCTGACTCCGCTGCCACTTGGCCATCCACTGCCGATATTCGTTTACAAAGACAGAAACTATAGTATTATCTAGTAACAATGTTTAAAAATTTTAATTAGTGGTCCACCTAGGTCCTGGACCCAGCCCATGGGGGGGTCATGACCCCATGACCTCCCGCCCCCTGGATCCGCCCTTGCCCTCAGCCCCAGCAAACGCGGATCCCCTTGATTATAAATCGACTTAGCTCAAGTATTTTAAGCATGATAATGATTGCTATGTTTAACGAAAACATTATAATGATGTTTATTTTGCAAGTAGGTTATAAATAACACTCTTACACGTTATTTTTTTTCGTAAATGTAAACTAGATGAGGCCAGCCAATTAAATTAAATTTTACAGTTTAGATAACATCATAAGTATTGTAACCCAGTTCTCTCTGTATGTGTGGTTCAATGAGGGTGTGTAAGTTTGCGCAGTACTACGCATTAAAATTGTTTAGAATTTGGATTCCTAGGTTATCTTTCTTACTGTTGGCGGAGACAGAAAACTGGAGAGAGGTAGCCTCCTTCTGTAAGACCGTGATGGATTTGAAGGAGGTCGCTGAGCGGGTTCGTCGGAACTGCTGAAACCTCGCCTGTACGATAAATTAGGATAGGCGGATATTTGGGGTAGGTCCTTACACTCTGCACCCAATCAGTGACAGCACTGACGGTGGCAAGGCTCGAGAAGAACCTTTCAAAGTCTCCCCCAGGTAGGTACCCTTTCTTTCGGTGAGATAATCATACTTTTCTCGCTCTGGGTGGAGCGGAAGGGAGTGTCAGACTTCTACTGAATACAAACCCACCCAGTTCCTTCAGCTGCCTTTAAATTCCGGGGCCGCGGTATCTGGTTAGAACATTTATTTATTTAAACTTTATGTACAATAGTGTTACATTCTCTACCAGTCAACCTTTGGGTTAAAAAATCTCATTGTGGTAGGTGTACAAGAAAATGGAATGAAATAATAATATTTATAATACTAATAAAATACTTACATATACTTACAATGTGTAACGGAAACCCCATATCTATCCAAAAGGGCTGAAGACAACATCTGGTATGGAGTCTCTATACACAGTTTCAGCTCAAAATAACAGACTCAAAGAATTGATACCAAATTATCGGTTTCATATATTTCTTGTATACCTACCAATCATAGCAAACGTGTCACAGCACTACGAGGGTCAATAACTTTCCACGTCACTTGCCAATAACACGATAATTCTCTTCGTTCTTCTTAATTTGAAAAATTCGGTCTCTGGTATCAGTGTATTGGTATTTGTAATAAGTTCTACACACCTAGACTTAGGATTACAAAACCCTTGCCATATCGTTTGTTATCATCCAAAGAAGCCATGTACTTGGTATGTATATACCCTTTAAATTACACGTTGTATATGCTAAAACAATAAACTAATAAATACGATGCTTTATAATATTCTTTATTATTAAGAGAGCTCATTATAATAATTATGGCGAAAACCAAACTAAGAATAACAGTCCCTTTAGTAGTGATGGTGGTGGAACACGAGGCGCCGTCAAACCGGACCTGGTCCTTACCAGAGGATGAGCTACCCCTGCCCGCAATCCTGTGCCTTCGGTGGCCGGAGATCGGCTCACGATCTCCAAGTAGCTCCGGAGCGGATTCTTTAAAGAAGACTCGAGGTTTTCCTTCATCTGTTGATGGTGACCATCAGGCTGATTTTAGTGGGGTAAGACATTACTCTTATGAGGAGGCTCCCTATATTGTATGTATCTTTGCATTAATATTCTGAAACAATCACGCATACAATCAAAATGGAACTTTAGTATATGATTTATTGGATGTTTTTCTTTACATGTCTAGACCAGTTACGTAATTGGAACATTTTCGCTCGATTCATTTTTTAATCGAAAATCATGTCTTTTTTAAAGATTATTCAAAATTTAATCAAGATTACTCGGCTTTTATGTCTAAAATTAGTATTGATAGTAAGAAAATATAGTTTATTATCCAAATATAAGATATTGTTTCCCAACATCAATTATTTCTTTAGTTATAAACGAAAACTTGAGACTTACGACATTTAGTTTCGAACCCGAACATGGTAAAAGAGTGCACGCGATATTTAACTTTATTACTGCTACGTTAGCATTTAGCACACAACGGCAGTTTCGAACCCGAACATGGTGAAAGAGCGCACGCGATATTCAACTTTATTACTGGTGTGTTAGCGTTTAGCATACAACGCTGGGGTGCATGGGGGCGGAGCTTGCGTGAAAAATATTTTAGAGTGCCTGGTCTTAAATCGTTCTTTCCTTTTTGACATACACTCCTTGATTTTATCTTCAAAGACCGAGTGCCTTTGGATGGTTTACATAAAAATCGGTCTTCTTACTTATAGGAAAATTTACTATAAAGTGAGTTCTGAGGAGTGAGAGAGTGAGCTTCAACTCAATATTAATATACAATTTTTCACCCAGCTAAACTATAGTTAGACACTACGAAAGATAAAAGGTCAAGGGTTATTTTGATATACAATGTTGCTTTAAAATTTAGGTCCGTTTAAAATTTTGAATAGATAAGTAATATTACCTATATAACTACATGTATGATCTACATTTTTGACGGCCGTCCCACATTTGCCGTATCTATAATAGATAATATCTTATATATATAAAAGAAAGTCGTGTTAGTTACAATATTTACAGGGCCGGATTAACCATTAGGCGGAGTAGGCAACTGCCTAGTGGCCCCGCATCAACTAGGGGCCCAGGCTCAGTGCACGCGCTAAGAAAACATGTTTCTTCGAACGAGAATTTGATGTGCGTGTGAACTTAGGTACCTCAATGTTATCTCACAAAATACAAATAGTTAAATTTAGTAGTAGAATTAAAACAATTTTAGAACAAATCTGGGAATAAGAAAACAAATATATTAAAAACAACAGCCCTTAATGTGCGTTTCATCAGTTCACACATGATTTGGTCAGTCAAAGTAAGAAAAGGGGCCCCGAGAATGCCATTGCCTTAGGGCCTTTGACAGGGTTAATCCGGCTCTGACTATTTATAACTCAAGAACGGCTGAACCGATTTGGCTGAAAATTGGTAGGGAGGTAGTTTAGAACCAGGAGACCGACATAGTGCACTTTTTATCCCGGAATTCCCACGGGAAAACCTTCCCACGCGAACGAAGTCGCGGGCAAAAGCTAGTATACCATAAAACTGTATGCTAATTTAAGTATTGCCTTGAGCGCTTTCACTATCATGATAGCCTGCACTGTGTGATCTTTTGAAAACCCTCCCAGCTGAAGTTAGATACTCAACTAAGATTTATAACATATTAGCTTCTGCCAGTGATTTCAAGGGATTGAGGGTTTTCAAGTGTAAATCCCGATCTCGGGAGCATTCCGGGATAAAAAGTAGCATATCGTCGTTGCGCCTGCCAAGTTCCATAAGTGATTTTTGTAAGGTTTTGGGAAATAACAAAAAACATGTTATTGAATTGAAAATAAAAAACTCGGCAAAATTATTGATACCACAGCACAGACGTTTATTTAATATATTATAAAAATACAAAAGTTGCCAAAACTATTAGTCATTTAAAGGGCTAGAATTTTTTAAGCAAAAAAGTGCACAACAAAATGAAAAAATGCACAAATGGAATTTGGCAGGCGCAGCGACGATATGTGTTATTCCAGGATGTCAACTATCTACTTACCAAATTTCATTCAGTTCCGATTAGTAGTTTTAGGTGAAAGAATAACAAACATGCATACATGTATACAACCATCCTCAAAAACTTTCGCATTTATAATATTTTTTTTTAACTAAAAACCAATTTTATTTCAGTAAATATACATGATTATGTACTAAAATACTTAAAATACAAACTAGAATAAAGCATTAAAAAATTGATCATCAACGCTGTCGGCTAGCAACGTATACCCAAGATACTGGCGGCATTGCCTCGTTGTATGGCAATGCTTAGCCGTTGACCAAAGAAATAGCCAGCCCTTGGGTCGCGGGAAGCGTCAACGAGCCTTTTCGATATGTTTTTAAAAAGGCTGTGAGCACAGGAGCCCCATGGTCCGAGAATTTCGACCCTAAAAGGCTCGAAAATATAGTTATCACCGAGATGATCGAGATCGAGAAAATCGTTAATATAATATTAACGATTTTATTTACAATTTTTTTTTATTTTATAATATTAGTTAGAAAGAAGTAAGATAAGTATATTTTGTTGAGTGTAAGTAACATTAGGTTGGTTGGTTGGCTTAGTTGATATGCACATTTACTTTAGGTAGGTTTGAAACAGGTTCTACGGATATTAAACGCCGGGTGCCAGTGTTAACAAATGGATAAACCATTTTATTAATTGTTAATAAATTTTATTGAAACTGTGCCTGCGACGTTTTTCGCGTGGATATTGTCTACGATATTTCCCGCGTAAATCTCGATCCCGTGGGAACTTCAGAATAAAAAAGTAGCCTTTGTGTGTTGCCGTAGGTATAATTTCCTTTATCTTTTAGTATTTCAGTGAAAATGCTACTAAGATTGGTTCGGCCATTCTAGCGATTAGCTCGAAAAAAAAAAGAAAACAAAGACTGACAAACAGATAAAATTTAAAAAAGTTTATTTCAGCCACCGTGGGCAATCTCAGCAGAGATTAGCCTTCTGCACAGGAGATAGATATTATAGTGCACAAGTATGTGCGCAGGTGCAGCTGGCTGCAAGTGCACTCTCTGTTTCTTTACTCTAATAGTCCGAAACAACTGGAGTGAAATCAGACGCAGGACCAACGGCTTAATGGGTGTCACACCGCCTACTTCCGAACTCCAGATGCTTTTTTTTTTTTTTTAACTTGGTAAAATTCCAAATAAGTCCTCCCACCCCGGGCAGGATTGTTATTATATATTGCTGACGCTCTTTGAGGCGCGCGTGGAACACAACGCGCCGTCGACCCGGGCATGGTCCATGGTCGGACTGCCCTTTACTCGCTGTCCGCATGCCCGCGCCTACGGTAGCCGGAGATCGTCGGCCGACGTCCGACGCCGTGGGCGTCTACCACTGCGGCTGGGCTGGAGGGAGGACGCCATCCTCTCCCTCACGCGGCCCGCCTCCTCCTTCGATAGCATGACTGATTCGCAGAAGGAGGCAGCCGCTTCCCATTCCGTCTCGCCCCGCAGCATGGCCTCGACCAGTGCCGGGCGCGAGAGGTCTCCGCCTATCGCCGCCCTGAGGACACGTCGGTGCTCTGCCCAAGCGGGGCAGTCTTGCACCGTATGCTCTACTGTGTCCTCAGGGCGATCCTCGCAGTGGTGACACCCAGGCGTTTCTTCCTTCCCCATCAGACACAGGTACCTCCCGAAAATTCCGTGTCCGGTGAGGACCTGTGTCATGCGGTAGGTCAGGACGCCGTGACGCCGATCTAGCCACTCCTCAAAGAGGGGTCTTACCGCCGCAATTGCAGCGTGCCCGAACTCCAGATGCTAAGAAATTTAAGAAAAACCCAATAACCCTTTATGCTCGACCCAGGAACGGAACCCGAGACCTCATGCTCAGCAATCGTCCTTGCGACCACTTGACACCCAAGCTGGCAATAAACCCTTAATAAAACACAGTTGTTTTCAAATCACCTTTAGATATTCATGTTTTTAATAGTGATGCAACGAATACTACTTTTTAACCGACTTCTGAAAAAGGAGGAGGTTCTCAATTCGGATGTTTGTTTGTTTTTTTTTTTTTTTTTTTTTTTTTTTTTTATGTTTGTTCGGGCATAGCTCCGTCGCTCGCCAACCGATTTGAAAAATTCTTTTTTTGTTGGAAAGGGTATACTTTCCAAATGGTCCCATGAAAATTTTATCGACATCGAACAAGCCGTTTCTGAAAAATCAACAAAAGTCTAAAAAAAATATTTACATTGATGACCTTTTCGGTTACTCTATATTGTGTTTTTTGTTCGCGCGTTTTTAGTTTTTTGTAGTTGACATTTTGGCTTTTATAACTAGATTAATTACAAATTGACCCACTAAAAAGCGCGAAAATAAAAACTTTTTGCAAAAAAATAAAACCGACTTCCATATCAAAACACTACAAAGCCAAAAATAATTTTAATTTCGGAAGGCGGTGTGAAAAAAAAGAAAATACAAAACCAATAACACCGACTACCGAAATTAAAATTATTTTTGGCTTTGTAGTGTTTTGATATGGAAGTCGGTTTTATTTTTTTGCAAAAAAGTTTTTATACGAATACGAATACGAATATCAAACCAACTATTCGGCGAATACGAATACGAATATCTCGCCATGGTAATAAAAGACTTATTTATTTGATGAATGTTTACTCTTCTAATAATTAAAATTTACAACAGGCAATTTTTTATTTAAAAAACATACAATTTGTAGATTTTCTGGTTTTAGGCGATTTCTTTTTCAGTCTGGGTGTTCCCAGCCGTTGAAAAAAATCTTTCCGAGGCGACTGTACATGGCTTCAGTGAAAAATATTTTGGGGCGAGTTTTTTCAGACTTAGAAATGGTTCAAGTCTGCAGTAAATAGAGTTGCGTACAAAAATATTAGTTTTTTAAATATTCGTATTAGTATTCGCCGAATACGAATATTCGGTAAATGTCTACTATTCGGCGAATACGAATATTCGTATTCTTATTCGTTGCATCACTAGTTATTAACCGACTTCAAAAAAGGAGGTTCTGTATTCGACCAGTATGTATGTATGTATATATGTATGTATGTTTGTATATCCGCGATTTTCTCAAAAACTACTAATCGGATTGTGATCGAGTTTTCGTTGTTTGAAAGCATATTTTACAAGAAAGGCTTTAGTATATTACACATCAAGTTCTGATGAAGATCTTCGGAGATAAGTGATAGAACTCTTCAAATATAAACAGCAAATCTCCCGCAATTGCTGCTCTCGTATATGTAAGTACTGTTTAGCATAATCTACCTATGAATATCACCACTGCTGAAGCACAGACCTTCTCTACGGATAAACACCATACCTAACGAGAATTGGCTAGATACACTGACTTCAGTCATGTGAGTAGATACGTAGCCCTTATTTGAAACGGAATTAGACATCCAATGAAGCAATATCGTATAAGGTTATTTTTCCCTTTGCAGTGCAGATGTGGTTTTGTTTGTTTTGAAGTCGGTTAAATTTTTTGTAAAAAAGTGTTTGCCATACGCAACGCACCTTGCCATACATTCACGTAGCTCAAATGAATGTAACCCAATGTAATCTACCACATATGCTTTCATTTGTCATTGCAACCTTATTCATTGCGTGTTTTACATTGTCCAGCAAACTATATTTTAAACAAAAGAACAATCGTTCTGGTAATTATGAATGACATTGTGATTTACACAATTAAGATGTCGATTACTGTTTTTCTTTACAGATTCGTCTAATCCAGTCATACTCAATCTTTTTTTACAGGGACTACAAGCACGTTTCAGTCATGGAAGCCGCAAGCAAAAATTATTTAGGTCTTAATTAAAACGCAATTTCAAGTTAATGATGTGGTAATAATAAATATATTTATTTCTAAAATATACAGATAATGGTACTCGTAGCTTTCAATTTTAAATGTATCGAAGAGAATATTTACATAAAATATTTGGATGTTATAGCAATCTGTACATAAAAAATTATACTCTGCCTGTTAAACTAGGGTATCCTGTATCTTAAGAGACAGTGTTTCGCAATGAGGACCCTATTAAATGAATGAGTGGACGCTGGACGGTCTCTATTTAACTTAGAAGGAAAAAAGTTAAAGGTACTAAATAATGGGTGAGAGTATATTAAGAGTGCTAGAGGGCGATGTATCTATTTACTTTATTAATGAAAAATGAGTGAAAAAATTAAACAAGTTTTAAATAAGTGATTTTTTTTTAAACTGTCAACATTTATTCAAATCTTTATAAAGATCTGGCTTGTCACTACATGCTAACCTTATAACAATCTTATCAGTGGCCTTTCAATTTTGTTCATCATCCAGATGAGGAGAATCTGTAATTTCTAGGTGTATTTCATTTTTCACTAAGTAGATTCGAATACATGTAGGATTTGAGCACATCTTTGGACGCTTTTATATTTTTGTGGCAAACTCCAAAATAGTTTTCCTTTTTTTCTTTAATTTAAAATGGTAGAGGTATATTACAACAATGTTATTAATCAGGTGGGCCAATCTTATTTTCATTGCAACATTCTTTTGAAAAAGATAGTGCTTAGCCGGGGTGAAACTGCTGCCGCGTCAAATTACAGCACAGCGGACAGAGCTCCGGCACGATCTCACGGTGGCATGGTAAAAGCGACTATCGCAACCGAGGGCTGGGCACGCCGCAATCGCGGCGATAAGTCCCCTCTTTGAGGAGTGGCTTGAGAGACGCCACGGCGTCCTCACCTTCCGCCTGACGCAGGTACTGACCGGACATGGTTGTTTCGGGAGGTACCTATTTCGGATACAGCGGGAGGACACGCCTAGGTGTCGTCATTGTGAGGACCACCCGGAGGACGCGGTGGAGCACACGGTCGAGGTGTGTCCTGCTTGGGCAGAGCACCGCCGTATCCTCGTGGAGGCAATCGGCGTCGGCGACCTCTCGCGCCCGGCCCTGTTTCAGACCTTGGTGCGAAGCGCCTCCTTTTGCGAAGCAGTCATGCTAGCGAAGGAGGAGGCTGAACGCGTGAGGGAGAGACAGTTATCTTCATCACGCCCCAGCCACCGCGGGAAACGCCCCGGGCGTCGGGGATCACGAGCTGATCTCTGCCCACCGTAGACGCGGGTTTGCGGACGGCGAGCGGGGGTAGCTTACCGTCCGGTAAGAATCAGACACGGGTCGGCGGCGCGTCATGGTCCGCGCGCGCCTCAAAGAGCAGTCAGTAGCATTGATGGGGCCCGATAGGGCCATTGCCTTACGGGGTTGCGGGAATAGTTTTGCTGAGACACCGCAGCCCCGGAATGCAAGGTTAACAAAGGGAGCAGGGTGGGTTTTTAGTCAGTAGAAGACTAGAAGTCTGACACTCCCTTCCGCTCCACCCACAGCGGAAGGAGTCATATAATGATTTTCCAACCCAGAAAAAAAAAAAGGGCTAGTGAAGGTCTTTAATTCTTTTTTTAATAAATTTATGTAATTTTATTCCCAGGGATCACTAAGAAATGACGATGATGGATGGAAAGCAAAATTCACTGATACCTGAAACTGAAACCGTGCTGAGAGACAGCACTTTTATCGTCAACATATAATTAACAGTTCATAATGTATGAATACCTACAGACTACAGTCTGCGAAAACGTCACCTCATTACTATTTCCTAACTTTTAGCAAGCAAACGCCCAAATAACACATTTCTCCATTAAGCTAAAAGAAATCATGTAAGTATACAATGGTATGCAAAGTAATAAATAAGTTTAATTATTGTTAAGTTCAAGCTTGAAAATCGTGTGTGTTTTAAGAAACTGTTCAATAAAGATACGTAATATTAATATGTAACTCACAAAATTAAATTAATGTTGATCCATACAAAGCAAGGCAGGTATTTAGAGGTACATTGGTGAGTTCTCTTAGCTATTTATTTTAAAAATAAGCCAGCAGTACAACATCACCCACATTAACGAACACAAATACAGACTTCCTTAATCATTACAACGAAAAAAAAACTTATTTAAAGTTCCTTAACACACCAGTGCAGTTTTTTTTTCACCATAACGGAAGTATTTCGCGATTCTAAACAACCGAGTTTAATGAACAAATTATAATTTGTATGAGAGAGAAGCTTTGCCTGTATGGTGGTAGATATCAAGTCATCAGTAGCTATCGTTCTGTTGGTCTGTCCTAACGCGCACGTCACACTGACGGGACACCGCGCCGCGACAATAATGTAATAGTCAATAAAAGACTAAAGGACAATAAGTGTCCCGGAGTTGTGAACTATGCACTGCTTATAAGGTGCGAAAAGTTGTGAAAAAGAACAGTTTTTACTGTTTCCTGCAAACTTTTTGTGCCGATGCTCGCTTTTTGAAATGTTTTAGAAAGTCCGTCAGTTCTTGTATCTAGTGAATTTAATTGGTTTATCGATAATTTTGTAAGTATAAAGTGATATGAAAGTAGATTTTTCTCAAATTATGTTACTAATGTTATCATTATCTATTAATATTGCACAGTTCCTATACATTTTGCCGCCACATCCTGATAAGAACATAATTAGTGCTAAACACATAAAATATGCAATTATTTTTAATTTGAAAAAAATTACCTATCCGTATCTTATGTATTCCAAACTCAGCTTTTTTGCGAACCATCCGTCTATTATTCCTCAATTTAAATCTTTCAACTCGGTATTCAATTAAACCAGTATTTTGATCGATTGATCATTTCGAATAAAGTAAATACTAACATAGAACCACGTTCGTAACAAACTTTCCAGATGTATAAAATTCTATGAAAAATAAAAAGCTTCGTGAACATTATGTATGTTTCTAACAATAAACGTCATACCTCAACTGTTTACGAAAATGAAAGAAGTGCTATTTATAGAACGTTATTAATTTCCGATAATTTTCATAAATACATGAGCGTGTGAACTTACATCACGTGTTTACGAACTTAGATTATTGTAAAGGTCTAGTTATAGTTATATGGTTCCGCGACGTTGTGGAGTATGTACGATGTAGAAAGACCTGTATATGTGAGATAAAAGTCTACCACAGAAAAAGCAAGTCTTGAATAAGCACGGTTGAAATAATAGTCACCAAATTGTTAATAAAATCGCTCATAGACAAAGACAAATATATCGCTCATAAGCGAACTAGCAATCAATCTCAAAGCAATTTGTCTCGTGAAAATAAATCAATCAATCAGGAATGTTCGTCTCGATACCGACTCCTGATGCGCACGTGTTAGTATAGTTAGTCGCATGTCAATGGTAGTACTTTCAATTCGAAAGCTATGCTTACAGTTATACTGTTAAGTCATAAAGGCACTGTCCTTAACGCTACCAGCGTTGTGCTTTTGCCTGTACTAATTTTTTAATTAACCACGTTGTACCGTGATTGGAACTTTGACGTCACAGTTAAGAAAGGAGAATAATGAATACAGTTTCGTATTACCATCGTATCAGCTATTGATTTCAATGAGAAGTTCATAAAACAGAAAATAGTGTGACTGTTATGGGACAATAACTGACTATCAATTAAGGAATATTGTCTTATAATGCAGACAGACTCAACATGAGTAAAAAAAAATGTAATATCGTAATTACGCGCCTAGACAGCTGTTTTACGCGTGTACTTAGGCCATCGTGTAACTGAATAAGGAGAGTGGTACGCTGGTACTGTAAAACTTATACAATCCTACAGATTTCAAATCTGTGAGGCATCACGATTCCATTATGAAAAGAGGATAATGCGTTTCGACTTATCTACATATAAAAATAGTAGTAGTTAGGGAGACGGTCGGCGGCGGCGACCTCTCGCACCCGGCTCGAAATCAAGCCATGGTGCGGGGCAAGGAGTAATGCGATGCAGCCTCGTCCTTCTGCGAAGCGTCATGCTAGCGATAGAGAAGGATGAATGCGTGAGGGAGAGACAACTCTCTTCCTCACGCCCCAGTCACTGCAAGGGATGTCCGCGGTCGGGAACGCGAGACGATCTCCGGCCATCGTAGGCGCGAGCCTGCGGACGGCGAGCAGGGGTAGCTCACCATCCTGTAACGACCAGGCCCGGGTCGGTGGCGCGTCGTGTTCCACGCGTGGCTCAAAGAGCCGTCAGCACTAGTGACGGGGCCCTATAGGACCTGCAGAAGAAATAGGGTGGGTTTTTAGTCAGTAGAAGTCTGACACTCCCTTCCACTCCAGCCAGAGCGGCAGAAGTCATTCGATGATATTCTCTACCGCAAAAAAAAAGATAGAAACCAGAAAATAGGTATCGCGTTACCTATGTAGCTACTCGGTTGTAAAGGTTAGATATAACTACCACAGTATAAAAATATGACTGTGACTCTACGCTACTTATAAAACGCTACTACTTAGGCCGTGCGCGCACTGCGTTGCGTTTTGGAAACGCAAAATCTGTGAAGTATGGAGTGTCATAGAAGTGCGCGCACTGCGGTGGAATAAACGCGTGCGGTAGAGTCACCGGTGGCCCCTCGCTGCAAAATTGCGGTGAGTCTACCGCAAATATTTTGTATCGCATAGGAATGTATGTAGTACCGCGTACTGCGGTGAAACAAACGCACGTTTTGTCTGATAATGTTGCCATACATACAGATTTCTTTGTATTTATACATATTTTTGCAATACAGATTAGCACTCGATACAGATTTTTATCTAAATTCACACTGTATTAATAGATAGACAACCTTTGGAAGGACTTTAAAAACTTTAATTAATGTGGGGAGGGCAAAATTAGTGTACTTACTACTCATAAAAACAGATTAAAAAAATATTATTAAAATATATATGCAGATAACTGTTACAACTAAAACAGAACTTAGCAAAATAAATTACCTAGATACCGCATTTATTACGATTGACGTAGTACTTGCAATGTAAGAGCTTCAATTCGTTTTTTGGCAGCATAATCACAAAATACCTATATGGAATTTTCTCTATAATACAAATACTTAATTAGAACGTTGTTTATAAAAAAATAAAAATAACTATAAAGAATAGAATTATACAATGGTGTGTGTAACGTAATAAATGCGGTATCTAGGTATATTTTGCCAAGTTCTGTCTTTAGTTGTACCAGTTAATTTTATCAATACAGTGTGAAATTTGAATAAAATTCTGTATCGAGTGCTAATCTAAATCACACATCGAAAATATGTATAAATACGAAGAAATCTGTATGTATGGCAACATTGTCAGACAAAAGGTGCGTTTTTCTCGCCGCAGTGCGCGCACCTGAGTTTGCGGTCATTCTACCGGTGCGGTAGAATTACCGCAATTGCGGCCACCGCAAGGCAGTGCGCGCACGGGCTTAGATACATCCGGTTAGACTGGAAGCTGACAACCCAACATATTTGGAATAAGGCTAAGCGAACGACCACTTCCTGTAATGTATATTGTAGGAACAGAACTACTTTGAGACGGAACACTTTTTAATATAATATCGTTTACACGTTCCACCAAACTTAATGCACCAAATATACTAAAAATATACTGATTATGATATAATTATTTTCAAAAAACGCTAGTATTATCGTTCCATAAGTATTTTATTACATACTGCGAGATATTTAATAACTTTTAACGCCATTCAAGCCTTTCTCAGTCCACAGTTTGACGAAATTCCTCTCCTTCGTTGCCAGTTCATAAAAAAACTGGTCTTCTCTAAAAAATCTCGTGTAATTTAATTACCTATGGTCAAAGTGATAAAAGCTCTATGGTCTCACAGATTGCGTAACATTTTCAACGTACCATAAAAATGTTATGCAATAAATATCAACGTACTTATAAGGCCGTTTTACTGTTTGTTTTTAGATACGAGTTCGTTGTAAATCAGTAATGTGTAGGAGCTATACATATATTGTCCTTGCAATTTAGATTGTCTAACAAGAAATTGCAGTGATAAGGAAAATTTATTTAGACATAACCTGCCTATGACGTTTGTCTCAAAGAGACGTCACAGGGCCATTGCCTTCCGGGGTTGCGGGAATGTTCTAACGAGATACCGCGGCCCCGGAATTTAAGGGCAGCTGAAAGAACAGGGTGGGTATTTAGTCAGTAGAAATCTGACACTCTCTTCCGCTCCACCCAGAGTGGGAGAAGTCATTCAATGATTTTTACACACAAGAAAAAATTGGCCAAATGCGAGTCAGACTCGCCCATGAAGGGTTCCGTAGTAACTATATTAATATAATATAATATGTATATTTATTTGACGAATAAAAAAAAAACTTAAAAATTTCTTAAAACTAGCTGATTTACATTTTTACAACTACGCTAAATAACTTTGTTTTTCATAGTGTTTGTATGAATTACAAAGTTATATTTGCGGTTTTAGAAAATATGCTGTATCTCAAAAACTGCTGACCCGATTTCGTTCAAACCAATTTTGGTTGAAAGTTTACATTAAGATCTGCAGACATATATTTTTTTTAGATATTTCACTCCATTATTATAGAAGTTAGAGGGGGGGGGAGGGGACATTTTACCACTTTGGAAGCTTATATCTTTTAAACGATTGACTTTATGATAAAGTGGTTTTAGAAATCCTTATATCATTTTTAAAGACCTGTTTATAGATACCACACACGCATAGGTTTCATGAAAAATAATATTTTAAGGTTCTAGTTCCATGTATGGGAACCCCCCTTTATTTTAATTTTTTTTTTTCTATAAATCGGAAAGCGGTTCACAGAATACATCTACCTACTAAGTTTCACATGTATAGTCTTACTAGTTTCGGAATGAAATGGCTGTGACATACGGACGGACGGACAGACAGACAGACAGACATATCGAAACTATAAGGGTTCCGTTTTTTGCCATTCGGCTGCGGAACCCTAAAATGTAACGGGATTCATGTTTGGTGTTTGGATCTTAATCTATCAGGATGTTCCGTGGCCTTTGAAGCTGAAATACATACTTCATTCTATAAATTTTGTGGAGAGAAGCATCACTCTCCTTTCCCATAATCTAATTTATTTGGGGTTTCTACAAGATGTATTCTCCCATATTTCTATATTAGATAGTCGAAACATCATTTCTTGTTCTTTCACTACCTCACCAACCTACACGCCAAGTTACACAAAACCAACGCCGTCCGGCCTTTTCACACAAATGTCCGGCCAAACTGGCTGGTCTGTCCGGCTATTAGGTTTGACGAGCTGGCAACCCTACCTATACACATGATTATTTTAAATTCTATCGCCTCTTTAATTTAATCTGTATGTCAAGGTGCCTACGCTCATTAAAGGTACTCGCCGCATTCTTCACAGACCAGAGTAGACCATGTACGAAGTTCAATGATACCATTTACAGACACGCAACTGAGCAAGTCACTTCACTTGTTTTAGACACAGATTTGATTGATGTTATCGTTGATTCATTTTGATTGAGGAATCAATTCGTCCAGCCAGTCTGACGAGGTTAGGGGAATTGATTTAGAAAACTTCGTTGAGGACAAAGCCTAGCATTATTGGCGTAGGTTGTGAATTAATTACAATATGTTTAACAGTAGCTGTCAGCCGTGCGTTCTTTCGATTTTCACAGTCATGTGTAAGTATTGTAAAACTTGCTTCTACCCGCGATTTCGTTTACAGGTTTTTCCACATAAATTTCAATCCCGTGGGAAATCCGGGTAGCCGAAGTGTTATGTTTTGATCCATCTCGAATAATATATTACTTACCAACGAACCAAATAAATTAATATTAGCTATTAATGCCCAATTATTTCTTAGAATACACTTCTTGATAGGGCTTTCTACACGTCACCTAAATATTATGCAAAAGCCATTCGAATCAAATCATGGTTTGATCACTGCGGCTACAACTTTTATCAATACGGCGCGATTTATAGTGTCCAGTCTAATAAAACTTTTATGTGTGAAGCTTCCTCAATAAAAGAGGAGTTTTGACTTCATTAGCTACCAAGCTAAAAGGTAACAATTTGCCTTCAATAACGAACTACACGTAAAATGCCGTGTAGGCATTTGTCTTGAACTATGATACCGATTTTTAATTTTATACATAAGATCCAAAGATTCAAATCAATCCTATGTGTCAGCACCCTTCAACAATTATGCTCTGAAAATAAAAATAAAAAGTTTATTCCCGTTACTACCCAGACTGGACCTGTTCCTCAGGAGTCAGGAACCATAAATTCCTCCGGGATAAAAAAACTTGTGGTGGCTGAGTTGTTTTATTCAAATAAAAAGTGCCAAGCACGAGTCGGACTCACACATGAAAGGTTCCGTAGTGGCTAGCATAGATTAGCAAAAAATAAAATAACTTAGTTTTTCAGTGTTTGTATAAATGAAAAAGTTATATTTGTGGTTCTTGATAATGAGTTATACCTCAAAACTGCTGACTATATCTGATACAAACCAATTTCCGTTGAAAGCGTTCATCAAAGTCAACAGCATATATTTTTTTTTATTTTCACTCTGTTATTTTAGAAGTTGGAGTGGGGAGCACACATATATTAATTACCACTTTGGAAGTGTTACTCTTTGAAACGATTTACTTGGAAAAAAAAATGGGTTTAGGAACCTCAATGTAATTTTTAATGGCATATCTGAAAACACCCCGCACGTGTGGATTTGATTTTTTTTTGGTTTTAGTACCGGTGAGACCCCTCTTATTTTTTATGTTTGTCGTAGGGGAGAGGAACCGATTATCGGTCACTTTTGTTTAAAAAAAAAAAAAAAATAGTAAATATTGGCTCAGACCTTAAAAGTTGACATTTTCTGTATCTTATATCTGTATTTTATATTCTATACGAAACCAGTAACTATTTAACGCATTACATTTAATTTATTTAAATTATATTTATTTTACAAAAATCGGTAGAAGTTGTGGTTTTTAAAAAGGTTTCCTTTAATCGGATATCCGATAATAGGGCCCAATTACCATATCTGGTATTAGGCGACTACTTTTTTAAATAAAACTAGGTGCTTAATTTTTACATTATATTCATTTATTAACAATCATCAGCCTTATTAATTATTAAAATCAGTCTTTATTATGTTAATTTCGATTAGGTAGGCGCATATTGCCTCCTATCTTCAAAAATCTCACTTAAATATAATTAATCTTGAGGTAGGTGACCTATCAGGTCAATCATACTACTAACGGCTTAATAAACCTTTCGAATAAAAAAAAAAAAGACCTAAACATTCAAAAGCCTGACCCTTGTGGGAGAACTGATGCGGAATGTTATTTTTTACAGCAAGTTCAAATGCAGTGTGTTTTATATCATTTGCTCGAAGCCCATATTATTTTTTTACCATCTCAAGGCAGTATTCAACTAATTCTTCTTCTATTTTATTGTCAAATTTAGGTTTTCTGCCTAATTTAGTTGCCAGGAGCTCATCTATGTCCTTGGGACTCTTAACATAGTCTTCTAAAGTCCTTTTGGGAACGCCATATAATTTCGAAGCCTTAAGATACCCCATTTCTTTGTTTTTCACAGCAAGGTAGGCAATTTTCATGGATTTGCTATCCCATGTTTTTCTATTTAATCTTGAAGACATGGTGAAACTGAAAGAAAAACATAAAACATTGTAATGACATGGACAACCACAATTTTACAACATGGAAAAATGAGTCTCGTTATATCGGATATCCGATTTTGGGCACGCGTAGGTATCCGATATTGAGATTTAACATGGCTTTAATAAGAACAACGTCAACTTTTAAAACATTGCTATTTTATGCAATAAAATGCGTTCAAACAACAAAATAATTGCTACCCTTGATAAAACATAGCAATGACAAAAATAAATTGTACTTACTTCAATGAAATCATCACTTTTATATACAATAATATTTTTTTTCACGTACGAGAAAAGTTGCGTCGGCTCACTGTTCCGCCATTTTAGTTTCTAGACTGTCACACTTTCTGCAGTGGTGCTGTTTTACGATTACCAATAAGTATATGAAATTAAAAATAGATGTCACTTTATGAAAATTTCGAGATAGTCGACTGTCCGAATTTGCGCAACTATCCGATATACGGTGCCTTTCCCCTATCGTCGTCGTTATCGTAAAGCGGTTCACACAACTGTGTAGTCCTAATAGTCTGGGAATAAAGTGGCTGTAGTATACGGATAAAACTAATCTAACAAACAAACTAATCTATAAGGATGCCGTTTTTTGCCATTCGGTTACGGCCCCCAAAAAACCAGGCCATTTGGTTTTCGGAATATGTATAATATAGGGTTACCACAAGAAAAAAAATATTATTTTGAGGCCATTTTCGTTATCCAATTAAAAATAATCCTAAGGTATGTACTAAAGCTCGTAAAGTTTGAAAGCACCGAACGAAAAGATATAGCAATAAGATTGACAGGCTAACTTAAATTACAGTTCAATGCGTGTATTTCCACACATCGATGAATATCAAGGTTTAAATCCCTAATCCTCAAAGCCTAAATTCATAATTAATATAACGCGGGTGGGTGCTGATACCTACATAATAAGATATTAAGTTATCTTAGTTTAGGTACTTATTAGCTGCAACTCTTACATAAACATGAATGTATTAGGCCTTAAGGCATATGAACATTGTAAGGTCAAATCTCTAAGTGTAAATTTTACATTCAAATTGTACAAAATTTCCTGTACTTGAACTGAAATACCTTACTTCTTGCGAAATTTAACTATTCTAGGTCAACGGGAAGAACCGTAAAGATTTTTTAATTCTATGCGAATTTTTTTTTTTTTGGCAACTTGATCCTTCGTTTCTGTGAGAAATGGTTTAAAGACTAATAGAGAGACAACAAAATGGTCAAATAAGCATCAAGAATTTTCATTTATTTAATTATTTAAGTTAAAGAACCCTAAAAATCTCGTAAGTCTGTAGATACTTCCATATAGGTACCACCTCACGCAGTATGATTTTACTTACGTGTTTAATCAGAAGCCCTACTATGGACACGTTAAATCCATCATGATTCTGATGTGTGCGGGAGACGACTATATACATACAAGACGCATATCACTATCTCTTTTCCACAACGAAATCATTTTTATTGATAATAAACTACCATATCACCTTATGGTAAGTGATGATGTGGCCGAAGATGGAGCACACTTACCTAGAAGTAACCTATTCACTCTCTACTTAAAGACCCCCAGGTTAGAGCTTTCGGGAAACACAGACTCCGGCAGGGAATTCCTCTCCTTAGCCGTTCGCACAATGAAAGAATTCCCAAAACGTTTTATGCGTATGGGTGGGATGTCCACCGTGGACATCCCACAATACGATGTAACGATGGCGCGTCGCATGAAAGCATTGACACGTCATATTGCAACCTAACACGAGGAATCTCCTAAGCAATAAATCAATAAATTCTTCTCAGAGTTTTTATACTGTAACATGATGCTTTATAGTTCATTAAACACTTCATTAATTTACATCTTGAAAGTGAAAATCTGTTGAGGTCAATGATATTTTATAGTACAGATATGTTAAAGGCACGCGCGTCGTGAAGACTCGAACACGAGCTAATTGGAACGTCTTGCAACTAGTCTGTGTCGAACGCAACCACAAGCATGCCGCACCGTAATACCCGTGTCCTTAGATTTTATTTATCAAAAATGCCATCGTGTGAGTTTCGGAAGTGTACGAATTATACTTCCAAAGTAAACAAAATACAAAGGATCTCATACCACATGTGAGAATGCAAATATATTAAGAATATTTTTTATATTTCATTTGTTTTCCAAACTTGCCAATAAATTATGCTTAGGAGCCATATCTAGGTGAAGACAGAGAGAGCAAACTTGTTTTGTCGCGAGAGCGATAAGGATGCGTGCGTGCGGACATAGATTAGTTAAAAGTTTACAAGTGTAGAAGCGATATTGATTGAGTTGTTTTAATTTGTTTTGTGTTACAATTTTTTTGACTAAAGTTCATTTGACTAATTATTGAGGATTATAACTATTTTTTTATTGAATTAGGTTTCCGAGGGATCAGGTTCGACTTCAAGATTGGACCGCAATTGTTCGTGAACAAAAAAGCGAATCAGACTGGATAACATAAAAACAGCAGTTTTTTTTTAGCAATCACTTCCAAAATACTAACAAATATGTTTCGAAATGTGGTCGAACAATGCTTAAAAAAATGCAGTTCCAATTATAGAGGTAGGTAACTAAAACATTTTATAAAATATAATGCTGCCTGCATATTGTTTTATAAAATGTCAGCTACCTGTTGCTTGCATTTTCGCCAACGTTGAATTTGTTTGGCCAGTATAGGTACCTACAAAGAAACTGCTACATGATATTTCATTATGAAACCAATAGTTGTGTCATGAAATTGATTATTTATTGATTACTAGCTTTCCACCTGCTTCAACCAAGATGAAGTTCCGATTTGACGAAGTTCTCGAATCATACAATTATTGTTATGACTGATCATAAATTATTTCATTAACATAATGACTATTCATTTCTACTTTACTTTTGAATATAATGGGCTAAGCTGAATACAAACATTAGTGGTAAAACTTGATCCGTGATTAACCATTATGATGTTTAATTTCTTACCTACGTACTTACTCTTCAATCGAGTGTCCACTCTACGGCTATAAAAATGTTATCCTATGGCACAAGGACTCATTTGAAGCGCAATTGTTAGAATTATAGCTATCTCTTTCACTTGCGTGTTGTTTCGTATCTTTTGTTCTACTTATCAGTAAAACTTGTCAATGTGTGCCATAGATATCCGTGATGTGTGCAGTTTTTACTACGCGGAACAAATTTCAACGCAAATTACTATGAACGTAACATATCTGTACTTTATAATATCATTGGTTGAGGTCCTTTAATGTTTCCAGATTTGATATCTCTTATAATTAATTTCACACAACAAATTTTATTACTTATCTTAGTTTAATCTTAGATAAGTACTATCTTTATAACGTATTTGATTAAGTGTGAGCATATTATATTAGACCTATATTATGTTTTCGCTGTTAATCAATAACCTATGATGATTTTAATGACAATATTAATCTTAAACTGATACGTTTGACTTTTTCAATAAGCGAATAGTTGTGTTTGTGTTTTAAAAATTAATATGGTATTTCTTGTTTTTGTTAAGTAGGTATACCTATAATTATTTAAAAAAATCCTATACTTTTATTTATTGACGTTATATCCATAATGAGTAAAAAAAATACATTTCTCTTTTTCAGTTGAATGCTATTAAGGAGATCAATAGTGAACCTTTGCAATCCAAGTCCAGTCCACTCAGATCAATGCTAATCTTCTATACATCTGTATTTTTAGGTACTTATATGTATATAATATAAATAAAATTGAAGTGTCAGTAAGTAATTTAAACTGTGATTTCTCTAGTTATATAGGTCGTTATTTACATGATCTTAAAAAAAAGTTTGATTATATTTGCACACCTTGTGCCATTGTTCCCGTAGTTACAGCCTTCCTCAATTATTTAAGTACTCTACTCATGTAGTAAGACGCAGCGTACATACACCAAATTTCTAGTGATGTGCTCAGGTCGCCATCCTCCGCCGGGGTTGCGGAATTGTTCGAAAGAGTTATGATAAATGATCTTTATTTTGCAAATTGGTTATTATATAAATAACACTTTTACACGTAATTTTTTTCGTAAATGTTAACTAGATGAGGCCGGAGTTTCCTAACTGCCCTGAGAAGAAACACCGAAACAAACTCAGGGGTCCGTCTCTTTTAAAGTCCGTACAATCTATACTGGTTTAACTATATGGGAACCTTGTAGGTTTCAATCGGAGGCGAACTTTTGAAGATGCTCACAGATTTGAGTGGGCCTGTCCATACAGTGCAAGCATTTGTCATAAGACGTATAGCTCAACTTAGAACAAGGAGCTTAACCCTTTCACGCATATGGGACATATTTGTCCCCGCATAATTTTAACAATTTATTCTAATTCTGGCAAAGTTAAACCACTATTTACTACCCATTTAAAAAAATAACTGTATATTTTCAAGTTTGCACACTGGCAGCACTAAAAAAATACATATCAGTCAAAAAGTTATCACCGCGAAAAAGTGAAAAATATTTTCACTAGACGTAAATGTAAAATACTTTTTTATTTTTATGTACTGAGTTTTTGCAGTCGTTTTTAGTTCGGATTTTATTCATTGGTAAGTAATTTATCATTTTATTATACATTTACGATTTCCTACAAAATACTTTGGCATATTTTGCGAAAATATGTAATGGGACGCCGGTGTCCCAGTATGCGTCAAAGCAGACTTTTGTCTCAAACAAATGGAATTGTTGCTTGACTTGAAGACTTGCTTTTATTTTCCGTTTATTATTCGTTTTGTCGTATATTATGGTTACAGACCATGCCTTCAACGCAACGAGAGTTTTCGCTGCGCGAAAACGACATTATGTAAGTTTTGATGGCTGACAACAGCGACGATAAAGATGGTTTGGTGCTCGATGAACAGGACCAAACTTTCTTACCGCAAGATATAGATGCGGGTATGTCAACTGTTGTAATTGAATCAAGCACAGCGCCTCTAGAAGAAAATCTTATTGAAAATCGAAAACTTAGCCTTCTACCTTCCTTAACCTTCTTTCAACTGGCGCAAAAATTCAAGAAAAATATGGGAGGAGTCGATCTCATGGACCAAAAAAGGTTTGCTATGAAGTTGATCGGAAGGCAAAAATAAAATACTACTTGAGATTATTTTTCGACTTATTGAATATTGCGATGAATAATTCGTATATTATTTATTCCAAACTGCACGAAGCAAAACTAGTAGAAGGAAGTCTGCTTTCAAGCTTAGAATTTCGCCAGGTTGTTTCTCATGCATTGATTGGTAATTTTTCGTCTCGACAAAGAGCTTTACCATCAGGGGTTTTGACGAAAATGCGAATTTCCTGTATACAAAAACGTGGAGCATCTTCTTATGTAATGGTGAAAATAAATATTAGGAAAAGATGCGCACAATGTGCCAAAAGACGTGTAGAGAATCGCACCTACAATACATGCTCCACACGTAATGTCTTTTGTGTTATACCTCGGAATGTAATTGTTTCGTTGAATATCACAAAATTTTTGTTTTTAATATCATATATTACTTTCTACGTTTAATAAACAATATTTTCTTACATATTTTGGATTTATTTTGCAGTAAAAGCCCCCTAGTACATATTATGCAATACATCGAAAAATGTATGCCTTATAGCACACAGGGACATATATGTCCCCTCTCTAAAAATACTAAAATATTTATAATATCTAGATAATGTATTATTTTTATGTTAATTTAATCTAAAACTAATAGATATAAACAAATTAAACCATTATTACTATCTCAAAAAAGTTACAAACGTGTAAGGGTTAACGGTTACCGCGGCCTCGGAACACGAAGGGCAAATCTCGGGACACGGATGGGCTTAGTTAGCAAAAGTCTGACAAACCCTTCCGCTTCACTCCTCAGATCGGGAGGCAGTCATTGAATGATTTTCCATCCTTGAAGAAAAGGTCGCCTTCCCACCTGGTACCAGGCTAGTATGAGTTAGTTAGTAAATATTGAATGAGAGTCGGTATTTCACTAGCTCCTAGTAAGGTGATACGATAAGAATCTTTCCCAGATGTCATCATTAGATAGATATTTTTTATACATATTATCGAGATCAAATCAAATCATTTAGATTACTATCTTATCTAGATCATTGATCGCATTAGTATCTAATGATGACATTTAAATAAACAAAAACATATGTTTAATTTATTTATTCGATCACTATCTAAATACAAATGGCTAAAATTAGTAATAAATAAATAATTTGTCCCATAAAAAATATTTTATGAATGTTGTTAACAAATGTAGTTTTGGAATGTAGTTTTTTTTTTATAAAAGATTGTTAACAATGTGGGTCAATCACTAGCAATCCTGTTAACCCCTCCAACTAAGCGAAATATGCTAGTGTCTGGAGTGGGTTCACGGCAATTGTGTAATGGGTGGGGTTGGAACCCGCGACCTCTGGATCACAAGTCCGACACCTTATCCATTAAGCTATTGATGCTATTAAGTTTTGACGATGTTTTTATGTCATTACTAGCTGTGCCCGCAACTTCGTCCGCGCGGAATAGTGACTTTCGGCAGCATTTTTAATTTTTTAGACTTATTATTTTGAAAATAAAATTCATACATAATTTGAATGTCGTATTTATATTAGTATGTATTCAAAAGTCTAAAAAATAAGTTTCAAGCTTCTAGCTTTAAAAATGACGTAATTTCCATACAAACTTACATCCCCTATTTCAACCCCTTACAGCCCTTTTTTTGCATTAAATAGCAGCTTATGTCCTTTCTCAGGCTCTAGACTATGTCCGTACCAAATTTCATTAAAATCGGTTCAGTAATTTGGGCGTGATTGCGTAACACACAGACAGACAACTAATAGCCTCGCGTGGTTTTTTATTCCCTGTTTCTGACCCTCTGGAGTTTATTAAGAAAAATCAGCAGTCTATGTTTGAGCCCAATTCAATGCATGGTAAGAGCACTGTGCCTCGTTTTAGCCCTGACAGTGCAACCTACAGACAGACTTTGATAGACAAACAAAGGATTTAATTTCCAGCCTGCCCTAATAGATAGGGTTCCACGAAGTGTTTTTATCACGCAAACAGGCCAGTGGGTAGAAGAATCTGACTACATAGTATGAAGCACATGGCGTTCGTAACAATAACTGCACGAACAGAAAGTTTGTTATCAGAAATATAGTGTGATTCGAACATTTTTGTACATATGGTATATCGTAGCTCAATAACCTAATATATGCATGTTCTCTATTAATTTATTATTTATTTATTTATCTCAGATCATTGATCCATAAATTGTTTATAAAAACCTACACATCACCTTCTGCTTAACCTTTTCCCAAGTATGTTGATATCGGCTTCCAGGGGGGGGTCATGGGGTCATGATCCCCCCCCCCCCCCCTGGGCTGGGTCCAGGACCTAGGCGGACCACTAATTAAAATTTTTAAACATTGTTACTAGATAATACTCCAGTTTCTGTCGTCCAAGTGGCCGCGGAGTCAGAAAATACAAATTATAACTTCTCGTGACTTGACCACGATTATGTGACCCCCCCCTGGCACCAAAGCTGAATCCGCCCTTGCTGAGTACTAGTGTTTTGCATTGAGCGACTTATTGTTCGAGTAAAAAATAAAAACAATTTGATTTGATTTGACTGCCTACCTGACCTCCACAACCCTGTAGCTGGGTACCTGTATATTACTTTACTCTTTGCTGGGTACCATGTACCATGTTCTGGCTTGTCATTACGCTTAACGACTGTCATTCTGTCAAACATGTAGGCATAAATGGCAGCCAGGATCAACGACTTAGCGTGTGTTCAGAGATACCGAGGAGTCTCGATGTTAAGACACCCATCGACTTCGGCCAACGTTTTTTACCTTGAAGATCGACTCCTGTTATTATTTAGCCACGAGCTCCTTTACTATTCATATACAAAAATCGTTTGAGTAAGTACTATTTCACGAAATACGAATATACAAGGTGGGGAAGATGATACGACCATAAATTTACCATAGCCTAAATGATGATCTCCTTAGTCTGTACAAAAAAAAATCAGGATGTTTTTCTATTTTCATATTTTTCCACAGGCTCAAGTAGAGCCTGTGCTTCAACGCAGAGTCAAATATCATGCGTTTAAGCACAAAAATCTCTCACACCATGAAGGTTTTTTAAGTAAATTCAAAGCATTTTTTACTTTAAAACGGCAATTTGATACTTTTATCTGTATTATTTAGATTATTTGGAAATAACATTTTTATTTTTATTTTGATGTCACATCTTATTTTATCCTCACTATGGTTTCCTCGGGATTAGTATAGTCGGTGTTTTCATTTATTGTCGTATCATCTTCCCCACCTTGTATAAACGATGATTCGTTCTACGATGGATCGCGGTTACCTTCCACAATGAAAGTAGGTACCTAAGTTATAATTAAGTAACCAATGAGTACTTGGATAGTGACACTTGGCCGAGAATAATGCCAAATAATTGGTTTGCAGTATGTCAACATTTGTGTAGTACCGATTTATATAGTAAAGAATATTTTTATATATTTAGAAGTTAAAAAACTTCAGTTGTTATCAAAATAAGATCCAACATGCTGTAGTTTATCAGCAGTTTCATAAATATTTATTTAAACTTTATGTACAACTAGCTTTTGCCCGCGACTTCGTCCGCCTGGAATAGTTACTTTGGGCTAACGTTAAATTTAACCCCGATTTTGAAGCATTCTTCATTGGGGCTCCGCTCCTATTGGCCTTGGCGTAATGATATATAGCCTATAGCCTTTCTCTATAAATTGACTATTTAATTAAAAAATATTTTTTCAATTCGAACCAGTAGTTCCTGAGATTATCGCGTTCAAACAAACAAACAAACTCTTCAGCCTTATATTATTAGTATAGATAGCTGTTGCCCGCGACTTCATACGCGTTTCCGTCGTTTTTCGTAAAAAAAAAAGTAGCCTATGTCCTTCCTCACGGTTAAGTGATTTTGATGTAACAGACAGATTAACTTTCGTAATTTATTAGGGAAATATAATATGTCAATCTATAATACTGTTGAAAAATATCGCAATACGGAACCTCACAATATTATTGTTAATAGCTGTGCCCGCGACTCCGTCAGCGTACATGTAACTCCTTGTGTGTTATTAAGTTAATGTATTGGTAATATTGTTTAGATCACGTTCACATGAGGCTTAAGTACCTATACAACGAAATTTTATACCTTCGCCCGCAAGACGCGTCGAGCGCGGCGACCGATTCTCAAAAATAATCCTTATAGCATGATTCAGTATTCACGCGCGATGGCTTATTATTAGCGTATTTCATGTATAACTTTGGTGTTTCTATACCGATTTATATGATTCTTTTTTATGGAATAGTTAATAATGTTAACTTTTTCAATTAGGGGTGACTGAGAGTGTTATAAACGTAAGAGTAGACAAATATTATAATCAGAAAGCTTCGAACTGCTAAGCTATCGGGAGTTACACGTGTTATTGTGAGTCAACTTCTCCCGTTTTCCCAACATTTCCCTTCACTGCTCTGCTCCTATTGATGGTAGCGTGATGAAAAGTATACTATAACCAGCTCAGGAGTATGAAAAATAATTGTACCAAGTTTCGTTAAAATCCGTCGAGTAGTTTTTGTTTCTATAACGGTTATACAGACAAAAATTTTACAGATTGCATTTTTGGCATCAGTATCGATCCCTAATCACCCCCTGATAGTTATTTTGGAAATATATTTCATGTACAGAATTGACCTCTACAGATTTATTATAAGTATAGATAAATAGTACAATACATGGGCGGACTTACTTCAGCAAGGCATTCTCTACCAGTCAACCTTTGAGTTAAAATATACATATTATGGTAAATAGTCTGCAAAAATGCACTACAATATATTCAGTAATTTTATTTAAGGCATTATAAAGATTTTAAGAAAACAGTCAATCTTAAAAAAACATACTTGGAATTCCATGACATGGTAAATTCATTATAAGTGATGCATTTATCTACTCAGTTACTGGTAACCACAGCTATCAAATTTTAGTAAACACCTTTTATATTTAATGTAAATACTAATTATAAACTTTCTTATTACTTATAATGAATTTGCAATTTGTTAATTATTATATTATGTCAGACTTAAAAAAAGAAGATAAACAAACAAAACTAAATAAAATCAAAAGTACGAACTATGTGAAATTATGGAATTAGTAAAATCGATATGCTTTTTATTCCTCTCATAGAGAGAGGTCTGTATCCCAGCAAACGTAATAGGTTGTTTAATTTATTTTTTTTATTGTAAATTGAAAACCGTTTTGTGCGTATGGGTGGGATGTCCACCATGTAACGATGGCGCTTCGCCGTTTGTCTCGTAGTCCGATGATGGAACGGGCTTGGCGGAATTAGATTGTGTAATTCCATCGCACACTCCCCGAAATGTAACCGATAGAAAACCGATAGACTTACAACTCGTCGTCGGTGTTCAAGGCTCTGGAGCTTTGACTCGACCAGTGCATCGTTGCCAATGAGTCTCTTAATAATAAATCTACATATTGTTAATTTTTTTATTAAAGCGTCAATGGCCTAATGGCTAAGGTGTCGGCCTTGTGATCCAGAGGTCGTGGGTTCGAAACCCACCCATTACACTATTGCTGTGAAACTACTCCAGACACTAGCCTAATGTGAATTCTACCCACATGTCTAGTTCCCTTTAAAAAAAAAATAAAAAAAATATTGAGATCTAACAGCGTCTAAAATAACCAGTATAATTTCCTTTTCTAAATATAAATTCTAACTTTGTGAAAATTATTGTAGGTATTTAAACTACATATTCCTAAAATGTGTAGTCGTATCGGTGGAGAGATTAATGTATTTTCTATGCCGTGGATGAATGCACGCCACATCCGACGCAGCTATAAAAGGAAGCGATATTATTATGTAATACTTAATGTTGGCCCCTCGCCTGTTTCAAAATTCCTAAACAGGTTTAGGTGACGTCAGAGAATGCCTTCTCAGACCATCTGACAAACACGCTGAAGTTTAACATGTAACTAAACTAGTTTGGCAGCTCTTAACTTTCCGTCAGTTTCCTGTTTAGAATTTTTGTTAAAAATAGTAATAATTCCTGGTTTTTTGTAAGATATACATTGGTACATATAAATAAAATTGAAGTGCCTGTCTGTATTGTGTATTGAGTGATTTCGAAATAACGGAGACTTTTACAAGTAAGTAATCTTAGTCTCACACACACGATACCTTAACACATTTTTTTTTGTTCTTCGCGATAATCTCTGGAACGGCTGAACTGATTTTCATAGACCTTTCAATAGACGATACAGAAAGATCAAATAATAAATTTATCCCTCTATCATTCCTTTAGGATCTTCCACGTGAATGAAGTCGCGGGCACAGCTAGTTCGTAAATAAAAGTTATCTATACTAATATTTAAAGCGGAAAAGTTTGTATGAACGCGCTAATCTTCGAAAGTACTGGGAGGATTAGGATGAAATTTGGTATCGGAGTAGCTTGAAAATTGAGGAAGGTTGTAGGTTTACTTTTTACCGGACTGTAGAAGAAGGCGATGAATGGCGACGCGTGACTGCTAGTTATTATGATAAAGTGAAAAGGATTGCTTGTTTGTTACATTTCATCGTGACGTACTAATCTCCGAAAGTATAGGGTAGATTAGTATGAAATTTTGTATAGAAGTAGCTTGAAGCTTGTAATAAGATTTTAACTCGACTGCCAAGGAAGGAGGTTTGTTTTATCGTGATAAAATCCACGGGAGCAAAACTTCGCGCGACTGCTAGAATAATATTTCATACATTCATACATTGTTGCCAGTTAATACTTGAAATTTAGTGTGAAATTTAATTCATTGCGTGCGTGAGAGCTTTGAAAATATATATCTTGTAGGTACTCTCTAAGTGTCAACGGGGTTGCAAGTATGTTCCAGGGTGGGTTTTTATGTCAGTTGAAGTCTGACACTCTCTTCCGCTCCACCCAGAGCGGGAGAAGTCATTTGATGATAGTCCCATCTCTAAACCCCATATCTATCCAAAAGGACTGAAGACAACATCTGGTATGGAGTTTCTATGCAAAGTTTCAGCTCAAAATAAGTGACTCACAGAATTGACCACAAATTATTGGTTTCATATGTTTCTTGAACACCAGTAATAACAAACGTGTCACAGCACTATGAGGGTCATCACTTTCCACGTCACTTGCCAATAAAACGACAATTCTCTTCGTCCTTCTTAATTTAAAAAAATCGGTCTCTGGTATCAATGTATTGAAATTTCTGATAAGTTCCACACATGTAGACATAGGATTACAAAACCCTTGCTATATCGTTTGTTATCATCCAAAGAAGCTGTGCACTTGGTATGTATATACCCTTTAAATTATACGTTGTATATACACGGAAGTTGTACCTTTCATTTTCCTTGACTTGATAATGACTCGCTTGTTGTTATTTCAAATCTGGTGTGTGAAAAGGCTTATGGAAATTTTATTACCCATTTCGTTGATCGCATAATTCAATGACTTAACGTCTTTGTCAGTCAACAAAGATTTTATAAAAAATATTTAAAGATGTTAGAGAAGGAATGTCGATGTTTATTTTTCATAAATTCGATAACAGCTAGGTATCAGGTTAGTTAATTACATGCTAAGGATGAATCGTTACCATTTAAATGACTATAAAACAAATGATAAATCCTTATTATAGTAATATACTTGACGTTACTGCGAAACTTGAGATCCTAGAATTAAGAACCGGGTGGCGGCACTCTGATATTTTGTTAAATTAAAAGTTATAATATTAAAGATTATTTTTGTAAATAATAGATAATCTGAGATAAAATTTCGTATTTTTGAGATTTTTTTGCATTCGCATCGCAATCTCTGAAAAACACCTCGAATATCCCTACGTTTAGTTGATTGAAACTTGCCCCTGGATAAAAAAAGCAACTGGTGGTTATGGATAAGGTTGACGGCAAGCATTGGCGTATCTAGAGATATTTCCCAGGGGGGGCCTGGCCCCCAGTAGTAGAAGCGAATGGCCAGATTTTTAAAATTTTCAGTCATAATTGTTTGTTAGTAAAAATTCTCGGGTGGGCACCAGACCATTCTGGGGTGGGCACGGCCCACCCGGCTCCCCCCCTTCCTACGCCTATGACGGCAAGAGACCAAGAGGATGAAGATCTTGTAGATCGAAAGACCAGATCCGTGAAACCCTATACATCAACCTGGACAACGCTCTCCGTTCTGCCAAGAACAGTAACAAATAGTGAGTAACTGTCCAACAGAAAGTAGTTCCACAAATAGGGAATCACGATCCTCAGTAATGTGAAAAACAACGCAAAAAAAACAACGCATTTTTGGAATAGGACATACTCCTCGGATGTCCTATTCCAAGAAATGGTCTATTCATGTGCCAACTTCCACAAAAATTGCTGACCTATAGACCAAAGCCAATGTTTCCGCATTACTACAACTTGAATGTCCTTATGCCACGAGTGAATAGTTACTTCAATGCAAGCGTGATGCATCGTTGGGGTGGCCCCGTCGATAGTGCTGACTGCTCTGTCGCGGTCAAACTCTGACATTTCTGATGTCTTCTGGCGTTATTTAAGTGCCCATGAAGGCATAATATGAAATAAAATATTTTGAGTTGGAAACGCGAACATGACAATGTATCAGATAATTTTGTCAGGTTATTTTGCAATATTTGTAAAACCACATGCTTGACTATAGATTTTGATAATTGAATATATTAGCATGTTAAACTACAGCTCGCTCAACGTAAGTAGATTTGAGCTGGGCGTTGCTTGCAGAACAGGCCGAAATACCGCATAATAGAAGACAGCCGTTGGAATGAACCAAGAACATGGTTAACTGACGATGTGATGCCTTCGGTAATCCATTAGATTTGAAACGCATAGAATCGGTCGTTGTGGTGATAGTTTGGGGAGGTCCTACATTGGACGTGTTTCGGCTGAAATGGTGATAAACTATGGTCTAGACTTACTTTAATAAGTTTATAATTAGCACTTTTGTTCTTCCCGGCTGATATTTGTACATTTTTGACGTATGTTACGGAGAAGCTAGACAATATGACGCCAATCATGGTTGGTGGTGGCGGTCAGGCCGTCGCTCCATATAATACATTACTCTTCAGTGTATCCGGTTAGCCGATTCAAAATTGTTGGAAAGAGGCTAAGCAAATATGTTAATGTTGTCTTTAGAAGCACTCTAAGGATGTTCTTAACAGTCTGTTATGTATAAACAACGTAACATTGCGGAGTGTAACTATGTTATAATGGGAGTAAATTTGCTCGGTACCTACTTCAAATGTTACCTTTATTTGAAATCGACATTATTCTCTCACCACGTGTGGCGTGTTGACCAACGTGAGGAAAAATCACGTGAACAGCATCTATTTCGAATGTTCTTAAAAGTATGTGCTTACGGGGCACGAGTTACATTTTTGACGACCAAGATTATACGAAGACTTTTTGACTAAAAGATATAAGATCTTTTAGTCAAAAAGAGCTTCTGCGTTTTTATAAATGGATTTATATTATCTTGGCTTTCACACTGCGTTTGACTGGTGATAGTAGTTACTTATATTTATATAGAAAAAAGAAAAACAATTGCACCTCCCACAAAAAGTAAGTTACACTGCACAGTATGAAAGACATTCCATATTTAATTTTCTAAATGGACCATTCGAGCTTTTTTATTTGCACATATGTAACGGGTTTGTGTTAAAGTTAATTAATCAATGAACCACATAAATACATATGTTTATTTTCATCACACTTGCACGTAAATAGTATCTAAACATACAGCTAGGTTAACTTGGCCGTAATGCCCCATATAAAACCCTCGAGCTTTCTTTTTGTAATGAAACCTAAGGTCGGTAAGTATTTTTTTTTAAATTTATAGCACAGCACACAGGTCATTCAAGTTTAAGCAAGGAGTTTACAAGTCGCAAGTCGCAATTGAAAAATTGTCTTAAAATGTTATCTAAACAGGAATTTCATTGCAATCTCGCTACACGTTACTTAAATACTCAACTAATGTTCTTAATAATCGATTTTAATAGATTTTTGTATCAAAACGTCGAAATAATTTTTATTTTTTACACTCCGTCATGGCTGTATACCTACGTAAGTATTTGCCCTTAACGTTTCTGAACGAAACACTTGTATAATCTGTGGTGTGGGCAAAAAGCCCGCCATCCACTTAAAAAAAGTTCACTTATTTCGTAAGTTTCGTAATAATAGTTGTGGTGACTTGTGTATTAAAGCTATAATTCATAATTATTTATTTACTCGCAAATGTGATGAAGAACATTGTATGTTTCACGGGCGGTACGGGAATTACGAACCTCGACTACTAGAGCCTCGATCGTAATTCCTTACTTACTGCCCAATACTTACTACACAATGTTCTATTGTGCATACAGGTTTAAATAGGATAACATTCTAAATTTATAATGGTGTGTTTTTCCTCCGTCCATGGCAACAAGAAGTAAATTTAAATTAAGTTCGCTCATGAACAATATTTTGAATTTAGATTAAACATTAATTTACATGACAGAAAAAGATTCTACCTATTTATAAATGCTTATTAGGTTTCAAGAATGATATGCTTATTTTTTGCAAATTATTTAATTATCATCACTATTATAAAATTGCAGCTATTCGTACCTTTTGCTACATATTTTTTAAATCTTTTATTTCGTTGATAGATATGCGTTGTACTGGGTCGGCCCAATAAACTCAGGGCGCTTTATGTTAGAAAGACTGACAGACACACGAGCGATCCTGCAAACGTTCCATTTTACTTATGAACGTTTATCTAATTTAAAACTCTGACCGGTTGGACTTCTTCCTAATACAAGTAAATACGTGGGTTACGGAATCTGAGGCCGACTTATTGTACCTACTTATAATATTTAACGCAAACAACACACCTACTTATTTCGTTTTACATAATATCCGAATTTGGATGAAAATTGTTATAGTTTTCTATGATTTCGCGTCACCATGAGAATACGATATTGAAACCAAATTCCATAGCTACTAATTTCTCGATTTAAAACGATTCGATTTGCGTTGTCCACTAATGAAATCATTAAAAAAACAAAAAAGATATCTTATCTTATCTTATGTTATGTTATCTTATCTTATCATTTAATCTTGAACACCACTTTGTTAAACATTAATTAATGTCTAGTTTAAAAATGATTTAGGTATGTATTTAATAAAACACTATCGATTTTTATAATTATTGTTTACTGCATTTAGTGTTTACTGATACTAGGTATTAGACCCAAGTTTCAAACACGGCTTTAAAAATAAATTAAAAAGTGTAAAGTTTCTTTGTGAGTCATTGTTATATTTGAGATATTTTTGAATTGGATTATTGCCAAGACTCGTGAAAAAAGGTAAGTGCAATATATTTAAAAAACGTCCTACCAAGACCCGGAACAAGTATTTGTAGGAGAAGGCCATACAAACATTTAATTTTGTTCCGGTGTGGGAATCAAACTCGCTAACCGTGTGTTCACCTGAGTTTGTCAGCTGCTAAAAAGGACTTGCCTGTGGTGGCAGGGCTTATACAGTATGTTAACTAACAGAGGGCGTTCCCGTTAACTCGCAATAGTATAGCATTCATACATGCTAAATAAATATTACCATTCGAAAACAAAATGTTTTTATTTTTTTAATATTAAAATATTCACTAAAAATGTTAAATTGATACGTAAAAGAAACATTCTGTACACGCGTACGCATTTATAAATAAATTGCGACGTTGCGTCCTTCAAGTTCGCGTGTACAGAGTGTTTCTTTTACGTATCAATTTAACATTTTTAGTGAATTGCGGGTTAATGGGAATGCCTTCTGTTAGTTAACATACTGTATTTAACTTACAAACAAGGCGATATGCTAAGGGTGTGCGGTACGGATCTCGGCTTAGGACGTCACTGGGGAGGGGTAGCTAGGAACAGGCTGGATCGGAAAAACTTTTTTGCAAAAAAAATAAAACCGACTTCCATATCATAACACTACAAAGCCATAAATAATTTTAATTTCGGTAGTCGGTGTTATTGGTTTTGTATTTTCTTTTTTTTCACACCGCTTCCGAAATTAAAATTATTTTTGGCTTTGTAGTGTTTTGATATGGAAGTCGGTTTTATTTTTTTTTGCAAAAAAGTTTTTATTTTCGCGCTTTTTAGTGGGTCAATTTGTAATTAATCTAGTTATAAAAGTCAAAATGTCAACTACAAAAAACTAAAAACGCGCGAACAAAAAACACAATGCAGAGTAAACGAAAAGATCAATGTAAATATTTTTTTTTACTTTTGTTGATTTTTCAGAAACGGCTTGTCCGATTTCATGGGACCATTTGGAAAGTATACCCTTTTCAACAAAAAAAGAATTTTTAAATCGGTTGGCAAGCGACGGAGCTATGCCCGAACAAACATAAAAAAAAAACAAACAAACATCCGAATTGAGAACCTCCTCCTTTTTCAGAAGTCGGTTAAACAGAACCCAGTAGCGATAGTATTGCACAATATTCAACCCAGTTTGGCAGTGCGCTGTGTATCGCGCGCGCCTCAAAGTGCAGACGCCCAAAAGTATCATTGCCGGAGATGCGGTCAAGTCAAGGCCAAGTCCCATTAAAATCGGTTTTTTAATTTCCAAGAATAAAGTTCGCATGACATGCCGTGAGGTGTGAAAGCTGCTAGGGGTACTTTAAGATGTTGTCGGAATGTTTTAACGAGATACCACGGCCCTAGAATGCAAGATTACCTGAAGGAAGTTGGGTTTGAAGTCAGCAGAAGTCTGACACTCCCTTCCACTTCACCATAGCCGGAGGAGTCCGTCGATGATTTTCGCACCCGAAAAAAGCTAATAATTATAATAACCCCAAGGCTATGCACACTATTGCAAAAGTTACGTGGTTAAAAAATGTTATTGCACAACGGATGCTTGTTAGTAGTGGTTTCTGATAACGCAAATGTAAAAATCTGTAATGATAATGAATATTCATTAGTAGACCTTAATAGTGGAAGAGTGACAGGTAATTGATTGATATAAAAGGCCTACCAGTGCAATAAAACTATCTATTTCATAAGAATATGTAAATACTATGAAATTTGTTGTTTTCGAAGAAACCGGTCTTAGAGAAGTTAATTTTTTCCATTGTTCAAGCTAACGTAGTAATTTAAAGATAATATGATTTTAAATTAAACATCTTTTAATGTAGTTTTAATTTTATTTGTAGAAATAATATTAGATTCTAGAAGACTCTAGACAGACCAAATCCTTTACTATTTGATATTTTAACATAATGAATTATACTTATTGTAATTTTTATATAATTCAAGTAATGTATCTCGTTAATTACTAATGTGGACATAAAATCGACCATCACATGAAAACTATAAATAGCTGTATTTTTTTTATCATTTCAAGACGATTTGATTATATGTGTAATTATTATGCCACACCAGCAGAGATGACCCAGTGGTGACAGTTACGGCTTATGATAAAAACTTTTTTGTAAAAAATAAAACGGACTTCCATATCAAAACACTACAAAGCCAAAAATAATTTTAATTTCGGTAGTCGGTGTTATTGGTTTTGTATTTTCTTTTTTTTCACACCGCCCTCCGAAATTAAAATTATTTTTGGCTTTGTAGTGTTTTGATATGGAAGTCGGTTTTATTTTTTGCAAAAAAGTTTTTATTTTCGTGCTTTTTAGTGGGTCAGTGAATTTTCAAATCGGTTCGTAAATGACGGAGTTATGCGCGAAC
Organism: Tholera decimalis; assembly: GCA_943138885.2. Lineage (NCBI taxonomy): Eukaryota > Metazoa > Arthropoda > Insecta > Lepidoptera > Noctuidae > Tholera > Tholera decimalis. The sequence goes on from OW964569.2 coordinate 26,359,390, forward strand.
AAAAAACGCAATGCAGGGTAAACGAAAATATCATTAACGTAAATATGTTTTTTAGACTTTTGTTGATTTTTCAGAAACGGCTTCTCCGATTTCGATAAAATTTTCATGGGACCATTTGGGAAGTATACCCTTTTCAACAAAAAAATAATTTTTCAATTCGGTTGGCAAACGACGGAGCTATGTCCGAACAAACAAAAAAAAAACAAACAAACATCCGATTTGAGAACCTCCTCCTTTTTAAAGTCGGTTAAAAAATAGAATATACTGTTCAAAATAGACCAGGGTCGAACCCGCGACCCCCTCTCATAACGGGGAAAGAAACATCGCGAAGAAATTGCCTGTCCTTTTTTTCTGATGGGAAAGTCATGGAATGATTTCTTCCGCTCTGGTTGGGGTGTGTCAGGCTTCTACTGACTAAAAACCCACCCAGTTCTTTCTCCGGGGCCGCGGTATCTCGTTACAACATTCCCGTAACTACGGCAGGCAATGGCCCCGTCACTAGAAACTGGCATGTCTTAGGATCGAAAATCTGAAGACATGCGATATCAGCCAACGCACGCTGGACGTATGTACGAGGTGGAGTACAGCTCATTCTCTCTCATAGAGAGTAGGCCTGTCCTTGTTATAGTAGCGTGTTATAGTACCGTGAAACAATTGCTTACCATAGTGGAGGGGGGGGGGGGGGGGGGGGGCTGACACATAAAAAATGACCTAAAAAAATTACCAAGTGAAAGTGAGACTCGCCCATGAAGGGTGCCGTAGTAACTACGCAAAGTAACTTTGTTTTTCACAGTGTTTGTATGAAATAGAATGCTATCTTACGGTTTAATAAAATGTGCTATATCTCAAAAACTGCTCACTATATGTCGTTCAAACTAATTTCGGTTAAAAATTTTCATTAAGATCTAGAGTAAATAGTCAATAGCCTAATGGATAAGGCACAGAACAGATAGAATTCATCTATTCCGTGGGATAAGGTGTCGGACTTGTGATCGAGAGGTCCCGAGTTCTAATCCCACCCATTAGGTACACTATTGCCGTGAAACCACTCCAGACACAAGCATATTTAGCTTAGTTGGAGGGGTTAACAAGATTGCTAGTAATGTGAATTCTACCCAAATTGCTAGTTATCGTTTAAAAAAAATAGTGTAGAATTTTCACTCTATTATCATAGAAGACTAGATGTGCCCCACGGTTTCACCAGCGTATAATCCTGCTACTTTTATAAACACGATTTTCTTTCCGAGACATCTAGCGCTATCCGTTCCCATGAGGCTACCACACTTAGATCTTTAAAGCTCCTAAATACCAGCAAATGAAATGCCAGTAAACACGCAGCCTGGGAGCACTTTGTGCCGTGATACCACCGAATATACTTATCAAAAGAAGAAGATTAAAGATTTTATATAGTTCGGTGCCTAATGTCTTGTCAGTAAGACAGCACATAATTAGCTGATTAATCTGACTTTAAGTAACCAGTGGCCACCTTTGGTTGACATAGGAACCTATTAAGAATTCTATCCAAGTTGTTGAAACTTACCCAGAATTATTTGACCTCATCCGCTTAGCTACATACCAAAGATAAGCAACGCGTTCTCCTATAAAACTTTTTTAAGGTTCTTGTTTATTTTTAAACCAGTAACTTGTTTTGTCAAATTGGTGTTCTTTTTTAAAAAACTCGTTTTTATTGACTTAAGGTCGATTGTAGTATTACGATCTTCATTCAAAAATTACACAAAGGCCTTTTGTAGAAAAAGGTTTTGTGTGTTTAGAGCGTTATATTGAATGCAGACAAATTGTAGATCTTTTTTAAAACTAGGTAAATAATGGTGGTGATAGTGGCATTAACTTATCTTGTGTACTAATCGGTTCTAACATTTATACCACTTAAATCAATAAGAAATTATATTTCGGGGAGTGTGCGATGGAATTACACAATCTAATTCCGTCAAGCCCGTTTCATTATCGGACTACAAGACAAACGGCGATGGCGCCATCGTTACATGGTGGACATCCCACCTATACGCACTAAACGTATTGGGAATACCTTTATTATGCGTACGGCTAAGGAGTGGAATTCTCTGCCGGAGTCTGTGTTTCCCGATAGCTATAACCTAGGGGTCTTTAAGTCAAGAGTGAATAGGTTACTTTTAGGTAAGCGTGCTCCATCTTCGACCATATCATCACTTACCATTAGGTGAGATGGTGGTCAAACGCGAGCCTATTATCAATTAAAAAATAATGACGTGCCGAAATTACGCGCACGGCGCAATCCTTACGGCTTGTGGCCCATTTTTGTAAGTAATCGTGAAGCAAAAAACGTGCAAGACACTAACACGCAAATTGCTGTGTCTAAGTAAGCGTTCGGGTGATCCTATCTTTTTTTTAACTTTATGTTTTAAATAACAAAACATTATTTTTCACTCTCGTAGAAAGGGACCTACGTTATAATAGACAAACATAGTAATCTCTTCACAATTAAATTAGGACATACTACTACAATGTAAATAAATGCTAAATAAACCAAAAGCTTTAAGATATCAAAATGTCACGTTAAAATTATTAATGAATTTGCAGTCTTTATAATAATATCTATATTGAGCAATGTCCACTAAACGAGTGCGTCATCATAAATTAATTTAAACATAATGACAAAAATAAATCGTCACTCATTAAATTATAATATCGATAAGTCGGAAACAAAACGATGGCTGGACGCTTAGGTAGTGCATTGCGACTTCACAATCGGTGCGCGATGGTAGAATCCTGTTAACACTTAGATTTTTGTAACATGGTAACCCTAGGTGTATATGTGTTCTGTGCTCCAAATTGACATTGACATAACACCTACCTTTTTGCTACTCTCTTCATATTAACGGCAAACCTACCCTCATATTGAATTATTATTGGTAAATGGAACTGTGCAATATAATCTTTGTTGACAACCAAAATCAGACAGTGCATTAACAAAAGTGATAAAAAATGGTTAGGAATAACGAATGTTGGCAGACCTGTTCACATTGACGGTAAAATAAAATAACAATTAGACACATATCTAAGTAATGTTATCACAAAGCACCAATTAAATCTATTACAAATATAATGTGCAAGCAGTTTCAATAAATCTATAAAACGCGATTGTTGTGTTAACTTAGTCAAACAGTTCAGTGTGCCATATTAATAAGAAAACAATTAAAATGACGACGGCCGAAGATAAAAAGCCACTCAGCCGTTCCAGAGTAATTTTATCACAGGTAAGTGTTCATTGTATTCATATTTAACAATATGTTCTTATCCCATTATATATGATAGTACAATATAACAGGTTCACAGATTGATTTTTAATTCCAATTATTACAAGTATTAAAAATATAACTAAAGCTTGACAATATAAAAAAAAATAATTAGCGAGTCAGACTCGCCCATGAAGGGTTCCATAGTAACTACGCCCAATAAGTTTGTTTTTCATAGTGTTTGTATGAAATACAAAGTTATATTTGCGGTTTTAGAAAATGTGCTATATCTCAAAAACTACTGACTCCATCTCGTTCAAACTAAAGAAAGTTTTTATTAAGATCTAGCATATATTTTTTTTTAGATTTTTCACACCATTATTATAGAAGTTAGAGGGGGGACACATTTTACCACTTTGGAAGCGTATATTTTTTAAATGATTGACTTTAAGAAAAAGTGGGTTTAGAAACCTCTATGTCATTTTCAAAGACCTGTCTATAGATACCACACACGTATAGGTTTGATGAATAAAATAAATAAATTAGTTTCAGTTCTATGTTCTCATACATAGAACTGAAACTAAAAATATTCCCCCCCCCCCTAAATTTTATATATTTTTTTATAAAAATCGGAAAGCGGTTAACAGAATCCATCTACCTACCAAGTTTCACATGTGTAGTCCAAATAGTTTCGGAATAAAATGGCTGTGACATACGGACGGACGGACAGACAGATAGACAGACACTATAACTATAAGGGTTCCGCTTTTTGCCATTCGGATACGGAACCCTAAAAATGATTCACTTTACGATACCTTCAACAAAACCTAATATTTAATACGGTTCAAATTAAATGCTAAACTTAAAAAGGTACAAAAATACTAGCTGGCTTGAAAAAGATTTATGCAAAAATACTCCTCACAGTTCAAAATTAGAATATAGAAAAAAGAGCGCGTGTAATAAAAAAAAATCATTTGTAAATGCAAGACACCCGGTGCGCTCATTTGTTTTAATTACGTAAAAATCATAGTCGTGAAAATATTTGTAGTTTTATGGTCTATATGGAGGTGTCTTTTTGTTGAAAATACCAGTGAAATTAAAAAATAAACCTGTTTACTGCTTGTAATCAATGGTTCTAAGAATAAAATTTGCGGTTTCATCCTGCACAAGGTAACAATATTCAATATGTAAACTAATTTATGATTTCTTCTCACACAACAGGCTGGGCACATGACCATTATGTTTTTATTAGCCTGCAAGAGATCAGTCTCAATTTGAGGTCAGTGACATTCGATTAAAATCTATCAATTTATTCTTCACCGGAGCTGCAAGCTGCAAGTGAGACATTAGTTGTCATTTTAAAAGTCAATTAATTGATGAATGCAATGGAATAGACAAATGAAAAGGCTAGTCTGTGGTAGCTTACGAATTAAAGTCTGATAATTTTGAAATTAAAACGTATGCATGCACGTTGATTGGAAATGCATTTATGTGCTTACAAATGCAATGCTATAAACAATGATTTCTTTGTTTAAAAACAAATTCTGAAGATAATTTGGGTAGTAATGCAGATAGGATTTACGGCGAGATAAGGAGTCGATGCACCTAGTAAATGCTTAATTAAAACGCTTATAACTTTTTACAATACACGTCAACGTGTTTTTATTATGTTATTTTTGTAACATTCAATAAACATAGGTCAGTTTGTTGTGTATCTAATCGATTGACTGATTGCCTACAAATTGACGTTATTGGGATAGTCAGTGATATCGGGCTTGACAACTGTTTGAAAACACTGACGAAGATTCCTTGAGAACTCGAGTTTGAATTATGCTCGCCATTCTACATGAGTAACTACACAGTGCATTGGTCAAGGCACAGGTTTATGAACATTTAAATTTACTTACAACTGTTTTTTGTAGTCTATCTTGCTCAACCTCAAAAATAGCATTTTGAGATATGGAGGTCACTATTATTCTTATCTAAGAGTACGAAATAATGCGTAAACAATATTTATTTTACTAAAAGGAAGTTAATAATAACCATTGCACACGTCAATATTTTTGGTCGGTTTAATCTAGAAAATCCGAAACAACTTATGAAGTCAAAGTCTCTTCTTAAATAATTTGGTTTAAGTTGTGAGAAGACAGGAAGTTGGACTTAGAACCCGCCTAGGTAAGTGGTATCTCATGAGGAGGAAGTAAGTTAGTGGATTGTAGAGGTCAGAGAGGCAGTAAGTATTTTGAAATAGTTGTAGGTACTTGTGAAGCTGTCCCCACCATATTTGGGAACAGACTAGATGAATGGCAGGTCGGCATTGAATATCCATGCCATCCACAAGAATTGTAATAAATTATTATACAAGTTTAGATTTTTTATAAGTAACTAGTACTCACGCGGGGCTTCGCTCCCGTGGATTCTATCACGGTAAAAATATAAGTCTCCTTTTTTGCAGTCGCGTAAAAAGTAGCCTATAACCTTTCTCAAGCTTCAAGCTACTTCCATACCAAATTTCATCCAAATCCACCCAGCACTTTCGAAGATTAGCGCGTTCAAGCAAACAAACAAACAAACTTTTCCGCTTTATAATATTAGTATAGATGGATAAACACAACAACTTGTGTTATTGATAAGACTTTTTTAATTTACCACCATCTCATTTGAGCGTGCTTGTGCTCGAAGATGAAACACGCTAACCTAGAAGTAACCTATTCAACCTTGCTACCAGGAAACTCAAACTCCGGCTGGTAATTCGACTCCTTAGCCGTATGCACAATGAAAGTACGTGTATGTACTCCCAAAACGTTTTGTGCGATGGGTGGGATGTCCACCGTGTAACGATGTATCGTGTCTTGTAGTCCGACGATGGAACAGGCTTGGTTACTAAACCGATTTCAAAAATTATTTCACCTATACAGGGTGGCAATTAGGTTATCATATTAAATTGTACGCCAGGTATTACAAGTTGTTATCAGTCCGTTAAAATAATAAAATAAATAATTTTACTAAAATTAAAAAAGAAGAAGAAATAAATGGCGTTATTGTTAAAAATAAATAATCCTTTATAATATTAGTTTACTGACCTGTAAAAGCGGCAACGACGCGGCGCCGGCGCCGGTTGAGCACGCGCCGAGTGATTGGTCAGCTGATTACGTTTATGCAATACATGATATTGTGAAATATTAAAATGGAAAAGGTCCCACGGCTATAACCTAATATAGAGTACGTGTTTTCAATTAATGTGATAACCTAATCGCCACGCTGTATAAAGCTTTATTATCAGCGAGTAACATAGGCTGCTTTAATTTCGCTGACCTTAAAAGTAGCCGCGTGCGAATCCCTTGTGGGTAAATAAAAATCATACATTACATACATTATTTTATAGGAACATATTTTTAATATATTGCCCTTATAAAACACACTGACTTGAACTTATCTATCCATTCTTAAACCTTACTCGGTGTTATTTACTATGATAATTAATATAAAGTACATGTTTTATGGCTGGAATGCTTTTATAGCATACAACTAGGAAATCGAATACTAACAAACACATATGGATCTTAATAACACATATCAAAGCGTTGAAACCGACCTTAAAATAATTGACAGAATTTATAGACATGGCCCAATCACTCAATGTTTCGTAGTAACGTGTCCCTTTGGATACAAGTTGTGCAATTAGTAATCATAAAACGATTATAGATATAAAACGAACTTGCTTATTATTCTGAAAAAAAAAAAAACACTCAGCTTTGGTAATAATTGATTTAAAATAACCCTTGATCTCCGCATGGCAAGATTTCAGTTATGTGGGTGCGTAGTCATCTTTAAATTTTCATTGAATGGCAAATTAAATCATCTTTGACTACCTATACCACAATGACATAATTTCGTAATAAAATCTATATTCTTACTTATGAAAAAGCGCTATGAGGTCATCAAAAAACTCCTAAGGACCATGTAATGCAAATCTTAGACTTAAATAAGACTATGAATTTAAAGTGTCATTATTTATGAGTACATAATTCAGAAGGCCAAGGTCTAGAATTTTATCACAATTTTGGGCTATTAATTTGGCATTTAGAAAAAGACACCGAAAAATATGAAAACAAGCTTATCTAATGAATAGCCACCTAAACTTGACTGAGCCGGAACTTCTCATACGAATCATAATACCGTTTTCTCCTTTCTATATGTCTAGTCTACCAGACGTACTGCAGGGAACTATCCACACATGGTTGAAATATCATCTTGTTGTACTGAGTGCTTCTCCTCCACATTTATTGTGCGCACTGCCAAGTTGTGTGTTCCTTATCACAGATGACTCGTCTGCCTTTAAAGCAAGAGTAAACAGGCGTCTTGCTCGTTTCATCTTAGACCTTATCTACCGCTTACCATCAGGCGTGATCGAGATTAATAGCTTATAAACTTGTAAAACATATCTTTTTAAGGTTCCGTAGTCAACAAGGAACCCTTATAGTTTCGCCATGTCCGTCTGTCTGTCCGTCCGTCTGTCCGCGGTTTAGCTCAAAAACTATTGGTACTAGAAAGTTGTACTTTGGCATGAGTATACACGTTAATGACGCCGAAAGAGTGGTATAATAAAATTTTGAAAAAAAAAAACCATTATTTAGGGTACCTCCCATACATATAAAGTGGGATGATAATTTTTTTTTTCGTTCTTCCCATAGTGTGGGATATCGTTGGATAGGTATTTCAAAAATATTAGGGGTTTGGTAAGACCGTTTTTTGATTAAGTAAACCGTTCGTGACTTATCAAGATTTAAAGTACCAATTTTCGTTAGAGTCAAGTGTCCACCCCCTCTATCAACTAAACGCTTGTAGGTAGAAATTCAAATGTCACGGCACGGCAGTAGTACCTATATGTAACGAAATTTAAAGGAAAACTATCACACATAAGTGGGCTTTACAAGTTTACGAGTAATAGTCGACCAATTGTATTTGACTCGAAAATTTCGAACAACTCTATAGAAGTGTCGATAGATGGCGCTAAGCGCCAGTTGTGTCGTGCTAGTTTCTTGTGACGATTGAGTAGTGTAGCTCTGTGTCCGTATTTAAAACACCGGCTGTGACAAGTTTTATACAAATCTCTAAAAAAATTAAAACTTTCCGTGCAAAATTGTCGGATCAGGTGAGGATTTGTATAGGAAGTCAAATTAGTTAGGTAGTCATGTTTGGCTTTTAGTTAGAGCATGGTACGAAAAGATCAGTCAGCGAATACGACACGCACTTGGCTGTTATAAAAACTACGGAACCCTACAATGCGCGTGGCCCGACATGCACTTGACCGGTTTTTTTATTTTATTTTTGATAGGCTTGCGTTTGACCATAATCTCACCTGATGTTAAGCGATGATGTGGTCGAAGATGAAGCACGCTTGCTTAGGAGTAACCTATTCACTCTTGACTTAAAGACTCCCAGGTTATAGCTATCAGGAAACACAGACTCCGGCAGGGAATTCCACTCCTTAGCCGTACGCACAATGAAAGTATTCCCAAAACGCTTTGTGCGTATGGGTGGGACACGTTCACCATGTAACGATGGCGCATCGCCGTTTGTGTTGTAGTCCGATGATGGAACGGGTTTGGTGGAATTAGACTGCAATTCCATCGCACACTCTCCGAAATGTAACCGATAGAAAACTGACAGGCTTGCAACACGTCGCCGATGTTCAAGGCTCTGGAGCTTTGTCTCGACCAGTTTCTCGTTGCTGGTGAGCCTTTTGGCCCGTTTCTCGATAGACTCAAGTGCATCAAGCAGGTATTTGGCAGATCCGTCCCAGAGATGAGAGTAGTACTCCATACACGACCGAACTTACGCTTGATAGAGGTTGAGCAGCTGTTCCGGTGTGAAGTACCGTCTCACCTTTGCTAGGATTCCCAACTTTTTGGCAGCCAATTGAGCCTTAGTCTCGATAAACTGACTAAAATTATGGGTGGATGTCAACGTAATTCCTTGAAACGTATCTATCCTCCTTGCGTTGTTTCCTGATTACTGTGGTATAACCTCATGCCGAGGGGTTTTGTCTTTGGCAGAAAGGAGAACGACGTGTAGTTTGGTATTAGCGTTGTTTCTTTTCAGGGTAGTCAGTAAGGAAAACCCGGCCTCATCTAGTTTAAATTTACGTTTAAAAATGACCTGTAAAAGTGTTATTTGATAACTCATTTGCAAAATACACATAATTTATCCAGGTTTGCACGGATCTGGTCTTACCATCTGTAAGGATTATTTCATCTTGGCCTTTTGTCGTCAACCTTTCTTTTTTTGAGATTGTGCTTTTCTTTTCTGGTGATGTAGCCAAAATACTCGTAACTCCTGCAGTAGGCATTTGGCCCTCCTAGAATGGGTAGGAGCTGTTTCAATACAGCCCCTGCCCGATTCACGCCGTCTCAACGCCAATGCGAAATCCTCCCACCGTTATTTGGGAACCCGAAGGTGACGCATTCCAGCCACCTCGAGATCCAGTTGCCGGATCCTCTCAACGACTATCGCAACCCCGCACGTCGCTAGTTCGGTCGCTGGTTCGACCTCCCATTTTCTAGGACCAGCGTATCGTCAGCGTACCAGACTACGCTTACGCCTGCAGCCCCTGCAGGGAGCTCGGCGCGCAGCACCCAGTCGTAACAGATGTCCCAAAGGACTGGCCCCAGAACCGATCCCAGTGGGACAGGACACCGCACGACATCTCTCGCCAGTTCCACTCTCCCCGGTGACCGGGGTAGACGGCATCTCCTCCTGGGTCTACCGCGTCGCCAGTTCTTATTAAAAAAATCTATTTGAAAATAAGCTGAATTATTTTATGTTTTTATACTGAAAATAAGAATGTTACCGCACAATTTTACCGGATTTTAATTGAAAAAAAAGGACAGTAAATATATCCTTTAAACACTGATAGTTATGTTGTAAGCAACTACTGCCATAAAGCCACAACTTTAATTAAGCTTGACAACTAATAAAAACTTCTCGAATTACATAACATAAATATTCATTTCGCCCAATGGTCACACCACGCCATATAGTTAATGTGGGGGCCGCTAGCTTTACGTTGGGAAATTTTTTATTCTTTTCTCAGAAATTTGCGTAGATGAAAGAAATCATTTGATTTCAATCAGATTTTTTTTGTGCTACAAAATTGGCTTTGCTTTTACTAGATAATAATTCGGACGTGAATGTCTTAGTATAAAATATTCAAATTATTTGAAATAGATATGATGTATAATGTATATAATCCGACTTAAGCATGATCAAGTTGGCATTACAGTCAGATTCTCCATATTATTAGCAAGTTTATTTAAAATACTTATGAATGAGCGAGAATGAATCATGCACTGTAGTAAAAAAGCTTCTTCTGTTTCAAACATTTTATTGATTATAATCTATAGTTTTCGTAAATATAGATACTAATTATTCGTGTTGCTGGGCTATAATTTTTACCCCAGTCTTTAATTAATTAAAGAATATTTTTTGTGCTGCTGCTGGGAGGGTTTTTAGACTGTAGAAGTCTGACACTCCCTTTCGCTCCACTCAAAGCGGGTAAAGTCATTCGATGATTTACCCACCCAGAAAAAAAATATTTCATCAATTAAAGAGTATTTTTGTGCTGCAAAAATATCAGGATCACCATTACGAGTCATATATTTTCAAAACGTTGGGTTTTAAAAATTTCTATAGAAGAAATGGCAACGAACTTAGAGGTCAAAATATCATTTAAAATTCATGTAATAATAAATAGGTACATCGTGTTTTAAAAATGGAGAACACGTCAGTACTAGCCTTTTTAGGAATTCTTCATGGACAGTCATTTCTTATTTTTGAACTAAAAATAACGATTTTATAATTCAGAATGAGATATGAAATGTCATCAAAGCATATAAAATTGTTCATAAGAATGAAACAAATATACCTATTTCCTGCAAATTTATTGTGCATAAAATATCGTTTGTAATAATTTAGGTATGCTATAAATGTAATTTACTGAAATAGATGTGTCCTTGATTTCAAAGGATTCAACGGCCGGCGTTGATCTGCGCAGCCACAGATATTATAGTCGTCTACGTCTGATTAAATATAATAATAGTACCTAATATAATTCCTATTAATATATATAACATGTAACATAATTAATGCACATCCTGAAATTAGTTTGTTCAGAATCGTTTACTGAATCGATCTATATCGTTTCTGATTTTAAAAAATTATCTAAATTTTTATCCCAAAGCAATTAAATCTACGTAAATTATAAATTACATTATAATGAAATCCGTTACTTAAAGTAGTAACTTTTTAAATGCAGATTTATATAAATTCCGTCATTCAGTACACATTACATAAAAACGAAACTCATATTTAAAGGAAGTTAAAGTCTTAAAAAACTGTTTAATAAAGTGAAACTAAAAATTCAGACTAAGTATTATGATAATAACATAATTTTCTAGTTGGGGTGTTTGAGGGTGTGCGTTAATTACGATACATGTTGTATATACCTAAAATATATTGCCTATTACGTTGTCAATGCCGGGATACAAGCTTTCTCTCTATGAAAGGAAATAGGCCGTAATCGACCACGCGGGCCGTACTTCGAATTTTTGGTCCCAAGACATACTGGTTTCTTTCATCGATTTGAGAGCCACTTAAATTAATTAAATTAATCACTTTAATTAAATTATATCTTCACCACTGTGAAGATATAATTTACATAAACTAATATGCCTGACTGAGTTAGCCACCACTACTCTGATCAACAACACTTTTTATTATTTATTTGCGACTTTAATATAAAATATTGAACCAGAAATAAACGACAAACTAAAATAAAGCATCTAAAATGCGTCCGCTGCGTGCGCTGTCGACCGGTAATGTACAATAGATATTGATAATGCTGATAATTGATACAGCGCGGCGAGGCCTCCTAGCGCAGGCAAGGGTAGATCCAGCTTTGGTGCAAGGGGGGGTCACATAATCGTGGTCAAGTCACAAGAAGTTATAATTTGTATTTCCTGACTTCGCTGCCACTTGGCCGTCCACTGCCGATATTCGTTTACAACGACAGAAACGAGTATTATCTAGTAACAATATTTAAACATTTTAATTAGTGGTCCACCTAGGTCCTGGACCCAGCCCAGGGGGGGGGTCATGACCCCATGACCCCCCCCTGGATCCGCCCTTGAGCGCAGGTGTTTCATATATTTAAAAGGAGATCCCTGCGCAAGATAAATTGTTTAAGACAAAGGTGGCAATGAAATAAACTTATTATTATTACTTATTATAGATATTGTACCAACTTTTTATGGCAATACTTAGTCTGAGTTTAAGTTTGAGTTTCAATTTGGGTTACTGGAATTGTCAACCAGCCTTTTTTATTGAACATAGATTTTCTATTGCTATTCATATTGTTATTGTGTGACCTCATGATACTTTTGCCTAAAAATCTATCTTTAGTTTTAACTTTTCTGTTTTATCACAATCATCATCTGAATAGCCCTGTTTCAACTCTGTTAGGGCCGTCTTCCAGCCTATCTGGATGTAACTGAGTATAAGTGTTTTACATGGATAGACTGCCTTTGTGATCTCCACAGCCCAGTATCTGAGTAACACACGATACATACGTGCTTTCCGAGATATGGAAGTAACTCGATATGTTAACACGTTCGCTGACAGTGAGCACTTACCCTGACACCACATTACGACAGTAGAATTTTCCACGACGTACTCTTAAAAATAAGTGGCCCGTCCCTCGACGTACTGTCATAACGCATTATTTTAATTTCCCGCCTAACGACGTACTGTCAGCGAACGTGTTAAGATGGTCATTAATCCAGGGACTGACTTTGGTAAGCATCAACATCGACACCATCATCATCAGCATCATCGGTAACATCGACCGTCTACTGGTCCTCTTTCTGTTCTATCACTAACAAACTCCGTTTGTTCTTTTTTAGGTTCTAGCATGTCTAGCACTGGACTTTTTGCTGATCGGGCTGGGCCTGTCCATCAGTTTCGTCACGATGGTGTTACCTGAGGTGCTGAACGCCAAAGAAGGACTATCTATAACAAAGAAACAAGCTTCCTGGTTTGGTAAGTTCAACATAAATCATTCATTTTGTCATCAGCTATTAAAAGACTATATATGATTAGCAGTCGCGAATCTATACCATGAAAAAAACATAAACCTCTGTTTTGCAGTCGCCTATAACCTTTCTAAAGCTTCAAGCTATTTCCATACGAAATTTCATCACAATCCGATCAGTGTTTTCGAAGATTTAGCGCGTTTAAACAAACAAACTTTTCCGCTTTATAATATTAGAATCACACAAAGACTTGACGAAAGGTTTTGAAAATAAAATTCATACAAGGCCATTTACAAAAATACTTTATATTTAGTAAAGTCGAATGCGGTCATAAAAACGACAATCACGCCAAAACGACATGGCTAATTTATAATAAAAATAGCCATCTCAAATATAATTGAATAATCTAAATTTTATTTCATGATTCTTATTTTAATATCATAGAATATTATTGAAATAAGATATTTCACTAATTAGGAGTCGCACTGGTGTGGCCGCTTGTCGGTTTTACTTAATCGTTGTCGCCTTAGGCTGATCTTTTAATAAGTAGGAGGTTTCAACCAGAATGTTTATTTAAAAAAGTTTTGAAGAAATAACTGCAGAGGAAGGTTGCTACATAGTAGACTTTTAAACTATTCATCCAAAATCAAACCAAAGAAAAAACCAGTCAAGTGCGAGTTGAACTCGCGCACGAAGGGTTCCGTACCATTATCTATAAAAAACGACAAAAAAATCACATGTGTTGTATAAGAGCCCCCTGAAATATTATTTTTTACTCTGTTTTTAGTATTTGTTGTTACAGAAATACATCATCTGTGAAAATTTTAACTGTCTAGCTATCTCGGTTCATGAGATACAGCCTGGTGATAGACAGACAAACAGACATACAGACAGACAGCGGAGCCTTAGTAATAGGGTCCCGTGTTTACCCTTTGGGTACGGAACTATAAAAATCACGTATATCATGCACTTACAAAAAGCTAGTGGAAGTTTTCAAAAATTTTATCTTCTTTTATAATATTGCCAAATTACAAACATTTATTAAATTAGATTATAAAAACGGGTACATGGTTTTAGAAAGACTACTTCAAATCAAGATTATGAAGATAATTACAAAACTTCAATGATCAATTTTTTAATTAAACTTTGTAGTTTTTATGTTAAAAAGTAAAGAATTCGGAGTATTCCCGAGTTATTTGAAATTCTATAGTATCTACTGTGTTCCCACATTCATATTTTAATAAACTAACTAACCGTCACAGCTTCGTTCGCGTGTAAATGTTGCACAATTTCCGGGTAGGTACAAAAAGTAGTCTATTTATTTTACTAGGTCGTAAAATATATGTGCGCCAAATTTCGTCCAAATACCACCCGCGCTGAAACTAGCGTGTCTATTTGTACCTGAAACTCACGATCGTAAGGGTTAATTGCTGAAATAACTGTAAGCCCGAGATTTTTTTTAGTATTTTTTTCTAGCTCCTTGGACTATAGAAAGCTATAAAAACCATGACTTAAATGATTTCGAAAAATAAACCGTCGGGTGTAAAGGGTTAAGCTGATTTTGCATGGTTGAAACACAAATCTATACTAATATTATAAAGCTGAAGAGTTTGTTTGTTTGTTTGTTTGCTTGAACGCGCTAATCTCAGTAACTACGGTTCTGATTTGAAAAATTCTTTCAGTGTTAGATAGCCCATTTATCGAGGAAGGCTATAGGCTATATATCATCACGCTAAGACCAATAGGAGCGGAGAACTAATGAAGAATGTTTCAAAATCGGGGGATTTTTTTTCCACGCGGACGAAGTCGCGGGCGGAAGCTAGTAAAATATAATTTTAAAATAATCATCGCCAGCGAGTCGGTTTTTCCTGATAGCTAAAACCTGGGCGTCTTTAAGGCAAGAGTGAATAAGTTACTTTTAGGTAAGTGTGCTTCAACTTTGATGTTTGATACGCTAAGACCAAAAGGAGCGGAGCACTAATGAAGAATGTTTCAAAATCGGGGGATTTTTTTTCCACGCGGACGAAGTCGCGGGCGGAAGCTAGTAATACATATAAAACATATAAAAATTTCACACTTCTAATGTTAGTAGGATTGATAACAATAGATCACTACACCAAATAAGTTGTCAAGGATACTGGGTATTGGCCCTGACGACAAAAATCATTGATCTGCCTAGTTTTTTCTTGGTTCTTTTCCTTTTGCTGGGGTCAGCTTCCAGACTGCATATCTGACCCCTTCAAATCAGTAACTGCGTACCACGATACCCTATTACAACATTTGTGTCAGATTTTCTGCCTTCTGACTAAGTACCCGTTACGATATACGAAACGAACGAACGATGTACGAAGTATTGGTTTGGTACCCGTAACGACCTAGAAATGGGTCTTCGTGGCAACGTAGGAATCTTGGTATAATGCTTACTCAACCACGGGCCGACCCTGACAAGTGATGAATATCGGATATGCCTTGAATATCGGATCGTGCCACTATTATTATTTAGTACGAGCAGCACTAAAATATAATTCAATATCTTTCCTTAAAATCTATATATATAAAAGCGAAATACCACTCACTGATTAAGCACGAAATCTCAGAAACTAAAAGTAGTAGGTAGGGTTTTAAAATTTTGCATGGTGGTTCCTTTTAGTACGTAGATGCTCGCTAAGACGGGATTTTGCGAAATTCCCACGGGATCAGGATTTACACGGGAAAAAACTTACCACGCGAACGAAGTCGCGAGCAATTGCTAGTAAGTATTAACGATGTTTGACCTTTTTGGGATTCCGATATCACCTTATATCGTAATATATGTCCGACACTAATGATAATCGGGACAAAAATAGTTATTATCTAATTATTTTGCATTAGAAATCTGAATTTACATAGATATCTGAATTGCACTGCAACTATATAAACATTAAGTCTTCGATATCTAGACCTACCTACTATATTTTGACCGAAATAAATGTTTTATAATTTAACACGGACATCGTTGCTGATCGTCAGTTGGTATGACTGACTGTCTTTTTTTTCCAAAGAATTACCAGTCTTCCATATAACAGCTAATTGGAGGAGTACTTTGACATATTTGTATACATGTTAAGTACCTACATTTGGTTACAGATATCAATCAATCAATTTAAATATAAATAAACTATTATATATCACTTAATCAAAGCTTACACTATGTCAGACGAGTTATCGGCGATATAAATGGCTAATAAAGTCACTAATAAACATGTTGCTCCTTACTTTTACATACATAAATAAACACTTTAGTCATAGATTTATGAGTGCAATTAAATACATTATGTCAACGACCAATTTTGAAACAAACAGAACAGATCAGCAAATGACACCAGGTAACCGCTGTGTTACTTACTAAAATACATATGGGAAAAAATGAACTCACAAAGAATTTCACAATATTATTCAATGCTTCTCTATGTTCTAACAGAAGGCCAGTTATTAGGGGTCAGTTACTGCTATCTAAAAACTAGTAACATGCAAAAAACACCACAGGCTAATGAAGTTTAGGTATGCGAATTATAATAATGTGTAGCTCCGTTCATTGGCGTTGGTACATATTAATTTTTTGGAAGGCCGTTGGCTTTGTGTTTTAATATACCTGTCTAACTGTAATACAATGTCAATTTGTACTAATATTATATTGCGAAAGTATCAAACCAAAATGGCTGTCGAATCGGTATAAAATTTGTCACACAAATGGATTCTAGTCTCGAATAAAATAAATTTCTTTCAGGTCGGAGACCCATATAATAAAAAATAAAAATTGAAACTATTTTTCGGCTTACTAGGTTTTAGATACGAATAGTAAAAGTTACATGATAAAGATGATGTTCAAAATACATTGACGGACTCATAAACTGCATCAATGTTCAAGACGCCTTTGAAATAAACTTTTTAACCAAGAGTTCCAACTTTTTATACAAATTGAAACCTATAGTTTGGTTCGTTAACTTCATAGCAGCGTATTATCATATCTTTATGTTTGTATACTGGAAAAAGGCAAAGGAACATTAATTTTTTTGAACAAAAACGATAAATGTAACAAAATTTTGTTTTGGTTGGTTTATTAACAAATTACAATAAAAATGACAAGACTCTATTTGTTTCAACCCGAATATGGCTCTTAAACACTTTTTCTGCATTATAAATGCTTGATCAATTTCGACGCAGTGACCCCAAAGAATGACACCATACCGCAGCATGGACGAAATTAGCCGTGATATGCAGTAATTGCAGCGCTTCTGGATATTTCACAGCTAATACATCTCAGAGGATAAATAAAACTATTCACTCTTCCGCAAACATCATTTACGTGGTTCTTCCAAGAGCAGAATTCATCTAAAGTTATCCCTAGAAGTCGTTTATGGCCAAGCAAGAACAATGGAGGACCTAAAAATACTGCCCTGTGGCACGCCATGTTTATTTGACAAAAGTGAAGACTGGTGAATTTCTCGTGTTTGGAATGTTCATTATAACTGCTTAGCTTTGGATTCATTAAGGGACATAATATTTTTTTTTTAGGTCACTCATCTAATGGACATAAAAATATAGAGTTACCAAATGAATCAATGTTATCTAAATCATTTAAATTAGAATTTTGTTCTTCGTCTGAGCTATTCTTGGCGACTATGTCAATAAAAAAAATGATTAAAATGGTTTGCGATAGAGTCAGGACTTACGGTATACCGCCGTTTGCCCGAATTTTATTTGCCCTAATATCATTTGCCATAATAATCAACAGTTCAACTGGATGCAATCGGGACTTTAAGGTACCCCGACTCGGATAGGTTAGGTTAAAAGGGGATGGCGAGGTCGTTTGAGCGAGCGAAGCGAGAAAATAGACCCCGCCATCCCCTTCGTGGTTTATTTTTTTATAAACCACCCAGAAGTAGTTATTATGGCGTTTAAATATTTGTCTAATAATTATTATGGCATTTAAATATTATGTCTAATAATCATTATGGCGTTTAAATATTATGTCTAATCATTATTATGGCAATTAAAAATATAAAAACAATACGTATGGCACTCGTATCTTATGGTATCTAAGTTTCGGGCAATAATTAAAAGTATGTCATATGTCTTTTAGGACAAACAAAACATTCGGATTCAAAACATGAAATTCGGGTAAATGAAATTCAGGAATTTATTTTTTTTATTTATTTTTATTTATTTATTTTTTTCCAAAAACAACTTATAAATACTTAACAATCGCATTGTTGCAAACAATTTCTGTTAAGGCGTTGAGTTTAGCGTCTGTAGTGTGTCTGTAATATGATGATTATGGTATATAATCTTCGGGTAAACAATAGACAACCAGGACTTACATATTCATTGTTGTCAACGGTAATTTTAGATATACACATGTTCTTTAAATCTGTACCAGTTTTTTATAATATTCCACGCTGCTTTACACTTATTTTGTGCTCTATTTATGTAGTTTGTATTATTACTTTTCCGTCACGTCAATATGCATATTTTCAATAAATTACAATAGTTTTTATAATTCTTCTTAAGAGGCTCATTATTCTTATGTTTTAATTTATAATACAGTTGACCTTTATTTTTACAACTTGTTTTTATCTTTATTTCTCGTATAAACAGCGTTTTTTAAAACTGTCCCAAACATGCTCAATGGGATCAAGATCCCGGCTGCGTGCTGGCCAATTCATGGTACGTATCCCAACCTTTCGCAATATTCTCGAACTTGTGCAGCGGCGTGGGTTCGGGCATTATCTAGAATTAAAGTAAAATTTTTGCCTAATAATTACACGTAAGGTACCACATGAGCTTCTAAAACCTCTGTTATATAACGTTGTGCCGTCAAACTACCTCTTCTACGGTCGATGAACAAAAGTTTCGTTCATCGAAATGCCACCTCACACCATACACGAACCGCTTCCAATAGAAACACGCACCTCAATGAAACTTTGAGCATATCTCTCCCCACGTCGACCATAGACTCTTCTGCGACTGTCTGCACCATTGAAACATGGGTGAACAATTTGGAGGCACACTGCTCTTCAATCCAATTAAGATGTTCACGCGCAAATCTTAATCGAGCTTATGACCATTTATTGGTCCAAAAGGGGTGATTGTCGCTTCCTTAAGCCTCCTTCCTATTTTTCGTGCACTTACGTTTACTCCACGCACTTTAATCAGCTCTGTTTTTACGTTTACTGACATGAGGAAACGATTTCATCGGTAAGTTGAAATAATAGAGTTTAGCCGGTACCGGGTATCCTTTTATAAGAACCTACTAGTTACGGGAAACCATAGACTGGACTGGTTTAAATTTAAAGTTCTAGAAATCGTTCATTGATTCAAGCCTTCACGCACCAATGTCCAATGCCACAATTTGAGCGGCTTGTTCGGACGAAGTATCCATATTTATGGTTATGAAACTTTTGTTAAGTTTAAAAGACTAACAATAGATACTACTATTGATAACAATAATTTAAATCGCAAATGAAAAATAAACAAAATCAGAGTTTGAAATTAGTCCTTTTTGTCAATTTTTCTAATAACACAGAATTTGAGACAATACATAAATTTTATTTCCCGGCTATAATATTTTTATCTTTTATTGCAGTTCTATTTTTAAATATTGTTTGTCTCGATCTTTCATTTAGTTTAACCTTATCTAAAAAGTTTGCATCTTACGTATCACTTAGCATACTTATCTCAACTTTAATGCAGTTTATGAGTCCCTCACACTACTAAATGTCAACTTAGCAAAATAAATGTCAAAGTAAAATCAAGAAATTCAAATATTGATAAGAAAATGTGAAATTATCAAATTTAATTCTGAATTAAATGTCACATTGAATAATCAAATACCTACAAATATTAAATAGAAAATGTTATTTATAGTTTTTAAAAATACTTGTGTTATTGAATAGCACACAAGCTACTTTACATCCCGAAATTTCCACGCGAAGAATTCGCAGACTACTACTAGCTAGTATGTGATAAAAGGCTTGTAAGGTAAAAAATTATAAAGTTAAATCAGCAAAAAATATGACAAATGAGGTCAAACGTTTTATTGTAATAAACCTTTTACAGTACAAAACTAGGAAGTATTGTATAGACCTCTTCTAAAAACATCTGATTGATCAAAAAACAAAACAAGGTCGAGAAAGTGTTGCTGGTGCATGTACTGCATAGTAACGAACAAATATAGATAAATCAAGCTGTGTCTAAAACGTGTAATAAAAATAATGCAATCTAGATATTTTACATAATCATTAGTGGTAGGTTTCCACGAATTATATCGCGATTTATGAAAATCTTCAACATGACGTAAATTGAAATTTTTAGTTCTTTGTGTATTAGGTATTTTGAATATTAAAATTACTCGCAAAAAACTGATATCGTCTTAATCAGTATTTAAATGAAAATAATAGGTCTTTACTTATGTAATTGGATATTCTATACCAGAATTTTCAGATTTAATTATCTGCGGATTGGCGCACAATTAGAAATTCAAATAAATTTTATTCGAAAGCCGTGTTAATTTAATTTCAATATCAATAATTTGTTTTTAGATAGTTTCTTGTTTTTATGAAATTGTGGCAGTTTTTGGCGCCGGTAACTATTGTCGACAAAGACGAATTGAAGGCGATAGTGGAAGCGGATTAAACTCAATCTACAGCTGAGATTGTTGCGGATCTTTGAGTTAGTGTCAAAAAAGGTGCCACACGAACTAAGCGACCAACAGCGAGATTTACGCGTCGAAACATGCATGGCATATACTGAATCGCCATAGAAACGAGGAAATTCTTATCGGAATTGTTACCTGCGATGAAAAGTGCATTCTGTACGACAACCGTAAGTGTTAAACAGTGCGCAAAAAATATTACGCAAAGGAAGAAGATGGCAACTGTCTGGTGGGTCAGTACTTGTGTAACAACTATATTAAATTAATCGGATCGCAACCAGTGAAATACTTATGATTGAGTAGTTTTCCAGTAGCTATCTGTGGTCTTCACAATCCGTTCCACTTCACCAAACAGTGCTTTTCAAGAGTAACTGCATAAGTGACTTAAAAAAATACCCAAATCGATATATGTGTGCCTATAATATTTGAAGAGTTCCCTCGATTTCTCCATAATCCCATGATCAGACCCTAACTTAATGACAATGGAACCAACCTGTAAGTATACCTAAAGGAAATAAAATACCCTTTCAAACAAAAAAAGAATTTTTCAAATCGATCCAGTCGTCTGCTAGTAATGAGGTAACAAACATTAAAAAAAAATACTAATAATAATAATCTCTTACATGGTTTGATGTCAAGATAACTGGGAAGATAGTAACAAACTACATTTTCGATTCTCCGTTTTTGAATATTTAAGTTTATGTACTAGGTAGCTAAAACAAGTATTTAAAATTGTTCAGTGACTTTTGAAAAGCTTAATGTTCAAATATTTTTGGAAATTATAATGGTTAGCAATTTTTGAGTTTGTGGTGTTCAGTTAATTTTGAACTTTAGTGATGGTCATTCTATTCTGACGCTTGTCATGTTGAGCAGTTTTGGTATTTAAATATGGTGTATAGCGATTTTGAAAAACTGAATGTGATCATTGACTTTAAACGCTGACTGTACTTCAGAACGTGGGAAATTCGAGGATTAACAAGTTCTTAGTTGTAAAAGCTACATGATTTTTGTGAAAGCCTTGCATTTACTACACAGGTCTACTAAAATTTTAGTGTTTCTTTCCGCAAAATACCACGTCAGATACAACTCCGCATAGTTCTTAAATCGCATACTGTGAATGTGAGGGTTATCTGTACTACTATAATAAAGCGGAAAAGTTTGTTTGGTTGTTTAATCTTCAAAAGTATTGGGTAAACATTGGCTATGGTAGTAGCTTGCAGCTTGTGGAAGGACTGCAAAAGAACGAGGTTTTTTATCGTGATTAAGTCCACGGGAGCAAAACCCCGCGCGATTACCAATAGAATAGGATAGAATATACTTTATTATTTTACACCAAAACTTAAACACACCTATTTTACAATAATTACTTATTCTATGGTTACAATGGCGGTCTTATCGCTGAAATCGATATCTTCCAGACAACCTTTTGTGTGTGTCAATCTAAAGTGGGAACATAACGAATATTATTTATAAATTATGGCACTGTCTAGTTGTTTTTATGCGACCTACCCAAATGCCATCGCTTTGGTATTGGTCGTGAAATCGTTCGAGATTTTTTAAGTACTAAGTCGGGCTTCGCCATAGCTAACAAATGCTTGGACCATCGGTATGCTCACAATCTTTCCCCAAAAAAGCACCTTTGATATTAACCTAAAATGGTTATGGTTCTCATACCTATGATTTGCACTGTACGGATTATATGGGCTACAAAAATTACCTTTATATTTTAGTTTGTTTCATCTAGTTTTTTACGAGAAAGATTTAATATAGCAAAACTTTTGGTAATTTCACACTCTAACTGTAACATTGCTTTTACAGTACTGTGTAAGTAATCATAACAATTGTGTTAAATTAATACCTTGTTATACAAATAGCAATATTTATATAGAAGATAGGTACTATGATTCCAAGATAACATCTTCATAAATAAACTAGACTAAGACTAACATAATGTTGATTCTAGATGATTAATATTGTCAATAACGCAGATTGTATTACTTGTTTGAGATCGCATTACAAAATACATACATAATTATATAGTTTATGAAAGCATTATGCAATCTTTAGTGTAGATACAGACTTGAGATAAGGATAACTTATTTTATTATAAATATTTAGAAAAAAATTGCAAATGTCAGCGCTTATCAAATCGCATCTTAGTAGTTAATGCCCCAAAAAATTTGTCTTAGAGACAAAATTTCTGATCTTTATTTTGAGACCATTGCTTTTATTTGTTCAAAGAAAACGTCCAAAATATTTGTTCAAATCAGTCGTGGGTTTCTATTTTTAAACAATATACTGTATTTATGAAAGAAATAAAAACAAACATTTATTTAAAATCAGTTTAACACATAGAAAAAGACAAGTAAATAAAAATGAAAACAAAAAAAAGACCGTGCGTGCCTCACGGCTGCGCCAAAACTTCTGTTTCAGCATTATTGTCAGGCAGACGACGTCACTCATTATAAAACTTATAATCACAAATAAAACCAACCTTTTCTTTTACAGGCAGCATGGCATTCCTCTGTCAGCCCCTGGGCAGCATATTCTCCGGGCCTCTACTAGACCACTTCGGTCGCAAGAAGGCTCTATTCCTGGTCAATATACCACATGTAGTCGCGTGGCTACTCATGTACTACGCCTGGGATGTACCTTCGCTGTTCATCGGCAATGCGTTGCTGGGCATTGGGACTGGTGTTATGGAAGCGCCTTCGGTCACTTATGTTGGAGAAATAAGGTAACAAACAAAAAAAAATACGTCTGTATCTAAATATGTAAATATTATTATTTATATCAAATGCTATACCAAACCCTCATCACTACGACATTGATGATAAAACAGAAGTTCTAAACAAATGACTACTTTTATTGGCAGTAGGGCGACAAAGGCGATTGTCAAAACGTCAAAAATTAATGGGATTGAAAAGCGCTGCCAAATATTACGTGACCAATCTCATACATTTTGGTATTTTGACAGTATTATGTGCTGATAGAATTCATTTTTTTTTTGAGCCTCAGCTCATTAATTATAACGTTGTTAAAAAGGCTGCTAAATTGAAGTGGGTCTGGGCTGGCCACGTCTGCTGCATGCCAAATGAGCTGTGGGCTAAAATCACCACTATCTGGAGCCTTGACACAGCCAGAAGGCGTCGGCCCAGACCTCGTCGAACATGGCGGGACGAGCTGGACCAAACTAACGACCAGTGGTATACTTTGGCCCTGGACAGAACCTTCTGGAAATCATGGCCTTTGACAAGCTATATAATGCCATAATGCTTGCCATAATGCAAGAAACAGTATCAGTAGTATTAGTCCTTATGTTCGTAAATGTATCAAGTCTGAAATAAATGATTTTATTAATTTTAATCCAATGAATAAAATAAATGATAGGCTTCATTTCAATGGAATACAATATCGATACATGTCAATATATTCGTAAGAGTAATTCCGGATCAGAGCCTATTGGGATCCAAGCCGTCTGCTCTCTAATCTCCTTGCTTGTACCCATATACATCAAGCAAAAGAATGGGACACTGACCCCGTAGAATGTGTTATTATTCCAAAACACCATGTTACAATTTATAAAAAACTTAAAGCGTCATCTATCTTTTTGTTGCCATTATTTTTTATAACATTATCATCGACAAATCTGCTGATATTACATCCTACTATGCATTAAAACAGTAATTTATTCCGAGTGTTTTTTGCTTTTGATAAACAAGAATTCGATACTGGATCAATATTATAACCTAGGTATTCAGTTACAACGATCTAAATAAAAACTGGATTATACCGGAATTTTCTAAATTAATGAATACTAAGCATGAATTATATATTCCAGCTCGATCTATATCTCTTATTTTTGCAGTTTTGTGTCGTCTCCGGCATTATAAAAGAGATATGAATGTGTGATTAATCCGTTATCTTTCATCTGTAAATATGCGCAACAGGGTGATTTTTAGGGTCTGTTTAGCGGAATTGGCTACGCCGAATAAACTCTAAAATGAAAAACAATTTATATGAAATTACCTGCTAAGTTAAGAAACGCACGATCTGCGATGCCCTAAACCAAGGTTCGTACCCCACAGGGGGGTGCCCTTTTTTATGTTTTTTTTAATGACTGTGCGCCACTCCCTACCATAAGCAGGGTCGTTATTTTACGCTTTCTTGAAGCCTTTCTTCTGTTGCTATCTCTTTTCCGTGTTGATTTATAATATATACTTGCGTAAATTTTAGTTTCTATATACATATCAGGGATGTTGCGAATATTCGCATCCGCATCCGCAAATGCGGAGCTTCCGTATGGATTTGGACATCTGCATCCGCATCCGCATCCGCAATAATCAATGCGGATTTTCATGCGGATGCGGATGTAAGACGAGTCATTACGTGTTTGTTTGAGCTGTGGAATACTTATCGTATAGATATGTAGCCTATCTACACTTCGCCTTTGAGAAGTTGCCGATCATAAACAACGTCTGAGACATGCCCACCTAGAACCGTACATACAATGCACAAAGGAATATTATTATAAATACTATAAATTAAATATAATGTAAACAGACATACGACACGCGTACCCTGAAAGAACGCTCATACAATGACCACTGTTAAACTTTTGTAAACACTACTATTATAGTGTTTACAAAAGTGACGTTTCCGATTCTTTTAATGCCAATTCCGAAGGGGCTAAAAGAATGAGAATGACAGATTCCACGGAAAAGGATATGGGACAACTAGGACCAGGGACGTCATGTTCCCTCAGAAAGCCATGCTTAAAAACGATCTTGCCATGATGTTAGATTCGTCAAGTGAATATGAGAGTCAAGAAATACCAGAAAATGGTAGCACTGAAGCTGTACTCAAAAAGGAATTACTTTCTTATCACACTAAAAAAAAAAGAGTCAATGTGGATGAGAATCCTCTTAAATGGTGGAGTGTTCATCGAGAGGAATTTAACATATTATCACCGATAGCGCGAAGATTTTTATCCACTCCACCAGGCAGTGTTCCTAGCGAACAATTATTTAGTAGCGCGGGTTTAATTTACGAACCTCTGCGTAACCGGCTTGAATCAGAGAAAGCGGCAATATTACTTTTTATTAAGTATAATGCTCCTATTTTTAACTTCACATACTAATTCTAATTAATAAAAAAATATGATTACTATATCTTTATTTTAATTCTTCATTCATATACTTTTTTATATGGCCTCAAACATCCGCATCCGCATCCGCATCCGCGGATGCGAGCTTTCAGAAATCCGCATCCGCATTCACATCCGCGGATGTGAAAAAATCGGCATCCGCAACATCCCTGATACATATGTTATTTCTTTGTTTTATATATGACGTGTATTAATTGTGTAAACTTTGTTATATGGTATATGTTAGATGTTTTATTGATCTGTCACTTTATTTATTCTTTTTTATAACGACCTCTGCTACTTTTTTTACGTATCAGGGGGTGCCCTTAGCGTGTAGTCGCTTAGTTTGTAAGCTTTTTAATAAGCCCTGACTGGACGCTTTCATTAGAATTAATTAAGGCAGCCACAGGCAAGTCCGGTTAAGCAACCAACAACCTCAGAGATCGACCAGCGAGATGCCACAAAAAACTAACTAAACTAACTAACGGACTCGTAATCGTATCGGTGAAACAGGCCTTTATTATCCATCTATTCTATACATCGCTGCCCGACAAAAAAGTGCCATAACATAAAAATGACTAATTCGAGATAACGAGACTTTTAAGATAGTATGTTTATGTACGCACACATACCTACTATTTCTAAATAAATTTTCATTTATTTAACTCCTATAATTATTACATTATCAATCAAATCATTATCATTAAAAATCTTAAGTCTCGTTACCTCGAATTAGTTATTTTTATGTTATGACACTTTTTTTGCCGGGCAGTGACATATAAAAAAGTGTCTTTCTGCTACTTCAAAATAACTATAAATTAGTCCTTATAGTTGTTATTTATACGATGCTAAAATGCAAACTTTTTAAAATTGTTCTCTGTCGGTCAATCTGTTTGTCCGGGCTTATCTTTGCAATAGTTGAAACGATTCTGATGGAACTAGAAGATAGACGAGTTTAATTTTATCCAGGTTTTGACGGGGGAAAGAGATTAAATATATTTTTTTATAATAGGTACCAAGAAATCTCCTGCGAAGTGAAGAAGCATATGGAAAACTTTTTAAGAACTTAGATAACAAATTACTACTCAACCTGTATCTAATCTAGTGCATGAACCCAAGTATCGCATTTTTAAATCCCCTCATTTAATAAATTCCAGTGACCCATCCATTCGAGGTATCCTCACGACCCTGACCAACGGGTTCACAGCAACGGGAATGTTCGTGGCATACCTCTTGGGAACAGTCCTGCCTTGGAGACAAGCGGCGCTCGTGGCACTCACTGTGCCACTGACTACTATGGTGCTGGTGCTTTTTGTAAGTAAAAATTTGTATTCACCAATTTAGAATTGCAAGTCTATCGGTTTTCTATCGGTTACATTTCGCCTTTCGGGGAGTGTGCGATGGAATTACACAATCTAATTCCGCCAAGCCAGTTCCATCATCGGTCTACGTGAAAAACGGTGAAGCGCCATCGTTACATGGTGGACATCCCACCCATACGCACAAAACGTTTTGGAAATACCTTCATTGTGCGTACGGCTAAGGAGTGGAATTCCCTGCCGGAGTCTGTGTTTCCCGATAGCTATAACCTAGGGGTCTTTAAGTCAAGAGTGAATAGGTTACTTTTAGGTAAGGGTGCTCCATCTTCGACCACATCATCACTTACCATCAGGTGAGATGGTGGTCAAACGCGAACCTATTTTCAATTAAAAAAAGTCCTATTAATCGCCTCGTTGATCGAGTCATCACAAGTGCGACTGCTGAGCACAAGGATTTTGTGTAAGGAATTTCTCAGTTGTAGCCCGGAGTTTTGGAAGTTGGCGTTGTCATACTCCTGTGCCTGGGAAAGAACGTCAAGCCGTGGATTTCGGCTGTCATTTTGATGTCTTTGTCAGTCGTTATGGGTAGTCAGAAGCCAGTAAATCTGACACTGGTCTAGTCAAGGGGTATCGTGTTACCCAGTTACTGGGTTGTGGAGGTCAGATAGGCAGACGCTCTATGTAATAATATACTCAGCTGCATCCGGTTAGACTGGAAGCCGACCACAAAACCACCTGGACAGCTTTTGAATTTATACAGGGTTAATTGTAAAACACCGGAAACCTCTTAGGACTATGTTACTAACATCATAATCAACAACTTTTGTTCTATGACTTTTAAAAATTCATTATATTTTTATTCACCAGATTTTCATACAAAAATAAAAATATTTAAATAGGGAAGATGCAATATTTTTAAATATGTTTTCATTTTAAAGAATTCCATGTAGAATAGACCACAAATATATTAAAAAATTAAATCTTTGTAATTTATCGGAAAAAATGCGGTTTGAAATTGACAGTTTAAATTTTCGCGCGAAAAAGGACCTATAGTTCCGATGACGTCATTTCTGTCTGTCACTGGTCGTACTTGTTCGTCGCTGGCTAATACTTATGCATATGTTTTCGACTTTCGAGATTTTATTTTGAAAATTTAAAGTGGACTATCCATCAACATCAGGCGATTATAAAAATACCACTAATATTCTGAAAAAAGCCGTGGTGACTCATGTTTTGTACCAATGTGTCCAACTACTTCAACAAAGTTTCCAAATAAATTGTTTGTGACTGGACCTTCTGACCCAAAACTAAGAAAGAAAAGTGGTTTCAAGCTACAAAGAGAAATGACAATTATTGGAGAATAATTGTAACCACCATTCGATGCTGTGAAGATCACTTTGATGTAAGTCGGCGAATATACTTGTTATATTTTGTAGTTAATCTGCTTGTACGCAAAAACACATTAGTTACCTACCTAATACTTACAAAACTTATCTATAACATCATTTTAATTTTACAGTTGGAGAACGACGTCGAAAATTGGATAAAGTTTAAAATGTGTGCAGGAAAACTTTTCCTGAAAAAAGGTGTGGTACCTCATATTTTTGAATGCCAAAACAGAATGATGCCACTGAAACCTAGATCAGTAATAATGAAAAAGAAAAAAACGTGAAATTCTTGAAAGCATTGAAAATACACCGTGTATAATTTTGATTTATTCTTTCAGATTTATTCTTATACTAGAGACAAACATTCAAACTTTCAAATTTATAATAATATAAGGATAATGCTTTTTAATGAAGAACTAAGTATATTATTATGTCTTTCATGTTTTAGATCCATCTTCAGTGTTCATTAATCACAGAAACACATGGTTCTCAAAATATTAAAATATCCAATGATAAAGGTGTACAGGTGTCTATATATCCTTATAAACGAACGATCGAAATAACTGATATATGTCGAAGCCGCTGAATAAAATACAAAGTTAAACAACTATGATTTTATACATATCGTAGTAATTTAGTCCCTTTCATTTCTACACTTGAAAACTCTGCACTTTCGACAAAAAAGTTACAACCATGTCAACACTAACTTTTGGTAAATAACTTAACTTAAATAACTTAATAACTTTCCTAGATTCCTGGAGTCTGCTTTGATAAACCCAACTTCCATTTTTATTAAAAAAAACGCAATTAGTATTCCCGTAAAATAATATTCACTTTTACAACCATAACCTCAAATAAGTTCTTATAACAGGAGTGACGTCACTAAACGCTGATTGGTGTTTTGAAATACGCTTCGTTTCAAGTCATTTTTAATTCGTAATTATTGTTAAAAATCAACATTATGTGAAATAAAAATGTTACAGTGGCCCTTCTTTTCTATTTTTTTAACATTTTAATCATAAAATTTTCATAAATATTATATTTGCATCTTCCCTATTGAACGCCCTAAATGTCACAAAGTCTATGCGAAGCAAAAGAAAGCAATTTATACTATCGCTTTCTTTTGCTTTCAGTTTAATTTATTTTATCTAAGGGCGTTCAATTTAAATATTTTTATTTTTGTATGTAAATCTGGTGAACTAAAACATAACGAATTTTTAAAAGTCATAGAACAAAAGTTGTTGATTATGATGTTAGTAACATAGTCCTAAGAGGTTTCCGGTGCTTTACAATTAACCCTGTATAAAGCACAGCTCCGTTCCTGTATGGAGTATTGCAGTCACTTGTGGGATGGCTCAGCCAAATACCAGCTAGCTGCACTTGACTCGATCGAACGCAGAGCTGAAAGGCTCATAGCTGACGAGGTCCTGGCAGGCAAGCTTCACAGCCTGGCTCACCGGCAAAACATTGCTTGCCTGTCTATCTTCTACAGATTATACTTCTGAGAGTGTGCGCAGGAGCTCCGCGACCCCTTCATCCCCCTTTTACTACCCGTCTACCACACGTACCGCAGGATACCATCCACACTTAGTCGATATACCGTCTTGTTGTACCGCACTTTTCTTCAACATTTATTGTGCGCACAGCCAAGGTGTGGAACTCTCTGCCGGCTTCTGTGTTCCCTGCCACATATGACCCGTCAGCATTTAAAGCAAGAGTGAATAGGCATTTTCTGGGCTCGCTCGTTCGGTCGTAGACCTCATCTTACACTTACCATCAGGTGTGATCGAGGTCAAAAGTGGGCTCATTCGTAATAAAAAAATAAAAAAAAAAACAGTTGGGAAAAGGCTAAGCAGATCATGACTATCAGAATATCCCATCTAACATATTTTTTCTTCTCAGTCTTAAATCCTTGGATATTTGTTAATCAACAATATCTCATTCACTAAGCGGTCTTGAACTTGAATTGGACAAAACTTGACAAACAAGTACAACATGATCTCAAAAGGGCGTGTAGGCTTTTGCTCTGAACGCCGTTCCCTTGAAATAACTATTGAATTTCACGCGGGCGACGCTAGTAGTTACAATGTCATCGTAACGAACGGATTATGTCACGTAATAAGAAAATAGCCTTCGAATGTCAGTAAAAATGGCCAATGTCAACAGATTAGCCTTAGTTTCGCTAATCTTTGTAATCCTGCCTATCCTAAGTGCTTACGCAGGAGATATTATAGTATAAGAGTGTGTACACAAATTCACATAAACGTCATCATCTTCAGCTTAATCTTTTCCATCAACGTAACATATATACAGGGTTAATTGTAAAACACCGAAAACCTCTCAGGATTATGTTACTATCATCAGGGTTGGGCAGTATTTGAATTACTTGTAATTAAAATACGTAATTGAAATACAAATACGTATTTGGTATTTGTATTTCAATTACTTCTTTAAAATGTAATTTGTAATTCGTATTTCAAATACCTGACGCCGAGGTATTTTGTAATTAGTATTTCAAATACTTGAGGCTTCAAAATACATTTTAACATTAAAATACATTTAACCTTCATTCATTACCCGACTACGGCAAAGCCAAAGGAGGGTATGTATGTATGTATGTAAGTGTGTATGTTCATCTGTTCCCTTATAGCTCTAAAGCTACTTATCGGAACTCGAGAAATGAGGTATCGTTAGAACCGTCTTGACCATCTGCTGAACATAGGCTACGTGACGTGTCACAAAACCTAATGTGACGCCCTCTAGCGCCCAAAAAGTGTTGTGTTAAAAAATAAAAATAAGATAAACACATCGTTTTTGATATCATTTGAAAGGGCGTCACATGCACATTTCCAAAATATTGCTTAAATTTAAAGAGGCGCCCTCTAGTGGACAAAAAATCATGTGTTAAAAAAATTAAGATAAATACACCGTGTTTGATATCATTTGAAAGGGCTTCACTTGTACTTATCAAAAATATTTGACAGGCCTGTTGGTCTAGTGGTCAGTGGCCCTGACTGCTATGCGAAAGGTCGTGGGTTCGATTCCCACCCAGGACAAATGTTTTTGTGATGAGCACGATCATTTGTTCTTTGTCTGGGTACACCCAGACAAAGAACAAATGATTATCTATAATATGTATGTATTTAGAAATATATATGTATGTTTATCAGTTGTCTAGTACTCATAGCACGCTCGTGATTTAATACCAAAATAGTTTAAATAATAAAAAGTAAAAAAACTAAAACCCGACTACGACCAATAAATCGACGCTGAAAAAGTATGAAACAAGATTTTCAGGATGCTGAAATAAACAAGGTTACTATATAGGATATCAATCGTAACAAAACAATTAATAACGTGTGACTGCGGTTTTTATTTTTGTTCTGTTCTTGTTTTTCCAGTAACCTTGTTTATTTCAGCATCCTGAAAATCTTGTTTCATACTTTTTCAGCGTCGATTTTTTTGTGGTAGTCGGGTTTTAGTTTTTTTTACTTTTTTTTAGCGATCGTGAGTGTGAGTGCGAGGCGAGACCACGAGAGTGTAATGATGGTAAAGCCAAGGAACTTGTACCTAAACTGGAATGCGGACGCGAAGCTCAAATCCGTTCCGAAGAGTATACCCTCGAAGGACCTAGCTATCTCTTTCTAGTAGTGTGGATATCAATTCGCGATAAACGTAAGGACAATTTTATTTGATGCAATATTTGCAGGTTTTTTTAGACACTTATTATTAACCTTACAAATGATGTATTTCTGTTACCGCTATAACAAAAAATACTAAAAATTAATTAAAATAAATATTTAAGGGAGACTCCCATACAACAGTTGTGATTTTTTTGGCGCTTTTTATAGGTAATGGTTCCGTACCATTCATTACCTACCTATAAAAATACCCTTCATGTGCGAGTCCGACTCGTACTTGGCCAGTTTTTTTCTTAACAACGTATTAAATAGAAAGAAAGAAAGAAATAAATTCAATTATAAATACAAAGGTCTGTATCGGTCTGTTACGCTTTCACGGTTAAATCACAGAGCCGCTTTCAAAAAAATTTGGCATGGAGATAGTTTAAAACCCTGGGAACTATATAGGGTTCTTTCTATCTCAGATTTTTGAACAGTTGCTCGGTAGCGCGATATAACAGAATTCTACGTGGGCGAAAAGCTAGTTCTCAATATATATATCTGAGGAACTTATATTGAGCGCGCTAATTTCTATAATAAACCCTTCCTTATGCGGGCTAAATGCAAAATTGGTTTTGCAAACTTTATTGCGTTGAATTATAAACTTTCAAAGTGGTTAAGACCCGTGATACAAATACAATTATTGCAGATACAGAATTAATAACAGAATCACCAGCTGGCAATTCTTCGAAGGCTTGGCCTTGATAGGCAGTGGTATAGACGTCCAAACAAACGTGCATTAATTGGTAATCTATGTTTATTCGACACTTGTACGGTTAGAGCCAGTAGACTAAAATAAAATGATGCAATGTTTATATATAATTAAAACTACTAAAACCCTTCATGAAAGACGATGATTGTAAATAAAAAGAATAACAGAAGAGATATAATTTATTTCTGTATATATTTATTTAGGTTAACCTACAATTGTTTACACTATACATTTGTATGAAACAGTCATATTACATTTATAAGTGTAAAAATTAATTACAGGCTAACACCACATGTGCTATTTAAGGTTAGAAATCAATATTATTAACATACATAATTCTAAACATAAAGGAGGCAGATCGAATGTTAATTATAAGGTTATTATTATTAGGTTGGTTCTATATTTTCTAGTTCCTCATATGTTGCAGCTGCAGGTTTGTTACAAGATTGGCTTGACACACAACCCTAAAAATGTATTACACTATTATTAGTTAAAAGTATGGAAATAATCTTTAAATTATGAATTACTAGCTTCTGCCCGCAACTTCGTCCGCGTAGAAGTCGAAATTATTCCACGGGATCCCGTCCCCGACTTGCTTGACAAAGATTATATTAGCTCGGCTAATATGCATGATATAAAGATAATTTATAGCCTATAGCACTCAGGGATAATGCAGCTACATGTAAGCGAAAGAATTTTCAAAATCGGTTCGGTAGTTTCAGAGATTACCCCATACATACAAACTTACAAATTTTACCTCTTTATAATATTAGTATAGATTATTATTTGTCGACATTAACTAACTGCAGTGGATAAAAGTTAAGTAATTAAGTTATAAGTAATTATTAATATAATAAACTACACTTGTAAGCAAGTTTGCGTAGCTGAGTTTTTGGCCAAAATGATATAAAATATTTTTGCCATCAATTTGCTAAGCAAAAGTAAATAAAACAACTAAAATGTCGACTTTTATGCTCATTAATTTGACTCCTTTCATAACTTTCACTTACCAGATCTTTGAATGTGCCCAGTACAGGTTGTATATTCTTTTCTTTAGTGGGTTTTAATATTATAGTACTTACATTTATTTGTTTCGCTGACAGGAATCTAAAATAATAATAGATTGATGAGAACAAAATTGTAGTATTTATGGTTAAGATAGATTCAAAATGAAAATTCATCTTGCTATGCTCATATTCTACATATTTCGAAACGGTGATCTTCATGTCATTTGTAAAGATTGATAACTTACTTTAGGGAAAATGGACGGAATTGCATCATTTGATCTTGTTTCGAAATGCAATATTACTTCGGGCTTGAAATGGCGGCTACAAATTTTGGAACCGTTTCTGACCCTTTTCTGTGTAGAACACTGAGCCACCGGACTCGAAGATCATCATTTTTAGGAAAGCTTAAAATAACAAAAAATAATATATAATGAGAAGAAAGAAAAATAATAAATAAGAAGAATAAAGAGAACATTCACTTTTACATTGAAAACATAGTCACCCTAAATGCAATTTGTAAACAAAGTCACAAAACTTACTTAAAAAAGGAAATTCCAGACCCGGGGTACCCTTTTCACTCTTGCAATTAACCACAAAACACGTTCTTACCATGGTTACAATAACTTGCACTTTAATATTACGAAAACTCACAAAATTAAATATAATTCAAATTTACAAACATACAGATGTCAAGTAAACGTCAGTCGGCAACGTAGTAATTGCCAGGTATAGTATAATATATCACTACTAATTCTTGCAAATTCCATTTTTTTTTTGGTTTAAACATCTTGTGTTTGCATGGTAAAATAACTTTAATTTTCATTAATATGCATACAGTAATAATGGTAATTCATTTTAAAGATAGAATTCCAAAGAAGTTTAAAACTAGGTGTTATTACTACAACAGACAGGTCGAAAAAATTACCATTGAAATAAATATTTTTAATCTGACACACAGAAGAAAGGGACACAGTCCACACACGGCACTGTCTCGCTCGGAACGAATAGTTCCTTCAGTTTTATACGTGCAAGTTTATACTCTATTGTTTAACAGCTAAGAAAGACTTTCTGTATTCTTTGAGTCATTCGTAAGCAATCCAGTTAGTAGGTAGAAGATCCTTGGGTAAAGCAGCCACAAAACGCAAAAAATGAACTTACGTCAAATTGCCAATTTCAAGCTAAGATGTCAATTTGTCAAGTCATAATGGTTTGTTTAAGGGTTTTCCAAACACGGAATAAATAAATAATAATAATAATCTGTGGCCCGGCTGTCAACAGGCTTGTCAAAAAATTTTCTTCGCGATTCTTTTTGAATAAATATTTATTAAATTACAATGCACCATGTTCAATAAAACCAAATCAGTTAAAAAAAAACTAACAGAAATGCATAACATACCAGTTTGGTAAAAACCCCATATGAAGCAATACGAACGAAGATCGAATAGAATACAGACGATGATATAATGTTGACAAGACGCCGGGCACAATTACAACAACCCACACGCCCAACACCTGCGGAATCGTCGCTCAGCTCCGCCTCGCAGCCGCCGGGACCTGCTCCAGCCGTGAGTGAAGAGAATCCGGCCGCTGCAGCTGCGTCGAGCTTGAGCGACGAATACTTCTCGCCGCCGACGACACCACCACCTGCGCGTCGGCGAGGAAGAGGCCGCCCTCCGGTCGGCTTAGGACTTCGAGGCCCACCGGCCTCCGATGGGGTCCCCGCTGCCGGTGGAAGTGTGCAGCGCATGCGATGGATACATTCCATCAATGAAAATGTCATGCGCTCATACTTTGGGGCTACAGAGGGGGGAACTAACCTGACTGCGTACCGTGGTCGGATGCTCTCTCTGTTTCAGGTACTTGAACCAGCTGTCAACGTTTCCGCCCAACGACTATCGGATCAGGTGCGGGTCATCCAGCGTAACCGTATGTTGGATGACGCCGTACTTGATAGACTACGCCTCGAATCACGGTGCAGCACTGTCTCATCTGCTTCGCCACTGGCCGCGGTGCAACTACAACCCAGTATTTCACCGCGACCCGACCACGTCGGTGAAGATGATGATGACGAGGCTATAACCGTGAGTACCCAGTGCAGTGAACGATTGAGGAGTGCTTTGGAGTGTGCATTACGGGAGTATCGCTCCACACCGCCTGAGCTTAGACCTCGTCTGCCTCGTTTACCCATGCATAAGAAAAATAGGGCGCTAGTGTGTGCTCTAGATTCACTGCTGTCAAATTATTTTGACAATAGTGAAGACCTCACCGATACTCATTCGATCCTATACTGTGCAGCTGTAGCGGCTTGTCGGGTAGCTCATGTCAAGTTCCCAAAGACTGACAGAGTTATACGACCAGCTGTACCAGCTTGGCAGGGCAGGATCGAACGTCGTATTGCTGAGGCTAGAGCACTCATTAGTAAACTTATCTGCTTCAGGCAGGGCAACACTCGTCCTCGAGTGATGCGCTTTGTGAGGCGGGTGTTCGCGGGGACTGATGTTAGTCCTCGAGATTATCTGACCCGGGTCACAGAGCGTATCGACTTCCTGAAGCAGAAAGTCTATGCATGGGCAAATCGAATACGCAGATATAAGCGGCGGGTGGAGCGATACACTCAGAATCGCACATTCCAAAGCAATGAAAGGTGGGTTTATAGGGCCTGGGAGCGACCTGACCAAGGTATGACTGATACGTGCCTACCGGATGATGACGCCATGTGTTCGTTCTGGTGCAGCATCTGGTCGGTGCCTGTCAGCCACATCGAGGGTGACTGGATGAGTGAGATCAAGCGCACGTGCGATCTTATACCAGAAATGGGGGCAATTACTATCAGCCCCCAAGATGTAACCCGTGCAGTCCGTCCGTTATCCAACTGGAAATCTCCAGGGCCGGACGGGCTGCACAATTTCTGGATAAAATGGTTACAAAGATCGCACGCTCGCTTAGCCGCTCAGTTCCAGTCCGCCTTAGAGTCAAGATCGCTACCTCAATTCCTAACTACAGGAATAACCCACCTGCTCCATAAATCAGGTAGTACTGCGGAACCTAAAAATTATAGACCGATCACGTGCTTACCGACGGTCTATAAAGTTCTTACTTCCATTTTGAGAGCCAAAATTAATAATCATATTGATAAAAATTCAATCATGTCTGCTTCTCAGAATGGATGTAGGAACGGGTCCCGCGGTACTAAGGAGCTTCTCCTCATTGATATTGCCATTAACCAACAGGTTCGTCGTTCCCGAAAGAATCTGTCGACATGTTGGATAGATTATAAGAAGGCCTATGACTCGGTTCCACATACATGGCTCATGAAGGTGTTGGAGTTGTACAAAATAAATCCAATACTGCGCACTTTCCTTGAGTCATGTATGGGGCAATGGAAGACGGTCCTCTGCTACCCAGGATGTCGACAGATCCAGGAAAACAGCGAACCGATTAGGATTGAGCGTGGTATTTTTCAGGGCGACAGTCTGAGCCCACTGTGGTTTTGTCTGGCTCTCAACCCTCTCAGTACACTGCTGGAGGGTTTGGGGCTAGGCTACCAGTTGAGAAGAGGTGGTCAGGTCATATCACACTTGCTTTACATGGATGATTTGAAACTTTTTGCCCCCAGCAACTTGCAACTCATGGAGCTACTGAAGGTAACGGAAAGCTTCAGTAGCGCCATCAGGATGGAATTTGGGGTGGACAAATGTGCGGTCATGCATGTAAAGCGAGGGGAGATTATGGAATCCGTGGGAACTCAACTCTCGGATTCCATACACCTAAGATCCCTCGGCTCAACCGAAACCTACAAATATTTGGGTATGTCAGAGGCACTAGGCATCAATGTTGCTTATGTTAAACAGTCATTGAGGGAACGCTTCTTTGCCCGCCTGAATAAAGTACTGAATAGTCTTCTATCAGGCGGAAACAAGGTGCGTGCCTTCAATGGTTGGGTCATGCCAGTATTGATGTACTCTTTTGGCATACTCAAATGGACTCAGACTGAACTTGACGCCTTGGACAGGTGGGTCCGCACAACGCTGACTGCAAATCGAATGCATCACCCACGTTCATCGGTGATGAGGCTGTATATCCCGCGGAAGTACGGGGGTCGTGGCATTTTAAATGCAAAGACCCTACACAATCGCGAGGTATGCAGCCTTAGGGAATATTTCCTAGAAGCCGACGTGGGTATGCATCGAGATGTGGTAGCGGTGGACAAAGGCCTCACTCCGCTCTCCTTAGGTACCGAGAATTGGCGCAAACCTGTAGTATTAGATACTAATGACCGCAGAGAAGTATGGCAGAGCAAGGAGCTTCACGGGCGCTATTACCGGGCCCTTCATGGGTCTGACGTAGACACATTAGCGTCCGTAGCCTGGCTACGTTTTGGTGACCTCTTCGGGGAAACCGAAGGTTTTGTCTGTGCGATTATGGACGAAGTTATGATGACGAATAACTATCGGAAATATATTGTGAAGGATGGTACGGTAGACATATGTCGGGCATGTCACAAACCGGGAGAATCCATTCGTCACATTATCTCCGGTTGTTCTCGTCTGGCTAACGGAGAATACTTGCATAGACACAACCTCGTAGCCAGGATTATTCACCAGCAACTTGCTCTTAAATACAATCTTGTGGAATCAGAAGTACCATACTATAGGTATGTGCCCGACCCAGTTCTCGATAATGGCAATATTACACTGTATTGGGATCGGTCTATCATCACTGACAGGACTATTGTTGCCAATAAGCCTGACATAGTGGTGATAGACCGATTAGAGCGTCACACAATGATTGTTGATATAGCAGTCCCCCATGACGAGAACCTCGTGAAAGCTGAGATAGATAAAAAAAATAAGTATCTTGACCTGCCGCGCGAGGTTGTCGACATGTGGGATGTGGAGACAGCAATCATTGTGCCGATAGTCGTCACAGCCAATGGCATAATAGCCAAGAGCCTTGACAAACATCTAAGGAGGCTCTCGTTGGGCAGCTGGATCAAGGGCTTGATCCAGAAAGCAGTTCTCCTGGAAACGGCGCGTATTGTGAGGAGGTTCCTCTCTATGGAGCCCTGACCACCGGTAGCTTGGACCCTGTTCCCGATACCGGTGGGCTACTATTTTTTATATTTTTAAATGTTTTTATTTTTTATATTAACCCATTAGGGACTGAGTTTTTGAAATTCAAATTTTGTTGTTTTATGTTTGTATTTGAGTTAAATGATGACCAGATAATACTATTATGACTAAAAAAAGATAATCATAATCTCCCAATTTTGAGTTTTAGACTGTTGCCATATGGCAACGCTAGGTCAAACGAGGTACAATATTTTGCAGTTTCAAATAAATAAGCTTTTGAATATTTATTTTATTTATTTAGTATATATTCATAAAAATACATAGGTAATTACTTAGAATGATAATTTTCGAAACATTTAATACATAAACCAACGTCACATTTTGAACATATAACTCTTCCAATAGTTTTACAGTCAGCTCCAACACATCTGCGTTTCTTTTCTACTGATTTTGGAATGTGATTTTCTTCGTCATATCTTATCTTCCAAAACCTTAGACCCACATCTCGAAGTAGATGGTCGACCACCAGATTTAGGAGGGATTCCATACTTTTTCAAGTATGTTTGTACTATCTCACGGCGAAAATTCAGCTGCGAAATATCCTTTCCCGATTTGCGCATAAGGATCCAGGCGTTGTTTATTGTAACATCCACAAGCCACGTAAAAATAGGCCACCACCATTTTTTGCCACGAATTCCAATCCTGTAATTATTCACATGAGCGTCCATGAGGTCTGTCCCTCCCATGTACTGATTATATACCGCTACCACAGTATTACGATATTACCTACAGTAGCGCAACGCCTTTGATGTCGCGCGATGCCGCCGCCAGTGTAGGTACTTACGCTGTTACATGCAAATATGCTAGGGTTGTCATCAAATGGGAAATAAAATAAAACAATTGTGATTATTACTATTATGATGTAATCATTTATTCATATGTACATTTAAAATAATTGTGATTATATATTTATTCATATGTATGTAAATATATATTTATTCATAAATATATATTTACATATGTTGCACTACTAAATACGTGACACTTTATTTTTGGATGTTCTTAATTGTCTATTATAATATTTAACTACGTAATGTATTCGCATTCGGATGAACAATCTGATAAGAAAAGAATGAAGAAAACATGAACATGGCTGTGATTTAAATTCTACAGTACTTAGTATTTCAAATAATCTATCTAAGATATTGTTTCCAACAAACGAGTGGAAATTTTGTCTAAAACAGGCTTGCAGTTTAGTACAGTATTCAACGAAATCAGCTGGAGGTACCTGTAGTCCACCAAAGGTATCATGCATAGTATTGTATGCACGGTTACGTAAGTTTACTTAGATTAGGTGATAAGAACTTGTCACATCCTTGTAAGAACTGTTCAAAGGTGACGTCCGTCGACTTAGCTTCTTCCATCAACTTCAACTTTTTGACACAACTTGTAACTTGTTTTCGAAGTTTTCTTTTTCTTGGAGTATGATCTGTCATTTTTTTTTTTGTAGTCTGCGATGCTTGGGCACTAGTGGATGCCACAACTGATACGCCTACGGAAGCAATGTCGATCTGTTGTTGAACACCTCTGTTTGTTAAATCTTTTATAATCTCTATTTCTGTAGTCTCAGTTTGTGTACTCATAGGATGTAGTGAAGCAGACGGTAAGTTTGATACTAGAATAGCAGTGCTTTTTAATTTTGTTTTCATATACATCCATCTTTCAAAGTGTAAACCACATACGTACATATTATATAACTGTTCAACTGTTTTACTTTTCAAGTCCGGTTTTGACAAGCTTCTATCCATAACTCGCGCCTAGAAAATATGTAGGTACCTATAAATTCAATAAACAAACACATAAGTACCTATACAATTATAATTATCAGACATAAAAATATAAGATAAAGTGTCCGAAATTGTGTGCAAAAGTCAGTTTTGTCTTAGCGGCAGCGGCGCGGCGTCTGGAATATTCCATAAGTTAACACACAAGTTAGGTACACAAATGAAAAAACCTACCTCTCGTCGCGGGTAAATCTATGAAACTTTAAGTCCTTCTGGGATTTCGATGTCGATTTACTTCCATACACAGAACAGTTTGTGCGCACCATTATAGAATATGTAAGTATAATAAAATTATTACCCAAAAAACACGCCCGCGCTTGCCCTTCGCGCTCGGTACCGCAAACTAAACGTGTTTGCGGTACGCGGCCCGCGCCGCCCGACCCCTCGCGAGTTCCCCTCCGTTGCTCTGCGCAAGTACATTCGTCGCGCTACTGTAGGAAATATCGTAATACTGTGCCGCTACTCAGATTAGAACAAAAGCTATAAGATTGGGTCTCGGTACTTTTATTTTTTGTTGGCTGGCTTTGGAATACCGATCCGTCAAACCCACAGGATTTACTTTGTGGTCTGTAGAAGCGACAGTCACAACTGAGTTATCCATCCACCGTACTACAACAACATCGCCTTGAGAGGCATATTCGTATGACCCTCTTGCTCTTTTTTTCATAGATTCAACCTTGGCAATTGGGCATTCTTTTGGCAATCTGTTCTGGCGAAGTGTGCCTGTTCCCCCGTAACCCAGGGCTTTCAAGTGAATCAGAAGTGGAAGACTCGTAAAAAGGTTATCAAAATATAACTGAAGTTTTTGTTTTTTCATGACTTCAGGCAATTCATTGATCATAGAAAGGTTAGGTGCTGTTGCTTTTCCAAATTTTTTTTCATTTTCTTCATTGGCACCTGGGATAGCACCCTGATACACTTCAAAGTTGGCCAAATATCCACTACTCCCGTTCAAACACCAACACTTGTATCCAAACCTTATAGGTTTATTTCGAATGCATTGTTTGCATCCATGTCTCCCGAAGTATTCGATCATACTTTCGTCATAGTTATGACTTTGTTCAATAGGAATGTGTTCAAGAAATTTTTGTTTCAGTATATTCATCAGTGGTCGCAATTTCGTCATTTTATCAGACCTGTCAAGGTTGGTATTGTCAGCTGCATGTAAAAAACGCATAATTTGAATAAATCTGTCTCTTCTCATGGCATTATAAACCAATGCATTTCGCATATCTTCACCACTGTCCCAGTATGACTTTTTACTAGGTAATTTGTTATACCCAGATAAAATCAAAATGCCAATAAAACATTTTAGCTCTCCAGTTGATATGTGAGGGTTTGGACAATTCAAA
This sequence comes from Tholera decimalis, assembly GCA_943138885.2. Taxonomy (NCBI): domain Eukaryota; kingdom Metazoa; phylum Arthropoda; class Insecta; order Lepidoptera; family Noctuidae; genus Tholera; species Tholera decimalis. The sequence goes on from OW964569.2 coordinate 26,401,927, forward strand.
AAAAGCGCATATCTTGTACTCTGCTCCAAAAGAACCTCCCATACGTTTGCATCAAAAAATATTTCAAACATACAATCCCGACGCATAACAAAACATGTTTGGACCATGTCTTCTTAAAAACTAAATTAACTGCACGTTGTCTCGTTCTCCAAACATCTTTAACAGACCATAATAGCGTTGCCTTATTCATAACTACCTCATCTAGACATAAACCTCCAAAAGTGATAAGGCGCATTAATTATCCTCTCCTTAATGCAGAACTTAAAAACATAGATTTCGGTCATTTATTCACACTTACAGATGTCAATGAAGCTGCTGTTCTATTTCAAAATCTACTTCAAACGGCTATTATGAGCAATACTAATGAAGTAAAGATATTTAACCGTAAAAAAATCTTGAAGCCCTGGATCACCCCAGGTATATTAAAATGTCTTAGAAATCGCGATAACCTATACAAGAAACTTAAAAAAGAACCAGATAATGAGGTATTAAAAGCTACTTATAAAAGGTACAGAAATTTTTGCACATCCTTATTAAAAAAAATAAAAAGGAATTATGAGAAGCAACAAGTGCAGGATGCAGGTAAAGACAGCAAGAAACTTTGGAAAGTAGTTAAGGAAATCACTTATTTAAATAAACGTAAAGATAACTCACATGAATTAATAAATAATAACAATCCTAAAAGATCAGTTAATCTTGCAAATGAATATTTTGCTAACGTGGGCCGCAAGTTAGCTGAAAAGATAGCCAAAAATAATCCTCAAACTGAACTTCCCACCCTAAAGTCATGTTGCGATTCGTTTACCCTTGTGCCTACCGATGATGATGAAGTTCGAACACTAATAGCGAATCTTAAAAGTGATTGTGCAGTTGGCCTGGACATGATATCCAGTGATATCTTAAAAGCGAATAGTGATATTTTAACTCCGGCAATTACGTACATATGTAACCTATCGCTTTCAACTGGAGTTTTCCCTACAGTTTATAAAAGGTCGCGTATTCTTCCAATTCACAAGGATGGGGACAGAAGCTGTGTCAATAATTATAGACCTATTTCCATTCTTCCTACACTCTCAAAAATCTTAGAGCGTGTTATTAATAAGAGAATTATTATATATTTGGAGTCAAAAAATCTTCTGTCGCAAGCTCAATTTGGGTTTAGGGCAAACAGGTCAACATCGGATGCTGTGTTGGAACTCACTAATTATGTTGTTAAGAACCTAGACAGTAAAAATAAAGTAATAGGTGTATTCTTGGATTTAGCGAAGGCATTTGACACGGTTTCTGTCCCTATACTGGTGAAAAAGCTCGAATATCTAGGTATCCGGGACCTGCAGTTAAAATTACTGAAGGATTACCTAACTGATAGAACACAGTGTGTACAAATTGATAATAACATTAGTGAAGAGATCCCAGTGACTTTTGGAGTTCCACAGGGAAGTATCCTGGGACCCACACTATTTCTAGTGTATATCAACGATCTTTGTCAAATGACAATTCCTAATGCAAAGATTGTCACCTTCGCAGATGACACGGCATTGCTTTTTAATGGTATCACATGGGATGAAGCTTTTTCAAATGCTCAAAGAGGGTTTAACATCGTTACTGGATGGCTAACAGAGAACATCTTAACGCTCAATGTTTCAAAAACCAATGTTATTACCTTCTCCAATAGGCCCAACGATAAGCCTAATCCATCGTTCCATGTTATCTCGCATTCATGTAATTGTCAGAATCATATAAACTGTTCCTGTCCTAAACTGTCAAGCACAGACTCAACTAAGTATCTTGGTGTAATTATAGATAGGAATATGAAATTTCACCAACATATTGATTTGGTCGCTGCTAGAGTGCGTAAATTGATGGTGATTTTCAAGGCCGTTAGACATGTTGCACAAATGGATGTTGTTAAGACCGTTTATTACGCGCTTTGTCAATCACAGCTAATTTACTGCATCACCTCGTGGGGAGGTGCTTGTAAAACTACTTTCCTTAAATTAGAAAGAGCACAAAGAGCACTGTTAAAAGTGAGTTCATTCCTACCGTTCTTCCATCCTACAAAAGAGTTATATGGTAAATGGGAGGTTCTAACCGTCCGTCAGCTCTTTATTTATTATACAGTTATTAAGCAACATTCTCTGATAATATATGAACCAGATAAATTAAAAAATCCACGACGTAATAACAGAGTCTGCACTTCAATTTTATTTAAAACCAGTCTAGCACATAGATTTTTTTGCTACCAAGGTTCTCATTTGTACAATACATTAAATAAAGTATTATGTATATATCCATTACCAAAATCAAAATGCAAATCTGTATTGATGGAGTGGTTACAAAAATTAGATTATAATCGTACTGAAAAGCTGCTTCAGTCATGCTAAACAACACATTCCAATATAGATACCAACAAACTCACTCTAGTACCCGCACACACATTACACGCTCGTACATGCACACACACACACACACACACACACACACACACACAAACATGATAATCATTCTACTTTGTAATAATTTCACTCTACTCATATTCAAATTAGGCACTTAGTTTTAATTTCAGTTTCATAGTATTGTATGTTTAATTTTTTTTTCCTCGTACTTTGTATTTTCCAAATAATTCTACTGGAGCATGTTTAAATATAGTATTTAAATTAATGTTTTATTGTATACTTTGTTTTTTCCGTTGGGTGGGGACCTGGTGATCTGTAATTCAGGCATTTCTATGCCTAACACAGACACCAGCTCCTCACAAGTTGTAATATAAGATGTACATTTATGATGTCACTGTTGTTAGCTTGTAATTTGTGAGGAGAAATAAATAAATATATTATTATTATTATTATTATTATTATATCAGTGCATGTCTTGCCTGTATAATCATATGTCAAAGGTGCAGAAAATGTAATTGGAGGAAAGTCAGGAAAATCTGATTTCTTCCACTTGTAAATTACCTTACGTCTCTTACTTGAAGACGGACCTGGATCTCTCAAATGTTCATCAGATTCATCGTCGTCGTCTTCATTCCTGTTCTGCGACATAACTTCTGCACCAGCCAAAACTTGTCTGCCTGTCAAATTTTCTATCATGCCCCCTGAATCTTCATCAGCAGAATCCTCATCAGTATTTTCAGCCACTTCAGGAGGCTCAATATATATATTTTGCAAATCATCATCAAGTTCTTGTTCCAATAAATCTGCAATTTCATGTAACTTCAATCTAAAAAATAAAACACTTTTCAGAAAAATGTACTCATAATAACCTAGCGTTGCCATATGGCAACATACAAAATAACTTCCGTGACGTCAAATCTACTTAAAAATTATATACCTTATAGTATTATTGTAAACTTGAGATGTGTCTGAACATTTATTCGTCAAAGAAAAAATAAAAATCTACGCGAAATAGAAATAAGTGAAACTTACGTTTTTTTGTGCTCCATTTCTGCGAACTTTTTGACAACCAATAAATGAATCAACCACTACCCACAAACTTGAAAACGGAATGAGCACAAATCATTTCTTATCTGTGACTTGGATATCTAACTTTATATTGTCATAACAAAAGATTAGCTGAGGTTGTTAGTTTTGGATATATGATTCGTAAATTAAAACAACCGCTCACGTTGCCATATGGCAACGCTAGTCTCTAATGGGTTAATATTTAAAAATGTAATTGATATGTACATAGATTAAATAAATGAAATAATAATAATTCCACAACTTTCACACAACGCCATCTAGTCCCAAACTAAGCAGAGCTCGTGGTATGAGTACTAGACAACTGATAAACATACATATATATTTCTAAATACATACGTATTATAGATAAATTACACCCAGACAAAGAACAAATGATCGTGCTCATCACACAAACATTTGTCCTAGGTGGGAATCGAACCCACGACCTTGCGCATAACAGTCAGGGCCACTGACCACTATACCAACGGGCCTGTCAAGCTTCTGTTCTGTGGAGAACGAACGAAAATGTGTTCAAACAATTTAACACAAGTTTGTGCTCATCAGGACCCGTAGAAAGATTGTTTTTAACAAGGTTTTATTCATTCTCCAACAAGAGGCTGTTTGTCTGAGAGTACATTTAAAAATTTAGTGTTCTTGAAAGGAAACTCTGGTTTTAATGATTAATTCATGTAGTTTTCCTCTACTTTTCAGCCCGTGCTGGGCCTCAAGTCTGCTATTGCAATAGTGCCACAATAGTCTATTATTAATCATTGAAGTAATATGTATGTACGTAGGACATATTACCTCAATGTTATTGATTTCCTAATTGTCGATCGATGCCATTGTCATTTTGCTAAAAGATCGTAATCTGTTAAATTCATAATGGTCTCCTCGTAGAATTCTGTTATAAATTGACATAGTTGTATTGCCATTATTATAAAACCTGTTAATAGAAATGTAGTAAAACTATAAAATTCAATAATATAATATTCCACACAATAATAATATTCCACAACTTGTCACACAACGCCATCTAGTCCCAAACTAAGCAGAGCTTGTGGTTATGGGTACTAGACAACTGATAGACATACATATATATTTCTAAATACATACATATTATAGATAAATTACACCCAGACAAAGAACAAATGACCGTGCTCATCACACAAACATTTGTCCTAGGTGGGAATCGAACCCACGACCTTGCGCATAGCAGTCAGGGCCACTGACCACTATACCAACGGGCCTGTCAATATATTAGCTATCAAAGTCAAATGTGGCATTACTGCTTACTGACGTTTTATCTGTTTTTTATTTTTAACGGCCGGTGTGATCTTTAATAGAGAAGCTATAGTTATTACAATACAAAATGGTGCTAATTGACCAAATTTCAGTTGGAACTGTAAAAATTTTAGCAGATTACCGCGTAAGTCAGTCATTCATTTGTCATTGTGTACGAGATTACCATTCTAAGCCATTTCTTTTAATAGAGTGTTAGTGGTTGAACATTATCATAATACACACATCAAAAGTGTCTAGGGATCAAGCATTTTTATGCGGATTTCTTGAGATTGAGATGTGGCTTTGTAATAAATTTATGATTTTATAAATTTATATGGATCCTTTTTGGTGCATTTCATAATTTGAAACAGGAACTGTTAATCAAATTCGAGTAAAAGATGAAAATCAGCTGTCAATATTTTCCCTATAAAAACATACAACGCATTGAAGACATTATTAGTGCTACTGTTTCCCTACTACTGATTAAAACCAACGTTATTATGGAGCGGTGACGTCATTTAAGCAGGGAAGAAATGCTCAGAGCCGTGTGAATGATAGAAGCTGGTTCCCGGCAACGTACTGTGGCTTTAGCTCTGAATACAAGTCAGAGTGTTATCAGTCGACTTTGGACACGTTACCGAAGCACTGGTACCGTGGCTGAGCGCCATGGAGGACGGTATCGCTGCACCACACGGAGACAAGACCGATACATTCAAATCTTAACTCGAAGAGCTCCAACAATAACCGCCACGATGTTAGCCGTGAGGCTTCATCACTCTTCAGGGAACTTAATTAGCGACCAAACAGTCAGCAACCGCTTGCATGAAGTGAACCTTCATTCCCGAAGACCGCTACGGGTACCACCTATAGCAATGCACAATCGTAGGATTCGATATCAATGGGCTCTTGAACACAGAAATTGGGCAGAAGAACAATGGCGTTTCGTGTGCTTTTCTGATGAGTCTCGTTTTGGTATGAGACCGGATACAAGACGTATACGACACTGGAGAACCCCTGGACGCCAACAGCGATTAAAATCCTGCCAGGAAGTCCATCCTTATAGTGGTGGAACCATCATGGTATGGGCGGGTATTTGGATCGGCGGAAGAACTGAGTTGATTTGGATCAGAGGCAACCTCAACGCTCAAATTTATGCTGAGACGATTGTATCTGACGTCATCGTTCCTCTACAAGTGCAAATCGGTCCCTTATTTCAGTTAATGCATGATATTGCACGACCGCACACCGCAAGAGTTGTAAGACAGACTCTCGCCGCAGCTAACATCAATGTCCTGCTCTGGCCTGCTCAGTCGCCAGACTTGTACCCGATTGAGCATGCATGGGATATGCTACAGAGAAGAGCTCTGCCGAATATGGAGGGTATCCAGTCGCAAGAAGACCTTTTTTTGTTGTTGCAACGAACATGGGCGGCCATTCCACAGCGTGATTTGGATGAACTCATTTTGAGTATGCCAAACCGATGTTCTTGTGTTGTTAGTGTTCGCGGTAGAAACACGGATTATTAATTGTTTAAGTTACCCAATAAAATTTTAAAGAAAACTGTTATTTCAGTCTTTTTTTCGAACTTTAATGTTAGTGGTTCAAATGTCAAAAATCCCTTTATTAGGAAAATGGCAAATTTCTTTATTAATGCAAAGGTGACTTGGTTATCGTTACTGTGACAAACGAAAACACTTTATTTGATGAATCCTTAAAGAAAATTTTAATTAATATCAATCAGGAGAAAAGTTATTGCAAAAATATATGTTGATCCCTAGACACTTTTGATGTGTGTAGATTACCAAACTTGTCAAAATCTACAAATAAAAAATTGGCCAAGTGCGAGTCAGAATCGCCCATGAAGGGTTCCGTAGTAACTATAATAATATAATATAATACGTATATTTATTTAACGAAAAAAACCTTACAAATTTCTTAAAACTAGCTTTATTTACATTTTTTACAACTACGCCAAATAACTTAATTTTTCATAGTGTTTGTATGAATTACAAAGTTATATTTGCGGTTTTAGAAAATATGCTGTATCTCAAAAATTGCTGACCCGATTTCGTTCAAACCAATTTTGGTTGTAAGTTTACATTAAGATCTACAGATATATATATTTTTTAGATTTTTCATTCCATTATTATAGAAGTTAGAGGGAGGGGGCGGGGAGGAGAATAAGACACATTTTACCACTGGAAGCTTATATCTTTTAAACGATTGACTTTATGAAAAAGTAGTTTTAGAAACCCCTATGTCATTTTTTTAAAGACCTGTCTATAGATACCACACACGCATAGGTTTCATGAAATAAATATTTTCAGTTTTAGGTCCATGTATGGGGGACCCCTTTATTTTAAATATTTTTTTTTTCTTAATATCAGAAAGCGGTATAGAATACATCTGCTTACCAAGTTTCACATGTATAGTCCTAATAGTTTCGGAATAAAATGACTGTGACATACGGACGGATTGACAGACAGACAGACAGACAGACGGACGGACGGACAGACATGTCGAAACTATAAGGGTTCCGTTTTTTGCTATTCGGCTACGGAACCCTAAAAATCATGATCTACCATTCGACACTATTGCAATAGCAGACTCGGGCCCTTGGTCTAGGTTACTTATTTTGTATTTTGTAATTTGTATTTCAATTAAAAATAGCTAAAATACTGTATTTTGTATTTTATATTTCAAATACCTTACTTAAAGATATTTTGTATTTCGTATTTTAATTACTTGCGATACCTACAGTATTTTGTAATTTGTATTTCAATTAAAGCAAAGCATGTATTTTGCCCAGCCCTGACTATCATCATAATCAACAAAAATTTTTCTATGACTTTTAGAAATTCGTCATATTTTAGTTCGCCAGATTTTCGCGATAGTATAAATCGCTTTCTTTTGCTTCGCATAGACTTCGTAACATTTAGGGTGTTCAATTTAAATGTTTTTATTTTTATATGAAAATCTGGTGAACTAAGCTATGACGAATTTTTAAAAGTCATAGAATAAAAGTTGTTGATTATGATTTTAGTAACATAGTCCTGAGAGGTTTTCGGCGTTTTACAATTAACCCTGTATAGCTATCGTTATTTTCGTAACATCAGCTACGATTTTTTACTTCCGATTAACCGTGGCAATTGTTTTTCATTATTTTTGCAGATGGCTTAAACAAAAAACAAAATATCACCTATTAATAAATAAAATTATTTCTAACATATACGAGGCTGAGATTTTTTGCACTAATCCATAAAACTCCTATTTCTGCACGGATATTTATTTGAGAATCCAAAAGGTTCAAAAACATTTTGAGCTAGTTCCGCTCCTTGCAATCTACTAAGATATTTATAAAAAAATTGTCATATTTGGTATCTCTCTTACGTAAACTCGTTACAATGTTTTTGGGTTGTTCGAATTGCTAAAACATTTAAATAGTCCATTGATGAGCCAACGTACTCTGTGCACGTCTCTATTATAAATTATATCATTTATAACCCAAGTTTAAGGATATTAAAAAACAGTAGGCACATATAACTAAATATTAGAATATTAAAAATGTTGTAAAACTTCTTATTTATACAAAAAATGTTGTAAAACTTCTTATTTATACAATTTTATAACATACTCTTGCTGCCGCTCTATAAATTATAAGTCTGTATCTGGCTGAATGGAATAACTTATCATAATTATAATCACGATTACTAGAAATTAGTTCCTAATCAGTCAGTCAAAGTCAAGGATAATCATAATATATAGTTTACTATATCCGTAAACACAAGGTTAAGTATGCTTTTACCTATTATCGTACGGAAATAGTTTGCAATGCATTGACTGATAATTCAATTACATATTTATGTATGTACTAGCTGAGGCCGCGACTTCGTCCGCGCGGAATAGTGACTTTCAGCAGCATTTTTAATTTTTTAGGCTAATAATTTTGAAAATAAAACTCAGACATAATTTGAATGTCGTACTTATTAATATCTAATCAAAAGTCTAAAAAATAAGTTTCAAGCTTCTAGCTTTAAAAATGACGTCATTTCTATACAAACTTTCATCCCCTATTTCAACCCCTTACAGCCTTTTTTCGCATTAAAAAGCAGCCTATGTCCTTTCTCAGGCTCTAGACTATATCCGTACCGAATTTCATTAAAATCGGTTCAGTAGTTTAGGTGTGATTGCGTAACACACAGACAGAGTTACTTTCGCATTTATAATATTAGTAAGGAAGTAAGGATTTACACTTCGACTATATATAAATAGAACTTACTTTTGTCGGTATTTACAAATTGCGATATAAAACAAATGAGGATTATTTACAAACATGCTATTAACACACCTTTTCACACGTCTATTTTTTTTGCCAAATGAAACCAGACGAGTGCAGATAGGCAGAACCCCGAAACTAGTTCAGAAGCCTCTATTAATGTTATTAGACTTATTACAAATAATGTAGTATTCAAAACATCATAAAAATTATGAAGATTATGGGTTTTTTTCCTGGTGGGAAAATCATCGAATGACATCTCCCGCTCTGGCTGGAGCGGAAGGGATATCAGACTTCTATTGACTAAATACCCACGCTGTTCCTTTAGCTGACCTTGACTTCCAGAACTGCGGTATCTCGTTATAACATACCCTAACCCCGGCTGGCAATGGCCCTATGGAGCCCCAAGATTAGGGTACGGAATGATATGTTTAGATAGCGGACCGTTTATTGCAAGCATTGGTCAATAATAGTATAGCATAATTTTGGACGGCAAAATAGCTCCCGCGGCGATAACAACAAAAAAACCAAATCTATTCATTAAAATAAAACTAGTTGTTTGTGGTAAGCGAAGGTAAATCCTTTACCTTAGTAACATAATAACTACGAGTCAAACAACTTGAAACAAACTTGGGTCAAGGTTCTTAATTGCGAGGTATTATATTTAATAATTTGTCGACAAAATGATTCTGTTCGAAATTAATAGGAAACTATAAATAAAATATTTTTGTCGTTTTCAAAAACCCTCGCTTTGTTTCTTTCACATGCACTAAACTTGTAGATGAGTGTGAAAGAGACAAAGCGATATTTTTCGAATATCATAATATTAATAATACTCGTATTATTGCAAACTCATACTAAGCCCCCGGGTATCCATTATTTCTATCTTGTTAGAGAGACGCGGTAAGATACTGAGACTAGTAGAATATTTAGGCCGTGCGCGCACTGCCTTGCGGTGGCCGGAATTGCGGTTATTCTACCGCACTGGTAGAATAACCGCAATCTCAGGTGCGCGCACTGCGGCGAGAAAAACGCACCTTTTGTTTGACAATGTTGCCATACATACAGATTTCTTCGTATTTATATTTATATATATTTTCGATGTGTGATTCAGATTAGCACTCGATACAGATTTTTATATTATAAATAATTTGTCACCTGTCAGGAGGATAAAGCTTAGGCGCCCACCTGCTCCTTGGAGGACGACAGAGGTTCGTATGGCAATGAGGCGTAGAGACCGTGCCTTTCGTTAAATATAAAAAGGATCGCTCTATTGAAAAGAGGGATCTTTTCAAAGTCGCAAGAAATCAGTGTGATCAGATGATACGCAACGCAAAACGCCGCCACATTCTCGAAAACATATCTTCTTCTTCTCCTGTTGACATTTGGAAATTCCTCGGAACTCTTGGTGTCGGTAGAACACGTCATGTGGTTTTCCCTAAGACTATTATCCTCGATGATATCAACCGTCACTTCACAACTACCTCTCATTTTAATTCCCAAATTTTGTCTCAGACGGTTGATTACATTGCTGGTCTACCAGGTCCAATCATTGAACCATTCCGTTTTTCTCCGGTAACCTTAGATGATATCAAAAAGATTATACTTTCTATTAAATCCAAGGCTGTCGGCTATGACGACATCAGTCGTTATATGATCACCTTGATACTTGACTCTCTCCTTCTGCCGATTACCCACATTATCAACTTCTCCCTTGATTCCGGGCAATTTCCTACCCTGTGGCGAATGGCTTACGTTCGTCCACTTCCGAAAATACCTAGGAAGAATGGAAATTGGGCGAAAATGGTTAGGTAAGGAGGGATTCCTTACCTAACCATTTTCGCCCAATTTCCATTCTTCCTTTCCTGTCCAAAGTACTTGAGGTCTGCGTCCATAGACAGTTTTCTGGATTTCTTCACTGGAAAAATATTGTTAGTCCATTCCAGTCTGGATTCAGGCCAGGACACAGTACGGCTTCCGCTCTTCTTAAAGTGACTGGGGACATTAGAGAGGCGATGGAGAACACAAAGGTTACTGTTTTGGTGCTTATTGATTTCTCTAATGCTTTTAATTCCGTCAGACATGATATTCTCCTATGTATCCTATCACATCTCATGGTATCTTTTGAGTGTCTGGCATGGTTCTCTTCTTATCTTCGGGGACGTCAACAGTCGGTTCGTGTTGATGAGAATTCTTCGAGTTGGCGTGACCTGGATACTGGTGTCCCACAAGGTGGTATTCTTTCTCCGTTGTTATTCTCCTTTTTTTATAAACTTAACTCTCTGTCTTCGGTGTTCGTATCATCTTTACGCTGAGGATTTGCAGTTGTATGCATCTACGCGGGTGGAAAGTTTGTCAGACGCTATAGGAGATGTAAACCGAGATTTAGATGCTATCAAAAACTGGTCTGATAGATTCGGGGTGTCTGTAAACCCCTCAAAGTGTCAGGCCATTGTGATTGGAAGATCACGTATGATCGGTAGAGTGGCAACTAGTTCGTTTCCTCCAATCATTTTCAATGGCACCATCATCCCCATTAGCTCCAGCGTTAAAGATCTCGGTTTGCATCTTGACTCTGTGCTTGGCTGGCAAAGTCAGGTTTGCAGTGTCAGTCAAAGAGTCAACGGGACTTTGCGATGCCTGTATCGTCTGAGAAACTTTTTACCGGTGAAAACCAAGACAATGCTTGTGCAGACTTTCATTTTCCCTATAATCGACTATGGTGACGTGTGCTACTTTGACTTGAATGCGGTCTTGCTGGATAAGCTCGATAGGCTTCTTAATAGCTGTATCCGGTTCATATTCAATTCAAAAAAATATGACCACGTATCGAGGTACAGAACTGAGCTCAAATGGATGCCCATTCGCCAGAGAAGAAGTTTGCGCGCCTTGACTACGATTTTCTCTTTGCTAAACTCTCCTAACCCTCCCTCTTACCTTATTTCTTATTTTCAATTTCTATGTTCTTCACACGCTAAAAGTCTGCGTTCTTCCAATAATCTTCTCTTACTCTGTCCTTCTCATACTTCTGATTTTTTTCTTTTATATACAGTCTATTCTTCTGTTGAATGCACTACCTCTTGATATCAGGACGGCCACCAGTCAATATGCGTTTAAGAGAAAGTTGCGGGATTATTTTCAAAACAAATAGTGGAAGTTGAGTTTTCATAACCACTTTTCTATGGATTTTTATTAATATATATTTGGTATGTATTATGATAAATATGTATGTAAGTTTATTTTAGTTTTTTTATGTATATATAGTTGTAATAAGACTTTTAATTTACATATATTGTATAATTAGTTTTTTTTATGCACCTGCCATGTTATCTCTTCACCACCCATGGTTCACTGGTAGAGAATGCCTATGGCATTAAGTCCGCCTTTGTACTTTTTGTGTTGCATAAAGTTTTAATAAAAAAAAAAAAAATATTTATATATATATATATATATAATTTTATATATGTCAAATTAACGTTGTTTATGAAAAAATTAAAAATAACCATAAAGAATAGATTCGTACAATGGTGTGTGTAACGTAATAAATGCGGTATCTAGGTAATTTATTTTGCTAAGTTCTGTTTTAGTTGTAACAGTTAATTTGATCAATACAGTGTGAAATTTGTATCGAGTGCTAACCTGTATCACACATCAAAAATATGTATAAATACAAAGAAAGCTGTATGTATGGCAACATTATCATACAAAACGTGCGTTTTTTTTCACGCAGTCCGCGGTACTACAGTCATACATTCCTATGCGATACAAAATATTTGCGGTAGACCGCAATTTTGCAGCGAGGGGTCATCGGTGACTCTACCGCACGCGTTTATTAAACCGCAGTGCGCGCACTTCTCACTCCACAGTTTACAGATTTTGCGTTTCCAAAACGCAACGCAGTGCGGGCACGGCCTTAAACAAGTAAGAAAACAAATAATTCCACAAAAATGACAGCCATCATATTATTCCTATAAATTAAGTCACTATTAACTTTATTTATGAGATTGGTCTCATTTGTTTGCCCTTATAATTATTTGTTGCTTAGGTTATGAATAACGACTAATGTCAACTTAATTGATCATTTTAATAAAAAATTGTTTATTGCCCATAAGAATGCGACCCATTATTATTTATTTAATTTGTTAAAAAACTTGTTGAGGCACTAATGGTGCTATGATATTAGTAATGTCATTATTTCATAAACTTGTACTGATTTAGGGAAGAATGCGGAACAGTTCGCTTACTGAGGACGAAATCATTAATTAAAATGCCATAACAATGTTTCATCAATCAATTTCTTTTTGGCACGCTATTGGATTCAAAATTATTATTGATTTGAAATTATTATAGATCAGATTATTAAGAGAGAATCGCGAGCTAATACAAAGTGAAAAGTGTACTCTTTCCACTGGTTTTCGTCGGATGTGTAAATCTACGCCTGTATGGAATCATAAATTAGAAACGTCAATAAACTTAAAAGCAAAATATTTTTTTTACATTAACGGATGTTTCCACATAACTCTATTAAAATAAAATACGACCAATAGATATGTGCTTAAAATAAAATAAGCAAGATTTACGACTTAATACTGATTCAATTGAACATACATAAGAGAGGCTTTATAGAATAACTAGCGACCCGCCCCGGCTTCGCACGGGTGCAATGTTTACATTAAATATACAATAGAATGTCTTTATATACATCGTTGACAACCTTTTTGTCATTCGACATACATGTTCTCTTTAGTAATTACTTTTGAAAATGCGACACATAATTTACCATGGGAAAAACATTCAACGCTCAAATCTAAGCAACATAGGCACACGCGCCGTGCCTTTCCGGCACCGCGCCGTGACCGCTATGTCCTTGCATTTTAAATCTGTAATATCTTCAAAACTATTTATTTAAATTATATTCTGTAAAGGGCAATATTGATTTATATTAAATGCACAATGTATTTATGGTACTTAATTGGATAAGAATTAATGCTGTATTGCTTAAAATCGCTTCGTAAAATATGCTCGTTTTTCTCGTAAAAAGTAAAGGATAAAAAATGGTTATTGTGGGTTATCTATAAGAGATAGACAGATGCCATCGAGGACTTTTTTGTTGACCTTTTTAAGGTGTACAATACTGTAGTACATTATTTTGATCTATCTCGTAGGGTTCAGGCAGCGTTTGCAAAGCAAGCGCAAAAAAATGTGTTTATTTGCGACGTCACATTAGAAACCTCAAAAATTATCAGTGTTCCTTTACTATATTATGTATGTTATATACTTAGAAACCTTCCTGTTGAATCACTCTTTCTATTGAAAGAAACTGCATCAAAATCCGTTGCGTAGTTTTAAAGATTTAAGCATACATAGGGACAGACACAGGGAAGCGACTTTGCTTTATACTATGTTAAGATACGATTTGAAAAAACAGCAAAGTCAAAAGCATCAGTTACATAATTTTCAATTTGAGTTGATAATGAACAATTTCTATGTATGCTAGGTCATTAAAATGTTCCACATATTGAGCACAACTTCTTTCGTGAATATATTAAATTATGAGCAAAGTGATAGACAGTTGTGCCTAATTAAATTCCTTTAAATTTTATGAAACGAGTACATCTGGTGAGAACCAGTTACTCAAAGCAAAGGTCGATAGAACTGTTGATGGATTAGCCGTTAAAATAATTAATGCACAATAAACATTGAAGGCCAGAAACCTTGTAAATGTAGCGTAGTTTTCCAGTAATAAAAAAAGTTCTTGCTTGGGACAAACAAGTATTCAGTTAGGTTCGAATATAATCAAAATGTCAAAAAAACAAATAGTAGGGCCGCATAACTAAATTTTGTCATAAGGACGCGAAAAAAATAGAATTTTCTAAGCATTACACTGTAGGCTCGAAAGGCCAACGGTTCCGTGAGAAAAATAGCACAAAGAGGCTATATTATGCGTTTCAAATAAGAACAGGAACGTCAATGACCTCTATCTGTCAAATGTCACTTAAAAAGTACGGTTTGCAAAGAAAACTTAATAGCGAAAAATAATAACGGTTAATTTTACTTTGTTTAACCGAGTCTCACATCAAATTTGAATATAATATTTAATTGAATTGTGAATTGTAAGTCACAATTAGATTGTTTTTGAACATACTTTCTTCTCTTATTTTCATTGTTGGCACAAATCCGCCTGAAATTAAAGAGAACGCATGGCGCAAAGGATCAGAAACTATGTCAAAATTATAAAAACTTTATTTTTTATATTTTATTTTTGATGATAGGCTCGTATTTGACCACCAAAATAAGGAAAAAAGACTAATTTTGTTTCGCTGAATATTTGTAAACAAATATTTTAATAAAATCTTGTTTTGTTCACTCTACCAAAATGGTTCGATTTGACAGCTATGACGTCACAATATGGCACTAAGTTGGTCCTATTCTTATTTAAAACGCATTGTACAAAGTATTTAAAAAAAATCAAGTAAACAAATCAACTCGCTAACATAATGCGGCAGTCATTATGTGGGCAATTTGATGCTTCCTTGAACTAAGATTACATGCTAGTAGATGCTGTAACATTAAAAATAATAGGATGCGTCAATCACGCTCCTTCGCCTTGACCGACCGTTATCTGTCACGGCATGAGTTAAGTGTGGAGGTTTAAAACACCATCATTCTATACATATTATGTATCCATATCTATTCTAATATTATAAAGCTGAAGAATTTGTCTGTTTGTTTGAACGCGCTAATCTTCCAAAGTACTGGGCGTATTTCGATAAAATTTGGTGAGGAAAGTTATTTGCTTTTTACCCGAATGCAAAAGATTGAGGGCTATCGACGGTTAAAAGGTATAAGCGACAAAAAACAAATTGTTCTGGAGAGCAGTTTAAAGGTTGGAAATGGACATAACTTTCAACAAAACGCAGTTTTTTTGCTTGGGCATAAGTGACAAAAAAGTCATCACAGAGCAATGGGAGTTAGCGCATTCGAAAGAGTGGAAAATTTTAAGTAGAATGGCATTCATAAGTCAATTTCGACGAAAATGTCGCTTATGCCCAATTACCTTTTAACCGTCGCTATGTTTTCATCGTGTTGAAGTTAACTGGACCGAAGCTCCGCGCGACTGCTAGTTAATTATGAATGCGATAGTGAGTTTATTTGTCCTTTGACGTTGAAACAGAGCAACTAATCCATGTGATTTCTGGTGTGGAGATCGTTGAAAGGCAGAAGAATGACGTAAATGCCATAAAAAACAGCGGACGGGTGCTAATAGCCACATCTAAATATATATAACTGAAAGGTGACTGACTGACTGACTGACATAGTGATCTATCAACGCACAGCCCAAAGCACTGGACGGATCGGGCTGAAATTTGGCATGCAGATAGATGTTATGACGTAGGCATCCGCTAAGAAAGGATTTTGCGAAATTCCCACGGGATCGGGATTTACACGGGAAAAACTTCCCACGCGGGTGAAGCCGCTGGCACAAGCTAGTTAGTGAATAAGTTCAAAGTTTTTGTCACAGGGATTGCCTTAATATAGACAATTTTGAAGTAGGAGGAAGATAAAGTAAGTGAGGTATCTTTATTTCTTTAGGCCAGGAACTCTTTGACTTGAAAGTTGGGACGGTACAAATAGTATAGTGGTCTATCGACACAAAGCAGTGTGCCTGTTTGGGACCCAACCCACGACTTCCTAGTTTGCTTAAAATACCTGCTTTGGTAGTAATATTTCATTACTTAAAATAGCTATTTAGTTAAACACGCCATAAGAACCAATTAATTAATTGATTTAAGGGTAATAATTTTGTTAGGCAAGGTCTTGGCCCTGCTGTATATAAATATTTATGAATATCTGTTAATACACAACTTACACAAGCACCTACTTGTCACTAATATAAAAAATGGAATATCAATTAAATTTTGTATTCATAGGTCACTCTAACGAGTCGTTAACTGACTTTAAATCGATATATCGGTGTGGATTAATGCATCTTTTGAATGGTTTACGATTTGGTCTTCTCTGGCAACTTATGGAGATCAGATGGCATCGATTATGGAAAGTTAACATTGCTGAACCACTTTGGACGAAAATAAGTCATTATGTAAGTATATCACGAGAATCAGAAACATTTTCCGAGGTGATCTGCTGAGGTTTCGTGTAAATCAAAACATTTTTTGATGTTTTGCTTAACCAACACCTAATTTGGAAATAAATTAAAATATAGATCCATTAAGTAATGGATTTTCACTAACTTTTTACTTAACTTTACTTTTCATCTTTATGCAAAAATCATATAAGAAAACGAGATATGATTTTTATTATAAAAAATATTCATCGTCGTTTTTGTAAAGTACCTTATCAAAATGGCAGTTCATTGATTTTACCTTTGCACTGTGGATATGTACATAGAGATATGTGGTTCAGTGTGTAAAGTTCCTCAATTGAAAAGCGAGATTCCACTAATCAGACGGGATTTCTTTCTCGGTCGCGTTGATGAATACTTTTGTGTTCCCTCAGTCATCGGCGCAAGTGAGCGAGGGAAGACGGTGTGCTTTTAGTAGGCAGAGGACATCCATGAGGATTACCACCACGAGAAAAAGAAAAGGTCTGCTATTTCTGTCCAAGTCCCACGAAGACCTCTGATAGTGCGATGTAGGATTTGTGCAAGAGCTCTAGGTTGCCTATCTGCATATCTGAAGCTCTGTCTAGTATATAATCTTGGACATCGAATTGAAGTTGCACCATAATTATAATAATAGTTCTCCAATCTAATTTCGGCCTTGATGGAAAATCTCAAAGGAGATAAGCCATCTGCGGAGTAGATATTATAGTGCACAAGTTTGTGCGCAGATACAGGTGTACTCTCTGTTCCTGTACTCTTATAGTCCGAGGTGATGGCATTCCGAAACGACCGGATTGAGATCAGATGCAAGACCAATGGCTTAAGTGCTTTACAATAGTTTCACTAAAGCTTAATCCCCGTTAACGCGCAAAAAAATAACTCTATAAAGAAGGAGTGTCATACCTACCTACGCATGCGCAGGTGCCGCCGAGTGCCGAAATCATGCGTACATATTATATAGACTAACAATGTTCCTCTGTCGTGATGCGTGTGAGTGATTGATTAGTTCGATGGATAAATATGATTGCTCGCCTACACTTCAATTGAGTTCATTGATATACGGAGTGGCTCATTGGAGTATCCTACATTCGTCAGTATAAAATTCCTTAATAATTTATTTTTCTATGCTCGATATGAAGTAGAATGTCTTTCTTCTTTCCTGTCATGATTCTCATGATAATTAAAAACTACAAATCATCGTGTATATCAACATAAAGCATTACTGAGATGATTAATGATATCAGTTTCCGATCTTTAAATAAATTAGATTCCATCTCAACCTTGACCGAAACAGTCGTCACTATATCGGTCGAACTATGGAGGTTGTTTTAAGTTTCCAATCTGTCTGAGATTCATTTCCGTGTCTCTGTTACTAAGAAAACATGTTGTATGACATTCCATTCATAGAACATTGCCGCAACCCCGACAGGAGATATGATGTCAACTGGTTTTTATTCTAATGGATAAATAGTTAATACAAGATGTTAACGCTATTCGCTATTTACATTCATTTCCGCAAAAATTCTAGTATTAGTCTACCGGCTTTTATATCCTCGGTCCACGGCACTGAGAAATCAATCAGGAATATTCTAGCTCCGTCACTGGTTGATTTCAATGTGCAGTGCTTTACCGAGGCTATGGACACCTGGAGAATCGCTTGCCCGAATCTAAATCCACCCGATAACCCACCATCTCAGAGGCGGTGGGATGAGCCGCTCTGTAAAGCAGTTCAGAGTGACCTTATTGCCACATCTGCTTCGGCTGCAGAGCGTGCGCGCCTGCTGGCTGTGACTGTGTGTGGAATCCGGTCTCTGGCTTCATGCACTTCCATCGTCGAACATAGGCACTTTGTTCGATGATACTACTTTCCGCCTCGCTGCTTCTCTTGGATTAGGTGCCCCCTGTTTTTCTGCTCATCGCTGCCACTGTGGCGAAGTTGTCAACAGCCTCGTTCACCACGGCCTTTCATGCGGCCGCAGCGCGGGTCGCATAGCACGGCACGCGAATATTAAGGACATTATCCGACGAGCTCTTGTCACCGTCGGCGTTCCGGCTGTATTAGAACCCAAAAGCCTGGCACGTGACGATGGCAAAAGACCGGACGGCATGTCTTTATTTCCTTGGAAGATGGGTAGGGCTTTAGTGTGGGACGCAACTTGTGTCGATACTCTTGCACCATCCCATCTTTCTAGCTCGTCTTGTTGTGCTGGCGCTGCCGCTGCGGCTGCTGAGAACCTCAAGCGGCGGAAATATAATAACCTTGTTGGAGGTTATATTTTCGAGCCGTTTGGGGTGGAGACCTTGGGATCGTGGGGTCCGAGTGCTCACAAATTATTTAAAGAACTATCCAGGCGCCTAGTTGACACTTCGCGTGACTCAAAGGCTGGCTTTTACCTTGGACAGCGGTTAAGCATTGCCATACAGCGTGGAAATACCGCCAGTCTTTTGGGCACATTACCAGTAGACAGCGATGCACACGAATTTCTGGACGCCATATTTTAGTTTATTTTCAGATGTATATATGTAGTTTAGGGTTTTTATTTAAGTGTATATTTAATTATTGATTAAATAAACATAAGAAAAAGTGGTTCACATCTAACACAAAACTTAATTTATTTGCAAATTATGCAACGCCTTCTATTCTCTTTTTAATTTCTCTACGCCATTTCACTAAGAAATTGTCCAAAGCCATCTTCCCTTTGTCTACTGAGAGAGAAATAGAAGGAATGCGAGAGTTATCTTCGCAGGAGTGGGACTCTTCAGGATAAAAAAAATATAGTTAAAGAATAACTTTATTTCTTATAAGAATAGCATACATAATTCACTTACAGATAAACAATATCTAAAACTAAAATTAACAATTAGAGTGCACAGATGTACGTATGTATAAAATAACAAACATAATAGCAAAGTAAAAAATATAAAACAAATGTGGGTAAACAGTTAACATAAACTCTCCTCATCGTAACATTCATTCAACATTCTCATTCGCCAAAAAAACTTTTTTGCAAAAAAATAAAACCGACTTCCATATCAAAACACTACAAAGCCAAAAACAATTTTAATTTCGGTAGTCGGTGTTATTGGTTTTGTATTTTCTTTTTTTTCACACCGCCTTCCGAAATTAAAATTATTTTTGGCTTTGTAGTGTTTTGATATGGAAGTCGGTTTTATTTTTTTGCAAAAAAGTTTTTATTTTCGCGCTTTTTAGTGGGTCAATTTGTAATTAATCTAGTTATAAAAGCCAAAATGTCAACTACAAAAAACTAAAAACGCGCGAACAAAAAACACAATATAGAGTAACCGAAAAGATCATCAATGTAAATATTTTTTTTTAGACTTTTGTTGATTTTTCAGAAACGGCTTGTTCGATGTCGATAAAATTTTCATGGGACCATTTGGGAAGTATACCCTTTCCAACAAAAAAAAAATTTTTCAAATCGGTTGGCGAGCGACGGAGCTATGCCCGAACAAACATAAAAAAAAAAAAAAACAAACAAACATCCGAATTGAGAACCTCCTCCTTTTTCAGAAGTCGGTTAAAAAAAAATGGTGTATTATGAAAGGCAGAAAGACTTTACCACAATATTATTGGCTTATTCACTGAATACCTACCTTTTTTATTCAAAATAATCTTGTAAATCATTAAAACTTCAAATAGGTAATTTGTTCATACAAAACATAAAAGTTATTTTTATGGTTGCAAATAAAAGAAACGTATACAAACTTCTAATCATGTAATATGTTTTTATTAACACTTAAACGTTTTTTGCCTCATATCTTAATGATTTTATCTTAATTATGTATGTCAAAAGACAATTAATCCCCAGTCTTTCGATTGCAAAATGTCGTTACAAGTTTATAACATTTACATGAATGGATAACATTTTATAAGATTCGTTGTAATAATTGGGCTTTGTACATTAAACTCTCATTTTAGTAACTAATTAAAAACCGAATTGAAATCTGTTAGACGTATATTCGCTACTTTTAGAATATTACTATAGGTACATATCAAACTAACCATATACATATTCAGTCTATTATAACAAGATATTTTAACAAGATTACCTTTGGTTTTATACAAGGCTTTGTTTGGAAGTCACTTTTCAAGTAATCTAATGAAATACTACATATCACAAACAAAATATCACCCTCTTGTTAGAGGACCCCCAAGCACTTTTGCAATCGTTCATTTAAACCTTCTAGTATGCTTATTAACCTAGTTGTGGTTAGCACAATTATTTAATGTCATATCATGATCATGATTCTCCAAGCCTATATTTAACGTTTCTTGCCGGTTCTTCTTCATAGAAAACGACCAATTTCGAACTGTGCACTAACTTCTGAGGTTTTATATTATTATATGAATAGAGTTTACTTCACTCGTTTATCATAAAATCATTATTTTGTGGCCTTATTCTAAGTTCTAATCATAAATTTCCAGGTTCCCGAAACACCAATATGGCTATTATCAAAAGGTCGCCAAAAAGAAGCTCTCAACTCTCTCTGCCGTCTTCGAGGCTGGTCGAAACCTGAAGACGTAAAAGAAGAATTTGATGAACTTCTTCAATACTACGAAAAATTAAATCGCTGTGTGTTATGTGCCAAAGAAGGAAAAATTGTGGAGCCTTGCGAACATCATAGTACTAATTCGATTAAACAGATAATGTATAAGATCAAGCACGTGTTTTTTGTGAAGGAGACAATGAAGCCATTTTTGTTGGTGATAGCATATTTCTTCTTTTACACGATGAGTGGGGCGTTACCAGTGAGACCGAATATGGTGAATGTGTGCAAGGCTTTAGGAATGAAATACGATCCGAAGACGATAGTTGTAAGTATTGCGTTCTTTTCCTAGAAATTGATAGCCTTAAAAGTATAAATTAAGTGTCACACGGCTATTTCTTTAACCCATGGGTCTAATATAGTTATAAAATCCACTTGTGAAATTCTTAATTATGTAGTTTCTTACATGTCCACATCTCGATCCATTCAATGCAATTCGTTCATAAAAACAAATCATGATTTTATTTAGACCTTGATTGGTAGACCTGTTATTATTAACATTTAGAAGATAAAATTGTACCTGACCACCTCCGTTTGGAAAATCTATGATTTGTAATTAATGAAGCATGTTACGTAGGATATCCCACGTTTAACAATATGGATTCATGCACTTGTTTGTATTATTAAACAGCTAAGATTATATGTGGTTAACCTTAAAGAACTCGTTACTTACGAAATACCGGAACTGAGACACTTTAACATTTATAGAATGCATTCTGAGTAAATATGTAAACATTTTGTTTGTAAATTCGAGGACATATTCATCAAGTTTATGAATAGAATGTGACTTCTGTATTCTTTTTTATGAGAAGCAAAAAACGGATGCTTATATTTTTATCTATGCTATCTTGTTTAAAAATACTCATAAATTATATATTGGTGCGTAGCAACTTGACCCGATTTTAATGATACACATACAAAACTCAGCACTATTTACTATTGTAGGTTTTTTATTTAGTAACATAAATTCTATTTCTAATTACAGGTCGTCATTGGTGCACTCTTTATAGCAATGAGTATGTTGTCAGCCGTCATAGTCAAAACCATCGGCAAGAGGAAGCTGGTCATTGGTTCCATGCTAGGCACCGCTTGCTGCAGCATCGGTATCAGTGTCTACGCTAGTACCAACCTTCCTTCCACCGTCTTTTCCTACGAGCCGGAGACTTTCACTGATAAGAAAGAGATCTTGCCTTTGGTTTTGTTTCTGATGCTGATCTGCTTCAACAGTTTAGGAATACCTTGGGTTCTGCTGTCTGAAGTTTTTCCATTCAAGTAAGTCTTGGGTTTTATTTTTTAGTCACATATATCTGTTCTCTGTACTCAATTACTCACCCAGCCCTCCTTATCTAATGTCTCACTTTCAATTTATATGTTCTTCACACAATAAGAATCTACGGTCATCCAATAATCTTCTCTTACTGTGTCCTTTTCATACTTTTGACTTTGTTAATTCTTCTTTTCATATCCAGTCGGTTCTGCTCTGGAATGCACTTCCTCTCAGATCAGATCAGGACGGCTGACAGACACTATGCATTTAAAAAGAAATTGTGGATCTATTTTCTACACCAATAAGCAGAATTTCCACATTTAGTTTTCATTTGCTTCTTAAGTATATATATTTGTATGTATTTATATAAGTATTTATTCATATATATTATTTATGTAGATTTCTATTTTTTTATGATACTAGGGCTTTTGTCTTATTACTGTTATTATATATATATATACATTTTTCTAATTTTACTTTTCACGTACATACTGCACCTGCCACACTATCTCTTCACCACTCATGGTTGACTGGTAAAAAATGCCCACGGCATTAAATCCGCCTTTGTACCTATGTGCATAAAGTGTAAATAAATAAATCTGTATAGAGCGTAGTCGTAATATGGCTCATTGTGAAACAATCTAAGAATCCCTAATGAAAATAAGCACTTGATAAATTTCTCATTTGAAAAAGCTATTGTATACCTAATCTCGTGCTCTAAAATATTCAAATCGCAATATGACCTCACCAAAATTAATTTCAAAAACTTTTTATCAGCTGCTTCGCCTTTTCTCAACTCTTTTGGGGTCGACTTCTAGTGTAACCAGATGCGTGCAGCTGAGTACTTACTAGTGTTTAATAAGAAGTGACTGCCTTTCTGACGTCTACAACCCAGTAGACGGGTAACATGATATCCCTTGACAAGACTGGCGTCAGATTTTCTGGCTTTTGACTACCTGTAATGACTGTCAAAGATGTACACATGACAGCCAGGAACGAACGGCTTAATGCTCTCTCCACAAAATCTCCGAAGCACAGAAGAATCTTGTAGATTATCACATGTTGAGAGATTAATAGTATTTTTAAACAGTTTGCGACTGCAATGGAAATAAAAAAGAATAAAAATTGGAGATTAGCACTTCGGTTAACAGGAAAAGGGCATCTAAAATGACGTGTTGATTTTAAGTCTTAGTGTTGATTCCAGATTTAAATTGTTGGACTTTTCCTGTTAACCGAAGTGCTAATCTCGAATTTTTATGCTTTTTTTATTTCCATTGCAGTCGCAAACTGTTTAAAAATGCTATTAATTTCAATGATACAAAATGGTCGTTTTTATGTAAATTCTTTGCTTTCAGGAGTCGCGGCATCGCCACAGCTTTGGCGGCAGCATCAAGCTACATAATCTACTTTGGAGCAGCCAAAACAAACTATAACATAGAATATGCTTTCCACCTCAGTGGGACCTTTGGCTTATACGCCATTTTCGGCTTCTTAGGAACACTATACCTCTACTTGTTTCTACCTGAAACTGAAAAGAAAACTCTTGCTGAAATTGAATCATTCTACAAGAGCGATAGAAAGATATTTGCTGATGATTTCGTTATCAATGCGTTTAGGAAAAAGAAGCACATGAACGGTGATGCCAACAAACCGATGCTAGTCAAATCAATTAATTGAACACTAAATGTAAGTGAGTATTAAATACTTAAACCGATAACTAGCACTGTTACGATACTTACTGTCAATTTGAATATATTCCATATAATATATTCTTTGTTAGCATCTGTGCGAAATAAATTTCACAGTTTTTGGGTTACAGTGGTTTTGTACCTACACTTCTGTTTCTTTTACTTCTTTAATTTGTTTAATTAAATTACTAAAAGGAAAGTCAACAGGCTTAATGTTGGTTTTGCCTTATACGTAAAATGTCATACAGGTATTAATGTAGTACTCAACTGCAGGTTTTAGTATGGAAGTAAGTAGAAAGGCAGAAATTATCAAAGTATACGTACTAAATTTAAATAGTTAGTCTTATTTAGCAAATTAGATGTAGCTATTTTTAAGAAGTAGTTAATACAGTATTAGGGTAATTTGTACAAATATATGTAATTATTTTGTATTTATTTCTCTATCTAGTTTCCTAAAATAAGACGTTCCGAAATATAAGCATTTAAATGTTGATATATCATTTGTATATAGTATTATTAATAATTTGTATTTGAATATTTGACATACAATGTCAACATATTATTTGGGATTCGGTACAAATAAAACAAGCTTGCCATTATAAATATAATCTTGAGATAACATATAATTTTAGATAAAATATCACCTCAGAGCGAGACTGACCGTGATTAAAGTATGAAAATATTTATGAACTGTGTATATCTTTTGTTAGAGATCCTAAACAAATAAAGGAATATACGTGTAAATATTGTTGCTTTATTATAAAATTAAATTGTTTTCCGTTATCTACATTTGTTGTCTCTTTTAATAATTATACCCGGACTTTCAATTCGATGCAGTAGGCTGACAGTTTCTGAGTTGTCAGATAATGACGACTACAAAATTGTAATGTAACTAAATGAATGGATTCAGGAATAACGAGGTGAACAATTTTTTTAATAATATTGTGTGAAAATAACAAGAAGTAAAATGTGATTATAAAGGGGCGTGAAAATAAAACGAATAGATCATGATAATATATTCACAAGCAATTTTTTTAAATATTCATCTAATGAAACAATGTCCAAAAGAGTGGCTTTTATCATATCTGGTTAGATATGAATATTTTAAATAAAAATAGATTTATATATAATAAAATCTAGTTACTCCTCCAAAATAAAAGATAATAGTATAAATTTTATCATTTATTTATATTTTTTATGATTAAAAATCGCTTATTTATTATTCGATTGATTGAATCCATTACTATTTGGTTAAATAGGATATCATTATTTTGGTAAGTGACACTAGCTTATGTCAGCTTACTGCATGGAATTTAAAGGTCCGGGTATATTTCCTATAATAGATTAAAGTAATAGAATTGAACCAAAGCTGGCGCTCTAGAAAAATTTTCTGCAGCTAGCAATCTCTCTTTATGCATAATCTATTCATATGATTACATAGTTGAGAACACAATAGTAACATTTAAAAAGTACATTTACATTCAAATGCATAGGAACTATGTCGTTAATAGAATGTGTATAGCAAAACTAAGTTGAAAAGTTTTACAGAGATAAGTAACAAAGAGCGCCTCCTAAAATATACATAACACGATACGCACATACAGCCTGACTTTGAACACATGCGACAAAAAGAAATGGGAGCTTCAGTTACAGTAACATAGTAATTATAAACTGTTTTTTCTACAATATAAATCGTTAAAAAAAATTACGTGATTATTGTTTTAAAATGGTCCATTGATGTTATTATCTTTATTTAACTACGAATTATCGGTATTCGAGCAAAATAATTAATAGGCAAAATAAATAAGAAAAATTAAAGTATCATAAAATCTCGTCCGACTCATCGCAGTGTCAATAACCGTCGTGGAGTACTCATGTTATTAAACGTTGCCGTTCATAGCGGTCATTCACCTAATTTTGCCTATTTTCTAGTGTAAGTAACGCGCGACGTTACCAAACCTCGCATGATCGCCAGCGCACTACACCCCTTCCCGGCGACCGCCCCCGCGCGGCGTGGGCGCGCGGCGCGATTTATTCATAGCGAGAATGTACCTAAAACGTGCCCACTACACGAAAACGGTAGTACGCGAAATTCTTTGATACTTTAATTATTTTAACGTTTTTCGTAACACTGATAAATTCTTTTTTAATTTTACATTTGATATGTTCTAAATTTTCTTGACAACACGTATTATTGTATATTTAAATTTGTCGCGTCTATTCAATTTCACCCGGTATAATTTGCACATACAAATTGCAAATCATTAATTAATATATAAAGAAGAATGGCGCGCTAGTATGGAAGTTTTGTATCGCTTTTAATTTATGTGTATTGTATTGTTTTTATATTTAGTCGATAGAGAATATTGTCATTAAATAGAGTATAAATTTTGCAATTTTTAGAACTTAGGGTTCAAAAGTTATTTTACTTTGTTTTATGTATGAGAGGTTACATTTTAGGTAGGTAGGTATATTGTAAGATGGCAGTTGACTGTCAATGTGGTTATTTACTAACTAAAACGTTACCTACTTAGTCACTATTATTCCTTTTATTTTTTATTCCTCATTAGTTGATCCTGTCGATGTTACGAACAGCCAAGATGTTCACCGAGTTAATATAAAATAAAGTTAACAAAATAAGGATGTCACTTTAAAGATGCATTTCCACACTCACTTTTATTACAAGTAATACAACAAACAAATACCGATAATAATCTAAATGTTTCTAGATTTCAGAACTTTTTGTGTGAGCTGCAATGTGTGATCATCTAAGGCTTCGCTCTTTAAGAAAGCATTTTTTTGATAATTGGTTCCTTAGACATACCTGTACGGTTTCACACACATATAAAAATGTTTTTTTTTTATTTTTTATTATAAATAGGTTTGCGTTTGACCGCCATCTCACCTGATGGTAAGTAATTGTGTCAAGTTAGTGAAATGAAATGTTGAACACAATTACTAATACTTCTATACAATGATGTAATTAAAGGTGCATAGTATCTAAACCTTTTTTTAATATACATATGTTGTATAGTTTTCAGTACAATAAAACAATAGTTTTGTTTAAAAAAGCTTTTATTTTAATGCATTCAAAATGTACGCAAAATCACTTCATCTAAGAAGGGAGCAGGTTGCGTCATACCCTCATAGCGAACATAACTCAAGTATCAAATGATACTCATTACATACGAGCAGCACCCCACAGTTCTTAAGCCAACGATACAATTACAGCAATAACTTAAGATTGCTTCCCGACCATTCATATTATTTTCTGCTACTATAAAAACAAAATAAGTTTTGCTTGATGAATGTCGGGATTTTATTTTAGCTCGAAGCAACATAGGATCTATTCCTTCTAAACCATTTATCCTTTCATTTGATACTTCTAAAATATAAATCCCATAGAAGCGGAAATGCTCATCAACATATGAGCGTGCCTGTCGTATTTGGTAAATACCACAGGCAAATAATATGGATAGCCGCGGAAGTTTATAGATGGATCTATAGACATAAAAAGAGCACCACGCCTGTTGAAATTCTGTTAAGCAACTATTTCTGCGATGCTGTTCGTCAAAAACAGGCGCTCAAAAATAATATTAACAAACTGCTCTGCATTATAATTATCTCTAAATGGTCTAGAGAAGGCGACAGGTGCGGTTAAAATACTTATGTCGAAATATTTTAAATCGGCCATTCATAATTCACAGCTTCCACTACCCATCTATTAATAGTCACACATGATGATCTATTAGCTTGAAGGGTAGTTAACTGTGAATGACCGTCTTTTTTTGTTTCCGGCATATGTCCAATGTAACCTTTTTCGTGCAGGCTATCCATGCAATCTCGAAAACAACGATCTAAAATAAAAATGTCATGTTCTTTATAAAAATTATTGAACGCAGGCTCATTTAATAATTCCTGCATAATGGCAGCGTCATTCGTGGTGGCACTATATGGTCCACGACGTACATCTATAATATATTCATTACTAGTATACAAGATAAATGGTTTTAACAAATTCCTATATTTGTGTAGGGAATATGTATCCTTTTGAAACAAATAGTTACTACTTTTCTGTGTGTATATACAGGATTATTGGAAATATGTCCCGATCCTGTTAAGGGCGTGTAGATGACGTCATCAACTAACAAATCAACCCTCAGTTTTCTAGGCCTAAACTACACCATTGTCGAGAATTTTTTTTTCTAAATATTAAATAAAATAGGACTGTATTTCTTTTAAAAATTTATAAAAAAAACGAAAACACGTTTTAGCATTCTTATTTATTAAATAGCTAAAGAATTAAGTTGCGCATAATAAAAAAACATAAAACAATTAAAAACCTCCGTACTTTTGAAAAAAGAGATCCTATACTTATTTTATTTTTATGATTTTTGCAACGTCTTATGAAATAATTTTTCTTTTCTCCTAAAAATCACCAATCTATTTTGACGGCAGAACATTTTATTTGTTAGTTAATGACCTGATCTACACGTCCTTAACAGGATCGGGACATATTTCCAATAACCCTGTATATGTGCCATCGGCTATGTTAATTGCCTTTGATCAGGGGGTGACTTAGGCTCACCAAAAATATGTTTAGCAATATATAAAAATTTTGTTACCATTTGCTCCCTTGTCATATGATTAAACTGAGGCACATAATCAGAATTTAAAATCATTCTAGCTGTTGACATTAATATTTCCAATGTTCTTCTTGGAAACTAGGAAATAAACAGGACAATCTGTCCCCCGAATCTCCTGTTCTTAATTTGCACAAAAGCACAGTTAATGCAAAACTAGGGTAAATACTCCAAATGTCGGCCCCCTAACGGATTTTCTGACTGGGGATCGCTCTGGCGCCATCTGTTTGCAACGAAGGATAGCTTCTGATGCGGTTTTGGATAGTTTCATATATCTATTTCATGTTTATAGGCTTAAGGTTGACATTTCTATTAAAAGAAAAAAGTATTAAGGTTTAGATGAGTTGAGAACGAAAAAACCCTAAAGTCGGCCATTCAGGGCCCATGGTCGGTCGCATTTTTTCCCAAATTCCGGCCGGGTATAGGGTGTTTTAAATTAAGACTGACAAATATTATTAATATGATTTATTTTGGCAGGAGTCTAATATCACACTAAGTATACATTTGTAATTGTATTTGTTTATTACTAAATTATATTTTTCCCCTCAACAATGTTAGGTACTAAAATTATAACAAAGTAAAACATCACAATAAAATAAAATACTTGTAACGTTGTTCGTGGGACGCCAAATAGTTTAATGCACGAATGGACATCCCATTACCTATTGCCCCAAGAGCTTCTTTTATTTTATTGCGATCGTAACCGCATAATTTTCTTTGCTTTCGCGAAGGGCTTGCATCTACCTGCTCTGTCATTGTAGTACCTTAAATTAAAAGCATTAAGTGAAAACGAACGAGCTTTTTGTCACGTGCAGGTTAATGAATCAATGAAAGTAAGTAAACTTCAAAGATATTTTTTAAGCTAATAAACAAGGGTTTCATAGATAGCAAGTTCCAAAGAGCAATTTATATTTATATCTCAAATTCCCAAACCATAATTAGCTACCATAAATATGTTTTCAATATTGTGAATACCTACATTAAAACCTAACTTCTTAATAATATTAATAAAATATTCTTGTCATAATACATATTTAATTTTGAGAAAATAAGTTTGATAAATAAATTAAAAATGACTACCTACCACCCAATCAATGAAAAAATACAAAAGTAATCAGCCTGTATAGTGGCGTCTGAATTTGAGGCTGGTCGACATTACGATCTTTAATATTTCTAATGTCGGCCCCTATTTCGTGTACCTTATTTCTCGGGATTCAACTAATATTACCCCGGCCGGTATTTGGCAATTAAACGTAAAATAGATTTATTTGCCTGTAAGCTTTGCAAATTCTCTTATTAAACCAATAGAATTGGTAGAATTGGAATTTATAAAACAGACTGTATTTACTTTAAGTCGGCCACGGCCGAGAATCGGGTTTTCAGTCAAAACTGGTGCTCTATTGACGGCCTCCTATTTTTCCCTTAAAACAATACGGAAAACGTTGAAAAAACTATCTCAAAATATAGTAAAAATAACGTTTTAGTGATAATAAAGCTCAAAACAAAAATAAAGAAATGTCTTACCGTAGTAATATCAATTCCCGAAGTATGGGTATTCACATCAGGTAAACTACTTTTAACGCAAACTTGACGCTTCAACGGCGCAGTCGCGACTTACGTTCAGTGTGCGAAGAGCGAGTGACGTAATCAAATAGTAACGGTTTGTACATATAGAGTATGAACTAAGGTTGTAATTCAGGTTGCAAAATTGTCACTTAATTACCTTTTGAATTAACGCAAGCTGAAAACGTACAGACGGCCGAAGATTGGGGGGGGGGGGGGGGCGACGTTTAGCGTATTTACCCTACCCCGATGCATATTTTTCAACCTGGCTGTTGCATCCAATATTTGTTGGTGCTGCTGTTTAGTAATTCCGATGAAATATTAACTTGGTTATCAGGCTAGTCTTGAATATTTTTATAGTTAATATTTCTCAGTCTCTCCATCACTATGAAAATAATTTCTTCAATGTATGTTGTAGTAAAACTACATGAACTGTACTCTGCAGAATAAAGGTTTTCAAAGTGTGCCTATTGCAAATGTTCTGTACAAATACGAGCACCTTGCGGGATAAAATATTGAAATTTTATCAATACCCGATGTCTTGTTTCTTCTGCTATTGAATGATGCTCAGAGCCCAAACTCTCCTGAAAAATACAGTGCCTAGGTGTTTCAGCTGCTCGTCTCATATTAGGCAGAATGATATACTGAGGCCTTTCAATCACTTGAGGTCTATCAGTTTTTTGAGGTCTTTTAGTCTCCTGAGGTCTTTCAGTCTGTTGTGAGCCTATTTCTTGAGCTTGTTCCCAGTTTACACCACACACTTCATTCATGGATGACATCTGTAAATATTTATTCAGTGAGTTAAGTGTAAATGGACTAAAAGAAACAGACTAACAAAACTGTTACAGAATGATTCCACCCTTTTGCCTTTTCCAAATAAAGCCTATAAAACTATACACCACACACTTCATTCATGGATGACATCTGTAAATATTTATTCAGTGAGATAAGTGTAAATGGATGCCTTAGTTCTAAAAGTCACGAAGTCCATTTTTATCGATATTGAGTTTACCAGTTCAAAATAAGTACTTTTTTTTGTCTATGAGTTGGTCTCATCCTTTTTTTAATAAAATGTGGCTAAGTGGTTTTTCTCCAATTCCTAAAATCACCAAATCCTCTGAACTGAATTCAAAAAGTCACTGAATCCAAAAATAAGCAAAAAAATACCCAAATCCAATGAAATTTATGTGATAAGTCACTAAATCCATGAATTTTTAAACTATATCCTGGTCACATAGGCGGTCGTTTATTTTCATTGTTTTGAATGTTGGAACAAAATTAGTTTGTGGAAACTGTTTTAAACTTAAAAAGAAACCGAAATAAAGTGATAAATTGGAGAATGTCAGAGGATAAACTGAAGCGGTAAGTAAGTTTATTTTTTCCATTTGTGCTCGAATCTTGACATATTCTTCAAGAATTTATTTTATTAGTTCACAGAGTGCTAGAATATTATTCACGTCAATTGTGGTTACATAATTTCGGTATTCACAATCTTTCTGACAACACAGCTTCCATGTATTTATATACTGAAAATTATGGACAAAAATGGCCAAATGAAGTCTTAACAGCTTTGGCTGACTACATCGCGCACAACAAACTTCTAGAGCACACTCACTTGGAGTTTTTTTGTGGTAACTGTTTTAGCCAAAACAAAAATCGCTATCTATTAATTTTCCTGGATCAATTATGTGCAAATAATATATTTCAAAAAGTTTCAATTTCTTATCCGATTCCTGGACATAGCATGATGCCAATAGATCGAGACTTTGCAATCATAGAAAGAAAGCGTATTAAAACAGAAAGGTTTACACGCCTGGCTATTATGTAAATCTAATAGAAAACTCACGAAAATTGTCTTTCTAGAAAAAAATCTAAGGGATGAGGAAAATCCAGAAGATCGGGTCTTAAAAATTAAGAATAACAAGAACCTGTATGATGCTCATGTTAAGCTATAAATAACTGGAATAGACGTATGCCGAAATGTACGCTTTCAAAAATTCCGACACCCTGAATTTGCTAGGTCGATGACAGATCAAAATTTTAAGAAGATGTCATTGTATCGTGTTGGCATGGGTGGCACGATCATCGCAGATCTTAGTAACTGTTACCAAGGGATGATACCATTAAAACCAGCAAAACTACAAGATACCAATAAAACTACTCGAGTATGTTCCTGTTCAAAAACGACTCTTTTATGATGACATACTGTTAGAAGCTACTTCTTCAGGAAGAGAGCAGGATATTGAAGATAACGATACACAGGAAGAAATTTATGAATAAAGAGATAATAATAATATAACTGTGTTCAATATGATTATACATAATTTTAAATTATATTAGAAGATTAGAAGTAAGGTTTAATATTGTGTTATAATTAACAGCTAATGCCATTGATAAAAAGAAGCTTATAGTTTTGTTATTGTTTGGTTGTTTGTTCTTTATTAAGGTCATCAGTTTAGGTAATATGTCACTAATTCCAAAGAATTTTCATAAGAAGTCGCCAACTCCACTGATTTTGCGTTAAGTCCTATATGTTAAATATTTAATACTGATCATTGTAATAATAATATATATTTTTTACGAAAATTATATTAAAGCCTACCTAATAAACTATTGTTTCACTTTTTCCAAATTTATTTATACGGCCATTTTCTTAAAACATTTTTTTTACACTTTAAATCATCTTATCTCAAAACAAAGAAAATGGATTTAGTGACTTTTAGAACTAAGGCATCCAAATGGACTAAACGAAACAGACTAACAAAACTGTTACAGAACTATTCCACCCTTTTGCCTTTTCCAAATAAAGCCTATAAAACTTCTCTATTAAACTGGTTATCTAATACTCATTACACATATATATGTATATAATAATATGCATACAGCTTACATAAAATCTTTAAATGTCACATACCCGTTGGAGCTCTAACAGCCGAGCAAGATTTTCTGACCTTGGCTGTTCAACTTCTATGTTATCTTCTGATAACATAGAAGTGAGGCTTTGTCCACATACAGCACATATTACATCCCGATATTAGTCACTATGACCAGGTGAGTTAAGAGAATGAACGTTGGTTGTGGTGTTAAACTTCCGACTCTTCTACGAGCTCTAAGCCAGCATGAAACACAAGCTTCATCTTCAGAAGTTAGCTAAAAACAAATAATATTGTTACAAAAATATATCAATAAATAATACAGTATATGGTATGGTATAAATATTTGTATTTTCACATGCTTTATTACCTCTTGTGGCTGGATCCACCTAGATATTATATGAGCTAGTCTTTGCTCCTGCTCATTAGCCTCTTCAATTAAAAACCTGCATCGACTGATCCTCGATATGGAACGCCCACATACAACACAGACATGCCGATGACTAATTTGTCTTCTGTGCATACCTTCAGGTATATCCTGATGCATCGCTAATTCCCAGCAAGCATGACAAATATGGTCTGTAGATCTAGAAATAATAAAGATATTTATTGTAAATTGATCTTCTTGAATCCTTTATCCTTCTATTTAAGCAAGTTTAGGTAAATCTAACCTATATAAACCATTTGTAGGTAAATCTGTCATTAAGCTCAATAATAATCTCAGTAACTAATAAACTGTCTCATTGGTCTAGCGGTTGTGAGTGTTACTACTGAGCATAAATAAGGTCTTGGGTTCGACTCCCAAGTCAGACAGTGTTTTTCTACATGAAACTTATTCGTAGCAGCACGTACTGTGTCCAGTCAATGGCAACAGACTCACCCAGTTACATAGGACTCATCATAATAAACTACTTACATCTCTAGGATATGTCCACAATCGGATAGTGTTGACCAGGCCCTCACTCTCGTCTCCTAGAGCGTGCCGTCTCATGCGAACTCAAACTCAGGTTGCAATTAATGCACTGTACACTCGACATCGCGTCGAAATCCAACACACTATGCACAAGAATGAAATTGAGCGTCCTTTCGCAATTGTCACAGTAATACCACTTATTAAGCGTCCATTCGCAAAGTAACGCCAATAATATCAATCGGTACGGTGGAACGGATGCTCAACTCAGCGTATCAACGTAATCAAAAAGCCTTAAAAATGCACAAACGGATTCACACACCGCAAATCAATAAAACAGCAAATACGCTATTGACAAATGACAAGTGAAAGTGACAGATGATATTCTTGAAATATCAATAAAACATTGCCATAGTCAAGCCATAGTCATGCTTGGATGTTGATATCGATTATTCTTATCAATTATTTACGTACATTTATGTGATAAGTCATGTAAAAATCGCAAAATGTAATGAATATTTTATTCATCACATTTTGTGATCAAGTTAAATAGTAATAAACTATTTATTAAACTTTACGCATGGCAAGTTTTGAAAATGTGCATTGCGTTTTGATGTTAATAAATTAACGTTTAGTTATTTATTGTTATAATTTTTTAAATCCTTTTATTTAAACGTTTTCAGAGTTCTAAAACTATAATAAATACGTATAAAGTACTACTTTAAGGTCCTTTATAAGTGCTCAAAGTCTTATAGCGAAACACCAACTAAAGTTGGCGGTATGAAATCTGCCGTTCTTCTTTTGAATATAAGGCACCTCGCGCACTAGACGGCCACGACCACGACCAGTGGCCGCAACGATCAGATTTACTAAAGAAACCATATAAACGTCGCGCACTTAGCCGCAACGGCTAACTGGCCGCACACCGGGCCGGCACGACTGGTCGTTGCGACCAACTTACGTATAGTTTGCTATTAGCGCTCGCGCACTAGATCTGCGACCGTCAATACGGCCCGGCTACGGCCAGCCATTCTCAGTGTCATGCGGACAGTTCGTGAGTGAACACGCTTCGTATCGATCCACAACCAAATACGACGACGTTTTTTCTGCGATGAGTTTTGATACAGAGTTATTTATTAATGAAATAAAGAAACGACCGGCAAAATATATTCGAGTGAAGAATACAGCAATCGTATAATAAGACAAAGATGCTGGGAGGAAATGGTTGAATTATTTGGCGGTGAAAATAAAACGCTAGAGGAGAAAAAAAAAATTGGTACGTTAATATTTATTCCTTTTATTGTTCTTTTTATATAATGAAGATAGTAGAAAAACATTGGTAGTATATTGTACACATCTGGGTTTAATAACACTAAAGGCTTTACAACCTTTAAATAAATTCGTCCTGCCATGGTAGTTTGCCTTCATCCATAAAGTAATTTGCTAAATAGTTCCTAAAACCTGTGTAACCATTTTGAATACTACGAAATTGTTGCGTTCTTGTATTACTCGTGCTTGGAAAATTATATAACGTATCCTCGAATTGAGATCCATCCTTTTCCAAAACGTAATTATGTAACATACAACAACACTTTACTATATTCACCGCAAATTCAGTGTGTACATTAATAGGTTTGTGAAAAATCCTCCATTTGCTAGCCAATATTCCAAAACCACATTCCACAAAACGTCTTGCACGAGATAGGCAGTAATTAAAAATTTTCTTTTTTGTTTCTTAGTACCTTCCTGAATAAGGTCTCATTATTCTTGATGATAATTAAAATGCTTCGTCAGCGATAAATGTATACGGTACTTGTGTATTATCTCTTGTTGAAATAGGTTTATCGTTAGGAATGTTCAAGCCATTCGAAGATAGTTTGTTATAAAAGGTGGTCTGTTCAAATACAGTAGAATCTGAGCATTTTCCGTATGCACCTATGTCAACAGCTATAAATTTATAATCTGCGTCACAAATTGCCATTAATGCAATGGAAAAATATTTTTTATAATTATAATACAATGAAGCGCTTTTAAGTGGTTTTGTTATTCGGACATGTTTGCCATCAATAGCACCCAAACAGTTAGGAAAATTACTTCGAGACTCAAACTTGTCTGCTATTTGTTGCCATCGTTCCACATTAGGTTCTGCCATAAACTCGTCCTTCAAATTATTCCAAATTGCTGTGCAAACTATGTACACGATTTCCCTTGCTGTTGTATGCCCAAGATGATAAATTTCTTTTATATCCATAAACGAATAGCCTTTTCCAAGATATCTGGAACAATAATGTACAAAGTTAAACAATTTTTTTAAAGTAGTCAAGATTGTCTTTAATTTATCGTTGACGGTTTTTGCAGGTGAAGATATAAAAAAAAAATGGCGCAATATTAAGGATTGCTTCAATAGAGAAAAGAGGCGTCAGTCAACAAGGAGTGGTTCTGCCGCAACAAGAAAGACTGAATATAGATATTTTAAACAGTTGTCTTTTCTCGCGGTTTGTTCAATTCCTACTGAAACACATTCTAACATAGAAGTTACAGATAACAACACTACAGAAGAAGATCAGACAGATTACAGGCGAGAATTGTACAATCGCAAGAAAAAGAAACGTTCAGACGGTGATAAACTGCTTGTAAAAATATTGAGAGAAGAAGCAGAAAAAAGGCATAAATACGAAAAAGAAGTACTAGCCGACGAGGACAAACTATTTTTCTTGTCACTCAGTAAGGAGTTTAAAAAAGTACCTGATCATTTAAAATTATCAACTAAAAAGAAAATAATCGACATAATATATGAGGCCAGTATTGAGAATCAGCGACAGAGTTACTTCACTCATGATTTTGAAAGACACATTGATCAATATAGCATCTCAACGGAAGCCTCTACTTCACGTCACGAAGACAGTGGATCCGGAGTGAGAAATATTACAAATTACAGTAATAGTGATACTTTAAGTCCTCGTCCTTCTAGTGATTTTTCTGATGTCATAAATGGCAGTCCAGAATCGTTCTTAGATTTATTTAATGATGATCAGTAAATATATATCTAATAGAAAGGAAATCTTCTTTTACTGCACACTTACCTTAAAGTTATGAATAGTTTTTCCTCGTTCCCGATGCACATTCTCATTTTTGTATTGACACCAGTTATACTATCTTGTATCCGTAAAAGTAATTCATCAAAACTAGCCACAGACATTTTTGTGTATTTAAAAAACTTGTCATCGTACGGCCTTAATTTGCATATTAAGGTATTTATGTTGCGAATTTCCAAGACAGGATGTATCCAATAACGTCTTTTGTTGTTACGTTTTTTCCACATCAAGTATAGGCACACAATATCGATGTCCATCCTGTTCGAGCTCAGAACAACAACTGCAGCAGCTCTACAAATGGCCGCTTTAAGACCAGTCGTGGTCGTGGCCGCAAACTTGATCGCAGCCCAACCGTACCTTCTGCGATCAAGGTTGAGGCCACGACTACGACCAGTCGTGGTCGTGGCCGTCTAGTGCGCGAGGTGCCTTATACTTAACATGCAGAGTTTCGCCTTAGCAAAATAGCTTAAATGCTTCCTAATTAAAGGATTTGAAGTTATTCAATTCTACCTGGAATAATTTCTCCAGAACTTCACAGATAAAAATATCTTTATTTCAATCATGTTATTAAATTGTACAAAATATTTCTTTATACAGGCTTATACTTGGGTTTTCAATAAATTATTATTTATTTTAATTAATAATATAGTATTTCATTTACAGATTTATTTAACATAAAATAGTGTCAAACATTAATATCGGTATCAAAAATTTCGTCTTCGTTTCTTTGTTGTTGTGATCCATGTCACAGGTCTCTCACATCTTATGTTATGGCACGGTAGTTTTGGATACCACCACGAGTATGCTTTTGTAGAAGTTATCTCCGTAGTTATAACTTCAGTTTCGCGCTCTATTGTACTTGGTATTGTTGACGGTGTAGTCTCAGGCGGACTGGTAGGAGTAGTGGTATTAATAGTTGTTCTTGTTCTGTTTTCTGGTTCTGGCAATGGAACAGGTGTTGTAGTTTCAGAGGTAAACGGCTCAGTATAAGTCGAAGGGTCATCAAAAATTGATGGCTCAGTGAAATTCCACGGTTCAGTATAAGTCCATGGGTCAGTTGAAGTCGAAGGGTAATTAGAAGTCGACGGTCCAGTTGAAGCCGGCGGCTCAGTAGAAGTCGAGGACTCAGTAGAAGTCGACGACTCAGTAACAATAGAAGATTCAGTTTCTATTGACGGAGAAGTTATAGAGGACAATGTTGTTGTTTCATCAGTTGTTTCCGAATAAGTTGGTTCATCTAGAAGAAACTCTGTTTCTTCTCTTACTGTCGTAAGCCACGTGGTGGGTCTGTCACAAGGTGATTTATCGTATGGAATGTAATTTTCTGTATTTTTCTCAAATGAATTCATTGCATTTTCATTATCTAGATAGCTTGATTCTGGTGTAATGGGAACCGTGTCTGGGAGCGTTGGTTTGAATGTTAAATTTCCATCTTCACAACATACGAGTGTAAAACCTGAAACAAACGAAAAAAACTATTATTCACGGAGTCTGTGTATCCTGATAGTTACAACCTGGGAGTCTTTAAGTCAAGAGTGAATAGATTACTTCTAGGCAAGTGTGCTTCATCTTCGACCACATCATCGCTTAACATCAGGTGAAATTATGGTCAAACGCAAGCCTATCAACTATTAAAAAAAACTTATATGAACTATGTATTTGTCATAAGTTTAAATCTCATACAAGTGAACTGTATATTTTTATATTCTTCTGAGAAATAGAGTTTCTTTAAAATTATTTATGTTTATACGGCTTTCTAATAAGACTCTCGCAATATATTTTCTCAATAAGATGAATATTTGATTGGGCATTAAATAATACACAAAACTATATTCAAAATTGGTATATTAAAATAAAAACATCATAATTCGTACATACACTATTCATAGAACCGAGAAATCTTCTTTGATTTGTATTCCTTGTTATAGTTATCCACGTAAGAGATCTTTCACATAATATCTTATTTACACATTTATGTTGGATATCAAGCATTTGCATAATGTAGTGGCTGTTTTGATGTTTCTGGCTTATTGGTGTAGTTATGAACTACGTAACCGCTGCAGTTGCTGTTGGATCTCCTACATTTAAATGTATAATTATATCTGTGATATTATATGACTTGAGGTTAGAGGTACCGAGTCACTCCGCCAATTTTTTCTTTAAGTCGTTAGCGGCTCAAAACGTATGGCCGTGGAATGTCGAACGTCTACCCGTGTCGGTAAGACAAGCATAAACTTTGACTTCTTTTTATGTGTCAGGTTTATGCATCTGTTCAAGCGATTTAAAATCTTCACAAATCTGTTCCGCTGCTTTCGGATGCTGATATAACGATTCTGGTGATGGAGAGAAGCAATACTTAGTAATTGTGATAATAGCATTAAATTACTATACATTTTTATGTTGCTGTATTCATTCAGTCTCACTTTATTGCAATTAATTCATCGTTAGAAATGGAGATTTGGAGTAAAACTAAAAGCAAAGTTCAATTGTTATAGTTTTTTATTTAGTAAACAGAAAATATTCTCTAGTTACAACCAAAATCTTGTTGCCCTTCCACACAAGGGTTAATTTGCGCTGCAGAGTGTTTTCTGAAGCCTGAAAGAGGACAAATATAACATTACTGTAAATTAAGTAGTTTCTTTGTAGTTTTACTCCAAAATCAATCCTAATGATTGTAAAACTATTTCAAAGAAACACTCCTCATACTTTAATTGAAGAGCTTAAAAATTTTTATTCTTCAAAAAATATTAACAACTGCAATTAATTAAGCGATAGCAATGGGCTCTTTGTTTTATATAATATGCAGAATTCTATCCATTATTTTAAATCTCATGGTTGCTCTTACTGTTCTTACGCCAAGAATGATTCAATAAGTCTGTTCTGTTTCTCATTTTCTTTAATTTTCATGTAAAACGTTCACATTTCAGTCTACATCCAACAGGATTAAACTTGTTTTTTTTTTTTGTAAAATAATATCATCTGATATCCAGGACTAAAAAATATGTTTTATATTGGGCCAGCAAGAGAAATCAGCAACATGGTTATTTGTATAGCATAATTATCGAAGAACTTAAAGCATTCTGTTATGGATAAGTTAGATTCAATTAAACCCTATACATAGAACCAAAATTCTATCATTATTTGTATAAAAATATTATAATTATTTGTATTACTTTTAAGTGTTTTTTAAGTTTAAAGAAAGACTATACTTGCTGATTTAATAAAATTGCAATGTCATAGACTGAGTGGATTGGTGCTGTATGCCGAGATACCTAGTTTACCTAGTTCGGCTGCAGATGATCCTATATTATTTTTACTGATACTTTTTTGTTTATGGTAGTTTTTAAGTAATATAGTACTTAATACTTTTTGATGCAAAAAATAAAATTTAAAAAGCACCACGCAGTGGGAATCCATCGATTAATTTACTTTATTAATCAGCAAATCAAAATAAATTAGAGTTCTTGCCAAAATTTTAAGCAATCCGAACCTCAATTTGCAAGTCTATATATATTATATTATAGTAGATATGTTTAATTTCTGAAAAAAAGACAGCCCGACATCTCAATACCCACTACAAAAAGATTACTTTAGATAGATAGATAGCATATACTTTATTGTAAACCAAAATTTAAACTCACCTATTTAACAATATTGCTTATTCTATGGTTAATCAAGTCCTGCATTCCTTATGACACTGAGAAGGTTCATTGCTAGGCGTGGCCGAATAAAAGTCATGTATTCAGACAATGGTACTAATTTAGCTGGTACTAAAAACCTATTGGATAGTATAGATTGGGATAAAATTCAACAGGAGACATGTGTCGAGAAAATTAAATTAAGTTAAATCAAGAGTGAATAGGTTACTTCTAGGCAAGCGTGTTTCATCTTCGACTACATCCTCGCTTAACATCAGGTGAGATGGTGGTCAAACGTAATCCCAACATTTATTTAAAAAAAAAAATACTCTACGCACCGACTGGTGATTGGTGGGAGGTTTTTACGAACGGCTTATAAGAATAATGAAAACTTTGTGATGCAAAGTTTTAGGTAGAGCGAGAGTAACAGCAGATGAACTTTATACTTTATTGTGTGAATGTGAGTCAATTATGAATAATCGACCACTCACTTACGTTCAAGATGATAGTACCAATTCTTTGGAGCCCCTAACTCCAGCTTGCTTCCTGCAACCATTACCTAGTTCAGACACAATTGACTTAGATTATCTTGACTCCAAATTCTTAAATATTCGATTAAAATACTTACAAAAGCTGCGTGACGATTTTCGCCATAGGTTTAGGATGGAGTATTTAACTGACTAGTACAGAGAGGTAATGAGAGAAACAAATACGACGAGCTTAAATAAAGAAGGTCAGGTAGTGTTGATAGAAACGGATGAAAAAAGGATCAAACGGCCCCTAGGTGTTGTTACAAAACTATATGTTGGAAAGGACGGTATTAATGGCTCTAATAAAAACAGCTCTAGGCTCTAAGGTGAGATCTATTCAACGATATATTCCCTAGAGATCTCAACAGGTTAGGCGACAGAGCTACCAGTCCCAAAAAAGGTCCAATGAAAAACTATAGGAGGTAAAGTATCACAAACCCTAGTACCTTCCTACTTCCACGCATGTTCCCAGTAAGCCTGAAAAGATCACACAACATGGCAGGAGAGTGGTGATACCCAGTAGATATAAATTATGAACATTGACAGTTTATTCTATTCTTATAATCTACTTATATCATTTCAATTCTAATTTTATAAAACAGTGGATTGCCACCCATTTTCTAATACATTGTGTGTAATTTATACTGACAGTTTATTTTAATTTAAATTAATAGTTTTTTATCCTCTCTGTGTTAGGAGGGACACGATATTGTTATTATTTAGCATGTAAGATTATTGTTTAAAACTTGTAATAGTACAGAAGGGATACTGACTAATGTCTAATCCAATGTAAATGGCGGTCTTATCTGGTCTAAAAGCGATATCTTCCAGACAACCTTTGAAGGGCTTTAAAAACTTTAATTAAAGTGCTAAATTTTGGAGCGGAGGGCTAAATTAGTTTACTACATATACTCATAAAAAGAGAAAAACAAATACGTACAATATACGTAGATATATATATATATAATGTATAAATACAATACATAAGTAATTAAATAATACAATAAATATAATGTGTTCTTTAACATCATGTGGAGAGAAAAACAAAAGAATAATCATAAATTTGAAAGAAAATGATTAGCAACCGAGCTTTTAAAAGTAGCGAGTGACTGAGCTTGTCTCACCGGCAATGCATTCCACAAACAAATAGCTTGTACCACAAACGATGAGCCATAGAATTTAGTGGAATGTACAGGCATTGGAAGTCTCAAATTCTTCGATGATCTTAAATCTCTAACGTGTCAAAAGGAACCTAAAACGTTCTTTGAGATAAAATGGAGCTGTAGGATTGAAGAGAATACTTTAATTGCTATAAAAATCTAAACTCACGCAATAGACAACGCATAACTTTTAACACGATTTCTTTGAAACAGGGGCTCCAAACGTTTTTTAATTGAAAGCATTTTGTTGCATGTTTGCGTAGTTACCGGGGGCCAGACAGATGAAAACTAACTATGGTAATCTCAAACCTGAAATGAGACAGACCTAGAGGTCACAGGATTTGTTTACGAAGTTTTATCTTATAACCCAACAGAGGGTGCTAACGAAGACATCGTTTGTATTGAAATAGAGGAACAACTGATACTCACGTGCACCGAAATCGCAGTTATATTCATACATGTCACAAT
The DNA here is from genome assembly GCA_943138885.2 of Tholera decimalis. Classification (NCBI taxonomy): domain Eukaryota; kingdom Metazoa; phylum Arthropoda; class Insecta; order Lepidoptera; family Noctuidae; genus Tholera; species Tholera decimalis. Next base: position 26,445,474 of record OW964569.2, read on the forward strand.
GATCGAGGAACGTTCGCCGGCTGCAGCCATCTTCAGTAGCAGCACACACCATACTGTGGTCGTGGATACACACTGTGGCTAACTGGCAGTAGTTTATTGGCTGAAACAAAGGGTAATTTATTAGTTTGTGCAGAGGCAGACCGGTTAAATAAAATAGACGAAGAAAAGAAATTCATGAAGAAAATCTATAAATAAATCCGCCAGTTCGAATGAACTTTCGTCTGTCACTCAATTATGCCTTAATAGAGCTGTAAAGATCTAGATAAAAGTTGGCACAGAGATAGTTTATAGTCTAGAATTGCACAATTACCTTTATATTAATTGCCTTGCAATTGCCTTTATATTCCGTGAGTACATAAATTTTTATACGTACAGAATATAGCCCTTTTATATACAGCGTGGGGAAGATGTACGAAAGTAAACGAATGCACCGACTATCCTCGAGATCTATTGAGATAGTCGGTGTATGTAACTACGTAATTCTGAAATATCTTGCTACAGCTTACTACTAGCGCGCCTCGCAAACACCTGTAGTTCAGTACTTTAGAAACGTGTTAAAAGAAAAATCTTTAATATTATGTCCGCATTCCAATAGCTGAACTTACACAACATGATGGAAACAAAATGCTGAAGAAATCTGGTATGGAGTCTCTATAAGTCTCAGCTCAAAATAAGTGACTAAAAGAATTGATATCAAATTATCGGCTTCATAATTATGTTTCTTGAATATCAGTCATAACAAACGTGTCACAGCACTATGAGGGTCAATAACTTTCCACGTCACTTGCCCCAATAACACAATAATTCTCTTAGTTAATCTTAATTTGAAACCCTTGCCATATCGTTTGTTATCGTCCAAAGAAGCCGTATATATATATTTATATAGCCGTTGTATATATATATATATTTATTGTTGTTTGTTTAAAGCAAAAAATGTGCTTGCTGGCTTACTATAGTTGTATTGTCATATAGATTGAGAGGTTTGACGCTGTATGCCTAGATACAGGTGTTTCACCTAGTTCGGCTGCAGAAGATCCTATATAATACTGATACTTTTTAAACTGTGCTTGTTTTAAGTAATAAGATTTAAATCCTTTTTGATGCAAATAAAACTTAAATAAAAAGAAATCAGAAAAAGGAATACGTTGCAGATTAAGGCTGGAAACAGTGCTTGACCGACGGTCGGCGCTGACCGTCAGTCGGCGTAGCTATATTTATGCAAGCCTATGAATGCGCACTCAGCTACGCTGACGATTTTCACAACCGACGGTCAGCGCTGACGGTCAAAATGTACGGTCAGCGCTGACCGTCGGTCGAGCACTGTTTCCAGCCTAAAGTCCATAGTGGATCTTTGACACGTAAGCGAATCGGAAGCACCCTCAACAGCAACTGTGCCACATTACACGAACTGAGTAGAGAGAGTAGAGAGTATGAGTATACATAGTTCTACAGCGAAGGCCTCTTACATAAGTCAAATGCTGCTCCGTCCAGTGTATTGATATTAATACTGAAACAAAAGACATAAATGTATATTAATATAAGTCTTACCAGTCTGCAATGTTTCCACAGCTGGAAAACTGTACAGGCCCCACTGTGAACGGTAGTGGCGAAAGGGAGAAAAATTACATATCCTCGCTTAAAATTCATGAATACAGTCTGTTAACTAACAGAGGGCGTTCCCGTTAACCCGCAATAGTTTAGCATCCATATATGCTAAAAAAAATACTACCATTCGAAAACAAAATGTTTTTTTTTTTTTTAATATTAAAATATTCACTAAAAATGTTAAATTGATACGTAAAAGAAACACTCTGTACACGCGTACTCGAAGGACGGCAACGTCGCAATTTATTTATGAATGACGTTATGTGTGCGGCGATCCAATTGATGTGCTTATACTGTTGCGGGTTAACGGGAACGCCCTCTGTTAGTTAACATACTGTATATTAACTGAGATCGCCATCACTAAATATCTATCTGAACTAGTTCACGCCATTTCAGCCAAGGGGTATCGTTTTACCCAGATACTGGGTTGTGGAAGTCAGACAGGCAGTCGCTCCATGTTAAATCACTAATACTCAGCTGCATCCGGTTAGACCGGAAGCCGACTCCAACATAGTTAGAAAAGTCTCAGTAGATGATGATGACGAGTTAACGCCATTTGTAATCTACACGTATTATTTTTTATAATGAGTATAAGTATAAGTATAAGTATTCAAAAAGCAAAATTTAGAAATTACAAAGTAACTCTTAGAAATAATGTAGGTAATACAATGTTTGATGCCTGTACTAGGTTAATTAAAACCTGTATCACAGGCGACATGGGTTCTATTTACAATTGGTCAACAGAATTCATAATAATACTTAATTTTTAATAGACTTAAATACAAATTTTATTATTATAAACCTAATTTAATTAAACGCTGAAATTACACACTGAAATAGCTGGTTGTTGTTATGATTGTGTCAGCATTTCTAAAGTTAGAGTGATATTACATAAATAGGCAATCAAATATGCGATCGATAATAACTAGTATTATTATTATTAGTACTTTCACTATAATTTATTTAATGATGTCAAACAGTTTTAGTACTCGTGTGGCCTACCCAAATGTCCTTACTTTGGTATTGTTCGTCAGATCGTTGAGCTCCTTAAGTTCTAAGTTGAGCTACACGATACCTGACAAATGCTTGCACTGTCAGGACAGGTCTGCTCAAATTTGCGTGGTTATTTCCTCAAAAGAATACTACAGACATGAACCTACATGCTTCTCATATACAAATTGTCTGGACTTAAAAGAGACTTTGACCTCTGAGTTTGTTTCGGTGTTTCTTCTCAGAGTAGTCAGTTAGGAAATGCCGGCCTCCACATGACGTGTCAAAGTGTAAAAATAAATTTCATTTCATTTCAAAGCACGGTTTTAATCATTAATATTTTGCCATAAAAGAAATAATGAAAATCCTCACCCATCAGAATAAATAAGATCATTTTTATCCAAACATAGTTTATTTATTGTACAACAGACCGTTTGTTAGCCGTTCACTGTAAACTATCGATTTTCTATTAAAATAAAACATTTTATGACTTTTTCACTATAACAGTCATAAAGTAAATTGACTTTACAACTTCATTGTAGTTCTGTCGGCATTTTGTTTACTGTTAATTACTGGAAAACATATTTGAATACAACAGACATGAACCTACATGCTTCTCATATACAAATACAAATTGTCTGGACTTTAAAAGAGACCTCTGAATTTGTTTCGGTGTTTCTTCTCAGAGTAGTCAGTTAGGAAATACCGGCCTCATCTAGCTAAACTAAACTTAACACGCAAAAAAACATGAGGTGTAAAAGTGTTATTTATAACCAACTAGTACTCACGCGGGGCTTCGCTCCCGTGGATTCTATCACGGAAAAAACAACACTCTCCTTTTTTGCAGTCGCGTAAAAAGTAGCCTATAACCTTCCTCAAGCTTCAAGCTACTTCCATACCAAATTGCATCCAAATCCACCCAGTACTTTCGAAGATTAGCGCGTTCAAGCAAACAAACAAACAATCAAACTCTTCAGCTTTATAATATTAGTATAGATTTACAAAATAAATATTTCATTTCATTTCATTTATTTTGTGAGTAAAGTTAAACATTGAAAGCAGCTCGTGGCTAAATAATAACAACCTCATAGATCTTCAAGGTAAAGCAACGCTTGTCTATCTCGATCCGTGGATGGCATTTGAACCTCCGTGCCTCGGAAATCACGTAAAGCCGTTGGGCCTTTTGGGCTCTTTGACTGTCGCTACGGGGAATCAAAAGCTAGAAAATCTGTCACCAGTCTTGCCAAGGGATATTGTGCTACTAAGATATTGGGTTGCAAAAGTCAGATAGGCGTCAGCTCGTCCTACTGATGCCCTTTGTAGATCCTACCTTAAACTCCATCTCAATTTCCCATCCCATAAAACCTGTTTCTATTCCCACTCCTTCTCCTTTCATGCAGTACGACTGTGGAACTCACTTCCCGCTAAAATCCGCGAAGCTAAATCCATTAGTATTTTCAAAAAGCTGATCAAAGATCATTACCTATCTAACATCCCGTAAGGTTTATATTTTTATGGCATTAATATAAATATGTATTTTAATTTTATGTATGTATACACCGTGTAATTTAAAGGGTATATGCATACCGAGTGCACAGCTTCTTTGGACGATAACAAACGATATGGCAAGGGTTTTGTAATCCTATGTCTACAGGTGTGGAGCATATTAGAAATTTCAATACATTGATACCAGAGACCGAATTTTTCAAATTAAGAAGAACGATAAGAATTATCGTTTTATTGGCAAGTGACGTGGAAAGTGATGACCCTCATAGTGCTGTGACACGTTTGTTATTACTGGTATTCAAGAAACATATGAAACCAATAATTTGGGGTCAATTCTGTGAGTCACTTATTTTGAGCTGAAACTTTGCATAGAGACTCCATATCAGATGTTGTCTTCAGTCCTTTTGGATAGATATGGGGTTTCCGTTACACGTTGTATATTTGTTAAATATATCATTTTAGTTTAATTTTATAGCTAAGTATGTTTTATTTATCGTAATTAGTATTTATACACACTGTGTCTATCATCTCCTCTTCAACTCTCCTGTCGCAGGTCTGCTGGAAGAAATTTCTTAAGATATAAGCAGCACCTTTGTGCTCTTTTGTTTGTATTTAATTTTTTTTTTCCTTTGTAAGTGTCATGTGTGTACATAAATAAATAAAATAGGCATTAATTCTATGTAAAACACGTTGCATCCCATTAAACTGGAAGCCGCCCAACATACACTCAGGGGCACATTTAAATGTCCCCCCATCCAAAATGCCATATCTTTAAAATTTGTTTAGTTAACTTACGCTTAAAGCACTTTTTTTCTGGTTGGGAAAATCATCGAATGACTCCTCCCGCTGTGGGTAGCAGTAGCAGAAGGGAGTGTTAGACTTCTACTGACTAAAAGCCCACCCTGCTCCTTCAGTTGCCATTGTATTCCGAGACCGCGGTATCAAGTTAAAACATTCCCGCTACCCCGTAAGGCAGTAGCCCTATCGGGCCCCGTCAATGCTGCTGACAGCTCTTTGAGGCGCGCGCGGAACACAGCTCGCCGGCGACTCGTACCTGGTCCTTACCGGACGGTGAGCTTATAGATGCTGGCGGGAAACATTCCGAATCATTCCCGTCGAATACTTCGGAAGTATTCTGAAATATTCCGAAACTTTGGGAATATTTCAACTGTAAAAAAAAAACAGGAAAATCGACCTTTGAAGTCTGTTAATATACCAAAACCTGCTCCTAAGTAGGTAAGAACAAATACTTTTCTGAAAACCGCATCAAAACGTGTTTGCTTGCAAGGTTTGCCTTTATTAGCTTTTATTGACTGGGCTATTATTAAGTAGGTAGGTAATGATTAATACCTACCTATGCGACTCGCGAATACTCGCGATGCGTACAGAGCTACATACAAACTAACCAAAAACATAGGTAACCCTTTTTCAAATAGCAAATCAAATATGCTTGGCCTGGTTTTTTTATTTTACAACTGACATTTAAGGCTATAATCGCATAGCACGACTTACAACTCGATCGCCTAATGCATGTATTTTGACCAATAGGATGCACGAAGCGTATTTTAGTAGTGTTCGTAATAGTAAGTATTAATATAATGTTACACGCCCTGTACTCACAAAATGCATATTATTTCTAATTGAGCGAAAACAGGAAGGGATGTGGTTTGTCACTAGCTGCGCTTCCGCAGAAATATTTTCATAAGTGAGTATGCGTATCTTTGGCCGATAGTACCTACCTAAAAACAAAAGAATAAAATCCTGTTAATCGCAGGCTAATAAATCTACCTATATAAATATCAACATATACTTAATCAATCCCATTTATAATAAAATAAACATTTATATTTTACTCTCGTAGCGTACATACGTACTCTCGCAGTGAACAATAATTAACTCACCCACCACACAACAAGCAAACACATTTATTCCCATTGAATTATTCGGGCGAAATATTCGGAAACATTCGATTGCGGGGTACGAATCTTTCTCGCGCGGGTGAAAACTTCTCCGGGGAGCAGCATCCCCTCCCTCTTACCGCACCCCGCACCGCCATCGCCTGCACGCACGACTCGTGGCCGGTGGCAGTCGGGAACGCGCGCGTCGCGGTGCCGTCGCGGCGGCAGCGGCCGGCGCACAGAGATCGACGATCGATGCAAAATACGATTTTTCAGCAAAAAAAGTTGAAATCTTAATAAATAATTAAAAGTTTCTTTAAATCAGAATGATTCAAAATGAATTTATCATTTTGAATAATTCCCATTTAAAGAAACTTTCCCCGAAGTATTCCGGAATTATTCGGAATTATTCAGAAGTTTTGCAACTATAGGTGAGCTACCCCTGCTCACCGTCTAAGCTATGAGCACTTGGCGGTTTTGTTTACTTTTGTGGTTTTTATTCAACACATAATGAGTTTGGACGAAATTTAACATTCTAGCCGCACGGTCTGTGACAAGGATACATCGTCTCGAATGTTCCTCGAAATCGGTTCACAACGGCTTCTGAGGGTTGTTCCCGCTTGTTTGTGGTACGAAATGTAAGTGTAAGTCTAAGAACAATAAAAAGAAAGCTCACAGTTATGTGATAGAAGTTCTAGAACCGTGATCCCGTTTGCGGCATTCATCGGCGATAATTTTGTTTTAATGCACGACAACGCTCGAGCACACACTGCGAGCGCTAGCCCCGATTACTTGGATAAAGTCGGTATACAGCGATTACCATGGCCAGCTCGAAGTCCTGACCTGAATCCAATTTAGTATGTATGGGATAATCTCAAAAGACGAATGCGTAATCGTACACCAGCTCCCACGACCATCAGTGAGCTAAAAGCTGCTGCTGTTGACGAGTGCCAGAACATTCCAGAAAGCGACACCTAAGACATAATGACACGGACTTTCAAATCGCTTGCAAGAAGTCTTAAGCAGTGCTAGAGGACGAATAACACATTATCTTCAAAATTTGTGATTGTTAATAACAAAAATTATTAATCAGTGAACAAAATTTATTTTGCACCCAGTGTAAGCCATTCCTTATTTCGCAAACAAAGATATGTGTCTCCGCACGGCAACCGCGTCATCAAAATGATACTTTGGAGTTGGTACAACGTAATTAACATCATGCTTTAAACTAGAGATGTTTTCCGAATAGATTCTCGTACCGGCTGCTTCTTAAATAAAAACTTTTTACCAAAAAATTAAACCGACTCCCAAAAACACTACAAAGTGACAAATAACTTTAATTTCGGTAGTCGGTGTCTTTAGTTTTGTATTTTCGTTATTCCGAAATTAAAGTTATTTTTCACTTTGCGGTGTTTTTGGGAGTCGGTTTAATTTTTTGGTAAAAAGTTTTTATTTCACTCTTTTTAGTTGGTCGATTTTTAATTTACCTAGTTAAAAGAGCCTAAATGTCAACTACTTATAACCTTTTACAATATATTGCTTTTCCCAATGCTGGGCCGTTAATTGTTGAGGAGTTCTCCTGGTACTTCACCATCAGCTCTACATCACCATATGCATTGTGACGAACATAAAGTGCTTAACATCTATATTCAAGTAATCGAATCGCAATCCACGAAATACTTATTATTGAGTAGGTTCGGCCGCCATCTGTGGTCTTCATCATCAGTTCTACTTCCCCAAATGGTATTTTTTGAGAGCAACTGCACAAGTTACTATAAGAAATACCCAAAACGCCATAGGTGTGCCTATAATATTTGAAGAGTTCCCTCGATTTCTCCAGGATCCCATGATCAGATCCTGACCTGGTGACAATGGGACCAATTTCGAAGTATACCCTTTTAAACAAAAAAAGAATTTTCCAAATCGGTTCAACCGTCTTCGAGTAATCGGTGATCATACATACAAAAAAATATATATACGCGTCGAACTGATAACCTCCTCTTTTTGTCGTCGGTTCAAAATACGATCTCCTTACTCTGCAGTCGAGACGAAAGTTCCTTCATGTTATGACTCTGTTTAATGTGTGCCGGAATTGATTGATTGACTTTGTTCCTCGAACAGTACAAATAAGTGTCATGTGAGCACCTCATGCAGAGGTGCTCACATGACACTTATTTGCTACTTAGCCATTATTATCGAATTCTTGCTCGCTCTCACCCTTCATCCCTTAGTTGAGACTTACAACAATGAGTTAGCACAGTCGATATAGTTTTCTTTAAGAAAAATATATTCGATGATGGCTTCTGGGGGTAACACTAACTTCTACCCTCAAATTTGGCCCATTTATCGAGGCTAAGGCTCAACTAGCATCAAAAGAGTTGGGAATCCTAGCAAAGGTGAGACGGTACTTCACACCCAAACAGTTGCTCAATCTCTATCAAACCTAGGTTCGGTCGTGTATGGAGTACTGCTCTCATCTTTGGGATGGATCTGCCAAGTACCAACTAGACGCACTTGGGTCAATTGAGAAACGGGCCAAATGACTCATTGGCAACGATACACTGGTCGAATCAGAGCTCCAGAGCCTTGAACATCGGCGACGAGTTGCTAGTCTATCGGTTTTCTATCGGTTACATTTCGGGGAGTGTGCGATGGAATTACAAATTCTAATTCCGTCAAGCCCGTTCCATCATCGGACTACAAGACAAACGGCGATGCGCCATCGTTACATGGTGGACATCCCACCTATATGCACAAAACATTTTGAGAATACCTCCAATGTGCGTACGGCTAAGGAGTGGAATTCGGCTGGAGGATTTAATCATTTTAATTAAGCTCGCCACAGGAAAGTCCGGTTAAGCAGACTCATATGTTGACCCACGTAAGGCCACTCACAAAAAACTGCATTACCGGCCGGTAATTGAAGAAACGCGGTCACAGCGTAGTAAGTGTAGTGGCACTGGATGTTTATAGCTTGAAGGTTGAGAGCAGCGCTGAGCCAAGTTTGAGGTCATCACAACGTAGCTAGCAGTGCAGTCAATACATACCTAAATTTGTCCGGTATTTTACTCAAACAAACGAGAAGAAATAAAATAAAACAAGTTCAAAAAGGATAATTTTTACATTTGTTTTTATTTAAAATAACATAGACTAATTAGGCAATGACTTGTACTACCTATACAACGTGTAACGGAAACCCCATATCTATCCAAAAGGACTGAAGACAACATCTGGTATGGAGTCTCTATGCAAAGTTTCAGCTCAAAATAAGTGACCCACAGAATTGACCACAAATTATTGGTTTCATGTTTCTTGAATACCAGTAATAACAAACGTGTCACAGCACTATAAGGGTCATCACTTTTCACGTCACTTGCCAATAAAACGATAATTCTCTTCGATCTTCTTAATTTGAAAAATTCGGCCTCTGGTATCAATGTATTGAAATTTCTAATATACTCCACACATGTAGACATAGGATTAGAAAACCCTTGCCATATCGTTTGTTATCATCATCCAAAGAAGCCGTGCACTTGGTATGTATATACCCTTTAAATTACACGATGTTGCCTCTTAGTAAAATATTTTTGCAGCCGTCTTCCACAACCATTAAGTTGTGGAGATCAGAAATGGTATCGTGGTTCCCATAGAAACTGAACTGGGTACCCCTTGGCAAGACCGATACTAGATTTTTTGTCTTCCTGCTACCCGTAACGACTGTCAAAGTTCTATTAAATGACAGTTGGGACTAACAACTCAATATGCTTTCCCAGGCACGGAAAAATTTCGATATGTTAAGGTGGTCAGTCATCTGCGGTCTGACCTTGGTAAGAGTTGCTTAACTTTATAAATCGACTTGTGATGATGTTATTACTTAGCCACAAGCCACAAGCTCCTCTGATAATCCGTAGTCACTGAACGTTAATCTTGGACATATAAATATGCTGATAGCTTTTAAAAAGGCAACAGTTACAATAGAAGAATTCATCTATACTAATATTATAAAGCGGAAAAGTTTGTTTGTTTGCTTGAACGCGCTAATCTTCGAAAGTACTGGGTGGATTTGGATGCAATTGGGTATGAAAGTAGCTTGAAGCTTGAGGAAGATTATAAGCTACTTTTTACGCGACTGCAAAAAAGGAGAGTTATATTTTTACCGTGATAAAATCCACGGGAGCGAAGCCCCGCGTGAGTACTAGTATCTATATAATAAATATAATACAAAGTTTCTAACGTTATTTACACAGGGTTTTACTAAAGCGATACCTCACGATGATAAAGATGTGAGTCTTTATCATCGTGAGGTAAAAAGCTAATAAAAGTAAGATTAACTTTATTTTTATTAGCACATTCATAGTTTTAATTCACCATTTCAGATAAAAATATGCCTGTTAAGTGGGGCACGTTTTACAATCAAGAAAGTAATACTATCAAAGGACACATTTAAAAAACTTTTTACCAAAAAATTAAACCGACTCCCAAAAAACACTGCAAAGTGAAAAATAACTTTAATTTCGGTAGTCGGTGTCTTTATTTTGTTTTTTCGTTTTTGGCACCGACTTCCGAAATTAAAGTTATTTTTCACTTTGCAGTGTTTTTTGGGAGTCGGTTTAATTTTTTGGTAAAAAGTTTTTTTTTTCACTCTTTTTAGTTGGATGATTTTTAATTTACCTAGTTACAAGAGCCTAAATGTCAACTACTTATAACCTTTTACAAAATATTGCTTTTCCCAATGCTGGGCCGTTAATTGTTGAGGAGTTCTCCTGGTACTTCACCATCAGCTCTACATCACCATATGCATTGTGACGAGCATAAAGTGCTTAACATCCATATTCAAATAATCGAATCGCAATCCACTCAATACTTATTATTGAGTAGTTTCGGCGGCTATATGTGGTCTTCATCATCAGTTCCACTTCCCCAAATGGTACTTTTTGAGAGCAACTGCACAAGTTTCTATAAGAAATACCCAAAACGCCATAGGTGTGCCTATAATATTTGAAGAGTTCCCTCGATTTCTCCAGAATCCCATCATCAGATCCTGACTTTGGTGATAATGGTACCAATTTCGAAGTATACCCATTCGAACAAAAAAAGAATTTTCCAAATGGGTTCAGCCGTCTTCGAGTACTCGATGATCATACATAAAAAAAAAAAAAATATACGCGTCGAATAGATAACCTCCTCTTTTTGTCGTCGGTTGAAAATAGCGGTTAATTCCAGGTGATTAGATGTTTGTAGAAGTCGCTTGCACATCACCTAGTTATACAACGTGGAATTTAAAGGGTACCTATATACAAACCAGGTGCACGGCTTCTTTGGATGATAACAAAAGATATGGCAAGGGTCTGTAATCCTATGTCTACATGTGTGGAACTTATTAGAAATTTCAATACATTAATACCAGAGACCGAATTATTCAAATTAAGAAGAACGTAAAGGATTATCGTGTTATTATTGGCAATATTGGATTGGTGTCAATTCTTTTAGTCACTTATTTTGAGCTGAAACTTTGCATAGAGACACCATAGGTACCAGATGTTTTCTTTAGTCCTTTTGCATATATATGGAGTTTCCGTTACACGTTGTATTTATATATATTATTTCTTGCTAAAATATACCATCGTGAGCTTATTACATACATAGCACTCATCCAAGCAATAAATTAAATAATTATGAGAATATTACAGCTAAGAGGCTAAATTAAATAATTATGAGAATATTACAGCTTATATACAGCTAAGACGTCGAGAATACTGAAACTAAATTATTAAATTAAATACAATTAATGAAATAACCAATTTTATTTAATTTAATAATTTATTTATTTAATACTGAAACTACTATGACTACAAATATGAGGTAGTAAAAATTAAAAAAAAAACACTATGGAGGTAGCATTTTTTTACATGTGTGTTAATCTAATGTGTGTGTTTTTGAATATGTTTTAGGTAACTAGGTTGTATTACTGATAAGAGTTTCTGTGTCATGGTCAATTTTGTAAGTAAAAGATTTCCCGTTTTATTTGGATATTAATTAAGGTTTGTTGGGTTTTGGTTAAAGTAAAATAAAAGTTTTAAGAATCTATTTACCTTTTTTTTATTCATAATAGGCTCGCTTAGTGATGACGAGGTCGAAGATAAAGCACGTTTACTAGAAGTAATCTATTCACTCCTGCCTTAAATACCACCAGGTTATAGCTATCAGGAAGTACAGACTCCGGCAGGGAATTCCACTCCTTGGCCGTACGCACAATGTTAGTATTCCCAAAATGTTCTGTGCGTATGGGTGGGATGTCTACCATATAACGACCGCGCATCACCGTTTCTCTTATAGTCCCGTGATGGCACGGCTTGGAGGATTTTTCACCAGTTCGGGCCAGTTCAATCTAGGTACATCCGCATCCTTAGCTCTGGACGTAAGCGATACAGGGAACTCCGAGATTGTTGTAAACAGTACGAGCCTGACAGTGACCTTCGCCGACCCCAGAAAACAAAAAAGCCTGTGTCATAACTTAAATTGCATCTCATCTAGCACTTGTCTGTCTCTTCGTCACCACAGGACCTTGATAGCAATAGATCAGGTTCGTATCTACTAGCTGTCTACCAGAGAGTATTTAACTTTCAAATCAGTGCCGTCTACCAACCATACCGCAGGGTACCTACTAAGAATACATTATTGATCTATGCACACCTGAAGTGTTCAACACAGCAAGCGTTAAGTACCCAGCCTTCTGCCAATATTTAAGGCAAAAGGTATAATTTGGGTTTGCTCGTATCGTAAGGCTTATTTTCGTTGCCAATATTTCGGTCAGACGAAATCGAGGTAAAATGTCAGATCTTCGTGAGTAAAAGAAAATAGTGACATCTGATATGTACTATTTTATTCTTGTTAACTCGTTATGTACGTTTGTGATAGACGATGCCTTATCCATACTCTAACACTGCAGGTAACGAATAATTGAGACAATGTTAAGCCGGAACTAATAATCCGGTTTCGTTCATTTAGGGCATATTATTATTCTTAAAAACTTACATTTTTGCATATTTTTTATATTTTTATACTTATTTCCTGATTTTTATCCAATGTCTGTTATTTATTAATTACTAGCCGGTACCCATGACTGCGTTCTTGTGGAAATATTGGACATATTCCCGGCAGAGAAATAGCCTATGAATCGCAAATTAAAACACAGACCAAAAAATTGCTGAATTTTTCCGAATTATATTCGTAGGAAGTAGGTTAGGCTTCATTCACAAAGAAAAGACTGACTTAATGCCCTAGATACTAGGCAAGTATGTATATTTACATATTGCGTCAGTTAACTACTTACATATCAATAGTAAGGTTTTATTTGAGGTCTAATGAAAATAACGTTTGCATAAGCCTTGGAAAAAAACATAATTAAATTCTGTAACTAATAGATACTAAGCCTATTTTGTTTGAATTAATTATTGCTAAATGGAAATGGTTTATCTTTACTAATATTATACAGCGGAAGTTTGTTTGTTGGTTTGTTTATTTAAACGCGCTAATCTTCGAAAATACTGCGTAGATTTCGATGAAATTTGGTGGAAGCTTGACGAAGGTTATAGGCTACTTTTTGCCCGACTGCAAAAAAGGAGGGTTATGTTTCTGTCATGATAAAATCCACGGGGGCCCCACACAGCTGCTAGTTTATAAATAATTTTCAAACTAAATATTATTTAACATGTCGGTATCCAGTGCACCCATAAACCATACCTACCTAAATACTAAATGCGAAAGGGTCCTGTTTCTTTGTCTGACCTTGTTTCACACCAAAAGAGAGCAAAAATTTAATGTCATTTTGCTGCGGAGATAATTAAAGGATGGAGAGTGATATTCAGGGTTATTCCCCCTGATGCCTGACGCCCACGTTCCGGAGGGCCCCGATTTATTTTTATCTTACTAAACTCAATTAAACGTCAGTTTAGCTTAAAAGTAACGTCAGCAAATGATATGTGAAGTAAAATTTTATTATTTACTGAAATTATTATAATAGACTTAATGGATCAGGAGAAAATGATAAAATCTTGCTTGGTTAAAGGAAATATTATAATTAGAGAACACAATATAGAGTTTCCTAGAGCAATCCCAGGTTTTAATGATGATTACAATAGTTCCTTTTTAACCGACTTCAAAAAAGGAGGAGTTAAATTACTCGAAGACGGCTGGACCGATTTGGAAAATTATTTTTTGTTTGAATTTATAGTTGGTCCCATTTTCATCAAGTCAGGAAGTGATGGTGAAATCCTGGAGAAATTGACGGAATTTTTCAAATATTATAGGCACACCGGTCACACACTTTCGGTTGTTCTCTTCGGCATAATTTACCTAAACGTTAGTTTTGAATTTTTGAGGTATAAAAACATCAACCGAATGTCTGAATGATGTTTTTGTCCAAATACTCGAATTTTTATTTAGTCATTTAGTAATAACCACTTTCCTCCCGATCTCTTTTTTGTAAATTCGTAATTGCGTAAGTACTCCTTAGAAGGACCTGCTTCCGACATGTTTTAGTGACACACTAAACTTTCTTATCAGTTGCAAATAGCAATTGTTTAGTATACGTAATAGAGATACAATTACAATTATGTCACAAGTTAAAATAATTGGCCAAGTGCGAGTCAGACTCACCTATGAAGGGTTTCGTAGTAACTATAATAATATAATATAATATGTATATTTATTTGACAAAAAAAAACCCTACAAAGGAGATCCGCAAACAGTCCTAATAAATTAGGCCTCAATAAACAAAAATAAAATAATTTGGGTTTTCAAGGGGTAATATTAGTCTATAGCCCTGTGCAATTACTGGAAAATTAAAAAAAGAAAACTTTATTTCAGACCGTAGTCAATAAACCCCATTATCATTTGTTCCCGCTCTTTTTAGCCGTCGACCAAAATATAAACAAAATATAAAATATATTTTGTTTATATTTTGGTCGACGGCCTATATGGCGCGAGTGAATTTTGCCTCTTAGCAACCAAACACTATTTTCAGTCAACAGCTCTATCAGTAAACTGCTCTCAACCTCTCTGCATACTTCGATTGTGTAAGATCTATTGGCCCTTATATGCTCGCCGTAATAGGAACGTGCCTGTTTTATTTGCTACGTGCCTAAACATACCAATATCAGCTCATTGTAGGTGAACCGGGGAAAATCACTGACATTATTATCTTCAACATTTATTCTTTGGAAATTCGTTCGTCTTCCGTTTAAGTTATTACTAATAACAAGAGTACTTAAACTATTTTCAGAGTACATTTTCTGATTTATAATATAGAATTTATTTAATTATAGAATTTATATATAGAATGATACTGGGGAAATCCTTAAGGATTTCCCCAGTATCATTCCTGTCTTCGATAAGAGGGTGAAAGGCATTAACTAAGGCAGCAGCCACAGAAAAATCTTTCATCAAGTTGCGAGATGCGGCATTAAAATATTCGTGACGAAAAATCTTATAGTCTCGTTTAAACCTACCATTAATCACTTCTAAGGCCCAACGACATATTGTCACTGCCCTAGAACGATTAGCCTCCAATGTAGATAGTTGTGTTTCACCCTCTTGAACTGTAGCTGGTGTATAAGCACGATACCCACAATCGTTGAATAATTATAGAGAATCTATAAAGCCCCTATCCAGTATAAAAACATCATTTGGTACAAAAAATCTTCTTAAAGGTTGATTTTCATCACGAAATTCTTTTAACATTATTTCTGCATCTGATGTTGTTGCTGGATAGAGACTAAGCACTTCAATAATATAACCGTCTGTACTGACAATTATAAACATTTTTACTAGGTTTCGATACTTGTGTAACGAATAAGTTTTTTTTTATACATGTAATTGGTACTTTTTTGAACATATGTATATACATAAGTACCATCAAAATCAAATCAAATCAAAATTATTTTATTTTATAAAGGCCATATGGGCACTCATAAAACGTCAGAAGTTAGTGCATCGGCTATCACAATTGCTGTGGTTCTATTATTGTCTCCATAAATCCCATTGGTTATTGTAAGGTTTCTCTGTGTAGTCTGTTCTCTGTTAGTGTGACTTAAACCTAAGTGCAGAGGACATAGTCCTGTACAAGCAAATCTCTAGCCCGTGATATTAATGTCGATGTTGTTCTAGTTGATATTTGAATTAAGGAAGAGATTCTTTCAAATGAGTCCCCTGTTCTTACTTTAATTAAATATGCTGCTAGGGCAAGTGATCTATTACGCATTTGTGAGAGCCGAGGTACTTCATTAAGAATTTCAGCAAATTGCTGTTTAGGTCGACCAAACCAATGGTGAAATAAATGGTCTGGCATATTCTTAATATTATTAAAATCTTTTTCTACTTACAGGACTTGTATTTAATGTCATCAAGTCCTGTATTTGCAAATCAGTAAACATGTGGTTGCTAGTAAGACGTTCAGTGCGATGGCAGCCTGAGAGAAAGCAACGATTTTATGACCTTGCAACTCTTGCATACAGTGGCATCATTTTCTGATCTCGAATATTTGGTGGTACCTCAATAGAAGGCTCAGAAATAGGATCGTCACTGGACTCTCTTGATGTTCTAACTACACGTGGAGCTCGGTCATCACGTTGCTAGCATGGATCACAAATAGAGCTTGTAGCACTTACCTATAAAAAAATGTTTAATCTATATTCTATCAAAAATCCTAACACAAACTCAGAAAAATTCTAATATCAGCGATTACACTAGACAAGAAATGAACTTTTTTATATGGGGAGCAATAACACTATGCAAACAAAATGACTAAGTACCTATTTTGAAAATCAATCAAAATTATTTCAGTGGAATATATTATTCTAGAAAAAATATTGAATGTGATTCATTTATATTGGGTTATTCATTATAAATAACATCGTACATACAAGCCAGGACTAGAAACTTGTTTATTGTTCTTTTAATAGCTATATATACTTTCAGATTATTAAGTACTTACTTGTCGAGGTTGAATCCATTCTGATATAACATCAAAAATATGGCTTTCACACTGAGAATATTGGATCAGTGTATGGGATCGAATGCGCAATAAAGATCTTCCACAATTAAAGAAAACATGACGATGGCCAATATTCAAGTTAGATCCAATACTGGAATCAACACTGGTTCCTGGCAATGATTATGTAGCTACCATCTAGCAAGAGTCGCACACCTGGTCCGATGGAGTGACCTGAAATATAGATTAAGTATAAATATACAAATACCTAATTGCTACATACTTTGGTTCCAAAGTGATAAGCACCTGCGTATGCAGGTGCATACATGGTGGTGTGATTATTACTTGCATTTGTTTGTTAAGAATGCAAGCTTGTTTTACAATTAAACAAACCAGTACTTATGTCATTTTAACCCAATCTTGCAATGAGTGTTTAAGTCTAATAATTAAAATAACAAAAAACAACAACAAAATAACCCTTATAATAATAAAATAACACTTACTTGCCGTGGAGATATCCATTCTCTAATCACTGATAGTATATCGATTGAGTTCAGCAGGTTTTTTCTCATGCGAGAGGTTGATATGTCACAATTAAAACAGCGGAGATTATCCATCGTAAACAATATCAAAAGGCAAAATCGGAGTCCAAAATGCATGCTAAGGTCAATAGGTCTGGAAGAAACGGGGTCCAAGAACGAAGTAGGGTCGGTCACAAAGGCAGTTACAATGGGGACTATCGATTTTTTAATCACCAGTTGGCGCCACTGTCGTCTAAGGTCCAGGGCCCCAAGTCTGCTATTTTTATAAATTTTTCATTCCATCACGATCCCATTGTCATTTTGCTAATAGTCCGTAATCTACTAAATTCATAATGGTCGGTCAGTAGTGTCGTAACAGAATTGTGGTAGAATAAAATTGCCGTATTGCCATTATTATAAAACCTGTTAGTAGAAATTATTTTCGAAAAACTACTACTAAATTTGAACATTTATTCATGCCAGATTTTATTTATATTTAATTTTACATATTATTTATTAGTGTTATAAGCAATCTGAAGTAGTAAGAAGTTCGTAAATACCAAAAAACATAATTATATGTGTAACACGGATAAATATTAAATATTATTTTATCTGTTTAGCTGTCAAAGTCAAATGTGACATTACTGCTTACTGAGGTCTATCTTAGTGATGTGCAACGCGAAATAAACACAACTCGAGTTAACTCGAGTTGAAATTCACGTAACTCGAGTTAACTGGGAGAAATGAAACTGAGTAAATGATTTGTTTTCGTAACAATATTTTAAAAAAAGTTGAACAGATTCAGCATGAATATGTATATATTTAAATTCTATATTATATATTTAAATTGTATATTATTTACATTCTACCTACTTTAATTACAATGGGGGACCCATTGTAATTAAAGTAGGTAGAATTTAAATAAAATAGAAATGTATATATTTATCATTTATTTATGTTTTATGTATTTAGGATTAAATTTTCGTAACATAAAGTAAGTATTTCTATTAATTAACAGCAAAACTATATTTGTATGAATCTGAACACTGTTTGCTCTTAGCATGTCCATTCACTGGCGATTCAAATACATCCCAAACAACAGATTTCCTTTAAGGTCCCGGCAATTTTTCTATACAGTACCTAATAATTCGAAAAACTAACAATAATAACAACCGGCACTCCAAAATAACCTCAAATCTGCAACAATGTATTGTTGTGACATTGACATTTGTAGCGAATTAAATGAATGAATATAGTTCATAAATGATCGGCAAACTTCGCGCCATCTCAGTGTCTGTCATTCGGCTGACGCGCTAGGGAGTATTCAAATCGATTAAATCGAGTTAAAGAGATTTCAACTCAAGTTGACTCGATCTAAGTCCAACTCGAGTTAGTAAATCGAGTTGATACATCACTAGTCTATGTTTTGTTTTTATTTGCGTGCAAAATAATTTTGATTTTGTTTACTTTAATACTTTTCTCCATCCAAAACACTTAACCGAACAACCTCCTGCGTGTGATGGTGTATCATTCTACACGTGATATTGGCCAAATTGTAGTGGATCCTCCACAAACGCCACTTACAAGAGTTGCAAGTTTTTATTTTTGTTTATTTGGCCGGTGTTTTAGTGTTTGGTAAAAATGGTGCTAATTGAGCAAATTTCGGCTCTTATCGACTTTCTGGAAAACCACCAAGACCTTGCGCTTGGTCACTGCAGCCGCACCAATGAAGCCATCTTAGCCATCCACCAGCGACCAGCCTCCAAAGCGACGCAAACGCCAAAGATCTGCACGGGGTTACGCAGCACCAGAAAGTAAAGATCTTGCAATTATTTGTTTTGACCATTAACTGCCTACTCCGCTAAGTATATCGCCTGATGTTACAAAATATTATTTTTTATAGGTAGAGACCATGCAGCTCTTGAAGCTGCTTGGTCGAGGTTGGACGCAATTGAAGCGAGGAACGCCGAGGCAACATTGAAACACTCTGAAGCCATTAATAATATAGCTGCGGCCATGAACAAACATAGCTCCACCACAGAGAAAGTGGTAAACCTATTAGACTGCTTTGTGACATCTGTGTCTAAAAAGGTAATTGCTGTTTATTTATAGGTAATTCATCTTTATGAAATGATTTCAATAGGAACTTCTACTCATAGTGTGTGCTACAAACATACCCACAATGAGTGTTAAGGATCATTGAAAACAATACAATATAAATTATAATAAGTAATAAAACCCCTCCAGCTAAGCTTAAAAACTTGGGTTATGTGTAGGCTCACATCAGTAGTAGTACACTGGCTAGAATTTGACACCTTGATTGTAACTGTGATACTCTAGTTAACACAAGCTATATACATAGTTCCAACTTTTGTATTAAAATTAATTTTGTTTTCACAGAAATTCCGCAGAATTTTATTATCATCAGATTCCGAGTCCGAGTAGTCCTGAACTATACAAGAGGTAATTTTGACAGATTATTAAAAGACTAGCTTTTGCCAGCAGCTTCGCCCGCGTAAAAATAGAAAATATAGACCTATGTTACTCAGTGTTTACTCAGTCTGTGTTTCCCGATAGCTATAACCTAGGAGTCTTTAAGTCCAGAGTGAATAGGTTACTTTTAGGTAAGCGTGCTCCATCTTCGATCACATCATCACTTACCATCAGGTGAGATAGTGGTCAAACGCGAACCTATTTTCAATAAAAATAAAATAAATAAAATGATAAGTATGAAGTAGCTTTCTACTGATGAAAGAATTTTGAAAATTGATCCAGTAGTTTTTGAGTTAAATCGTAACATACAAACAAAAATCAAATCTTTCTATATAATACTACCTTCCGCCCGCGACTTCGTTCGCGTGGGAGGGCTTTCCTGTGTAAATCCCGATCCCGTAGGAATTCCGGGATACAAAGTAGCCTATGTCCTTGCCTGGGTCCTAAACTATTCCCATGCCTAATTTCATCTAAATCAGTTCAGCGGTTTAAGCGTGAAAATGTAACACACGACAGACAGAGTTACTTTCGCATTTATAATATTAGTATGGATTAGTTTAGGTAAATGAAATCTAATTTAGGAGGAGTCTATGTCCAGCAGTTGATTCCAAATGGTTGTAAAGATAAATTATTAAATGAAACAGTGTTTATAAAAAGAGCATTATTTAATTTATTATTAAGTCTCTGTTTTCTGTCTGTGGATCTGTAACAAAGATAAAATCATTTTAATAATTATTAGAGCATTTTCATACTTCACTAGAATATTGAGGTGGGTTTGCATTACTTACCTACTAATTTAATTTATGCATTTCTCCACAGTCTGTCAACAAGAGCCTGCTGCAGTGCCCGACCTTCAAGAAGGTCCCGGTTCACCCTTCGATGGTCTTCATAATTAGGTGCTGCATAATTATTGTCCTCCTTAAATTAAAAGACTGATTAGTGATTAATGTTGCTATTTTTATTATATAACTTAAAACTATGTAAGATTTGTTATTAAAATGACTATTAAAATATTGAAGATATTTTTGTTATTATTTTGTATGAAGACTGATTATGAGACTACTACATTAGGTATGATTGTAACTTGGATTTGTTTTATAATTTAAATGTCTTTTTGTTTTGTATAGTATATTTACATTTCAGATTTTTAAATTGGCTAGAAAATCAAGTTTAATATTGTTAAATAAATATTTAATTTAGAAATAAAGAGTAATTTAAAAGTTGATTTTTTAACATAGTAGTATTATTTATATTTATAAAATTCCAACTTCATTATAGGTACATAATTATTCCAAAATAGTGGAATAGAAATCACATACCTGTTGCAAGCGAAGTGCTTCTGCATAAACTTCATCAGGAGGCAATGGTTCTCTTGCCATGTTTGCAATATTGTGCAATATGCAACATGCATTCACAATTTTGCCTGCAGTTGTTGGGCTATAATGTAAAGCACGTGCTGCAAGCAAACACCTGAAAAAAAAAACAATTTAATACAACCCCACTTTACTAAATGTATTAATTTATAAACTTTTATGTATCCTTTAGGTGTCCAATTTGCGATTGGTCCAGTTCACCTTATTTGAGTGACTGTTTTTGAGTATGTAAAACAATTGCCTAGAAATGTTCTTTACCTGAAACGGGCTTTTAATATGCCGATGCAACGCTCCACTGTATTGCGTGCAGTCACATGTTTCACATAATAGTGATGTTGTGGTATCCCTTCTACAGTATTGAGGATTGGGGTCATCATAGTTTTTCTCAGTGGATACCCACTGTCACCTGAAAATTATAATAATGTTCCCAACTAACATATGAATATGATAAAAGGCATAGGATATTATTAATCAAAAATATTGTAATACCTAGTAAAAATAATTGTTCATTAGTATTTTCAACGATTTCTTTTATGTGTAGACTGAGTGGATGACTCTGCCATACAGTGGCATCATGAGCGGAGCCTGGGTTGCTTGCATCCACACATAAAATATTTAAATCAGCATCGCATATCTGTAAAGGAATTAAATATTGTGTATAATTAGTTATTGTTACAGACATTATATAATTTATTAGCAAAAATTTGGGCAGTAGGCAGAAATTTCTACTTTCTACCCAATACTTACTATCATAACGTTAAGGGAATGGAAGCCCTTTCTATTATAATATCGTTCCTCATGTATGTGCGGCCTTAATATAGCTACATGGGTGCCATCAATACAACCCAGGACGCCAGGAAATCCAAATTTTTGATAGAACCTGAAAAGTTTATAATAAGTAAACAATTCTGCTTAGGTACAACAAGCAATACAAACAAAACAATTAGGGTATATTTCATTTCTCACTTAGCCTTTATAATATTCCTTTCATCACATTGTGTAGGCCATTTAATATATTTCTTGTATATTTTATTTAGTGCCTCAGTAACCTCACTAATCGACCTTGAAACCGTAATCTGCGAAACATTATGTAGGGCACTCTGTCCAATCAAATTTTGATATGACCCTGATGCATAAAATGCTAGCGCTATTAGAATCTGCAATAAAAATATAACATTAATCGACCTATTTCGTGTTTATAGCTATAGAATAATAAATCAATATCAAATTCAGTTTTCTCACCTTCATTTCTGCCGATATGCTATCACTTCGACGCGGTTTGACCATAAGGGGAATTAGTTCGTTAATTAACCCCCTTACTGAGTCTTTTCCAAGGCGAAACGTTTTTACGAATTCCGCCTCGGGAACATCAATAAAGGGGTTCGTATTAATTCTTGTCGCCCGACGGGCTAATCGACGTCTTCTGGATTCCCTGCATCTTCTTTCTCTAGCATCCACTGCGTTGGCTAGTTCCAGAATATTTGATCGCAGTGAATACATCTTGGACACCAATAATATTCCACAAACACGATTCAGTATAGCAGTCAAAGGCGACTTTAAAAGATCGATGCCGAAACAAAGTTTGGAATCTTGAATCTCATTAATTAATTATAAATAACTAACGGGTGCTTCAAAAAAATGTATACACACTTTGAACGTCCATAGAAAATTTATTTACCGTTCTACAAAGTTAAATTTCAGGAAATTAGAAAGCTAAAAGTCCAATGTAAATGAAACATAAATAACACGTAACCACGTAACCTAGACATTCTTTGGAATGAGATTCAAGCCGTGTGTAGAGAAATCTCATTGGACGTTTTGATACGATGTACAGAATCAGTGGTGACTCGTACTCAGAATTGTATTGATGCTGGAGGTCACCAATTTGAACAGTATTAACATTTGTTATTTATGTTTCATTTACATTGGACTTTCAGCTTTCTAATTTCCTGAAATTTAACTTTGTAGAACGGTAAATAAATTTTCTATGGACGTTCAAAGTGTGTATACATTTTTTTGAAGCACTCTGTATCATCATATCGAGTAGCTATGCCGCAATGCTGTGCAGTTCCGTTTTGTTTGGAAAGAAAAGGAGGGCACATGTTTCCAAAAGATAAAACTGTTCTTAAACAGTGGCTTGTGGAGTTGTGGCGATTCGCAGGAATAACTATAGGTACTCCGACAAAACATTCTCGTGTTTGTAAAAAAACATTTCAACCCCGAGGAATAATCCTCGGGGTTGAAATGTTACCCCAAGAATCAAATACACAAAATCGTAAATAATTTTATTATCTTTCTTATTCATCCAGATTTGAGTAACTTTTACGTTAGGTACTTTCATCTCTTGTAATCTTCTGTTCACAAATTTTCAGCTACTCCTAAATTAAAGCCAAATGTTGTACCTAGTCTATTTTCTTGGAACCAAGACAGTGAGGAGAGAAAGGAAATTAAAAGAAAACGTGCAGAAAGAGCTCGTTCGTTCGAAATTGTTTTGTAATACTATGTTTTCCTCTGCGTTTCCAACAAAGTTATTGTTTCGGTCATAATCTTAAATTCTGTAAAAAAAAAAATTGGCCAAGTGCGAGTTAGACTCGCCCATGAAGGGTTCCGTAGTAACTACGCCAAATGACTTTGTTTTTCATAGTGTTTGTATGAAATACAAAGCTATCTAAGGTCTAAAGCATATATTTTATTTAGATTTTTTCCTCCATTGTTATAGAAGTTAGAGGGGAGGGGGGGGAACACATTTTACGAGTTTGGACGCATATATCTTTTAAACGATTGACTTTATGAAAAAGTGGTTTCAGAAACTTCGATGTAATTTTTAAAGACCTTTCTATAAATACCACACACGCATAGGTTTTATGAAAAAAAATATTTCAGTTCCATGTGTGAGGAGCCCCCCTTAAATTTAAATATTTTTTATTTTTTTCTTAATATCGGAAAGCGGTTTACAGAATACATCTACCTACCAAGTTTCATGTGTATAGTCTTAATAGTTTCGGAATAAAATGGCTGTGACATACGGACGGACGGACAGACAGACAAACATGACGAAACTATAAGGGTTCCGTTTTTTGCCATTCGGCTACGGAACCCAGAAAACATCCTTAACACAACCTTAACATAGTTACCTCGGCAAACAAGCTTTCTTTTGGCAAAAAATAAGTTTGTAAACAGTAAACAAACTAACCTCTGCGCATTTTTTTCTTAATTCCGCTTTCAAAGCGTTCACTTTCATCGCCAAATAATACATATTTGCGATAATTTCACGAAGGAGATCATTTTTAACAAGTTAATTAAAGAAATTATAATTTATGTCACGAAGCCCGCTAAAACCAGTGAAAATTTGAATTATTGGACCTCACGAGACACTAGCGCCTCTAGTGAAAACTCACACGCGATGGCCCCCATTGTCCAAAAACACAGCGAGGGTCGGTAATTAGATGTAGCACACAAAATAAACATAAAAAGAAAGTGCGCAACACGAGAGAGAAACGTTATGACGGCAATCTGTTGTTGACAACCGATTGATTGACAAATGACAGCCGTATCGAGTGTTGCAGTTCACAAAAATGCAAATCGATTTTTCTATAAAATCATTAAAATAACATACTCTATCTTTAATCATTGTTTCGCAATAAATTCGTATAATACTTTTTTAAGTGAAAAGATATATAAATCTAATATTATAATACAAATCTTTTAGTGGGAAAAAACAAAAAAGTTCTAATAGTTTCGGAATGTCACAGCCGAAATGGCTACGGACGGATGGACGGACAGACAGACAGATAGACTGACATACAGACAGACAGACAGACATGACGAAACTATAAGGGTTCCGTTTTTTGCCATTCGGCTACGGAACCCTAAAAAGACAGAAATATTGTCCAGCCGGCCGCACTAGCTTTATTGTTTATTATAATAACTCGTTGGTACTCAAGTTAATTTTTTGCAACCCTTCTCGAACGGCTTTGCTTCGAATTAGAAGTAATTATTGTTGTCATAAATTGTGAAATATATATTTTTGACACATTTTATTCAAACTGTAATTAACTATATAACTATGATTTGAGATTGTAAAAAAAAATCAAATAAACTATAATTCGTCTTATGTATTTCAAAACACATACATTGAAGTACTTTTTATGTGGATCCTACAAGTTGAAAAAAAGAGAAAAAAAATCAATCATATTTATCGTATTCGGGGTTCTCCAGAACGTGGGCCTCGGGGATCGGGGTACTCAGGGCATAGCCCGATTCACCACCGCTTTATTAAATTCAAATACTCATTATGTAAAAACTTTAATTAGTATATGATAATTTCTAATTGTTTGATTGTATACGTGCAGGTGCCTGCACCTACCAGGTAAATAAGTCGTTAAAATTCGTAACGTATTAAAACCCAAATAAAATAATGAACTTGAATTGGTATCTAATGAAACGAACAATTAAATAATTGTGTCACCATTGCCGTGGTGGTGAATAAAAATATAATAATATAATTTATTTGGTATAAAAGAAGTACAAACTTATATTTAAAATTGACAAGAAGTACTTGACCAAGTTATTTTTCTCGATGACCCCGTGTTATAAGTGTCACCCATTCGTGTATCATTAAGCTAATATAACGTTTTCGCAAAAAAAGTCTTACAGAATGAAGTATACTGCATCCGTAAATATTGTAAACACAAATAGAAGTACACAAAATATGATTAGGATGAGTGAGTTCGTTGAAAGATTCACAATTTAAACAGTTCACGTTTAGCTTGCTTTGACTGCACAAGGATAGCGTGCTGCCAAACGAAAAAAAACGTTCCGTGAAAAGTGTAGTAAATAACTTAAAATATTCATTTGTATAATGCCAGTAAATGTAATTTAAAGTTGTGTACATTATTTATTTTATCAAAAAAATCAAAATGGTGTACAAAATCTCAGAAATGAAGGAAGTGCCACTGCCTGTTAGCAGGATAAGATCGTTTTCTGCACAAGTAAGTAGATATTTCTTTCACATTATTAACGTTGAACTGTATTTGCATATTTGCATGGACATAAATACACGACACTCAAAATACATTAGCGGAAAAAATGTAAATTGAAAACATATTTCTGTCGAATACTTTTAAGTAGATACCTACCTACATTTGTGTTCCAACAAATTATTTAGCTTTAACAATAATTACGTATGTATGCATTATAAAGTATCACACACAAACCCGAGATGTTTAACAGGCACGGTGCCAAAATAAGTGTGTAAACATTATTTTGATTAATAAAAAAATAACGTTACTCGAAATGAGGAAGTTCATCCTCTTTAGTGATTAAAATAGGGCGGCAAATATAAGGATTTTTTGTTTTTCTCAATACTCGAGCCTTGAGAGGTGTAAATAATATTCAACACGGCCCCCTTTTAGTGGTAAATATAATTTCGCACCGACCAAATCAAAAACATTTCATTTTCACGTAGAACTTATAAAACAACAGAAGCTAGTGCACGATTGGAATTGGTCGATTCCAGTGAAGTTACTAATTAGAAACGAACCTATAGTTTTTCACATTAAAACAACAAACAGATTAGGAAAACGGGAGCAGTGTAATCAGTATACATAATATTTTCCCAAGTAATAATGTTGGGCATGCGGACAGCGAGTAAAGGGCAACTCGCTGTCCGACCATGGACCATGCCCGGGTCGACGGCGCGTTGTGTTCCACGCGCGCCTCAAAGAGCGTCAGCAACATGACGAGGCCCCCCCTGTAGAGGGCCGAAGCCTACCGGGGTCATGAGACTTATCCCATTTCCGTGACCCCGGAACGTAAAGGGTTATTGAAGGAACACCGTGGATTTTAGTCAGTAAAAGTCTAACAGTCCCTCCCGCCCTGCCCGGGGTGGGAGGACTTATTTGATAATTTTACCACGATAAAAAAAAAGTAATAATGTTGGAGTCGTGAGAGTGTTCCAATCTTAAAATACAGGTTCCAATGTAACCGAATGCTGCTGAATATCAGTATGGAGTGATTATTTATCTAACCTCCGCAACAGCAATTGTGTAACGCTATTACCGTCAAGCTAGTTAAAAGTGCTTTCTAAGACAAAGAGTAGTCTTGGCATGTAATTAGCTGAAACTCTCATCTTCGGCTCGACCAGGGCAAGCATTGCTTTACCTCAAAAACCGATTCATATGGCTATTATACAGCGTTATTATACAGCGAAGACTTTCTTCGCAGAATAGTAGGATGATGTTGAGGTAACTTACACTAAATTCAGGAGTTGATTTGGTAAACATGCAATTAAGATCGAGTGGTAATGTTTGTAAAGGCGTTTGTAAAAAACTCGTCATCTGCTATTTAATAAACTACATTTTAGCTGTTACAATATTAGAAAAGTTGTCTGCTAAAAATAAGATTTTATTTAAAAAAGAACCTGCAGTGTTTGTACTGGTAAACAATTACTAGAACTCATTAAAACGATATGGCGTAAGAATATGAAGAATACGTAGTTGTACAGTTATCACAAAAACAATGCATCATTTGCATCTTACAACACACGTAACAACAGTAATAAACCAAACTATTGAGCATTCATCATCTGTATGCATACAAGTTCTGCATATTCATTAGAAAAAATCATAACAAAACCATACACAGTTATCTTTCAACACGAAAACAACCAAATACAGCCAAAGAAACCCTAACTAATTAAAGGCGCGCCTACCCCAATACAATATGACAGGAACAATA
This sequence comes from Tholera decimalis, assembly GCA_943138885.2. NCBI lineage: Eukaryota > Metazoa > Arthropoda > Insecta > Lepidoptera > Noctuidae > Tholera > Tholera decimalis. The sequence goes on from OW964569.2 coordinate 26,473,588, forward strand.
TAATGTACGAAGGCTTTCAATTTTATAATAATCTACCGGTAGATATTAGAAGCATATATCTGCTCTAAGCATGAACATCGACGCGCAACCGCTTAACATGGATTCAGTACATGATTTTGGAGTTGAAATTTTTCGTCGCCTTTTTCAAAAAAAATCAGGTTTTTTCTGCAATTTTTTTTTCCGAGAACTGTATAAAATCATTGATTTATATTTATCAATCACTTATCAATCATTTCTATCTAACCTAATGAGATTTTAATTTTAAAAAAAAACTTTTTAACAAAAAATTAAACCGACTCCCAAAAAACACTGCAAAGTGAAAAATAACTTTAATTTCGGTAGTCGGTGTCTTTAGTTTTGTTTTTTCGTTTTTGGCACCGACTTCCGAAATTAAAGTTATTTTTCACTTTGCAGTGTTTTTTGGGAGTCGGTTTAATTTTTTGTTAAAAAGTTTTTTTTTCGCTCTTTTTAGTTGGATGATTTTTAATTTACCTAGTTACAAGAGCCTAAATGTCAACTACTTATAACCTTTTACAAAATATTGCTTTTCCCAATGCTGGGCCGTTAATTGTTGAGGAGTTCTCCTGGTACTTCACCATCAGCTCTACATCACCATATGCATTGTGACGAGCATAAAGTGCTTAACATCCATATTCAAGTAATCGAATCGCAATCCACTTAATACTTATTATTGAGTAGTTTCGGCGGCCATCTGTGGTCTTCATCATCAGTTCCACTTCCCCAAATGGTACTTTTTGAGAGCAACTGCACAAGTTACTATAAGAAATACCCAAAACGCCATAGGTGTGCCTATAATATTTGAAGAGTTCCCTCGATTTCTCCAGGATCCCATCATCAGATCCTGACTTTGGTGATAGTGGTACCAATTTCGAAGTATACCCATTCGAACAAAAAAAGAATTTTCCAAATCGGTTCAGCCGTCTTTGAGTACTCGATGATCATACTAAAAAAAAAAAAAAAAAAATATACGCGTCGAATTGATAACCTCCTCTTTTTGTCGTCGGTTGAAAAATACAATTCACCTGTTTCACTTAAAACAGCAATGTAAATAAAACTCGAAAGGACTACCTGATCAGCTGTTTTGCTAGAGTGCATGTGCGAGGTCAACACAGCTGATCAGGTAACCCTTTCGTTAGTTTTATTTACATTGCTGTTTTAAATGAAACAAGTGAATTTACTTTTTTTGCGCCGGCTTTTTCTTAATTTTATTAAATTAAGAAAAAGCCGACAAAAATTTCAACGCAGGGGTTCAGTTCAGGGGTCGAAGTTCCTGCCACCCTGTATATAAAACTAAACTCAAACAAAACAATTAACAACACTAAACTAATAAGATTACAAAATAACTTAATCTTACGCACATGTATATTTCGACATGTATGATGTCGAAATATGCATGTGCGTAAGATACCTACTTTAAGTAAAAAAAAACTGTTGGCTACTGCTGTGTTATTCTGTAAGACCTCATTCTAAACTTCGAATCTGAATCCGCTGTGAGCTTATTGACTGGCATTCTAAAAACTCGGTTGTTAATTCGAATTTACACTAGCGCTACCCTTGCGAGCGTGTCAGCGAGTTGAACTAAAGATTTTGACAGATAAAGTATGAGATGACGTGAGAAGTGGCATTCGGTAAGGTAATTCCTCCGTCACTTCGACGCTGTTTACAGAATGCAAAATCAAGGTCACTGAACCATAAGCGAAGTGACAGTGAATAGCTATGTGAGATGCGAGTTGTTGTTCGAATTTTACAGAATCGACGTACTGGACTAAACCTACCTTAGTTTTTATTTGTTAAGTGTACAATGTATGTTCTTTTTGTCTACAAGACAAACGGCGATGCGCCATCGTTACATGGTGGACATCCCACCTATACGCACTAAACGTTTTGGGAACACCTTCATTGTGCGTACGGCTAAGGAGTGGAATTCTCTGCCAGAGTCTATGTTTCCCGATAGTTATAACCTAGGGGTCTTTAAGACAAGAGTGAATAGGTTACTTTTAGGTAAGCGTGCTCTATCTTCGACCACATCATCGCTTACCATCAGGTAAGATGGTGGTCAAACACGAGCCTATTTTCAATAAAAAATAAAATAAAAAGAAATGTTCAATCGCATTGAAAGAATTGATCTTGCTCAATATTTTCAATTCTGCCATTCAATATTCAATGTGATTGAACGAAAGCTGAACGTGTAAACACAAGAATTGAATGATTCAATAGATTTTCAGCAAAGAGCAATCAAGGTTCAATGTTCAATTTTGAGAGTTGTACGTGTAAACAGAAGTATCTTTCAATTCTAAGCCTTTCAATGACATTGAAGCAATGTGATTGAAACGTGTAATATTGCCATAATATAATGAGTTCTCCTATGGCAGTGGAACCAAGTGTAACTTCTACATATTAGTTCTATATACTATAAACGTTTCAGATTCTTTCTACTTCTGGAAAGTACCAACATTGTTTATATAAAGGAGAAACTCCTTTTTTAGCACTTTGTAATGATGAAATCCTCGTTGGTGTAGTGGTCGCAAGCCCGACTGCTGTACGTCGATTCTGTAAAATTCGAACAACAACTCGCATCTCACATAGCTATTCACTGTCACTTCGCTTAAGGTTCAAAGTTACCTTGATTTTGCATTCTGTAAACAGCGTCGAAGTGACGGAGTAATTACCTTACCGAATGCCACTTCTCACGTCATCTCATACTTTATCTGTCAAAATCTTTAGTTCAACTCGCTGACACGCTCGCAAGAGTAGCGCTAGTGTAAATTCGAATTAACAACCAACTTTTTAGAATGCCAATCAATAAACTCACAGCGGATTCAGATTCGAAGTTTAGAATGAGGTCTTACAGGATAACACAGCTGATCGTAAGGTTTAGGATTCGATTGCTACAAGTGCTATTTGGATATTTCTATAAGAAACTCAGTAATAGCCCGGAGTTTGAAGTTTGGCGTTGTGATACCCCCGGGCCTCGAAAAGCACGTTAAGGCGTTGGTCCCAGTTATATGGACATCTTTGACAGTGGTTACGAGTAGTCAGAAACCAGAAATTCTGACATTGGTCTGACCAAGGGGTATTGAGTTACCCAGCTTCTAGGTTGGGGAGGGCAGATAGGCAGTCGCTTCCTTTAAAACACTTATACTCAGCTACAGCAGCAGCTGCTCTGGTTAGATTGGAAACCGCCCCCGATATACAGTATGTTAACTAACAGAGGGCGTTCCCGTTAACCCGCAATAGTATAGCATCCACACATGCTTAAAAAATATTGCCATTCGAAAACGAAATGTTATTTTTTTTTACCCGACTGCAAAGGAAGGGTTATATTTTTCGCGCGTATCTTGTATGTATGTATGTATGTATGTTTGTAATATTCTTTATTACCTCATATCTCCAGAACCGCTGAACGGATTCACACAATTGAGGTATCGTTAGATTTATCTTAATAGCCCGAGTGTTCTTAGATAGGTGACATTAAAAAAAAATAAACATGGCGGCTATGGGAAGCCATTATACATGGTGAAAAAAGAAATGTTTTTTCAAGTACTACAATATGGGTATCGAATTAAAGGGCTTGACATAAGGATTTCAAAAAGGTATATCATGTTTATCATTAGTGTAATACTAGCAAAATAACACAATGAGAAAGTTTAAAAATATGGACTCACTTTCTGAATCCGGTGGAGTGCTAATGTGACACGACCGGGAAAACTAAAAAATGGTTAATTCATATTTTAACTAAAAATTTGAAAAATAAAACTTATTTAAAAAATCTAAAAACCCGACTGCTCAACTGAAGTGTAAGAAACAAGCACATTTTTATTTTTAAAAGTGACAAGCAGGCGGACCCATCCCATTTAAAAAAAATATGTTCAATTGGGTCCCGCCTGCTTGTCACTTTTAAAAATAAAAATGTGCTTATTTCTTACACTTCAGTTGAGCAGTCGGGTTTTTTAGATATTTTAAATAAGTTTTTTTTAATATTAAAATATTCACTAAAAATGTTAAATTGATACGTAAAAGAAACACTCTGTACACGCGTACGCATTCATAAATAAATTGCGACGTTGCCATCCTTCAAGTAGGCGTGTACAGAGTTTTTCTTTTAGGTATAAATTAAAAAAAAATGTGAATATTTGAATATTAAAAAAATAAAAACATTTTGTTTTCGAGTGGTTATATTTTTTGTAGCATGTATGGATGCTATACTATTGCGGGTTAACGGGAACGCCCTCTGTTAGTTAACATACTGTAGTTGGGAAACGGCTAAGCAGATGATGATGACCACGTAATGATCGTTTATATTATGAGAACACTAAACTAAACCAAAATGCTCAGAGGAAACCAATCGCAGCCTGTTTTTAAAAAAGAAACAAACGTTATCACCTCACCATATACCTACGTCTTAAAATGCGTCAACAGGAAATATAATTAAAAAACATCATGCGTAAATTAAATTTACCTATGGCGTGCCTCAAGGTAGTATTTTGGGACCGAGTACCTTCCTTGTATATTTAAACGACCTCTGTGAGTTGAACTTACTTGGAGGTAAAATAATATCTTACGCTGAGACACGGCGCTTCTGTTCTCATCAAAGTACACAACATGGACTAAACATAGTAAGCCACTGGCTGCAGAAAAATATTCTAACTCTTAATGTGCGCAAAACTCAATATGTCATCTTTTCTATGCGTAACGGTAACTCACCTTCTCCATCAGGTTCTTTATTTGCACACAATTGCTGTAATAACGCTGTCTATTCTTGTCCAGACCTACTTAACATGAAGCAAGTCAAGTATTTAGGAATAGTTATCGATAATTATAATCTTTCTTTTCGATCTCATATAGAGTTGGTAACCTCCAAGTTAAGAAAATTGATATACGTCTTCAAAAACCTTAGACCTGCAGATGAACCAAAAATAGTCAAGCAAATGTACGTAGCTCTTGGTCAATCAATATTAGAAAATTGCATTTTTATTTGGGGAGGTGCGTCTAAAAACGATTCTTAACCTCTAGAGCTCCGCTGGTACAAATTTGTGCCTACAAACCCCGACCGATTTAAAACTGTATTTGTAGTAAAGATAAGTCTTAAAATCGTTTGTAACCGGGGTCAGATTACGCTTACGATAAGAGCCCGCCCGCGGTGCTTGACGGATGGTTGACGTAAATAATGGCAATCCTTGAGAGGTTAAACCCTTAGAAGTGCCACAAAGAGCTATCCTAAAAGTGAGCACTTTCCGTCCATATCTGTTTCCTACTTACCTCTTGTACCAATACTGTGAAGTCTTTTTGGTTCGGCAGCTATTTGTATTGCACACAGTCTTAAGGTAGGTGCCATGCTGGTACAAGTTACAATAAATCTTTCTATATGTCAAAGCGTCTGGGAAAAGTTTTGAGCCACAACGTTCCACAGATTTTTAATCACTCATACGCTCGCAAATTCTATTGCTTCTTAGGCCCTTTTCTATATTCAAGGATAAATAAAGTTATTAAAATTTATCCCCTACATAAGCACAACTGTAAACACAAGATAATAGATACGAACTACAAAGAAACGGAAAACTTATTGACTATAGTACTCGTACAATAGCTTATAACACCCTCCTACATACACTCACTCATTTTCACTTTACACACGGGAGGCCATTACTCTATTACTACATAATTCAAATTTATTATTTTTATTAAGAATGGTTGTATATCTTGTTTCTTTTTCCATTAAATTTCCTCGTCTTTATTTATTGTATTTAGTTACTGTTTTAGTTTTTGTTACTGTTTGCTATCTCAAATATATATTAAAATTTTACTGTACTGTGGTGAAACTTAGTTTAAGTATAGTGAAGCGGTGCTAAAGGAAGAGCGCTGATGTCTGAAATACAGATATTCCTTATCTAGTTCAGACACAGATGTTCCTCATTCTGATCCTAGTGTAAGCTTTAATTATAGTGTGTTATATTTTTAGCTGTATGTAGCAAATTTGAACGAATAAATTATTGTATTGTATTGTACTAGCTCATGAGGTGGAAGAGGAGTGGCTAGGAAAGACATACATACCATTTAAAAAAAAGTTTTGTCCCTAAGCGTATTCGGATTCAAAAAGTTCTGATTGGTTTTCGCAAGATAATAATAAGGCCGTGCGCGCACTGCCTTGCGGTGGCCGCAATTCCGGTAGTTCTACCGCACCGGTAGACTGATCGCAGTGCGCGCACTTCTATGACACTCCATACTTCACAAATTTTGCGTTTCCAAAACGCAACGCAGTGCGCTCACGGCCTAAAACAGACATTCCAAAAAGTGGACTTTCCATACGGATTCATTTCAGACCGGAGATTATATTAGTGACTTGTATTGACAAAGTTAATTCATTAAGATCGGACGTACCAACTTTCACTTCAAAATAATATTAAATTAGCAATTATGCGTTTTTTAGGGTTCCGTAGCCGAATGGCAAAAAACGGAACCCTTATAGTTTCGTCATATCTGTCTGTCTGTCCGTATGTCACAGCCATTTTATTCCGAAACTATTAGGACTATACATGTGAAAATTTGTAGGTGAATTAATTAATAATTAATTCTGTGAACCGCTTTCCCATTTTAAGAAAAAATAAAAAAATTAAATTAAGGGGCTCCCCGTACATCGAACTGAAAATGAAAATATTTTTTTTCATGAAACCTATGCGTGTGTGATATCTATAGACAGGTCTTTAAAACTGACATTGAGGTTTCTAAAACCACTTTTTCATAAAGTTAATCGTTAAATGATAAATGATCTTTATTTTGCAAATTGGTTATTAAATAACACTTTTACATGTCATTTTTTTCCTTAAATATTAACTAGATGAGGCCGTTTATAAGATACACGCTTCCAAACTGGTAAAATGTGTGTGTGTGTCCCCTCTAACTTCTATAATAATGGAGTGAAAAATCTAAAAAAAGTATATAGGTACTGAAGATCTTAATGTAAACCTTCAACTAAAATTGGTGTGAATGAGATCAGATCAGCAGTTTTTGAGAAATATTTTTACTTTAAAGGAGTCTCTAATCACAAACTGATTGCAAACATTTTGTGGATGAAAAGAACGATTTTTGTTTCCTCTTTTGTTTTTACTCAATTGTATACCGCGAATGAAGTTCAGAGCACCTCAGTATTACTTAAACAATGTCAATATTGGATTAAATACGTCAGAGTTTTTTAGTAGCTTAGATTTATGTAATTGTTGTCCTATGAGCTATAACATGATAAATGCGGATCCACGTGTAGTGCATCCGCATTTCACCGTCTATATGTATATCGTACACCTCTGGTTTACCATTTCGTGAGTATAGACGTAATGTCATATTATACTACAATGTATATACTATTTACCACAGGTATTTAGCGATTCGTCATACCATGTGTCTGCATTTAAACCATTATATTTATTAGTTAGTTTAGCAAAATTATACGTAAGTCATCTCATTTGACTGAAAGTAACAATTTCTATGATAATTACGAGTACTGGTGATCTAATAATAGTTGTTATGAAAATTAGTATGTACAACATATTTTTCTTAATATTTTGTCGCCATTAGAGCAGTAGTAGCCCAGTGATTACAGGCATGGCTTACGAGTTTAAAGTTGTGGGTTCAAGCCCAGGTACGTTTACTTTGTGTAATTTTCATCATCAGCACTGCTCTCGAAACGGCAAAGGTAAACATTGTAAGGAAACCAGCACGTCCTAATACCGAAAATTTGAAGACATGCGACATCAACCAACCCCTACCGAGCCCACGTGGTGGATTACAGCCTATTCCCTCTCAAAGACAGAAGCCCTGTGTCTCTGCAGTAGCACCGTAATAGGCTAATTATGTTTATGACCACAGAACAGATAAAAGAGGTCTATTCCGTGTTTATGACCCAGGCTTTGATCAATCAAAGGCATGATTTAGGTAATATTTTTTCCGTCAGTCGTACAAAGTTTGGCGTTTCGGTTCTTTCTAAAAATTTCAAAATCATCCCTAAGGAACGGAAATACAGACATACTCCTGAAAAACATAAGTCTCCGTCTGAGGCAGTCGGCAAAATAAAACTGTTTGGTTTGGTCTTTAACCCTAATCTTGACTAAACCGCCTGTAATTTTACACAGAGTACACCAAGAATAATAATAATAATAATAATAACGGAACGCTTCTTTGGCCGCCTGAATAAAGTACTGAATAGTCTTCTATCAGGCGGAAACAAGGTGCGTGCCTTCAATGGTTGGGTCATGCCAATATTGATGTACTCTTTTGGCATACTCAAATGGACTCAGACTGAACTTGACGCCTTGGACAGGCGGGTCCGCACAACGCTGACTGCAAATCGAATGCATCACCCACGTTCATCGGTGATGAGGCTGTATTTCCCGCGGAAGTGCGGGGGTCGTGGCTTTTTAAATGCAAAGACCCTGCACAACCGCGAGGTATGCAGCCTTAGGGAATATTTCCTAGAAGCCGACGTGGGTATACATCGAGATGTGGTAGCGATGGACAAAGGCCTCACTCCGCTCTCCTTAGGTACCGAGAATTGGCGCAAACCTGTAGTATTAGATACTAATGACCGCAGAGAAGTATGGCAGAGCAAGGAGCTTCACGGACGCTATTACCGGGCCCTTCATGGGTCTGACGTAGATACGTTAGCGTCCGTAGCCTGGCTACGTTTTGGTGACCTCTTCGGGGAAACAGAAGGTTTTGTCTGTGCGATTATGGACGAAGTTATGATGACGAATAACTATCGGAAATATATTGTGAAGGATGGTACGGTAGACATATGTCGGGCATGTCACAAACCGGGAGAATCCATTCGTCACATTATCTCCGGCTGTTCTCGTCTGGCTATCGGAGACTATTTGCATAGACACAACCTCGTAGCCAGGATTATTCACCAGCAAAGTTGCTGGTGAATAATCCTGGCTACGAGGTTGTGTTGACTTCTGATTCCACAAGATTGTATTTAAGAGCAAGTGCTCTTAAATACAATCTTGTGGAATCAGAAGTACCATACTATAGGTATGTGCCCGACCCAGTTCTCGAAAATGGCAATATTACACTGTATTGGGATCGGTCTATCATCACTGACAGGACTATTGTTGCCAATAAGCCTGACATAGTGGTGATAGACCGATTAGAGCGTCGCACAATGATTGTTGATATAGCAGTCCCCCATGACGAGAACCTCGTGAAAGCTGAGATAGATAAAAAAAATAAGTATCTTGACCTGGCGCGCGAGGTTGTCGACATGTGGGATGTGGAGACAGCAATCATTGTGCCGATAGTCGTCACAGCCAATGGTTTAATAGCCAAGAGCCTCGACCAACATCTAAGGAGGCTCTCGTTGGGCAGCTGTATCAAGGGCCTGATCCAGAAAGCAGTGCTCCTGGAAACGGCGCGTATTGTGAGGAGGTTCCTCTCTATGGAGCCCTGACCACCGGTAGCTTGGACCCTGTTCCCGATACCGGTGGGCTACTATTTTTTATATTTTTAAATGTTTTTATTTTTTATATTAATATTTAAAAATGTAATCTATATGTATACATATTAAATAAATGGAATAATAATAATATTCCACAACTTTCACACAACGCCATCTAGTCCCAAACTAAGCAGAGCTTGTGGTATGAGTACTAGACAACTGATAAACATACATATATTATATTTTTAAATACATACATGTTATAGATAAATTACACCCAGACAAAGAACAAATGATCGTGCTCATCACACAAACATTTGTCCTGGGTGGGAATCGAACCCACGACCTTGAGCAATTCACTGTAATGTTTCTCGTTATATAATAAATACATAGCTGACAAGCACTAATAATTCGTACTAAGTATGACTTGTATTTTGAATGGTAATCGTGTTAGAAAGGAAAAAAAAAATTGGAATGTAGAAATAATCTACTCATTCTTATGGATATGGAGTTTGATAAAAGCCTAATTTAACAAATAAAACCGCTGAAGTAGTTACTAAGTAACCTAGCTAAAATAATGCTACAAGGTTCTGTTAAAAAAAGTCAATAAGGTCGTCTTGGTTCAATTAAGATTGCAAACTAACAATGAACAGATGTTTAGCGTCGACATTTTCTTCCGTAGATTTTTTTTCGCCTATTTCCGCAATGTTCTTTACGCACTATTGATAGTGTTAATGAAAGTTAAGTGGACACCCAATTATTTAATTTAAGGCATCCTTGCTCCCTAGTCGGTGGCGCGTTGAGTTCCATACATGCGTCAAAAAGCAGTCAGTACCAGTGACGAGGCCCAATAGGGCCAATGTCTGCCGGGGTTGCGGGAGATACCGCGGCCGGTGACTCAACTAAAGAAAGGGTGGGTTTGAGAGTCTGACACGCCTTTCCGCTTCACCCAGAGCCAGAGAGTATTTAACCTAGAGAGCGTATAGGCCGATTTCTTTGAAGAACACAACTCACCAATACGGGTTGGGAGGCGAAGAAAAAATGCGCTACTGCAATTGGTCAGTTCAAGGTCAAGCTTTATAGATATGCCGAGTTAAGGATTGCTCTACTTCATTGAGGGAAAGTTAATGATATCGATAAAATGAAGTTTAATTATTTAATAAATATTTAATCATTATCAGTCCCAATTACAAAAAGAAAAACAAGTATGCTGTTATTATTGATTTTTAAAATGAATTAATTTGGTAGATGTATTTCGAATTAAAGTTTAAGGGTCCTGATTGTTTTTAGTAAGAAATTATTACCGAGCGTCTATATATTTCTGAATTATGCATCTTGCTAATTCAATCAAATGATTGGTAGTTTCTATTTCATATTGATGAAAATTAATATCCGGGAATAAATTATACCCAATCAGTGATTTTAAAACCGATCTCATAAAATAATTGGAATTACATTTCTGAGACAGCACTTTCGAACCACTCTCGATGATCGCCCTTTTAATATAAATTTCACAACGACGACAAATTTCTATTACTGTGGTGGATCCGTATAATAACTTGTTTTTAGTGCCTTTTTGAAATTGTAAGGCGTTTTGATTTATAACACCAATCAACGCTCCAATACAAGTTAGGCATTTTATTTGCTTTATCAGAGCATGGACAATGTAGCCGGCCATATATTATTTTTATATTTTATTATTTTATATTTATTTTATATTCCATAATAAATATATTTTCATTAAAATCAGTTATGTCAACAACTGTAGCTTCAGCAGGCACTCGGTAATAATTTTTTTTTTGTGGTGAGTCATTAGATGATTTATCTAATGACTCCTCCCTCCTACATACACTTAACCCGTGGACTCGACATCGAAACAAAGTAACCTGTTTTTTTTCCTGGGTGGGAAAATCATCGAATGACTTCTCCCGCTCTGGGTAAAGTGGAAGGGAGTGTCAGACTTCTACTGACTAAAAACCCACCCTGTTCCTTCAGCTGCCCTTAAGTTCCGGGGCCGCGGTATCTCATTAGAACATTACCGCAACCCCGGAACCAAAGTAACTTACGAGGGCGATATTGTGATGCAAAGGTCCAAGTTAATTAATATAAGACTCCGTCATACTATTTGAATCTTATATCTTATATTATTTTGACTTTTTTCAACATTATATCAATAAAAATTGGCCAAGTGCGAGTCAGACTCGCCCATGAAGGGTTCCGAAGTAACTATTATAATATAATATAATATAATATGTATATTTATTTGACAAAAAACCTTACAAATTTCGTAAAACTAGCTTATTTACATTTATTTACAACTACGCCAAATAACTTTGTTTTTCATAGTGTTTGTATGAATTACAAAGTTATATTTGCGGTTTTAAAAGTATGCAGTATCTCAAAAACTGCTGACCCGATTTCGTTCAAACTAATTTTGGTTGAAAGTTTACATTAAGATCTACAGACATTTTTTTTAGATTTTTCACTCCATTATTATAGAAGTTAGAGGGGCACACATTTTACCACTTTGGAAGCTTATATCTTTTAAACGATTGACTTTATGAAAAAGTGGTTTTAGAAACCCTTATATCATTTTTAAACAACTGTCTGTAAATACTACACACGCATAGGTTCCATGAAAACAAAAAAAAAATCAGTTCTAGTTCCATGTATGGGGACCCCCCTTTATTTTAAATATTTTTTAATTTTTTTCTTAAAATCGGAAAGCGGTTCACAGAATACATCTACCTACTAAGTTTCACATGTATAGTCTTAATAGTTTCGGAATAAAATGGCTGTGACATACGGACGGACGGACAGACAGACAGACAAACGGACAGACATATCGAAACTATAAGGGTTCCGTTTTTTGCCATTCGGCTACGGAACCCTAAAAACTAGACTAGAAACCAATATTCCCTAGTAACCTTATCCATCCACTTTTCTTTTTTAATATGGAATCTTGGGAAATCTAAAATGAAATAATAATAATAATAATAAATAATAAAAGATTTATTGGAACTAAAAACACAAATACAATAAATTAGAGTACGATAATGACTGCATTAGTTATAAACTGTGTTGCAGCCATTAACGCCCATACAAGTAGTTTACGCGTCAGCGTTCCATCGTAAACAAAATTTTCTAGGTAAGTTTAAACAAAGATTAAAGATTAAAGATGGAAGAAAAGAATATAAAACAAAATACGTAATTAACATGCATAAAGTTACCTATAGTGTGCGCGCGTGCGTCTGTGTGTGTGTTCGTATATGTGGCATGAGTTCTATGGGTGTGTGATGTGTTGTACGTGTGTGTGATGTGTTGTGCGTGTGGTGTATTGTACGTGTGAGTGCGTGATACTGGTGTTGTGATATATGCAGGTGTCAGCGTGTGAGTGCGTATTTAAGTATGCGTTGAGATTTAAGAAGTTGAATTTTACGTTTTAACAAGGTTTTCAAGTTTTTCATAGGTTAAACCATTCAGCCATTTGTCAACGGTGACTCGACAATCTCTTAGATTGAGTGAATAAATGTCACAAACTTCATTGACTCGGTTATACAAAATAGGGCTTAGGTATTTATACTGTCGTCTAACTGCTTCGGTGCTGACTGGCTCAATTGAACAGACTCTAACAGGTCTTCGTCTATGTTCATGTCTTATGTCAGGGTCGAACGGCAGTTCGGAGTGCTTGCGAAGTATGGCACTAAGTACAAATGAGTGTCTCACTCGCGGTACCTCACATAGAGCATAGAGTTCACTCGTGGGAAAGCGGATTGGTTTATGGGCCATGACTTTTAAAATTGCCCTCTGCGCCCTTTCCACTCGTAATAACGAGGATTTACTTGAACTGCCCCAGGCTACTATACAATAGGTTAAGATTGAGTGAGCCAAAGCATAGTAAACAGTTTTTAATGTAGAGAAGTCAGCAGAGGTCCTCAAGTTTTTAAACACATATATTAATTTCCGTACTCTGCCCACCAGTGTGTTTACATGTTCATTCCATGACAATGTACTATCAATATAGATGCCAAGATGCTTCATGCAATGAGTACGGACTATTTGAGTACAATTACAGTCCTGGCTTGAGCTAGGGTTACATTTGTGAGCTGTTAGTGTACAGGCAGCGGTCGGTTGTGAAGATATACGAGGTGAAAAGGTCATAAATTTAGATTTATTTAAGTTAAGGGTCAGCAGATTGTTTCTTAGCCAGGTCATAGTGGTCTTTAGCGCGGACTCAGCATGAGAACACGTATCGGACCAATCATTACCATGCACCACTATTGCAGTATCATCTGTGTAAGTTATGATTTTAGCGTTTACTAAGGGAAGGTTGCAGAGGTCATTGATATAAATTAAAAATAAGGTAGGTCCAAGTACACTACCTTGCGGCACACCGTATGTGATATTTTTAGGTGCACTTGTATAGTTTCCTATTCTAGTAGCCTGAGAACGACCCGTTAGGTAGCTTGTGAAAATGCTGAGGGCTAAACCTCTGATTCCAAGTCGTTCTAGTTTATTTAGTAAGAGTGGGACGGAGACCGTGTCAAAAGCTTTAGAGAGATCTAGGAAAATTGCTAAAGTTTTTAATTTATTCTTTATGTTTTTAGCAATATTATTAGTTAATTCCAAGACTGCATCTTCAGTACTTTTACCGGATCTAAAACCATATTGGTTATCAGCAATAATATTATGGGCTTGTAAGTAACCGAGGAGCCTACTATTAATTATTTTTTCTAAAATTTTGGATAAAACAGTTAGGACAGAAATTGGCCTATAGTTATCGACACGGTCTCTATCTCCACTCTTATATATAGGGTGAACCAGACCTGTCTTGAACGCCGAGGGGAAAACTCCAGTAGTGATAACAAGATTGAAGATATGGCACAATATGGGGATGAGAACATGTCTTGCATTTTTAATAAGTAGGGTAGAAATACCGTCACATCCAACCGCACTCGTAGACTTTAGGCTAAGAATAACTCTTTCAATTTCCTCGTTATCAGTTTCCAAAATAGCCATTGAATTTGGATAGGTGCCCATTATGTTTGAGTCTAACTCATATGCCGAGTCATTATGATTCGAATCAATTTTAGAGGCTAAATTCTTTCCTGCATTGACAAAGAAGTCATTAACAACGTCAACAGCACGCATGGGGTCATCATTCAAAGACAGTAGTTCAAAGCACTAGATTTGTTTGTACTGAAGATATGCAATAGTTTTAATGAGATTCCATGTTGCCTTGGGGTTTTTTTATGTTTTTTGAATTCAGCTCGCTCATATTCACGTTTTAATTTTTTTAATAAATTATTACAGAATGAAAACATGCATGTCACATAGAAGAAAAAATATCAGAACTTTCTCCTTTTTTTAAAGTTGGTTAATGTAGATAGGTATTTTATGACAACTATCTGACTTGAATTAAAAAAAAAAACAGTTTAATTTTGTAATTATCGGTATCGTATTCAACCGTTACAGGTAACAACACAGATTTTTACGATAAAAATACAAAAAGAAAGACAGGGATAAAAGAATTAGAATTTCTTCATGTAAGAAAGAGATATTTCCAAAAGACATCAACGCGCGACACAATTTTGTCCTTGACCACCCAAACCACCACTTTAAATAGACCTCTGCGGTAGCTTATAATCTGATTAAATGATAAATAATTTTCATATTATTTCATTACTGATAAATAGTTATGTCATCCATTTGGTATCTAAATGTCTGGGAATGTTTTCCACACCACTTCAACGCGCATGAAAGCATTATTATGCATTATAAATTGGGTACAAAAATTTAAAATTTGTAATTGTTTAGCATGCACACAGGCCTAATACTTGGTCACTACAAAAATGGTTCGTGTATCGTAGCCAATAAATAAGAGCAAAAACTCTCATAGTTTTCGTGCGCCGGAACAACGTATGCGCGACCAAGTGGTTTTCTAATCTTTGCCCAGAGCGAAAAGCCATCCTGCTACCATTGATGCCTGAAAAGTTAAGATATTGCAGTAGTTATAGCCCTAGCAACCATATCCTGGGCCGAAAGTGGACGCGAGTCAGATTCACTCACCGAAAAGTACGTCCATTGCGGTCTATTTTGATTTACATTAATAGAATTTATAATGTTCTAGCAGTCACGCGGGGTTTCACTCCCGTAGATTTTGTCGCGATAAAAACATATCCTCCTTCTTTTGTAGCCGTGTAAAGTAGCTCTAGCTGCAAGCTACTTCTATACCAAATTTCATCCTAATCCACTTAGTAGTTTCAAAGCTTAGCGCGTTTAAACAAACTTTTCCACTTTAGTGTAGATAAATCAATAGGTATACATACATACTCCAGGTATGTAATAAATATATTTAACGCTCTTTAAATATTATTAGATCAGTTACACAATTGACAATATTTTAATCTGAGTGTCAATCAAAGTTGAATAATATATGTGTAGGTACATACCTGCCACTGTTGTTGTAAAGGTAATTTCTGCGACATTTTTAAAATAGATCGTTTAGCAGACGACAGATCTAGGATATCGAGTTTCCTCCGTTTCCTCTTGAAAACACGTTAAGCCGTCGTCTAATCTTTTACAGCCGTTGTGGGTAGTCAGTATTCAGGAAAAGGTAAGCCAGGTAAAAAAGCCTATCTAACATGGATTACAGAGTACACGTCATGCCAATTTTCTATTGCTTTCTCAGTTTTTTGATAAAATTAAGGCTAGTTACATTCCTAGAAACGGAGGTGTAAGGTCATCACATCATCATGAACTACATTACTGACAGGAAAGTAGATTGGAAAATACTCAGAGCCCTTAACGTTAGAGACACTAACCTACGATGCACCCTACATCGCCGAAAATAGAATAGTGAAATATAGCCATCTAGTTTCTATACGCGACTACGTTCACGTTGCAATTTTCCCACGTAAATTCCGATTCCGTAAGAATTCCGGGATAAAAGTAGCATTGGTATTATTACTACTACTGTATCAATTATAAATACCAAATTTCATTCTGATCCGTTCAGTAGTTTTTGCGTGAAAGACTAACAAAATAAGGGAATCATTCATACAAGTTATAACGTGACGGCATTGAGGATAAACGAGGTATCTTTGCCTCGTTTATCCTCAATGACTTCTCTTGAAGGCGAAGGAAGACTCCTCTTCCTTCTCTTCCTAGGTAACGATGGTCGTCTACAATACGTAAAAAACTTTTTACCAAAAAATTAAACCGACTCCCAAAAACACTGCAAAGTGAAAAATAACTTTAATTTCGGTAGTCGGTGTCTTTAGTTTTGTATTTTCGTTTTTGGCACCGACTTCCGAAATTAAAGTTATTTTTCACTTTGCAGTGTTTTTGGGAATCGGTTTAATTTTTTGGTAAAAAGTTTTTATTTCACTCTTTTTAGTTGGTCTATTTTTAATTTACCTAGTTACAAGAGCCTAAATGTCAACTACTTATAAACTTTTACAAAATATTGCTTTTCCCAATGCTGGGCCGTTAATTGTTGAGGAGTTCTCCTGGTACTTCACCATCAGCTCTACATCACCATATGCATTGTGACGAGTATAAAGTGCTTAACATCCATATTCAAGTAATCGAATGGCAATCCACTCAATACTTTTTATTGAGTAGTTTCGGCGGCCATCTGTTGTCTTCATCATCAGTTCCAGTTCCTCAAATGGTACTTTTTGAGAGCAACTGCACAAGTTACTATAATAAATACCCAAAACGTCATAGGTGTGCCTATAATATTTGAAGAGTTCCCTCGATTTCTCCAAGATTCCATCATCAGATCCTGACTTTTATGAAAACTGGACCAATTTCAAAGTATACCCTTTCAATCAAAAAAAGAATTTTCCAAATCGGTTCAGCCGTCTTCGAGTAATCGGTGATCATACATCGTCGAATTGATAACCTCCTCTTTTTGTCGTCGGTTGAAAATACCTACCACAAGAAGTGTGGTGTAACGCTTCACTATTTGCCCTTCTACCTTCAACTACGAAACTTACTCATTACGTACATAAGTATGGCATTCGTCTTATCACATCTCCGGTAGAACAAGGGCACAGCTTCTAACTTAATTTTTTTGACATTGTACCCTTATATTCAGTAAGTATTAGTCAGTACATGTGTATATTCAGGCAATATGAAGGACAAAGTTATAACGCATGATCACTTAAATAACAAAAAGGTATAACAAAAGGTTAACCTTGATGATTTAGGACAGATGAATCGTTGTTATGAAGTAGAATGCTACAACTTACATCACGTAATTGGTTTTACGTTTTCGAATAATAATTATGTGTACACCATTTTATGATATTCATGAACTCAATAGTTGCTAATAAAAGTCTTAAAGATAATTAGCCGATGACTGAATAATGTAATGATAGTGGTTTAGAATTAACAATGACAAACAGTCGCCCGGACTTGAAATGGTTATAATAAAAATGGCTTGGTTAGCCCTAGTAAGGGGAAAAATAATTGCTTTGCCAGCCGAGTCTTGTCCTTGCGCTTGAATACATCTGGAACGGGCTCAGAAACTAGCCTCTCTGTGTTATAAGCAGAGATCGGAATAGGTAGAGCTGTTTTATGTACTTGCCATAGGTTAGAATAATATGGATATTCCCCGAGTTTGGATTTGGTTCCCCGGATTTGGTTTTTAAGTAGTAAAATCATAAAAAAACTAATCTCACCTTCGAGACTAATGAAAGATTACACTTCCTATCTGACGGGTAAATATAAGAAGGGCGGGATTATGGATAGTATAATAAATAGATAAACTTGATTCATTAAACCACATATACTTTTACGTAACAATTTCTTATTCAAGAATCAACAATCATTTAAACATTTTTATTCTGAAGTTGTAGAAAAACATTTACAGTTGTAAAGTTTACAACGTCGCTCATGCGCTTATTGGCTTACATAAACATATTCACATTTTATACATATTGACAAAAATAATGAAATTCAATAAAATTTGGAATATCCATATTAACATCAATGTTTACGGTCAATGAACCTAAATAGCTCTACCTATTCCGATCACTGGTTATAAGCCATCAAATTGACTGAGAAATGTGCGGTGAACTTTGGGGTGGTTGATAACTGCAATTTTCAAAACTGATCTTGCAGACTACAGATCTGAGATGACGAGATTCCTCCGTTTCCTCTGGAAATCACACTAGACCGTTGGTCTCGGCTGACACTTGTAATCTTTGGTAGTCGTTTCAGGTAGTCAGGAGCCAGGATATCTAACACCAGTCTTGCAAAAGCATATCATGTTACCCAGCTACTGGGTTGCGGAAATCAAATAGACAGTCGCTCTAAGTAAAAAAAATTGGCCAAGTGCGAGTCAGACTCGCCCATGAAGGGTTCCGCTGTAACTATAATAATCTAAATATATATAACTCAAAGGTGATTGACTGACTGACTGACTGACTGACATAGTGATCTATCAACGCACAGCCCAAAAAACTGGACGGATCGGGCTGAAATTTGGCATGCAGGTAGATGTTATGACGTAGGCATCCGCTAAGAGAGGATTTTGCGAAAATCCCACGGGATGGGATTTACACGGGAAAAACTTCCCACGCGGGCGAAGCCGCTGGCACAAGCTAGTATAATATAATATGTATATTTATTTCACAAAAAACCTTACAAATGTCTTAAAACTAGCTTATTTACATTTTTTACAACTACGCCAAATAACTTTGTTTTTCATAGTGTTTATATGAATTACAAAGTAATATTTGCGGTTTTAGAAAATATGTTGTATCTCAAAAACTGCTGACCTGATCTCATTCAAACTTTTTTAATTGAATTCAAAATTCAAAATTTTAATTGAAAGTTTACATTAAGATCTACAGACATATATTTTTTTTAGATTTTTCACTCCATTATTATAGAAGTTAGAGGACACACATTTTACCACTTTGGAAGCGTATATCTTTTAAACGATTAAGTTTATGAAAAAGTGGTCTTAGAAATCTCAATTTCATTTTTAAAGACCTGTCTATAGATACCACACACGCATAGGTTTCATAAAATAAAAATATTTTCAGCCCCCCTTTATTTTAAATATTTTTAATTATTTTTTTCTTAAAATCGGAAAACGGAAACCTACCAAGTTTCACATGTATAGTCTTAATAGTTTCGGAATGAAATGGCTATGACGTACGGACGGACGGACGGACAGATAGACAGACAGACTGACAGACAGACGGACAGACATGACGAAACTATAAGAGTTCCGTTTTTGCCATTCGGCTACGGAACCCTAAAAACTAGTAGGTACTCCGCTGCATCCAGTTAGACTAGTCGATTCCGACATAGTTGGGCTAAGCTGACGATGAGATGATGATGAGATTTGAGAGGTGTCAAGCCCTCAGACTTAACCTAATTTTTTCTTCTTTCCTATATTACAGCTATTAGCAAGTATGGCACCGAACTTGCTTCTCATGGATCTAGGCATGGCCATCAGTTTCACCACCATAGTGATACCAGACCTCCTCAATGCTCCTGAGGGTCTCTCACTCACAGACACTGAGGCCTCATGGTTTGGTATGTACCTACTAACATTATGTCATATGAGCTGCTTTTCTCATAATTTGAAGCACATTCTTATTAATCTGTCTAACTACCTTAAAACACCTTGCTCGATTTTATGACATTATTTTTATGGTGATGATATTTAAAACTTGCAGTCCCATGGACTTTATCACGATAAAAACATAACCCTCCTTCTATTGCAGTTAGGTAAAAATTTCATCCAATTCCACCCAGTACTTTTGAAGATTTTGCTTGTTCAAATAAACAATACTTAAAATTAGTGACACTCGTGTTAAAGCATAATTAAATTAAATACTTGCTTATACATAAGTATGCTCATTTTCTTGTGACTTTCAAATTGTGTTATCTGCTTTACTGTTTTAATTATACCTTCCGATACAGTCGCTTGTTTAAATATTTACCTACTAAACCTTTTCAATAATTAGTTAGAAAATTGGTAATTGAATTTGAACACAATGTATTAGACCGGCCGCTCATTACAACTTTTTGTCACCGTGACTTTTTGTCACTTAGTCAAGTGCTATGAAAACTATACTGAGTGCGCTCATTATGGTGACTTGATAAGACGGTGACAAAAAGTTGCAGCGACAAGCAGTACCGGAGTGACGTGACTGTCACTCGCCCTGTACATTACTATGGGAGTCCGCTCACTGGTGACTTTTTGTCACTCAGCCGTAAAGATGGGCGTTTAAACGAAAAGCATATAATAAAACATGTTATTTAAAATAAGCGTATAAGCAGATTTGTTTGACAACCTCGTTGAAGTCCATTACAAAAATGAACGCGTGATTTGTTACCCAAGAAGTCACCTCAGTGAGCGCATCGTGGGTGACAGCAGGCGACAGTAACAATAAGTCACGGTGACAAAAAGTTGCAATGGGCGGCCGGCCTTACTAGTCAAGGCTCCTGAAAGAGTAACCTCCTAACAATACGCGCCGTATTCATGAGTACTGGTTTCTCGATCTCGATCAAGAGTCTCATCAGATGTCGGTCAAGGCTGTAATGCCATAAACTGTGACGGCTTTTGGCACAATAATTAATACATCTACATCTAAAATATCGATCACCTCATGCACTATGTCAAAATACTTTGTTTGCTTCAGATATACTAAAAATTTACAATATTTCAGGTAGTATATCATTTCTGACTCAACCATTCGGAGCAATACTTTCGGGGCCTTTTGTGGACTACGTTGGACGAAAGAGAGCCACTTTCCTAGTAAACCTGCCCCACATCATAGCCTGGATTCTCATGTACTTTTCTTGGAACGTTCCCACTTTGTTCATTGGTAACGCACTGCTGGGATTCGGAACTGGGATCATGGAAGCACCTATCAACTCTTACGTTGGTGAGATCAGGTAACAACAAGTAGAACTTGCACCTTATATGGAAAACTGGTGTTTAGATATCTATGAAAGCATTTTAACTTTTCATATGGATTTATAGCCGGAACGTAGATCTGTGCGATATAAATTTACTCGAGAACACTCTAAGTAAAGGCTAACATTTTTATATATTTATCAAGTTTCTTTTAAGAAACGTATAATTCAGGAATATTGAAAGAAAAACATCTGTATAAAATAATAGAAAGGCTATAAATTGTGATTATTTCACATTGTTTTTTACAGCCTTTCTATTATTTTCTCTATAGGTATATATTTTATCTTATACATAAGAATACGCAATAAATTAACAGAGTCATGTCAACAACTACTATGTTTACTTATTGTTTTTAATTTTATTTGTTTTTCTTTTCTTTTGTACTTTTGTTTCTCTGATTTTTATTTTAATAATAATTGCATGAAGTTCAAATAATGTTGGAAGACACTGGTTCCCACACACGTAACACAGGTAATATACCTAGCTCAGGAGTCAGGTCTTCGTTGTATTTGTTAAACCCTTTGTTTAAGCCAATAAAGATGAATTATTTGGTATTGCTGGCCCGGTTTTATGCATATGAAAAGTTAAAAGCAAACCATGCCTTATTAATGTTAAATGTAGTATATACAAGAGTGCAGAACAGTTAGAAAACCTGCATTAAAAGTTTCCGACCAGATGGGTGTTGTTCGGCAACTACTTAATGGTTACTGTGAGGCTTTTTTATCTATTCAAACCGAGCGGAGAACTTTGATACCGCCATGAAGGATATGTGTGGCTCTGTTGCTTATGTGTGTATGGCAGTATAAATGCTGCTACAGGTAAAATCCCTGAGTTAAGAAGATCTACCCTGTCCGTAGAATGCAACAATCTCAGTAATATTTATCGCAGGAAAACATCATTTAAAAATAGAATCAGACAAGGGGAGCTAGGTTCTGCATAGTGATGGTAATCGCCGATTATCACACACGCCGTTATCTGCCTGTAGGTTAAGGCAGTCGGATGTGTCGACCTTGAGTGGGGAGTCTAACCACCCAGTTTTCCAGTCTCCATAGGGAGGTGCCTTGACAGGCGTAGTACAAGAAATGCCAAATCGGTCCCCTAAGATGTCCCGGGGATTCCTTCCATGTGCTTACAGGTGGCCAACAAAGGTTTTAGTGAAGCGACAATCCCACAGTTTGCTGTCTTATCCCTAAAGACTATTGTGCACGCGGCTAAGATGTGCAACTCTCTGCCGGCTTCTGTGTTCCCTACCATAACCCGCACATATAGCCTTTAAAGGAAGAGTGAACAATAGTATTCTAGGCTCGCTCGTTGCATCGTATAGGTATACGATCAAAGTGTCAAGAGTGGGCTCATCTATACTTCTATACTAATATTATAAAGCGGAAAAGTTTGTTAGTTTGTTTGTTTGTTTGTTTGTTTGCTTGAACGCGCTAATCTTCGAAAGTACTGGGTGGATTTGGATGAAATTTGGTATGGAAGTAGCTTGAAGCTTGAGGAAGGTTATAGGCTACTTTTTACCCGACTGCAAAAAAGGAGAGTTATGTTTTTACCGTGATAGAATCCACGGGAGCGAAGCCCCGCGTGAGTACTAGTCCGTAATAAAAATAAAATCCTTCGTAATGATGACGGACACAATAAACATACAGAAAATTAATGTTGAAATCGTTTCATTTTTTCAGTGAACCATCAATACGTGGAGCATTATGCACGATCACCCAGCTGTTCGTATCTATCGGCATATTCGCGATGTACTTCCTCGGCTCCGTGGTCAACTGGCGCATCGCAGCCATCATCAGTATCTCCATACCCTTCTTTTCTATGCTTCTTGTGGCATTTGGTGCTGTAAGTATGTTTACCAAGGATAATATTTATTTATTATATAGCTACTGTACTAGCTTTTGCCCGCGACTTCGTTCACGTGGGAGGTTTTTACTTACCAAATTTTATTGAGATCCGTTCAGTAGTTTTTGCGTGAAAGAGCAACAAGCATACATACATCATCACAAACTTTAGCATTTATAATATTAATAAATGTTTTATTGATATAAAAAGGTATTTCCAATTGTAGCCCTGGCTCTGTGCTGTGTTACAGGAGCCAGTGTCTTCACCCGTTTGTGTTGCATTAACATTATTTATATGAATAAAACAGAAAAATAATAGAAATTATATAAGGATAATATTAGTAGGATTATACATGTCATAATATACATAGCATAGTTAGCATTTCTAAAAAACAGTATGAGACCATTCAAATCAATTCATCCGCAATTTGAATATCTACTGTCGTTTCAATGTTGTGGAACATGCGGATCATTTATTTAATTGTTCCATTTTATTTATTTTTTCAATTCTTTAATGAGTCATATTTCAAATTATTATGTATGTTATTACGGTATAATTCAGTTATTTCTCTTTAACTTTTGATTAGAACGTTCACGCGTGTGAATTGCACATTCGAGCGTGTGGCACCCGTGGGCTGCAGCTGAAAATCAGCGTTAGGTGGTAATACTTACGGTTGTCACCTGGCATTATGCTGAGGTGAGGCCCTTTTGGCACAATATTGTTTTTTATTTTTAATGTTGTATATAATGTGTGTTTCTTATTTTTATGTGCCAATAAACGCAATTTTCTTTCTTCTTCTTCTTTCTTCTAAAAACTACTTCATTAGTGGGGATTTTTTAACTATCGCACAGAGCAATGTCTTCCAGTCAACCTTTGAAAAGACAGAATTGAAAGATTTATATAGGTTTGGACAACATTGTCTAAATTTTCTTAAATTTATCTAAATTGCCATGAGTACTGTCACCTTTGTCAGTAGACATGGCCTAAGAAGCCCAAGCTGTGACGCGGGGATACTCATCACTAGTTAAACAAAACGTCTTTAATTTTTCGATGAAAGACGCTTGTTTAACTAGTGATGAGGATCATGGGGCCCGAGTGCGCGTCTCCTTTATAAGGAATTAACTCGCCGGCTGATCGATTCCTTGCGTGACCGGAGTGTTGGCTCGTTCTTTGCCCAAAGAATAAGCATTGTCATACAACGTGGCAATGCTGCCAGTCTTCTGGGTACGTTTCCGGACGACAGCGATGTGGAGGAGTACTTTGACGCCTAAGCTTGCTTTCTTTGATTTTTATTTTAATTTTGTATGTGCATAGTTAGGTTTAGCAGTGTTTTTTAAAATTCAGTGTTTTATTTTGTTTTCTCTTAAATGAATAAATAATATTCATCGAAATCGAAATGGAAATTCGTATTAGAGTCAACGATATCATAATAATTAAGTATAAAGTGTACAAGACAAAATACATGTTAATTCATAAGACCGACCCATTCGGCTGTTATTGTTTAGCCACGAGCTCCTACTCGAAATATATCTACGTTAAATAATATTCTTTGTGGTCCTTTAGGTACCTGACACACCAGTATGGTTGCTATCCCAAGGTCGGGAGAAGGATGCCCTGAAATCACTATGCTACCTTCGTGGCTGGACCACAGCAGACAATGTAAAGGATGAGTTTGATGCGCTGGTAGAGTACTCCAAGAGTTTCGATGGCTGTGCTATCTGCTGCAAGGAGGAACGAGAAAAGTCAGAATGCGATCATTACAAGATGAACTTTTTTAAGAGGTAGGTAAAGTATTACTCTATCATTCTCATAGAATGGAATTGGGGCGTTACTTTGCAGGAATTCGCTAGTTGTTCCTTATTTTAATTCGGTGGGAAAATCATTACATAATTCCGCCCTGCCTGGGAGTAGCGGAAGGGAGCGTCAGACTTGCAACGACTAAAAACCCACCCTGCTCCTTTCAGTTGCCCTTATGGTCCGGGGCCGCAGTATTTCGTTAGATCAAAAAAAAAAGAAAAAGAAAATTACCGCAACCCAGTTGTTCATGTTTGCAAGCAGATACAGTACCGCCTTCCCAACCGCAAATATATGTACTATCGGCCAAAGATACGCATGCTCATTTAAGAAAATATTTCTGTGGAAGCGCAGCTAGTGACAAACCACATCCCGTCCTGGTCTTGCCCAATTAGAGACAATATACGTTTTGTGAGTACAGGACGTGTAACATTATATTAATACTTACTATTACGAACACTACTAAAATAGGCTTCGTGCATCCTATTGGTCAAAATACATGCATTAGGCGATCGAGTTGTGAGCTTTACTATGCGATTATAGCCTTAAAGGTGAGCATGCGGAAGATTGGTCGATAGTACATGCAAAAAGTGATGCAATACAACATGCAACATGCAAGCAGACCTATACTCGACATGGTATTGTCCTAAGGGCATGATGACTTGCCAACCGCTTCGAATGAGCCGACGAGTTTGTCATGAAACTCGCCATCAACTTTGCACAAGGGCCGGTAGTAGTTAGGTGAGTCTTACCAAGAATATGTGCGATAAGTGAGGCCTAAAGTCTAGAAGATAACCGTTGATGGTTAAACAAAGCCCATGCATATTTAGAAGCGTCAATAGAAAAGGTGTCGGACTTATAATCGAGAGGTCGCAGGTTCGAACCCTACCCACATTGCTGGTTCTCTTTTAAAAGAGAAGGAAAAAAGTAATTACATATGCAATTATGCATGTAGGTTGTACCTTTGTTATTTTTTCGATGAGAATATCATCAAATGACTCCTCTTGCTCTGGGAGGAAGGGAGTGTCAGGCTTCTACTGACTAAAAATCCACCCTGTTCCTTCAATTTCCCTTGCGCGTCTGGGGCCGCGGTATCTCGATAGAACATTCCCGCAAAGAGTTGCGGAGATGTAGCTTATTGTTGTTGTAGATGTAGTTCTGTTAAGCTAGAATTTGGAACGCCGAGCAAAGTCTCAGTTGCCGTCCTCATTTTCATGGCTATGTTCGTATAACATATGACATTGTTTACTATACTACTTAACTAAGTACCTACCAAATATAGCTCCGTTTTCCTCATCTTGCCTTGAGTATTTCCGAACTCTGTAAGGTTAAAAACCTTGAGTAACAGGACGGAATATGACAACTCATTTAAAAATTTCCAGATTCTTCGTAAAGTTCAACATAGTGATGCTGTGCAAGGAGACTATCAGGCCTCTGATCCTAAGCATGCTATACTTCACATTTGTGGTCATGAGTGGTCTCACACCCGTCAAACCAAACATGGTCAACGTTTGTTCCGCCTTCGGAATGGCTGACGACAGCAAGAATATTGTGGTGAGTAATTTCAATAACAAGATGATTTTAGTAGGCAAGGTAGATAGGTAGATAGAAGAATAGTAAGAAGAAATCATAAGGCTTACTCTAATCAGATCAGATTGCTGCGCTCAAGCAAACTGTCGGCTTGGTAGCAACTGGTCAACTCTTCCAACAAAACTTTTCAGGATAGGTACGACTTTGTGTAGTGAAGTCAACAATGAATAAGAAAAATTTTGTTTGCCGCTATCTTCACCGGTAGTGTCATTTTAATCAGTGTTCTAACTACAATTTTTATCTGTTTAATTACTTACATCAGTGACTGCATTATTATCGTAATTAAGAAACATATTTCGTAATAGATCTAGTGGTGTTGACTCTCCTCATAAAAAATCATAGTTGTTCAACTTCATCAAAAGATAATTAATTTATTTCTATGTTGTTAAAGTTACTTATGGTTATTGATCTTTCAATAACCATAAGTAACTTTAACTAACTAAATAACAGTAGCATTCTTATGCTACTGTTATTTAGTTAGCGTAATACGAAAAACACTGCCAATAAATTCGTAAATTCTGTCATTATTGTTGCAATGTTTGGCGGGTGTTATTATGACGACAGTAAATGTGATATTGTCATGTTTTTTTATTGCAAACGTTTTATTAACTACTTACAACGTTGGACGACATGGTTGACCCAGTGGTTGAAAGATTGGCTGCAGCGCCGCGTGTGGCGGGTTCGATTCCCGCATCGAACCATTGTTTGTATGGCCCACAAATACATAGTTATACCAGGTCTAGGTGTTTGTAAAAAGGCACTCACGATATGGAAGAAATTCTTAGTGTGGGTCATTTAAAAAAAGCGTTTTATTTATTTACAATTTATGTACAATGGTGTTACATGGGCGGACTTAATGCAGCAAGGCATTCTCTATCTTTGGGTTAATAAAACACATTGTAGTAGGTGTACGAGACAATGGAATGAAATAATATATTTTAGACTAATTAATAATATTATACTAATATATAATACTAATAAAATACATACATATATGCTAAAATAATAAACTAATAAATACGGTGCTTTATAATAATCTTTCTGATTAAAAGAGCTCATAATAATTATGACGAAGACCAAACTAAGAATAACGGCCCCTTAAGTAGTGGTTTTTAATTTTACGCTTGAAAGAAAATTTTGAGTTAGCCTTCTTACGTAATGGATCTACGTTCACTATTTGAATGTTTATTTTAACCTCAATATACACAAATTAAAGGCTTAAATTTCATTTAAAACTTGAATGATTATAGTAGTATTTAATATCGTTGTTTGTAAAGAACTGGACTAATCGTTTAATTTTGTGATGTGTTTATCTTTTATTCTTACATTCCTGGTGTTACTTGTTACAAGAAAATTATTATTAATATGATATAAAATGTCTCCTGTTTCAGGTAATGGTTGGCCTTATTACACTAATAGCGAGCATCGTCGTCATAGGAATCATCAAATTCCTGGGCAAGCGCAAACTAGGCATCTCAGCGATGCTTGGAACAGCCGTCTGCTGTACTGCCCTCAGCATCTACGCTGAAACACATCTGGACAAGAACGTGTTCTCATACGACCCGAAGACATTCCCTAAAGAGAAGAGCGTTATTCCTTTGATATTCTTCTATCTTCTTACTATTTTAACTGGGTTTAATGTGTCTTGGGTTATACTAGGAGAGGTGTTCCCCTTCAGGTGAGTAAACGCGTTTTGAAAATTTTCAAATAATCATTCATTTGCAATCATCAATCATTAGTTTTAAATATTTGAATAGTCAATCTAAGTCTATAGTCAATCTAATGTAATGGCTAAGGTGTCGGACTTTTGATCGAGAGGTAGCAGGTTCAAACTCCACCCATTACAGTATTACCGTGAATACACTCCAGACACAAGCATATTTAACCTTGTTTAAGGGGTTAACAAGACTGCTAGTCATGTGAATTCTACCCACATTGGTATTATTATACGTGCGAGACCTAGTTGAAAACCCGGGAAATTACTTGTATGAAAAATCGCGCAAATAAACATCCGCAGGCAATATAAACATATATAGAAGCCCACCGTTATCATCCCCAGTCCAGAAGAATCTCCGAACAGGACGCCAATTTGTTTTATTTAACGCAAGTCGTCCAACTGCAGGGCAAAGACCTTACTCCTGTTTTTCATTTCATTTTTATTATGTCAGTCCAGAACTATTCCACTGCCTGGCAAAGGCATTCCTCCGTTACCTCCAGTGTTCCCCATTATTCCTAAGAGATTCAAATTATCCCATCAAAACTTTTATGGCCTGCCGCGGCCTGGTCTCACTGTTTCAAAGTATTTTCAAACAAATCTTAGTAACATAATCAGCCTATAATTTATTTTATTATTCCAAATTTACACGTACACAAACATAAAGGGAAATGTCCATTTGATAAAGAAGTTTTGGCCAAGTAACGCCCATGAAAGAAACGAATTGCAAGCATAAGGGTTGACATCATAAATAAAGAAACAAACACTATTTTTTACATAGAACTCGGTTGGACTTTTATAAATCATAATATAAAAATTCAATTTTAACAAAAAGCATTTTTATAGATTTAAGTAGCTACTGTAACGTTACAGTTTCCCTGGGTAGATGGAAATGTAATGATCAGGCTCCGTCGATGCAGTAGTCGGATGGTGATGGTGGAGAATTCGGAGGATGTCAGCATGTCTGGAGGTCCGGGCCACGGATCGTATAAATCCAGGCCATGGATCGTATATTAGAAGATGACCATCTCACTTCGATGGCTATTCATAGGCGTAGGAAGGGGGGAGCCGGGTGGGCCGTGCCCACCCCAGAATGGTCTGGTGCCCACCCGAGAATTTTTACTAACAAACAATTATGGCTGAAAAATTTAAAAATCTGGCCAATCGCTTCTACTACTGGGGACCAGGCCCCCCCCTGCGAAATATCTCTAGATACGCCAATGTGGCTATTAACAGTATTCTTGCTGACTTCTTCTCTGTTTGAGCTCCAGGCGTAGAGTCCTCTCCCCAGTAATCTCTCTAGCATAGATGATACATATAATTACTGAGACTCTCTAGTTAATTCGACTTTTACGCATTTGAATGAGGTTCTAGAATGAAAAGAGAAATAAAAGTAATTTATCACGAGGTACAATATCAGTTACATATGCGACCTAACCTAGCTCCAGCAATTAATTAAGAAGAGAACTAGTCCTGTCAGTAATGACTTTACAGAAACGTAAACAAACAAAGTATTGCTAAAAATAGCTTAATATCAGCATATTATGAAATTCTAAACTAATAATGATGTTATAACGTAAGTATCAAAGCCCTATAAAAAGGAAACATTACACTACTCAATATAAGTTGTTGAGTATGTAACTTGTATGTTTTTATAATTAACTTACTTGCTGTGGTGCAATCTATTGCTGAAATATAGACCAAACTTCCACATTGCTCTAGGTAAATCTCTTAAGTCTTCGTGTATCCACGCCACAATTGATACAGAGATGACTCCGTGGTAAACTGGTAAGTTTGTGTAAATCAGGTTCCATAATCGTGTCAGAAAAACAGGTACGGTCTGCATTGGCAGGCCGGTGTCGTCGTAGAAGGCGGTTACAGAACCCAATGTAAAGCCAAAGTCATCATCGGGAACGATTACAGGGTCCATAATCGTAATCAAAGTCGTCAGAATATCAAATAGAAAAACGCAGTAGAAAAGAAATCACGGTTCACAAAGAAACAGAACTAAACAAAATGTTCAATTTGATGTTCAATGTCAGTCAGTTGTCAATTACGATTTTTTTGACGTAGGGTTGACGCTAGGAAATCAATTTATCGTAAAATCTATATTTTTGAGAAACTGGAAACACGGAATCGGTTAAATGGTTCGTATTTAGAAGCTCGTTAATGGACAAACCTTTTTGTCTCTAAATAAAATAATAAAAGCGAAACAACTACATAATAAAAATAGATTTTTCATAAATCGATTTTTGGTAACCGGTATTAGTGTATTGATTTTTTTTTTTCAGTAAAAGTTTCCATCCCTACTTTGACAGGATTGACCAGCGACCGGAAGCGTAAATAAGGCAATAAACGATTGAGTTTCTTGAATAAATCGGCTTTTAATTCCGGAGTTTTCATTATCAATAAATAATAGCAAAATTTTAGTTACTAAATGGGTATTTTTTTGTATTTATCACATTGATGGGCAAAACATGGCCAAGAATAGACGTTTCCCTTTGGATTTTCAGGCCTAAGACATGCCGTTTTATCAAGATGTTTTCTTGCAGGATTTTGAGAGCAGTGGTTAAGATGAAAATAACTCAAAACCTGCTTGGAATTTAACTCATGACTGTATAACTTATAAGTCGTAGCTAAATATAAGATTTTCTTTTACAGGAGTCGAGCTTCAGCTCAAGGCACCGCAGCTGCCTGGAATTACGTGGTCACCTTCTTTGGAGCCAAAACCCTCATAGACTTGGAAACCCACTTCAGACTGACCGGTGCCTTCGCCACGTACGCTGCCTTCGCTTACCTGGGCACTATCTACCTTTACTTCTTCATGCCCGAAACTGAAGGGATACCCCTCCAAGAAATTGAATCTTACTACAAAGGCAGTCTTCGAATATTCGCCAATGATTGGTTCATCAATATATTCAGGAAAAAGAAATAGTCATTTCTAGTTAATGTTTATTAATTTAATATTAATTATTAACTTACAAAAAATTAGACTAGACCAATTATGTTTAATTTACAAATAATTATTGTGATAATTTGCATTTTTATTTATTATATAGTCTAGTTCCGTAAAATTGAGCAAGTGAGTATTATAATAAGTTACAAAACTATAATATCACGTGGTAAACTACTGTTGGGGATCTTCGATTTTCGCCATGAATAAGGGTAGAGAGCTCTTGGTGTCCCAAAGGACGGCAATGAACGGTCGGTTTACTCTGAACTCGACGGATGGGTCATCGTATGATAGTGCTACTGCTGCGAAGGCCGTGGCAGCTGCTGCAGTACCTCCTTTCTCGTCAATCGACAATACTGCAGAGTGGATTGCTGAAGAAATGTGTGGCGCGTGAGCACCGTACGCTCCAACTCCGCTGAGATCAGAATAATCACGTCGGAACATGTCTGTGACGCCCATCTGGAAACAGAAAAACGTTTTTGTTTTTGTATCAAGGTACATGTTTACAGAAATGTACAGATTGAAAAGAATTAGATAATAGTTAGTTCTAGGAGGATCATATAAATGTAGGTAGGATCATATACAGGGTTATTGGTCACACTAACGACCTCGCAGGACTGTATTACTAACATCATAAACGACAACTTTTGTTCTATGACTTTTTATAAAACATAATCCCACTAAAAACATTCTGTAAAAAATTAGCCAAGTCTCGCCTAAGCGGCTTGTTTCTCTATAAAAAGTAATGAAAATCTCTAAGCAAAGCGAAGCCAAGTCTAAGGATCTTTACTGCGATTTCTTTATTAATATAGTTAGATTTTATGTAACCGACGTTGAACATACTCTATGCACTTTTACTAGTTAATACATCGAAGTCAACGGCCAAGTCACATAAAATCTAACTATGTATATTAATAAAGAAATCGTTAAAGAAACAGCTTCTTCAGTCTGACGCTTTGTCTCATTCACTTAGTGAAGCTCACATTCGTTTGTTCAATTGACTGATTATTTCTGAAATTGAGTTAATCACATATAGGTACATAAATAATAATATGAATTCAATAAATCAAATAGGCACTGTATCCTATTATTGACAATAAATAAATTAATATCTAAAAAAATATTTATTTAACACTTTATTCATTTAAATACCTGAATTGACTAGCTGGAGAAGAAAATGTATTTTATAAATTTTTATCTGAAATCGGGAATTTCTGGCGTGGTATTCGGGTATTGTAGCTTTTCGTAATTGGCAACACTGGTGTGCTTATATTTCATTTCGTTTCAATTTTTATTGCAAAGTTCTTTTCTTTGCGATTTTCTATGCGTTTTATGGTTTTACTCTAACAACTTTGGCTTGATAACGGACTCTGATCAGATTGCATACTTGGTAGACTTGGCTGTGTATAAAGAATTCCGTGAATCTTACTACCTGGCTATTTTCGGACTTGATTTCGATGAATTGATTATTTTCGTATCTTCAAGTGTCTGTTAGTAAAAATTGATTTACTATGATTCCATAAAATATTTAGAGTCTATCTAAGTCATTTTCGATTCAAACGATTCTTAGGCGTGACATGTATGGAGCGGAACAATGTCCTTTAAATACTAAGAAAGAACATTAATTAAAATAGTAATTAAAATAATAAAATAATAAATTAAAAAAATTTAAACAGGCCCATAAATTAGATTAAATTTAATTATGTCAAATGTTACATTATTTGGCATAATAAATTAAGGGATTAACGGAATTTAAAAATATACTATATAACAAGATTATTCAAGTATTTGTGACTGGATTATTTACAACTACTTTAATAAATTTATTAATACTATCCTGGTTTATATTCACTAAATCACTGCAGCTGTTAAGAATTCTACATAATCGAGGTATAGGTGAGTTTGCGCCACAGAAATCTTAATAATAAGGCAATAGAAATGCTATCTACTGTCATTTAATACTGGGACGCGTGTCGCCGGTTCGCAGCTACCACCATATAAACAAACAATAGATTTTAATTAACTTTATTAATTAATTTTCAATTAACTTTCGCCTACACATGCATTTTGCATTATTACAACAAAATTAAACTTTAAGCGGTGACATTACGCAATATTTTCTAAAAACGCATAATCTCAGGTGGCGTAACGTGTGCGAAAAGCAGAGAAAGATATCGCGCGCTCACTCTCACTTAGGAATAGTGCAGTGCAAACCCATATTATTATCGATAATTTTCTGTTGAGCGTTAATAGCCAAGGAGTCTCGTAACAATAGATAACTAATTTATTGAAAATTTTTCATTCCTCGACGCGCTTTTAGACGATTTATTTAGGAGAAAAGGGAATACAATAAAACGTTAAGTGTAAGTATATTTTTTTTATTATTTAGTTATACAAATCTTAAAGGCTCTCCAATACTTCACTTTATGGAAGAATAAAAACAATAACCAAATCAAATAGAGCAATAATGGGACAACTTAATACCGAACAATGAAGAATATACTTTACTGTTCATCAAAATAAATTGTTACACAACTGTTTTACGTAAATTCTATGGTTACGATTAGGGTTGCCACCCGTACTTTATAATAAAGTATTGTATGTTATTTCAGGTACTTGTACTCTATACTTTATGAGAACAATAAAGTACACGAAAATACTTTATTTCGCATGATTCTTCGGGATTTTGAAAACTTTAGTCGTAATAAACAAAGCGTCTCTGAATTTGATAAAAAAATGAATTACTTATTTACTTTAATTTAAATATAGACTGTAAAGATGCCGTGCAATTATTTAGTAGAGATACTAATTTGATACAAACTGCAAAAAGTAATAGGAAATATGTTTTTAAACATAACTAGGTGCCCACCCCGGCTTCGCTCGATTGCAATTTTTCTTCTGGTATCATACAGTTTTCTCTCTAAACCCTATCCAGACAATTATTACGAACACAACAAAAAATAATTAGTTAAATAAATGCAGCTGTTCTGAATTAATGCGCTTACGTACATATACATTGTTCCTTCAACTAGGCTCAAGAAAATTGGGGGCTCATTTAGATGTCAGTGTATACGCTTTTACAATAAACTTCCCAGTCATGTGCAAGAACTAAGCCTCAATAAATTTAAATCATTTGTGAAGCAGAAACTTTGCCAGAAAGCTTTTATTTTGTTAAAGACTATCTTGCGGACAAAAATGCTTGAGATTGAGCTGCTCCAATTACATCCGTTTTGTTTGATTTATTACTCACATCTTTTTTTTATATACATTTTGACATGACAATATCATTTTCTTTTCAAGTAATATATTTTATTTTTGTAAAAGCAAAAGCTATGTTGTGAATGTGATAGCATTGTGGGATAACAACGAAAATTATGAATAGATTACCGCACTCTTTGGCAGTTTGAGCGCTTTATACGGCCCACCCAAATGTCCTTACTTTGGTATTGTTCGTCAAATCGTTCGAGCTCCTTAAGATTCTTTTTTTATTATTATTACTGATGGGCCCACTCTTGACCTCAATCCCGCCTGATGGTAAGCTATAAATGAGGTCTAAGATGGGATGAGCGAGCCCAGAAGATGCCTATTTACTCGTGCTTTAAAGGCTGATAGGTCATAAGTGGCAGGGAACACAGAAGTCGGCAGAGAATTCCACAGCTTGGCTGTGCGCACAATAAATGTGGAGGAGAAGCGCTTGGTACGACAAGACGGTATATCAACCAAATGTGGGTGGTACCCAGCCGTGCGTCTGGTAGACCGGTAGTGAAAGGGAGATGGAGGAATCAGGTCATGGAGCTCCTGCACACACTCCCCGAAGTACAAGCTGTAGAAAACCGACAGACAAGCAACAGTTCGCCGATGAGCCAGGCGATTAGCTTGTCCACCAGCACCTCGTCGCCTATAAGCCTTTTAGCTCTGCGCTCGATCAAGTCCATTGAGCTACGCGATACCTATTTGACAAATGCTTGCACTGTTTGGATGGGCCTGCTCAAATCTGTGTGATTCTGTTCTCTAAAGGGCGCTACAGACATAAACCTATATGGCTCTCATATGATTTCATCACCACAGATTGTATGGACCTTAAAAGAGATGTTGACCTCTCAGTTTGTTTCAATGTTTCTTCTCAGAGTAGTCAGTTAGGAAACACTGGCCTCATCTAGTTTACATTTATGAAAAAAAGACGTGGGAAAGTGTTATTTATAACCTATTTGCAAAATAAACATCAAATAATTTTTAGACATTCGGCAATTAATTGTTAGTAAGCAACCCACCCTGGCTTTGCACAGGTTCTTTACAGAAAATATAAAATAGCCTATGTTACTCCAAGGAGATGTCGCTTTCGGTAAAATTGGTTGAGTAGTTTTTGAGTTAAATCGTAACAAACAAAAAATCAATCATCTTTCCTCGTTATAGGTACATAATATTAATTTAGATGATAAGGATTAATACCGTATTTGTGTAAATACCTTTTACATTACCGCTTTATAACTGCCAATTATTTAAAGTATTAAAATGGACATAGGTAGGATGTTATCTTTAAAATATAGACATAAGCCATCGCGGACTTTTCTTTAGGCATATTATATAAGATACACAATTCCACCATACATTGATATACTAGATAAACTTTCGGACTCCCTCGGCTGGGAAGCGAGGCGCCCGGTCAAATCACGGTGACACGAAATTAATTTCGTTGCGCATTATTTTGATTTTGCTATATTTCCTAAGGTATTCATTTAATTTGGATAGAGTAAAGGGAAAAAATAATTTTCATGAAATGTTCAAGCCAACTAACGTACTTAAAATGATAAGGATTAATACAGTATTTGTGTAAATAGCTTTCGAATTAGCGCTTTATAATTGCCCATTTTTTAAAGTATTAAAATGAATGTATATTATGTTATCCGTAAGAGATAGGTATATGCCATTGCGGACTTTTTGTATACATTTTTAAGGTGTATAGTACTGTAGTACATTATTTTGATCTATCTGGTACGGTTAAGCTAGCGCTAGCAAAGTAAGCGCATAAAAAAATGTTTATTAAGACATCACATTAGAAACCTCTAAAATTATCATTGTTTTTCTACTATATTATGCATGTATTATCCATATAAACCTTCCTCTTGAATCATTCTATCTATTAAAATAAAGCGCATCAAAATCCGTTGCGTAGTTTTAAAGATCCAAGCATACATAGGGACAGACAGCGGAAAGCAACTTTGAAAATAAATTGTACTTTATTTTGATGCTAAATACTTTTTTTTCTTACCTATTTTAACCAATGTACTTTAACTGCACAAAAAAAAGGTGGCAACCCTAGTTACGATGGCGGTCTTATCGCTTATAGCGATATATTCTAGACAATCTTAGGATGGATTGATGATATCCGGATCTTTCGGAAACCTGTAATAATAGCATTGGATAAAGTAAAACAGATGCACAAATAATATGAAAACGTATCGATCCGATCCAACTTAATCCATTATACTTACAATATACATAATAATATGTATCCTTAATTATTTTGTCATAAAAAAAGATAAATACTGAACACTTCAATGATACAAGGATACCCAATGCAGACTGTTATTTAACTTACCTACGTACATAACAATAATAAGCCTACCTCCTATTAATTTTCTGAATGAAAAAATAGTTAAAAAGTACGAATTAACAGATATATAATCGTTCAAAAACTACTTTTTATAAACTATTTAAACAGGAAAAAAACATCCTTAATGAAAATACGTATTGAAATATTTAACGAAAAATTATATTTCATTCGAATTTCGGTAAAACTACGTATTAACTATTAAGCTAAAGGTAACAAATTACCGATACAAAATAGTAGTGGCACGTCACTAATTCGCGGCCAACTCATGCGGCGTGTTCCTGGAATGTACGTAAACGACGATATTGTTTATTGCACATGACTATAATATTTCATTGCTGCTTTAAGTAGTTGTAATAGTAGGCATGAACAAGCTTAAGTATTAATGGTAATTGAATTGAGAAAAAAAACGTTAACTGTGATAATCGTAGTAATGGTGGCGAAAATATTTGATTTGATTATATTTTTTAAAAACAACATAATTTCAAAAATTAAGTGTTTACATATGAAATGTTATCCCTTTATTTGTAAAGTTACAAATTTTGGAAGAGTTTCCGCAGTTGGATATGCTGCAAAACACCATGTTTACCTCTCCGCATCCCAAACAACACAAGTAACCGCAAGAAACGCTCCACGCGCACTTGTGGCCTACGTGTCACATGCGCAGCGACAAGGTCACGCGTCTTTGCGACTTCTATTGCCTTATTATTAAGATTTCTGTGGTTTGCGCCAAGTACAGACCTACGTTGTGGTGGGCATAATGGTGTAATGACATTTCTCGGATATCTAGATGGAGCACGGAACTTGATAAGACCTAACAATTTAGAGCAATCTATTTGATTTCTTAATAGCTTGTATAAAAGTATGGCATCGGTAACGTCTCTGCGTGTGGATAGAGTGTGCTTTCTGAAGTGGTGCAGGCGGGCTATGTAGGAGAGGGTAGCCGTTTAGATTTCCCTTCACAAAAATCTAAGTGCCACACAAAACGCTTCTGCACTCGTTCTAACCGCAACATATGAGTAGCATAGTGAGGTCTCCATACAACGCTACAATATTTACAAGACTGTTGTACAGTATTATTTTGGTACTACTCTTACAAAAACTTCTTGTGTTACGAAGCTCCTAGGAAGCCAAAAATTTTGACGATTTTTTAATTGTGTTCGAATTGAGGTATAAAGCTGACTTTTCTGTCAAAAAGTACCTACTCCTAGGTGCTTGATCGTTGCGCGTTCTTGTACTTTAACTAGATTAATGGAGTATTCTGTACTTATAAAGTTGTTTTTTCTCGTTAACATGAAAACATTTGTCAAAATTTAGTTGCGTTCCATTATTTTTACACCATTCAATAACTCTGTTAAGGTTCTTCTGTAGAAGCTCATTGTCTATTGGTGATTCAATCATTCGAGCAAATTTCAGATCATTAGCATATAAAAATGGTTCAGAATATTGTAGACATAGGGGAAGGTCGTTAATAAATACATTAAATAATATTGGTGCTAAATGTGAACCTTGAGGATGCGTTCTGAAGATTTAAATCCATTCACAACGACGTAGAAATTACGTTCTGTTAGATAGGATTCAAACCATTGTAGCAAGGACCCTGAAACACCGTAAGCTGCAAGTTTGTAAATTAGTATGGCGTGGGACACTTTCTCAAACGCCTTACTGAAGTCCGTATATATTACGTCAAACTGCTATTGTTTTTGTCCATAGCCTGAACAAAAGACTCCGTAAAGGTTGCTAAGTTCGTAGTTGTAGATCTTGCTGTTACAAAACTATGCTGATGCTCACTAAGGTATATTTTAAAATGATGCTGAATGTACGGATAAATAACATATTCAAAAATCTTTGCGAAGGTGGAAAGTATTGAAATAGGCCTGTAGTTTGAAACTATATCTTTGCCATCTGACTTGTGCATGGGAACCACTTTTTCTTTTTTCCACTCCGTCGGAAAAGTCCCCGAGGCTAATGACGCATTAAAAATTATCATTAAAGGAAAAACCAGAGCCGCTGCGCAGGAAGAGGTCCTGCCCTCCTGGTCCCTTGTTAAGATTAGTTGCTTTAAGTTTCTTAAGCAAACAGTCGCGATCAATTAGCGGGGTACTCAAACACTGACTAGTACTATGAGCTTGTAGAAACTCTGTCTTAGATTTTATTTCTGTATCACTGTCAGATGTGTGGACGAGTAGTAATTGGCAAAAATATTGCAGGTTTCAGAACCATTAGATGCTCAAGTCTGTCTGTCTGTGGGTAAGCACTAGACCCGCCTCGTTTAGCTTTTATATAACTCCAGAAAAGTTTAGGATTGTTTTTGATACCTTGTTCTAAATTCTTAAGATAATCATTACCATATACATTAATAGCTAATATATCACATCGCTTGGATATTAACCTCAATTCAATTTGGTCTATAGGATTTTTATATTTTTTAAAGCGTATGCTCACCTTAATTATATTGTTAAACCATGGCGGGTAACGAAAGTTCTTATAGTGTTCTTTCAGGTACATATTTTTAATCTCTTCATACAAATGTTTGTAAAATATTGTTAACATCTCATTTACGTTACTATTTTTAAAAAGTTCATTCCAATCTTGATCATTAAGATAATTATTAATAAGAGCGATCAATTGAAATATTTTTATTTTGTGTATGAAAATCTCGTGGAATTCTCCGCCGGTTTCGGGGATCCCTGCCACTTATGACCTTTCAGCCTTTAAAGCAAGAGTAAATAGGCATCTTCTGGGCTCACTCGTCCCATCGTAGACCTCATCTATCGCTCACCATCAGGCGAAATCGTGGTCAAGAGTAGGCTCAACCGTGATAAAAAAAAATCTGATGATAAATTATTAAGTCATAGAAAAAAGTTATTGTTACTCTTAGGAATATGTTACTAACATATTCCTAAGAGGTAGTTAGTGTTTTACCAATAACCCTGTATATGTAGGTGGGTTGATATGCATTGGTTAAATGATGATTTAATTTCATTTAGAATTTAGGTTAAATTTAATTCTTGCTGTAATATAGTGACCTGTCTGATCTAGGTTTACCTGAGTTTCAGAATACAATTAATTCCGTGGGTACTTTTTTCAGCCAGTAGGTGAAGTAGAGGTGAATTACCGAATACCACTTTCGTGTAGTAGTCTATATTACGATTACTCAACCATCAGGGAAAAATAAATGAATATCGTATTGTGGCGGGTTTCCAAATAAACGTTTGGAAAAGGCTTAAAACACTCGGCGAATATATTATTTTTCTCAAATATTATAAATACCTAAAATATATTTACCTCTAGTATTTACCAGTTTTTGTCATTCAAAAGCCAGACATACGACACTGGTTTCTACGCTTATGAGGATAATGTATCAAATAATTAACTTGTTCGTCTACGTCAATGTCCCGATTTTTATCATAACCACATAACTAAGTAATATCAAGAAATCAGTTACTTCATCTTATCTAAAGTTTTTTTTTTTAATTAAAAGTACTGTCTTTATATATTAATGCCTGTAATTTTTTACCAAGAACGTAGAAACTTTAGACCTTAAAAGTTCTCCAAAATCCATAAGTAACATGGTATTATTTTTCTATGATCAGACTTTTTAGGCATTTAGCAACCAAAGATTTATTAAATACTAGCTTTTGCTCGCGGCTTCGCTTGCGAAAAAAGGTTTTTTCCGGCGACGAAAATGTATCCTAATCATTTTACAGTCCTTCAAATATCTTTTCAACAAAAATCGCATCGATCCGTGCCTAAATGAATGCCGTGACGTAAATGAAGAATGAAGGTCAAACAAATAACCATACTTTCAAATTTATACTATAGATAAAGAATAAACTTGAGTTGTCTTGCTTGTGGCTTGAGTGAAAATTCTTAGTTCTTACAAATAGGTATAAAGAAACACTTACACTTTTCAATACTACGCTCAAATCCGTATCAGCTCTTATCGTGAACTTGGGAATCTCCAATTCTGTGTCCATAGCTTGGAAGCTGAGATAGCTCAGAAGCCTGGCATCGGTCAGTGAAGCTAGAGTGCTCTTGATGTTCATTAGCTGCGAGGGTAGGATGACCATCAGAAGGTACTCGTCACGCTGAAAGTTTAAAAGATAATATTATGCTTCCACCCACTGAAAAATAATGTATGTGTTTCTTCCACCATTCATCTATATCCCACACAAAAAATCACAATGCTCTCTGCTCCGTTTCGACATGAAAAAAAAAAAACAGACAAACAGACACAGTTTGCATTTTTTTAAATATTAGTATGGATAAACAGTGTTGATAGTTTAGTATTTTTATAGATTTAACCATACGAAATCAAAACTCTTTTATACTGCAAAATTCGTGTATCAATTTTGATGTATAAAAAATACCTACATGACAGCGCGGGACAGGTATGCATGTCTGGAAAAGTTTAGGGGAGGAATTGGCCAACATTGGAATTGCTAAATAAAGTACACTTGAGAGCAATAAAATCGCACACCTCTTGTAATTTGGTTTATAACTGTTTTTTTCTTAAATCTAAAGATATTGGGTACAAATCATTAGGCAAAATAAAGAATACAAGCTTAGCTTTAAAAAAAACTCAAAATTAAAATCATTGACCTTCACGTAACTCACAGAAACCAGCCGTACACCAAATTCCCTAAATTTCCCAAATTCACCCGTTAGCATTGTCACTACTTGCACCCCTTACCCGCAGGTATAAAAGGGTCGTTTTTTTCAAAATGACCCCGCTATGCCGAGGCCCGTACTCCACAGAGAGTGCCCTTAGCGTGCGGTCATTAGTTGTAAGTAAATTTTAGTTTGTAAGCCCTGGCTGGGGGCCTTTAATTTATTAGAGGTCACCACAGGAAAGACCGGTTAAGTAGTACATTAGCCTTAGAGAGCTAAACTACGAGTGGCCCTACCTAAAAAAAAAAAAAATGGAATTCTAATCAGTTGCATACCAAAGGTCAACGTGATAACATCTCTACTGAAAGCATACGGAAAAATATGGATACCACGCCCGCAGAAGCCGCTCAAGTTGTTGCCTTGCTCGAAGCAGGCCTTAATCAAAGTGAAGTTGCTCGACGACTTTGAGCCGCTACTCTGTTCGTCGTGTGTACCAGAGGTTTCAAGAGACCGGTGGCTACATTCGGCGACCAGGAACTGGCCGGCGACGAAGAACATCAGAGCGTGATGACCGCTTTCTTGTGTCGAGGTCTTTAAGAAATCGGCAACTGAATGCGGTTCAACTGGGACAAGAGCTTCGAGAAGTTCGCAATGTCAGTATAAGTCGGTGGACAGTCAGAAGAAGACTTGGTGAAGCAGGACTGACTTGACATCGCCCAGCAAATGGTCCCAAATTGACCATAGCTCACCGACAAGCCCGACTACAATTTGCCAGGGAACATTTAAATTGGACGTATGACCAATGGCGGTCTTGCAGCAACTGCAAAAAATTCTTCGGCTGCTACCACAGCGCCACAAAACCCTGCTGCTATTACAGCGCAACCCACAACCACGGCTGCTACCACAGCGCCAAAAATTACCACACCGGCTGCGACCCACGCGCCTTTAAACAACACCCCGGCTGCTGTTCAAGCGCCAAAACGACTGACACAGACTGTGCTGACCACGAGTGCCTGGCAACAGAGCCTCGTTAGGAACAGCTTTAAGAATAACCCAGACGACGACACGAGCAAAGGTAAGGCGGCCAGCTCCGGTGGACCCAGTGACCGGAGGCGCTCAGTCTGCGAAGGCACTAGCCAGCGCATTGCGCCGACGGCCGCTGAAGAGCAAGTACGCGATCAGCTGCGAATCCGCGAAGGGACCTCCCAGCGCGTAAAGCAGCCGGACGCGGAAACACGCGACCGAAACCGAATCCGCGAAGGGGAAACCCAGCGCGTAAGGTCATCGGAAGCGATGGAGTCTGCCGGGACTGAAAGCCGAACCCAAGACATCGACACTGACACTGACAATGACATGCCCCGAAGGAGGAAGGCGAAAGGCAGGGGGAAACGGGCTGGAGCCCTCATAAACGTGAGGCCGACCGTCCGGGCCGCTGAACCACAACCCGGGCCAAGCGGCTCGGGGGCGGCAAAGCGAGATCGCCCGGACGATACGGCTTCGCCGAGCGCGCTTCAGGGAAACCCGAAGCGTGTGAGAGTCCAGCCTGCTCAAGGGGAGCAGAGGACCTATGCGCGGGCCACGAAGGATATACCTGCGCGACTCGCCGTAGCAATCTGCTTCCCCCCCCCCTCCAGGGACCTGACTCCGGAGGAAGCAAACAACATTAAGAACAGACTTGAGGAGCTCGTCATGGACAGCGACCCGTCCCAACCACTCCCGGCCTTCCGCGGATACCCTCGGGTAGCGGACGGTACTGTGCAGATGTGGTGTGAAGACGACCACTCCTTGACCTGGTTGACACAGAATGTGACACAAATAAGACTCCCGAACACCGACCAGACACTGACAGTCATGCGACAGACTGATATACCTACCCGTGTCCGAGCCGCGCTATTTGTACCCCGGTATAATGGGGACATAGCGCGGCTCCAGAGTGTTCTGATTCGTCAGAACACTTGGTACGACATTGGTAGGTGGTCACTGTACAGGGCGACTTCTGTCGGTGGGGATAACCATGGGACGTATCTGACCCTGGGGATCCCGACCGATGAAGCCGAAAAGGTCTTGGGGCGGGAGCGGCGCGTATCGTACCTGCTCGGGTCCATATACGTCCGCTTCTACCCCAAGAAGCTACCCTCAGACAAGACTGAGACCACTGAACAGACACAGACAGACACCGATGTGACTATACTGGAGGAGGAAATGGCGAAGGCTGCAATGACCGACGCTGAGTCAGACTCAGCGCCACCCCCGTCACCGGGATGGACAATGCAGCTGCTCGCATCCTCACCCAGCGACACCTGGCGAGGAACGGGGGAGGGAGATGAAGCATCCAATGGATCCGACTCCTCCTAACTCCGCTCCAACGTCAGCACCACCCACAGCAAACACCCAGATCATCCAGGCCAATCTCCAGCATAGCCAAACCGCCACGGCTAGCCTTCGCAGAGCCCTGGAGATGAATCCACGGACAATTGCACTTATACAAGAGCCGTGGATTAGAAACAACAAAGTATGTGGCCTTGGAAACACCGGAGGTAATATCACTCTAAACACACTTAATGCAGAGAAACCACGTACCTGTATATACACACCCAAAGACATACCTATTACCCCACTAACTCAATTCTGTTCCAGAGACCTGACTGCGATCAGGCTCCGGATTGACAGCAATGCTCCAGATTTAGTACTAGCCTCGGTGTACATGCCAGGCGACAACGAGAACTGCCCACCGATAGAGATGATTGATCTTGTACGTCACTGCGAGGACGCGGAGCTGGACCTGATCATCTGCACCGACTCAAATGCTCATCACCCGCTTTGGGGAAGTGAAGTATCCAACGCCAGAGGTGAGACGCTATCCACATACCTATTCTCGACTAACCTTAACATTGTGAACCGAGGCTCAGAGCCCACTTGGGTTACAGCCAGAGGTCAAACAATCATAGACCTAACCCTAGCTACCGAAAACGCGACCAAACTTATCTCTAATTGGCGCGTATGTGATGAACCCTCCTGTTCCGATCATAGGAGAATCCGCTTTACCTTAGCAACCATGATAAAAAAACCCATACCGAGGCGCAATCCGCGCCGCACAAACGTCACAGAATACAAACACCACCTAGCTTCTTTGTTGGCTAGACGACAGTTACACTCGACACCCTTGACTGATCCCACACAGCTTGAAGAAATCGTGACAAAATTAACAAACGACATAACGG
The DNA here is from genome assembly GCA_943138885.2 of Tholera decimalis. Lineage (NCBI taxonomy): Eukaryota > Metazoa > Arthropoda > Insecta > Lepidoptera > Noctuidae > Tholera > Tholera decimalis. The sequence goes on from OW964569.2 coordinate 26,518,328, forward strand.
AGGCTTACCACGTGAGCTGCAAACCAAGAACACCTAACACCAGGAGTAAGGGAAACCCATGGTGGAATGCTGAACTTGGTAGGCTCAGAAACACGCTACGAAAACAATTCAACAGAGCAAAGAACACCAGACTCCCGGAAGACTGGGAGCTATACAAAGAAACCCAATACAAGTTCAAGAAACAAATCAGAATGGCCAAGAATACCGCTTGGCAGAATTTCTGTGAATCCATAGAATCTAACAGCGAAGCCGCACGAGTAAAGAAAATCCTATCAACTGATCAGGACCGTACTCTCGGCGCCCTTAAAAAACCTGACAACTCCTACACACAAACAGACCAAGAAACCAGTAAGGTCCTTCTAGAGACGCACTTCCCGGACTGCCACCTTTCCGAGGACAGCACGTGGGAAAACGAATCTAGACAGACACCAAGTACTATAGACTGGTCTAGAGCCCGCGACATAATCACTGAGGACCGCATAACATGGGCCATTAAAACATTCCAGCCATACAAATCTGCAGGACTAGATGGCATTTTCCCGGCCCTTTTGCAATGGGGTGAACACATCCTGACACCCTGGCTGCTGGAAATCTACCAAGCCTGCATAGCACTCAGATATGTCCCACTAATGTGGCGGGAGGTGAAGGTCATCTTCATACCCAAACCAGGCAAAACTGACTACACACAACCCAAAGCATACAGACCGATAAGTCTCACATCCTTCCTACTGAAAACCCTAGAGAGGCTCTGCGATAGACACATCCGAGATGGACCTCTCCATAAGAATCCGCTTCACGGACAACAGCACGCCTACTCAACGGGGAAATCAACAGAATCTGCCCTACACAGCGTAATATCTAAAATTGAATCCGCAATACACCACAAATGCTCCTCGATGGCTGTTTTCATAGATATCGAAGGTGCTTTTGACAAGACCACGTTCCAGAGTATGAGTACAGCACTCAGCAGGCACGGTGTAGACCAAACCCTGAGTGACTGGATCACCAACATGCTCAAGCAGAGAGCAGTAAGAGTCACAATAAACAGCACAACGAGGGCCATCGTGGCGAAAGGCTGTCCCCAAGGGGGCGTCCTCTCACCACTGTTATGGAACCTGGTCGCAGACAACCTCATCAGGAGACTCAACGATAAAGGATACTTTACTGTTGGCTACGCCGATGATATAACCATAATAATAAATGGAAGCCATGAGAATACCATATGCAACCTCATGCGCCAAGCCCTAAAAATAGTAGAGGACTGGTGCCGAGAGTATCAACTCTCAGTGAATCCTACAAAAACTGAGCTCATACTTTTCACCAAAAAGAGGAAGCTGGCGGAGCTGACACTGCCAAAATTCTTTGGCACCACTCTAAGCCTTTCGGCTGAAACCAAATACTTGGGCATCTTCCTGGACAAACAACTGAATTGGGCAAAACACGCTGAGCACATCACCAAAAAAGCCAGTATCTGCATGTGGCAGTGCAAACGCATGCTGGGCAGAAACTGGAGTATCAGCCCCAAAACAACCCACTGGCTATACACGACTGTTATAAGACCAATTATTACGTACGGCTCCCTAGTCTGGTGGCCCAGAACAGACTTAAGCACGGCACAAAAGGATCTTGAGAAGCTGCAACGACTTGCATGTGTGGCGATCACTAGCAGCATGAGAACTGCACCCACTGCCGCTCTACAGGCCATGCTGGGCCTACCACCACTGCACCTTATAGTACGAGAAGAGGCTGCCCTGGCAACCTTCAGACTTGCTATATCCGGGGCACTCTTGCGAGACTCCAGGATCAAACACACACGCATCATGGAGGATTCAGTCAAACGACAACCCCTGATGACTGCACCATATGATAAGACTGCAAAGACGCACCACTTCCAAAAAAACTACCAAATAAAGCTCATGCCGGAGCCCGAGGACTACTCAGGGCCTGAGGAGCTCAGGATTTACACTGACGGCTCAAAGACAAACACTGGAACTGGAGTTGGAGTTTTCTCCAACGATCTCAACATAAATATATCCAGACCGCTGGGGAAGCTCAACACCGTCTACCAGGCGGAATGTGTGGGCATTATTCAGGCGATTCATGCCATAGAAGCCAGGAAAGTCACGGATAGTCACATCCGCATACTTTCCGACAGTGCCTCAGTACTTCAATCCCTAGAGAAAAATTATATCACGTCCAAGCTCATACTAGAATGTCACAATGCGCTGCAACGCTCAGCGGTCGAGAACCGCAACACTGTGACACTGCAATGGATAAAGGGGCACAGCGGATCACTCGGCAATGATGCGGCGGACGAACTGGCCAGGAGGGGGTCCGGCGCGATGGTTTTCGGACCCGAGCCCATCGTGCCGCTCCCCTTCACCCAGCTGCGCACATGGCTTAAAGAACACACACACGACCAAGCCCGAAAATGGTGGTCCTCGGCACCAGGCTGCAGGCAGTCCAAAGAGGCGATGCCAAACTTAGATAATAAACTAACCAGGCGCCTCCTACACCTGGACAGAAGAAGCCTGCGAATGGTGGCGGGGACCATCACCGGGCACTGCTCACTGAACAAACACTATCACACAATAGGTATAACGGACAGTCCCCTGTGCAGGGCATGTATGGGGACGGAGGAAACGGTAGGACACGTGCTCCTAGAGTGCACGGAAATCACCGAAATACGGAAACGAACCCTCGGGTCATTAAATTCCCTTACAGATATCCTGAATAGACCGAAAGACCTGATCTGCTTCTGGAGGGAGGTTGGCTGGATGGAGTGACGGCCGACATGGCTCACGCACAATGGTCTCGTGCAGAGACTAAGTGCGGAAACCAAACTACAGAAGAAGAAGAAGAAGACCAATGGCGGTCTGTTATGTTCTCTGATGAGTGCAGAATGACATTACATGGTCATGATGGATGCTCTAGAGTCTACAGAAGGTCATCAGAGTGATTTTCACAATGCTGCATAAGCGAACGTGTGGCTTTTGGCGGTGGATCGTGTATGTTTTGGGGTGGCATAATGTTGGACACTAAAACTGACATTGTATTCATCACTGGAGCGAATACCGGCCCGAGATCGAGAGGTTTGACGGCTGCACGATACGTCGAAGAAGTGCTCGAAAGACATGTGAGGCCGCTTGCGTGGCTTATGGTAGAAGATTTTCTCCTAATGCACGATAACGCGAGACCGCATGTCGCTAGAACAGTTTGCGAATACATGGAAGACGTTGGAATCACCGCGATGGAGTGGCCAGCTCGTAGTCCTGATCTCAATCCGATTGAGCATGTCTGGGATGAGCTAAAAAGAAGAGTTCGAGCAAGAAGCCCTGCTCCTACGCGCCTCCGAGAGCTTCAACTTGCCATTGAAGAGGAGTGGAACGCTATACCACAAGATTTCATGGTAAAATTAATACGGTCCATTAAAAACCGATTAAGAGCTGTAATTAAGGCTAGGGGAGGGAATACACCTTATTAATAAACAATTTGATCAAGAATTTTGAGTTTGATTTTCATTATTTCTTAATCGAAATTGGGTAATTTTACCCGTTTGTTGGGTTTTGTGCCGTAAAACCTCTTATGGGTATTTTTTTACACTGTATTTGATATCATTAGAAAGGTAATGAGGTAGACTTTCAATTAGTGTGTGTGTTTTTTAAAATATCTATTCAGATTCATAAAAAAAACTGCCTTAACAAAGAAAAGTCAAGGTGTGCGATTTTATTGCTCTCAAGTGTATATAGTAAATCGCCTTATGCAAACCATAATTAAAAGGGTAAATATTAAATTTCACCTTCGCCATAATATCTTTGTAATCAGATCTACTGTTCTGTTTGAAGCATTATAGAGTTGACTATTCTTTTACCTCTATATTAAAACCATTAATCCTGTGACACTTTTTGTCGTACTCTTTCCTTGTAATCACTACATTAATATTATACATAATAAAGAAAACCACAGTGGGTGCTTACACCTAAAGAGTGGATCCCTATCGGAGTCTGTATTACCTGATAGCTATAAATCGGGGGCCATTGTCAAGTCAAGACTGAATAGATTAATTCTAGGCAAGCGTGCTTTATCCTCGACCATATCATCGCTTACCATCTAAGATAGTGATCAATCGCAAACCATTTTTTAAACATTAACAATAAAAATAATCATTTTCACGTACCTCAAAAGGCAGGACAATAACTTTGGCATTAGTAGTCTTATCCATACCAGTTCTAAACAACTTGCGTATGCGCATAAAGTCAGCGGTTTTTGTTTGACCATTACTGAGTATAAAGTCCTTAGGTTTGGTTAATTCTGTTCTGAATGGCACTTCCCATAGGCCCTTGAAGTAAATAGCATTTACAAGAACCATCTGCGTCGTGTAGTCAATAGCATCTGGATTCATGAAAAAGAAATATCTTAAATAGTGTGGGTATGGTTAGAATCGTTTGCTAAGGGACCATTCATACAAAGTGTGACAAGGGACGGGAACGGTCCTTAATTTCATTACTTCAATAATTACAAAATCTATAATATCTAATAACTAGCACTGCGCTTTGACTTCATCCGCGTGAATTTTCGAAATAATTTATCTATATCGCGGGAAGAATTTTCGAAATGATTTATAGTACTTACAATTAGTGCACCTTACTAACAATAAAAAAATAAGAATTGTATCATGAGTTTGGGAGATTATATACAAACAAATTGAATATTATAAGGAATTAAAAAAATATATATACAGGATGAAATTAAATAGACGCGACAAATTTAAATGTATAATTCAACGTGCTACAAAGAAAATATAGAGTATTAAGGAAAATTAATTAAAAATAAAAAGTAGCTAAAACCATGAAAACAATAAAAGTGTCAACTAAATAATTCCTCGTATTACCACTATCGTTAAGTTCACATAGTAGGTACTAACCTACGTAGGTAGGTAGGTACATAGTATCTATGAATCAACCGTACCAATAAATCAATCTACGTGAAGACAATAACGAAGTTTGCACCATCTACGCCGATAATTATACGATTTTTTTTTCACAATTTTACTTACGAAATAACAATTTAAAATGATTAGGTAGCCGTTACTGAACCTCCCATTTCAATTTGTAGCATGTTTTCAATTTCATCCTGTATTTAAAAATAAAGATAATTAAGAATTAATTAATAAAAAAAATAGTAATTGATTTAAAATTGCAAAAGAAGTAACGTACGTCACACTAGGTAAGGGGAAGGTTCGCCAATGTCAACAGCTGTTACAATAATAGGCGGGGGGCTCTAATTCATCGGTCAGTGGCCCTGACTGCTGTGCGCAAGGTCGTGGGTTCGATTCCCACCTAGGACAAATGTTTGTGTGATGAGCACGGTCATTTGTTCTTTGTCTGGGTGTAATTTATCTATAATATGTATGTATTTAGAAATATATATGTATGTTTATCAGTTGTCTAGTACCCATACCACAAGCTCTGCTTAGTTTGGGACTAGATGGCGTTGCGTGACAAAAAAAAAAAAAAAAAGTTGTGGAATATTATTATTATTATTATTATTATTATCGTTATCCTCTCCTTGATGCTCGTCCTTCTTTATTGTACGGGATTTTTATCAGTCTTCACTGAATCATAACTAACCTACACAACATTGAAGAAGTTGGATCAATTCACTGTAATTATGCCTCAACCTTCAAACCATTTTTTGTTGTTTTTGTGTTTGAATAATAACTAATTATCAAATTATGCAGCCTTTAAGTCTGAAATAACACACCTCAGTACTTAGTTTTAACAGAAACCCTGTCTGCACAAGTGCATTGCACTTCTCTTAAACAGCCCTTCTTTATAAAAGTAAAAAGAATTTTAATATAAATAGGAATGGATAACACGTTCACGGAACTGGTTCACGTGCGTCAGAACATCATGTTCAATTCCTTCATTCCACTTATAAAGGCCGCAAAATGCATAAAATTGTTCGAATATAATAATAGACCAGGATGCTACGTAAAATGAAAACCAAAAGGGATTGAGATCTAAATGATGAAGTATTTAAATGGCTTTATATAGTAGAATATCAACAGACATTTTAAACCGACATCAGTGACCAAAAAATATACAATACTAGCTAGCTTTCACCGCGGTTTTGCTGGCGTGAAAAGGTTTTATGTAAGCCAACAGTGATAACCGAGCATTCTACTGCTCAAATAAAGTTTAAATCGGATAAGGAGTTTCGACGATAACTTCCTATATACAAATTCACTGACAAATATGATTTCTTTATTATTATTGTAGTATAGATTTATGGAAAATAATTCAAATGTAATCTGTGCAGAATCTTTAAGTCTGGTTTAAATATTTCTGTTGGACAAACAAAATGTTTAGTGTTACTGTCAAGTAAGCTAAGTAAAGTAATATGTACTAAGAATTGGAACACTATATCTCCTACGCAGAAGGTCTCGAATCTCTGCTGTGTTGCCGAAATCGGTCAGAAGGAATACTTTCTATTACAAAGAGGACAGTTTTGATTTTTTGTTTGTTTGTACAGGATAAACTCAAAAACTACTGAACTAATTTCAAAAATTCTTTCACTAATGTAAGGCTACATTATCAGCAAGTAACATACGCTACTTTAATTTCGCTGTAAATTAACCTTTTCACTCGAGCAAAGCCACGGGCCGAAGTTAGTATGCTATATATACATAAAACTCTCGCTCGATGTAACTAGAAATACGTCAGATATCCATTTAAATATGGTCTAAGGTCGGATAGAAGAGGATCAAAATATTTACCTGGTGCGACAAGCTTCTCGATCCTGTTATCAGTTCTAGAAGCTACCCAGCTGTTGATCTGGCGAGCAGCCTCTCCTGAATTTGAAAACGATAGAGTCGTGACGTCACTATTGAAGCTGTTACCAGCGACGCTCCTGAAGTTTTCGTCGATAGCAAAATCTTCCGATATGAACAAGTTGCTCGCAACTTTCAATATGTTGCGGGAGTTTCGTCCCTGGAACATTGAAATGTTTAATTTATAGTTTACATTTATATTGATATTTATGGTTTTGAGACCAAACTAAGTTGGAGATAACGTCAAATAAAACATCTGAAAGATAAGAGTTATCTGCAATCCACAGTTACAGAAGCTTATTGAAATGGCAAGTCTGATTTGTTTTAATTGAAATGCATGTATTTGATAGATGTACATGAAACTCCCAGCTTGCCTTATAAGTATGACAAACCGTTCTAACCAGCTGATATTTGTAGAACTTTGATAAAGCATTACAGCAGCAGTCAGAAGCCAGAAATTCTGACACCACTCGTGCCAAGGGTTACCGACCTTATTACGTATTACCCCGTCACTGGGTTGTCAATGTGGGATAGGCTGTCGTATATTCATCTACATAAGTATGCATTATACTTGAATCCGACCTAAGGGTCGTCTTCTGTTATTTTATTATAATCATATCATTTTATACATTCAACATACCCGAACGTCCTTAGAAACTAGGGCATAAGCAGGGGGTGTTGCGGCAGGTGACATCTGCAGTGCGTTAGTGATCTGTGCCTGCGTCTGCCCCACTGCCCCTTGCTGCAGCAGACTCAGAAGTGTGGTGATGGAGAATGGTGATATCACCACGTTACCAGAATGTACACTATCGATAGCCTGCAAAGTTTCGTAAATCAGTAAGTTAGATAAGCATTTCAGGTTCTATAAAATTCTAGTCACACGTAATAGTCGTGACTTTCAATAAAAATATCAAATTCAAGCCAAAAATCTGGAACTATAATATACTAGCATTTGCGCGGGGCTTCGCTCCCATGGACTTTAACACGATAAAAATATCACCCTCCTTTTCTGACAGTAGAAAAGGCTTCTTTAAGTTTCAAGCTACTTCCATACCAAATTTCATCCAAATCCGCACAGTACTTTCGAATATTAGCGCGTTTAAACAAACAAAGAAACAATCTTTGCCGCTTAATAAGAATAGTACAGATTATGACATAAATCATCGTTTCTTAGCATGGACTTTGGTGAAGTATAAGCTAAATCAAATTTATTCGGGCTTTGATGAATAAAGATTTAAAACTTACTTTCAACATATTAACTCCAAAACTCGTCACTGAGTACAACAAAGTATTATAACCTGAAGCCTGTTCAGTGGGATAGTTGAAATTCGATGTATTAGGGCGAGGATTGGATTGTATCTGAGGTGCAGCTGGAGTCTGTTGTAGAGTAGGCCTATTCAGTTCATTTTGCGGAACAGCTACGGATGGCCTGGTTAGTGCAATATCAGGTTTACTCGGCCTAGTTTGCGTTCTCTGCGATTCCCATTGTCCATCTTGTGATGTTTGAGAAGATGGCCTTCCTGAAGATATCTGTTGTGTGCTTGGTCTATTTAGATCTGACTGGGGTACAGGCACTGATGGCCTGATTAATGATATGTCAGGTTTGGTCTGCTGCTGTGATGTTTGAAGTGCGCTCGGTCTATCATAAGATGTCTGCTGTTGTACAGTTTGCCTGTTTGGCGCAATCTGTGATAAAAATAGCTGCCTTTGCTGATTGTACTGTTGCGATGTATCTCCACTTGGTTTCGTTGATGTTGATACTGGTCTGTTCACCAAATTGTTCCGTTTACCATTATAAGGTACTTCTTCAAAAGTAGAACCTATTTCGGATACTACAGTCTTTTCGATTTCTACTGACGTCTTTGGTTTCTGGTCATTTTGATAAACTCTTCTTAAAGCATCTTTGTCTATATCATTGACACCTTGCCCTGATAGCGGCAATACTGATTGTATATTGTCAGGATTGTATACGAAGCCTGGATTATACTGGTAATATGGATTGTATGTATACACGTTTAAAATGAAACAGCATATTGTTATGCCTAGAAAAAATACAGTAAAAATTAATTACGCTATATTAAGTTTCCACCTATAAGGACAGATTTGATGAATCTGGTTTCAGCTACTAGGATTTATTTATTTATTTATTTGTTTAGGTTAACCAACAATTGTTTACACTATATACATTTCTGATTTAATAATTAGAGTAACATATTCAAGTGCAACAATTAATTATAGGTTAACACCACATGCACAAAAAACGGCTTACACAACATATTTATAACTTATTGAAATTAGAATTCATACATGCAAAGAATAATAATTAAAAGCAATAATAAAGAAAATTTTCAAATCATTCAATTCTGTATACAACATTGGGATGAAAAATTACTTATTAAAATATGATTGATTAAATGACGATTGATCGATTGAATTATGAAAAAAATATAACGATCATAACTGATAAGAAAATAAAACTGAAAACTTTGAAAAAATTGAAATGAAAACAGGTATAAAATTTAAAATTAAATCGCCATTAGATTATTTACAAAAGCTCGTAGGAGTTTATTTATATTATCATGATGTACATCTACTAAGTCGCTGCGGCCATTAAAAATTCTGCACAATCTAGGTATCGGAGAATTCGCACCAAGCACAGACTTTCGAAGTGGCGGACACAGGGGTGTTATCTTATTCCTGGGATATCTGGAAGGCGCATAGAACCTAATAAGCTTCAATAAACCGGGGCAGTCGATCTTATTGCGCAAAAGTTTGTAAAGAAATAAAGCATCGGTTATATCTCTACGCAAAGACAACGATTGCATCTTGAAATGGCACAGACGGACTTTGTAAGAGGGCAGACGCTTAGCTTTCCCCTCACTAAAGGCTAAATGCCACACAAAACGTTTCTGGACTCTTTCTAGACGCAACATGTGAGTGGCATAGTGAGGTCTCCACACTACACTACAATACTCCACAACACTGCGTACGAAACTCTCAGGATCTATGATAACTAATGGTATCTAGAGAGTGAATCATCAAGCATGTAGGTAGGTACTTAGTAATTCACTCATTTCACCTAACTACCAATTAAAAGTGTAAACTTTGAATGTCACGCATACCATGTACCTACGTCACTCAAGATGTCTCTCAACTTTCTCAAAATGGAATATATGAAAGACTTTTGCAATTTCATTATTGTGTACGACTTATCACATAATTATTATGAAAGACTATCCTACCCGGTTCGATTGTGACATATCAAAGTTTTGCAGGAAAAATATTATTCGTTTAGAATACATGTTTAGACTGTCTATTCAGGAACCAGTTTTTGGTTAATAAAAAAATAAATATACTTACTTTTTAACAACATGGTTGATGTTTGGAAACAATATAAACTAACGAGTTGCTTATATTTATCACTGCTTGACCCCAGTCACGTGTATGTAGCTTTTGTAAATCACTTTATCATGCGCAAGCGCACAATTCACATGCACTGTTCACTAGCACTAACGGACGAGTGGCCGTAAACAAGATCTTGCGAACAAAAACCCATTTATGTGAGCCAAACAATTATAAACGTTTCCTCCTCTATTTAAAGTCACATTTACACAGAACATAATCTCCGCTGTGTAGTTTAATTTGTAATCTACTTATCATTCAATTTTAAACTTAAAACTTCATAATAACTAAGTTTGTTTTAATAAAAATATGTTATCATGTCTAAAGCATTGGTTTTCCCGAGATCAGCCGGTTTGTGATTTTCCTTCGCAAGCCATCATATTTAAAATTAAAGATATTTTATGAAATATCTTAAGCTAGATACACAACACGGATGTTCATCACATGAAGCTAATATTCTACTTTTTCTTCCTTTTCTGTATATTGTCTCAATGTTTTTCACAATTATTACAGAATAGGATACTCCGGACCTATGAATGTAACAAAAGCAGGATACCTTTTATCTAATTCATCCTTTTTGGCTTTTAAACAAATGACAAACATACAAATTTATTTTTTCTATACTTTTATGTCTTCAACCACTTATATGAATGTCCGAATTGTCGGGTTTATTTGAACAGTTAAAAATATCAACAAGCCACTCTCACACACTCATACTTAGTGGCACGGATCGGTTGAACGCAGATGACTAATAGCAAAAGCAAAAAGTGTCAAGTAGAAATATGACTAAGCACTGTTGGAACAAGAAATAAAAACCAAATGTAGCAATGATAAGTTTAATCCGTCCTTTTCATTAAAGAAACATAAATCGCGAAGTAATTTTTAAGGATTTACATTAACATTATAAGCGGTTAGGTAATGTAGAATTTTAAAAGTCATACTGATCCAATAAATCTTAGAAATTAGAGGACATAGTATTTTTAGTTACGGTATTGTTATTATAATTCATAACGTAAGAATCCAAAGTTTAAACTAAAGTTATTAATTTATATTTTCTTTTATACATTGACTAATATGATAATGTGTTCACAAAACATAGACACGTATTAAGTACAGCAAAAAGTAAAGAAAGATTTTTTTTTATAATTAAGAATAAATCTATCTAGATGGAGGTGACATAAATGAGTCCATACCATACCAGAACAAAGTTGTGGTAGAACATTTTCAACCTTATTCATCGACAGTAATGGTTGAAAGAGATTACATCCCAACGAGCACATTAGTGGAAATAGCAGCCTATTTTGTTACTTTGGGCTGTAAAATAGCGGTTTAAGGGTTCAAAAAGCAGTTCAGAGTTGCATATCTGCATCCGTAAACGTCTATAGTTATAAAAGTTACTTAAGGTGCTATAAGCTGAATCAAATACTACCCTAGCCTTCACAGTAGTCCACGGTAGAACTCATTTACCACTTACACCTTTATATGAGAGTTACGAAGGTCATTCTGCCACTCACAGCTGCACAGTAGTTTCCATTGTAACTTGTATAAGTTATAGTTATAGTAACCACTATTATACTACTATAAGTTTCATTATAGAAATAATAGAAACTCTTATGCATACTATAGTTACAAAAAATCATCAGTGTAACTAAGGCCTTTAGTAGCAATAGTCATTCCTTGCAGGCTCAATCCATTCGCCATTTTACAGCCGCTTTTGTAACTATTATAAAACATTTAATAAAATGGATGCTAAACGAATAAGTACGTAACTAGATCTTATAACCTTTATAATATTAATACTTAATACTAAAAATTAATACTTATAATATTAATATCAACATTTCACAAATCACAAACTTAACCTCAAAAACAGGAAAATAGGAGCTTTTTGTGGCTGTGAGTTGCACTAGGGGAACAAAAATCACTGGAAGCGTTAGAAGGGTGAAAATTAGCGCTATGATTCTCAAAAGGGAGTTATTAGAGCTCAAACTGCAGGTTATGACTACAGTACAATGACGCCATGATTTTTTATGAAAACTTATAATTCACTTGCAAAATTGAGTTGATATACATTGGTTTTTCAGTTAAATGTGCATTAAATGTACCGGTAAACAATCGGCCACTTGCGAATAGTAAGTTATCGACACGTAAAAATACGGAAATAAAATTTATTTTGTATAACAAATAAAAAATATCACATATGTTTTGTTAATTTTTTAAATATCATAAAAGCGCGTTAAAATTACTCGAAAATTATCTTATATATCTACAGTAAACTGGACAGCGTTTTAAGTATCTTTATATATCTTGCTAATACAGAATACAAACATTTACTTCTTTTTGTTTTATTTTCATGATGGCGACGAAAACACTTTACCAAAATATTACAAACAATGTCAACTGAAGATATACAATAAAGAACTATAATCAATTCATTCGTTCAAAGTAGTTCAAAATCATTCAAAAGTAGCGCTACGAGAGCTTTAGTATAGCGTTAATAAATCGTTATAGCTATTAAGGAACCTTTATGCAATCGTTGTGCAGGTTAAATGGAACTTTAGGTTGCATAAAATGGCGCCCAAATAGCGCTAAAGCGGCTGCTTTAAGTCTGCAGTAGACGCTCTAGCGCTTACGTCTATTACCATAAGTAATAATCGGATACGCTCTAAAGCTCTAATGCAGCCCATTTGTGCTAGTTGGGATACATATAAACATTCATATGATTGAAAAGTGATTGAAACAGGAACCTTAACTTTCATATGTGTCTAGGGTAAACATGTTGGAGCCAATAAACAAAACTTAATCTTAATCAGCTATGGAATGATATCACTTCCGAAAAGAATATAATACCAAAGGCAATAAAATTCTACATGTCGATATAACAAGGATACATTTATACAAATGCAGATTTATTAAAATACTAGGACATTTCCTTTTTTAACAATAATAAAATATTATGATAATACTAATGATTGATAAATGGGACTGAAATATTTACACACTATTACCTACTTAACTTACTTACATAACTAAAAAAAATTGCACATCACATTATTTATTAAGGCTTCTCGATTCTGCTGAAATTTCAATCTAAAACAAAGTCAACAAAAAAAGTCAGTTTTGTAGTCTCATTCAATCTATCAAAAAATTAAGTCATATTTTCATTTATAATTGTAATGTAAGTCTTTCTCAAAAATGTTCAAAGTCAATTAGTCCATCTATTTCGGTCCCAATTTACAATAGTCAATGAAAGTCTTTGAAAGTATTTTAATTTCTATTAATAACGGTTTAATTTTCATTATTATTGCAAGTCATGATCTGTCAGTAATTAATAAATTTTCGGTCGTTTAAATGTCATTATTAAATATGTCAAATTTCTTCAGATATCCATTACGTTGTTTTTTTTTTCAAATGTCTCAGATCTTAGAGCCAATACTAAATACACTGATTAATAGATTTAAGTATTTCATATAAAATAATATTTAGGATGGTAAAAATTTAAACTGCTTTATTCATAATAAAATCTCTTTTACAAACGTCTAGATCTGGTAAACAGTTGCTAAAGAGTGCAAAGATTTTTGTATGTAAAACTGAAATACCTAAACTAATCTAACGCCTCTCAGTATTCCTAGCATCCATGATTGACAGATCGTTGGCAGCACAAATGATCCTCTGTGCAATGCAAAATGGGGGAATGCCATAGTGTTCCAATGGTGCCTTGTACTCATACATGGGAGCGGACACCATGCGCGCTGCCCGACGAAGAATCGAACAAGTGTAGGGAAAATTCACCGCTTTCTTCTCCGCTGCTATACATCTGTCAAAGATAATATCGAAAATTAAAGTATTTGAACGGCTATCAGAGAAGCACCTATTTTTTAGTTAAGAATGGTTGTATAACATGTAATATAATCAATAAGGTAAAACTGAACCTGAAATTACTTTGTTCAAAATCGTTTAGAGAATTGAATTTTATCACTTTCGATATTAGTAAGTTCAGAATCGTTTAAAGAATTGAATTTTAACATTTTCGATATTGGTAAGTTTTATCCTAAAAATAATTAAATAACAATTACATTAATGCTGTACAATAAATAAAAAACCGAATGGACCCTAAATTAATGTCATAACTTCTTTAAATGCAGTTTTATACAAATTCCGGTTTTCAATACAAGCTGAAGAAAAATGGAACTTATTTCAACGAATATCAGTCTTAAATAAACTGTTTCAACAGATAATACTGAAAATTATGTATTATGACTACAATTGAATTTTCTAATTGAGGTATTTGAGGGTGTGCGTTAATTGCTAAACATTATGTTGTGTATCTCGTCCTTTTTTATTCGATTTCCTAATTTTTATTTAATAACACTATTTATTTTATATTATCAACATTTCATTGTACAGAGGTGAAATTTATTTATAGTTAACTGGTGCATGCCAATGAACGTCTGTGAACGGTAACCATACTTTACATATCGTGGTTCCTCCAAAAGTAACATAACGGAAAGGGATTATGGTGCTCCAAATTCCGTTTCGGTATTAATGTTATTGTTTCAATTAAATTGGTAACTCATTTTAGTAAGCATTTAAATCTATACTAATATTATAAAGCGGAAAAGTATGTTTGTTTGTTTGTTTGCTTGAACGCGCTAATCTTCGAAAGTACTGGGTGGATTTGGATGCAATTTGGTATGGAAGTAGCTTGAAGCTTGAAGAAGGTTATAGGCTACTTTTTACGCGACTGCAAAAAAGGAGAGTTATGTTTTTACCGTGATAGAATCCGCGGGAGCGAAGCCCCGCGTGAGTACTAGTTAGAATAATAAAATGTTCTCTTTCTGACTTTAAAGACAAATATTAGTTCTACTAAATGAGTTATAAAACTTATTATTTAAACACGTTTAAAATCTAGTAGCATCCTTTAGGTAAAATAGATAATTGTTATTCATATTACGGACAAGAAAATCATAAAAAAATAAACCAACAAAAACCAGAATGGCAACAATTAATATTCCAATATCAATTTTGTTATGATAGTCAGAAACCTGTTATTCGAATTAATTACTACGCTAACATTCCTTAAAATAAGTGCCATTAATCTACGTACTTACATACATACATATACAACGTGTAACAGAATAAACCGAATTCCTGAAAGTCGTTGGTTTAGAATCGGCTTCTGAATCGATTTCCGTCATAAAAAATAGGTGTTAAATTTTGACGGAAAAATCTTTCATTTAACTTAAAATGGAATCAAAGTATCATGACAAATTATTACAATCCTTAATTCAAAGAAATGTGCTCGTGTGTGTGTGTCAGCCGCTAATATTGCATGAGTGTATGCGTCTACGTAAGGATATTGTATGACGCACATACGTTTTGCGTTTAGTAAGGATAATTATTTTATAAAAAATGTCTAGGTTTGGTTTCAATTTATTTAGTTACGGATCTTGTTTTAGACTTATAATATAATATTCTAATCAGGATATCTGAGGTACTGCGCTTAATTTGTTACACCTTGTATAAATTCTTTGTCCCGAGGAAGTATTCCTCATATGATGTAAGAAAGGATTTTTGGTAATTAATTTATTAAGGGGGTATGATGTGTAGGTAAAAACTTATTACTCGGTTATTATCTTGAAACTGTTCACAAATATGGACCTAAATAAATAATAAGTGTCCCACAGGTAATTTAAAAGGGGTTTGACACCACTTAAATCGCCTCTTGTTTGTATGGAAGAATCTAATCGTTGTCATCATCACCATCATCCACAGTCTGACTTCACCCCCTTCTGGGTTTAGGCCACCCTTCGCTTGTGCCAAGCAGCGGACTTACATGGAAGATTGCATGTCTAACCGCCATAACCCAGATACCTGATACTGGATAATACGATACTCATTGGCAAAACTAATGTCAGAATTTCCGACTTCTGAATAGCCGTATCCATTGTCAAAGATGTAGAATTGACAGCCTGAACCAAAGGCTCAACGTAGTTTTCAAAGAATCTCAATATGTTATTTATTATCCACATTACGTCTATCATTACAGGGTAACCTAATGCGATAGTGTACCTATTCCAGTATTACAATAATTTAATTACTTTTGTAACAAATGACAAATACAGCACTCCTAGTGAATTCACCAAATGAACAACAGAATAAGTCCAAAATGGTTGCAATGAGGTTGAGAGTGCGGAGCGCACGCGTCAGTGGCGCCTCCCCCAACAGATTGGTACGCCCGCGCGGCTCCACCAGCAGTCGTGGCTGCCGACGTCGCCACACGTACTTATCAAAACACGTACTTGTTAAAATAGGTAATTCACGGACCAACCTCGGCATTTTATTTTATTTGTATATAAAGCTATTAAATTTTATACGACACTTATCAGTAAGGTGTAATATAAAAAATCTATGTAACGACAATCTTTTCCACATATTATCAATGTAGTATGCTATGATGAGGGCTCATCGGTATGTACTGCTTAACCTCCAAGATCAACCATTCAATTTCTTACGGTATGAATCGTTAACTTCCAATTATTTTTATTTTGAGTAAGACTAAGTCAGAACTGAATAAGTAATAAAACTTACATAATAATTTACAATTAATTATAAAACATAATAAACAATATTATGGAATGTCACAAATTCGGAAATAAATGAGTTTGTTATTATTCCATTTATTAAATCTATGTACATATAAATTACATTTTTAAATATTAATATAAAAAATAAAAACATTTAAAAATATAAAAAATAGTAGCCCACCGGTATCGGGAACAGGGTCCAAGCTACCGGTGGTCAGGGCTCCATAGAGAGGAACCTCCTCACAATACGCGCCGTTTCCAGGAGTACTGCTTTCTGTATCAAGCCCTTGATCCAGCGGCTCAACGAGAGCCTCTTTAGATGTTGGTCGAGGCTCTTGGCTATTATGCCATTGGCTGTGACGACTATCGGCACAATGATTGCTGTTTCCACATCCCACATGTCGACAACCTCGCGCGCCAGGTCAAGATACTTATTTTTTTTATCTATCTCAGCTTTCACGAGGTTCTCGTCATGGGGGACTGCTATATCAACAATCATTGTGCGACGCTCTAATCGGTCTATCACCACTATGTCAGGCTTATTGGCAAAAATAGTCCTGTCAGTGATGATAGACCGATCCCAGTACAGTGTAATATTGCCATTTTCGAGAACTGGGTCGGGCACATACTTATAGTATGGTACTTCTGATTCCACAAGATTGTATTTAAGAGCAAGTTGCTGGTGAATAATCCTGGCTACGAGGTTGTGTCTATGCAAATATTCTCCGTTAGCCAGACGAGAACAACCGGAGATAATGTGACGAATGGATTCTCCCGGTTTGTGCCGTACCATCCTTCACAATATTTTTCCGATAGTTATTCGTCATCATAACTTCGTCCATAATCGCACAGACAAAACCTTCGGTTTCCCCGAAGAGGTCACCAAAACGTAGCCAGGCTACGGACGCTAATAAATCTACTTCAGACCCATGAAGGGCTCGGTAATAGCGTCCGTGAAGCTCCTTGCTCTGCCATACTTCTCTGCGGTCATTAGTATCTAATACTACAGGTTTGCGCCAATTCTCGTTACCTAAGGAGAGCGGCGTGAGGCCTTTATCCACCGCTACCACATCCCGATGCATACCCACGTCGGTTTCTAGGAAATATTCCCTAAGGCTGCATACCTCGCGGTTGTGCAGGGTCTTTGCATTTAAAAAGCCACGACCCCCGCACTTCCGCGGGATATACAGCCTCATCACCGATGAATGTGGGTGATGCATCCGATTTGCAGTCAGCGTTGTGCGGACCCGCCTGTCCAAGGCGTCAAGTTCAGTCTGAGTCCATTTGAGTATGCCAAAAGAATACATCAATACTGGTATAACCCAACCATTGAAGGCACGCACCTTGTTTCCGCCTGATAGATGACTATTCAGTACTTTATTCAGGCGGCCAAAGAAGCGTTCCTTCAATGACTGTTTAACATAAGCAGCATTGATGCCTAGCGCTTCTGACATACCCAAATACTTGTAAGTTTCAGTTGATCCGAGGGATCTTAGGTGTATGGAATTCAAGAGTTGAGTTCCCACGGATTCCATAATCTCCCCTCGCTTTACATGCATAACTGCACACTTGTCCACCCCAAATTCCATCCCGATGGCGCTACTGAAAGTTTCTGTTACCTTCAGTAGCTCCATCAGTTGCAGTTTGCTGGTGGCAAAGATTTTCAAATCATCCATGTAAAGCAAGTGTGATATGACCTGACCACCTCTTCTCAACTGGTAGCCTAGCCCCGAACCCTCCAGCAATGTACTGAGAGGGTTGAGAGCCAAACAAAACCACAGTGGGCTCAGACTGTCGCCTTGAAAAATACCACGCTCAATCCTAATCGGTTCGCTGTTTTCCTGGATCTGTCGACATCCTGGATAGCGAAGGACCGTCTTCCATTGCCCCATACATGACTCAAGAAAATTACGTAGTATTGGGTCTATTTTATACAACTCCAACACCTTCTTGAGCCAAGTATGTGGAACAGAATCATATGCCTTCTTATAATCTATCCAACATGTCGACAGATTCTTTCGGAAACGACGAACCTGTTGGTTAATGGCAATATCAATGAGGAGAAGCTCCTTAGTACCGCGGGACCCGTTCCTACATCCATTCTGAGAAGCAGACATGATTGAATTTGTATCAATATGATTATTAATTTTGGCTCTCAAAATGGAAGTAAGAACTTTATAGACCGTCGGTAAGCACGTGATCGGTCTATAATTTTTAGGTTCCGCTGTACTGCCTAATTTATGGAGCAGGTGGGTTATTCCTGTAGTCAGGAATTGAGGTAGCGATCCTGACTCTAAGGCAGACTGGAACTGAGATGCCAAGCGGGCGTGCGATCTTTGAAACGATTTTATCCAAAAATTGTGCAGTCCGTCTGGTCCTGGAGATTTCCAGTTGGATAGCGGACGGACTGCACGGGTTACATCTTGGGGGCTGATCGTAATTGCCCCCATTTCTGGTATAAGATCGCACGTGCGCTTGATCTCATTCATCCAGTCACCCTCGGTGTGACTGACAGGAGCCGACCAGATGCTGCGCCAGAACGAACACATGGCGTCATCATCCGGTAAGCACGTATCAGTCACACCTTGGTCAGGTCGCTCCCAGGCCCTATAAACCCACCTTTCATTGCTTTGAAATGCGCGATTCTGAGTGTATCGCTCCACCCGCCGCTTATATCTACGAATTCTATTTGCCCACGCATAGACTTTCTGCTTCAGGAAGTCGATGCGCTCTGTGACGCAGGTCAGATAATCCCGAGGACTAATATCAGTCCCCGCGAATGCCCGCCTCACAAAGCGAATCACTCTAGGGCGAGTGTTGCCGAAGCAGATAAGTTTGCCAATGAGTGCTCTAGCCCCAGCGATACGACGTTCGATCCTGCACTGCCAAGCTGGTACAGCTGGTCGAATAGCTGTGTCAGTCTTTGAAAACTTGACATGAGCTACCCGACACGCTGCAACAGCGGCACAGTACAGGATCGAATGGGTATCGGTGAGGTCTTCGCTATTGTCAAAATAATTTGACAACAGTGAATCTAGAGCACACACTAGCGCCCTATTTTTCTTATGCATGGGCAAACGAGGCAGACGAGGTCTCAGCTCAGATGGTGTGGAGCGATACTCCCGTAATGCACACTCCAAAGCACTCCTCATTCGTTCACTGCACTGGGTACTCACGGATGTAGCCCGGTCCTCATCATCTTCACCGACGTGGTCGGGTCGCGGTGAGATACTAGGTTGTAGTTGCACCGCAGCCTGTGGTGAAGCAGATAAGACACGACTGCACCGTGATTCGAGACGTAGTCTATCAAGTACGGCGTCATCCAACATACGGTTACGCTGGATGACCCGCACCTGATCCGATAGTCGTTGGGCCGAAACGTTGACAGCTGGTTCAAGTACCTGAAACAGAGAGAGCATCCGACCACCGTACGCAGTCAGGTTAGTTCCCCCCTCTGTAGCCCCAAAGTATGAGCGCATGACATTTTCATTGATGGAATTTGTCCATCACATGCGCTGCACACTTCCACCGGCAGCGGGGACCCTATCAGAGGCCGGCGGGCCTCGAAGTCCTAAGCTGGCCGGAGGGCGGCCTCTTCCTCGCCGACGCGCAGGTGATGGTGTCGTCGGCGGCGAGAAGTATTCGTCGCTCGAGCTCGACGCAACTGCAGCGGCCGGAGTCTCTTCACTCACGGCTAGAGCTGGTCCTGGCGGCTGCGAGGCGGAGCTGAGCGACGATTCCGCAGGTCTTGGGCGTGTGTTATTGAGTAATCTTGCCCGGTTTCTGGTCAACATTGTCTACGTTGTACGGTTGTACGAAGTTTTCATTTACGTCATTTGGTCTATTTTCTTAGTTGGAACATATATGAAGTGTGGTTTTATGGATTGTTGGTTTTTTTTTAACTATTTTCGTTCTGTCGAACATTGTATTTAACTATCTAATTTATAAATTATTGATAAAAATCAGGATGAAAACATTTGACGTCCGTGTTGACAACCGGGCCACAGATTATTTATTATTATTCCATTTATTTAATCTATTTACATATCAATTACATTTTTAAATATTAATATAAAAAATAAAAACATTTAAAAATATAAAAAATAGTAGCCCACCGGTATCGGGAACAGGGTCCAAGCTACCGGTGGTCAGGGCTCCATGGAGAGGAACCTCCTCACAATACGCGCCGTTTCCAGGAGTACTGCTCTCTGTATCAAGCCCTTGATCCAGCTGCCCAACGAAAGCCTCCTTAGATGTTGGTCGAGGCTCTTGGCTATTATGCCATTGGCTGAGACGACTATCGGCACAATGATTGCTGTCTCCACATCCCACATGTCGACAACCTCGCGCGCCAGGTCAAGATACTTATTTTTTTTTATCTATCTCAGCTTTCACGAGGTTCTCGTCATGGGGGACTGCTATATCAACAATCATTGTGCGACGCTCTAATCGGTCTATCACCACTATATCAGGCTTATTGGCAACAATAGTCCTGTCAGTGATGATAGACCGATCCCAATACAGTGTAATATTGCCTTTATCGAGAACTGGGTCGGGCACATACCTATAGTATGGTACTTCTGATTCCACAAGATTGTATTTAAGAGCAAGTTGCTGGTGAATAATCCTGGCTACGAGGTTGTGTCTATGCAAGTATTCTCCGTTAGCCAAACGAGAACAACCGGAGATAATGTGACGAATGGATTCTCCCGGTTTGTGACATGCCCGACATATGTCTACCGTACCATCCTTCACAATATATCTCCGATAGTTATTCGTCATCATAACTTCGTCCATAATCGCACAGACAAAACCTTCGGTTTCCCCGAAGAGGTCACCAAAACGTAGCCAGGCTACGGACGCTAATGTGTCTACGTCAGACCCATGAAGGGCCCGGTAATAGCGCCCGTGAAGCTCCTTGCTCTGCCATACTTCTCTGCGGTCATTAGTATCTAATACTACAGGTTTGCGCCAATTCTCGGTACCTAAGGAGAGCGGAGTGAGGCCTCTGTCCACCGCTACCATATCTCGATGCATACCCACGTCGGCTTCTAGGAAATATTCCCTAAGGCTGCATACCTCGCGGTTGTGTAGGGTCTTTGCATTTAAAAAGCCACGACCCCCGTACTTCCACGGGATATACAGCCTCATCACCGATGAACGTGGGTGATGCATTCGATTTGCAGTCAGCGTTGTGCGGACCCGCCTGTCCAAGGCATCAAGCTCAGTCTGAGTCCATTTGAGTATGCCAAAAGAGTACATCAATACTGGCATGACCCAACCATTGAAGGCACGCACCTTGTTTCCGCCTGATAGATGACTATTCAGTACTTTATTCAGGCGGGCAAAGAAGCGTTCCTTCAATGACTGTTTAACATAAGCAACATTGATGCCTAGTGCCTCTGACATACCCAAATATTTGTAGGTTTCAGTTGAGCCGAGGGATCTTAGGTGTATGGAATCCGAGAGTTGAGTTCCCTCGGATTCCATAATCTCCCCTCGCTTTACATGCATGACCGCACATTTGTCCACCCCAAATTCCATCCTGATGGCGCTACTGAAGGTTTCCGTTACCTTCAGTAGCTCCATGAGTTGCAAGTTGCTGGGGGCAAAAAGTTTCAAATCATCTATGTAAAGCAAGTGTGATATGACCTGACCACCTCTTCTCAACTGGTAGCCGAGCCCCGAACCCTCCAGCAGTGTACTGAGAGGGTTGAGAGCCAGACAAAACCACAGTGGGCTCTGACTGTCGCCCTGAAAAATACCACGCTCAATCCTAATCGGTTCGCTGTTTTCCTGGATCTGTCGACATCCTGGGTAGCAGAGGACCGTCTTCCATTGCCCCATACATGACTCAAGGAAAGTGCGGAGTATTGGATTTATTTAGTACAACTCCAACACCTCTATGAGCCATGTATGTGGAACCGAGTCATAGGCCTTCTTATAATCTATCCAACATGTCGACAGATTCTTTCGGGAACGACGAACCTGTTGGTTAATGGCAATATCAATGAGGAGAAGCTCCTTAGTACCGCGGGACCCGTTCCTACATCCATTCTGAGAAGCAGACATGATTGAATTTTTATAAATATGATTATTAATTTTGGCTCTCAAAATGGAAGTAAGAACTTTATAGACCGTCGGTAAGCACGTGATCGGTCTATAATTTTTAGGTTCCGCAGTACTACCTGATTTATGGAGCAGGTGGGTTATTCCTGTAGTTAGGAATTGAGGTAGCGATCCTGACTCTAAGGCAGACTGGAACTGAGCGGCCAAGCGAGCGTGCGATCTTTGAAACCATTTTATCCAGAAATTGTGCAGCCCGTCTGGCCCTGGAGATTTCCAGTTGGATAACGGACGGACTGCACGGGTTACATCTTGGGGGCTGATAGTAATTGCCCCCATTTCTGGTATAAGATCGCACGTGCGCTTGATCTCACTCATCCAGTCACCCTCGATGTGGCTGACAGGCACCGACCAGATGCTGCGCCAGAACGAACACATGGCGTCATCATCCGGTAGGCACCTATCAGTCACACCTTGGTCAGGTCGCTCCCAGGCCCTATAAACCCACCTTTCATTGCTTTGGAATGTGCGATTCTGAGTGCATCGCTCCACCCGCCGCTTATATCTGCGTATTCGATTTGCCCATGCATAGACTTTCTGCTTCAGGAAGTCGATACGCTCTGTGACCCGGGTCAGATAATCTCGAGGACTAACATCAGTCCCCGCGAACACCCGCCTCACAAAGCGCATCACTCGAGGACGAGTGTTGCCCTGCCTGAAGCAGATAAGTTTACCAATGAGTGCTCTAGCCTCAGCAATATGACGCTCGATCCTGCCCTGCCAAGCTGGTACAGCTGGTCGTATAACTCTGTCAGTTTTTGGGAACTTGACATGAGCTACCCGACAAGCCGCTACAGCTGCACAGTATAGGATCGAATGAGTATCGGTGAGGTCTTCACTATTGTCAAAGTAATTTGACAACAGTGAATCTAGAGCACACACTAGCGCCCTGTTTTTCTTATGCATGGGTAAACGAGGCAGACGAGGTCTAATCTCAGGCGGTGTGGAGCGATACTCTCGTAATGCGCACTCCAAGGCACTCCTCAATCGTTCACTGCACTGGGTACTCACGGTTATAGCCTCGTCATCATCATCTTCACCGACGTGGTCGGGTCGCGGTGAGACACTGGGTTGTAGATGCACCGCGGCCAGTGGTGAAGCAGATGAGACACGGCTGCACCGTGATTCAAGACGTAGTTTATCAAGTACGGCGTCATCCAACATACGGTTACGCTGGATTACCCGCACCTGATCCGATAGTCGTTGGGCCGAAACGTTGACATCTGGTTCAAGTACCTGGAACAGAGAGAGCATCCGACCACGGTACGCAGTCAGGTTAGTTCCCCCCTCTGTAGCCCCAAAGTATGAGCGCATGACATTTTCATTAATGGAATTTGTCCATCGCATGTGCTGCACACTTCCACCGGCAGCGGGGACCCCATCAGAGGCCGGCGGGCCTCGAAGTCCTAAGCTGGCCGGAGGGCGGCCTCTTCCTCGCTGACACGCAGGTGGTGGTGTCGTCGGCGGCGAGAAGTATTCGTCGCTCGAGCTCGACGCAACTGCAGCGGCCGGAGTCTCTTCACTCACGGCTGGAGCTGGTCCCGGCGGCTGCGAGGCGGAGCTGAGCGACGATTCCGCAGGTCTTGGGTATGTGTTGAGAATCAAGCGTGCCCGGTTTCTTGTCAATATTTTTGTTTTTCCATTTATTGTTCTGTCTATTAATTCTTCTATTTATTCATGAATAGTTTTTTTTTCACGGTTTTGGTGTTGTTAAACATGATTATGTTGTTTAATTGATGACTATTTGATTATTATGTTTATAAATTATATTGAAAAATACGGAGGAAAAAAATTTTTGACATGTTCTTTGACAACCGGGCCACAGATTTTATTATTATTATTATTATAAAAATAAATCTTTTAAATTAGTATATGTTTCTTGACACTAACTTCTACTGAAAGATCGGACTTCTATAATAAGTAACTACGATATGAAAAGTGGTTTGATTATCACTTTCAAGCCGTCTTGAATTCGTATATCAAAATAATTTTATCCCTGAGAATCCAGTATCTTTTGTTATTATTTACAATGCCTCTAAATTCTTTAATAAAAATATGAGAACGTCGTTATTTGCGCATCGTCATCGCAAAACATGAGGCAAAATCAATTTTACTGGAAATTTACATATTCTTCGGGGTCTAATCCTGTGGATTGAGGGTATTTATACTCAAACTATGATGGATTAAACAAATGACAATGAAGGAAAGTACGCTGTCTTTAGTGTAAGAGATATATAAATTAACAATGATTACATGAATAAATAAAAAATCTATGTGTATAAATAAGATTTAAATATCTGTCTATGAGTTTAAAATAACTATGTTTTCTCAAATGTTCAGAATTTTGAACTCGAAATGAAATCCATTTTTTTTATATTGTCTGTCTTTCTTTCTAGTTTTACGCGCTAATCTCTCACCTGAACTGATTTAAATGGGGCTTTCACGTGAACCTAAAGCAGGTACCTATAGGGCATCATATTTGCTTTGTATTCCGGAATTCCCACAGGAATGGGATTGGTGCGGTGCGAAAACCTACCACGAGAACAAAGTCCCGGGCACAACCAGTAATGAAACAACATTGATAAAAGTTGTAGATTCTCAATCACGACACCAATTATATTTAAACATTTCTCTAATACGTACACGTTACTCATGTGCAGTCGTGGCATCAATTCTCTTTTCCTCAGCAACAGCAGAGCGTTTCTAACAGCTGCCACGGCGATGACCGAGGGGTACTCATCGCATAACACCCGGTCCACCATCAGACCACACATGGCGAGGAACGTGGCTGCCACCTCGATCTCACCAGCGTTATGAGTGTCGCACAGCCAAGATAAGTAGGTTATGTAGTCTTGGGGGACTATTGGCTGGTTTGGGAATTTCTGTAACAATATAGAAGTTATAGAACATTAGGCTAAGTTTTACTACTACTAACATAATATGGATTTTATCTGAATTAAAATAATTGAACCTAAATTATGATATATTACCTTAGGCCAAGAGTGTTGGCGATGTTTTTTAATCTGTGTGTAGGACACTCTTACTTGCCACAAAAGATGCTGGATACTTTAGTGGTCCCTATAGTAAAGAATCGGACAGGAGATATATCGGACAAGGGCAATTATAGGCCAATCTCACTGGCCACGGTGATAGCCAAAGTGTTTGACAGTGTGCTTGACACGCACCTCAGTAAATACATTAAATTACATGACACACAGTTTGGTTTTCGTGCTGGGTTGTCTACTGAGAGTGCAATATTTACGCTGAAGCACACTGTCAAATACTACACCGACAGAAAAACACCAGTTTATGCTTGTTTCCTGGACCTTTCCAAAGCCTTTGACCTTGTTTCTTATAATGTCTTATGGGGGAAGCTTCGGGAAGCGGGAGTACCAGATACATTAGTGTCAATATTATCTTTTTGGTATGAAAAGCAGAGGAACTTTCTCAAATGGTCCAATACGTTGTCAGAGCCTTATAAGCTCGAATGTGGTGTTAGGCAGGGAGGTCTTACTTCCCCGAGACTATTTAATATATACATGAATAACTTGCTTGTTGAGCTCAGTAGCACACATGTCGGATGTCATATAGACGGATTAAGTGTAAATAATTTAAGTTACGCCGACGATATGGTGCTGCTGAGTCCTACGATCAATGGATTAAGGAAGTTGCTTGCTATTTGTGAAGGTTACGCCGAGCAACATGGTCTAAAGTATAATCCTACAAAGAGTGAACTGTTGGTTTTTAGGGGTAAAAATAAAAGTCCGTCAAGTGTCCCTCCAGTAGAGCTAAACGGTTTACCTCTAAAGAGGGTCACTCAATTTAGGTATTTGGGTCATGTTGTTACGGAGGACCTGAAAGATGATCTCGATATGGAGAGAGAGCGCAGGGCGATGGCCGTGAGGGGAAACATGTTGGCTCGCAGGTTTGCTGGTTGTTCTGTACCGGTTAAAATCACCCTTTTTAAAGCATTTTCCCAAACGTTTTACACCAGCAGCCTGTGGGCTAACCATACCCAAAAAAACTGCCAAGACCCTGCGAATTCAGTATAATAATGCTTTCAGGGCGCTGTTGAGGCTTCCTCCTTATTGTAGTGCGTCTGGGATGTTCGCGGATGCACATACTGACGATTACTTCGCGATCATGCGCAAGAAAGTCGCATCTATAATACGCAGAGTGAGAGGAAGCAACAATAGCGTTCTGAAGGTTTTCGCAGATAGGCTAGAAGGGCCTACAATGGACAGGTTTATCAAGCTACATGTTGGACATGGGGCTTGATAAACCTTCCGCTGAATGTGAGTTGTTTGTTACGTTTTTAATAATTGTCTGTTGTGTGTATGTTATAATTGTGTGCCTAATTGTTCTTACTAACATAGTTTTTAAGTAATTTGTTGTTATACTAACTCTATGGGCCTTAGAAGCCTGACAATAAAAGATTTTTATTTTTATTTTTATTTTATTTATTATAAAATGTGCTGGCGTAACCTTGATTGTGTTAGCGAAATAGCGTAATTTTGTATGTGTAATTTAATAAAAATGTATTAACTTTTACTATATTTGTTTGCGAACAATAATTGGCGAAACATAGAGGTCAATAATAAATCATTTGAGATTTTTTCTTGGAAAATCTACATGTGTATAACAAATAAATAATTCTGATTAACAAATAAGAATTTACCAAAAATAATAATAATAATAATATTCCACAACTATAATAATATTCCACAACTTTTTCACACAACGCCATCTAGTCCCAAACTAAGCAGAGCTTGTGATATGGATACTAGACAACTGATAAACATACATATATATTTCTAAATATATACATATTATAGATAAATTACACCCAGACAAAGAACAAATGACCGTGCTCATCTCACAAACATTTGTCCTAGGTGGGAATCGAACCCACGACCTTGCGCATAGCAGTCAGGACCACTGACCACTATACCAACGGGCCTGTCAAATGTAATAACAAAATAACCAAAAAAAGAAACAACTGAAAGAAAATGCTGATTTAGATGCTGCTTAATCCCTTAAATCCAAAGCACAAAGACATTCATAAAGTTATGGGGACGAAGCTTTATCATACTTATTATTTTTGAATTTGTGATTTTACAAAAAATGTGGTTAGGCACCATCAAGTGTCACGAACTAATTTATTAATGGCAAATCCTCATAAAACCTACATTTCTTCGTGTAGGTATTAAAGTTAGGGTGGGTAGCACCCATTAAATGATGCAGATACAAATAAAACTCCCTTCATTAACATTCAGTTGAGCTAAATTTTTGAGCCTATTCAGAATTGTCAAAAAAACTAACTTGTGCCATAGCAGTTCTACATTTATATTAAAACCTGGTGGTTTATTTATAAGGGATTTCCAACAAAAGTTGAACACTAGACATAACAGTATGAATGTGACAATACCTATAGAGTTAGAATATTCCCTCACTTACAAAATACCATAGTATGTATACAGGAAATTAATCTAAGCGAACAATGTAAGTAAGACGAGTAATACAAGATAGACATTTAAGCGAAAAAATATATTAAAATTAAACAAACAAGATTCAATTTAAAAAATTTATCAATTTGACCATCAAGTTCCACTTTTAAATGTAGAAAAAAAAAATGTATTACATACCAATTGATGGAGCACAGCTCTCTCTGCAATCAGGAGTTCCTCAGCCGTGAAGGCCGAACTTGAGTATTTGACCAGCCTCATCGCGGTTACGTAAGGGCCATTGAGCTTCTGAGCTATCCAAAAGCAAGCTGCTGCAACGAGCTGTAGCTTGTCCAGCTCAATATGGCTGGTGCCCAGAATGGAGTCTAGGTACCAGCACGCGGATTGGATGATGGCTGGGTTGCCGTCAGCACCCTAAAATGTTACAAGATTAGTAGATTTCATAGCTGTGAGTCTGTGACGTTGCCTTACTTTGATCAATCGGACCGATTTAGGATTATAGGATACAATTCGTGTTTCTTTTGTTTTTCATGCTCTGCATTAACCTCAAGTAGTTTCGTTATACACATTTCATGTCATATTAAAAATATAGTGTTTCTTACTGAATATAAAAGGTGTGTGTATGTATCTCCTCAATATGTATCTACTTATAAGGCATTTACAAAATATACCTATGTTGTTTATTATAATATGAGTTGGAAAAGGTCCCGTTTTAAGAGGACGCATTGGAAATTTTGGCGCCAATGATCTCAATTTTTCTCAGTAAATACAAAACGGATCAAAATATAAGTTGGTGACCTGAAAGTTCATGATAAAAACCTTATTTTGTTAGTTTTCAATACAAGATTAGGTAACTTTTTTAACAGAGAAAAATATATCAAACATACCTCCTTTTAAAAACAGATTCACATCTTATGGGCAAACGGGACCGATTTAAGCCTCTTAACTTTATATGTAGATGAGTCTATACATACTCTTTAAAATTATAGAAGCAATATCTCAAATTATCGTTTCTAACTAAATAAAATAACAAAAACCATTTTGTCGCTTACGTCCTTTAGTTATAAGCTAGCGCGCGTATGCAATCCTTGCCCCGCTCAGACGCTCAGTCCCCTCTTGACCATTGTCAGCGACGGGTCTGTGCTAGTCGGCTTCCGGACGACATTAAGCATTGCGCTAATTTATTTGGCGTTTTATAAAATAAAAATGGGAAAAATGAAAGAAAGATGTTCCAAAAGGAAAAGCTTGTTTATTAGAAAAATGTGCAAATATGACGAAAAAGAGGTAAGTTTACATCGTAGTTATTTTTGTGATTAAAAAAATTATGTCTCGTTTTTCACCTTTTGTATTACAATATCTTATGAAAAGTGTTTACTGGTAATTAAATATTAAGTTTAATATTTGTTATATTTTTAAGGAAACAATCATTAGAACAATGTTCAGAGAACAAAACAATGGAGTCGTCATCGGGTTGCAATAAAAATCAAGAAATGTCGCCTAGGATTTTTTCATAAAGGGTATGTATGAAAAAATCCTAAACCTTTTTCAATCATACGACGTTTTGTAAAAGTTATATTATATCACTGAAACACTTTATTTTTCAACCGACGACAAAAAGAGGAGTATATGTATATGTATGATCATCGATTACTCGAAGACGGCTGAACCGATTTGGAAAATTCTTCTTTTGATTGAAAGGGTATACTTCGAAATTGATCCCATTTTCATAAACGTCAAGATCTGATGATGGGATCCTGGAGAAATCGAGGGAACTCTTCAAATATTATAGGTACACCTATGACGTTTTGGGTATTTATTATAGTAACTTGTGCAGTTGCTCTCAAAAAGTACCATTTGAAGAAGTGGAACTGATGATGAAGACCACAGATGGCCGCCGAAACTACTCAATAATAAGTATTGAGTGGATTGCGATTCGATTACTTGAATACGGATGTTAAGCACTTTATGCTCGTCACAATGCATATGGTGATGTAGAGCTGATGGTGAAGTACCAGGAGAACTCCTCAACAATGAACGGCCCAGCATTGGGGAAAGCAATATTTTGTAAAAGGTTATAAGTAGTTGCCATTTAGGCTCTTGTAACTATGTAAACTAAAAATAGACCAACTAAAAAGAGTGAAATAAAAACTTCTTACCAAAAAATTAAACCGACTCCCAAAAAACACTGCAAAGTGAAAAATAACTTTAATTTCGGAAGTCGGTGCCAAAAACGAAAATACAAAACTAAAGACACCGACTACCGAAATTAAAGTTATTTTTCACTTTGCAGTGTTTTTTGGGAGTCTGTTTAATTTTATCTTCTAGAAATCAAGACTACACCTTACCGAATTATGGAGAGTTATAAAATTTATTGCCCGCGTAAGTTTTTGTTACCATGTATTTATCAAAAATTATTATGAGTGCTACAATCAATATACATTGTAAACCCTTTATATCCCTATAACGTCAAAGTGAGCACAATTTGGTTGGTTTACCTTAAAACCCACACATTGATAAATCTTTATAGCGCAGTAGCCATTCTCTATTATGAAGAAATGTGTTCATATTTAGACACAGTAAATATTCATTATTTGTATTATTGTTTATGTTATCTTATCAGGTTACAAAAGACGCCGACTAAACATTTGAAGTCCCGAAACTTCTGAGGTCGTAAACAGCCGTCTTGCTTTTGTTCCAGATTACGTCATTGTTCGTAACAATAAAAAGTCAGCCAGATACTTGCGACGATCACTTAGACAATCGAACCATTTCGCAAAAAATCGTACAAAAGGAAAATACTGTGCCAGATTCAACTTGCTACGAACAATCAGAAGCTAACATTCAATATGTGGTTGATAACAATATTGAAAATTTCAGCCACGTTAGACTAAGCGACAACTTCATGCCTTTTGTTAGTAGTTTTAAATAAATTAAATTAAAATTGTAAAATATGTATAAAATGTAAATAGATAATTGTATCAACTAAATATATTTTTTAAACACTTCCCTTTTTTAATTGTATCTTATTATTTTATTAATTGTAATTATTGTGTAAATAATTATTATATGTAAGTATAAATAATAACTGTTTTATTGCACATACTTAATGTAAAAATAAACAAAAATATGTCCAATGTAAAAATAAATAATCAAAAACCAGAATCATCGTGTTAAATATTGTGAAAATCATGAACATTTGTAAATATTTAACTAAGTAAAAAATGTTAATAATTATAATTCATTAATAGGTAACTCATAAAAAATAAAAAATAAATATAAAATGTAAAGACAACTCCAAGACGTCTATGTTTCGCCGCCGCCACGGCATCGCGTCTCGCAATACTTACGTTACTTATCGGGGTGTGTGCGGGTTGAGGGGCGCGCGTGCCCGGTTTTGGAATTATTGTTTAACAATTCGTCGCCTTAATTAGCATAACACTAGTTGTGTGAATTGAATAGAACTCAGGGGAATAACAGCTAGACATTGCCGATTGTTATTCATCACTATTACGTTTCAGAACAAGCCGTAATTTTCTTATAACGAGCTGACCCGGTACCGTCCAATATTTCTTACTATCCATTTTTTTTACACCGTTAAACTTTCTCTTTTTTTTTCTTATTTTAGCAAAAGGGAATTTCACACTTTTACTGACTAAAAACCCACCCCTTTCGTTCAACTGCCCTTAAGTTCCGGGGCTGCGGTATCTCGTTAGAACATTCTCTGGACATTAAACTTTCCCTGGACTTGTCCAAATATTTTAAAACCAAAAGTAACTAACGAACAGCAATTAGATATTTCAAAGTTGACGCTTCAACAGTCGACTATATTATAACTACATAGTCAACACTAAAGACATCTGTCATGAATTCATCTTTAAATTGCTAATGATCAAAATAACACGCGTGTTTGTCAAGGGTCCTAATTTAAAATAATATTAAGTTTACATCATATTGTCTCCAATCTTTACACGCCTGTTTCGCCTTTTGCTTGAGACTGGAAAGGTGCCAAAAGCATGGAAGCTGGCTAAAGTGCAGCCTGTGCGCAAAAAAGGCAGTCGTGCTGACCCGGCCAACTACAGGCCTATTTCAGTCACGTCCATATTCTGCATGAGTATGGAGCGTGTACTTAATAGTTAGCTCCTGGCATACCTAGAAGCCAACGTCATCCTCAGTGACCGAAAATACGGCTTGCGCAAAAACCGGGATTCACCTCAACTGGGGATCTCTTAGCGTATGCCATTCATATACAGAAACAATATAGAAACAATGATTTTATACAGTTTTCAGTAAAAAAAATACTGAAAACACCTTGAAAATTAAGAAAAAGCCGACGAAAAATTTGAACGCAGGGGGTCCAGAATCATGTACTGAATCCATGGTAAGCGGTTCCGCGTCGATGTCCCTGCCACCCTGTATTTTAATTATAACTAGCTTTTGCCCGCGACTTCGTCCGCGTGGAATAGTTACTTTGGGCTAACGTTAAATTTAACCCCGATTTTGAAGCATTCTTCATTGGCGCTCCGCTCCTATTGGCCTTAGCGTAATGATATACATATATAGCCTATAGCCTTTCTCTATAAATTGACTATTTAATTAAAAAATAATTTTTCAATTCAAACCAGTTGTTCCTGAGATTATCGCGTTCAAACAAACAAACAAACTCTTCAGCCTTATATTATTAGTATAGATAGCTGTTGCCCGCGACTTGGTCCGCGTTTCCGTCGTTATTCGTAAAAAAAGTAGCCTATGTCCTTCCTCACGATTCAGTGATTTTGATGTAACAGACAGATCAACTTTCGTAATTTAGTAGGGAAATATGATATGTCAATCTATAGTACTGTGAAATATATAGTACTGTTGAAAAATATCGCAATACAGAACCGCACAACAGCTACTACGGAGTCATGCGTGCGTGTAACTCCTTGTGTGTTATTAAGTTAAAGTATTGGTAATATTGTTTAGATAGATCACGTTCACATGAGGCTTAAGTACATATAGAACGAAATTGTATACCTTCGGCCGCAAGACGCGTCGAGCGCGGCGACCGATTCTCAAAAATAATCCTTATAGCATGATTCAGTATTCACGCGCGATGGCTTATTATTAGCGTATTTCATGTATAACTTTGATGTTTCTATATGAACTTTTCTCAATTAGGGGTGACTGAGAGTGTTATAAACGTAAGAGTAGACAAATATTATAATCAGAAAGCTTCGAACTGCTAAGCTATCGGGAGTTACACGTGTTATTGTGAGTCAACCATAAAAGATAGACGTATGCTGTCGTGGGATATTTTTTATATAATTTTAAGGAGAACATTTCCGTCATGAAATGATTTCTGTGTAGCTTTAACCATTAAGGTTGCACACGCGACGGAAGCTTAAAAAATGGAGTAATTTCTCCCGTTTTCCCAACATTTCCCTTCACTGCTCTGCTCCTATTGATTGTAGCGTGATGAAAAGTATACTATAACCAGCTCAGGAGTATGAAAAATAATTGTACCAAGTTTCGTTAAAATCTGTTGAGTAGTTTTTGTTTCTATAACGGTTATACAGACAGACAGACAGACAGACAGACAGACAAAAATTTTACTGATTGTATTTTTGGCATCAGTATCGATCCCTAATCCTACACCTAGACCTTTCTTTTCCTAGACCTCTCTACAGATTTATTATAAGTATAGATAAAACGTTTTATAAAAAACTTTTGAAACCATGGGAAATCATGGTTGGTCATATATTGTGCCCATAGTCTCAATCAACGGTCTGAAAAAGCTTTGTAAACCTTTTAGGATTTAACAACATGGTTTAAAGTAAATCCTACCAAAAACTTCCTGTAAAAGACTAGCCAAGTCTCGATGGAGCTGCTTGTTTCTTTATAAAAAGTGATGCAATTTCTAAGCAAAGCCAAACCAAGTCTAAGGTTTTTTACTGCGATTTCTTTATTAATATTGTAGATTAATATTGATGATTGATTAATATTGTTTTTTTTTTTTTAGGTAGGGCCACTCGTAGTTTAGCTCTATACGGCTAATGTACTACTTAACCGGTCTGTCCTGTGGTGACCTCTAATAAATTAAAGGCCCCCAGCCAGGGCTTACAAACTAAAATATACTTAAAAAACTAATGACCGCACGCTAAGGGCACTCCCTGTGGAGTACGGGCCTCGGCATAGCGGGGTCATTTTGGGAGGGCAGCAAAGGGACAGGCTGGGTCATATTATTGACTCCCCCACTACGCGGACCGTTATTTATAACCTAGCGACGTATGCGCCCGAGGCAACGTTATAATAATACTATTATCGATTTGTAGTGTGATATTTTGATATCTACATACACTACATCCCTTCCTTGTTTTAATTTATTTTATTTTTTACCAGAAAGGTTAATGATGATAAGGATGACCAACTTACATGGACTGTGCATCTTAAGTTGACCAAAGCTAGAATACGAAAACTAGTGTATATTTTCAAAAACTTGCGTGCAGTTGCAAACCGTGTTCTTCTTCGTCAAACTTACCGAGCTCTGTGTGAATGCATTATTCGATACTGTATCTGCGCGTGGGGTGGTGCAGCAAAAATCCATATGATTGGAGTTGAACGCGCACAGCGTATGGTACTTAAAGTACTTCTTTACTTACCATATCGTCATCCTACATCGTCAGTGTATGAACTGGCAGAAGTGCTATCTGTGAGAAAACTATTTGTGTATGAAATGTTACGCAGATACCACAAACGAGTGGTTCCGTACCTGCCCACATCACGAAAGCGCGTAGAGTACTGCCCTGTGCCTCGCACTAGATCAACGTTAGCAAAAAGGCATTATAGTTTTCTAGCTCCGCATATATACAATAAACTTACCAAAATCCATAAAATAAATAAATTAAATAAAATAAGTAACAACGAATTTAAAAAGGTATTAACTACGTGGCTAAAGACAATGGACTATACTGATGTAGAAAATCTCTTAAAGCTATAATCACTACACATAATAAATACACGCACACCTACTTACAAACACACATACACTCACTCACAAAAATACACACCCACACACGCACACACACGCACACACACGCATGAACAAACGCACCAGTAAACAGACACGAATATAACATGAGAGCATGAGTTTTAGCCGTAAGTTTAAAATTGTAAGTTTCTATTATTTCCTTTTGATTGTAATTATATTTTCTATTTTATTGTTTTCTAAATTATTTTTGTATGACGTAAGATTTCTGTCACTAGTATTAAGGGGAAGACAGTAATACCTGCAACACAGTTTATACTAGCGCAGATATTACAGATTCTGATTTTATTATGTAAAAACTTATTGTCAATAAATAAATTTATTATTATTATTAAATGAGGCATTTATTTAGGTCTCCGCCTTTACTCTTTTCCGCAGTATGGGATGTAGCGTCCAAAAGGCGTTGTTTAAACTTTGACTGTATCCTTCTTAGTACCGTGTGTGCATAACTATATTCCTTTCAGTGCATATTATTAACTCCTCACTGCAGATCTATCTATCATTATCAAATGGCACCTGATATGGTACATCTCCAACTCTACTACAACCAAAACTGCCAAGCTTACAGAAACCCTTGAGTAAGAGCTCTAACGCTATGGTTCTCCAGTCGACCAATAATCGCATTGCTGTCACACATCCAGCGCATGGATCAAAAGTTCTGTACGAATTTCTATGATGTGAATCGCGCGTGTCAATCATCGCCCGCCGACTATACTCTACGGTCTCTCCAGACTCCGACCTTCGCCAGAGTTAAATCCGCATCGCGCATCCACGGACTACTTGAGTTGCCTCAAGAGAACCCGATTCCTACCGGACTACGACTATGTAATAATTACTGGTACGGTCGAGCAAAATATGACCGATAGAACCCCTTACTCGAACTTCTACCACCACAGAAGGTTTCTCATCATCAACAAATTCATTATTATCAACATCAACCTTAATCAACTTCAACTGGTACGTGACTTGCTGGCATCCTCCTTAACCTGGCATGTACATAATTATGTGTAGGTACGCTTAAAACTTAAAGACTTCAGTGTATAACGGTCATCGTCCAAAATGGCCCAACGAGTTTTGGGTTAAATTTCGTCCAATTTCTCTCACAAACACTAATTTAATTACTTTATTGCCAATAACAACGTAGGTGCATCTTCATACCATAATGAACTTTGATTATGCACAATGCCCTGTCGCTAGGGTTTTCACAGTGCTTCCTGCACAGTATTCTTCCTTAAAAGAAAAGGTCTAATAAACACGTTTAACAAAATAAAGTTCCTGGCAAAACCGTATCGTAATCTGTGAACAGCTATAGGCTGTAAT
Organism: Tholera decimalis; assembly: GCA_943138885.2. Taxonomy (NCBI): domain Eukaryota; kingdom Metazoa; phylum Arthropoda; class Insecta; order Lepidoptera; family Noctuidae; genus Tholera; species Tholera decimalis. The sequence goes on from OW964569.2 coordinate 26,555,084, forward strand.
CGTACCAACGATTCTCAATAGATACACTATCAGATGTGTCCCTCATATAAAGCATCTGCCCATCATCTTACTAGAATCATTTCATCGATTCCTTATAAACAGATCCATCGCCACATGTTACTCCTGAGCTGCGGTCAAGGGTTTTGACTATGAGTGCACACGCCGTTACCACTCTCATCACCTATGACATCTAATTCTCAAGGAATTTCTCACACGCTCATGGAGGGTATTTGTTAACTCGCTTCGAGTCAAGTGCTTTTAGCCAATGTATCACTGTCTATCATATCTGAAATTTTCCAGAGTGCGGCTTGGCTACTTTTCAAGTGATACAATTATCACAAGCTTCCCTGACGTGTTCAGATATTCATGATAGCAGACATCATTTTGTCGTCTCTTTTCATTTTTTAAATTATTTAATTATTCTGAGGCGTGTTGTTGTTTCTCTCATATGTCCTTTTATTCCTTCTGTCCCGTGTTATCATATCTCATTGTCTTTCAGTATTTTCTAAAATATCAGTTTGACCCACATTTGTACCAATCTTAGTTGGTAATTTGCCATCTTGAGACGCGAGTCCTGAGCTCCCACGTGTTCCACATCCTGATTTTTTTTCCACTTCTTATCATTTTTTTTTCTTTTTTTTATATTTCTGATTTCATGGTCCATATCCTGTCCCCAGTTGATGTGCTGATCCTCAAAAATTTTTCTATATGTCGACTTACGGCTTCAAGAGTAGTTATGTTTTGTTTCAACAATTATAATTATCTGTTAGTGTTATTGAGTCTCCTGTTTGTAAAATTCTCTTCCTAAACCCTTTTCTGTAATTATATCGTCTTGCAACAGCACAGCAGTGCAGCACGTTTCTTCTCACAACTCTTGTTGTTAGCAGCTTCCAGGTAGGTCGAGACTGCCCGCTTCCAGCATGCTCATCTCGTTCCTACTGAAGGTAGGGAACCTCCATTAGTCCTCATATCGTCCTCATAATCAAATATCACACACATTTCGTCCAATTTGTGAAGGCTCTTACTTCCAGTCACATTTACAAAGGTCAATGCCCACATTGTTAGAACAACCGTGGCCTACAGTGAACACTGATAAATAGTTTATGCAATTATAGTTTAAGTTGTTACGAACACCTTCTAGTACTTATCAGTTAAGAAAATAAGTCGCCATTTGGAAATAAAACACTTTTTATTTTTTTATAACATTTATTTTTTCATAAGCACATAATTACATATTATAAACACTTAAAATAACTTTTGAATGGTAAGTACATAACTTTTTAACTCATTTTAACCTTTTGAATAATAGTCACCTTCTAAGTTTAAACAGCTATGGGTTCCATTTCAATAAAAATCGGTACAGTTATATCTAATGGATAGCTCAAAAGATTTTGGAGTAATTGTATATTTTTTATTTATTTATTAATGAATGCTTATCATTTGTCCCAAACACCACCACCACCGCTCAATATAAAAAAAAATCAATCTCAATATAAAAAGCTAACATCTAAGAATACTATTATATACAGGGTTATTGGAAAAACACCAACAACCTCTTAAGAGGTTATTGTACTCGTCATTATGAACAACTTTTACTATGGTACCAAACATGAAATCGCGAAAAAAAATCAGCTGTTCCCTACATTTTGACGAGTTAACCGAACTTAAATAGGAACAGCAAAATTTTTTATTTTCGCGATTTCAGGTTTGGTCTTTCAAATAACCCTGTATATATATGCACTATTGACGTATATATATGGAGATACTACTAAAAAAAAATCTTTTAAAAAAATAACGATAAATATATTTATTCTATAGTATCATCAGCATCATATACTAATAAGACACTGTCTAAAAACTGTGCTGGAGGAACTATATTGGTTTGATGCCGTGCCCACCCAAGATACCAGACCACAGACATGACGTGGGCACAGCATCCTACAGTCCTCCGGCCCACAATACAATTGATGTATGGCTGCTCTTCCAGTGGTATTATTTCTTATTAAAATATAGACAAAGTATGTCTTTCGGCTAATATGCCTGCTTTGGATTCGGGCCCTTAATAAAAAGCAATCATTATGAAAAAGTGAACCTTCCAAAATACTAGTTCTCCTACCTTCATAGCGAGCGCGAGTGCAGAGTTATATTATATTCTCTTTGTGCAGAGTGAGTAATGAGTAGTTAGATTACAGTAAATTACAGTTTACTGTCAAGTCTATCATCTGTCAAGAATAATGCTGCCATATTTTAAAATATAATCGATTAGTTGCATCGATTGTTGGTCTTGATCAAATCAATTTTTATCTAACAACGGCAAAGCCTTATAGAATAGGTACAGTTATTATACTTTTTTATGTTTATGTATGTGTGGACGCGTCGTTTTCAAATCATTTCTATGGTAATCGAAAAAACTGAAATCCGACTAACGTATTTAGTAAAAGCGCTTCCCGAAGTCAAGAGCATAAAATGCTCAAGTTTTAATAAATAGTAGCCGACAACTTGCTTTTCTTTTTCACTGTTGGGTTTTAGTTTATAAGTAACTAGTTCTCACGCGGGGCTTCGCTCCCGTGGATTCTATCACGGTAAAAACATAACTCTCCTTTTTTGCAGTCGCGTAAAAAGCGTAGCCTATAACCTTCTTCAAGCTTCAAGCTACTTCCATACCAAATTGCATCCAAATCCACCCAGTACTTTCGAAGATTAGCGCGTTCAAGCAAACAAACAAACTTTTCCGCTTTATAATATTAGTATAGACTAGCTTTTGCCCGCGACTTCGTCCGCGTGGAATAGTTACTTTGGGCTAACGTTAAATTTAACCCCGATTTTGAAGCATTCTTCATAGCCTATGTCCTTCCTCACGGTTCAGTGATTTTGATGTAACAGACAGATTAACTTTCATAATTTAGAAGGGAAATATAATATGTCAATCTATAATACTGTTGAAAAATATCGCAATGCGGAACCGCACAATATTATTGTTAATAGCTGTGCCCGCGAGGCCGCGACTCCGTCAGCGTGTAACTCCTTGTGTGTTATTAAGTTAATGTATTGGTAATATTGTTTAGATCACGTTCACATGAGGCTTAAGTACCTATAGAACGAAAATACTTTAGCGCAAAGCTTCCGGGTAAACTATGTTGAAAGTTGACCCGTCCGGCACGTGAACATAAAGATTTCTAGAACTGCTAACCCGGGAAAGAGCGACGTACAACTGACCATGCGAGAAACAACTGACACCGAGATCTACTCCAGCAACACGAAAAGTCTGCCCTTGAACCTTATTAATTGTCATTGCATAACACACCGATACTGGGAATTGCGTTCTTTTTTTTTTTATTTAGAATAGGTTCGCGTTTGACCACCATCTCACCTGATGGTAAGTGATGATGTGGTCGAAGATGGAGCACGCTTACCTAAAAGTAACCTATTCACTCTTGACTTAAAGACTCCTAGGTTATAGCTATCGGGAAACACAGACTCAGGCAGAGAATTCCACTCCTTAGCCGTACGCACAATGAAGGTATTCCCAAAACGTTTGGTGCGTATGGGTGGGATGTCCACCATGTAACGATGGCGCTTCGCCGTTTGTCTCGTAGTCCGATGATGGAACGGGCTTGGTGGAATTAGATTGTGTAATTCCATCGCACACTCCCCGAAATGTAACCGATAGAAAACCGATAGACTTGCAACTCGTCGTCGATGTTCAAGGCTCTGGAGCTTTGATTCGACCAGTGCATCGTTGCCAATGAGTCTTTTGGCCCGCTTCTCGATAGACTCAAGCGCGTCCAGTTGGTATTTAGCAGATCCATCCCAAAGATGAGAGCAGTACTCCATACACGACCGAACCTGGGCTTGATAGAGATTGAGCAACTGTTCGGGTGTGAAGTACCGTCTCACCTTAAATTCGAATGGAAAATTATTTGGTATTATGGGAATTCTGGGAATAAGGACGGTTTCTCCTGCACCGCAACCTGTTAAAATTTGAGCCTCGATTATATTTTGTTGCAACTGGGTGAAAATAAAACTAATATAAAAAAGTGTACGTAAATTAGCCAAAACTTAACCTATCGGTATACTAAAATAACTAATACCTATTTTATAAAATAACAACAAAAGGAATCTAAAAATATATTATCAACGACTAAAAGTTGCGCTGATAAGCACGGTTTGTTAATATCAATTAAGTATTGTCTGTCAATAAGGTCGAACGCTCTGAACGTCTATTCGGATCAACAGGCAAAAATTGTATGATGCTCGCACTTTTTTTTTTAGGTAGGGCCTCTCGTAGTTCAGCACACTAAGGCTGGTCACTTTTCAACCGCGAAGCTCGCGCTCGCACGCCCCGCCTTTTTAGGGTTCCGTAGCCGAATGGCAAAACACAGAACCTTAAGCCTGGAAACAGTGCTCGACCGACGGTCAGCGCTGACCGTACATTTTGACCGTCAGCGCTGACCGTCGGTTGTGAAAATCGTCAGCGTAGCTGAGTGCGCATTCATAGGCTTGCATAGATATAGCTACGCCGACTGACGGTCAGCGCCGACCGTCGGTCAAGCACTGTTTTCAGCCTTATAGCTTCGATATGTCTGTCCGTCTGTGTCTGTCGGTCTGTCTGTCTGTCTGTCCGTCCGTCCGTATGTCACAGCCATTTTATTCCGAAACTACTAAGACTATACATGAGAAACTTAGTAGGTAGATGTATTCTATGAACCGCTTTCCGACTTTAAGAAAAAAAATAAAAAATATTTAAAATAAAAAGGGGTCCCCATACATGGAACTAAAACTGAAAATATTTTTTTTCATGAAACCTATGCGTGTGTAGTACTTATAGACAGGTCTTTAAAAATGATATAAGGGTTTCTAAAACCACTTTTTCATAAAGTCAATCGTTTAAAAGATATAAGCTTCCAAATTGGTAAAATGTCCCCACCTCCCTCTAACTTCTATAATAATGGAGTGAAAAATCTAAAAAAAATATATGTCTGTAGATCTTAATGTAAACTTTCAACCAAAATTGGTTTGAACGAAATCGGGTAAGCAGTTTTGAGATACAGCATATTTTCTAAAACCGCAAATATAACTTTGTAATTCATACAAACACTATGAAAAACAAAGTTATCTAGCGTAGGTGTAAAAATTTAAATAAGCTGGTTTCTAGAATTTTTTAAGGTTTTTAGGAACCCTTCATGGGCAAGTCTGGCTCGCACTTGGCCAATCGAGACGCGTCGAGCGCGGCGACCGATTCTCAAAAATAATCCTTATAGCATGATTCAGTATTCACGCGCGTTGGCTTATTATTAGCGTATTTCATGTATAACTTTGGTGTTTCTATACCGATTTATATGATTATTTTTTATGGAATAGTTAATAATGTTAACTTTTTCAGTTAGGGGTGACTGAGAGTGTTATAAACGTAAGAGTAGACAAATATTATAATCAGAAAGCTTCGAACTGCTAAGCTATCGGGAGTTACACGTGTTATTGTGAGTCAACCATAAAAGATAGATATATGCTGTCGTGGGATATTTTTTATATAATTTTAAGGAGAACATTTCCGTCATAAATGATTTCTGTGTAGCTTTAACCATTAAGGTTGCACACGCGACGGAAGCTTAAAAAATGGAGTAACTTCTCCCGTTTTCCCAACATTTCCCTTCACTGCTCTGCTCCTATTGATTGTAGCGTGATGAAAAGTATACTATAACCTGCTCAGGAGTATGAATAATAATTGTACCAAGTTTCGTTAAAATCCGTCGAGTAGTTTTTGTTTCTATAACGGTTATACAGACAGACAGACAGACAGACAGACAGACAGACAATAATTTTACTGATTGCATTTTTGGCATCAGTATCGATCCCTAATCACCCCCTGATAGTTATTTTGGAAATATATTTCATGTACAGAATTGACCTCTCTACAGATTTATTATAAGTATAGATTATATTTTATTTTTTATACCAATATTTTATATTATTATTAAGTAATCCGTAATCGACTAGATTTATTAAATATATTAATCTAAATAAATTGACCATACATAATGGCAACCCTAAACTTCGTCTGACATTGAAACTCGCATTGATCTATTAGTTAAATTACTTATTTATTCGCTAAAATCACGGCGTCATAGTTAGATATGGAACTTATACGGAAATTTCCTATTTAAAATACTTATATTTTTTGATTATCTTTCAAAATGTGTTTGACGTGGGCCATATCATGGCATTATCATTTAATGGAGGCTTATACTTTCAGCCAAATTTCTCGATTTAATAGACGCCCTTACTTCCAGACAAGTTTCCCAATTTAATGAAGGCTCATACTTCTAGACAACTTTCCCAATTTAATGGACGCTCATACAATAAACTAACAGTCAAGTTTCTTCGATAACTGTTAATTTAATAACCCGTAGGAATTCTACTGCAAGTACCGTTATCCTTTGATAACTGTCAATTTAATGACCAGTAGATATTCTACTGCAATTACCGTTATCCTTTGATAACTGTCAATTTAATGACCAGTAGGTGTTCTACTGCAATTACTGTTATCCTTTGATAACTTTTAATTTAATGACTAGTAAGTATTCTACTGCAATTACCGTTATCCTTTGATAACTGTCAATTTAATGACCAGTAGGATTTCTACTGCAATTACTGTTATCCTTTGATAACTTTAAATTTAATTACCAGTAAGTATTCTACTGCAATTACCGTTATCCTTTGATAACTGTCAATTTAATAACCAGTAGGGATATTCTACTGCACACTTCTAAATTTTAGTTATTTATTTGCTCTTTGATCTATTTTTAAACAAATCATATCTCTCTCTGCAGTTGATCCTTCATGGCTGAAGATCGCGATCTCGAATAATGTTTATTCAGCCTCCAGTGGCTTGTTAGGCTTTTCCACTTGTTGCAATCAGTTGCTATACGGAGAACTTCTTTGAAACTGTGAAAGTTGTTTGTCTTCAGTTGCTCCGACCTCCGTAACGGGGACCTCCCTGTTGATCTTTTGCCCTCAAAGTTCGCGCAAATGATCAATCAGCCTCTCCAGATCATACTGGCGTCGAAGAATGTGGCCGAAGTAGCTCAGGATGCTGTATATTGTGGACAGACGATCTTCGATACCGAGCTCTTTCAGAATAGACACATATGTGCAGACACATATTTCGATTGCATCTATTTTCTTCCTGTCAGATTCTCTAATCGTCCACGTTTTAGCATCATACAGAAAAATCGGGAAAACAAGCGCACGGACTAGACGGGTCTTCATTTTCTAAGAAATTCCTCTGTCGTTCCAGATTCTCTGCAGTCGGGTCATAGCATCTTTTGCCATTCCAATCCTCCATCTTATATCGTCGCCACAACCACCAACATCCTTTATATAGGCTCCTAGGTACAAAACACCTCTTTACAGTGTCTATGCCAGGAGCAGGGTCGACATTAGTAAGTGAGCCGGCGCTATCAACAATCATGAGCTTGGTCTTGCTTCTGTTGACGGATAACCCCGACAATTCACGTTTTGTCTCAAGTTTCCAGCATTTCTCTCAATGTTGACGTATGTTGTGCAAGCAATACTGCGTCATTAGCGTATCTGAGATTAGAAATCTTCTTCCCACCCATAGTAAAACTGCTGTTCCATTCTTCTAAACACTTGCGTATAATATATTCTCCGTAGATAAACAAATCATATATCACAAATTAAATAACTAAGCATAAGATCTCGGGTTTGTTTTTCAGGTCGGGTGGCGTCACTCAGTTTCTCCATTAGGAACTTCCCAATAAAAGAGAGAAGTCTGAACTGGCATTCGGTTAATGGCACATGGCATGCTTAACGTGACTGCTGAAATGTGGTGGCATCACACATCTCTGCCTATCCCAATTAAATCGATATGTTTTTATTTACCATCAGGATAGCATTTAATTAGTTACATAGCAATAATGTGACACAATTCCTTATTTTTTTCGGAATATAACGATTCATTACTTATCTGTAGTTCCAGAAAAGAGAATATAAATTGTCCTCTTATTTTTCTCGCGCTCACTCTCAACAATAAATCCATCCACCCACCAGAGACACAATTATGCCATAAAGTCCATACAATGAATGTCTGATTCCTACCCCTAGTAGGCAAATCCTCAGACAGACTGATCGATAATCAAAACAAGCGCCAGATAGGCTTTTTGTTTGTAAGAAAAACAACTTTATTTCAATTTACTTTTAAAAATAAATGTTATTTTCTTTTGAACAGGACACAATAATCTCCCTTTTAGGTTGATAAAATATGAAAACTCACGGTTTTATCCTCGTCGCCAATGTAGAATATGCTGATTTATTTACATCCATAGTCCATAGTTGACACATATCCATAGTTGACTCGCCAACGCACCACCGCACAGGACGACAGTCCGACAACGACTGACTCCCCCACTTTTTTTTTTTTTTTTGTGTGGCATCTCGCAGGTCAACCTCTGAGGTTGTCGGCTGCTTAACCGGGCTTGCCTGTGGTTGCCTTAATTAATAAATTAATTAAAGCCTCCAGCCAGGGCTTATTAAAAACTTACAAACTATGCGACTACACGCTAAGGGCACCCCCTGTGGGGTACGGACCTCGGCTTAGGGCGTCGCAGGGGGAGGGCAGCTAGGGACAAGCTGGATCATATCATTATTATTATTAATAAGGGAATTTAAAGCTACTGGCTCAGCGTCGCGCGCTGGCTCTGGCAAGGGTCGGGGTGGACTATTACGGGGACGTCGCGGCGGGCCTCGGCGGCGAGGACGGAAGGACGGTCGGTTTTTGTGTTTGTGTGCCACTGTACTTGTTTCCCTACGGCTCTCTTGGAGCAGGGTGATTGCGTCATCGGGAGTGACTAGGGTATGCCTTGGTCGGCGAATCTTAGAGATACGCGAGGGTTCGTATTGGGCGGCCGATACGATAAGGGGATTCCTATGTTGGATTGAAGTTTCAAAGAAACGCTTGGAGACGCGTTTCATGAACTGCTGGATGGTGGGCATCTTGAGGTCTACGTGAAGAAGCTCATTTCGAACATAAAAGGGGGCTCCCGTGACTCTACGGAGGAATCGGTTTTGGAGGGTCTGCATCTTGTGGAGGAGGTAGGGCTTTGCGTGTGCGAAAACAGCGCAGGCGTAGGTCATGATGGGACGGATGACCGCGGTGAAAATACGCAGCTTGCACCTGAGTGATAACTTGCTGCGAGAGCTAAGAATGAAGTGGAGCCTACCTAGAGCGAAAGCGGCGTGTGAACGTGCCTGCTTTATGTGCTCAGCGAAGGAGAGGTGTCTATCGAGGACCACGCCTAAGTATTTGGCATGCTTTTCCCAAGGGATCGGCTTGCCGTACATGGTAATCGGACGGGGGGAGGCTGGGTTTATCCGCGGTTTAGAAAAGAGGACTGCCTGGCTTTTGTCTGGATTGACTTCGATTCTCCATTTCCGGAACCACTTGGCCAGAGTGTTTGCGGAAGTTTGGAGAGTGCGAGCGATGGCATCGGGTTTAAGACCGGTATAATAGATAGCCGTATCGTCGGCGAATAGGGCTAGTTGGGTATTTTTATGCTTGGGAATATCACTAGTGAATAGCGTGAAAACGAGGGGGGATAGTACGGAGCCTTGAGGAACTCCTGCGCGAATGGGATGGGGGGAGGAAAGCTCCCCCTCAATTCGATAACGAAAGGTGCGATTCGATAAAAAGTCCCGTAGGATGAGCACGAGACGGTCAGGCACGCCGAGTTGGTATAGCTTATAGATTAAGCCATTGTGCCAGACTTTGTCGAACGCTTTCGCTATGTCGAAGAATAAGGCTCCCGTTATTGCGCCCCGTTGGAAGCCGGCGCTGACGTGTTCTACTATGCGGTGAACTTGTTGGATACATGAGTGTTCGGTTCTAAATCCGAACTGCTCATTGGGTATTAGACTCTTTGCTTCGGCAAAATCTTTGAGCCGCTTATATATAAGCCTTTCATAGATTTTACCGAGGACGTTGAGTAAGCTAATGGGACGGTAGCTAGACGGGTCAGACTTGGGCTTGCCTGGTTTGGGAATACCTATGACGGTGGCCTGTTTCCAGGTTGCGGGGAACATATTATTGCTCAATGCGCCATTGAAGATGGCAGTCATTAGCACTATAAGCTGGGCGGGGAAAAGTTTGAAAACCCTATTGGTGATGCCGTCGGAGCCAGGGGCTTTTCGCGGTTGGAGACTTTTAATGATATCCTGGACCTCATCAGGAGTGATGGGGGCCAGTGGATTATCGGGATCTTCGACGGGCGGAAGGGAAGTTCTACGTTCGACTTCGGCGTTCACCATATCGAGGTGGGCTTGGTCTACTGGTTGAGAGCTGGGAGAACACTGGGACTCTAGGCTGTCGGCTAGGCATTCTGCTTTTTCAGAGTTATCGAAGGCGACACTCTTATCGGGACGAATGAGAGGAGGCATTGTGGCCTCTTCAGTGGATCGTAACTTCCTCTGAAGCTGCCAGAAGGCAAGATGGTTGGGCTCAAGTTCGCTCAGCATCTTGTCCCAGCTCGCATTACGCTGCTCGGCAATGAGTTTCCTTACAGCACGCTGTAAGTTGCGCATGTGAGCTTTGTTTGCGGCGCAGGGAAAAGCGCTGTACGCACGGATGGCTGCGTTCTTCTCGGTTATCAGATTCTGTACATCGTCCGGGAGTTTCCAGCGGTGGTCTTCCGCTACTGGAACTTCCCTTGAACAATCGTTCAGGACGGATTGTACGTGATCTGTAAGCGAGTCGATCGCCGCCGTCGTGTCAGCGACTGAGACTATGTGGTCAGGAATGGTGTCCAAGTGAGGCGACGTGGTGGATTTCAGTTTTTCACTTACTTTCCTCCAGTCGGTGATCAATTGGGTCGGAGGAGATTGGGTAGGATCATGGTTACCTGAGCGGGAACCTAGGTGTAGGATAACGGGACGGTGATCCGAGTTGAGCTCGTGAAGCGCTTCTATGGAGTGCAAATGGAGGTTTACATTCTTTAGGAGCGCCACATCGAGGACATCGGGCCTATGGTTGGGGTCGTGTGGGTAGTGGGTGGGAGTCATCGGAGCGATGACGTCATAGTTTAGGGTCGCGCCTAGGTTATACACGATTCTGCCTCTGGCATTTGTCGTGTTGCTGTTCCAAGCGGGGTGTTTGGCGTTGAGATCGCCCGCTAGTAAGACGGAGTCACTCAGGCCAAAGAGAGTCGTGAGATCGCTGGTGAGCGCGATAGGATCGTCTGAAACAAGAGACGCGACCGATGGTGGAGGATGGTAGGCAGAGATGATGGTTATCGGAGGATGACCAGTCATGCCTAGTCGACAGGCAGAGTACTCTAGGTGAGAGAGAGGCGCGGGTGGGCTGAGAGGGATGCAGTATAACTCCTTCCTATAATAAATAAGGGTACCGCCGCCGTGGCAGCGTGTTCTGTCATTGCGAACTAGACGGTAATTCGCAATTTTGGGGTCAGCGCGGTGGGGTTTCAAAAGGGTCTCCTGTATAAGGAGGACGTCTAATTGGTGGTCGCGGAGGAATTTAGTTATTTCGGCGCGTTGGTTGAAAATGCCATTGGCGTTGAAAAAACCTAATTTAAGGGATCGAGGCCTAGTGTGGTTTGTGCGTTGGGAATCCATTGGATCAGTCCATCGCATCCATCTGGTCGAGGCCTAGCACGACATCACTGTGTGTGCTGAATATTTGGCTGTACATTTCCGTAGTAATTTTGCCGTTGTTCTGCTGTTCGGCAGCCAGAAGGACATCGCGGAGAGACCTGGCTTGGCGGGTCATAAATATTTTATAGTGGCGCAGTAGAGTCTGGGCGCAAGACTCGCCGTTCCCGACGGGTGAGGGTTTGGGCGGTTGTTTGGCTGCAGGAGCAGCCGTGGTTTGAGGCGCGGGTTTGGGACTGGTTGTGGCCTCTGGAGCCACGGCTATAGGCAGGATCTGCGCTGCGATGGGTATATCCATCAGTGCCTGCAAAGGTTTGGCAGGAGCCAAGGAGGGAAAGGCTTTTTCGTCGTTTAGCCTGGTCCACGGGGATGGTCTCTGAGGAGCGAGACGTTGGGGAATTTGAGAGGAAGGTGCCTCTCTTTGTAGGCGGGCGTTGGCGCGCTTCGCTAATTTAGGAGCGAGTTTGGGGGCTTTGGGACAGCCGCGGTAGTTTGCCGGGTGACCGGTCTGGCCGCAGAGAACGCAGCTGGGTGGTTCCAAACAGAAGGTTCGGTCTTTGGGCCGAGGGCAGTCCGCAGTGCTGTGCTCGCCCAGACACTTGACGCATCTGGGAGTCGCATAGCAGTTGCTCTGCGCATGGCCATACAGTTGGCAACGGTGGCATTGTCCCACTGTTGCGGTTTTATAGGGCTTTTCAATTAAGATACCGGATAGGGAGCAAATGGACTTAATCTTGAAAATCGGGTGATGACCTTCAGTTGGTTCACAAATGACAAGAACCATGTCGTACAATTCACCACCTCTCGCTTTATGTAAGCGATGGACGGCGATCACTGGTATACCTTGATCGGCAAGGTCGTCTTTAATATCCTGTACTAGGATTTCTTTAGGGACACGTTTAATAACTACACGAGTGGGCGTGTCCTCGGGGAAGGAGAAAGTGTGAAAGGAAATATTCCTTTCACGGAGGGCGCGATATAGTTCCCTATAGTCGTTCGACGTAGGGACGGTGACTTTAATGCCATTTTGGCAGGCACGGGCGTTTGTGTAGTTGATCTTTCGATCAACACACATCTTGGACACATCAGTCCATTTCCCCTTGTCTTGGATGTAAATGGGGGGCGGAGGGCGTTGCTTCCTTTGGGCTGAGGAAGTTTGGGCTATCGGGCTGGGGGGACGACTATCCTGCGCGCGAGTAGAGGTAGTTGGGACGAGGCTAGCGGGTCGTACGGGCGTTTGAGTTGGGGACGGGGGCAACGCGGTGGTCTTTTTGGCCTTGCTGGCCTGGGAGGCGTTTTTCCCTTTCTTTCTCTTGCCGCCGGTGACGACTTGAAAGTCGTCTTCCGAGGACGAGGGGCATGATGACAAATCATTGTCGGAGTTGTTATTGGACACAGGTTCGGTGGTGTCCATTTCATGGAATTCAGGTGCAGCGCACACCTGCGCGGCGTCCATTGTTCTATGAACAATAGGATAAGTAGGTGGGCCGGAAACAATGGGTGATTTCGGGAATCGGGAGATCGGCACGATTTTGTCGGCGGGCGGGGGCAATAAAGGGTTATCTACCTGGAAGTCGTTCGTTGTTTGACGAACAATGGGATCGGAGTTAATAAATACTTCCGTGAATTGACCAACCGGGATGCCTTGATCGGCAAGCGGGGGAGATAATGGGCCGTCAAGCGCGTCACTAAAATCAGCGACGTTGGCTTCGGTAGCCGGGGGACAATTAGCGATTTCACGTTGGATTTTTCCGCCATATTTGGCGGAAATAGCAGGGTTTTCCCTAAGGATTTCTAATAATATCTCCAAAATATTGGAGTTCGCCATGATTGGCGAATGGATCAAAAATTTAACGGGGAAATTTTGGAGATTGCTCTCCCGCGAGGGGCCTATTTAAAGCCTAACTGGCCTAACTCCCCGGATGGATGGGTCCGGGGATGTGTAACCCTCCCAGTCGGGTAGAGACTGGGAGGTGAGTACCTAATGGTGAGCCCTAAGCTTGTAACCGGTCGCCAGTCTTATTGTGCGAACCGGGCCCTATTGGGTCTAGTGCGAAGGGGTAGACACACCCAACCGACACTAGGTGAGTAGCTGAAAGGGAAACTCAGTAACTAGGTTTGACTAGGAGATCCCCCAAGGCCAAAACCTAGCACTCGACTCCAATTAACTGCTTCACCCTGAAGGGGATCAGCGGGTGTGTCGGGTCAACACCCCCTTGGTTTCGTTGACACCGTGAGGTTTCCAACCAATGACCACGAAACTGTGGTTTTTCCCTGAAGGGGCAAAACGTTTTTGACAACACTCTGTTATAGAAACAAAATATCCTTCACTGCCTTGAAAAAGGCGGTTCCGGATCGGGAGTTGTAGTCGGCGACTACGAATGACGTCACGGCGAGCGCGACGAAGCGATGACACAGACACAGAACGATCGGGAGCGCAGAGCGGCACGACCGTCTCGGGCGAGCGTCGGGCGGAGAGTCGCTGACTCCCCCACTACGCGGACCGTTATTTATAACCTAGCGACGTATGCGCCCGAGGCAACGTTATAATACTATTATCGATTTGTAGTGTGATATTTTGATATCTACATACACTACAAATATAGTTAGATTTTATGTGACCGGCCGTTGAATATTCTTTATACACATTTACTTGTTGACACATCCAAGTCAATGGCCAAGTCACCGGTTTCTCCTCAGGGTCATCAACTCATCAGGTACTCCATATCTTTCATGATCCTAGTTTTGATAGTTTTCCCTTTATATTGGCACTAAACCCTACTTCTAAGCCAAGTTTCAGCTCTCCAGGCTAATGGGAAGTACTAGTTCTATTTTAATGATCAGTGAATCAGTGAGTGTCGAATTAGCATAACTTTGCTTTTGCATAACATAGGAAATAAATAAGCTACAAACATGAAATTTTGTGGTTTAAGTGTGTGCTTATAGTTTACTAGATGACTATAATTTCAATGTTCTAAACCTATCCAAAGGTCCTCCAATAGGGGCAGGAAAATACGGCGAAATAGTTCCAGAAATGGATGGTATGACAGTGTTTGTTTCGCGCTCGACTCGGCAGATATAATGAACTCAAGAGTGGGTTTTTGGCGTAAGTTGGTAAAAACAAAACATCTACGTGTACCTGCGCTGTGCTTAAATTGAATACTTTTGAACGGTCGTTTGGTTTTAGTCGTATTGTAACATAGTCCTTAACGAACGATGAAGAAATATTGAGAGAACGGAGGGCGTTTTCTATTGCGTATGTTTTAAATAAAACCAATGTAACGTCTACTTACATTCACTTTCATGAGCCAGTTGATAACGCATGCCCTGGTGACGCTAGATATCCTGGGCATCTGCAGAGGCTTACACTCATTAGCCAGGAGGTATTCAAACACATCCAAGATATAGTCTCTGTTGAAACATCGCATATACGACCTCTTCCCTGAAAACAAAATTATTTATTGCACATGCTACGTACCTTATCGATTTGAACAGAAAAATGATAATGAACTTAAAAGTCTAAACGCAGTTAAAGATTTGTACAAGTCGACCTCCATCGTTAAGCAACGCTTTGGTTGATGGGTCACCATTGTAACATCGAGATTTCTTCATACCTCGGAAAGCACATGAAGCCGTTAGTCGCTTGTCGTTTGCACGTCATTTATGGTCGTTACGGATATTTAGAAGGTAGAAAACCTTGCCAATTGGTATCTTGGTACCCAGCTACTGGGTCGTGAAGGTCAGATCGGCAGTCGCTCCATGTAAATACACTAGTTAATACTTAGCTGTATCGGAATAGACTGGAAGCCCAACATAGTGGAAAAAGCCTAAGAAGATAAGGATTGAATGCCGAAGTTTTTGTAAATATTCACCAAATAGTATGAGCAAATGTCCGGTTTAATGAGAACGAAATGACTCATTACTAACTAAACTGTTTTTGTAAGTTGTGTTTATATAATAAAAAGTCTGGAAAAACCATATTACTTATAGCCAACGAAACAACAAAAGAACTTAATTCAGGAAATTCATTATAAAAATATGCTTAGATAGATGAAATCAGTATAGATAGTATAAGTCAAATAAAAGGCGAGATATTGACATAATTATGTATGTGTAAGTATATAAAAACTTCTAACTCATTTTCTAACATTAATTAAATGTGGTACTAGTCCACTTTATCATTCATTTTTTTAAGATCTGTAAAACATTGCAACTATGTTTATGATCAATATTTATTTTGGGTCATCGTAATAATGTTAATTTGTGAGTAATAGATACTCTAAATGCATATTATTTTTAATAAGATAGGCGATCGCTTCATGTCAAACACTAGTACTAAAGCTGCATCCGCTGAGACAGCAAGTGGAATGCAACATAGTTAATGCTATGCAGATGTTTTTTGTTGAATAGTTTTTGTTATTAATATAGGTACTCACAGAAATCAGGTGTTCTCAATCTGTCATTTATACTTTCATTGAATTTCAGACGCCTTTCCACTTTATCATCTAACTTCTCTGGTTTAGCTATGACAGTTGGAGATATACCCTGCAAATCCCTACTATGAGGGCGTTTCAAACTCCTCTTGATATTTCTCACTGGATTCGGTTCTAAAGTAGCCTTCAGGTTCGGTGTGACAGCACTCAACACTGCGTCTAGCGTATTTTTCTTCTTATTCTCAACAAAATACCTTTGACTATTTTTGTTTTCCAAATATGACTCATCATCGCTTATAGATAGAAAACCTGCATCTTTATCTGCTGCACGCTTGTCGTCGAAGACAGTATAGTGCCAGTCTAAGTCCACCCTCCTTTGTCTCAGTGTGACATGTTTCATGTCGATGTTCAGAGGATGTTTTGGTTCATGCGGAACCACTTTACTAGGACCTGGTTTAGGATTACCCGAACTTTGAGCGTTCAGAGTCTTCAGAGGTCTCCGATGTGACGTTTCTGGCTTTTGAAGAGGTTTGGGACCCACCAATAAGTGATTCGGTAATGCTGGTAAAGGATCCTTTGGCAACGGTATTCTTGATCTATACACATTTTCTTTATCAGCATCGTGTTGCGAGGACGCCATATTATTTAGATTATAAATTACACTGTAATTGAAACTTTTTAAATACATTCGATCACGACCAGCATGACCGTTAGTATTAGCGATAATTTTAACCTAAACTGACAGGAACTTCACCGATCCTCATTAAGTTTGATAAAACTTATATTGAAGTGATTGAGGGTAGTCTGAATGATACATAGAGAGGTTATATTAGAGTCAAATTAAGATTCTGAATATATATCTGATATTAAAATACTATACCTATTATGGCATATTAGGCAAATCTTATATAAACCAATATTAATATTCTTTTCAATATTCGTTCTCTCATAGATATGTATCGGCACCATACCTATTACCTGCTGGATATTAGTTGAATATTAGTTTAGGTAATATTTATATTCTTTTTAATATTCATTCATATTATAATGTAAATAATTCACTCGCGTAAATAATAAATTAATTAGTAAAATTGGATTATGTTATGATTTGTTTTGTTTAAGGATTTGTTTGTGTAAAATGATTTAAATTATGAAATTTATATTGTAAGTGTAGAATTTAAATAATGTTATGATTTGTTTTGTTTTATGATTTATTTGTGTAAAATGACTTAATTTATGATATTTATATTGTTCAATTGTGTGTAGAATTGAAATAATCATTATGTACCTGTATGTGAACATATTTGCACGCCATGAGAAATGGCAGACATGTCGTGAACTAATCAATTTTTAAGATCTTGCATGCATGTATTATTTTAAATTCTGTATGTGTACACATGTCTGAGCGAATAAAACTTCTATTCTATTCTATACGTTCGCTTATACATACGTATTGGCACCATACCTTTTACTGGATTTTACTTAGTTTAGTTAATATTAATATTCTTTTCAATATTCATTTATATTAAACGTTCACTCATACATACGTATCGGCACCGCGTCACCGCGCCGCATGTGATGCATCTTACTATTCTGTATTTTTCATATTAGTCGATATCAACCTCTAACTAATACTCGCTATTAAATGCTATTAACGCGAACGATAATATCGACTACTATACTAATATGGTAATGCGACTAGAATATCGAAGATCCTATAATCTGTCTTATATCCAGGTAGCTTAATCTATACTGATATTATAAAGAGCTAAAATGATGACGGAAGCGATAGCAGCGGCATTTCAGTGGTGTGCGCGGGAACTCGTCGCAAGCGCGCCTTGCCCAAGCTGCGTGACTCGGAGGGCGACAGCGACTCCTCAGGCTGGGCTGCCGACCACACAGACGCGCTAAACCAACTTCTGGTTTTGCATCAGACAGCTCAGAAGGCAACTCGGACAAATACTCTATTTGTCTTTTACGTTTCACGGATCAAGAAGTTGGGACACCACAGAGCTGTGAACATATCTTTTGTCTAGATTGTATCACGGAATAGTCAAAAAATGTCAATACCTGCCCAGTAGACAGAATGACATTTGATTTCATTGTAGTGAGGGCCTGTGCAGGTGGGCGTGTGCTTCGCACTGAGCCTGTCTGTCAGGTGTTTGGAGAATTAGAATTAATATACTCAGGTCGTTGGAAGTCTTTTGTTTATTGAAGATTGTACAAGCTCGATGTGCACGCTCATAGTTCTGGGAACATAGACCACAAACCACAGACAGTCATTCGTGTGGTGAGTGGTGTGTGTTGCCATGTTCATAATTATATTCAACATCTCCCTTTTTCAAAAGATGACATGCGGATACAATTTAGTTGACAAGACATGTAATTACACAACACTATTTTAGTCTAGTTAAGATACAACACTAATCTTAAAATATGACATAACATGACAAGTAACGTCAGTTTGACATTTAAACAACTAAGTATTTACATTGATGTTTATAAAAAGAGTACTGTAACAATTGGATCGTAAAATTAATCTCTATACCTCACAGGCTTTTCTATAGTACAACCGGTACGTGAACGAGTGACTGGAACATCTACCGTATTATTACATGGTGAAGATTGTGTCTCGCGAATCGTAGGTACATCTGAATAACTTTGTGAAGTTTGTGTATTGTGTGGTACATTATCATATTTGGGTTTCAGGATGTGGTGTCTATTGCGACGAAACGTACCTTGCGGTGACGTTATGATGTAGGATCTCGGGTCAGGCCCTGTACTTAGTACTATGCCGGGAGTCCATTGACTATTGGGCTGCTTTTTGAAGTATATATTTTCATCCTTTTCTAATGGAGACAATGCTGTGGAATGATTATTGTAATAAAGAGTTGATTTTTTATTTTGTTTTTCAATGTTTGACTTTAATTTTTGTAAATCTGGCAATGAGGAAACTAATTGGTTTTCATGTATGGGCATTGTAGTGCGAAGAAGTCTGGAAATACATAACTGAGATGGTGAATAACCTGTAGTCTTAGGTGAAGTTCTATAAAGTAACAATGCTAGATAAGGGTCAGTGTTATCAGCATGACATTTAGTTAGTATGTTTTTAATTGTTTCTATAGCCCGTTCAACCATGCCATTGTTAAATGGTGTTAAATGGTGGACCATTATCAGAGGTCATGGTTACTGATAATGGTCCACCATTTAACAGTCATAATTTTAAATCTTTTACCTTAGAATGGCAAATAAAACACACAACTTCAAGTCCCTACCATAGCAGGTCCAATGGCATGGTTGAACGGGCTATAGAAACAATTAAAAACATACTAACTAAATGTCATGCTGATAACACTGACCCTTATCTAGCATTGTTACTTTATAGAACTTCACCTAAGACTACAGGTTATTCACCATCTCAGTTATGTATGTCCAGACTTCTTCGCACTACAATGCCCATACATGAAAACCAATTAGTTTCCTCATTGCCAGATTTACAAAAATTAAAGTCAAACATTGAAAAACAAAATAAAAAATCAACTCTTTATTACAATAATCATTCCACAGCATTGTCTCCATTAGAAAAGGATGAAAAGATATACTTCAAAAAGCAGCCCAATAGTCAATGGACTCCCGGCATAGTACTAAGTACAGGACCTGACCCGAGATCCTACATCATAACGTCACCGCAAGGTACGTTTCGTCGCAATAGACACCACATCCTGAAACCCAAATATGATAATGTACCACACAATACACAAACTTCACAAAGTTATTCAGATGTACCTACGATTCGCGAGACACAATCTTCACCATGTAATAATACGGTAGATGTTCCAGTCACTCGTTCACGTACCGGTTGTACTATAGAAAAGCCTGTGAGGTATAGAGATTAATTTTACGATCCAATTGTTACAGTACTCTTTTTATAAACATCAATGTAAATACTTAGTTGTTTAAATGTCAAACTGACGTTACTTGTCATGTTATGTCATATATTTAAGATTAGTGTTGTATCTTAACTAGACTAAAATAGTGTTGTGTAATTACATGTCTTGTCAACTAAATTGTATCCGCATGTCATCTTTTGAAAAAGGGAGATGTTGAATATAATTATGAACATGGCAACACACACCACTCACCACACGAATGACTGTCTGTGGTTCGTGGTCTATGTTGCCAGAACTATGAGCGTGCACATCGAGCTTGTACAAAATCTTCAATAAACAAAAGACTTCCAACAACCTGAGTATATTAATTCTAATTCTCCAAACACCTGACATGGTGTCAGAAGTGAAGAAGTCCACTGCGGACAACGCCAGCTACAGCGACGCCACATAAATTCAAATTCAAGACAAAAGACGCCAACGGACAAAATGGACTCCGAAGACAAGAAAGATGAAAAAATGCCTCACAATACAGGTACAAGTTTCACTTTGAAGCCGCCTTATCTCAAAATTACAAATAATATGCCATTATCATGGAGAAATTTCATAACTACATTAAATATATATTTACGCGCCAGCGGCCTCGAACACGAGTCTGACAAAAGAAAAGTCGCTATCCTTCTGAGCCTTGCTTTAGTGTGTTGACATGTCAGGTTCCAAGAGAATATATCTTTTAATAAATCATCTAGAAGGCTTCCGAAGTTACATTGGAGAGCTATATTTTTGAGATCTGTTGCATATTTTTCTATGTTCTCGTCCGGTTTCTGCTTCCTGTTGAACAGTTTATGCCTTTCCATGACTATGTTAACTTTTGGCGTAAAATGTCTTTCAAATTTTTCTGTGAGGTCCTTGAAGCTCACGGTGTCTATATTTAGGTCGAATGAATAGAAAACCTCAAGTGTTTCTTCGCCTATAAGGCTCAGAAGGATAGCGACTTTTCTTTTGTCAGACTCGTGTTCGAGGCCGCTGGCGCGTAAATATATATTTAATGTAGTTATGAAATTTCTCCATGATAATGGCATATTATTTGTAATTTTGAGATAAGGCGGCGTCAAAGTGAAACTTGTACCTGTATTGTGAGGCATTTTTTCATCTTTCTTGTCTTCGGAGTCCATTTTGTCCGTTGGCGTCTTTTGTCTTGAATTTGAATTTATGTGGCGTCGCTGTAGCTGGCGTTGTCCGCAGTGGACTTCTTCACTTCTGACACCATGTCAGGTGTTTGGAGAATTAGAATTAATATACTCAGGTTGTTGGAAGTCTTTTGTTTATTGAAGATTGTACAAGCTCGATGTGCACGCTCATAGTTCTGGGAACATAGACCACAAACCACAGACAGTCATTCGTGTGGTGAGTGGTGTGTGTTGCCATGTTCATAATTATATTCAACACTGTCAAGGTTTGTGAGGTGAGTGGGCGCACAGATAATGAAGAAACCATGCTTCTGTGTGATGGATGTGACCTTGGGTATCACATGCAGTGCCTCACCCCACCACTGTCTGAGGTTCCTATTGATCAGTGGCTCTGTACTAATTGTGACAACCTGCTGTCAGATGTTGATTTACTCGTATTATTTTCAGGCATCACAGATACCAACAAGGAGTGCATTAATTAGAGAGAGTAGGAATGTAAGATCGTC
This sequence comes from Tholera decimalis, assembly GCA_943138885.2. Classification (NCBI taxonomy): domain Eukaryota; kingdom Metazoa; phylum Arthropoda; class Insecta; order Lepidoptera; family Noctuidae; genus Tholera; species Tholera decimalis. The sequence goes on from OW964569.2 coordinate 26,576,779, forward strand.
CAGGATTCACAGCGCAGACGAACCAACAACATCCTCTGGCCACAGAGGGAGTCGCTTGAATTCTCATGATACACCAGCAACATCCAGAGGATCACGTTTAGCTCAGGGCAGTACCTCACGAGCAAATACGTCTAGGCGTAAAAATACAGCACATACAAACCGTAGAAGACCAAAGAGAACTAAAACTGTAGTTAATGAGTATGAAGTGCAAGAGGATGGTAAATTTCCTGTTACAAAACAAGTGAAAAACAACTAAAGAAAAGGAAGGTACGAGAAAACTGAACAGCAAACCCACAGTCCCTTTAAATGTTAATGGAGTTACTGAGCCACGTGACACTGCGAACATTCAGCTGGAACCTCCTTTCTCCAGGCCGGGAATGCTCTATACTGATGAAATTAAGCCCCTTATTGCTATTACCATCTTTTACTGCTAAAAATGTATCTGCCATTATAATGCATATGACGAGAGGTAAGTCCCCAGGGCACGATGGAATTAGTATTGAACAATTGATTATTTTGTTTAGATTATTTTCGAAAGCGATATTATTGTATTTTATTTTGTTTTTTCACATTGTTGTTATTATTTAGTTTAAAAAAACCACTTGCCATCAACTTGAACCATTGAAATTGTAAAGGAAATTATTTATTTTTATTTAATTCAACCTGATTATTATTATGATTAACTCGTGTAAAATAAAATTGTGTTGTGTTGTGTGTTAATTAAATTTAAGATACTAACATTAATTCTACGTGCACCTATTAACAATTTCATGGATATTTTTTGTCTGATAAATAAAATAATAATAATAATAATAAAATCTCCGGAAATAATGATCCAATTCTAAAAATTTTCATTAGTAGTTATTTGTAAGTGCTTTTTGCTATAAAATATTTTACGATGCAGGCGGACTAAGTCGCGGGCAAAGTGCAGGTATATGATATTAGTACTTGTACTATATTACGTTTACCTAATGTGAATACAGTAGAACCCGTTTATGACGATTTCACAGACGATTTAACTAATTACGTTACTTAAAGTAATCACTTATTTTGGTTTGACAAAAAAATTTTGATGCATTAGCAATTACGAAATTTTCAATGTAATTTAACTTTTGCAGTGCGTCTTCAGTTTGACTGAAAGAAGCTACATAGCGTCTGAGTGTTTAACAAAATCGGAGTTGACCCATCTTAGTCTTCTGCATCATCACTTAGGGTCTCTTTTTGTGTGTCATTCACATCTTCAATAAGATCTTCAATTGATTGAATTTCATATGGTGCTACATTGTCATCAATGGAAGAATATCCAGAAAAACCCTGCAGTATCACGGCTTCTTCTTCCTCTTGAAACACGGCGTTAACCTTGTTATTTCTGAAACATGTTTTCTTAAACAATTTTGTAGAGTTTGTTTCCCATGCCGCTGCAATGTTTAGAATCGCATCATGCACGACCACGACGCACCGCTAAGACAGACGCTCGTCGCTGCTGCGAGAGACAACACGCGTGCGCATGTAGGCGTATTAAACGCGATGACGAATCGTATTAAACGTTAAGAAATGTATGAGAACATGACTCAAGTTATAGGGACTGACTTAAAATGACGTATCATGCGAGAAATCGTTTTAAGCATGATCGTGTTAAGCGGGTTCTACTGTATATTCGTCATACCATTGATACATTAATGATACTAGAATGAAACCAAAGTTGCCAATTCAAATGAATAGTTTAATCTTAACCATATCACAACATTACAAAAAATAACTAAAAGCTAGCTCACAAACTACACTGTGTACTTTTTTATAATCAAATGCATCTGGTTGTTTAGTAGAAACTTATGCAATCTCACAGCAAGGCATAAAGTACATTAAAATGTACATAAATTAATACGAGTAGAATGGGTGGACTCTCGAGAATGCCGAAGGCAAACGATAATGCTGACTCCTAAGAGTACGAAAAAGAAACACCTAGTGTTGGTGACAGGAATTTAAAATCATAGGATCTCTCAAACTGGTACTGTCTCATCCGCCATGAAGGGCTTCTCGGGATCAATGACCTTGCCGGCTACTACCACGAGGTTGTCTAGGGTGTCCAAGATATAGAAGATGAAGGGGTGTTCCACGTTGAAACGGCGGAGAGGCTTTGGTGAGCGCTAGTGGCAGGTTCTTTGACAATTCCATCACTGTGTTTCCGGCTGTAAGAAAACACACAAAATACAAGAAATTATTACTTCTAATCTATAGTAATATTAGAAATGCAATGTTTATATGATGTTTATTACTCAGTTACGCCAAAATGGTGGAACAGATTGAGATCAAATTTAGCACAGAAATAGAAATGTGCTGTCTGTAGTCTGAAATAGCACAAGATCTGCTTTTAATCTTGGGAAAACTTGCGAAATTTTAACGAAAAAGTAACAGGCAATAACTATGTAGTTACTACATCAATAAATAACAGATTGCGTTCGCTAGGCTGTCAGAGCTTCAAGTGGACCAATGGAGACGTGAAACGGAGTTTTGACCAATGGACTCTTTTCAAAATTCGGACTCTGGCAAGAATCTCTACTGGTCAAAAGTCCGGTTCGCTATCAACTTGAGTAAAACAAAAATCATCTCATAGTTACCTGAGAGTTCTGAAGCTGAGCTGTCAGCATCGTCAACGCGCACTGCGACATGCTGTACTAGCTCCTGGACAAACAGGCCCTCGTCTGATGACACGCCGGTCAGGTCCGCATCCCTGCTAAAGATACTGCTTACACCGAACTAGAGAAAAAAAGGAGAACACATTTATATTTTGGACAACAAATGAAGTATACGATATAATTTGTGCAGTACCTACCTTTGACTTGCAACATTATGTATATGAGCAGATTTTTGCCAGATATTATTAACAAGGTGCTAAAGGTACCTACTGGTATTATAGATGTATTTTATTTTATATTGTACCTACTTTATTATAGTTGCAGTTTGATTGTAATTTTATTTGACTCCATTTGATTGAATTGTTATTAATAACTGAATATAAAATATTATGTTGGGAATGATATTTGCACGATATCATTCTGATATGTAACTTTTAAAATCTATAGGTAATGTTTTAAAAAAACTTTTTTGCAAAAAAATAAAACCGACTTCCATATCAAAACACTACAAAGCCAAAAATAATTTTAATTTCGGTAGTCGGTGTTATTCGTTTTGTATGTTCTTTTTTTTTCACACCGCCTTCCGAAATTAAAATTATTTTTGGCTTTGTAGTGTTTTGATATGGAAGTCGGTTTTATTTTTTTGCAAAAAAGTTTTTATTTTCGCGCTTTTTAGTGGGTCAGTGAATTTTTCTAATCGGTTCCTAAATGACGAAGTTATGCGCGAACAAAAAACGCAATGCAGAGTAAACGAAAAGATAATCAACATAAATATTTTTTTAGACATTGATCGATTTTTCAGAAACGGCTTTTTTTTTTTTTTTTTTTACGTGGTAAAATTATCAAATAAGTCCTCCCACTCCGGGCAGGGTGGGAGGGACTGTCAGACTTTTACTGACTAAAATCCACGGTGTTCCTTCAATAACCCTTTACATACCGGGGCCACGGTAACGGGATGAGTCCCACGACCCCGGCGGGCTTCGGCCCTCTGCAGAGGGGGCCTCGTCATGTTGCTGACGCTCCGGTGAGGACCTGCGTCATGCGGTAGGTCAGGACGCCGTGACGCCGATCTAGCCACTCCTCAAAGAGGGGTCTTACCGCCGCAATTGCGGCGTGCCCGTTCAGAAACGGCTTGTCCGATTTCGATAAAATTTTTATGGGAGTATTAAGGAAGTATACTCTTTTCAACAAAAAACGAATTTTTCAATTCGATTGGCAAGCGATGGAGCTATGCCCGAACAAACATAAAAAAAAAAAACAAACAAACATCCGAATTGAGAACCTCCTCCTTTTTTAGAAGTCGGTTAAAAAAGAATGATGTGCATTCTTATAAGTAGCGTATTTACACAGATTACACTCTAAAAATATGGTTTATTACTTATTTAATTAGTCTAAGTAAATGAAATTTTCTTAATATTGTCCTCTTTCACTCATCGTAATTGTTTGGAGCCAACAAAGACCTGACAATAACAATAATTGAAATCACAAACCTTAGCTAACGCTGCAACGGGCTTAGTAGTGGTCTCCACGGAGAACGAAGGAGTGGAAACTTGAAGATCTTCGTCTTTCAAGCTGTCAAGGATGTCGGAAAGTGGAGCGTAGCGAGCTGACAACAAAGACCTGACTGGTAGGTCAGCTGTGCGCCTCGTCAGGCCGTCGCGAGTGCGGGGCACTACCAGCAACAGAGCGTAGCGACTACCCTGAAAACAAATATGTGTTAAAAACGAATGCAAGGAAGACAAGATTTTATTGAAACATGGTAAATACATTTTTATATGTATCATGCAATTAGTAAACTTCAAGCTATTAAACAAGTGTGATCATGAAGTTGAAATGAATTTCAAAAATCCATAAATTTAAATCCTAAAGGTCTAGAATAATTTCTTCTCATAGAGAGGGAACTGTGTCCCAGCTGTGGCAACGTTATAGGCTGGTTATATTGTTTTGTATTTTACAAAAAATTTCTTTCTCAATGTACATTGTTAAAACGCACAACTGAAAATCTATTACACTTGTTACAAGACAGTTATTATATTGCATATACATAATGGTTTGTCATCAAAAGTGCGTACATCATAAGGCAGCTTAAGGGCTTCAGCGTCTTCATCATGGAGACTTGCTTCTTCTCAGTGTTGGATCGGTAGAACAGACCAAGTTCGATGATCTCGAAGGGAGTCTTCCATGATCCTCGGAAGTACATGCTGTTAAAGATGATCATTAGGCAGTCGGAGATTGAGGCTGCAATAGAATATTTTTAATTAGATTATATTCAATATACAGATATGGTCATTGTAGGACTCTTTATTGCCGAAAAAAAGACATGCATAACAATTTATTGTCCTACAGTAAAAGTCATCAACGAACTGACGATTCGTCATCGTGCAAATCTTTAAGGTATGCATAAAATAGCTTACTCGATTTCTTTCCAACACTGTTGACATAGAGACTGGAAGGAACATCACGAACTTCGTGCATAGCTTTCAAGCTTCTAGCGTGGTTTCTTGCCTCAACAGCAACCATAGTTTCTTCATCATCATCGGATTCAGTCTTCTTAGGTAAAGTTTTCACTACCTTGATCTTTTCCTTAATGTTCTTTGCAGGTTTGTACTCCATGTGGAAGATGTCAACTTTCTCGGGTATATCATCAACAGCGAAGGAGATAAGTTTCTCGTCGGTTTCTTTAGGTGGCATAATTTCTGGGATCTCCTCGCTTTTGTTTTCATCAGTTTTGTCGGAGATTTCAACTGTGAATTCACCCTTATCTTTATCATCATCCTCCTGGGCATGCAGTTCGGGGTTATATTGATCAACAGACCTGACCTCAGTTAGATAGTGGTCTTCTAGAATCGGTTTGTAATCATCATTGATTGTGCAGTTCTTGTAGATGTAGAAATAGTTCTTCAATTCAGACTAATTGTATTTATATTCCTGGTTATTCTTCTGCTTCTCCATGATATATTTTTATGTCTTTTTGGTTAAGACTGGATCTTGCGGCAAGTGTAACGCGGACAACAGCTGTTCTCTTGTCTCTAGGATGGTCAAGATAGCTGAGTAGTCGAGCGGTGAGAATGCGATGTTTTTGTCATCATCGATGTAACCCTGTAATTGAAATTAAAATTTTATGAATTATATGATCCTTATTTGATAGGCCTATTGGCCTAGTGGTCAGCGGCCCTGACTACTATGCACAAGGTCATGGGTTCGATTCCCACCCAGGACAAATGTTTGTGTGATGAGCACAATCTTTGTCTGGGTGTAATTTATCTATAATATGTATGTATTTAGAAATATACATGTACGTTTATCAGTTGTCTAGTACTCATAGCACAAGCTCTGCTTAGTTTGGGACTAGATGGCGTTGTGTGAAAGTTGTGGAATATATATTTAATATATATTTATATATATATTGAAGTTTGCAGTCCAATAAAGAGTAAGTAGCTCTATCTATCTATCAACGATTTTGCGAACAGAACAACTTAATTTGATGCACTCTAAAGCCATGGAGGAGCGCAATGAGTCCCAATCCAAAAAGATAAAGAAGACAATAATGATGATTACCTGGAAGATTGCTGTAGACAGTTCACTGGTCGCGTCTCCTACGAAACTGGAGTCTTTATGCTGGTTGGAGCGACCACTGCGAAGCCATCTCGCACTGGCTAGACCCACCACGAAGAAAACTGTAAAATAAAAGAAGTTGTTAAACCTTTTTTTTGAAAGAATAAAGTCCCACACTTGGAATTACTCCTGTGTCGTGGATGCGTTTCCAATCATATAAAATCACATCCACAATTGCCTTACCCGGAACAACTATTACCTGTAATCCATACAAATATTTACATGAGCGGGCTCATTCGTAATAACAATAAAAAATAAATTTGCTCCCTGCCGGTGTGAAACCCTTTCAAACGGATTATCAAGACACTGTAAATGGTTGCCGCGCGCGCGCCTTTACCTCTGCGAGAAAGAACTCCCCCGCATAATTTCTGTCCCACTTGCACCTCCACCATCAACGGGTAAGCTACGTCACCTCGGCGACGACGCACGAAAAATAATCATTCTACCCGCTACACCATTTGGAATTCGGCGCAGGCGATAACGACACAAAATAATACCAAATTATTGAATAACCTTCTGGTACTTGTTACGCATTATTACTAAAAATGGACAAGTCTCTCTCAGAATCGAATTTAGCTGACCTACTCCTCCTAATTATGCCTCCCTTCGAAGCAAAAGAAGGCGAAAGGATGTTCTGGATATGCTTAAAGAAGACCTGATTAACACGATGAAATCAATGCTTATGGCATAAGAAAATGAACTCAAAAGAATAACTCCTACGCTCTTGCAAATAAAACAAACCAATTCAAACATAGAGAGTGCTGTGGCTAATATCACTGCGCAAAATGAAGATTTCAGGCAGAAAATAGAGCAAATGGAAATTCAGGCAAAAAGAACAAAGGGTACATAAGCAAAAAATCGAAGAAAAAATCGAAGATCTGCACAGAATTAGCCGAAAGTCAAACATGAGATAAAAAACGTGCCTAAGCAACCGAAAGAAACTAAAGAAGACCTAATTGATATGGTGATAAGTTTATCCAAAAATACAAACTACGAAATAACGAAGCCGGATATTAAAGACATATAGAGTGAAAGGGAAGAAACAAACGATCACGAATACTCCAATAATACTAGAACTTTCGTCTACTATCATGAAAACTGATATTATAAAGCTGTGTTAAGCTCATAAAATCAAGCATAAAATAAAGCTCTGTGCGAAACATCTCGGCCTGAAGAGAAATGAAGATACTCCGATCTTCGTCTCGGAACAGCTTACATCAAAAGGGGCACGGCTACACTTCCTGGCTCGGGATCTAGTTAAAACAAAGACATACAAGTACTGTTGGACCGCACACGGGAAAGTCTATATTAAAAAAGACGATGAAGCGCCCACGTTCATAATAAAAACTGAAGCCCAAGTACAAGATATATGACTAGTGATACAGTGTACATATTATGTCTCCCAATCTGTACCTGTACCTAACTGGCTGATCAAATATGTTACTGTAATTTTTATAGATCCTAACCACACTCTTAAACCTATAAGTATGTCAAATAGTATTATTATTATAGTTTTAACTCATACACACACTCCGCATGCATAAAAAACACGTATATATACACTAGCTTCTGCCCGCGACTTCGTCCGCGTGGAAAAAAAATCCCCCGATTTTGAAACATTCTTCATTAGTGCTCCGCTCCTATTGGTCTTAGCGTGATGATATATAGCCTATAGCCTTCCTCAATAAATGGGCTATCTAACACTGAAAGAATTTTTCAAATCAGAACTGTAGTTCCTGAGATTAGCGCGTTCAAGCAAACAAACAAACAAACAAACTCTTCAGCTTTATAATATTAGTATAGATAAACGCTTTGTTTTAGACTACAACTACATGTATTCATTTCTGTTTTCACATACACTCACACAATATATCTATAACGCGGTAAAAGTATCTCAAATTTGGGATATAAAAATAATAAATAATATGAGGTTATCAAGTTGTATAGTACAGTTCCAATATAAATATTGTAATAACAAACTAAATTGTGAATCCAACTTACATATCCATGACATATTTACAAAGCTTTTTTAGATTGAGATACTGTTGTGCTTGTTTGTTACTGATTTCAGTATTTTTTATCTTTATTTAATGGATAGCATACTTAGTATTTTGCATGAAATAACTAACGGTCATACTGGTCGTGATCGAATGTATTTAAAAAGTTTCAATTATAGTGTAATTTATAATCTAAATAATACGGCATCCTCGCGACACAATGCTGATAAAGAAAATGTGCATAGAACAAGAATACCGTTACCGAAGGATCCTTTACCAGCCTTACCGAAACATTTATTGGTGGATCCCAAACCTCTTCACAATCCAGAAACGTCACATCGAAGAGTTCTGAAGACTCTGAACGTTCAAAGTACGGGTATTCCTAAAGCAGGTCCTAGTAAAGTAGTTCCGCATAAACCTAAACATCCTCTGAACATCGATACGAGACATGTTACACTGAGATAAAGGAGGGTGGACTTATACTGGCACTATACTGTTTTAAACGACAAGCGTGCAGATAAAGATGCCAGTTTTCTATCTATAAGCGATGATGAGTCATATATAGGGAATTGCAGGGTATATCTCCAACTGTCATAGCTAAACCAGAGAAGTTAGATGAGAAAGTGAAACGGCGCCTATCTGACTTAACAGCCCAGTAACTGAGTAATACCCTTAGGACTGTTGCCAGATTTTCTGGCTTCTGACAACTTTTAAAATTTATTAAAAATAATATGCATTTAGATTGACTCACAAATTAACATTATTACGATATTGATCATAAACATATTTGCAATGTTTTACAGGTCTTAAAAAATGAATGATGAATAAAAAAAATATTTGTGATAAAATTTAAAGGCTAAAAAAATACACAAGCTGTTTAATATAATCTAAGCAACAACCTAACATTATGAATCATATGGCAAGCTGTTTGTTGGTTAAGTATCTTGATTTGTTAAAGTGGACTAGTACCACATTTCATTAATGTTAGAAAATAAGTTAGAAGTTTTTATATACACATACATAATTATGTCCATATCTCGCCTTTTGTATGACTTATACTATCTATACTGATTTCATCTATCTAAGCAATTTTTATAACGAATTTCCTGAATTAAGTTCTCTTGTTGTTTCCTTGTCTACAAGTAATATGGTTTTTCCACACTTTTATATAAACACAACTTGCTAATTTAACTGTTTAGTTAGTAATGATTCATTTCGTTCTCATTAAACCGGACATTTGCACATACTATTTGGTGAATATTTACAAAAACTTCGGCATTCAATACTTATCTTCTTAGGCTTTTTCCTACTATGTTGGGCTTCCAGTCTATTCCGATACAGCTAAGTATTAACTAGTGTATTTACATGGAGCGACTGCCGATCTGACCTTCACGACCCAGTAGCTGGGTACCAAGATACCAATTGGCAAGACTGGTTTTGGATTTTCTACTTTCTAAATATCCGTAACGCTTATAGATAGAAAACTAGCATCTTTATCTGCTGCACGCTTGTTGTTGAAGACAGTACAGTACCAGTCTAAGTCCACCCTCCTTTGTCTCAGTGTAACATGTTTCATGTCACTGTTCAGAGGATGTTTCAGTTTATGCGGAACCACTTCACTAGTACCTGCTTTAGGAATACCAGTACTTTGAGCGTTCAGAGTCTGCAGAGCTCTCCGATGTAACGTTTCTGGCTTGTGAAGAGGTTTGGGATCCACCAATAAATGTTTCGGTGAGGCTGGTAAAGGATCCGTCAGCAACGGTATTCTTGTTCTATGCACATTTTCTTTATCAGCATCGTGTCGCGAGGACGACATATTATTTCGATTATAAATTACACTATAACTTAAACTTTTAAAAAACATTAGATTACGACCAGCATGAAAAGCGACAGTATTAGCGATAATTTTAACCCAAACTGACAGGAACTTCACCAACCCTCATTAAGTTTGATAAAACTTATATTCAAGTGATTGAGGGTAGTCCGAGTGAGACATAGAGAGGTTTAGGCGATTATCACACTGCCACGCACCACGCTGCATGTTGCGTGACTGCGTGTTTTAACGTTACTTGTTAGTATCTCCGTTTGTATAGAAAACATGCACAGTCCAACACACTGAAAACGCAACCACGCGCGTTCATGCGGATCACGCGCATACACGCGGAGAAACATGCACCCCCGCGCGTAGGTGCGGGGCGAGACGCAAGGTATGGCACACCGAATCCCGCAGTGCCGCGCGTGATTTTGAATGGGCGTGACGTGTGTGTTTGAAAATGGATCTCGATATCGATCGATTAATATTCGAAATCGAAAACCACCCAGCTATCTGGAATATGAAATGTGATGAATACAGTGACAGAGCGCAGAAGGTGAAACAATGGGAGGAAGTAATAAATATGTTTACTGATAATAATGCATCGGTTGAAGAAAAAAAAAGAACGGTAAGTTGTTTTAATTTTTTTATTTACTACAAGTTAATGATAGGTAAATTACAATTATGAACGCTGCAGCTAGTTTAAGCATATTTGTTTTGCCACGGCAAAGGGTCAATATTAACAAAAAAATCAGCTAAATTATTCCTTGCGTCACTTCCGCGTGTACCTGATAGAACTCTAGCCCTCGGAATTTCGCACATACCCTCTGTATCACCATTGAATACTATTTCGTTGAAATTAACACCATGCCTTTCTCTTACGAAATTGTGAAGCAAACAGCACGCTTTGATAATTTTTATTGCTAAATTTACGTTAACATCTAATGGTCGTTGAAATATTCGCCATTTGTGAGTTAAAATTCCAAATGCACATTCTATATACCTGCGCGCTCGGCTCAAACGATAGTTAAATATTCTTTTAGTAAAATTCAAGTTGGTCCCCGGATATGGCTTTAATATGTGTTCAGAAATGCTAAAAGCTTCATCGCCTATGAAAAAATATGGCAGATCATTGGGAACTCCTGGAATATTCGATTCTTTTGGTATATTAAGATTAAATTCCCTAAGTATTTTGTAAAATATTGAATTCTGAAAAACAGTACTATCGCTACATTTACCATACGCACCAACATCGATGAAAATGAATTTATAATTAGAATCACAAATGGCTAATAACAATATTGAAAAAAAATGTTTGTAATTGTAATACAATGATCCTGTTAAGGATGGTTTGTAAACTCTGACATGTTTTCCATCAATAGCTCCAATCACATGAGGAAAATTTGCCCGTTGTTGGAAACCTTCAGCTATGCTTAACCACGCTTCAGTCGTGAGCTCAGGAAAACATTCTGCTCTCATGAAGTCCCAAATAGCTGTGTAAACTTCTTCCACGATTTTTCTGATGGTTGATAATCCTATTCTGTGGCTGAAATGAAGCTCAGTAAATAATATAAGAGTTTATTTTTATTTTGTTTTAGGAACATTACTTCAAAAAAGGTGGAGAACGCTTCGTGATGGTTTTGTTAAACAACGGCGGGAACTAGCAGGCGCGTGCATAGGATTATGACAGGGCATGCGGCGGAGTAAAAACACACAAAAACTTCTTCTTTTATAGATTTTTAGCATAGCCACAGCCACGCATCGTAGCATGGTGGCGATGTGTGGCTGTGGCTATGCTAAAAATCTATAAAAGAAGAAGTTTTTGTGACCGATTACTCACTAGCTTCTCTTCTGGCGTAATACAAAGACGAAAATTTGTATCTCTTCCACTAATACCTGTTCGAATTTTGCTGAGCAAATAATCAAAAGATGTTGTTGACATACGCGTGTAGTTGAAGAATTTCTCTTCATATTTTCTAAGGTCCCAATAATTTTGAACAAATGACCCATTTAAAGATATTGTTTGTAAATAAGGTTGTACCCAGTATCTTCTATAGGCACGATTTCTTTTAATTTGACCGTACAAAAACCAAACAGTTAGTATAATGGCAGCGTCCTGAATGAGTTCCACACTATTAACCATTTTTATCAAAACTATCGTGATGCTCAGTACTGCACGACCACCACAGAGAACGGCGAATAAATGAGAGCCGCCGTGCGTGAATCTACAAAACGCACATACGCGCGTGAGTGCGCAAAAAACCCGCACGATGATGCAGATCTGCACTCCCGCAGGAACGCGCGTAGGTGCGTCGACACGCAATATGCAGCATGATGCGGGGCAGTGTGAAAATCGCCTTAATAGAGTCAAATCAAGATACTGAATATATTTCTGATATTAAAATATCATACTATTATGGCATATTAGTCAAATATTAGTTAAACCAATATTAATATTCTTTTTAATATTCATTCATATTATACGTTCGCTTATACATACGTATCGGCACCGCGTCACTGCGCCGCATGTGATGCATCTTACTATTCTGTATTTTTCATATTAGTAGATATCAACCTCTAACTAATACTCGCTATTAAATGCTATTAGCGCGAACGATAATATCGACTAATATGAAAAATATAGAATAGTAAGATGCATTAGTATTAGGACATCGTCTTCAGAGTCTGTAGTACTGAGCGCTGCAGGTTAGCGTTAGTCAGTCGCCACTTCAAATACATCAGCTCTAGAATGTATAATGATATACATTCCAGAATTAACATTTACCCTTTGACTTGGAAAATAATGAGGACAAAAGTAACCAACTGGCTTAAATCCTTGTCTTATGATGAAACTGAGCAACTTGTTTCATGCTAATCACGCGGTTGACACACATACACACACTTATTCATACACTCCTAACCCTTCCTCATACTCCATACACACACACATTACTTACTAACCCCCACACATAGTGTACGTATTTAAATTTGTTTTAATTATTATTTTTTTTTTTATTTACTTTTAGTTTTCTTTTATTATTATTATTTTTTGTAATTAGAAATAATGTAGATCAAATGTTTTTGATTTGGGCGTTGATAGCTGCGCCACAGTGCTTACTTCTGTAGCTATCTTCGTTTTATTTGTAAATAGTATACACCTAAGTTGATCCCAATAAACTTTATTATTATTATTATTTCCTTTATTTCTAATTATACATATATAAATTACATTTTTAAATATTTCTATAAAACACAAAAAACATTTAAAAATATAAAAAATAGTAGCCCACCGGTATCGGGAACAGGGTCCAAGCTACCGGTGGTCAGGGCTCTAGAGAGAGGAACCTCCTAACGATACGCGCCGTATCCAGGAGTACCGATTTCTGAAGCAAGCCCTTGATCCAGCCGCCTAACGAGAGCCTCCTAAGGTGTTGGTCGAGGCTCTTGGCTATTAAGCCATTGGCTGAGATGACTATCGGTACAATAACTGCCGAGTTCACATCCCACATGTCGACAATCTCATGCGCCAAGTCAAGATATTTGATTTGCTTATCTTTCTCGGCTTTCACGAGGTTCTCGTCATGCGGGATGGTTATATCGACAATCATGGCACGCCTCTCGTTTCGGTCCACCACCACTATATCAGGCTTATTGGCTACAATAGTCCAATGGTACAATGGTCAGTGATGATGGACCGATCCCAGTATAATGTGATAAGGCCATTATCGAGAACTGGGTCGGGCACATACCTATAGTACGGCACTTCCGATTCCACAAGAGAATATTTCAGAGCAAGTTGCTGATGTATAATCTTGGCTGCAAGGTTGTGCCTATGCAAGTATTCTCCATTAGCAAGACGAGAACAACCAGAGACAATATGACGGATTGATTCACCTGGACGGTGACATGCCCGACACATGTCAACCGTGCCATCCTTCACAATAAATTTCCGGTAGTTGTTCGTCATGATAACTTCGTCCATTATTATTATTATTATCGTGCTTTTGCATTCACTATCAAGTTCACTACACTAGCCAACACTATAATATTTAAATACTTCACTTATTCTTTCTTGTATACTAATAATTTGCGAAAGCGTAGCCATTGTAAATCGATTTAATTCATAAGTTTTGTAATTATTCTTTTTTCCTTCAAATTGTAATGTTTCTTTTAATTTGCTATACAAGTGATGTGCACGCCTTCAATAGTCATATTCATATTATATAAGAATATATGTTACAAACCATGTTTATTTTAAGTTGAATATGTCACTGGTGTGTCAATAAATAAATAAATAAATTACTATACTAATATGGTAATTTTTTTTTTTTTTATTAACGTGGTAAAATTATCAAATAAGTCCTCCCACTCCGGGCAGGGTGGGAGGGACTGTCAGACTTTTACTGACTAAAATCCACGGTGTTCCTTCAATAACCCTTTACGTACCGGGGCCACGGTAACGGGATGAGTCCCACGACCCCGGCAGGCTTCGGCCCTCTGCAGAGGGGGCCTCGTCATGTTGCTGACGCTCTTTGAGGCGCGCGTGGAACACGACGCGCCGTCGACCCGGGCATGGTCCATGGTCGGACAGCGAGTTGCCCTTTACTCGCTGTCCGCATGCCCGCGCCTACGGTGGCCGGAGATCGTCGGCCGACGTCCGACGCCGTGGGCGTCTACCACTGCGGCTGGGCTGGAGGGAGGACGCCATCCTCTCCCTCACGCGGCCCGCCTCCTCCTTCGGAAGCATGACTGCTTCGCAGAAGGAGGCGACCGCTTCCCACTCCCTCTCGCCCCGCAGCATGGCCTCGACCAATGCCGGGCGCGAGAGGTCTCCGCCTATCGCCGCCGTGAGGACACGTCGGTGCTCTGCCCAGGCGGGGCAGTCTTGCACCGTGTGCTCTACGGTGTCCTCAGGGCGACCCTCGCAGTGGTGACACCCAGGCGTTTCCTCCTTTCCCATCAGACACAGGTACCTCCCGAAACTTCCGTGTCCGGTGAGGACCTGCGTCATGCGGTAGGTCAGGACGCCGTGACGCCGATCTAGCCACTCCTCAAAGAGGGGTCTTACCGCCGCAATTGCGGCGTGCCCGATACTAATATGGTAATGCGACTAGAATATCGAAGATCCTATAATTTGTCTTATATCTAGGTTGCCTAATCTATACATGTGGGTTTTTTAATGCTCAATTGGGCGTAGAAATGAAACGGATTCACCGGAGTAACTTGAGTTTACTCTTTTTAAAACACTTCCAACCAGTCTCCTCACTCTCGCTCGTTGCTATCGACTTCTAACCACAGATTATCTACCATAGATATTACATTATTTTATTTATAAAACAACCATAAACTATTTACAATATTCGACTAACTTATTATCGACTCCCACACTCGGCCGTCCTGCATTCAGACTGTCCTCAGACTGAACACAATTGTTACACAGAATTACAAATGGAAAAGAGCCATAAAAACAAGTTAACCAACTAAGTCATTACAGGCATTTAGAAACAACAAACTGTTACACCTTCTCAGCAAATTAAAACAACAAAATGATTAAACAACAAAACAAAAAAAACTTACAATTAAATCCTACATAAATACTTAATAGACTATCAACAATCAAGTACAATGATGTTGACCGATAGCACACATAATTTTAAATTTAAACAAAATAAATATTATGAAACGACATCACCAGACAGGTACACAACAATACCACAACAATAGGTTGGCAACAACAGACTCAAATTTTAAATGTGATGGAATGGCTGAAATCATAAGAATGATTTTTTACACCCCGCAATGTACACCTGAATACCCATAATACACATGGTCAGTGGGATTGCTACTTACGGTTCAGCACCATCAGCCGGCCACGGCTTCATGAAGTCTGCTGCTGAGCTGGTCCTTCTGGGACCCTCCTGCGTCCCATCTAACTTCTCCATCTCGTACCTATCTCTACCATTCACCTTGGTGATCTTGTAGGGACCTAAAAACTTGGGTTTGAGCTTCATGCCCACACCAAACTGCGTTCTTCGGATAGCAACAACATCTCCTATGGAGTATCGTTGGCTTTGCTTCCGTTTCTTGTTATAAGTCTTCAGATTCTCGTCCTGAATCTTCAAGATTTGCTGTTTAGCTTGCACCCTGAGGCCTTCTCTTGCTTCTATGTAATTATCAATATTTTCTTGCTTAAGCAAGTCATAAATTTCTAAATCTTCTTTGTTTCTCATCTTTACCCCAACCAGTAGTTCATATGGAGACATGTTTATGCTTCGTTGATATGTACTGTTAAGCGATCGCTGAACACGACTGACATGTCTATACCAAAGCGTTGGGTTCTCCACACATAGCTTAGTCAACACAGATATTATTGTCCGATGCATCCGCTCGACTTGGCCATTGGACCTGGGAATACCTGTAGTGATCTTTACATGATGGATCCCTTCTTCCTGAACATACTCTTCAAACTCCTTGCTGGTAAATGCTGCCCCTCTATCGGAAATTATTCTGATCGGGTTTCCAAAGCATTGCTGGTGCAGTCGCAGCTTGTCAATCATCTCCTTACTAGTTGTACTCTTCGTAGGGAAAATCCATGTAAACTTGGTGAAGGCGTCAACTACTGTAAGGCAGGGGCGTGCATAGGATTATGACAGGGCATGCGGCGGAGTAAAAACACACAAAAACTTCTTCTTTTATAGATTTTTAGCATAGCCACAGCCACGCATCGTAGCATGGTGGCGATGCGTGGCTGTGACTATGCTAAAAATCTATAAAAGAAGAAGTTTTTGTGAGTAATCGGTCACAAAAACTTCTTCTTTTATAGATTTTTAGCATAGCCACACCCACGCATCGTAGCATGGTGGCAATGCGTGGCTGTGGCTATGCTAAAAATCTATAAAAGAAGAAGTTTTTGTGTGTTTTTACTCCGCCGCATGCCCTGTCATAATCCTATGCACGCGCCTGCTGTAAGGATATAGTTGTATTGCTTCCTTGTCTCCGTCATTGGTCCAAGATGATCTATATGAAGTGTGTGTAGTGGAATATCTTGCTTATCAATACAATTTAAATATCCTTCCTGTTTACCTTCCTTCCGGTTCGCTAATAGGCATGGTACACAGGTAAGTAAATAATTTTCGATTTTCTTTTCCAACTGAGGTATGTAATAATCCTTGCTCATAAGTTCTACCATCTTCCTTTTAGCAAAATGTCCGTTCTCGTGAATTCTTTTCAATATTTCGTTTTCCATTGACTTTGGTACCACTAACTTCTTATCAGGACCCTTAAACAACAATCCGTTGTTTATTGAGTAATCTTCATATGGTTGTCCCTTCAAAATTTCTATGATGGCCCTCAAACCTTCATCTTGTTGTTGACAGTGCCTCAAGTTGTCATGTAAATCTGAAAAAACTGCAGCTACATAAGGGTTTCTACTCAATGCATCCACGTGACGCATTTTGCTCCCTTCACGATGTTCCACATCAAATTCATAATCTTGCAATAAGATAATCCATCTAGCCACTCTGGTCGACATAGCCAAATCTCGTTTTTTCAGAGTTAACTCAAACGCCTTGCAATCTGTTACTAGTTTGAACCGGATCCCATACAAGTAGTGCCGAAACTTCTTCACACTTTCAATAATTGCCAAGGCTTCCAGTTCATAACTTGTGTACTTGCTTTCAGCTTCAGTCGTCTTGCGGCTCATGTAGTGGATAGGATGCAGTTGGCCGTCTTCTGGTTGATATTGTAACAAAATTGAACCATACGCAGCACTGGAAGCATCTGTGTGAAGTTCTGTCCTCAACTGTGGATTAAATATCTTCAACACAGGACTTGATGCTAGTGCTTTCTTCAATTGAAACTCCTTCGATGTTCATCATGAAACTGGTAATCTTCATTCTTTTTCAACAGGTCCGTTAACGGCTTGGCTATCATAGCAAAGTTCTCAATAAACTTCCTAAAATATGAACATAATCCAATGAAACTGTGCAAGGTCTTCATGTTTCTGGGTTCTGGAAAACGCATCACTGCCTCAGTCTTCCCTGGTGATGGCCTCACTGTTCCATTTTCAATTATGTGGCCGAGATATTCAACTCTTTTGACCATTAGTTGGCTCTTCTTCCAATTGATATCAAGGCCATATTCTGATGCTGTCTTTAGTACCTCCGCTAATCGACTCACAGCTTGTGCCTCGCCTTCCACTAAAATTAATAAATCATCGATAAATATGATCACTTTTCCCTGATGAATCAAATCCTGAAATATACTTGTTATAAATCTCGTAAATACATTTGGGCAGATGGCTATCCCAAATGGAGTTCTTAAAAATTCATACTGACCCGTCATGGTCACAAACGAGGTATATTTTATTGACCTTTCATGAACACGCAAATGAAAATAGCCATTTTTTAAATCAATAGCGCTGAATATCGTAGCCTTTTGACATCGGTCAATGTGATCAGCTATGATCGGCAATGGGTATTGATCCTTGATCATCTTCTGATTCACTTTCCTATAGTCCACACATACACGCAGCGTACCATCTTTCTTCCGCACCAACACTAATGGGCTAGAAAATTCAGAATTACTTACACAGATTATGCCATCTTTCAACCACTGTGCGATCTGGTTGTCTACCTCCTGTTGCTCCCTCAGAGCCAGACGTCTGGGCCGCAGTGCCACCGGCGTGTCATCCCTCAGATGAATCTGCAGCTGTATAGGCGCCTCCTTCGTCCTCACAGGTTTGTATGACGTCACCATACTTCTCACCTGCTTCTGAATGTCTCGACCAACCTCGCAACCTACAACATCATTATCAGACACAAAACATGTAATATTCCCTAACCAGTCATCATTTATGGGCATCAGACATACATTGCCATGTCCCATAACCATCACTGTCTGTTGCAAAAACTGTTGCCCCATTATTATGGCATATGGCATAACTTGACTAGGTACTATGTGGAAACTAACACTTTTATACAACTTGTCATCAACCAAAACATTCGTAATATACTGTCCAAGAGATTTCACTCGACTATCTAGTCCATTTAAAATCACTGTTGTTGTTCCACACTCAGGCGAACCTAACTTCTTGTAAAACTCGATGGACATCAAATTCACCTGGCTGCCTGTGTCGATTAGAGCGTTCACCGACTTCCATTGCACTCCATTATAAACATTTACTGCCTTCATTGGCTTTTTCAAAACAATCTGTTTCGATCGCGGCGCAGTGTCATCTTTTTTGTTTACGTCTTTGTTGATGACATTGACGTTAGCTGTCAATGTCACACAATTACACTCGCTCTTGTCACTTTCGGAGACGTCATTGGTGTTGCCAGCTGTCTCTGGGGCGCGTTCCAGTTCACACTCGCAGCATTTACAACAGTATGTCGCCTGTCTCTTTCGCTCTCGGTGATGCTTCGTACTCGACCGTGTGTTGGAGCTGGAACTTCGTTGTCCATGGTGGCCAACATTCCGCTTCTTATCTGCGTCCAATATGGCGGAACTGCTGTTGCCGACATGACACTCCGACGCAATATGACCGAACGAATTGCAGTTAAAACACTTCAGCCCCTTATCTCTGTGAGGACACTCCGTCGCTATGTGTTTTGCTTCACCGCAATTATAGCACTTTTTATGCTTTTCGCTCGCACTTGCACTGACTTTATCCGAATACCACTTGCTTTCCTCTCGATTGCTAGAATTATTCACTCTGTGTTCGTGCGGGTCACTTTTTGTTTTCTTATTTGCTCGTAAATTTTTAATTTCTCCTTGAAATCTGTGTAGGTCGTCGCACCATACAGCACCGCTTTGTTAGGCTCATAATGTTGAATACCATCAATGATATATTTTATCGCCACATAGTCTGCCATCTTGCCGCGCTTGCCTAGTTCCTTCATTGTCAACATATAATCTAGACATGACTCACTATTTTTCTTCTTACGCGCGCTCATCATTTCATGCACCGCCTTCACGTCGATGGTGTCAGAAAATTCCTTGATCAACGCCACCTTTAGATCTTCCCAGCTTTTGTATGGTTTTTCAGACCTCAACCATAGGGACGCGGTTCCTACCAACGATCGCCTAGCCACAATGAGTGTTTGCAGCGGCGTCCACTGAAAGATTTCTGCGTTATCATCAACATCTTGGGCCCATTTGGTTACCGCATGTGTTTTTTCTTGCCCACTGAACGTCGAAACAAGGCCTTCCATGTTCCAAGCAGCTAGCTCGCGGCTCATAGCTTGCCTTGCAGGTGCGGTTGCCACGCGTCCGTCGTCTTCATCGTAATCTGGTTGGCGGCTGTTTCGGCGATTATTTCCGCCCATCTCGTCGTTTCGTCTTTAGAGAAATAGCACGTCGTCCGTCGTTTGTCGTCGTAATAGTGTAGCGGAACACCCAGCCACACCACGTCGTCAATGAGTTTCGTTTCGCCCCTTCGCTGTTTCGAAGTAGCCCGTCGTTTTGGCCTTTCCGAAAACTATTGAGCACCCCGGACCGAGCCCTCAACTGTGGGTTTTTTAATGCTCAATTGGGCGTAGAAATGAAACGGATTCACCGGAGTAACTTTAGTTTACTCTTTTTAAAACACTTCCAACCAGTCTCCTCACTCTCGCTCGCAAAGAGTTAGAGGTTTGCACCGGAGCAGTGAGTACCGGAGAATAACCGGTGATTTACCGGTAAAAGTACTCAATTGAAATAATCGGTAATTAACCGATTGATCTCCGGTGTTCGTCGCATCTCATTTTTTTATATAATAAAGTTACACAAATAAAAGACACATTCAACAATATTTTTTATTTCTACACCGGTAGGTGGAATATTTTTAGAAAAATTGAAATATGTATGAATGATCGCTTATTGGAATACGAATCTCGAACTGTTTGTCGAATTTCTACTATACTGCATCCCGTTTTTAGGGTTACGTAACCGAATGGCAAAAAACGGAACCCTTATAGTTTCGATATGTCTGTCCGTCTGTCTGTCTGTCCGTCCGCCCGTATTCCGAAAGTATTAAGACTATACATGTGAAACTTAGTAGGTAGATGTATTCTGTGAACCGCTTTCCGATTTTAGGAAAAAAAAAATATTTAAAATAAAGGAGCGTATACATGGAACTAGAACTGAAAATATTTTTTTATTATTTATTTATTGAAAATAGGTTCGCGTTTGACCACTATCTCACCTGATGGTAAGTGATGATGTGATCGAAGATGGAGCACGCTTACCTAAAAGTAACCTATTCACTCTGGACTTAAAGACTCCTAGGTTATAGCTATCGGGAAACACAGACTCCGGCAGGGAATTCCACTACTTAGCCGTACGCACAATGGAGGTATTCCCAAAACGTTTTGTGCGTATGGGTGGGATGTCCACCATGTAACGATGAAATGAAACCTATGCGTGTGTGGTATCTATAGACAGGTCTTGGGTTTCTAAAACCACTTTTTCATGAAGTCAATCGTTTAAAAGATATAAGCTTCCAAAGTGGTAAAATGTGTGTCCCCCCGTCTAACTTCTATAATAATGGAGTGAAAAATCTAAAAAAAATATATGTCTATAGATCTTAATGTAAACCTTCAACCAAAATTGGTTTGAACGAAATCAGGTCAGCAGTTTTTGAGATACAGCATATTTTCTAAAACCGCAAATATAACTTTGTAATTCATACAAACACTATGAAAAACAAAGTTATTTAGCGTAGTTGTAAAAATGTAAATATGCTAGTTTTAAGAAATTTTTAAGGGTTTTTTTTATTCGTCAAATAAATATACATATTATATTATATTATTATAGTTACTACGGAACCCTTCATGGGCGAGTCTGACTCGCACTTGGCCAATTTTTTTAGAAACAGCTTTAGACAATTGCAAAATAAATTGGCTCCTAAAGATGCTGTAAAGGCAGAAATAAATAATATTTTCCGGATCCGAAACACATCTCAAAGCGCAGAAGAAACAGCCACGTCAAGTGAAAATAGTACAAGAGAAACTGGTCGCCCGGATTTGCTTGGATTTCTAAAAAGAAATACCAGTAATGCAGATATGATATCCGCTACGGCAATGAATTTATTCAAAATGTATATGGAAACACAGTATCCTGAAAAAAGCCACAATTGGGATGAAGTTGTGCAATTCTGGAAATTCAATGAACATTTAAAGCCTTTAGACGAAATAGCCTCTAAATACCTAGCTGTGCCTGCTACTTCTGTAAGGTCAGAGAGAGTATTTTCGGCGACAGGACAGTTTTTAGGAGCTATATTCTTGTTCTTGTGATAGAAGAAACATGTTACGCTATGACGCTGTTGACATGTTGTGTTTCTTAAATCAAAATCAGCATTTGTTATCTTTATAAAACGTTTTTTTTTAAATAAATGATTATATAAAGTACATCAATTGATTATTCTTATTTCTTCATTTATAATGTATAAATTAAAAAAAAAAAGCAAAATTTCTTTATCCTCCGGTGATCTCCGGTTTTTCACCGGAGATTGCCCAATCACCGGTGAATTCAATCGGTTCTTAAAATCTCGCTCCGGTGCAAACCTCTACAAAGAGTATGTAATACACTATGTATGTTTTACTCGCTCGTTGCTATCGACTTCTAACCACAGATTATCTACCATAGATATTACATTATTTTATTTCTAAAACAACCATAAACTATTTACAATATTCGACTAACTTATTATCGACTCCCACATACATACTAATATTATAAAGAGCTGAAATCTCCGGAACGAATGATCCAATTTTAAAAATTGTCATTAGTAGTTATTTGTGAGTGCTTTTTGCTATAAAATATTCTGAAATGCACGCGGACTAAGTCGCGGGCGAAGTGCTGGTATATTATGATATTAGTGCTTGTTATATTACGCTTACCTAATATGAATATATTCGTCACACCACTGACACGTTAGTGTCAGCATTCTAGTATAGAATGAAACCAAAGTTGCCAATTCAAATAAATAATTTAATCTTAACCATATCACAACATTACAAAAAATAAATAATAACTAAAAGCTAGCTTACAAACTACGCTGTGTACTTTTTCATAATCAAATGCATCTGGTTGTTTAGTAGAAACTTGTACAATCTCACAGCAAGGCATAAAGTACATTAAAATGTATTATAAATTAATACGAGTAGTACGGGTGGGCTCTCGAGAATGCCGAAGGCAAACGATAATGCTGACTCCTAATGAGTACGAAAAAGAAACACCTAGTGTTGGTGACAGGAATTTAAAATCTTAGGATCTCTCAAACTGGTACTGCCTCATCCGCCATGAAGGGCTTCTCGGGATCAATGACCTTCCCGGCTACTACCACGAGGTTGTCTAGGGTGTCCAAGATATAGAAGATGAAGGGGTGTACCACATTGAAGCGGCGGAGAGGCTTTGGTGGCGCTAGTGGCAGATTCTTTGACAGTTCCATCACTGTGTTTCCGGCTGCAAGAAAACACACAACATACAATAAATTGTTACTACTAATCTATAGTAATATTAGAAATGCAAAGTTTATATGATGTTTATTACTCAATTACGAATTAAGATCATATTTGGCACAGAAATAGAAATGTGCTGTCTGTAGTCTGAAATAGCACAAGATCTGCTTTTAATCTTGGGAAAATGTGCGAAATTTTAACGAAATAGTAACAGGCAATAACTATGTAGTTACTACATCAATAAATAACAGATTGCGTTCGCTAGGCTGTCAGAGCTACTAGTGGACTAATGGAGACGTGAACCGGAGTTTTGAACAATGGACTCTTCAAAATTCGGTCTCTGGCAAGAATCTCCACTGGACAAAAGTCCGGTTCGCTATCAACTTGAGTAAAGCAAATATCATCTCATAGTTACCTGAGAGTTCTGAAGCTGAGCTGTCAGCGTCATCAACGCGCACTGCGACATGCTGTACTAGCTCCTGGACAAACAGACCCTCGTCTGATGACACGCCGGTCAGGTCCGCATCCCTGCTAAAGATACTGCTTACACCGAACTAGAGAGAAAAAGGAGAACACATTTATATTTAGGACAACAAATGAAATATTCGATATAATTTGTGCAGTACCTACCTATGACTTGCAACATTATGTGCATGAGCAGATTTTTGCTAAATATTATTAACAAGGCGCCTAAGGTACTGGGTATTTTAGATGTAATTTATTTTATATTGTACCTACATTATTATAGTTGTAGTTTGATTGTAATTTTATTTGACTCAATTTGATTGAATTGTTATTAATAACTGAATATAAAATATTACTTTAATATTTGCACGACATCATTCTGATATGTAACTTTTAAAATCTATAGGTAATGTATTAAAAAATAATTATGTGCATTCTTTTAAGTGCGTATTTACACAGATTACACTCTAAAATTATGGTTTATTACTTATTTAATTGTAAATATGTTGCGACCACCCTGATAACAAATATGTGTTAAAAACGAATGCAAGGAAGACAAGATTTTATTGAAACGTGGTAAATACATTTTTATATGTATCATGCAATTAGTATACGTCAAGCTATTAAACAAGTGTGATCATGAATTTGAAATGAATTTCAAAAATCCATAAATCTTAATCCTAAAGAACTAGAATAATTCCTTCTCACAGAGAGGGAACTGTGTCCCAGCTGTGCAACGTTATAGGCTAGTTATATTGTTATGTATTTTACAAAGAAATTTCTTTCTCGATGTAAATTGTTAAAACGCTGAACTGAGAATCTATTACACTTGTTACAAGACAGTTATTATATTGCATATACATAATGGTTTGTCATCAAAAGTGCGTACATCATAAGGCACCTTAAGGGCTTCAGCGTCTTCATCATGGAGACTTGCTTTTTCTCAGTGTTGGATCGGTAGAACAAACCAGGTTCGATGATCTCGAAGGGAGTCTTCCATGATCCTCGGAAGTACATGCCGTTAAAGTTGATCATTAGGGAGTCAGAGATTGAGGCTGCAATAGAATATTTTTAATTAGATTATGTTCAATATACAGATATGGTCATTGTAGGACTCTTTATTGCCGAGAAAAAGACATGCATAACAATTTATTGTCTTACAGTAAAAGTCATCAACGAACTGACGATTCGTCATCGTGCAAATCTTTAAGGTATGTATAAAATAGCTTACTCGACGGCTTACTGTTGACAGAGAGATTGGAAGGAACATCACGAACTTCGTGCATATCCCAAGTAGCACGCTTTTTTTTTTTTTTTTAACGTGGTAAAATTATCAAATAAGTCCTCCCACCCCGGGCAGGGTGGGAGGGACTGTCAGACTTTTACTGACTAAAATCCACGGTGTTCCTTCAATAACCCTTTACATACCGGGGCCACGGTAACGGGATGAGTCCCACGACCCCGGCAGGCTTCGGCCCTCTGCAGAGGGGGCCTCGTCATGTTGCTGACGCTCTTTGAGGCGCGCGTGGAACACGATGCGCCGTCGACCCGGGCATGGTCCATGGTCGGACAGCGAGTTGCCCTTTACTCGCTGTCCGCATGCCCGCGCCTACGGTGGCCGGAGATCGTCGGCCGACGTCCGACGCCGTGGGCGTCTACCACTGCGGCTGGGCTGGAGGGAGGACGCCATCCTCTCCCTCACGCGGCCCGCCAATCCTTCGAAAGCATGACTGCTTCGCAGAAGGAGGCGACCGCTTCCCACTCCCTCTCGCCCCGCAGCATGGCCTCGACCAAGGCCGGGCGCGAGAGGTCTCCGCCTATTGTCGCCGTGAGGACACGTCGGTGCTCTGCCCAAGCTGGGCAGTCCTGCACCGTGTGCTCGACTGTGTCCTCAGGGCGACCCTCGCAGTGGTGACACCCAGGCGTCTCTTCCTTACCCATCAGACACAGGTACCTCCCGAAACTTCCGTGTCCGGTGAGGACCTGCGTCATGCGGTAGGTCAGGACGCCGTGACGCCGATCTAGCCACTCCTCAAAGAGGGGTCTTACCGCCGCAATTCGCTAGTGAATTTTGGAACTTATTTTGCAACTGTAGGTAGCATATAAGTGGTGCAAGAGTGTACGGTATTACTTTTAGATGCAAACAGCACTCGAATTTGTATATGAGTAACTCTTATCACTAACAGTTGCTTTTGAGTGATTTTTGTTCCAGCTTTATAACTTATGGTAGCATTAAGCCGAATTTATTACTTATAGACGCTTAAAGGTTTCAATTTTTCTCTTTTAGTACTCAAAGAAGCATATGACATCTTAAAATCTCCCCTAAAGAACTGTGACCTAATAGGTGGTAATTGTTCCTTATTTGGCACCTTTAGTATTAAATAAGTAGTATATATAAGTTATTTATCACCTTAAGTGGCTCAAGAGTCATTATTGCAGTTCATTTGGAACTATATTAATACTAGCAGTTGCGCGGGGCTTCGCTCCCGTGGAATTTAACACGATAAAAATATAACCCTCCTTTTCTGACAGTAGAAAAGGCTTCTTCAAGTTTCAAGCTACTTCCATACCAAATTCCATCCAAATCCACACAGTACTATCGAAGATTAGCGCGTTTAAACAAATAAACAAACTTTGCCGCTTAATAATAATAATACAGACACAAACACTCGTCACGTGTGCAGTCTGTCATTTTGTTCAACAAATTACCAGCAGAATTAAAGAATATTCAGAATGTGAACATGTTTAAAAATAAACTCAAGGCTTTGTTAATCAATAAAGCCTATTACAGCATTGACGAATATTGTAATGACAGAAAATCTTGTAACTAGTATAAAATTAAACTTAATTTAAATATGTATACCTATCTATCTTTTTTTATAATTTTTACTTTTTTTTTATTAAAATTTTGACATTAAATGTTTTTTGTAGCATTATCTTCTAGGGAATTTGTTTTGTTACCTATAATAATTGTTTATTATTTATTTGTGTGTACTTACTGTGTAAATATTTCAACACAAATGTATTTTTGTTATGAAATAAAGAACTTGAACTTGAACTTGAACTTGAGATTATGACTTAAATCATCGTTCCTTAGCATGGACTTTGGTGAAGTATGGGCTAAATCAAATTTATTCGGGCTTTGATGAATAAAGATTTAATACTTACTTTCAACATATTAACTCCAAAATTCGTCACTGAGTACAACAAAGTATTATAACCTGAAGCCTGTTCAGTGGGATAGTTGAAATTCGATGTATTAGGGCGAGGATTGGATTGTATCTGAGGTGCAGCTGGAGTCTGTTGTAGAGTAGGCTTATTCAGTTCATTTTGGGGAACAGCTACGGATGGTCTGGTTAGTGCAATATCAGGTTTACTCGGCCTAGTTTGCGTTCTCTGCGGTTCCCATTGTCCATCTTGTGATGTTTGAGAAGATGGCCTTCCTGAAGATATCTGTTGTGTGCTTGGTCTATTTAGATCTGACTGCGGTACAGGTACTGATGGGCTGATTAATGATATGTCAGGTTTGGTCTGCTGCTGTGATGTTTGAAGTGCGCTCGGTCTATCATAAGATGTCTGCTGTTGTACAGTTTGCCTGTTTGGCGCAATCTGTGATAAAAATAGCTGCCATTGCTGATTGTACTGTTGCGATGTATCTCTACTTGGCTTCAGTGATGTTGATACTGGTCTGTTCACCAAGTATTCCGTTTACCATTATAAGGTACTTCTTCAAAAGTAGAACCTATTTCTGATACCACAGTCTTTTCGATTTCTACTGACGTCTTTGGTTTCTGGTCATTTTGAAAAACACTTCTTAAAGCATCTTTGTCTATATCATTGACACCTTGCCCTGATAGCGGCAATACTGATTGTACATTGTCAGGATTGTACACAATTCACATGCACTGTTCACAAGCACTAACGGACGAGTGGCCGTAAGCAAGATCTTGCGAACAAAAACCCATTTATGTGAGCCAAACAATTTTAAACGTTTCCTGCTCTATAATGTAAAGTCACATTTACACAGAACATAATCTCCGCTGTGTAGTTTAATTTGCAATCTACTTATCATTCAATTTTAAACTTAAAACTTCATAATAACTAAGTTTGTTTAAATAAAATTATGTTATCATGTCTAAAGAATTGGTTTTCCCGAGATCAGCCGGTTTGTGATTTTCCTTCGCAAGCCATCATATTTAAAATTAAAGATATTTTATGACATATCTTAAGTTAGATACACAACACGGATATTCATTATAATATGAAGTTAATATTCATCTTTTCTAGGGTATATTGTCTCAATGTTTTTCACAATTATTACAGAATAGGATTCTCCGGACCTATGAATGTAAGAAAAGCAGGATACACCTCTTATCTAATTCATCCTTTTTGGCTTTGAAACAAATGAGAAACATACAAATTTATTTTTTCTATATTTTATGTCTTCAACTACTTATATGAATGTCCGAATTACCGAGTTTATTTGAACAATTAAAATTTTGAACAAGCCACTCATATTTAGTGGAACGGATCGGTTGAATGCAGTTGACTAATAGTAAAAGCAAAAAGGGAATACAATCACTTTTCTCTTTAAAAGTATCAAGTAAAAATATGACAAAGCAAGAAATAAAACCAAATATAGCAATGATAAGTTTAATCCGTCCTTTTCATTAAAAAAACATAAATCACGAAGTAATTTTTAAGGATTTACATTAGCATTATAAGCGGTTAGGTAATGGAGAATTTTAAAAGTCATATTAATCCAATAAATCTTAGAAATTAGAAGACATAGTATTTTTAGTTACGGTATTATTATTATAATTCATAACGTAAGAGTCCAAGTTTGAACTAAAGTTCTTAATTTTTATTTTCTTTTATATTTTGACTAAATTGATGATGTGTTCGCAAAACATAGACACGTATTAAATACAGCAAAAAGTAAAGAAAGAGTATTTTTTTTATAATTAAGAATAAATCTAGATGAGGTGACATAAATGAGTCCATACCACACTAGAACAAAGTTGTGGTAGAACATTTTCAATCTTATTCATCGACAGTAATTGAAAGAGATTATTACTATACTAATATTATAAAGAGGTAAAATTTGTAAGTTTGTAAGTTTGTATGTATGGGGTAATCTCTGAAACTACCGAACCGATTTTGAAAATTCTTTCGCTTTTTTGTAGCTGCATTATCCCTGAGTGCTATAGGCTATAAATTATCTTTATATCACGCATATTAGCCGAGCTATTATAATCTTTGTCAAGCAAGTCGGGGACGGGATCCCGTGGAATATTTTCGACTTCTACGCGGACGAAGTCGCAGGCAGAAGCTAGTACATTCATATGATTGAAAAGTAGTTGAAACAGGAACCTTAACCTTCATATGTGTCTATGATAAACATGTTTGAACCAATAAACAAAACTTAATCTAAATCTATGGAATGATGTTACTTCCAAAAAAAAATATAATACCAAAATCCTACATGTTGATATAACAAGGATACATTAATAAAAATGCAGATTTATTAAAATACTATGACATTTCCTTTTTTAACAATAATAAAATATTATAATTTATATAAAATATTATAATAATAAAATATTAATTAATACTAATGATTGATAAACGGGACTGAAATATATACACACAATTACCTACTTAACTTAACCTTACATAACTAAAAAAATTGCACACATTATTTATTAAGGCTTCTCGATTCTGCTGAAATTTCTATCTAAAACAAAGTCAACAAATTTAAAAAGTCAGTTTTGTAGTCTCATTCAATCTATCAAAAAATTAAGTCATATTTTCATTTATAATTGTAATGTAAGTCTTCCTTAAAAATGTTCAAAGTCAATCAGTCCATCTATTTCGGTCCTAATTTACAACAGTCAATGAGTCTTTGAAAGTATTTTAATTTCTATTAATAACGGTCTAATTTTTATTATTTTTGCAAGTCATGATTTTCAGTAATTAATAAATTTTCGGTCGTTTAAATGTCATTATTAAATATGTCAAATTTCTTCAGATATCCATTACGTTTTTTTTTCAAATGTCTCAGATCTTAGAGCCAATACTAAATACACTGATTAATAGATTTAAGTATTTCACATAACATAATATTTAGGATGGTAAAAATTTAAACAGCTTTATTCATAATAAAATCTCTTTTACCAACGTCTAGATCTGGTAACCAGTTGCTAAAGAGTGTAAAGATATTTGTATGTAAAACTGAAATACCTAAACTAATCTAACGCCTCTCAATATTCCTAGCATCCATGATTGACAGATCGTTGGCGGCACAAATGATCCTCTGTGCAATGCAAAATGGGGGAATGCCATAGTGTTCCAATGGTGCCTTGTACTCATACATGGGAGCGGACACCATGCGCGCTGCCCGACGAAGAATCGAACAAGTGTAGGGAAAATTGACCGCTTTCTTCTCCGCTGCTATAGATCTGTCAAAGATAATATCGAAAATTAAATGGCTTGTATTTGAACGGCTATCAGAGAAGCACCTATTTTTTAGTTAAGAATGGTTGTCTAACATGTAATTAATCAATAAAGGTGAAACTGAACCTGAAATTACTTTGTTCAAAATCGTTTAGAGAATTGAATTTTATCACTTTCGATATTAGTAAGTTTTATCCTAAACATAAATAACAATTACATTAATGCTGTATAATCAAAAAACCGAATGGACCCTAAATTAAAGTCATAACTTCTTTAAATGCAGTTTCATACAAATTCCGTTTTTCAAATTGAAGAAAAATGGAACTTATTACAACGAAAATGAAGTCTTAAATAAACTGTTTTAACAGGTAATACTAAAAATTCAGTGTATGTATTATGACTATAATAAAATTTTCTAATTGAGGTATTTGAGGGTGTGCGTTAATTGCTAAACATTATGTTGTATATCTCGTCCTTTTTTATTCGATTTGCTTATTTTTATTTAATAACACTGTTTATTTTATATTATCAACATTTCATTGTACAGAGGTGAAATTTATTTATAGTTAACTGGTGCATGCCAATGAACGTCTGTGAACGGTAACCATACTTTACATATTGTGGTTCCTCCAAAAGTAACATAACGGAAAGGGATTATGGTGCTCCAAATTCCGTTTCGGTATTAATGTTATTGTTTCAATTAAATTGATAAGCGGAAAAGTTTGTTTGTTTGCTTGAACGCGCTAATCTTCGAAAGTGCTGGGTGGATTTGGATGCAATTTGGTATGGAAGTAGCTTGAAGCTTGAGGAAGGTTATAGGCTACTTTTTACGCGACTGCAAACAAGGAGAGTTATGTTTTTACCGTGATAGAATCCGCGGGAGCGAAGCCCCGCGTGAGTACTAGTTAGAATAATAAAATTTTCTCTTTCTGACTTTGAAGGCAAATATTAGTTCTACTAAATGAGTTATAAAACTTATTTTTTAAACACGTTTAAAATCTTGTATCATCGTTTAGGTACAATAGATAATAGTTATTCATATTAAGGACAATGTTGCGTCCAAAACGTATTTGAACGCATATTTTTGGTGTGGCAATATTCTATTGTCTTTGATGTTGACACTTGACATCACTTGACAGATAACCTGTTTCGGCTTGAAAAAATGTCCAACCTTTTGGGACCTTTGATTTTGTTGTAATTGGAAATATCGTGTTCAATCGCCCGTTGGAACCGATAATTGGGTCGCGATTAACGATAAGTTGAAATTGTAATCCCGAATTGACGAAAAACCTGGGATATTTTGAACCATAACGCCGTATTGACGCCAGCCCGAATGGCACGCGAATTTGTTGAAAGTAATTGTGAATTGTTGCTAAAATACGCCTGTGGGGCAACGTTAATGCTGTCTGTACCACGCCATCTGAAGACCGGCGCCTTGTGAACGTCCATGAACACTTGACCACATTACACATTTCAATTACTCATTACCTACTTACACACTTATCACGGACGTGATCAGAACAGATCCTCGCTTGTCGTCCCAGCTCAGAGGGTAAGTCTAGGCTATAAGCTTAAGTATTGTAATCTCTAGTTGTACTGAGGCCTAAGAGCCTATTGTTTGTTTGCAAGCAACGGCAAAGCTCCACGTACCGTGGACAGTTCGGACCATCCAGTTACCGTTGGCTGGCTGATTGAGGATCGAACAAATTGGTAGCAGAAGCGTGGATTTTACATTATAATATAAGATCCACTAAGTAAATTGGAAGTTTTGAACTTTGGTAAAAATAACTTAATAAGTTTGAATATATTGCTGTGTCACCCGGGCTCAAATTGTATTTGTAATTGTACTGTAGCCCCTGTTGTTGTACTGACAAAGTAAGATTTATTTGTTAAATTAGGAATTATTAGGTTGTATTTTGGTACATAATTTGGTATATTTGTTGTGATTAATAATTGAATGTCACTAATCTGAAGTTAAAAGTTTATCTAAATAATAATCACACATATGTTAACATAACAAGACTTGAATTGTGTATATTGATTTATTGCTTATAGTATTTATTGGATTGTGTTGTTAGAGGTTGTCCGGCATAATATTATACATTCAATTGTTGTTGTTAATTGGTGTTGATCCAGCACAATATTATACATTAAATTGTTATTCTTTTCGCAACTAGCCATCTGTAGCAGGCTAGATTCATACTTTAAATAAGTACAGGGTCGGATTTAGGCTTAAAATAAATTGAATTTAAGTTTATTCGTTTAAGTTTTTTGTTGTTTTGTTTTATTTGTTATTTGATTGTTGCAATGGCCTCATTGAAGGCCGTCAGGGAGTCTGCTGCCGGATTGACCGCACAATTGAGATGGTTCACGTCAGCAGCAGCAACGGTTGAGCGTTTGGAATTGGAGGGAGTCACCCTTGCTCGGTACGAGCACTTGAATGAGAGGCTTAAGTCAGTAGATGCTGCGCTCACACGGTTCCACGAGTTCATCGTGGACGTGGAGTTGGGGGTAATGGACCAGGCGGCCCGCGATAAGGTTTTGGCTGACTATGACCAGATTGTCCACCTGGGGGATGTCATCAGTCAGCGAGCCCGGGAAATTTTGAAGAGCCGGGTCCCTGAGGTGGCCAAGCCGCAGACCCCCGTTGTTGCAGGCCCTGGACTATTGGGTAGGCTGCCCACCCTGGAGCTGCCACATTTTGACGGTCGCTTGGACCACTGGCTGGGCTTCCTAAATCTCTTTGAGAGTCTTGTCGATGCACGCTCGGACCTCGGACCTGCCCAGAAGCTGGCCTATTTATTGTCTGTCCTGGAGAGCGAAGCCAGAGCCTTAATGCAGCACTTGCCGGTGACGGACTCCTCCTACCCGACCGCTTTGGAGCTTCTCTCCCGACGGTATCAGAACAAGCGCTGCTTGGCTGATGTGCACATCGGCCAGATTTTGGGGCTACCGGCCATTGCCAGCACGTCGGCGTTGCGCACTGACTTGCTGAACCCGTTGGTCTCAGCGACCCACGCCTTGAGACGCTTGGAGTTACCGGTAGAACATTGGTCCTACTTGTTGGTGCACATAGTGCTGCAGTTGCTCCCCGCGGAGTTGAGGTCACGTTTTGAGCAGAAGTATGGTGGGGATAGTGCCACACATCTTCCCCCCTTTGACGACCTCCTCAAATTTTTGGAAGACGAGTGTCGGCTCTTGGATAACACTCGTGGCGCCACGGGGTCACCCCCACTACCTTCTCGGCCTAGAGACCAGGGACGGACTAGGGCTAGGGGGCCTGTTGATGTTCGCCGCGCCCCCCGTTTTGCTGGCGCCCGGAGTCCTCATCATTGTGACTTTTGTAAGGCCACGGGGCATGTCATGGCGCGTTGCCCGGCCTTTTTGAATTTGCACGTAAGTGCCCGCCGCCGCATTGTCAACGCACGCCGTTTGTGCTTCTCGTGCTTGGGGGCCCACTTCCATCGGGACTGCCCCGACCCCCGCCCGTGTAGAATTTGTAAAGTCCCACTTGGTGATTTTGTGCGCCAACGCGAACCGCTCCAGCAGACCATCTTCTGAGGAGGGTTCGCGCAGGGGGGGGTACCCTGGTGACGAGCACCGGGCTGAGGCCCGCAATTCTGTTCGCCGCACTCCACCCCCCGCGCAAGTTGAACGGGAGCCCCGCGAGCGCCATTTGGTCTCCCCTCGTCAGGGAGAACGCGCGTTGGCTGCTAGGCAGCAGGGGCCGGATCGGCACCGCTGCCTTTCCCCTCCGTTGGCGGAACGTCCCCGGTTGGAGTCGCGCCCTCCGCCATTCAGGCATCCGGTGGGATATGCCCGTCCAGTGATAGCGAGCGGCTCGGGACACCGCGCGGACGAATATTTTGAATGTTGGCCTCGTCGTGAACGAGGGCAGCCTGGATGCAGCGATCGGTCGCCGCCCAGGCATCGCTAAGAAATTGGCGCCTGCCCCGCTAAAGGACCCCCCCCCCGATCAGGACGGTTTTGCCAACGGCCTCGGTCAAGGTCTGGGGACCCGTGGGTGACTCGATTGTGGTCCGTGCCATTTTGGACACGGGAGCCCAGGGTTGCCTTTTGTCATCTTGGTTAGCGGGACAGGTTGGCCTGGAGGTGAACGACTTTTCAGGCAAGATTTGGGGAATTGGCGAAACGGCTGTCACCACTGTTGAGGGAAGGACCTGGTTTGAACTCACCCTTGTGAGTTGTCTTTACCCTAAAATTGGTGCTCCTGCCCTTGTTATAACTGAACTTGGTTGGGACGAGCCACTTCGGGAAACCCTGTTGGAAGACTGGCTCCAATTTGTATCCGCATTCCCTGCGGTGCTTCTTGTGCGTCTCCTAAACCACGTTGCGCATACTTTGGCTGGAACTGTTGACATTCGGGCTTCTTACGCCTGGACGGACAGTCAAATTGTTCTGTGTTGGTTGAAGACGTCCGTCCACTCTTTGGAGGTCTTTGTTGCGAACCGAGTGTCTCAGATTCAAGGTTCTGAAACGCCTTTGATTTGGAGGCACGTGCCTGGTGACCTGAACCCGGGCGACGTGGCCTCACGCGGGTGCATGGCCTCCCACTTGATTGCTCACCCCCTCTGGTGGGGACCAGACTGGCTGACTCGCCCCGAGGACGATTGGCCTCGAACGCCAGTCTTGATGTCGGATCCTTTGCCCGGACTTAAGGTGTTCGCTGTTGGGACGAAGGATCCTCCGTTTGATCCTGATTTTTTGTTGAATCGATACAGCTCCCTCGACAAATTGTTGAACGTCACCTCGTGGATCAGGCGTTTTGGCCATAATTCTAGGAATCCAGGGGACAAGCGCCTGTCACCAGTTCTCTCTCCTCAAGAGCGACAGGAGTCACTCCTCCTTTAGGTCCGCTCTGTGCAGGCTGCACACTTTGAGAAGGAGATCGAGGTCTTGAAGTCTGGTAGGGTTAAGTTGTCGGGAGCCGTTAGTAAGTTGAATCCCTTCTTGGACCAGACGGGTCTTTTGAGTGTTGGAGGACGGTTGAGGCACTCTAACCTTTCTTATGGGGCCCGTCACCCCCTTTTGTTGCCCAAGGAGGGCCACTTGGTACAATTGTTGGTGACTGATCGTCACGTTAAGAACTCGCATGCCGATTGCAATGCGCTGTTGGCCATTCTGCAGCGAGAATTTTGGATTTTGTCGGCTCGTCGTACTATTCGTAGCATCGTCTTCCGTTGTATGCCGTGTTATCGGACTAAGGCCTCCACTATGCAGCCCCTAATGGGAGACTTGCCGGCTGATCGTGTCAATGAGGCGAGGCCCTTTGCTGGCGTCGGAACGGACTTTGCTGGTCCCTTTTCGTTGAAGACGTCCACACTTCGAAATAGTAAGATTGTTAAGGCTTATTTGTGTGTTTTTGTCTGCCTGTCAACCGAGGCAGTACACTTGGAGCTGGTAACCTCCCTCTCGACAGAGGCCTTTGTGGCAACTTTGGAAAGATTTGTGTCTCGCCGTGGGTTACCTTCTTTGATTAGGTCTGATTGCGGTACGAACTACAAGGGTACAAGTAACTATTTGAAGGAGGTATACGCCTTCCTTAATGAGAGCCAGGTTGACATTGGTAATAGTTTGGCCCGCCGAGGGGTCACTTGGTTGTTTGACCCGCCAGCCTGCCCCCATTGGGGGGGTATTTTTGAGGCCGCGGTGAAAGCGGCAAAGGGACACTGGCGGAGATTGTTGGGAGACACAGTTCTCACCTTTGAGCAACTAGCTACGGTATTTTGCCGCATTGAAGCTGTGTTCAATTCGCGCCCATTGTGCCCGCTCTCTTCGGACCCGAATGACTTGGAGGCTCTAACACCGGCCCATTTCTTGATTGGACAGCCACTTGTCGCCTTGCCGGAGTACCCTTTTTTTGATGTGAGCCAAAATCGGCTTTCGCGGTTTCAGTTGGTGCAACAGCTCGCTCAGAACTTTTGGAAGCGTTGGAGCTTAGAGTATTTGCACATCCTCCAGCAACGCGTCAAGTGGACGGATAAAACTCATCCGCCCAAGATCGGAGACCTCGTCCTGATTAAGGATGCCAACCTTAAGCCTTTGTATTGGCGCAGGGGGCGCATTTTCAATTTGGTGGCTGGCACCGACGGGGTCCCTCGTTTTGCTGAGGTTTTGGTGGACGGATCCATCATAAAGAGAGCGGTCGCAACCTTGTCAAGACTTCCAATTGAGTAGCGGACGGGTAGGCCCGTCCGGGGGGGGGGGGGGGGTAGATGTTGCGTCCAAAACGTATTTGAACGCATATTTTTGGTGTGGCAATATTCTATTGTCTTTCATGTTGACACTTGACATCACTTGACAGATAACCCGTTTCGGCTTGAAAAAATGTCCAACCTTTTGGGACCTTTGATTTTGTTGTAATTGGAAATATCGTGTTCAATCGCCCGTTGTAACCGATAATTGGGTCGCGATTAACGATAAGTTGAAATTGTAATCCCGAATTGACGAAAAACCTGGGATATTTTGAACCATAACCTTGTGTACGTCCATGAACACTTGACCACATTACACATTTTAATTACTCATTACCTACTTACACACATATCACGGACGTGATCAGAACAGATCCTCGCTTGTCGTCCCAGCTCAGAGGGTAAGTCTAGGCTATAAGCTTAAGTATTGTAATCTCTAGTTGTACTGAGGCCTAAGAGCCTATTGTTTGTTTGCAAGCAACGGCAAAGCTCCACGTACCGTGGACAGTTCGGACCATCCAGTTACCGTTGGCTGGCTGATTGAGGATCGAACAGACAAGAAATCATAAAAAATAAACCAACAAAAATCAGAATGGCAACAATTAATATTCCAATATCAATTTTGTTATGATAGTCAGAAACCTGTTATTCGAATTAATTACTACGCTAACATTCCTTAAAATAAGTGCCATTAATCTACGTACTTACATACACCATAACGCCGTATTGACGCCAGACCGAATGGCACGCGAATTTGTTGAAAG
Source organism: Tholera decimalis (assembly GCA_943138885.2). Lineage (NCBI taxonomy): Eukaryota > Metazoa > Arthropoda > Insecta > Lepidoptera > Noctuidae > Tholera > Tholera decimalis. The sequence goes on from OW964569.2 coordinate 26,614,179, forward strand.
TAATTGTGAATTGTTGCTAAAATACGCCTGTGGGGCAACGTTAATGCTGTCTGGACCACGCCATCTGAAGACCCGCCGGTCTTCAGATGGCGTGTGTGGCAAGTGTTCATGGACGTTCACAAGGCGCCGCCTTGTGAACGTCCATGAACACTTGACCACATTACACATTTCAATTACTCATTACCTACTTACACACATATCACGGACGTGATCAGAACAGATACTCGCTTGTCGTCCCAGCTCAGAGGGTAAGTCTAGGCTATAAGCTTAAGTATTGTAATCTCTAGTTGTACTGAGGCCTAAGAGCCTATTGTTTGTTTGCAAGCAACGGCAAAGCTCCACGTACCGTGGACAGTTCGGACCATCCAGTTACCGTTGGCTGGCTGATTGAGGACCGAACAGACAAGAAAATCATAAAAAATAAACCAACAAAAATCAGAATGGCAACAATTAATATTCCAATATCAATTTTGTTATGATAGTCAGAAACCTGTTATTCGAATTAATTACTACGCTAACATTCCTTAAAATAAGTGCCATTAATCTACGTACTTACATACATACATATACAACGTGTAACAGAATAAACCGAATTTCTGAAAGTCGTTGGTTTAGAACCGGCTTCTGAATCGATTTCCGTCATAAAAAAGAGGTGTTATATTTTATTTTTATTTTATTATATTATATAGGGCTTTCATTTAACTAAAAATGGAAACAAAGTATCATGACAAGTTATTACAATCCTTAATTTAAATAAAGGCGCTCGTTTGTGTTATTTAGTTACGGATCTTGTTTTATAGACTTATAATATTCTAATTGGGACTTCTGAGGTATTGCGCCTAATCTGTTACACCTTGTATACATGTGTATTAAAAATTCTTTGTCCCTAGGAAGTATTCCTTATACGATGGGGGGGGGGGGGGTTATTATCTTGAAACTGTTCACAAATATTGACCTGACCTAAATAAATAATAAGAGTTGTGGTTATTAGCTTCTGACTATAATCGTTGTCATCGTCATCCACAGCCTGACTTCACCCCCTTCTGGGTTTAGGTAGCATAAGTGCCAAGCAGCGGACTTACATGGAAGATTGCATGTCTGACCGCCATAACCCAGACACTGGGTAATACGATACTCATTGGCAAAACTAATGTCACACTTTCCGACTTCTGAATAAGACTACGTCAGAACTGAATAAGTAATCAAACTTACATAATAATTTACAATTAATTATAAAAATAAATCTTGTCAAACATTAGGTACATGTTTCACTAACTTCTATTGAAAGGTCGGACTTCTATACTAAGTACTACGTTATGAAAAGTGGTTTAATTATCACTTTGCAGCCGTCTTGAATTCGTATATCAAAATAATTGTATCCCCGAGAATCCCCCGGCATTGGTCGAGGCCATGCTGCGGGGCGAGAGGGAGTGGGAAGCGGTCGCCTCCTTCTGCAAAGCAGTCATGCTTCCGAAGGAGGAGGCGGGCCGCGTGAGGGAGAGGATGGCGTCCTCCCTGCAGCCCAGCCGCAGTGGTAGACGCCCACGGCGCGGCGTCGGACGTCGGCCGACGATCTCCGGCCACCGTAGGCGCGGGCATGCGGACAGCGAGTAAAGGGCAACTCGCTGTCCGACCATGGACCATGCCCGGGTCGACGGTGCGTTGTGTTCCACGCGCGCCTCAAAGAGCGTCAGCAACATGACGAGGCCCCCCCTGCAGAGGGCCGAAGCCTGCCGGGGTCGTGGGACTTATCCCATTACCGTGACCCCGGTACGTAAAGGGTTATTGAAGGAACACCGTGGATTTTAGTCAGTAAAAGTCTGACAGTCCCTCCCACCCTGCCCGGGGTGGGCGGACTTATTTGATAATTTTACCACGTTAAAAACAAAAATCCCTGAGAAACCAGTATCTTTTGTTATTATTTACAATGCCTCTAAATTCTTTGTAAAATATGAGAACGTTGTTATTGCGGCGAAATCAATTTTACGGGAAATTTACATATTCTTCGGGGTCTAATGCTGTGGTTTGAGGGTATTTATACTCAAACTATTAGATGGATTAAACAAATGACAACGAAGGAAAGTACGCTGTCTTTAGTGTAAGAGATATAAATTAACAATGATTACATAAATAAATAAAAAATCCATGAAGAATCCATAAGATTTAAATGTCTGTCTGTGAGTTTAAAATAACTATATTTTCTCAAGTGTTCAGAATTTTTTATTTTGTCTGTCTGTCTTTCTAGTTTTATGCGCTAATCTCTCAGCTAAACTGATTTAAATGGGGTTTTCACGTGAACCTAAAGCAGGTACCTATAGGGCATCATATTTCCTTTTTATTCCGGAATTCCCACATGATCGGGATTGGTGCGGTGCGAAAACCTACCACGAGAACAAAGTCCCAGGCACAGCCAGTAATGAAACAACATTGATAGAACTTGTAGATTCTCAATCACGACACCAATTATATTTAAACATTTCTCTAATACGTACACGTTACTCATGTGCAGTCGTGGCATCAATTCTTTTTTCCTCAGCAACAGCAGAGCGTTTCTAACAGCTGCCACGGCGATGACCGAGGGGTACTCATCGCATAACACCCGGTCCACCATCAGACCACACATGGCGAGGAACGTGGCTGCCACCTCGATCTCACCAGCGTTATGAGTGTCGCACAGCGAAGATAAGTAGGTTATGTAGTCTTGGGGGACTATTGGCTGGTTTGGGAATTTCTGTAACAATATAGAAGTTACAGAACATTAGGCTAAGTTTTACTACTACTAACATAATATGGATTTTAACTGAATTAAAATATTTGAACCCAAATTATAAAATGTGCTGGCGTAACCTTGATTATGATAGCAAAATTGCGTAATTTTGTAAGTGTAATTTAAAAAATATTTGTTTGCTAATAATGGCGAAACATAGAGATCAATAATAAATCATTTGAGATTTTTACTTGGAAGATCTACATGTGTATAACAAATAAATAATTCTGAATAAGATATAAGAATTAACCAAAAATGTAATAATAAAATAACAAAAAAGTAACAACTAAAAGAAAATGCTGATTTAGATGCTGCTTAATCACTTAAATCCAAAGCACAAAGATGTTCATAAAGTTAGGGGGACGAAGCTTTATCATACTGTGATTTTACAAAAAATATGGTTAGGCACCATCAAGTGTCACGAACCAATTCATTAATGGCAAATTATGATAAAACCTACATTTCTTCGTGTAGGTATTAAAGTTAGGATGTGACTAGCACCCATTTACTGATGCAGACATAAATAAAACTCCCTTCATTATCATTCAGTTGAGCTACATTTTTGAGCCTACTCCGATTTGCAAAAAAAAAAAAAATACTTTTCCAAACTAATCCGTGCCATAGTAGTTCTACATTTATATTAAAACCTAATTAATGGTGGTTTATTTATAAGGGATTTCCAACAAAAGTTGAACACTAGACATAACAGTATGAATGTGACAATACCTATAGAGTTAGAATATTCCCTCACTTACAAAATACCATAGTATGTATACAGGAAATTAATCTAAGCGAACAATGTAAGTAATACGAGTAATACAAGATAGGTATGTACACATTTAAGCGAAAAAATATATTAAAATTAAACAAACAAGATTCAATTTAAAAAAATTATCAATTTTACCATCAAGTTCCACTTTTAAATGTAGAAACAAAAATGTATACATACCAATTGATTGAGCACAGCTCTCTCTGCAACCAGGAGTTCCTCAGCCGTGAAGGCCGAACTTGAGTATTTGACCAGCCTCATCGCGGTTACGTAAGGGCCATTGAGCTTCTGAGCTATCCAAAAGCAAGCTGCTGCAACGAGCTGTAGCTTGTCCAGCCTAATATGGCTGGTGCCCAGAATGGAGTCTAGGTACCAGCACGCGGATTGGATGATGGCTGGGTTGCCGTCAGCACCCTAAAATGTTACAAGATTAGTAGATTTCATAGCTGTGAGTCTGTGACGTTGCCTTACTTTGATTAATCGGACCGATTTAGGATTATAGGATATAATTCGTGTTTCTTTTATTTCTCATGCTCTTCATTAACCTCAAGTAGTTTCGTTATACACATTTCATGTAATATATAAAAGCATGGAAGCTGGCTAACGTGCAGCCTGTGCCCAAAAAAGGCAGTCGTGCTGACCCGGCCAACTACATGCCTATTTCAGTCACGTCCATATTCTGCAAGAGTATGAAGCGTGTACTTAATACTTAGCTCCTGGCATACCTAGAAGCCAACGACTTCCTCAGTGACCGAAAACACGGTTTCCGCAAAAACCGGTCAACTGGGGATCTCCTAGCGTATGCCATTCATATACAGAAACAATATAGAAACAATGATTCTATACAGTTTTCAGTAAAAAAAATATATTGAAAATTCCTGATAAATTAAGAAAAAACCCACGACAAATTTCAACGCAGGGGGGTCCAGAATCATGTACTGAATCCATGACGGTGGATGGCGGTTCCGCGTCGATGTCCCTGCCACCCTGTATTTTAATTATAATAAAACGTTTTATAAAAAAACTTTTGAAACCATGGGAAATCATGGTTGTGCCCGTAGTCTCAATCAACGGTCTGAAAAAGCTTTGTAAACCTTTTAGGATTGAACAACATGGTTTAAAGTAAATTCTACCAAAAACTTCCTGTAAAAGACTAGCCAAGTCTCGATAGAGCTGCTTGTTTCTCTATAAAAAGTGATGCAATTTCTAAGTAAAGCCAAGCCAAGTCTAAGGTTCTTTACTGCGATTTCTTTATTTTAATATAGTTAGATTTTATGTGACCGGCCGTTGAACATTCTTTATACACATTTACTTGTTGACACATCCAAGTCAACGGCCAAGTCACCGGTTTCTCCTCAGGGTCATCAACTCATCAGGTACTCCAGATCTTTCATGATCCTAGTTTTGATAGTTTTCCCTTTATATGGCCACTAAACCCTACCTCTGTGCCAAATTTCAGCTCTCCAGGCTAATGGGAAGTACTACTTCTATTTTGATGATCAGTGAGTCGGTGAATCACTGAGTGTCGAATTAGCATAACTTTGCTTTTGCATAACATAGGAAATAAATAAGCTACAAACATGAAAAGTGGTGACTATAATTTCAATGTTCTAAACCTATCCAAAGGTTCTCCAACAGGGGCATGAAAATACGCCGAAATAGTTCCAGAAAAGGATGGTACGGCAGTGTTTGCTTCGCGCTCGACTCGGCGGGGGCACCGCCATGCCCCCAGATATAATGAACTCAAGAGCGAGTTTTTGGCGTAAGTTGGTAAAACAAAACATCTAAGTGTTACTATTATGTGATGTGGGTAGATTGTATTTGGTGGTGGTGTAAGAACGTATTAAAAGAGATTAGTCATTGCTGAAGCTTGTTGTATTACTCACGTATCACCTAACATTACATGGCGCAGCCGGTAGGATTCTAATTTCAAGAAGATAATATTAAGTGTGTGAAATAAAGTAAAACAGACTCGGAAATAGTGTGGATAAATAATAAAAATGGAAACAGTGTTATCACCACCGTCACCGTTTAAATTTGATGAGAACTCGGTTGATGTGGCTTCTGGCAAATTGAGTGATAGTTGGGAAAGATGGAAGAAGGTTTTTTCGATATAATTCGACGCGTGTGAACTTTCGATAAAAAAATTCAGCGGTACAACTGAACATTTTCCTGCATATCATTGGTGAGCAATGCCGTGAAATATTGGAACAAAGTGAGGAAGTGACTTTAGACGGTGCGTGTAAAAAGTTGAATGAACATTTCAAAACGAGAAAAAAATTTACGGTCGAACGACAAGAGGTTTTTATACGAGATCAGCAGCAAAATGAATCAATTGATAAATATGTATTTGATTTACGGAGATTGGCGAAAACGTGTGTGTTTGGAAACTTGAATGATGATCATATAAAAGATCGACTGGTATGTGGAGTAACAAGCCCGACGATAAGAGAACGGTTACTTCGGGAACCGGATCTTACTTTAAAGAAAGCTCTGGAAATTTGTCGAGTAGCGGTGGCATCCAGAATGCATTCTGAGAATATTAAGAGGGAGAATGACGCCGTTGATGTAATTCAACAGGAGTGTACCATCAGCACCCCTGAAGAAAAAAAAATGTGAATTACGGCATGGAAGTAGCATAGCATAATTGGAGTGTCGTCGTTTTCGAGAACATGCGACGGTTGAATGAATGGAGCGATGCGATCACGCGGTGGATACGGGCCGGCGAGAGATTTTACTCATGTGACGTCATCACCTTATTATCCCCAATCAAATGGTCAAATTGAACGCACAGTGCAAACAGTAAAAAATATCATTAAAAATCAACAGAGGCACGCACTGATTATAGACTAGCATTGTTGGAATGTTTGAACACACCGTTAGGTCAGTGATCTAGTCGTTAAGGTTTTTTTTTTATGATCAATTAAATTATTTATGTTGTGTGTCAGGTGATTATTCTTGTTTAGATGTTGTGCATATTTGTATCTATACCCTTGTATGTATACGTCTTTTGTTTGTTTTTCTTCACGGGTGATACAAGTTGTGTTTTAAGTAATTGTGTAATTGTATAATACTTCGTTTTTTTATGTTATTTTTTTTCTCTGTGGAAGGAGGATGTTACTATTATGTGATGTGGGTAGATTGTATTTGGTGGTGGTATAAGAACGTATTAAAAGAGATTCGTCATTGCTGGAGCTTGTTGTATTACTCACGTATCACCTAACATTACCTGCACATTACATGCATTACATTACATGTACCTGCGCTGTGCGTAAGTTGACTACTTTTGAACGGTCGTTTGGTTTTGGTCGTATTGTAACATAGTCCTTAACGAACGATGAAGAAATATTGAGAGAACGGAGGGCGTTTCCTATTGCGTATGTTTTAAATAAAACCAATGTAACGTCTACTTACATTAACTCTCATGAGCCAGTTGATAACGCATGCCCTGGTGGCGCTAGATGTCCTGGGCATCTGCAGAGGCTTACGCTCATTAGCCAGGAGGTATTCAAACACATCAAAGGTATAGTCTCTGTTGAAACATCGCATATACGACCTCTTCCCTGAAAACAAAATTATTTATTGCCCATGCTACGTACCTTATCGATTTGAACAGAAAAATGATAATGAACTTAAAAGTCTAAACGCAGTTAAAGAATTGTACAAGTAGGGTAGACTGGGTACGGTTGAAACAATTTAGCTTTTATCGTTTATAATTTTGTTGTTTATCAACAAAGTGACAATTATGATACGTGAAATTCAAATGTGAAGTTTCAGCTACGATATGGCTGTATCATTATAATTCCCGGGTTACTATTTTTAGAAATACATGAAATTAAAAAAAAATAATAATTTTGTTTCAACCGTCCTAATGCCAGGGGCGGTTGAAACAGTGATTGTAGTCAGTTGAAACACATACAAATAATACAATAAATACTAATAAAACATGTTTTATTTATGATTTATACTAATTATACGAATAAGTATGGCACCGCATGACAATATTCATCAGTAAAATCAAAATTATCCCTTTCCTAGAGGTTACTGAACTAACTTGATGAGTACCACATCTAGCTATAACTCTGTCAGGCTTTTGTATGGTGTTTATGCCGGTTTCATCAGTGCTATTATATTTTAGGGCTCAAAGTTATAACAGTCCATGACAATGGACAAATTATCACCTTGACAAGCTTGTAGCTTGTGCAGCGCGTACAGACAGTTCAGGATTTCTTCTCATAAACATCTGAAATCATTCAATAATATGATAATCCTGGCTCCTGATCTTCATTAAAAACACGATTGTGTGCTTTATACTACGGGGTATCCTCCTTTATCTTCTTTGCTAGAGGCATTTCGCTTTCGAATGTATCTTTACAGAGAACAGTGGTTTATATCAAGTTTGTCCGCTGCTTTTCGCAGTGAAGCTCCAGCTTTTACCTCCTCATATGCATTACTATAGCTCCACAAGTCAATTTTCTCTCTGAGAGACTTCCTTACCCGGATTCTGGGCATCTACAAAAAATAAACATTAATATATTTTCTCTTTTAAGCGTACCCTCAAAAATGTTTCAACCGTCCCCAACCACACTTTTGGTAAAATATACATTTTAATTACGGCAGTAATAATAACACATTAAAAAAAGTTACACATTAATAATCAGAAATTACACACTCAATACATTCACTTCAAAAGAATAGATAATATAAGCGTTAATGTCAGAAGAAAAATACTTACTTTTAGGTGCTAAAAAACAATATGGCGTCCTGCACTCAACGACAACGCGCGGGAAGCCACGCAACACTGAATTCGCGTTCGGACCTGTCGTCCGCTTCGTTTTCCTCTTGCACCTCTCACTCCACACGTAACCGTTTACGAGATATTAGCTCTGTTTCAACCGTCCTTTGTTTCAATCGTACCCAGTCTACCCTACTGTGTCGTAGTGAATGTCGAAGATGAGAAGCTCGGGCACAAGTCGATCTCCATCGTTAAGCAACACTTTGGTTGATGGGCACATTGTAACATATCCAGATTCCTTCATACCTCGGAAAGCACATGAAGCCGTTAGTTGCTTGTCGTTTGCACGTCATTGATGGTCGTTACGGATATTTAGAAGGTAGAAAACCTTGCCAATTGGTATCTTGGTACCCAGCTACTGGGTCGTGAAGGTCAGACCGGCAGTCGCCCCATGTAAATACACTAGTTAATACTTAGCTGTATCGGAATAGACTGGAAGCCCAACATAGTAGGAAAAAGCCTAAGAATATAAGTATTGAATGCCGAAGTTTTTGTAAATATTCACCAAATAGTATGTGCAAATGTCCGGTTTAATGAGAACGAAATGACTCATTACTAACTAAACTGTTTTTGTAAGTTGTGTTTATATAAAAAAAAAAGTCTGGAAAAACCATATTACTTATAGCCAACGAAACAACAAAAGAACTTAATTCAGGAAATTCATTATAAAAATATGCTTAGATAGATGAAATCAGTATAGATAGTATAAGTCAAATAAAAGGCGAGATATTGACATAATTATAATTAAACTTCTAACTCATTTTCTAACATTAATTAAATGTGGTACTAGTCCACTTTATCATTCATTTTTTTAAGATCTGTAAAACATTGCAACTATGTTTATGATCAATATTTATTTTGGGTCATCGTAATAATGTTAATTTGTGAGTAATAGATACTCTAAATGCATATTATTTTTAATAAGATAGGCGATCGCTTCATGTCAAACACTAGTACTAAAGCTGCATCCGCTGAGACAGCAAGTGGAATGCAACATAGTTAATGCTATGCAGATGTTTTTTGTTGAATAGTTTTTGTTATTAATATAGGTACTCACAGAAATCAGGTGTTCTCAATCTGTCATTTATACTTTCATTGAATTTCAGACGCTTTTTCACTTCATCGTCTAACTTCTCTGGTTTAGCTATGACAGTTGGAGATATACCCTGCAATTCCCTACTATGAGGGCGTTTCAAACTCCTCTTGATATTTCTCACTGGATTCGGTTCTAAAGTAGCCTTCAGGTTCGGTGTGACAGCACTCAACACTGCGCCTAGCGTATTTTTCTTCTTATTCTCAACAAAATACCTTTGACTATTTTTGTTTTCCAAAAATGACTCATCATCGCTTATAGATAGAAAACCTGCATCTTTATCTGCTGCACGCTTGTCGTCGAAGACAGTATAGTGCCAGTCTAAGTCCACCTTCCTTTGTCTCAGTGTGACATGTTTCATGTCGATGTTCAGAGGATGTTTTGGTTCATGCGGAACCACTTTACTAGGACCTGGTTTAGGATTACCCGAACTTTGAGCGTTCAGAGTCTTCAGAGGTCTTCGATGTGACGTTTCTGGCTTTTGAAGAGGTTTGGGACCCACCAATAAGTGATTCGGTAATGCTGGTAAAGGATCCTTTGGCAACGGTATTCTTGATCTATACACGTTTTCTTTATCAGCATCGTGTTGCGAGGACGCCATATTATTTAGATTATAAATTACACTGTAATTGAAACTTTTTAAATACATTCGATCACGACCAGCATGACCGTTAGTATTAGCGATAATTTTAACCTAAACTGACAGAAACTTCACCGATCCTCATTAAGTTTGATAAAACTTATATTGAAGTGATTGAGGGTAGTCTGAATGATACATAGAGAGGTTATATTAGAGTCAAATTAAGATACTGAATATATATCTGATATTAAAATACCATACCTATTAAGGCATATTAGGCAAATCTTAGTTAAACCAATATTAATATTCTTTTCAATATTCGTTCTCTCATAGATATGTATCGGCACCATACCTATTACCTGCTGGATATTAGTTGAATATTAGTTTAGGTAATATTTATATTCTTTTTAATATTCATTCATATTATAATGTAAATAATTCACTCGCGTAAATAATAAATTAATTAGTAAAATTGGATTATGTTATGATTTGTTTTGGTTAAGGATTTGTTTGTGTAAAATGATTTAAATTATTAAAATTTATATTGTAAGTGTAGAATTTAAATAATGTTATGATTTGTTTTGTTTTATGATTTATTTGTGTAAAATGACTTAATTTATGATATTTATATTGTTCAATTGTGTGTAGAATTGAAATAATCATTATGTACCTGTATGTGAACATATTTGCACGCCATGAGAAATGGCAGACATGTCGTGAACAAATCAATTTTTAAGATCTTGCATGCATGTATTATATTAAATTCTGTATGTGTACACATGTCTGAGCTAATAAAACTTCTATTCTATTCTATACGTTCGCTTATACATACGTATTGGCACCATACCTTTTACTGGATTTTACTTAGTTTAGTTAATATTAATATTCTTTTCAATATTCATTTATATTAAACGTTCACTCATACATACGTATCGGCACCGCGTCACCGCGCCGCATGTGATGCATCTTACTATTCTGTATTTTTCATATTAGTCGATATCAACCTCTAACTAATACTCGCTAATTAATGCTATTAACGCGAACGATAATATCGACTACTATACTAATATGGTAATGCGACTAGAATATCGAAGATCCTATAATCTGTCTTACATCCAGGTAGCTTAATCTATACTGATATTATAAAGAGCTAAAATGATGACGGAAGCGATAGCAGCGGCATTTCAGTGGTGTGCGCGGGAACTCGTCGCAAGCGCGCCTTGCCCAAGCTGCGTTACTCGGAGGGTGACAGCGACTCCTCAGGCTGGGCTTCCGACCACACAGACGCGCTAAACCAACTTCTGGTTTTGCATCAGACAGCTCAGAAGGCAACTCAGACAAATACTCTATTTGTCTTTTACGTTTCACGGATCAAGAAGTTGGGACACCACAGAGCTGTGAACATATCTTTTGTCTAGATTGTATCACGGAATAGTCAAAAAATGTCAATACCTGCCCAGTAGACAGAATGACATTTGATTTCATTGTAGTGAGGGCCTGTGCAGGTGGGCGTGTGCTTCGCACTGAGCCTGTCAAGGTTTGTGAGGTGAGTGGGCGCACAGATAATGAAGAAACCATGCTTCTGTGTGATGGATGTGACCTTGGGTATAACATGCAGTGCCTCACCCCACCACTGTCTGAGGTTCCTATTGATCAGTGGCTCTGTACTAATTGTGACAACCTGCTGTCAGATGTTGATTTACTCGTATTATTTTCAGGCATCACAGATACCAACAAGGAGTGCATTAATTAGAGAGTAGGAATGTAAGATCGTCCAGGATTCACAGCGCAGACGAACCAACAACATCCTCTGGCCACAGAGGGAGTCGCTTGAATTCTCATGATACACCAGCAACATCCAGAGGATCACGTTTAGCTCAGGGCAGTACCTCACGAGCAAATACGTCTAGGCGTAAAAATACAGCACAGACAAACCGCAGAAGACCAAAGAGAACTAAAACTGTAATTAATGAGTATGAAGTGCAAGAAAATGGTAAATTTCCTGTTACAAAACAAGTGAAAAGGAAACTAAAGAAAAGGAAGGTACGAGAAAACTGAACAGCAAACCCACAGTCCCTTTAAATGTTAATGGAGTTACTGAGCCACGTGACACTGCGAACATTCAGCTGGAACCTCCTTTCTCCAGGCCGGGAATGCTCTATACTGATGAAATCAAGCCCCTTATTGCCATTACCATCTTTTACTGCTAAAAATGTATCTGCCATTATAATGCATATGACGAGAGGTAAGTCCCCAGGGCACGATGGAATTAGTATTGAACAATTGATTATTTTGTTTAGATTATTTTCGAAAGCGATATTATTGTATTTTATTTTGTTTTTTCACATTGTTGTTATTATTTAGTTTAAAAAAACCACTTGCCATCAACTTGAACCATTGAAATTGTAAAGGAAATTATTTATTTTTATTTAATTCAACCTGATTATTATTATGATTAACTCGTGTAAAATAAAATTGTGTTGTGTTGTGTGTTAATTAAATTTAAGATACTAACATTAATTCTACGTGCACCTATTAACAATTTCATGGATATTTTTTGTCTGATAAATAAAATAATAATAATAATAATAAAATCTCCGGAAATAATGATCCAATTCTAAAAATTTTCATTAGTAGTTATTTGTAAGTGCTTTTTGCTATAAAATATTTTACGATGCAGGCGGACTAAGTCGCGGGCAAAGTGCAGGTATATGATATTAGTACTTGTACTATATTACGTTTACCTAATGTGAATACAGTAGAACCCGTTTATGACGATTTCACAGACGATTTAACTAATTACGTTACTTAAAGTAATCACTTATTTTGGTTTGACAAAAAAATTTTGATGCATTAGCAATTACGAAATTTTCAATGTAATTTAACTTTTGCAGTGCGTCTTCAGTTTGACTGAAAGAAGCTACATAGCGTCTGAGTGTTTAACAAAATCGGAGTTGACCCATCTTAGTCTTCTGCATCATCACTTAGGGTCTCTTTTTGTGTGTCATTCACATCTTCAATAAGATCTTCAATTGATTGAATTTCATATGGTGCTACATTGTCATCAATGGAAGAATATCCAGAAAAACCCTGCAGTATCACGGCTTCTTCTTCCTCTTGAAACACGGCGTTAACCTTGTTATTTCTGAAACATGTTTTCTTAAACAATTTTGTAGAGTTTGTTTCCCATGCCGCTGCAATGTTTAGAATCGCATCATGCACGACCACGACGCACCGCTAAGACAGACGCTCGTCGCTGCTGCGAGAGACAACACGCGTGCGCATGTAGGCGTATTAAACGCGATGACGAATCGTATTAAACGTTAAGAAATGTATGAGAACATGACTCAAGTTATAGGGACTGACTTAAAATGACGTATCATGCGAGAAATCGTTTTAAGCATGATCGTGTTAAGCGGGTTCTACTGTATATTCGTCATACCATTGATACATTAATGATACTAGAATGAAACCAAAGTTGCCAATTCAAATGAATAGTTTAATCTTAACCATATCACAACATTACAAAAAATAACTAAAAGCTAGCTCACAAACTACACTGTGTACTTTTTTATAATCAAATGCATCTGGTTGTTTAGTAGAAACTTATGCAATCTCACAGCAAGGCATAAAGTACATTAAAATGTACATAAATTAATACGAGTAGAATGGGTGGACTCTCGAGAATGCCGAAGGCAAACGATAATGCTGACTCCTAAGAGTACGAAAAAGAAACACCTAGTGTTGGTGACAGGAATTTAAAATCATAGGATCTCTCAAACTGGTACTGTCTCATCCGCCATGAAGGGCTTCTCGGGATCAATGACCTTGCCGGCTACTACCACGAGGTTGTCTAGGGTGTCCAAGATATAGAAGATGAAGGGGTGTTCCACGTTGAAACGGCGGAGAGGCTTTGGTGAGCGCTAGTGGCAGGTTCTTTGACAATTCCATCACTGTGTTTCCGGCTGTAAGAAAACACACAAAATACAAGAAATTATTACTTCTAATCTATAGTAATATTAGAAATGCAATGTTTATATGATGTTTATTACTCAGTTACGCCAAAATGGTGGAACAGATTGAGATCAAATTTAGCACAGAAATAGAAATGTGCTGTCTGTAGTCTGAAATAGCACAAGATCTGCTTTTAATCTTGGGAAAACTTGCGAAATTTTAACGAAAAAGTAACAGGCAATAACTATGTAGTTACTACATCAATAAATAACAGATTGCGTTCGCTAGGCTGTCAGAGCTTCAAGTGGACCAATGGAGACGTGAAACGGAGTTTTGACCAATGGACTCTTTTCAAAATTCGGACTCTGGCAAGAATCTCTACTGGTCAAAAGTCCGGTTCGCTATCAACTTGAGTAAAACAAAAATCATCTCATAGTTACCTGAGAGTTCTGAAGCTGAGCTGTCAGCATCGTCAACGCGCACTGCGACATGCTGTACTAGCTCCTGGACAAACAGGCCCTCGTCTGATGACACGCCGGTCAGGTCCGCATCCCTGCTAAAGATACTGCTTACACCGAACTAGAGAAAAAAAGGAGAACACATTTATATTTTGGACAACAAATGAAGTATACGATATAATTTGTGCAGTACCTACCTTTGACTTGCAACATTATGTATATGAGCAGATTTTTGCCAGATATTATTAACAAGGTGCTAAAGGTACCTACTGGTATTATAGATGTATTTTATTTTATATTGTACCTACTTTATTATAGTTGCAGTTTGATTGTAATTTTATTTGACTCCATTTGATTGAATTGTTATTAATAACTGAATATAAAATATTATGTTGGGAATGATATTTGCACGATATCATTCTGATATGTAACTTTTAAAATCTATAGGTAATGTTTTAAAAAAACTTTTTTGCAAAAAAATAAAACCGACTTCCATATCAAAACACTACAAAGCCAAAAATAATTTTAATTTCGGTAGTCGGTGTTATTCGTTTTGTATGTTCTTTTTTTTTCACACCGCCTTCCGAAATTAAAATTATTTTTGGCTTTGTAGTGTTTTGATATGGAAGTCGGTTTTATTTTTTTGCAAAAAAGTTTTTATTTTCGCGCTTTTTAGTGGGTCAGTGAATTTTTCTAATCGGTTCCTAAATGACGAAGTTATGCGCGAACAAAA
Organism: Tholera decimalis; assembly: GCA_943138885.2. NCBI lineage: Eukaryota > Metazoa > Arthropoda > Insecta > Lepidoptera > Noctuidae > Tholera > Tholera decimalis. The sequence goes on from OW964569.2 coordinate 26,629,328, forward strand.
AACGCAATGCAGAGTAAACGAAAAGATAATCAACATAAATATTTTTTTAGACATTGATCGATTTTTCAGAAACGGCTTTTTTTTTTTTTTTTTTTACGTGGTAAAATTATCAAATAAGTCCTCCCACTCCGGGCAGGGTGGGAGGGACTGTCAGACTTTTACTGACTAAAATCCACGGTGTTCCTTCAATAACCCTTTACATACCGGGGCCACGGTAACGGGATGAGTCCCACGACCCCGGCGGGCTTCGGCCCTCTGCAGAGGGGGCCTCGTCATGTTGCTGACGCTCTTTGAGGCGCGCGTGGAACACGACGCGCCGTCGACCCGGGCATGGTCCATGGTCGGACAGCGAGTTGCCCTTTACTCGCTGTCCGCATGCCCGCGCCTACGGTGGCCGGAGATCGTCGGCCGACGTCCGACGCCGTGGGCGTCTGCCACTGCGGCTGGGCTGGAGGGAGGACGCCATCCTCTCCCTCACGCGGCCCGCCTCCTCCTTCGGAAGCATGACTGCTTCGCAGAAGGAGGCGACCGCTTCCCACTCCCTCTCGCCCCGCAGCATGGCCTCGACCAATGCCGGGCGCGAGAGGTCTCCGCCTATCGCCGCCGTGAGGACACGTCGGTGCTCTGCCCAGGCGGGGCAGTCTTGCACCGTGTGCTCTACGGTGTCCTCAGGGCGACCCTCGCAGTGGTGACACCCAGGCGTTTCCTCCTTTCCCATCAGACACAGGTACCTCCCGAAACTTCCGTGTCCGGTGAGGACCTGCGTCATGCGGTAGGTCAGGACGCCGTGACGCCGATCTAGCCACTCCTCAAAGAGGGGTCTTACCGCCGCAATTGCGGCGTGCCCGTTCAGAAACGGCTTGTCCGATTTCGATAAAATTTTTATGGGAGTATTAAGGAAGTATACTCTTTTCAACAAAAAACGAATTTTTCAATTCGATTGGCAAGCGATGGAGCTATGCCCGAACAAACATAAAAAAAAAAAACAAACAAACATCCGAATTGAGAACCTCCTCCTTTTTTAGAAGTCGGTTAAAAAAGAATGATGTGCATTCTTATAAGTAGCGTATTTACACAGATTACACTCTAAAAATATGGTTTATTACTTATTTAATTAGTCTAAGTAAATGAAATTTTCTTAATATTGTCCTCTTTCACTCATCGTAATTGTTTGGAGCCAACAAAGACCTGACAATAACAATAATTGAAATCACAAACCTTAGCTAACGCTGCAACGGGCTTAGTAGTGGTCTCCACGGAGAACGAAGGAGTGGAAACTTGAAGATCTTCGTCTTTCAAGCTGTCAAGGATGTCGGAAAGTGGAGCGTAGCGAGCTGACAACAAAGACCTGACTGGTAGGTCAGCTGTGCGCCTCGTCAGGCCGTCGCGAGTGCGGGGCACTACCAGCAACAGAGCGTAGCGACTACCCTGAAAACAAATATGTGTTAAAAACGAATGCAAGGAAGACAAGATTTTATTGAAACATGGTAAATACATTTTTATATGTATCATGCAATTAGTAAACTTCAAGCTATTAAACAAGTGTGATCATGAAGTTGAAATGAATTTCAAAAATCCATAAATTTAAATCCTAAAGGTCTAGAATAATTTCTTCTCATAGAGAGGGAACTGTGTCCCAGCTGTGGCAACGTTATAGGCTGGTTATATTGTTTTGTATTTTACAAAAAATTTCTTTCTCAATGTACATTGTTAAAACGCACAACTGAAAATCTATTACACTTGTTACAAGACAGTTATTATATTGCATATACATAATGGTTTGTCATCAAAAGTGCGTACATCATAAGGCAGCTTAAGGGCTTCAGCGTCTTCATCATGGAGACTTGCTTCTTCTCAGTGTTGGATCGGTAGAACAGACCAAGTTCGATGATCTCGAAGGGAGTCTTCCATGATCCTCGGAAGTACATGCTGTTAAAGATGATCATTAGGCAGTCGGAGATTGAGGCTGCAATAGAATATTTTTAATTAGATTATATTCAATATACAGATATGGTCATTGTAGGACTCTTTATTGCCGAAAAAAAGACATGCATAACAATTTATTGTCCTACAGTAAAAGTCATCAACGAACTGACGATTCGTCATCGTGCAAATCTTTAAGGTATGCATAAAATAGCTTACTCGATTTCTTTCCAACACTGTTGACATAGAGACTGGAAGGAACATCACGAACTTCGTGCATAGCTTTCAAGCTTCTAGCGTGGTTTCTTGCCTCAACAGCAACCATAGTTTCTTCATCATCATCGGATTCAGTCTTCTTAGGTAAAGTTTTCACTACCTTGATCTTTTCCTTAATGTTCTTTGCAGGTTTGTACTCCATGTGGAAGATGTCAACTTTCTCGGGTATATCATCAACAGCGAAGGAGATAAGTTTCTCGTCGGTTTCTTTAGGTGGCATAATTTCTGGGATCTCCTCGCTTTTGTTTTCATCAGTTTTGTCGGAGATTTCAACTGTGAATTCACCCTTATCTTTATCATCATCCTCCTGGGCATGCAGTTCGGGGTTATATTGATCAACAGACCTGACCTCAGTTAGATAGTGGTCTTCTAGAATCGGTTTGTAATCATCATTGATTGTGCAGTTCTTGTAGATGTAGAAATAGTTCTTCAATTCAGACTAATTGTATTTATATTCCTGGTTATTCTTCTGCTTCTCCATGATATATTTTTATGTCTTTTTGGTTAAGACTGGATCTTGCGGCAAGTGTAACGCGGACAACAGCTGTTCTCTTGTCTCTAGGATGGTCAAGATAGCTGAGTAGTCGAGCGGTGAGAATGCGATGTTTTTGTCATCATCGATGTAACCCTGTAATTGAAATTAAAATTTTATGAATTATATGATCCTTATTTGATAGGCCTATTGGCCTAGTGGTCAGCGGCCCTGACTACTATGCACAAGGTCATGGGTTCGATTCCCACCCAGGACAAATGTTTGTGTGATGAGCACAATCTTTGTCTGGGTGTAATTTATCTATAATATGTATGTATTTAGAAATATACATGTACGTTTATCAGTTGTCTAGTACTCATAGCACAAGCTCTGCTTAGTTTGGGACTAGATGGCGTTGTGTGAAAGTTGTGGAATATATATTTAATATATATTTATATATATATTGAAGTTTGCAGTCCAATAAAGAGTAAGTAGCTCTATCTATCTATCAACGATTTTGCGAACAGAACAACTTAATTTGATGCACTCTAAAGCCATGGAGGAGCGCAATGAGTCCCAATCCAAAAAGATAAAGAAGACAATAATGATGATTACCTGGAAGATTGCTGTAGACAGTTCACTGGTCGCGTCTCCTACGAAACTGGAGTCTTTATGCTGGTTGGAGCGACCACTGCGAAGCCATCTCGCACTGGCTAGACCCACCACGAAGAAAACTGTAAAATAAAAGAAGTTGTTAAACCTTTTTTTTGAAAGAATAAAGTCCCACACTTGGAATTACTCCTGTGTCGTGGATGCGTTTCCAATCATATAAAATCACATCCACAATTGCCTTACCCGGAACAACTATTACCTGTAATCCATACAAATATTTACATGAGCGGGCTCATTCGTAATAACAATAAAAAATAAATTTGCTCCCTGCCGGTGTGAAACCCTTTCAAACGGATTATCAAGACACTGTAAATGGTTGCCGCGCGCGCGCCTTTACCTCTGCGAGAAAGAACTCCCCCGCATAATTTCTGTCCCACTTGCACCTCCACCATCAACGGGTAAGCTACGTCACCTCGGCGACGACGCACGAAAAATAATCATTCTACCCGCTACACCATTTGGAATTCGGCGCAGGCGATAACGACACAAAATAATACCAAATTATTGAATAACCTTCTGGTACTTGTTACGCATTATTACTAAAAATGGACAAGTCTCTCTCAGAATCGAATTTAGCTGACCTACTCCTCCTAATTATGCCTCCCTTCGAAGCAAAAGAAGGCGAAAGGATGTTCTGGATATGCTTAAAGAAGACCTGATTAACACGATGAAATCAATGCTTATGGCATAAGAAAATGAACTCAAAAGAATAACTCCTACGCTCTTGCAAATAAAACAAACCAATTCAAACATAGAGAGTGCTGTGGCTAATATCACTGCGCAAAATGAAGATTTCAGGCAGAAAATAGAGCAAATGGAAATTCAGGCAAAAAGAACAAAGGGTACATAAGCAAAAAATCGAAGAAAAAATCGAAGATCTGCACAGAATTAGCCGAAAGTCAAACATGAGATAAAAAACGTGCCTAAGCAACCGAAAGAAACTAAAGAAGACCTAATTGATATGGTGATAAGTTTATCCAAAAATACAAACTACGAAATAACGAAGCCGGATATTAAAGACATATAGAGTGAAAGGGAAGAAACAAACGATCACGAATACTCCAATAATACTAGAACTTTCGTCTACTATCATGAAAACTGATATTATAAAGCTGTGTTAAGCTCATAAAATCAAGCATAAAATAAAGCTCTGTGCGAAACATCTCGGCCTGAAGAGAAATGAAGATACTCCGATCTTCGTCTCGGAACAGCTTACATCAAAAGGGGCACGGCTACACTTCCTGGCTCGGGATCTAGTTAAAACAAAGACATACAAGTACTGTTGGACCGCACACGGGAAAGTCTATATTAAAAAAGACGATGAAGCGCCCACGTTCATAATAAAAACTGAAGCCCAAGTACAAGATATATGACTAGTGATACAGTGTACATATTATGTCTCCCAATCTGTACCTGTACCTAACTGGCTGATCAAATATGTTACTGTAATTTTTATAGATCCTAACCACACTCTTAAACCTATAAGTATGTCAAATAGTATTATTATTATAGTTTTAACTCATACACACACTCCGCATGCATAAAAAACACGTATATATACACTAGCTTCTGCCCGCGACTTCGTCCGCGTGGAAAAAAAATCCCCCGATTTTGAAACATTCTTCATTAGTGCTCCGCTCCTATTGGTCTTAGCGTGATGATATATAGCCTATAGCCTTCCTCAATAAATGGGCTATCTAACACTGAAAGAATTTTTCAAATCAGAACTGTAGTTCCTGAGATTAGCGCGTTCAAGCAAACAAACAAACAAACAAACTCTTCAGCTTTATAATATTAGTATAGATAAACGCTTTGTTTTAGACTACAACTACATGTATTCATTTCTGTTTTCACATACACTCACACAATATATCTATAACGCGGTAAAAGTATCTCAAATTTGGGATATAAAAATAATAAATAATATGAGGTTATCAAGTTGTATAGTACAGTTCCAATATAAATATTGTAATAACAAACTAAATTGTGAATCCAACTTACATATCCATGACATATTTACAAAGCTTTTTTAGATTGAGATACTGTTGTGCTTGTTTGTTACTGATTTCAGTATTTTTTATCTTTATTTAATGGATAGCATACTTAGTATTTTGCATGAAATAACTAACGGTCATACTGGTCGTGATCGAATGTATTTAAAAAGTTTCAATTATAGTGTAATTTATAATCTAAATAATACGGCATCCTCGCGACACAATGCTGATAAAGAAAATGTGCATAGAACAAGAATACCGTTACCGAAGGATCCTTTACCAGCCTTACCGAAACATTTATTGGTGGATCCCAAACCTCTTCACAATCCAGAAACGTCACATCGAAGAGTTCTGAAGACTCTGAACGTTCAAAGTACGGGTATTCCTAAAGCAGGTCCTAGTAAAGTAGTTCCGCATAAACCTAAACATCCTCTGAACATCGATACGAGACATGTTACACTGAGATAAAGGAGGGTGGACTTATACTGGCACTATACTGTTTTAAACGACAAGCGTGCAGATAAAGATGCCAGTTTTCTATCTATAAGCGATGATGAGTCATATATAGGGAATTGCAGGGTATATCTCCAACTGTCATAGCTAAACCAGAGAAGTTAGATGAGAAAGTGAAACGGCGCCTATCTGACTTAACAGCCCAGTAACTGAGTAATACCCTTAGGACTGTTGCCAGATTTTCTGGCTTCTGACAACTTTTAAAATTTATTAAAAATAATATGCATTTAGATTGACTCACAAATTAACATTATTACGATATTGATCATAAACATATTTGCAATGTTTTACAGGTCTTAAAAAATGAATGATGAATAAAAAAAATATTTGTGATAAAATTTAAAGGCTAAAAAAATACACAAGCTGTTTAATATAATCTAAGCAACAACCTAACATTATGAATCATATGGCAAGCTGTTTGTTGGTTAAGTATCTTGATTTGTTAAAGTGGACTAGTACCACATTTCATTAATGTTAGAAAATAAGTTAGAAGTTTTTATATACACATACATAATTATGTCCATATCTCGCCTTTTGTATGACTTATACTATCTATACTGATTTCATCTATCTAAGCAATTTTTATAACGAATTTCCTGAATTAAGTTCTCTTGTTGTTTCCTTGTCTACAAGTAATATGGTTTTTCCACACTTTTATATAAACACAACTTGCTAATTTAACTGTTTAGTTAGTAATGATTCATTTCGTTCTCATTAAACCGGACATTTGCACATACTATTTGGTGAATATTTACAAAAACTTCGGCATTCAATACTTATCTTCTTAGGCTTTTTCCTACTATGTTGGGCTTCCAGTCTATTCCGATACAGCTAAGTATTAACTAGTGTATTTACATGGAGCGACTGCCGATCTGACCTTCACGACCCAGTAGCTGGGTACCAAGATACCAATTGGCAAGACTGGTTTTGGATTTTCTACTTTCTAAATATCCGTAACGCTTATAGATAGAAAACTAGCATCTTTATCTGCTGCACGCTTGTTGTTGAAGACAGTACAGTACCAGTCTAAGTCCACCCTCCTTTGTCTCAGTGTAACATGTTTCATGTCACTGTTCAGAGGATGTTTCAGTTTATGCGGAACCACTTCACTAGTACCTGCTTTAGGAATACCAGTACTTTGAGCGTTCAGAGTCTGCAGAGCTCTCCGATGTAACGTTTCTGGCTTGTGAAGAGGTTTGGGATCCACCAATAAATGTTTCGGTGAGGCTGGTAAAGGATCCGTCAGCAACGGTATTCTTGTTCTATGCACATTTTCTTTATCAGCATCGTGTCGCGAGGACGACATATTATTTCGATTATAAATTACACTATAACTTAAACTTTTAAAAAACATTAGATTACGACCAGCATGAAAAGCGACAGTATTAGCGATAATTTTAACCCAAACTGACAGGAACTTCACCAACCCTCATTAAGTTTGATAAAACTTATATTCAAGTGATTGAGGGTAGTCCGAGTGAGACATAGAGAGGTTTAATAGAGTCAAATCAAGATACTGAATATATTTCTGATATTAAAATATCATACTATTATGGCATATTAGTCAAATATTAGTTAAACCAATATTAATATTCTTTTTAATATTCATTCATATTATACGTTCGCTTATACATACGTATCGGCACCGCGTCACTGCGCCGCATGTGATGCATCTTACTATTCTGTATTTTTCATATTAGTAGATATCAACCTCTAACTAATACTCGCTATTAAATGCTATTAGCGCGAACGATAATATCGACTAATATGAAAAATATAGAATAGTAAGATGCATTAGTATTAGGACATCGTCTTCAGAGTCTGTAGTACTGAGCGCTGCAGGTTAGCGTTAGTCAGTCGCCACTTCAAATACATCAGCTCTAGAATGTATAATGATATACATTCCAGAATTAACATTTACCCTTTGACTTGGAAAATAATGAGGACAAAAGTAACCAACTGGCTTAAATCCTTGTCTTATGATGAAACTGAGCAACTTGTTTCATGCTAATCACGCGGTTGACACACATACACACACTTATTCATACACTCCTAACCCTTCCTCATACTCCATACACACACACATTACTTACTAACCCCCACACATAGTGTACGTATTTAAATTTGTTTTAATTATTATTTTTTTTTTTATTTACTTTTAGTTTTCTTTTATTATTATTATTTTTTGTAATTAGAAATAATGTAGATCAAATGTTTTTGATTTGGGCGTTGATAGCTGCGCCACAGTGCTTACTTCTGTAGCTATCTTCGTTTTATTTGTAAATAGTATACACCTAAGTTGATCCCAATAAACTTTATTATTATTATTATTTCCTTTATTTCTAATTATACATATATAAATTACATTTTTAAATATTTCTATAAAACACAAAAAACATTTAAAAATATAAAAAATAGTAGCCCACCGGTATCGGGAACAGGGTCCAAGCTACCGGTGGTCAGGGCTCTAGAGAGAGGAACCTCCTAACGATACGCGCCGTATCCAGGAGTACCGATTTCTGAAGCAAGCCCTTGATCCAGCCGCCTAACGAGAGCCTCCTAAGGTGTTGGTCGAGGCTCTTGGCTATTAAGCCATTGGCTGAGATGACTATCGGTACAATAACTGCCGAGTTCACATCCCACATGTCGACAATCTCATGCGCCAAGTCAAGATATTTGATTTGCTTATCTTTCTCGGCTTTCACGAGGTTCTCGTCATGCGGGATGGTTATATCGACAATCATGGCACGCCTCTCGTTTCGGTCCACCACCACTATATCAGGCTTATTGGCTACAATAGTCCAATGGTACAATGGTCAGTGATGATGGACCGATCCCAGTATAATGTGATAAGGCCATTATCGAGAACTGGGTCGGGCACATACCTATAGTACGGCACTTCCGATTCCACAAGAGAATATTTCAGAGCAAGTTGCTGATGTATAATCTTGGCTGCAAGGTTGTGCCTATGCAAGTATTCTCCATTAGCAAGACGAGAACAACCAGAGACAATATGACGGATTGATTCACCTGGACGGTGACATGCCCGACACATGTCAACCGTGCCATCCTTCACAATAAATTTCCGGTAGTTGTTCGTCATGATAACTTCGTCCATTATTATTATTATTATCGTGCTTTTGCATTCACTATCAAGTTCACTACACTAGCCAACACTATAATATTTAAATACTTCACTTATTCTTTCTTGTATACTAATAATTTGCGAAAGCGTAGCCATTGTAAATCGATTTAATTCATAAGTTTTGTAATTATTCTTTTTTCCTTCAAATTGTAATGTTTCTTTTAATTTGCTATACAAGTGATGTGCACGCCTTCAATAGTCATATTCATATTATATAAGAATATATGTTACAAACCATGTTTATTTTAAGTTGAATATGTCACTGGTGTGTCAATAAATAAATAAATAAATTACTATACTAATATGGTAATTTTTTTTTTTTTTTATTAACGTGGTAAAATTATCAAATAAGTCCTCCCACTCCGGGCAGGGTGGGAGGGACTGTCAGACTTTTACTGACTAAAATCCACGGTGTTCCTTCAATAACCCTTTACGTACCGGGGCCACGGTAACGGGATGAGTCCCACGACCCCGGCAGGCTTCGGCCCTCTGCAGAGGGGGCCTCGTCATGTTGCTGACGCTCTTTGAGGCGCGCGTGGAACACGACGCGCCGTCGACCCGGGCATGGTCCATGGTCGGACAGCGAGTTGCCCTTTACTCGCTGTCCGCATGCCCGCGCCTACGGTGGCCGGAGATCGTCGGCCGACGTCCGACGCCGTGGGCGTCTACCACTGCGGCTGGGCTGGAGGGAGGACGCCATCCTCTCCCTCACGCGGCCCGCCTCCTCCTTCGGAAGCATGACTGCTTCGCAGAAGGAGGCGACCGCTTCCCACTCCCTCTCGCCCCGCAGCATGGCCTCGACCAATGCCGGGCGCGAGAGGTCTCCGCCTATCGCCGCCGTGAGGACACGTCGGTGCTCTGCCCAGGCGGGGCAGTCTTGCACCGTGTGCTCTACGGTGTCCTCAGGGCGACCCTCGCAGTGGTGACACCCAGGCGTTTCCTCCTTTCCCATCAGACACAGGTACCTCCCGAAACTTCCGTGTCCGGTGAGGACCTGCGTCATGCGGTAGGTCAGGACGCCGTGACGCCGATCTAGCCACTCCTCAAAGAGGGGTCTTACCGCCGCAATTGCGGCGTGCCCGATACTAATATGGTAATGCGACTAGAATATCGAAGATCCTATAATTTGTCTTATATCTAGGTTGCCTAATCTATACATGTGGGTTTTTTAATGCTCAATTGGGCGTAGAAATGAAACGGATTCACCGGAGTAACTTGAGTTTACTCTTTTTAAAACACTTCCAACCAGTCTCCTCACTCTCGCTCGTTGCTATCGACTTCTAACCACAGATTATCTACCATAGATATTACATTATTTTATTTATAAAACAACCATAAACTATTTACAATATTCGACTAACTTATTATCGACTCCCACACTCGGCCGTCCTGCATTCAGACTGTCCTCAGACTGAACACAATTGTTACACAGAATTACAAATGGAAAAGAGCCATAAAAACAAGTTAACCAACTAAGTCATTACAGGCATTTAGAAACAACAAACTGTTACACCTTCTCAGCAAATTAAAACAACAAAATGATTAAACAACAAAACAAAAAAAACTTACAATTAAATCCTACATAAATACTTAATAGACTATCAACAATCAAGTACAATGATGTTGACCGATAGCACACATAATTTTAAATTTAAACAAAATAAATATTATGAAACGACATCACCAGACAGGTACACAACAATACCACAACAATAGGTTGGCAACAACAGACTCAAATTTTAAATGTGATGGAATGGCTGAAATCATAAGAATGATTTTTTACACCCCGCAATGTACACCTGAATACCCATAATACACATGGTCAGTGGGATTGCTACTTACGGTTCAGCACCATCAGCCGGCCACGGCTTCATGAAGTCTGCTGCTGAGCTGGTCCTTCTGGGACCCTCCTGCGTCCCATCTAACTTCTCCATCTCGTACCTATCTCTACCATTCACCTTGGTGATCTTGTAGGGACCTAAAAACTTGGGTTTGAGCTTCATGCCCACACCAAACTGCGTTCTTCGGATAGCAACAACATCTCCTATGGAGTATCGTTGGCTTTGCTTCCGTTTCTTGTTATAAGTCTTCAGATTCTCGTCCTGAATCTTCAAGATTTGCTGTTTAGCTTGCACCCTGAGGCCTTCTCTTGCTTCTATGTAATTATCAATATTTTCTTGCTTAAGCAAGTCATAAATTTCTAAATCTTCTTTGTTTCTCATCTTTACCCCAACCAGTAGTTCATATGGAGACATGTTTATGCTTCGTTGATATGTACTGTTAAGCGATCGCTGAACACGACTGACATGTCTATACCAAAGCGTTGGGTTCTCCACACATAGCTTAGTCAACACAGATATTATTGTCCGATGCATCCGCTCGACTTGGCCATTGGACCTGGGAATACCTGTAGTGATCTTTACATGATGGATCCCTTCTTCCTGAACATACTCTTCAAACTCCTTGCTGGTAAATGCTGCCCCTCTATCGGAAATTATTCTGATCGGGTTTCCAAAGCATTGCTGGTGCAGTCGCAGCTTGTCAATCATCTCCTTACTAGTTGTACTCTTCGTAGGGAAAATCCATGTAAACTTGGTGAAGGCGTCAACTACTGTAAGGCAGGGGCGTGCATAGGATTATGACAGGGCATGCGGCGGAGTAAAAACACACAAAAACTTCTTCTTTTATAGATTTTTAGCATAGCCACAGCCACGCATCGTAGCATGGTGGCGATGCGTGGCTGTGACTATGCTAAAAATCTATAAAAGAAGAAGTTTTTGTGAGTAATCGGTCACAAAAACTTCTTCTTTTATAGATTTTTAGCATAGCCACACCCACGCATCGTAGCATGGTGGCAATGCGTGGCTGTGGCTATGCTAAAAATCTATAAAAGAAGAAGTTTTTGTGTGTTTTTACTCCGCCGCATGCCCTGTCATAATCCTATGCACGCGCCTGCTGTAAGGATATAGTTGTATTGCTTCCTTGTCTCCGTCATTGGTCCAAGATGATCTATATGAAGTGTGTGTAGTGGAATATCTTGCTTATCAATACAATTTAAATATCCTTCCTGTTTACCTTCCTTCCGGTTCGCTAATAGGCATGGTACACAGGTAAGTAAATAATTTTCGATTTTCTTTTCCAACTGAGGTATGTAATAATCCTTGCTCATAAGTTCTACCATCTTCCTTTTAGCAAAATGTCCGTTCTCGTGAATTCTTTTCAATATTTCGTTTTCCATTGACTTTGGTACCACTAACTTCTTATCAGGACCCTTAAACAACAATCCGTTGTTTATTGAGTAATCTTCATATGGTTGTCCCTTCAAAATTTCTATGATGGCCCTCAAACCTTCATCTTGTTGTTGACAGTGCCTCAAGTTGTCATGTAAATCTGAAAAAACTGCAGCTACATAAGGGTTTCTACTCAATGCATCCACGTGACGCATTTTGCTCCCTTCACGATGTTCCACATCAAATTCATAATCTTGCAATAAGATAATCCATCTAGCCACTCTGGTCGACATAGCCAAATCTCGTTTTTTCAGAGTTAACTCAAACGCCTTGCAATCTGTTACTAGTTTGAACCGGATCCCATACAAGTAGTGCCGAAACTTCTTCACACTTTCAATAATTGCCAAGGCTTCCAGTTCATAACTTGTGTACTTGCTTTCAGCTTCAGTCGTCTTGCGGCTCATGTAGTGGATAGGATGCAGTTGGCCGTCTTCTGGTTGATATTGTAACAAAATTGAACCATACGCAGCACTGGAAGCATCTGTGTGAAGTTCTGTCCTCAACTGTGGATTAAATATCTTCAACACAGGACTTGATGCTAGTGCTTTCTTCAATTGAAACTCCTTCGATGTTCATCATGAAACTGGTAATCTTCATTCTTTTTCAACAGGTCCGTTAACGGCTTGGCTATCATAGCAAAGTTCTCAATAAACTTCCTAAAATATGAACATAATCCAATGAAACTGTGCAAGGTCTTCATGTTTCTGGGTTCTGGAAAACGCATCACTGCCTCAGTCTTCCCTGGTGATGGCCTCACTGTTCCATTTTCAATTATGTGGCCGAGATATTCAACTCTTTTGACCATTAGTTGGCTCTTCTTCCAATTGATATCAAGGCCATATTCTGATGCTGTCTTTAGTACCTCCGCTAATCGACTCACAGCTTGTGCCTCGCCTTCCACTAAAATTAATAAATCATCGATAAATATGATCACTTTTCCCTGATGAATCAAATCCTGAAATATACTTGTTATAAATCTCGTAAATACATTTGGGCAGATGGCTATCCCAAATGGAGTTCTTAAAAATTCATACTGACCCGTCATGGTCACAAACGAGGTATATTTTATTGACCTTTCATGAACACGCAAATGAAAATAGCCATTTTTTAAATCAATAGCGCTGAATATCGTAGCCTTTTGACATCGGTCAATGTGATCAGCTATGATCGGCAATGGGTATTGATCCTTGATCATCTTCTGATTCACTTTCCTATAGTCCACACATACACGCAGCGTACCATCTTTCTTCCGCACCAACACTAATGGGCTAGAAAATTCAGAATTACTTACACAGATTATGCCATCTTTCAACCACTGTGCGATCTGGTTGTCTACCTCCTGTTGCTCCCTCAGAGCCAGACGTCTGGGCCGCAGTGCCACCGGCGTGTCATCCCTCAGATGAATCTGCAGCTGTATAGGCGCCTCCTTCGTCCTCACAGGTTTGTATGACGTCACCATACTTCTCACCTGCTTCTGAATGTCTCGACCAACCTCGCAACCTACAACATCATTATCAGACACAAAACATGTAATATTCCCTAACCAGTCATCATTTATGGGCATCAGACATACATTGCCATGTCCCATAACCATCACTGTCTGTTGCAAAAACTGTTGCCCCATTATTATGGCATATGGCATAACTTGACTAGGTACTATGTGGAAACTAACACTTTTATACAACTTGTCATCAACCAAAACATTCGTAATATACTGTCCAAGAGATTTCACTCGACTATCTAGTCCATTTAAAATCACTGTTGTTGTTCCACACTCAGGCGAACCTAACTTCTTGTAAAACTCGATGGACATCAAATTCACCTGGCTGCCTGTGTCGATTAGAGCGTTCACCGACTTCCATTGCACTCCATTATAAACATTTACTGCCTTCATTGGCTTTTTCAAAACAATCTGTTTCGATCGCGGCGCAGTGTCATCTTTTTTGTTTACGTCTTTGTTGATGACATTGACGTTAGCTGTCAATGTCACACAATTACACTCGCTCTTGTCACTTTCGGAGACGTCATTGGTGTTGCCAGCTGTCTCTGGGGCGCGTTCCAGTTCACACTCGCAGCATTTACAACAGTATGTCGCCTGTCTCTTTCGCTCTCGGTGATGCTTCGTACTCGACCGTGTGTTGGAGCTGGAACTTCGTTGTCCATGGTGGCCAACATTCCGCTTCTTATCTGCGTCCAATATGGCGGAACTGCTGTTGCCGACATGACACTCCGACGCAATATGACCGAACGAATTGCAGTTAAAACACTTCAGCCCCTTATCTCTGTGAGGACACTCCGTCGCTATGTGTTTTGCTTCACCGCAATTATAGCACTTTTTATGCTTTTCGCTCGCACTTGCACTGACTTTATCCGAATACCACTTGCTTTCCTCTCGATTGCTAGAATTATTCACTCTGTGTTCGTGCGGGTCACTTTTTGTTTTCTTATTTGCTCGTAAATTTTTAATTTCTCCTTGAAATCTGTGTAGGTCGTCGCACCATACAGCACCGCTTTGTTAGGCTCATAATGTTGAATACCATCAATGATATATTTTATCGCCACATAGTCTGCCATCTTGCCGCGCTTGCCTAGTTCCTTCATTGTCAACATATAATCTAGACATGACTCACTATTTTTCTTCTTACGCGCGCTCATCATTTCATGCACCGCCTTCACGTCGATGGTGTCAGAAAATTCCTTGATCAACGCCACCTTTAGATCTTCCCAGCTTTTGTATGGTTTTTCAGACCTCAACCATAGGGACGCGGTTCCTACCAACGATCGCCTAGCCACAATGAGTGTTTGCAGCGGCGTCCACTGAAAGATTTCTGCGTTATCATCAACATCTTGGGCCCATTTGGTTACCGCATGTGTTTTTTCTTGCCCACTGAACGTCGAAACAAGGCCTTCCATGTTCCAAGCAGCTAGCTCGCGGCTCATAGCTTGCCTTGCAGGTGCGGTTGCCACGCGTCCGTCGTCTTCATCGTAATCTGGTTGGCGGCTGTTTCGGCGATTATTTCCGCCCATCTCGTCGTTTCGTCTTTAGAGAAATAGCACGTCGTCCGTCGTTTGTCGTCGTAATAGTGTAGCGGAACACCCAGCCACACCACGTCGTCAATGAGTTTCGTTTCGCCCCTTCGCTGTTTCGAAGTAGCCCGTCGTTTTGGCCTTTCCGAAAACTATTGAGCACCCCGGACCGAGCCCTCAACTGTGGGTTTTTTAATGCTCAATTGGGCGTAGAAATGAAACGGATTCACCGGAGTAACTTTAGTTTACTCTTTTTAAAACACTTCCAACCAGTCTCCTCACTCTCGCTCGCAAAGAGTTAGAGGTTTGCACCGGAGCAGTGAGTACCGGAGAATAACCGGTGATTTACCGGTAAAAGTACTCAATTGAAATAATCGGTAATTAACCGATTGATCTCCGGTGTTCGTCGCATCTCATTTTTTTATATAATAAAGTTACACAAATAAAAGACACATTCAACAATATTTTTTATTTCTACACCGGTAGGTGGAATATTTTTAGAAAAATTGAAAAACTGTATGAATGATCGCTTATTGGAATACGAATCTCGAACTGTTTGTCGAATTTCTACTATACTGCATCCCGTTTTTAGGGTTACGTAACCGAATGGCAAAAAACGGAACCCTTATAGTTTCGATATGTCTGTCCGTCTGTCTGTCTGTCCGTCCGCCCGTATTCCGAAAGTATTAAGACTATACATGTGAAACTTAGTAGGTAGATGTATTCTGTGAACCGCTTTCCGATTTTAGGAAAAAAAAAATATTTAAAATAAAGGAGCGTATACATGGAACTAGAACTGAAAATATTTTTTTATTATTTATTTATTGAAAATAGGTTCGCGTTTGACCACTATCTCACCTGATGGTAAGTGATGATGTGATCGAAGATGGAGCACGCTTACCTAAAAGTAACCTATTCACTCTGGACTTAAAGACTCCTAGGTTATAGCTATCGGGAAACACAGACTCCGGCAGGGAATTCCACTACTTAGCCGTACGCACAATGGAGGTATTCCCAAAACGTTTTGTGCGTATGGGTGGGATGTCCACCATGTAACGATGAAATGAAACCTATGCGTGTGTGGTATCTATAGACAGGTCTTGGGTTTCTAAAACCACTTTTTCATGAAGTCAATCGTTTAAAAGATATAAGCTTCCAAAGTGGTAAAATGTGTGTCCCCCCGTCTAACTTCTATAATAATGGAGTGAAAAATCTAAAAAAAATATATGTCTATAGATCTTAATGTAAACCTTCAACCAAAATTGGTTTGAACGAAATCAGGTCAGCAGTTTTTGAGATACAGCATATTTTCTAAAACCGCAAATATAACTTTGTAATTCATACAAACACTATGAAAAACAAAGTTATTTAGCGTAGTTGTAAAAATGTAAATATGCTAGTTTTAAGAAATTTTTAAGGGTTTTTTTTATTCGTCAAATAAATATACATATTATATTATATTATTATAGTTACTACGGAACCCTTCATGGGCGAGTCTGACTCGCACTTGGCCAATTTTTTTAGAAACAGCTTTAGACAATTGCAAAATAAATTGGCTCCTAAAGATGCTGTAAAGGCAGAAATAAATAATATTTTCCGGATCCGAAACACATCTCAAAGCGCAGAAGAAACAGCCACGTCAAGTGAAAATAGTACAAGAGAAACTGGTCGCCCGGATTTGCTTGGATTTCTAAAAAGAAATACCAGTAATGCAGATATGATATCCGCTACGGCAATGAATTTATTCAAAATGTATATGGAAACACAGTATCCTGAAAAAAGCCACAATTGGGATGAAGTTGTGCAATTCTGGAAATTCAATGAACATTTAAAGCCTTTAGACGAAATAGCCTCTAAATACCTAGCTGTGCCTGCTACTTCTGTAAGGTCAGAGAGAGTATTTTCGGCGACAGGACAGTTTTTAGGAGCTATATTCTTGTTCTTGTGATAGAAGAAACATGTTACGCTATGACGCTGTTGACATGTTGTGTTTCTTAAATCAAAATCAGCATTTGTTATCTTTATAAAACGTTTTTTTTTAAATAAATGATTATATAAAGTACATCAATTGATTATTCTTATTTCTTCATTTATAATGTATAAATTAAAAAAAAAAAGCAAAATTTCTTTATCCTCCGGTGATCTCCGGTTTTTCACCGGAGATTGCCCAATCACCGGTGAATTCAATCGGTTCTTAAAATCTCGCTCCGGTGCAAACCTCTACAAAGAGTATGTAATACACTATGTATGTTTTACTCGCTCGTTGCTATCGACTTCTAACCACAGATTATCTACCATAGATATTACATTATTTTATTTCTAAAACAACCATAAACTATTTACAATATTCGACTAACTTATTATCGACTCCCACATACATACTAATATTATAAAGAGCTGAAATCTCCGGAACGAATGATCCAATTTTAAAAATTGTCATTAGTAGTTATTTGTGAGTGCTTTTTGCTATAAAATATTCTGAAATGCACGCGGACTAAGTCGCGGGCGAAGTGCTGGTATATTATGATATTAGTGCTTGTTATATTACGCTTACCTAATATGAATATATTCGTCACACCACTGACACGTTAGTGTCAGCATTCTAGTATAGAATGAAACCAAAGTTGCCAATTCAAATAAATAATTTAATCTTAACCATATCACAACATTACAAAAAATAAATAATAACTAAAAGCTAGCTTACAAACTACGCTGTGTACTTTTTCATAATCAAATGCATCTGGTTGTTTAGTAGAAACTTGTACAATCTCACAGCAAGGCATAAAGTACATTAAAATGTATTATAAATTAATACGAGTAGTACGGGTGGGCTCTCGAGAATGCCGAAGGCAAACGATAATGCTGACTCCTAATGAGTACGAAAAAGAAACACCTAGTGTTGGTGACAGGAATTTAAAATCTTAGGATCTCTCAAACTGGTACTGCCTCATCCGCCATGAAGGGCTTCTCGGGATCAATGACCTTCCCGGCTACTACCACGAGGTTGTCTAGGGTGTCCAAGATATAGAAGATGAAGGGGTGTACCACATTGAAGCGGCGGAGAGGCTTTGGTGGCGCTAGTGGCAGATTCTTTGACAGTTCCATCACTGTGTTTCCGGCTGCAAGAAAACACACAACATACAATAAATTGTTACTACTAATCTATAGTAATATTAGAAATGCAAAGTTTATATGATGTTTATTACTCAATTACGAATTAAGATCATATTTGGCACAGAAATAGAAATGTGCTGTCTGTAGTCTGAAATAGCACAAGATCTGCTTTTAATCTTGGGAAAATGTGCGAAATTTTAACGAAATAGTAACAGGCAATAACTATGTAGTTACTACATCAATAAATAACAGATTGCGTTCGCTAGGCTGTCAGAGCTACTAGTGGACTAATGGAGACGTGAACCGGAGTTTTGAACAATGGACTCTTCAAAATTCGGTCTCTGGCAAGAATCTCCACTGGACAAAAGTCCGGTTCGCTATCAACTTGAGTAAAGCAAATATCATCTCATAGTTACCTGAGAGTTCTGAAGCTGAGCTGTCAGCGTCATCAACGCGCACTGCGACATGCTGTACTAGCTCCTGGACAAACAGACCCTCGTCTGATGACACGCCGGTCAGGTCCGCATCCCTGCTAAAGATACTGCTTACACCGAACTAGAGAGAAAAAGGAGAACACATTTATATTTAGGACAACAAATGAAATATTCGATATAATTTGTGCAGTACCTACCTATGACTTGCAACATTATGTGCATGAGCAGATTTTTGCTAAATATTATTAACAAGGCGCCTAAGGTACTGGGTATTTTAGATGTAATTTATTTTATATTGTACCTACATTATTATAGTTGTAGTTTGATTGTAATTTTATTTGACTCAATTTGATTGAATTGTTATTAATAACTGAATATAAAATATTACTTTAATATTTGCACGACATCATTCTGATATGTAACTTTTAAAATCTATAGGTAATGTATTAAAAAATAATTATGTGCATTCTTTTAAGTGCGTATTTACACAGATTACACTCTAAAATTATGGTTTATTACTTATTTAATTGTAAATATGTTGCGACCACCCTGATAACAAATATGTGTTAAAAACGAATGCAAGGAAGACAAGATTTTATTGAAACGTGGTAAATACATTTTTATATGTATCATGCAATTAGTATACGTCAAGCTATTAAACAAGTGTGATCATGAATTTGAAATGAATTTCAAAAATCCATAAATCTTAATCCTAAAGAACTAGAATAATTCCTTCTCACAGAGAGGGAACTGTGTCCCAGCTGTGCAACGTTATAGGCTAGTTATATTGTTATGTATTTTACAAAGAAATTTCTTTCTCGATGTAAATTGTTAAAACGCTGAACTGAGAATCTATTACACTTGTTACAAGACAGTTATTATATTGCATATACATAATGGTTTGTCATCAAAAGTGCGTACATCATAAGGCACCTTAAGGGCTTCAGCGTCTTCATCATGGAGACTTGCTTTTTCTCAGTGTTGGATCGGTAGAACAAACCAGGTTCGATGATCTCGAAGGGAGTCTTCCATGATCCTCGGAAGTACATGCCGTTAAAGTTGATCATTAGGGAGTCAGAGATTGAGGCTGCAATAGAATATTTTTAATTAGATTATGTTCAATATACAGATATGGTCATTGTAGGACTCTTTATTGCCGAGAAAAAGACATGCATAACAATTTATTGTCTTACAGTAAAAGTCATCAACGAACTGACGATTCGTCATCGTGCAAATCTTTAAGGTATGTATAAAATAGCTTACTCGACGGCTTACTGTTGACAGAGAGATTGGAAGGAACATCACGAACTTCGTGCATATCCCAAGTAGCACGCTTTTTTTTTTTTTTTTAACGTGGTAAAATTATCAAATAAGTCCTCCCACCCCGGGCAGGGTGGGAGGGACTGTCAGACTTTTACTGACTAAAATCCACGGTGTTCCTTCAATAACCCTTTACATACCGGGGCCACGGTAACGGGATGAGTCCCACGACCCCGGCAGGCTTCGGCCCTCTGCAGAGGGGGCCTCGTCATGTTGCTGACGCTCTTTGAGGCGCGCGTGGAACACGATGCGCCGTCGACCCGGGCATGGTCCATGGTCGGACAGCGAGTTGCCCTTTACTCGCTGTCCGCATGCCCGCGCCTACGGTGGCCGGAGATCGTCGGCCGACGTCCGACGCCGTGGGCGTCTACCACTGCGGCTGGGCTGGAGGGAGGACGCCATCCTCTCCCTCACGCGGCCCGCCAATCCTTCGAAAGCATGACTGCTTCGCAGAAGGAGGCGACCGCTTCCCACTCCCTCTCGCCCCGCAGCATGGCCTCGACCAAGGCCGGGCGCGAGAGGTCTCCGCCTATTGTCGCCGTGAGGACACGTCGGTGCTCTGCCCAAGCTGGGCAGTCCTGCACCGTGTGCTCGACTGTGTCCTCAGGGCGACCCTCGCAGTGGTGACACCCAGGCGTCTCTTCCTTACCCATCAGACACAGGTACCTCCCGAAACTTCCGTGTCCGGTGAGGACCTGCGTCATGCGGTAGGTCAGGACGCCGTGACGCCGATCTAGCCACTCCTCAAAGAGGGGTCTTACCGCCGCAATTCGCTAGTGAATTTTGGAACTTATTTTGCAACTGTAGGTAGCATATAAGTGGTGCAAGAGTGTACGGTATTACTTTTAGATGCAAACAGCACTCGAATTTGTATATGAGTAACTCTTATCACTAACAGTTGCTTTTGAGTGATTTTTGTTCCAGCTTTATAACTTATGGTAGCATTAAGCCGAATTTATTACTTATAGACGCTTAAAGGTTTCAATTTTTCTCTTTTAGTACTCAAAGAAGCATATGACATCTTAAAATCTCCCCTAAAGAACTGTGACCTAATAGGTGGTAATTGTTCCTTATTTGGCACCTTTAGTATTAAATAAGTAGTATATATAAGTTATTTATCACCTTAAGTGGCTCAAGAGTCATTATTGCAGTTCATTTGGAACTATATTAATACTAGCAGTTGCGCGGGGCTTCGCTCCCGTGGAATTTAACACGATAAAAATATAACCCTCCTTTTCTGACAGTAGAAAAGGCTTCTTCAAGTTTCAAGCTACTTCCATACCAAATTCCATCCAAATCCACACAGTACTATCGAAGATTAGCGCGTTTAAACAAATAAACAAACTTTGCCGCTTAATAATAATAATACAGACACAAACACTCGTCACGTGTGCAGTCTGTCATTTTGTTCAACAAATTACCAGCAGAATTAAAGAATATTCAGAATGTGAACATGTTTAAAAATAAACTCAAGGCTTTGTTAATCAATAAAGCCTATTACAGCATTGACGAATATTGTAATGACAGAAAATCTTGTAACTAGTATAAAATTAAACTTAATTTAAATATGTATACCTATCTATCTTTTTTTATAATTTTTACTTTTTTTTTATTAAAATTTTGACATTAAATGTTTTTTGTAGCATTATCTTCTAGGGAATTTGTTTTGTTACCTATAATAATTGTTTATTATTTATTTGTGTGTACTTACTGTGTAAATATTTCAACACAAATGTATTTTTGTTATGAAATAAAGAACTTGAACTTGAACTTGAACTTGAGATTATGACTTAAATCATCGTTCCTTAGCATGGACT
This sequence comes from Tholera decimalis, assembly GCA_943138885.2. Lineage (NCBI taxonomy): Eukaryota > Metazoa > Arthropoda > Insecta > Lepidoptera > Noctuidae > Tholera > Tholera decimalis. The sequence continues at coordinate 26,651,325 of OW964569.2, forward strand.
TTGGTGAAGTATGGGCTAAATCAAATTTATTCGGGCTTTGATGAATAAAGATTTAATACTTACTTTCAACATATTAACTCCAAAATTCGTCACTGAGTACAACAAAGTATTATAACCTGAAGCCTGTTCAGTGGGATAGTTGAAATTCGATGTATTAGGGCGAGGATTGGATTGTATCTGAGGTGCAGCTGGAGTCTGTTGTAGAGTAGGCTTATTCAGTTCATTTTGGGGAACAGCTACGGATGGTCTGGTTAGTGCAATATCAGGTTTACTCGGCCTAGTTTGCGTTCTCTGCGGTTCCCATTGTCCATCTTGTGATGTTTGAGAAGATGGCCTTCCTGAAGATATCTGTTGTGTGCTTGGTCTATTTAGATCTGACTGCGGTACAGGTACTGATGGGCTGATTAATGATATGTCAGGTTTGGTCTGCTGCTGTGATGTTTGAAGTGCGCTCGGTCTATCATAAGATGTCTGCTGTTGTACAGTTTGCCTGTTTGGCGCAATCTGTGATAAAAATAGCTGCCATTGCTGATTGTACTGTTGCGATGTATCTCTACTTGGCTTCAGTGATGTTGATACTGGTCTGTTCACCAAGTATTCCGTTTACCATTATAAGGTACTTCTTCAAAAGTAGAACCTATTTCTGATACCACAGTCTTTTCGATTTCTACTGACGTCTTTGGTTTCTGGTCATTTTGAAAAACACTTCTTAAAGCATCTTTGTCTATATCATTGACACCTTGCCCTGATAGCGGCAATACTGATTGTACATTGTCAGGATTGTACACAATTCACATGCACTGTTCACAAGCACTAACGGACGAGTGGCCGTAAGCAAGATCTTGCGAACAAAAACCCATTTATGTGAGCCAAACAATTTTAAACGTTTCCTGCTCTATAATGTAAAGTCACATTTACACAGAACATAATCTCCGCTGTGTAGTTTAATTTGCAATCTACTTATCATTCAATTTTAAACTTAAAACTTCATAATAACTAAGTTTGTTTAAATAAAATTATGTTATCATGTCTAAAGAATTGGTTTTCCCGAGATCAGCCGGTTTGTGATTTTCCTTCGCAAGCCATCATATTTAAAATTAAAGATATTTTATGACATATCTTAAGTTAGATACACAACACGGATATTCATTATAATATGAAGTTAATATTCATCTTTTCTAGGGTATATTGTCTCAATGTTTTTCACAATTATTACAGAATAGGATTCTCCGGACCTATGAATGTAAGAAAAGCAGGATACACCTCTTATCTAATTCATCCTTTTTGGCTTTGAAACAAATGAGAAACATACAAATTTATTTTTTCTATATTTTATGTCTTCAACTACTTATATGAATGTCCGAATTACCGAGTTTATTTGAACAATTAAAATTTTGAACAAGCCACTCATATTTAGTGGAACGGATCGGTTGAATGCAGTTGACTAATAGTAAAAGCAAAAAGGGAATACAATCACTTTTCTCTTTAAAAGTATCAAGTAAAAATATGACAAAGCAAGAAATAAAACCAAATATAGCAATGATAAGTTTAATCCGTCCTTTTCATTAAAAAAACATAAATCACGAAGTAATTTTTAAGGATTTACATTAGCATTATAAGCGGTTAGGTAATGGAGAATTTTAAAAGTCATATTAATCCAATAAATCTTAGAAATTAGAAGACATAGTATTTTTAGTTACGGTATTATTATTATAATTCATAACGTAAGAGTCCAAGTTTGAACTAAAGTTCTTAATTTTTATTTTCTTTTATATTTTGACTAAATTGATGATGTGTTCGCAAAACATAGACACGTATTAAATACAGCAAAAAGTAAAGAAAGAGTATTTTTTTTATAATTAAGAATAAATCTAGATGAGGTGACATAAATGAGTCCATACCACACTAGAACAAAGTTGTGGTAGAACATTTTCAATCTTATTCATCGACAGTAATTGAAAGAGATTATTACTATACTAATATTATAAAGAGGTAAAATTTGTAAGTTTGTAAGTTTGTATGTATGGGGTAATCTCTGAAACTACCGAACCGATTTTGAAAATTCTTTCGCTTTTTTGTAGCTGCATTATCCCTGAGTGCTATAGGCTATAAATTATCTTTATATCACGCATATTAGCCGAGCTATTATAATCTTTGTCAAGCAAGTCGGGGACGGGATCCCGTGGAATATTTTCGACTTCTACGCGGACGAAGTCGCAGGCAGAAGCTAGTACATTCATATGATTGAAAAGTAGTTGAAACAGGAACCTTAACCTTCATATGTGTCTATGATAAACATGTTTGAACCAATAAACAAAACTTAATCTAAATCTATGGAATGATGTTACTTCCAAAAAAAAATATAATACCAAAATCCTACATGTTGATATAACAAGGATACATTAATAAAAATGCAGATTTATTAAAATACTATGACATTTCCTTTTTTAACAATAATAAAATATTATAATTTATATAAAATATTATAATAATAAAATATTAATTAATACTAATGATTGATAAACGGGACTGAAATATATACACACAATTACCTACTTAACTTAACCTTACATAACTAAAAAAATTGCACACATTATTTATTAAGGCTTCTCGATTCTGCTGAAATTTCTATCTAAAACAAAGTCAACAAATTTAAAAAGTCAGTTTTGTAGTCTCATTCAATCTATCAAAAAATTAAGTCATATTTTCATTTATAATTGTAATGTAAGTCTTCCTTAAAAATGTTCAAAGTCAATCAGTCCATCTATTTCGGTCCTAATTTACAACAGTCAATGAGTCTTTGAAAGTATTTTAATTTCTATTAATAACGGTCTAATTTTTATTATTTTTGCAAGTCATGATTTTCAGTAATTAATAAATTTTCGGTCGTTTAAATGTCATTATTAAATATGTCAAATTTCTTCAGATATCCATTACGTTTTTTTTTCAAATGTCTCAGATCTTAGAGCCAATACTAAATACACTGATTAATAGATTTAAGTATTTCACATAACATAATATTTAGGATGGTAAAAATTTAAACAGCTTTATTCATAATAAAATCTCTTTTACCAACGTCTAGATCTGGTAACCAGTTGCTAAAGAGTGTAAAGATATTTGTATGTAAAACTGAAATACCTAAACTAATCTAACGCCTCTCAATATTCCTAGCATCCATGATTGACAGATCGTTGGCGGCACAAATGATCCTCTGTGCAATGCAAAATGGGGGAATGCCATAGTGTTCCAATGGTGCCTTGTACTCATACATGGGAGCGGACACCATGCGCGCTGCCCGACGAAGAATCGAACAAGTGTAGGGAAAATTGACCGCTTTCTTCTCCGCTGCTATAGATCTGTCAAAGATAATATCGAAAATTAAATGGCTTGTATTTGAACGGCTATCAGAGAAGCACCTATTTTTTAGTTAAGAATGGTTGTCTAACATGTAATTAATCAATAAAGGTGAAACTGAACCTGAAATTACTTTGTTCAAAATCGTTTAGAGAATTGAATTTTATCACTTTCGATATTAGTAAGTTTTATCCTAAACATAAATAACAATTACATTAATGCTGTATAATCAAAAAACCGAATGGACCCTAAATTAAAGTCATAACTTCTTTAAATGCAGTTTCATACAAATTCCGTTTTTCAAATTGAAGAAAAATGGAACTTATTACAACGAAAATGAAGTCTTAAATAAACTGTTTTAACAGGTAATACTAAAAATTCAGTGTATGTATTATGACTATAATAAAATTTTCTAATTGAGGTATTTGAGGGTGTGCGTTAATTGCTAAACATTATGTTGTATATCTCGTCCTTTTTTATTCGATTTGCTTATTTTTATTTAATAACACTGTTTATTTTATATTATCAACATTTCATTGTACAGAGGTGAAATTTATTTATAGTTAACTGGTGCATGCCAATGAACGTCTGTGAACGGTAACCATACTTTACATATTGTGGTTCCTCCAAAAGTAACATAACGGAAAGGGATTATGGTGCTCCAAATTCCGTTTCGGTATTAATGTTATTGTTTCAATTAAATTGATAAGCGGAAAAGTTTGTTTGTTTGCTTGAACGCGCTAATCTTCGAAAGTGCTGGGTGGATTTGGATGCAATTTGGTATGGAAGTAGCTTGAAGCTTGAGGAAGGTTATAGGCTACTTTTTACGCGACTGCAAACAAGGAGAGTTATGTTTTTACCGTGATAGAATCCGCGGGAGCGAAGCCCCGCGTGAGTACTAGTTAGAATAATAAAATTTTCTCTTTCTGACTTTGAAGGCAAATATTAGTTCTACTAAATGAGTTATAAAACTTATTTTTTAAACACGTTTAAAATCTTGTATCATCGTTTAGGTACAATAGATAATAGTTATTCATATTAAGGACAATGTTGCGTCCAAAACGTATTTGAACGCATATTTTTGGTGTGGCAATATTCTATTGTCTTTGATGTTGACACTTGACATCACTTGACAGATAACCTGTTTCGGCTTGAAAAAATGTCCAACCTTTTGGGACCTTTGATTTTGTTGTAATTGGAAATATCGTGTTCAATCGCCCGTTGGAACCGATAATTGGGTCGCGATTAACGATAAGTTGAAATTGTAATCCCGAATTGACGAAAAACCTGGGATATTTTGAACCATAACGCCGTATTGACGCCAGCCCGAATGGCACGCGAATTTGTTGAAAGTAATTGTGAATTGTTGCTAAAATACGCCTGTGGGGCAACGTTAATGCTGTCTGTACCACGCCATCTGAAGACCGGCGCCTTGTGAACGTCCATGAACACTTGACCACATTACACATTTCAATTACTCATTACCTACTTACACACTTATCACGGACGTGATCAGAACAGATCCTCGCTTGTCGTCCCAGCTCAGAGGGTAAGTCTAGGCTATAAGCTTAAGTATTGTAATCTCTAGTTGTACTGAGGCCTAAGAGCCTATTGTTTGTTTGCAAGCAACGGCAAAGCTCCACGTACCGTGGACAGTTCGGACCATCCAGTTACCGTTGGCTGGCTGATTGAGGATCGAACAAATTGGTAGCAGAAGCGTGGATTTTACATTATAATATAAGATCCACTAAGTAAATTGGAAGTTTTGAACTTTGGTAAAAATAACTTAATAAGTTTGAATATATTGCTGTGTCACCCGGGCTCAAATTGTATTTGTAATTGTACTGTAGCCCCTGTTGTTGTACTGACAAAGTAAGATTTATTTGTTAAATTAGGAATTATTAGGTTGTATTTTGGTACATAATTTGGTATATTTGTTGTGATTAATAATTGAATGTCACTAATCTGAAGTTAAAAGTTTATCTAAATAATAATCACACATATGTTAACATAACAAGACTTGAATTGTGTATATTGATTTATTGCTTATAGTATTTATTGGATTGTGTTGTTAGAGGTTGTCCGGCATAATATTATACATTCAATTGTTGTTGTTAATTGGTGTTGATCCAGCACAATATTATACATTAAATTGTTATTCTTTTCGCAACTAGCCATCTGTAGCAGGCTAGATTCATACTTTAAATAAGTACAGGGTCGGATTTAGGCTTAAAATAAATTGAATTTAAGTTTATTCGTTTAAGTTTTTTGTTGTTTTGTTTTATTTGTTATTTGATTGTTGCAATGGCCTCATTGAAGGCCGTCAGGGAGTCTGCTGCCGGATTGACCGCACAATTGAGATGGTTCACGTCAGCAGCAGCAACGGTTGAGCGTTTGGAATTGGAGGGAGTCACCCTTGCTCGGTACGAGCACTTGAATGAGAGGCTTAAGTCAGTAGATGCTGCGCTCACACGGTTCCACGAGTTCATCGTGGACGTGGAGTTGGGGGTAATGGACCAGGCGGCCCGCGATAAGGTTTTGGCTGACTATGACCAGATTGTCCACCTGGGGGATGTCATCAGTCAGCGAGCCCGGGAAATTTTGAAGAGCCGGGTCCCTGAGGTGGCCAAGCCGCAGACCCCCGTTGTTGCAGGCCCTGGACTATTGGGTAGGCTGCCCACCCTGGAGCTGCCACATTTTGACGGTCGCTTGGACCACTGGCTGGGCTTCCTAAATCTCTTTGAGAGTCTTGTCGATGCACGCTCGGACCTCGGACCTGCCCAGAAGCTGGCCTATTTATTGTCTGTCCTGGAGAGCGAAGCCAGAGCCTTAATGCAGCACTTGCCGGTGACGGACTCCTCCTACCCGACCGCTTTGGAGCTTCTCTCCCGACGGTATCAGAACAAGCGCTGCTTGGCTGATGTGCACATCGGCCAGATTTTGGGGCTACCGGCCATTGCCAGCACGTCGGCGTTGCGCACTGACTTGCTGAACCCGTTGGTCTCAGCGACCCACGCCTTGAGACGCTTGGAGTTACCGGTAGAACATTGGTCCTACTTGTTGGTGCACATAGTGCTGCAGTTGCTCCCCGCGGAGTTGAGGTCACGTTTTGAGCAGAAGTATGGTGGGGATAGTGCCACACATCTTCCCCCCTTTGACGACCTCCTCAAATTTTTGGAAGACGAGTGTCGGCTCTTGGATAACACTCGTGGCGCCACGGGGTCACCCCCACTACCTTCTCGGCCTAGAGACCAGGGACGGACTAGGGCTAGGGGGCCTGTTGATGTTCGCCGCGCCCCCCGTTTTGCTGGCGCCCGGAGTCCTCATCATTGTGACTTTTGTAAGGCCACGGGGCATGTCATGGCGCGTTGCCCGGCCTTTTTGAATTTGCACGTAAGTGCCCGCCGCCGCATTGTCAACGCACGCCGTTTGTGCTTCTCGTGCTTGGGGGCCCACTTCCATCGGGACTGCCCCGACCCCCGCCCGTGTAGAATTTGTAAAGTCCCACTTGGTGATTTTGTGCGCCAACGCGAACCGCTCCAGCAGACCATCTTCTGAGGAGGGTTCGCGCAGGGGGGGGTACCCTGGTGACGAGCACCGGGCTGAGGCCCGCAATTCTGTTCGCCGCACTCCACCCCCCGCGCAAGTTGAACGGGAGCCCCGCGAGCGCCATTTGGTCTCCCCTCGTCAGGGAGAACGCGCGTTGGCTGCTAGGCAGCAGGGGCCGGATCGGCACCGCTGCCTTTCCCCTCCGTTGGCGGAACGTCCCCGGTTGGAGTCGCGCCCTCCGCCATTCAGGCATCCGGTGGGATATGCCCGTCCAGTGATAGCGAGCGGCTCGGGACACCGCGCGGACGAATATTTTGAATGTTGGCCTCGTCGTGAACGAGGGCAGCCTGGATGCAGCGATCGGTCGCCGCCCAGGCATCGCTAAGAAATTGGCGCCTGCCCCGCTAAAGGACCCCCCCCCCGATCAGGACGGTTTTGCCAACGGCCTCGGTCAAGGTCTGGGGACCCGTGGGTGACTCGATTGTGGTCCGTGCCATTTTGGACACGGGAGCCCAGGGTTGCCTTTTGTCGTCTTGGTTAGCGGGACAGGTTGGCCTGGAGGTGAACGACTTTTCAGGCAAGATTTGGGGAATTGGCGAAACGGCTGTCACCACTGTTGAGGGAAGGACCTGGTTTGAACTCACCCTTGTGAGTTGTCTTTACCCTAAAATTGGTGCTCCTGCCCTTGTTATAACTGAACTTGGTTGGGACGAGCCACTTCGGGAAACCCTGTTGGAAGACTGGCTCCAATTTGTATCCGCATTCCCTGCGGTGCTTCTTGTGCGTCTCCTAAACCACGTTGCGCATACTTTGGCTGGAACTGTTGACATTCGGGCTTCTTACGCCTGGACGGACAGTCAAATTGTTCTGTGTTGGTTGAAGACGTCCGTCCACTCTTTGGAGGTCTTTGTTGCGAACCGAGTGTCTCAGATTCAAGGTTCTGAAACGCCTTTGATTTGGAGGCACGTGCCTGGTGACCTGAACCCGGGCGACGTGGCCTCACGCGGGTGCATGGCCTCCCACTTGATTGCTCACCCCCTCTGGTGGGGACCAGACTGGCTGACTCGCCCCGAGGACGATTGGCCTCGAACGCCAGTCTTGATGTCGGATCCTTTGCCCGGACTTAAGGTGTTCGCTGTTGGGACGAAGGATCCTCCGTTTGATCCTGATTTTTTGTTGAATCGATACAGCTCCCTCGACAAATTGTTGAACGTCACCTCGTGGATCAGGCGTTTTGGCCATAATTCTAGGAATCCAGGGGACAAGCGCCTGTCACCAGTTCTCTCTCCTCAAGAGCGACAGGAGTCACTCCTCCTTTAGGTCCGCTCTGTGCAGGCTGCACACTTTGAGAAGGAGATCGAGGTCTTGAAGTCTGGTAGGGTTAAGTTGTCGGGAGCCGTTAGTAAGTTGAATCCCTTCTTGGACCAGACGGGTCTTTTGAGTGTTGGAGGACGGTTGAGGCACTCTAACCTTTCTTATGGGGCCCGTCACCCCCTTTTGTTGCCCAAGGAGGGCCACTTGGTACAATTGTTGGTGACTGATCGTCACGTTAAGAACTCGCATGCCGATTGCAATGCGCTGTTGGCCATTCTGCAGCGAGAATTTTGGATTTTGTCGGCTCGTCGTACTATTCGTAGCATCGTCTTCCGTTGTATGCCGTGTTATCGGACTAAGGCCTCCACTATGCAGCCCCTAATGGGAGACTTGCCGGCTGATCGTGTCAATGAGGCGAGGCCCTTTGCTGGCGTCGGAACGGACTTTGCTGGTCCCTTTTCGTTGAAGACGTCCACACTTCGAAATAGTAAGATTGTTAAGGCTTATTTGTGTGTTTTTGTCTGCCTGTCAACCGAGGCAGTACACTTGGAGCTGGTAACCTCCCTCTCGACAGAGGCCTTTGTGGCAACTTTGGAAAGATTTGTGTCTCGCCGTGGGTTACCTTCTTTGATTAGGTCTGATTGCGGTACGAACTACAAGGGTACAAGTAACTATTTGAAGGAGGTATACGCCTTCCTTAATGAGAGCCAGGTTGACATTGGTAATAGTTTGGCCCGCCGAGGGGTCACTTGGTTGTTTGACCCGCCAGCCTGCCCCCATTGGGGGGGTATTTTTGAGGCCGCGGTGAAAGCGGCAAAGGGACACTGGCGGAGATTGTTGGGAGACACAGTTCTCACCTTTGAGCAACTAGCTACGGTATTTTGCCGCATTGAAGCTGTGTTCAATTCGCGCCCATTGTGCCCGCTCTCTTCGGACCCGAATGACTTGGAGGCTCTAACACCGGCCCATTTCTTGATTGGACAGCCACTTGTCGCCTTGCCGGAGTACCCTTTTTTTGATGTGAGCCAAAATCGGCTTTCGCGGTTTCAGTTGGTGCAACAGCTCGCTCAGAACTTTTGGAAGCGTTGGAGCTTAGAGTATTTGCACATCCTCCAGCAACGCGTCAAGTGGACGGATAAAACTCATCCGCCCAAGATCGGAGACCTCGTCCTGATTAAGGATGCCAACCTTAAGCCTTTGTATTGGCGCAGGGGGCGCATTTTCAATTTGGTGGCTGGCACCGACGGGGTCCCTCGTTTTGCTGAGGTTTTGGTGGACGGATCCATCATAAAGAGAGCGGTCGCAACCTTGTCAAGACTTCCAATTGAGTAGCGGACGGGTAGGCCCGTCCGGGGGGGGGGGGGGGGTAGATGTTGCGTCCAAAACGTATTTGAACGCATATTTTTGGTGTGGCAATATTCTATTGTCTTTCATGTTGACACTTGACATCACTTGACAGATAACCCGTTTCGGCTTGAAAAAATGTCCAACCTTTTGGGACCTTTGATTTTGTTGTAATTGGAAATATCGTGTTCAATCGCCCGTTGTAACCGATAATTGGGTCGCGATTAACGATAAGTTGAAATTGTAATCCCGAATTGACGAAAAACCTGGGATATTTTGAACCATAACCTTGTGTACGTCCATGAACACTTGACCACATTACACATTTTAATTACTCATTACCTACTTACACACATATCACGGACGTGATCAGAACAGATCCTCGCTTGTCGTCCCAGCTCAGAGGGTAAGTCTAGGCTATAAGCTTAAGTATTGTAATCTCTAGTTGTACTGAGGCCTAAGAGCCTATTGTTTGTTTGCAAGCAACGGCAAAGCTCCACGTACCGTGGACAGTTCGGACCATCCAGTTACCGTTGGCTGGCTGATTGAGGATCGAACAGACAAGAAATCATAAAAAATAAACCAACAAAAATCAGAATGGCAACAATTAATATTCCAATATCAATTTTGTTATGATAGTCAGAAACCTGTTATTCGAATTAATTACTACGCTAACATTCCTTAAAATAAGTGCCATTAATCTACGTACTTACATACACCATAACGCCGTATTGACGCCAGACCGAATGGCACGCGAATTTGTTGAAAGTAATTGTGAATTGTTGCTAAAATACGCCTGTGGGGCAACGTTAATGCTGTCTGGACCACGCCATCTGAAGACCCGCCGGTCTTCAGATGGCGTGTGTGGCAAGTGTTCATGGACGTTCACAAGGCGCCGCCTTGTGAACGTCCATGAACACTTGACCACATTACACATTTCAATTACTCATTACCTACTTACACACATATCACGGACGTGATCAGAACAGATACTCGCTTGTCGTCCCAGCTCAGAGGGTAAGTCTAGGCTATAAGCTTAAGTATTGTAATCTCTAGTTGTACTGAGGCCTAAGAGCCTATTGTTTGTTTGCAAGCAACGGCAAAGCTCCACGTACCGTGGACAGTTCGGACCATCCAGTTACCGTTGGCTGGCTGATTGAGGACCGAACAGACAAGAAAATCATAAAAAATAAACCAACAAAAATCAGAATGGCAACAATTAATATTCCAATATCAATTTTGTTATGATAGTCAGAAACCTGTTATTCGAATTAATTACTACGCTAACATTCCTTAAAATAAGTGCCATTAATCTACGTACTTACATACATACATATACAACGTGTAACAGAATAAACCGAATTTCTGAAAGTCGTTGGTTTAGAACCGGCTTCTGAATCGATTTCCGTCATAAAAAAGAGGTGTTATATTTTATTTTTATTTTATTATATTATATAGGGCTTTCATTTAACTAAAAATGGAAACAAAGTATCATGACAAGTTATTACAATCCTTAATTTAAATAAAGGCGCTCGTTTGTGTTATTTAGTTACGGATCTTGTTTTATAGACTTATAATATTCTAATTGGGACTTCTGAGGTATTGCGCCTAATCTGTTACACCTTGTATACATGTGTATTAAAAATTCTTTGTCCCTAGGAAGTATTCCTTATACGATGGGGGGGGGGGGGGTTATTATCTTGAAACTGTTCACAAATATTGACCTGACCTAAATAAATAATAAGAGTTGTGGTTATTAGCTTCTGACTATAATCGTTGTCATCGTCATCCACAGCCTGACTTCACCCCCTTCTGGGTTTAGGTAGCATAAGTGCCAAGCAGCGGACTTACATGGAAGATTGCATGTCTGACCGCCATAACCCAGACACTGGGTAATACGATACTCATTGGCAAAACTAATGTCACACTTTCCGACTTCTGAATAAGACTACGTCAGAACTGAATAAGTAATCAAACTTACATAATAATTTACAATTAATTATAAAAATAAATCTTGTCAAACATTAGGTACATGTTTCACTAACTTCTATTGAAAGGTCGGACTTCTATACTAAGTACTACGTTATGAAAAGTGGTTTAATTATCACTTTGCAGCCGTCTTGAATTCGTATATCAAAATAATTGTATCCCCGAGAATCCCCCGGCATTGGTCGAGGCCATGCTGCGGGGCGAGAGGGAGTGGGAAGCGGTCGCCTCCTTCTGCAAAGCAGTCATGCTTCCGAAGGAGGAGGCGGGCCGCGTGAGGGAGAGGATGGCGTCCTCCCTGCAGCCCAGCCGCAGTGGTAGACGCCCACGGCGCGGCGTCGGACGTCGGCCGACGATCTCCGGCCACCGTAGGCGCGGGCATGCGGACAGCGAGTAAAGGGCAACTCGCTGTCCGACCATGGACCATGCCCGGGTCGACGGTGCGTTGTGTTCCACGCGCGCCTCAAAGAGCGTCAGCAACATGACGAGGCCCCCCCTGCAGAGGGCCGAAGCCTGCCGGGGTCGTGGGACTTATCCCATTACCGTGACCCCGGTACGTAAAGGGTTATTGAAGGAACACCGTGGATTTTAGTCAGTAAAAGTCTGACAGTCCCTCCCACCCTGCCCGGGGTGGGCGGACTTATTTGATAATTTTACCACGTTAAAAACAAAAATCCCTGAGAAACCAGTATCTTTTGTTATTATTTACAATGCCTCTAAATTCTTTGTAAAATATGAGAACGTTGTTATTGCGGCGAAATCAATTTTACGGGAAATTTACATATTCTTCGGGGTCTAATGCTGTGGTTTGAGGGTATTTATACTCAAACTATTAGATGGATTAAACAAATGACAACGAAGGAAAGTACGCTGTCTTTAGTGTAAGAGATATAAATTAACAATGATTACATAAATAAATAAAAAATCCATGAAGAATCCATAAGATTTAAATGTCTGTCTGTGAGTTTAAAATAACTATATTTTCTCAAGTGTTCAGAATTTTTTATTTTGTCTGTCTGTCTTTCTAGTTTTATGCGCTAATCTCTCAGCTAAACTGATTTAAATGGGGTTTTCACGTGAACCTAAAGCAGGTACCTATAGGGCATCATATTTCCTTTTTATTCCGGAATTCCCACATGATCGGGATTGGTGCGGTGCGAAAACCTACCACGAGAACAAAGTCCCAGGCACAGCCAGTAATGAAACAACATTGATAGAACTTGTAGATTCTCAATCACGACACCAATTATATTTAAACATTTCTCTAATACGTACACGTTACTCATGTGCAGTCGTGGCATCAATTCTTTTTTCCTCAGCAACAGCAGAGCGTTTCTAACAGCTGCCACGGCGATGACCGAGGGGTACTCATCGCATAACACCCGGTCCACCATCAGACCACACATGGCGAGGAACGTGGCTGCCACCTCGATCTCACCAGCGTTATGAGTGTCGCACAGCGAAGATAAGTAGGTTATGTAGTCTTGGGGGACTATTGGCTGGTTTGGGAATTTCTGTAACAATATAGAAGTTACAGAACATTAGGCTAAGTTTTACTACTACTAACATAATATGGATTTTAACTGAATTAAAATATTTGAACCCAAATTATAAAATGTGCTGGCGTAACCTTGATTATGATAGCAAAATTGCGTAATTTTGTAAGTGTAATTTAAAAAATATTTGTTTGCTAATAATGGCGAAACATAGAGATCAATAATAAATCATTTGAGATTTTTACTTGGAAGATCTACATGTGTATAACAAATAAATAATTCTGAATAAGATATAAGAATTAACCAAAAATGTAATAATAAAATAACAAAAAAGTAACAACTAAAAGAAAATGCTGATTTAGATGCTGCTTAATCACTTAAATCCAAAGCACAAAGATGTTCATAAAGTTAGGGGGACGAAGCTTTATCATACTGTGATTTTACAAAAAATATGGTTAGGCACCATCAAGTGTCACGAACCAATTCATTAATGGCAAATTATGATAAAACCTACATTTCTTCGTGTAGGTATTAAAGTTAGGATGTGACTAGCACCCATTTACTGATGCAGACATAAATAAAACTCCCTTCATTATCATTCAGTTGAGCTACATTTTTGAGCCTACTCCGATTTGCAAAAAAAAAAAAAATACTTTTCCAAACTAATCCGTGCCATAGTAGTTCTACATTTATATTAAAACCTAATTAATGGTGGTTTATTTATAAGGGATTTCCAACAAAAGTTGAACACTAGACATAACAGTATGAATGTGACAATACCTATAGAGTTAGAATATTCCCTCACTTACAAAATACCATAGTATGTATACAGGAAATTAATCTAAGCGAACAATGTAAGTAATACGAGTAATACAAGATAGGTATGTACACATTTAAGCGAAAAAATATATTAAAATTAAACAAACAAGATTCAATTTAAAAAAATTATCAATTTTACCATCAAGTTCCACTTTTAAATGTAGAAACAAAAATGTATACATACCAATTGATTGAGCACAGCTCTCTCTGCAACCAGGAGTTCCTCAGCCGTGAAGGCCGAACTTGAGTATTTGACCAGCCTCATCGCGGTTACGTAAGGGCCATTGAGCTTCTGAGCTATCCAAAAGCAAGCTGCTGCAACGAGCTGTAGCTTGTCCAGCCTAATATGGCTGGTGCCCAGAATGGAGTCTAGGTACCAGCACGCGGATTGGATGATGGCTGGGTTGCCGTCAGCACCCTAAAATGTTACAAGATTAGTAGATTTCATAGCTGTGAGTCTGTGACGTTGCCTTACTTTGATTAATCGGACCGATTTAGGATTATAGGATATAATTCGTGTTTCTTTTATTTCTCATGCTCTTCATTAACCTCAAGTAGTTTCGTTATACACATTTCATGTAATATATAAAAGCATGGAAGCTGGCTAACGTGCAGCCTGTGCCCAAAAAAGGCAGTCGTGCTGACCCGGCCAACTACATGCCTATTTCAGTCACGTCCATATTCTGCAAGAGTATGAAGCGTGTACTTAATACTTAGCTCCTGGCATACCTAGAAGCCAACGACTTCCTCAGTGACCGAAAACACGGTTTCCGCAAAAACCGGTCAACTGGGGATCTCCTAGCGTATGCCATTCATATACAGAAACAATATAGAAACAATGATTCTATACAGTTTTCAGTAAAAAAAATATATTGAAAATTCCTGATAAATTAAGAAAAAACCCACGACAAATTTCAACGCAGGGGGGTCCAGAATCATGTACTGAATCCATGACGGTGGATGGCGGTTCCGCGTCGATGTCCCTGCCACCCTGTATTTTAATTATAATAAAACGTTTTATAAAAAAACTTTTGAAACCATGGGAAATCATGGTTGTGCCCGTAGTCTCAATCAACGGTCTGAAAAAGCTTTGTAAACCTTTTAGGATTGAACAACATGGTTTAAAGTAAATTCTACCAAAAACTTCCTGTAAAAGACTAGCCAAGTCTCGATAGAGCTGCTTGTTTCTCTATAAAAAGTGATGCAATTTCTAAGTAAAGCCAAGCCAAGTCTAAGGTTCTTTACTGCGATTTCTTTATTTTAATATAGTTAGATTTTATGTGACCGGCCGTTGAACATTCTTTATACACATTTACTTGTTGACACATCCAAGTCAACGGCCAAGTCACCGGTTTCTCCTCAGGGTCATCAACTCATCAGGTACTCCAGATCTTTCATGATCCTAGTTTTGATAGTTTTCCCTTTATATGGCCACTAAACCCTACCTCTGTGCCAAATTTCAGCTCTCCAGGCTAATGGGAAGTACTACTTCTATTTTGATGATCAGTGAGTCGGTGAATCACTGAGTGTCGAATTAGCATAACTTTGCTTTTGCATAACATAGGAAATAAATAAGCTACAAACATGAAAAGTGGTGACTATAATTTCAATGTTCTAAACCTATCCAAAGGTTCTCCAACAGGGGCATGAAAATACGCCGAAATAGTTCCAGAAAAGGATGGTACGGCAGTGTTTGCTTCGCGCTCGACTCGGCGGGGGCACCGCCATGCCCCCAGATATAATGAACTCAAGAGCGAGTTTTTGGCGTAAGTTGGTAAAACAAAACATCTAAGTGTTACTATTATGTGATGTGGGTAGATTGTATTTGGTGGTGGTGTAAGAACGTATTAAAAGAGATTAGTCATTGCTGAAGCTTGTTGTATTACTCACGTATCACCTAACATTACATGGCGCAGCCGGTAGGATTCTAATTTCAAGAAGATAATATTAAGTGTGTGAAATAAAGTAAAACAGACTCGGAAATAGTGTGGATAAATAATAAAAATGGAAACAGTGTTATCACCACCGTCACCGTTTAAATTTGATGAGAACTCGGTTGATGTGGCTTCTGGCAAATTGAGTGATAGTTGGGAAAGATGGAAGAAGGTTTTTTCGATATAATTCGACGCGTGTGAACTTTCGATAAAAAAATTCAGCGGTACAACTGAACATTTTCCTGCATATCATTGGTGAGCAATGCCGTGAAATATTGGAACAAAGTGAGGAAGTGACTTTAGACGGTGCGTGTAAAAAGTTGAATGAACATTTCAAAACGAGAAAAAAATTTACGGTCGAACGACAAGAGGTTTTTATACGAGATCAGCAGCAAAATGAATCAATTGATAAATATGTATTTGATTTACGGAGATTGGCGAAAACGTGTGTGTTTGGAAACTTGAATGATGATCATATAAAAGATCGACTGGTATGTGGAGTAACAAGCCCGACGATAAGAGAACGGTTACTTCGGGAACCGGATCTTACTTTAAAGAAAGCTCTGGAAATTTGTCGAGTAGCGGTGGCATCCAGAATGCATTCTGAGAATATTAAGAGGGAGAATGACGCCGTTGATGTAATTCAACAGGAGTGTACCATCAGCACCCCTGAAGAAAAAAAAATGTGAATTACGGCATGGAAGTAGCATAGCATAATTGGAGTGTCGTCGTTTTCGAGAACATGCGACGGTTGAATGAATGGAGCGATGCGATCACGCGGTGGATACGGGCCGGCGAGAGATTTTACTCATGTGACGTCATCACCTTATTATCCCCAATCAAATGGTCAAATTGAACGCACAGTGCAAACAGTAAAAAATATCATTAAAAATCAACAGAGGCACGCACTGATTATAGACTAGCATTGTTGGAATGTTTGAACACACCGTTAGGTCAGTGATCTAGTCGTTAAGGTTTTTTTTTTATGATCAATTAAATTATTTATGTTGTGTGTCAGGTGATTATTCTTGTTTAGATGTTGTGCATATTTGTATCTATACCCTTGTATGTATACGTCTTTTGTTTGTTTTTCTTCACGGGTGATACAAGTTGTGTTTTAAGTAATTGTGTAATTGTATAATACTTCGTTTTTTTATGTTATTTTTTTTCTCTGTGGAAGGAGGATGTTACTATTATGTGATGTGGGTAGATTGTATTTGGTGGTGGTATAAGAACGTATTAAAAGAGATTCGTCATTGCTGGAGCTTGTTGTATTACTCACGTATCACCTAACATTACCTGCACATTACATGCATTACATTACATGTACCTGCGCTGTGCGTAAGTTGACTACTTTTGAACGGTCGTTTGGTTTTGGTCGTATTGTAACATAGTCCTTAACGAACGATGAAGAAATATTGAGAGAACGGAGGGCGTTTCCTATTGCGTATGTTTTAAATAAAACCAATGTAACGTCTACTTACATTAACTCTCATGAGCCAGTTGATAACGCATGCCCTGGTGGCGCTAGATGTCCTGGGCATCTGCAGAGGCTTACGCTCATTAGCCAGGAGGTATTCAAACACATCAAAGGTATAGTCTCTGTTGAAACATCGCATATACGACCTCTTCCCTGAAAACAAAATTATTTATTGCCCATGCTACGTACCTTATCGATTTGAACAGAAAAATGATAATGAACTTAAAAGTCTAAACGCAGTTAAAGAATTGTACAAGTAGGGTAGACTGGGTACGGTTGAAACAATTTAGCTTTTATCGTTTATAATTTTGTTGTTTATCAACAAAGTGACAATTATGATACGTGAAATTCAAATGTGAAGTTTCAGCTACGATATGGCTGTATCATTATAATTCCCGGGTTACTATTTTTAGAAATACATGAAATTAAAAAAAAATAATAATTTTGTTTCAACCGTCCTAATGCCAGGGGCGGTTGAAACAGTGATTGTAGTCAGTTGAAACACATACAAATAATACAATAAATACTAATAAAACATGTTTTATTTATGATTTATACTAATTATACGAATAAGTATGGCACCGCATGACAATATTCATCAGTAAAATCAAAATTATCCCTTTCCTAGAGGTTACTGAACTAACTTGATGAGTACCACATCTAGCTATAACTCTGTCAGGCTTTTGTATGGTGTTTATGCCGGTTTCATCAGTGCTATTATATTTTAGGGCTCAAAGTTATAACAGTCCATGACAATGGACAAATTATCACCTTGACAAGCTTGTAGCTTGTGCAGCGCGTACAGACAGTTCAGGATTTCTTCTCATAAACATCTGAAATCATTCAATAATATGATAATCCTGGCTCCTGATCTTCATTAAAAACACGATTGTGTGCTTTATACTACGGGGTATCCTCCTTTATCTTCTTTGCTAGAGGCATTTCGCTTTCGAATGTATCTTTACAGAGAACAGTGGTTTATATCAAGTTTGTCCGCTGCTTTTCGCAGTGAAGCTCCAGCTTTTACCTCCTCATATGCATTACTATAGCTCCACAAGTCAATTTTCTCTCTGAGAGACTTCCTTACCCGGATTCTGGGCATCTACAAAAAATAAACATTAATATATTTTCTCTTTTAAGCGTACCCTCAAAAATGTTTCAACCGTCCCCAACCACACTTTTGGTAAAATATACATTTTAATTACGGCAGTAATAATAACACATTAAAAAAAGTTACACATTAATAATCAGAAATTACACACTCAATACATTCACTTCAAAAGAATAGATAATATAAGCGTTAATGTCAGAAGAAAAATACTTACTTTTAGGTGCTAAAAAACAATATGGCGTCCTGCACTCAACGACAACGCGCGGGAAGCCACGCAACACTGAATTCGCGTTCGGACCTGTCGTCCGCTTCGTTTTCCTCTTGCACCTCTCACTCCACACGTAACCGTTTACGAGATATTAGCTCTGTTTCAACCGTCCTTTGTTTCAATCGTACCCAGTCTACCCTACTGTGTCGTAGTGAATGTCGAAGATGAGAAGCTCGGGCACAAGTCGATCTCCATCGTTAAGCAACACTTTGGTTGATGGGCACATTGTAACATATCCAGATTCCTTCATACCTCGGAAAGCACATGAAGCCGTTAGTTGCTTGTCGTTTGCACGTCATTGATGGTCGTTACGGATATTTAGAAGGTAGAAAACCTTGCCAATTGGTATCTTGGTACCCAGCTACTGGGTCGTGAAGGTCAGACCGGCAGTCGCCCCATGTAAATACACTAGTTAATACTTAGCTGTATCGGAATAGACTGGAAGCCCAACATAGTAGGAAAAAGCCTAAGAATATAAGTATTGAATGCCGAAGTTTTTGTAAATATTCACCAAATAGTATGTGCAAATGTCCGGTTTAATGAGAACGAAATGACTCATTACTAACTAAACTGTTTTTGTAAGTTGTGTTTATATAAAAAAAAAAGTCTGGAAAAACCATATTACTTATAGCCAACGAAACAACAAAAGAACTTAATTCAGGAAATTCATTATAAAAATATGCTTAGATAGATGAAATCAGTATAGATAGTATAAGTCAAATAAAAGGCGAGATATTGACATAATTATAATTAAACTTCTAACTCATTTTCTAACATTAATTAAATGTGGTACTAGTCCACTTTATCATTCATTTTTTTAAGATCTGTAAAACATTGCAACTATGTTTATGATCAATATTTATTTTGGGTCATCGTAATAATGTTAATTTGTGAGTAATAGATACTCTAAATGCATATTATTTTTAATAAGATAGGCGATCGCTTCATGTCAAACACTAGTACTAAAGCTGCATCCGCTGAGACAGCAAGTGGAATGCAACATAGTTAATGCTATGCAGATGTTTTTTGTTGAATAGTTTTTGTTATTAATATAGGTACTCACAGAAATCAGGTGTTCTCAATCTGTCATTTATACTTTCATTGAATTTCAGACGCTTTTTCACTTCATCGTCTAACTTCTCTGGTTTAGCTATGACAGTTGGAGATATACCCTGCAATTCCCTACTATGAGGGCGTTTCAAACTCCTCTTGATATTTCTCACTGGATTCGGTTCTAAAGTAGCCTTCAGGTTCGGTGTGACAGCACTCAACACTGCGCCTAGCGTATTTTTCTTCTTATTCTCAACAAAATACCTTTGACTATTTTTGTTTTCCAAAAATGACTCATCATCGCTTATAGATAGAAAACCTGCATCTTTATCTGCTGCACGCTTGTCGTCGAAGACAGTATAGTGCCAGTCTAAGTCCACCTTCCTTTGTCTCAGTGTGACATGTTTCATGTCGATGTTCAGAGGATGTTTTGGTTCATGCGGAACCACTTTACTAGGACCTGGTTTAGGATTACCCGAACTTTGAGCGTTCAGAGTCTTCAGAGGTCTTCGATGTGACGTTTCTGGCTTTTGAAGAGGTTTGGGACCCACCAATAAGTGATTCGGTAATGCTGGTAAAGGATCCTTTGGCAACGGTATTCTTGATCTATACACGTTTTCTTTATCAGCATCGTGTTGCGAGGACGCCATATTATTTAGATTATAAATTACACTGTAATTGAAACTTTTTAAATACATTCGATCACGACCAGCATGACCGTTAGTATTAGCGATAATTTTAACCTAAACTGACAGAAACTTCACCGATCCTCATTAAGTTTGATAAAACTTATATTGAAGTGATTGAGGGTAGTCTGAATGATACATAGAGAGGTTATATTAGAGTCAAATTAAGATACTGAATATATATCTGATATTAAAATACCATACCTATTAAGGCATATTAGGCAAATCTTAGTTAAACCAATATTAATATTCTTTTCAATATTCGTTCTCTCATAGATATGTATCGGCACCATACCTATTACCTGCTGGATATTAGTTGAATATTAGTTTAGGTAATATTTATATTCTTTTTAATATTCATTCATATTATAATGTAAATAATTCACTCGCGTAAATAATAAATTAATTAGTAAAATTGGATTATGTTATGATTTGTTTTGGTTAAGGATTTGTTTGTGTAAAATGATTTAAATTATTAAAATTTATATTGTAAGTGTAGAATTTAAATAATGTTATGATTTGTTTTGTTTTATGATTTATTTGTGTAAAATGACTTAATTTATGATATTTATATTGTTCAATTGTGTGTAGAATTGAAATAATCATTATGTACCTGTATGTGAACATATTTGCACGCCATGAGAAATGGCAGACATGTCGTGAACAAATCAATTTTTAAGATCTTGCATGCATGTATTATATTAAATTCTGTATGTGTACACATGTCTGAGCTAATAAAACTTCTATTCTATTCTATACGTTCGCTTATACATACGTATTGGCACCATACCTTTTACTGGATTTTACTTAGTTTAGTTAATATTAATATTCTTTTCAATATTCATTTATATTAAACGTTCACTCATACATACGTATCGGCACCGCGTCACCGCGCCGCATGTGATGCATCTTACTATTCTGTATTTTTCATATTAGTCGATATCAACCTCTAACTAATACTCGCTAATTAATGCTATTAACGCGAACGATAATATCGACTACTATACTAATATGGTAATGCGACTAGAATATCGAAGATCCTATAATCTGTCTTACATCCAGGTAGCTTAATCTATACTGATATTATAAAGAGCTAAAATGATGACGGAAGCGATAGCAGCGGCATTTCAGTGGTGTGCGCGGGAACTCGTCGCAAGCGCGCCTTGCCCAAGCTGCGTTACTCGGAGGGTGACAGCGACTCCTCAGGCTGGGCTTCCGACCACACAGACGCGCTAAACCAACTTCTGGTTTTGCATCAGACAGCTCAGAAGGCAACTCAGACAAATACTCTATTTGTCTTTTACGTTTCACGGATCAAGAAGTTGGGACACCACAGAGCTGTGAACATATCTTTTGTCTAGATTGTATCACGGAATAGTCAAAAAATGTCAATACCTGCCCAGTAGACAGAATGACATTTGATTTCATTGTAGTGAGGGCCTGTGCAGGTGGGCGTGTGCTTCGCACTGAGCCTGTCAAGGTTTGTGAGGTGAGTGGGCGCACAGATAATGAAGAAACCATGCTTCTGTGTGATGGATGTGACCTTGGGTATAACATGCAGTGCCTCACCCCACCACTGTCTGAGGTTCCTATTGATCAGTGGCTCTGTACTAATTGTGACAACCTGCTGTCAGATGTTGATTTACTCGTATTATTTTCAGGCATCACAGATACCAACAAGGAGTGCATTAATTAGAGAGTAGGAATGTAAGATCGTCCAGGATTCACAGCGCAGACGAACCAACAACATCCTCTGGCCACAGAGGGAGTCGCTTGAATTCTCATGATACACCAGCAACATCCAGAGGATCACGTTTAGCTCAGGGCAGTACCTCACGAGCAAATACGTCTAGGCGTAAAAATACAGCACAGACAAACCGCAGAAGACCAAAGAGAACTAAAACTGTAATTAATGAGTATGAAGTGCAAGAAAATGGTAAATTTCCTGTTACAAAACAAGTGAAAAGGAAACTAAAGAAAAGGAAGGTACGAGAAAACTGAACAGCAAACCCACAGTCCCTTTAAATGTTAATGGAGTTACTGAGCCACGTGACACTGCGAACATTCAGCTGGAACCTCCTTTCTCCAGGCCGGGAATGCTCTATACTGATGAAATCAAGCCCCTTATTGCCATTACCATCTTTTACTGCTAAAAATGTATCTGCCATTATAATGCATATGACGAGAGGTAAGTCCCCAGGGCACGATGGAATTAGTATTGAACAATTGATTATTTTGTTTAGATTATTTTCGAAAGCGATATTATTGTATTTTATTTTGTTTTTTCACATTGTTGTTATTATTTAGTTTAAAAAAACCACTTGCCATCAACTTGAACCATTGAAATTGTAAAGGAAATTATTTATTTTTATTTAATTCAACCTGATTATTATTATGATTAACTCGTGTAAAATAAAATTGTGTTGTGTTGTGTGTTAATTAAATTTAAGATACTAACATTAATTCTACGTGCACCTATTAACAATTTCATGGATATTTTTTGTCTGATAAATAAAATAATAATAATAATAATAAAATCTCCGGAAATAATGATCCAATTCTAAAAATTTTCATTAGTAGTTATTTGTAAGTGCTTTTTGCTATAAAATATTTTACGATGCAGGCGGACTAAGTCGCGGGCAAAGTGCAGGTATATGATATTAGTACTTGTACTATATTACGTTTACCTAATGTGAATACAGTAGAACCCGTTTATGACGATTTCACAGACGATTTAACTAATTACGTTACTTAAAGTAATCACTTATTTTGGTTTGACAAAAAAATTTTGATGCATTAGCAATTACGAAATTTTCAATGTAATTTAACTTTTGCAGTGCGTCTTCAGTTTGACTGAAAGAAGCTACATAGCGTCTGAGTGTTTAACAAAATCGGAGTTGACCCATCTTCGTCTTCTGCATCATCACTTAGGGTCTCTTTTTGTGTGTCATTCACATCTTCAATAAGATCTTCAATTGATTGAATTTCATATGGTGCTACATTGTCATCAATGGAAGAATATCCAGAAAAACCCTGCAGTATCACGAGTTCTTCTTCCTATTGAAACACGGCGTTAACCTTGTTATTTCTGAAACATGTTTTCTTAAACAATTTTGTAGAGTTTGTTTCCCATGCCGCTGCAATGTTTAGAATCGCATCATGCACGACCACGCACCGCTAAGACAGACGCTCGTCGCTGCTGCGAGAGACAACACGCGTGCGCATGTAGGCGTATTAAACGCGATGACGAATCGTATTAAACGTTAAGAAATGTATGAGAACATGACTCAAGTTATAGGGACTGACTTAAAATGACGTATCATGCGAGAAATCGTTTTAAGCGTGATCGTGTTAAGCGGGTTCTACTGTATATTCGTCATACCATTGATACATTAATGATACTAGAATGAAACCAAAGTTGCCAATTCAAATGAATAGTTTAATCTTAACCATATCACAACATTACAAAAAATAACTAAAAGCTAGCTCACAAACAACACTGTGTACTTTTTTATAATCAAATGCATCTGGTTGTTTAGTAGAAACTTATGCAATATCACAGCAAGGCATAAAGTACATTAAAATGTACTATAAATTAATACGAGTAGAATGGGTGGACTCTCGAGAATGCCGAAGGCAAACGATAATGCTGACTCCTAAGAGTACGAAAAAGAAACACCTAGTGTTGGTGACAGGAATATAAAATCATAGGATCTCTCAAACTGGTACTGTCTCATCCGCCATGAAGGGCTTCTCGGGATCAATGACCTTGCCGGCTACTACCACGAGGTTGTCTAGGATGTCCAAGATATAGAAGATGAAGGGGTGTTCCACGTTGAAACGGCGGAGAGGCTTTGGTGAGCGCTAGTGGCAGGTTCTTTGACAATTCCATCACTGTGTTTCCGGCTGCAAGAAAACACACAAAATACAAGAAATTATTACTTCTAATCTATAGTAATATTAGAAATGCAAAGTTTATATGATGTTTATTACTCAGTTACGCCAAAATGGTGGAACAGATTGAGATCAAATTTAGCACAGAAATAGAAATGTGCTGTCTGTAGTCTGAAATAGCACAAGATCTGCTTTTAATCTTGGGAAAATATGCGAAATTTTAACGAAAAAGTAACAGGCAATAACTATGTAGCTACTACATCAATAAATAACAGATTGCGTTCGCTAGGCTGTCAGAGCTACAAGTGGACCAATGGAGACGTGAAACGGAGTTTTGACCAATGAACTCTTTTCAAAATTCGGTCTCTGGCAAGAATCTCCACTGGTCAAAAGTCCGGTTCGCTATCAACTTGAGTAAAACAAAAATCATCTCATAGTTACCTGAGAGTTCTGAAGCTGAGCTGTCAGCATCGTCAACGCACACTGCGACATGCTGTACTAGCTCCTGGACAAACAGGCCCTCGTCTGATGACACGCCGGTCAGGTCCGCATCCCTGTTAAAGATACTGCTTACACCGAACTAGAGAAAAAAAAGGAGAACACATTTATATTTTGGACAACAAATGAAGTATACGATATAATTTGTGCAGTACCTACCTTTGACTTGCAACAGTATGTATATGAGCAGATTTTTGCCAGATATTATTAACAAGGTGCTAAGGTACCTACTGGTATTTTGGATGTATTTTATTTTATATTGTACCTACTTTATTATAGTTGCAGTTTAATTGTAATTTTATTTGACTCCATTTGATTGAATTGTTATTAATAACTGAATATAAAATATTATAAAATATTATGTTGGGAATGATATTTGCACGATATCATTCTGATATGTAACTTTTAAAATCTATAGGTAATGTTTTAAAAAAGAATGATGTGCATTCTTATAAGTAGCGTATTTACACAGATTACACTCTAAAAATGTGGTTTATTACTTATTTAATTAGTCTAAGTAAATGAAATTTTCTTAATATTGTCCTCTTTCACTCATTGTTATTTTTTGGAGCCAACAAAGACCTGACAATAACAATAATTGAAATCACAAACCTTAGCTAACGCTGCAACGGGCTTAGTAGTGGTCTCCACGGAGAACGAAGGAGTGGAAACTTGAAGATCTTCGTCTTTCAAGCTGTCAAGGATGTCGGAAAGTGGAGCGTAGCGAGCTGACAACAAAGACCTGACTGGTAGGTCAGCTGTGCGCCTCGTCAGACCGTCGCGAGTGCGGGGCACTACCAGCAACAGAGCGTAGCGACTACCCTGAAAACAAATATGTGTTAAAAACGAATGCAAGGAAGACAAGATTTTATTGAAACATGTTAAATACATTTTTATATGTATCATGCAATTAGTAAACTTCAAGCTATTAAACAAGTGTGATCATGAAGTTGAAATGAATTTCAAAAATCCATAAATCTAAATCCTAAAGGTCTAGAATAATTTCTTCTAATAGAGAGGGAACTGTGTCCCAGCTGTGGCAACGTTATAGGCTGGTTATATTGTTTTGTATTTTACAAAAAAATTCTTTCTCGATGTACATTGTTAAAACGCACAACTGAGAATCTAATATACTTGTTATAAGACAGTTATTATATTGCATATACATAATGGTTTGTCATCAAAAGTGCGTACATCATAAGGCAGCTTAAGGGCTTCAGCGTCTTCATCATGGAGACTTGCTTCTTCTCAGTGTTGGATCGGTAGAACAGACCAAGTTCGATGATCTCGAAGGGAGTCTTCCATGATCCTCGGAAGTACATGCTGTTAAAGATGATCATTAGGCAGTCGGAGATTGAGGCTGCAATAGAATATTTTTAATTAGATTATATTCAATATACAGATATGGTCAATGTCGGACTCTTTATTGCCGAAAAAAAGACATGCATAACAATTTATTGTCCTACAGTAAAAGTCATCAACGAACTGACGATTCGTCATCGTGCAAATCTTTAAGGTATGCATAAAATAGCTTACTCGATTTCTTTCCAACACTGTTGACAGAGAGACTGGAAGGAACATCACGAACTTCGTGCATAGCTTTTAAGCTTCTAGCGTGGTTTCTTGCCTCAACAGCAACCATAGTTTCTTCATCATCATCGGATTCAGTCTTCTTAGGGAAAGTTTTCACTACCTTGATCTTTTCCTTAATGTTCTTTGCAGGTTTGTACTCCATGTGGAAGATGTCAACTTTCTCGGGTATATCATCAACAGCGAAGGAGATAAGTTTCTCGTCGGTTTCTTCTAGAATCGGTTTGTAATCATCATTGATTGTGCAGTTCTTGTAGATGTAGAAATAGTTCTTCAATTCAGACTAATTGTATTTATATTCCTGGTTGTTCTTCTGCCTCTCCATGATATATTTTTATGTCTTTTTGGTTAAGACTCGATCTTGCGGCAAGTGTAACGCGGACAACAGCTGTTCTCTTGTCTCTAGGATGGTCAAGATAGCTGAGTAGCCGAGCGGTGAGAATGCGATGTTTTTGTCATCATCGATGTAACCCTGTAATTGAAATGAAAATTTTATGAATTATATGATCCTTATTTGATAGGCCTATTGGCCTAGTGGTCAGCGGCCCTGACTACTATGCACAAGGTCATGGGTTCGATTCCCACCCAGGACAAATGTTTGTGTGATGAGCACGATCATTTGTTCTTTGTCTGGGTGTAATTTATCTATAATATGTATGTATTTAGAAATATACATGTACGTTTATCAGTTGTCTAGTACTCATAGCACAAGCTCTGCTTAGTTTGGGACTAGATGGCGTTGTGTGAAAGTTGTGGAATATATATTTAATATATATTTATATATATATTGAAGTTTGCAGTCCAATAAAGAGTAAGTAGCTCTATCTATCTATCAACGATTTTGCGAACAGAACAACCTAATTTGATGCACTCTAAAGCCATGGAGGAGCGCAATGAGTCCCAATCCAAAAAGATAAAGAAGACAATAATGATGATTACCTTGAAGATTGCTGTATTGACAGTTCACTGGTCGCGTCTCCTACGAAACTGGAGTCTTTAGGCTGGTTGGAGCGACCACTGCGAAGCCATCTCGCACTGGCTAGACCCACCACGAAGAAAACTGTAAAATAAAAGAAGTCGTTAAACCTTTTTTTTGAAAGAATAAAGTCCCAGACTTGGAATTACTCCTGTGTCGTGGATGCGTTTCCAATCATATAAAATCACATCCACAATTGCCTTACCCGGAACAACTATTACCTGTAATCCATACAAATATTTACATGAGCGGGCTCATTCGTAATAACAATAAAAAATAAATTTGCTCCCTGCCGGTGTGAAACCCTTTCAAACGGATTATCAAGACACTGTAAATAGTTGCCGCGCGCGCGCCTTTACCTCTGCGAGAAAAAGCTCCTCCGCATAATTTCTGTCCCACTCGCACCTCCACCATCAACGGGTAAGCTACGTCACCTCGGCGACGACGCACGAAAAATAATCATTCTACCCGCTACACCGTTTGGAGTTCGGCGCAGGCGATAACGACACAAAATAATACCAAATTATTGAATAACCTTCTGGTACTTGTTACGCATTATTACTAAAAATGGACAAGTCTCTCTCAGAATCGAATTTAGCTGACCTACTCCTCCTAATTATGTCTCCCTTCGAAGCAAAAGAAGGCGAAAGGATGTTCTGGATATGCTTAAAGAAGACCTGATTAACACGATGAAATCAATGCTTATGGCACAAGAAAATGAACTCAAAAGATTAACTCCTACGCTCTTGCAAATAAAACAAACCAATTCAAACATAGAGAGTGCTGTGGCTAATATCACTGCGCAAAATGAAGATTTCAGGCAGAAAATAGAGCAAATGGAAATTCAGGCAAAAAGAACAAAGGGTACATAATCATATTAGAAGAAAAAATCGAAGATCTGCACAGAATTAGCCGAAAGTCAAACATGAGATAAAAAACGTGCCTAAGCAACCGAAAGAAACTAAAGAAGACCTAATTGATATGGTGATAAGTTTATCCAAAAATACAAACTACGAAATAACGAAGCCGGATATTAAAGACATATAGAGTGAAAGGGAAGAAACAAACGATCACGAATACTCCAATAATACTAGAACTTTCGTCTACTATCATGAAAACTGATATTATAAAGCTGTGTAAAGCTCATAAAATCAAGCATAAAATAAAGCTCTGTGCGAAACATCTCGGCCTGAAGAGAAATGAAGATACTCCGATCTTCGTCTCGGAACAGCTTACATCAAAAGGGGCACGGCTACACTTCCTGGCTCGGGATCTAGTTAAAACAAAGACATACAAGTAGGTACTGTTGGACCGCACACGGAAAAGTATATATTAAAAAAGACGATGAAGCGCCCACGTTCATAATAAAAACTGAAGCCCAAGTACAAGATATATGACTAGTGATACAGTGTACATATTATGTCTCCCAATCTGTACCTGTACCTAACTGGCTGATCAAATATGTTACTGTAATTTTTATAGATCCTAACCACACTCTTAAACCTATAAGTATGTCAAATAGTATTATTATTATAGTTTTAACTCATACACACACTCCGCATGCATAAAAACACGTATATATCACACACTACACTAGCTTCCGCCAGCGACTTCGTCCGCGTGGAAAAAAAAACCCCCGATTTTGAAACATTCTTCATTAGTGCTCCGCTCCTATTGGTCTTAGCGTGATGATATATAGCCTATAGCCTTCCTCGATAAATGGGCTATCTAACACTGAAAGAATTTTTCAAATCAGAACTGTAGTTCCTGAGATTAGCGCGTTCAAGCAAACAAACAAACAAACTCTTCAGCTTTATAATATTAGTATAGATAAACGCTTTGTTTTAGACTACAACAACATGTATTAATTTCTGTTTTCACATACACTCACACAATATATCTATAACGCGGTAAAAGTATCTCAAATTTGGGATATAAAAATAATAAATAATATGAGGTTATCAAGTTGTATAGTACAGTTCCAATATAAATATTGTAATAACAAACTAAATTGTGAATCCAACTTACATATCCATGACATATTTACAAAGCTTTTTTAGATTGAGATACTGTTGTGCTTGTTTGTTACTGATTTCAGTATTTTTTATCTTTATTTAATGGATAGCATACATAGTATTTTGCATGAAATAACTAACGGTCATACTAGTCGTGATCGAATGTATTTAAAAAGTTTCAATTATAGTGTAATTTATAATCTAAATAATACGGCATCCTCGCGACACAATGCTGATAAAGAAAATGTGCATAGAACAAGAATACCGTTACCGAAGGATCCTTTACCAGCCTTACCGAAACATTTATTGGTGGATCTCAAACCTCTTCACAATCCAGAAACGTCACATCGAAGAGTTCTGAAGACTCTGAACGTTCAAAGTACGGGTATTCCTAAAGCAGGTCCTAGTAAAGTAGTTCCGCATAAACCTAAACATCCTCTGAACATCGATACGAGACATGTTACACTAAGATAAAGGAGGGTGGACTTATACTGGCACTATACTGTTTTCAATTCAATTAAATTCAATTCAATTATTTATTTGCATCAAAAAGGATTACAATATTACTTAAAAACTGGCACATAGAAAAAAGTATCAGTAAAAATAATATAGGATCATCTGCAGCCGAACTAGGTAAACACCTGTATCTCGGCATACAGCGCCAATCCTCTCAGTCTATGACATTGAAATTTTATTAAATCAGCAAGCACAGTCTTTCTTTAAACTTAAAAAGAACACTTAAGAGTAATACTTTATACAAATAATTATAAAATTAGAATTAGGAATTAATTTACTTAAAATCTAAGTGAGTTATAGGTTTATTTCGTGTGTGTATGAGTATGGATGTAAGGGTGAGTGTATGTGTGTGAGTCAGTGTACGTGTGAGGGTGTATGTGCATGTGTAGTGTGTATGAGAGTGTTTGTATTCTTACATTGTGCCAAAGAGTATCAATCTTTCGAGTTAACTATAGAAAAAAAGAAATAATAAAAAAATTAGGACTCCTGATTATTCAGTAACTTCCATAAGCTTTTCTGTCTCATCATAGGTTAGTGTTAGTAAGTAATTTTTTACCCTAGTTTTGCATTGGGTCTTATTCAGAGAGTAGATATTAATTGAAGTATTGATTTTGTTATATATATAAGGGCCTAAAAAGGCAAAATATTTACGAATAAAGGACGTATGAGGGTGGTGATTGCGAGTACACACTGTCCTGTTCCTTCGCCTATATTTTAGATTAGGGTCATATTCTAAAACTGTATGTTGCTTTAAAACAATACCTTGTAAAAACAGCTGTCGTACACTAAGTACTTCGCAATATTGGTACAACAGGGTGGTAGGAAAAAGACGCGGTTTAAAAGTGCAGATCTTAAGAATAGCACGTTGTGCAATCTCAATCGGTTTGATTATTGTTTTTGGAGCTCCTCCCCATGATGTGATGCAGTATGATATTACAGATTGGCACAAGGCAAAGTAGATTTGTTTCAATATTACAGCATCCACAACGTGTCTCAGCTTTTTGAAAACGAACATGAGTTTTCTGACCCGGGTACTGAGTAATTTTATATGTTCTCTAAAGCTAAGGTTACTGTCTATAATGACCCCCAAATATTTTATGTTGTCTACATGTTCAATTGGTTTACAGCTACAGTTTATATCTAAGCAACATACATGCGGGACTATTTTGTAGTTGCTCCAAATTGTTTTAAACGACAAGCGTGCAGATAAAGATGCCAGTTTTCTATCTATAAGCGATGATGAGTCATATATGAGGGAATTGCAGGGTATATCTCCAACTGTTATAGCTAAACCAGAGAAGTTAGATGAGAAAGTGAAACGGCTCCTATCTGACTTAACAGCCCAGTAACTGAGTAATACCCTTAGGACTGTTGCCAGATTTTCTGGCTTCTGACAACTTTCAAATTTATTAAAAATAATATGCATTTAGATTGACTCACAAATTAACATTATTATGATATTGATCATAAACATATTTGCAATGTTTTACAGATCTTAAAAAATGAATGATTAATAAAAAAAAATATTTGTGATAAAATTTAAAGGCTAAAAAAATACACAAGCTGTTTAATATAATCTAAGCAACAACCTAACATTATGAATCATATGGCAAGCTGTTTGTTGGTTAAGTATCTTGATTTGTTAAAGTGGACTAGTACCACATTTCATTAATGTTAGAAAATAAGTTAGAAGTTTTTATATACACATACATAATTATGTCCATATCTCGCCTTTTGTATGACTTATACTATCTATACTGATTTCATCTATCTAAGCAATTTTTATAACGAATTTCCTGAATTAAGTTCTCTTGTTGTTTCCTTGTCTACAAGTGATATGGTTTTTCCACACTTTTTTATATAAACACAACTTGCTAATTTAACTGTTTAGTTAGTAATGATTCATTTCGTTCTCATTAAACCGGACATTTGCACATACTATTTGGTGAATATTTACAAAAGCTTCGGCATTCAATAGGTACTTATCTTCTTAGGCTTTTTCCTACTATGTTGGGCTTCCAGTCTATTCCGATACAGCTAAGTATTAACTAGTGTATTTACATGGAGCGACTGCCGATCTGACCTTCACGACCCAGTAGCTGGGTACCAAGATACCAATTGGCAAGACTGGTTTTGGATTTTCTACTTTCTAAATATCCGTAACGCTTATAGATAGAAAACTAGCATCTTTATCTGCTGCACGCTTGTTGTTGAAGACAGTACAGTACCAGTCTAAGTCCACCCTCCTTTGTCTCAGTGTAACATGTTTCATGTCACTGTTCAGAGGATGTTTCAGTTTATGCGGAACCACTTCACTAGTACCTGCTTTAGGAATACCAGTACTTTGAGCGTTCAGAGTCTGCAGAGCTCTCCGATGTAACGTTTCTGGCTTGTGAAGAGGTTTGGGATCCACAAATAAATGTTTCGGTGAGGCTGGTAAAGGATCCGTCAGCAACGGTATTCTTGTTCTATGCACATTTTCTTTATCAGCATCGTGTCGCGAGGACGACATATTATTTCGATTATAAATTACACTATAACTTAAACTTTTAAAAAACATTAGATTACGACCAGCATGAAAAGCGACAGTATTAGCGATAATTTTAACCTAAACTGACAGGAACTTCACCAACCCTCATTAAGTTTGATAAAACTTATATTCAAGTGATTGAGGGTAGTCTGAGTGAGACATAGAGAGGTTTAATAGAGTCAAATCAAGATACTGAATATATTTCTGATATTAAAATATCATACTATTATGGCATATTAGTCAAATATTAGTTAAACCAATATTAATATTCTTTTTAATATTCATTCATATTATACGTTCGCTTATACATACGTATCGGCACCGCGTCACTGCGCCGCATGTGATGCATCTTACTATTCTGTATTTTTCATATTAGTCGATATCAACCTCTAACTAATACTCGCTATTAAATGCTATTAGCGCGAACGATAATATCGACTAATATGAAAAATATAGAATAGTAAGATGCATTAGTATTAGGACATCGTGCTTTTGCATTCACTATCAAGTTCACTACACTAGCCAACACTATAATATTTAAATACTTCACTTATTCTTTCTTGTATACTAATAATTTGCGAAAGCGTAGCCATTGTAAATCGATTTAATTCATAAGTTTTGTAATTATTTTTTTTTCCTTCAAATTGTAATGTTTCTTTTAATTTGTTATACAAGTGATGTGCACGCCTTCAATAGTCATATTCATATTATATAAGAATATATGTTACAAACCATGTTTATTTTAAGTTGAATATGTCACTGGTGTGTCAATAAATAAATAAATAAATTACTATACTAATATGGTAATGCGACTAGAATATCGAAGATCCTATAATTTGTCTTATATCTAGGTTGCCTAATCTATACATACTGATATTATAAAGAGCTGAAATCTCCGGAACTAATGATCCAATTTTAAAAATTGTAATTAGTAGTTATTTGTGAGTGCTTTTTGCTATAAAATATTCTGAAATGCACGCGGACTACGTCGCGGGCGAAGTGCTGGTATATTATGATATTAGTGCTTGTTATATTACGCTTACCTAATATGAATATATTCGTCACACCACTGACACGTTAGTGTCAGCATTCTAGTATAGAACAAGGAACTTGTACCTAAACTGGAATGCGGACGCGAAGCTCAAATCCGTTCCGAAGAGTATACCCTCGAAGGACCTAGCTATCCCTTTCTAGTAGTGTGTATATCAATTCGTAATAAACGTAAGGACAATTTTATTCAATGCAATATTTGCAGGTTTTTTTAAGACACTTATTATTAACCTTACAAATGATGTATTTCTGTTACCGCTATAACAAAAAATACTAAAAATTAATTAAAATAAATATTCAAGGGAGACTCCCATACAACAGTTGTGATTTTTTTGGCGCTTTTTATAGGTAATGGTTCCGGACCATTCATTACCTACCTATAAAAATACCCTTCATGCGTGAGTCCGACTCGTACTTGGCCGGTTTTTTTTTCTTAACAACCTATTAAATAGAAAGAAAGAAATAAATTCTATTATAAATACAAAGGTCTGTGTCGATCTGTTACGCTTTCACGGTTAAACCACAGAGCCGCTTTCGAAAAAATTTGGCATTGAGATAGTTTAAAGCCCTGGGATCTATATAGGGTTCTTTCTATCTCAGATTTTTGAATAGTTGCTCGGTAGCGCGATACAACAGAATTCCGCGTGGGCGAAAAGCTAGTTCTCAATATATATCTGAGGAACTTATATTGAGCGCGCTAATTTCTATAATAAACCCTTCCTTATGCGGGCTAAATGCAAAATTGGTTTTGTTAAGCAGACTTTATTGCGTTGAATTATAAACTTTCAAAGTGGTTAAGACCCGCGATACAAATACAATTATTGCAGATACAGAATTAATAACAGAATCACTAGCTGGCAATTCTTCGAAGGCTTGGCCTTGATAGGCAGTGGTACAGACGTCCAAATAAACGTGCATTAATTGGTAATCTACGTTTATTCGACACTTGTACGGTCAGAACCAGTAGACTAAAAATAAAATGAATTGAAATTGAAAATGATGCAATCTATACTAATATTATACAGCGGAAAAGTTTGTTTATTTGCTTGAACGCGCTAATCTTCGAAAGTACTGAGTGGATTTGGATGCAATTTGGTATGGAAGTAGCTTGAAGTTTGAGGAAGGTTATATTAGAGTATAGGCTACTTTTTACGCGACTGCAAAAAAGGAGAGTTATGTTCTTACCGTGATATAATCCACGGGAGCAAAGCCCCGCGTTAGTACTAGTGTTTATATATAATTAAAACTACTAAAACCCTTCATGAAAAACGATGATTATAAATAGAAAGAATAACAGAAGAGATATAATTTATTTATGTATATATTTATTTAGGTTAACCTACAATTGTTTACACTATACATTTGTATGAAACAGTCATAAGTGTAACAATTAATTACAGGCTAACACCACATCAAGAAATCAATATTATTAACAAACATAATTCTAAATATAAAGGAGGCAGATCGAATGACAATTATAAGGTTATTATTATTAGGTTGGTTCTATATTTTCTAGTTCCTCATATGTTGCAGCTGCAGGTTTGTTACAAGATTGGCTTGACACACAACCCTAAAAATGTATTACACTATTATTAGTTAAAAGTATGGAAATAATCTTTAAATTATGAATTATTATTATTATTTGTCGACATTAACTAACTGCAGTGGATAAGAGTTAAGTAATTAAGTTATAAGTAATTATTAATATAATAAACTACACTTGTAAGCAAGTTTGCGTAGCTGAGTTTTTGGCCAAAATTATATAAAATATTTTTGCCATCAATTTGCTAAGCAAAAGTAAATAAATCAACTAAAATGTCGACTTTTATGCTTATTAATTTGACTCCTTTCATAACTTTCACTTACCAGATCTTTGAATGTGCCCAGTACAGGTTGTATATTCTTTTCTTTAGTGGGTTTCAATATTATAGTACTTAAAACATTTATTTGTTTCGCTTTAACAGGAATCTAAAATAATAATAGATTGATGAGAACAATATTTTAGTATTTAGGGTTAAGATAGATTCATAATGAAGATTCATCTTGCTACGCTCATATTCTATTTCGAAACCGTGATCTTCATGTCATTTGTAAAGATTTAAAACCTACTTTAGGGAAAATGGATGGAATTGCATCATTTGATCTTGTTTCGAAATGCAATATTTCTTCGGGCTTGAAATGGCGGCTACAAATTTTGGAACCGTTTCTGACCTTTTTCTGTGTAGAACACTGAGCCACCGGTCTCGATCATCATTTATAGGAAAGCTTAAAATAACAAAAAATAATAAATAATGAGAAGAAAGAAAAAAAAACGACGGGTTGCACTCCGGGAGTGCCGGCAGAAGTGAAAACTTGAATATTAACGTTGTGAATTTTTGATATTTTGGAATGTTTAGGGAATAATTTTGCACGAATTGCTTTAATTATCAGTATAAAAGTACTATCATTTATGTGGTAGAATACAATATTTATTTATTGCGCTGTCGTACACAAACATGACAATTTATATTACATTAAAAAGTTTATCTCTTAGACTCTCCGTCCGCCTTACGAATTTTCGATCAGGTCACATGTCCTGACGCGAGTTTAACATTTTTTACCCATTACAAAAAATGTGCACAACGGCGCTAAAGAAGTTTTCACTTCAATAATAAATAAGAAGAATAAAGAGAAGAACATCCACTTTTACAATGAAAACATAGTCACCCTAAATGCAATTTGTAAACAAAGTCACAAAACTTACTTAAAAAAGGAAATTCCAGACCCGGGGTACCCTTCACTCTTGCGATTAACCACAAAACACGTTCTTACCATGGTTACAGTATCTTGCTCTTTAATATTACGAAAACTCACAAAATTAAATATAATGTAAATTTACAAACATACAGATGTCAAGTAAACGTCAGACAGCAACGTAGTAATTGCCATGTATAGTATAATATATCACTACTAATTGTTACAAATTCCATTTTTTTTTGTTTTAAACATCTTGTGATTGCATGGTAAAATAACTTTAATTTTCATTAATATGCATACAGTAATAATGGTAATTCATTTTAAAGATAGAATTCCAAAGAAGTTTAAAACTAGGTGTTATTACTACAACAGACAGGTCGAAAAAATTACCATTGAAATAAATATTTTTAATCTGACACACAGAAGAAAGGGACACAATCCACACACGGCACTGTCTCGCTCGGAACGAATAGTTCCTTCAGTTTTATGCGTGCAAGTTTATACTCTATTGTTTAACAGCTAAGAAAGACTTTCTGTATTCTTTGAATCATTCGTAAGCAATCCAGTTAGTAGGTAGAAGATCCTTGGTATAGAATGAAACCAAAGTTGCCAATTCAAATAAATAATTTAATCTTAACCATATCACAACATTACAAAAAATAAATAATAACTAAAAGCTAGCTTACAAAGTACGATGTGTACTTTTTCATAATCAAATGCATCTGGTTGTTTAGTAGAAACTTGTACAATCTCACAGCAAGGCATAAAGTACATTAAAATGTATTATAAATTAATACGAGTAGTACGGGTGGGCTCTCGAGAATGCCGAAGGCAAACGTTAATGCTGACTCCTAATGAGTACGAAAAAGAAACACCTAGTGTTGGTGACAGGAATTTAAAATCTTAGGATCTCTCAAACTGGTACTGCCTCATCCGCCATGAAGGGCTTCTCGGGATCAATGACCTTCCCGGCTACTACCACGAGGTTGTCTAGGGTGTCCAAGATATAGAAGATGAAGGGGTGTTCCACATTGAAGCGGCGGAGAGGCTTTGGTGGCGCTAGTGGCAGATTCTTTGACAGTTCCATCACTGTGTTTCCGGCTGCAAGAAAACACACAACAAACAATAAATTGTTACTACTAATCTATAGTAATATTAGAAATGCAAAGTTTATATGATGTTTATTACTCAATTACGAATTAAGATCATATTTGGCACAGAAATAGAAATGTGCTGTCTGTAGTCTGAAATAGCACATGAGCAGCTTTTAATCTTGGGAAAATGTGCGAAATTTTAACGAAACAGTAACAGGCAATAACTAGTTACTACATCAATAAATAACAGATTGCGTTCGCTAGACTGTCAGAGCTACTAGTGGACTAATGGAGACGTGAACCGGAGTTTTGAACAATGGACTCTTTTCAAAATTCGGTCTCTGGCAAGAATCTCCACTGGTCAAAAGTCCGGTTCGCTATCAACTTGAGTAAAGCAAATATCATCTCATAGTTACCTGAGAGTTCTGAAGCTGAGCTGTCAGCGTCATCAACGCGCACTGCGACATGCTGTACTAGCTCTTGGACAAACAGACCCTCGTCTGATGACACGCCGGTCAGGTCCGCATCCCTGCTAAAGATACTGCTTACACCGAACTAGAGAGAAAAAGGAGAACACATTTATATTTAGGACAACAAATGAAATATTCGATATAATTTGCGCAGTACCTACCTACGACTTGCAACATTATGTGCATGAGCAGATTTTTGCTAAATATTATTAACAAGGCGCCTAAGGTACTGGGTATTTTAGATGTAATTTATTTTATATTGTACCTACATTATTATAGTTGTAGTTTGATTGTAATTTTATTTGACTCAATTTGATTGAATTGTTAGTAATAACTGAATATAAAATATTACTTTAATATTTGCACGACATCATTCTGATATGTAACTTTTAAAATCTATAGGTAATGTATTAAAAAATAATTATGTGCATTCTTTTAAGTGGCGTATTTACACAGATTACACTCTAAAAATGTGGTTTATTACTTATTTAATTAGTCTAAGTAAATGAAATTTTCTTAATATTGTCCTCTTTCACTCATTGTTATTTTTTGGAGCCAACAAAGACCTGACAATAACAATAATTGAAATCACAAACCTTAGCTAACGCTGCAACGGGCTTAGTAGTGGTCTCCACGGAGAACGAAGGAGTGGAAACTTGATTTGATTGAATTGTTATTAATAACTGAATATAAAATATTACTTTAATATTTGCACGACATCATTCTGATATGTAACTTTTAAAATCTATAGGTAATGTATTAAAAAATAATTATGTGCATTCTTTTAAGTGGCGTATTTACACAGATTACACTCTAAAATTATGGTTTATTACTTATTTAATTGTAAATATGTTGCGACCACCCTGATAACAAATATGTGTTAAAAACGAATGCAAGGAAGACAAGATTTTATCGAAACGTGGTAAATACATTTTTATATGTATCATGCAATTAGTATACGTCAAGCTATTAAACAAGTGTGATCATGAATTTGAAATGAATTTCAAAAATCCATAAATCTTAATCCTAAAGAACTAGAATAATTCCTTCTCACAGAGAGGGAACTGTGTCCCAGCTGTGGCAACGTTATAGGCTAGTTATATTGTTATGTATTTTACAAAGAAATTTCTTTCTCGATGTAAATTGTTAAAACGCAGAACTGAGAATCTATTACACTTGTTACAAGACAGTTATTATATTGCATATACATAATGGTTTGTCATCAAAAGTGCGTACATCATAAGGCACCTTAAGGGCTTCAGCATCTTCATCATGGAGACTTGCTTTTTCTCAGTGTTGGATCGGTAGAACAAACCAGGTTCGATGATCTCGAAGGGAGTCTTCCATGATCCTCGGAAGTACATGCCGTTAAAGTTGATCATTAGGGAGTCGGAGATTGAGGCTGCAATAGAATATTTTTAATTAGATTATGTTCAATATACAGATATGGTCATTTTAGGACTCTTTATTGCCGAGAAAAAGACATGCATAACAATTTATTGTCTTACAGTAAAAGTCATCAACGAACTGACGATTCGTCATCGTGCAAATCTTTAAGGTATGTATAAAATAGCTTACTCGACGGCTTACTGTTGACAGAGAGACTGGAAGGAACATCACGAACTTCGTGCATATCCCAAGTAGCACGTTAGTGAATTTTGGAACTTATTTTGCAACTGTAGGTAGCATATAACTGGTGCAAGAGTGTACGGTATTACTTTTAGATGCAAACAGCACTCGAATTTGTATATGAGTAACTCTTATCACTAACAGTTGCTTTTGAGTGATTTTTGTTCCAGCTTTATAACTTATGGTAGCATTAAGCCGAATTTATTACTTATAGACGCTTAAAGGTTTCAATTTTTCTCTTTTAGAACTCAAAGAAGCATATGACATCTTAAAATCTCCCCTAAAGAACTGTGACCTAATAGGTGGTAATTATTGTTCCTTATTTGGCACCTTTAGTATTAAATAAGTAGTATATATAAGTTATTTATCACCTTAAGTGGCTCAAGAGTCATTATTGCAGTTCATTTGGAACTATATTAATACTAGCAGTTGCGCGGGGCTTCGCTCCCGTGGAATTTAACACGATAAAAATATAACCCTCCTTTTCTGACAGTAGAAAAGGCTTCTTCAAGTTTCAAGCTACTTCCATACCAAATTCCATCCAAATCCACACAGTACTATCGAAGATTAGCGCGTTTAAACAAATAAACAAACTTTGCCGCTTAATAATAATAATACAGATTATGACTTAAATCATCGTTCCTTAGCATGGACTTTGGTGAAGTATGGGCTAAATCAAATTTATTCGGGCTTTGATGAATAAAGATTTAAAACTTACTTTCAACATTTTAACTACTGAGTACAACAAAGTATTATAACCTGAAGCCTGTTCAGTGGGATAGTTGAAATTCGATGTATTAGGGCGAGGATTGGATTGTATCTGAGGTGCAGCTGGAGTCTGTTGTAGAGTAGGCCTATTCAGTTCATTTTGGGAAACAGTTTACTCGGCCTAGTTTGCGTTCTCTGCGGTTCCCATTGTCCATCTTGTGATGTTTGAGAAGATGGCCTTCCTGAAGATATTGTGTGCTTGGTCTGTTTAGATCTGACTGCGGTACAGGTACAGATGGCCTGATTAATGATATGTCAGGTTTGGGATGCTGCTGTGATGTTTGAAGTGCGCTCGGTCTATCATAAGATGTCTGCTGTTGTACAGTTTGCCCGTTTGGCGCAATCTGTGATAAAAATAGCTGCCTTTGCTGATTGTACTGTTGCGATGTATCTCCACTTGGCTTTGGTGATGTTGATACTGGTCTGTTCACCAAATTGTTCCGTTTACCATTATAAGGAACTTCTTCAAAAGTAGAACCTATTTCTGATACTACAGTCTTTTCGATTTCTACTGGCGTCTTTGGTTTCTGCTCATTTTGAAAAACCCTTCTTAAAGCATCTTTGTCTATATCATTGACACCTTGCCCTGATAGCGGCAATACTGATTGTACATTGTCAGGATTGTATACGAAGCCTGGATTATACTGGTAATATGGATTTTATGTATACACGTTTAAAATGAAACAGCATATTGTTATGCCTAGAAAAAATACAGTAAAAATTAATTACGCTATATTAAGTTTAAAACGACTTATCACATAATTATTATGAAAGACTATCCTACCCGGTTCGATTGTGACATATCAAAGTTTTGCAGGAAAAAGATTATTCGTTTAGAATACATGTTTAGAGTGTCCGCGTCTATTCAGGAACCAGTTTTTGGTTA
The DNA here is from genome assembly GCA_943138885.2 of Tholera decimalis. Classification (NCBI taxonomy): domain Eukaryota; kingdom Metazoa; phylum Arthropoda; class Insecta; order Lepidoptera; family Noctuidae; genus Tholera; species Tholera decimalis. The sequence goes on from OW964569.2 coordinate 26,692,368, forward strand.
ATAAAAAAATAAAAATACTTACTTTTTAACAAGATGGTTGATCTTTGGAAACAATATAAACTAACGAGTTGCTTATATTTATCACTGCTTGACCCCAGTTACGTGTATGTAACTTTTGTAAATCACTTTATCATGCGCAAGCGCACAATTCACATGCACTGTTCACTAGCACTAACGGACGAGTGGCCGTAAACAAGATCTTGCGAACAAAAACCCATTTATGTGAGCCAAACAATTTTAAACGTTTCCTCCTCTATGTAAAGTCACATTTTCACAGAACATAATCTCCGCTGTGTAGTTTAATTTGCAATCTACTTATCATTCAATTTTAAACTTAAAACTTCATAATAACTAAGTTTGTTTTAATAAAATTATGTTATCATGTCTAAAGCATTGGTTTTCCCGAGATCAGCCGGTTTGTAATTTTCCTTCGCAAGCCATCATATTTAAAATTAAAGATATTTTATGACATGTCTTAAGCTAGATACACAACACGGATATTCATTTTATGAAGTTAATATTCATCTTTTCTAGGGTATATTGTCTCAATGTTTTTCACAATTATTACAGAATAGGATTCTCCGGACTTATGAATGTAAGAAAAGCAGGATACACCTCTTATCTAATTCATCCTTTTTGGCTTTGAAACAAATGAGAAACATACAAATTTATTTTTTCTATATTTTTATGTCTTCAACTACTTATATGAATGTCCAAATTACCGAGTTTATTTGAACAATTAAAATTATGAACAAGCCACTCATACTTAGTGGAACGGATCGGTTGAATGCAAGATAAAGATAAAGATAAAGATGTGTTTTATTTGCAAATATGGGTTTTACAACATAATATTGTGGTGACATAAACAAAAAGAAAATAAAGCTCAACCATATTTTACCATCAGGCATGCAAAAATACAAAAAAAAAAAAAACAATATACATAGCTTTAAAGCAGGATTACAATATTAAACTACATTACTACTTAATCTAAATTAATACTTAAAATAAAAACTATATATTAACAAAAATTTTTTCCGCCAGAAATTCATTTACAGTATAATACGTTTTGTCTGCTAAAAAGTTGCGTAATTTTTTTTAAACAAATACAAATTCAAATTCTTCCAGTCTTTAGGCAATTTATTATATATTTCTGGTGCCATGCAGCAGACACTTTTGCGCATTAGGGCTGTATTTGCTCTAAGAACACGTAATCTACTATTATCGCGTCTATTTCGTGGAAATAGGTCATTTAGGCGCATAAAATAATTAGAGTTAGCCTTAACAAATACTGCTATTTCTAAAATGTAAATACTAGGAAGCGTTAATATTTTATACTGTTTAAAGTAAGGCTTGCAACTATCAGTAGTTTTTAACTTGAACATTGAGCGAATGCACCTTTTTTGTGATTTAAACGCCGCTTCTCTTTCAGAAGAGTTGCCCCAAAATATAACCCCGTATCGTAAATGGGATTCGACTATACCATAATAAGCAGTAAGAAGGCCATCTGTGTCAATTATTGGTGATAATGTATGTAGTGCATATGAAGATTTACTGAGCTTTTTACATAATATGTCTATGTGACATTTCCAGTTTAGCTTTTTATCTATTTCCAACCCTAGAAATTTTGTGCTTTCTACTTCTTCTATAATGTTATTTTTATAGTTGATATTAAGATTTCTTAAAGCAGGTATACGCTGGCTAAAATGCATTATTTTGGTTTTGCTTAAATTTATTTGTAAGTTATTTTCGTCTAGCCATTTTATAATAAATTTCAGGGAATTGTTAATGTCACTTTCATATGTGTTTACACTTTTGCACGGTATTGTAATTGTACTATCATCTGCAAATAATGTCAACGGGTTTTCTATGCACTTAGGTAAATCATTTATATACAATATAAATAATAAAGGGCCAAGCACGCTGCCCTGCGGCACACCAAACCTAATTTCACGTTCTAATGATTGAAATACCTCTTCGTATTTATTACTTGCATTTATTCTATTAACTTGAGTAATTTGTTTTCTGTTGCGAAGGTAAGATTTAATTAAGTTAAGAATATTTCCTCGGATACCGTATGCTTCAAGTTTATTTATGAGGGTATTATGGTGGACATAATCGAAGGCCTGGGTCATGTCACAGAAAATGGCACATACTGGTGTTGTTTTATCTACATTACTAATTACACTGCATATAAAGTCATATATTGCCATATTAATAGTCCTACATTGCCTAAATCCTTTCTGTTCATCACATAATATTTTATTTTTTTCTATATATTTATATAGTTCTTTATATATGTACTTCTCAAATATTTTAGAAATAATCGGTATGAGTGAGATTGGCCTATAATTTTCCATGACCTCTCTATTTCCTTTTTTAAATAAAGGCTTTATTATTGATGTTTTTAGAGCATCTGGATAAATACCAGCGCTAATGCTAAGGTTTATTAAGTGACTAAGGTGACCGCATATGTCATAAGCTATTGCTTTTACTATCTTTGTAGCGATTCCATCGTAACCTACGCTACTGGTATTTTTTAAGGAAATTATTATTTTTAATATATCACAGGGTAAACTGGGTGCCATGAACATCGATTTACGCTCAGTGTTTATTCTACGTAAGTTGAGTTTATGATCAACATTTACTTTAGGCTGAATTTTATCGACAAAGTGATTGTTAAATGCTTCAGCTATTTTAATTGGATTTGTAATTATTTGGTTATTTGCCGTAATTTTAGTGATATGTTGTTTAGGAATATTGTATTTAGTTCGGTTAATGATTTGCCAAGTAGATTTTGACTTATTTTTAGATTGTTTAATTGTGTAGTTATTTTGTGCTTTTTGTGTTAGATTTATTATTCTTTTGTACAGTTTGGAATAGTTAGTCAATTTATTTTGTTGTCCTTATTGGGGTTTAATCTCAATTGCCACAAAAGTGATCTTTTCTTTTTACTGCATAATTTAACACCTTGGGACAGCCATTTAGGTCTTTTAACTGTATCTACTTTAATTACGATGATGGGAAAACATAAGTCATAGAATAGCCTGAAAGTGTCGATGAATGCACTGTATGCCACATTTGGGTCATAGGTATCGTAAATTTCCGAAAAGGATAATTTTTTTATACAATCTTTAAACTTTACTATGTTTTCTTTACTATAGTCCCTTCTTTTCATGTACCAGTATTTTAAAGCACATACATTTTGAACTGGACATTGAAGCAGCTGTGCTGTGTGATCGGATAGGGCAAACTCTAATACATCGGTCTTACATGATTTACTGAAATTATGCGCAAAGTTGTCTATACATGTCAAGCTGGCCATACGAGTGGGTTGTTTTAAAGCTAGTTTCAAGTTATAACTTAATAGCAGACACTCAAATGAAGTTGATTGACTATTCACTTTCAGCATATCAATATTAAAGTCTCCAGCGATTACAATTTTCTTACGGTGTGTGCTTGATATCTTATGCAAAAGAGTTTCAAGTTTATTCAAACATTCTTGAAAATTATTTGCGTTTGGTACTCTATAGATACTGACAATTATTACCTTATAATTAATGAGTTCAATAGCGCAACATTTAAATATGCCTGGAGATGATAGCTTTTCAATTTCAGGCAGTTCCTTCCACTGATGCCCGTTCCTAACAAGTATACAGGCCCCTCCTCTTTTACTCTCCGCTCTGCTGTAATGTGCAGCTAGACAGTAATTCGGGACATTTAACTGATTTTCATAACCTTTCATCATAAAATGTTCAGTAATGCATATTATATCTACATTAAAATTTTTTTGAGATAGTTCATCTAGAGACACAGTGAGAGCATCAGATTTTTTCATTAATCCTGCAATATTTTGGTGCAGAATATTGAGATAATTATTAGAGAAAAAACTCATTTGTGTGAGATATGGAGCAGGAAGGAGAGGCAGATCCTTCATGCTCTAACTCACAAGTATCATGAATACTATTTGTGTTGTGATCACTGTTTTCTATATTTATTATTTCACTTAAATTTTCAAATACATTTGTCATGCCGTGATTATTGAGACATCCATTACTCCTCCAAAACATTTTATAATCGCATGTCAAATTCAAGTTGGAATCGAATAACAAAGCGTAGTTATTTGTGCAATTATCTAAATATAACAAATTATTAAAAGTTTCTACTCTACAGTTGAACATTGTTGAATGGTCGCTGAATTTATATGTTGGTAGGCAGAGTATTACATTTGTGTGTTTTATGTTTAGTAGGGAGTCACGTATATGAATTGTCAGATCGACATAGTTGTTAGTTTGTCTAAAATCCTCTTCACCCACCAAGATTATACAGTAGTCATTAATTGTAAAGTCTTTTAGTTTAGCTTCTATATTACTGAAGAGCTTCTTTATTCCACAGCTGGGAGTCAAATGGTGGCAAATTTGAAAATTGGGGAACGTTCTTGATGCAATTGTTAAGATCTTGTTTGTTTTATTAGTACTAAGAATGCATATTTTTGATTTTATTTGTTTCAATACATCATTTGTTCGTTCGATATTTTGCGATTTTGGAGCTGGTGGTGCAGTTTGAGTAGCATTATCTTTTTTCAATGGTTCCTGGGTACGAATTAAGTCTACAGATTTTCGTTTTCGGCTAGTATTAGAGGTACGTCACGGTGTTGCCAGTTGCTGTGTGGTTTTGTTTGGAGTATTTAATTCACTCGATAGCTGTTTTGCTGCTTTTATAACAGTTTGGTGCTTACTAGTCATTTCTTTCAGTGCTTTTTTAAGTTCTGTGTTTTCTATAGACAGATTACTTATTTCTTCGTGTGCTGTAGATAGTTCTAACTGTAGTTTTTCTATTTCTAACCTCAGGTTTCGTGTTTCGTCATTGTCGTCGTCTGAGATATTAGGCATACTACTGGTGGTGTCCTCTAGTGTTGAGTTTTTAGACTCATCTTCAGTTAATGTTTCTGTCATCGAACGGGTGCGTGTTCTACGAAGGGTTATATTCTGAAAGAAATTCATTGTGTGAAGATTGTATTTAAGATTAATAGTAACTTAGTCGATTTAGTCGATTTCTAGTAATTATCCTCGTCCCAAAAGCCCAGTATCCAAAACGTAGAAAAAAAACACAATTGCGTTTCTGTACGAAGACAATTTTGACAGAAATTGAATACGCTTTTTTGATTGGTGTATAACTTGCCGTGTCCAAGGCCGTGACTCAGCTGCTGTTTGTTTTCATTTAGTGGTTACAAAAAGTTAACCGTCTTCGAAAGTTAAAGCGTATATTTCGCATACAACTAGATGGAGACGACTCACATGTGCGTTAGTCCTGCGAAATAACCATGTCCGTGATGAATGTGTCCGTAGGTACTCACTAACTCACTAAAAGTTCACTTATGGGTCCACTTAGAACTTGGTTTTTTTTTACACTGTTTCGTAGGATAGGTACACTTCAATAACGCTTGTGCTTGTTTGTTGGGACACTGTGACAAAACAACACTGTTATTCCGTGGTTATTATGCGCTACAAGTAATTTAATTTTTCTAAATAAGCGGAGCAGAAGTTTAGCGTGGCACTGGCGCCATCATTAGATCTTAAAATGTGTATTTATTGTTTCGAGTGCCGAAATATTGGAAACTCGAAACAATTGGACTCGATCAAGCGCAGAACTAAAAGGCTTATAGGCGACGAGGCGCTAGTGGACAAGCTTCATGGCCTGGCTCATCGGCGAACCGTTGCTTGCCTGTCGGTTTTCTACAGATATTACTTCGGGGAATGTGCGCAGGAGCTCCATGACCTGATAGCTCCATCTCTCTTTCACCGCTTTCACTTTCTTTCATGCAGTTAACTAATAGCAAAAGCAAAAAGGGAATACAATCACTTTTTCTCTTTAAAAGTATCAAGTAAAAATATGACAAAGCAAGAAATAAAACCAAATATAGCAATAAGTTTAATCCGTCCTTTTCATTAAAAAAACATAAATCACGAAGTAATTTTTAAGGATTTACATTAGCATTATAAGTGGTTAGGTAATGTAGAATTTTAAAAGTCATATTAATCCAATTAATCTTAGAAATTAGAAGACATAGTATTTTTAGTTACGGTATTATTATTATAATTCATAACGTAAGAGTCCAAGTTTGAACTAAAGTTCTTAATTTTTATTTTCTTTTATATTTTGACTAATATGATGATGTGTTCGCAAAACATAGACACGTATTAAGTACAGCAAAAAGTAAAAAAAGAGTATTTTTTATAATCAAGAATAAATCTAGATGAGGTGACATAAATGAGTCCATACCACACTAGAACAAAGTTGTGGTAGAACATTTTCAATCTTATTCATCGACAGTAATTGAAAGAGATTATAAACATTCACATGATTGAAAAGTAGTTGAAACAGGAACCTTAACCTTCATATGTGTCTATGATAAACATGTTTGAACCAATAAACAAAACTTAATCTAAATCTATGGAATGATATTACTTCCAAAAAAAATATAATACCAAAATCCTACATGTTGATATAACAAGGATACATTTATAAAAATGCTAATGTCTAATATTATTAAAATACTATGACATTTCCTTTTTTAACAATAATAAAATATTATGATAATACCAATGATTGATAAACGGGATTGAAATATTTACATACAATTACCTACTTAACTTAATACTTACATAACTAAAAAAAATTGAACACATTATTTATTAAGGCTTCTCGATTCTGCTGAAATTTCTATCTAAAACAAAGTCAACAAATTTAAAAAGTCAGTTTTGTAGTCTCATTCAATTTATCAAAAAATTAAGTCATATTTTCATTTATAATTGTAATGTAAGTCTTCCTTAAAAAATGTTCAAAGTCAATCAGTCCATCTATTTCGGTCCTAATTTATAACAGTCAATGAGTCTTTGAAAGTATTTTAATTTCTATTAATAACGGTCTAATTTTTATTATTTTGCAAGTCATGATCTGTCAGTAATTAATAAATTTTCGGTCGTTTAAATGTCATTATTAAATATGTCAAATTTCTTCAGATATCCATTACGTTTTATTTTTCAAATGTGTCAGATCTTAGAGCCAATACGAAATACACTGATTAATAGATTTAGGTATTTCACATAACATAATATTTAGGATTGTAAAAATTTAAACAACTTTATTCATAATAAAATCTCTTTTACAAACGTCTAGATCTGGTAAACAGTTGCTAAAGAGTGCAAAGATTTTTGTATGTAAAACTGAAATACCTAAACTAATCTAACGCCTCTCAGTATTCCTAGCATCCATGATTGACAGATCGTTGGCGGCACAAATGATCCTCTGTGCAATGCAAAATGGGGGAATGCCATAGTGTTCCAATGGTGCCTTGTACCCATACATGGGAGCGGACACCATGCGCGCTGCCCGACGAAGAATCGAACAAGTGTAGGGAAAATTCACCGCTTTCTTCTCCGCTGCTATACATCTGTCAAAGATAATATCGAAAATTAAATGGCTTGTATTTGAACGACTATCAGAGAAGCACCTATTTTTTAGTTAAGAATGGTTGTATAACATGTAATGTAATCAATAAAGGTGAAACTGAACCTGAAATTACTTTGTTCAGAATCGCTTAGAGAATTGAATTTTATCATTTTATATATTGGTAAGTTTTATCCTAAACATCAATAACAATTACATTAATGCTGTATAATCAAAAAAACCGAATGGACCCTAAATTAAAGTCATTGCTTCTTTTAATGCAGTTTTATACAAATTCCGTTTTTCAAATTGAAGAAAAATGGAACTTATTACGACGAATATGAAGTCTTAAATAAACTGTTTCAACAGGTAATACTATAAATTCAGTGTATGTATTATGACTATAATAAAATTTTCTAATTGAAGTATTTGAGGGTGTGCGTTAATTGCTAAACATTATGTTGTATATCTCGTCCTTTTTTATTCGATTTGCTTGTTTTTATTTAATAACACTGTTTATTTTATATTATCAACATTTCATTGTACAGAGGTGAAATTTATTTATAGTTAACTGGTGCTTGCCAATGAACGTCTGTGAACGGTATCCATCTTTACATATCGTGGTTCCTCCAAAAGTAACATAACGGAAAGAGATTATGGTGCTCCAAATTCCGCTTCGGTATTTATGTTATTGTTTCAATTAAATTGGTAACTCATTTTAGTAAGCATTTAAATCTATACTAATATTATAAAGCGGAAAAGTATGTTTGTTTGTTTGTTTGCTTGAACGCGCTAAACTTCGAAAGTACTGGGTGGATTTGGATGCAATTTGGTATGGAAGTAGCTTGAAGCTTGAGGAAGGTTATAGGCTACTTTTTACACGACTGCAAAAAAGGAGAGTTATGTTTTTACCGTGATAGAATCCACGGGAGCGAAGGCCCACGTGAGTACTAGTTAGAATAATAAAATGTTCTCTTTCTGACTATAAAGACAAATACACACATCAAAAGTGTCTAGGGATCAACATATATTTTTGCAATAACTTTTCTCCTGATTGATATTAATTAAAATTTTCTTTAACCTCCTGCGTACATCTGTGCTACTCATAGTACGTAAGAGATTTAAAAATCGGTGGACTTTATTTTAATTGTCAGCACAAAAATATTTTACTAGCGATATCCAGTATGTTCTTGACTTACGTCAAAAAAATTACAACGTCAAATTTCATCAGTTATTCTTTTTAAAATGGCGTCGGAAGGTAAACCCACGAGCGTGCGTTTGCGCAAAAGTAAGTAAATTTGTATTCATCTGTAAATTCTTTATGTGATTTGATATTTTTTTGTGAAAACATCGTAATGGTAGATCAAACTAATAGTATAGCGTATCATTTATGTAAAAAATTGAATTATTTATTCTGTAACCTCGAGATTTTTTCGATGTCCTTTGCATAGTACAAAAGTATGCAATCAATTATTTTTACAACTGTCTTCCCGAGTACTATGTAAAGTACGTTGACGTTTTCATCAAGTTTTATATATTTTTATCGCGGTAACAAACGATGACATCATTTCTGCTTTGGACGACTTCGAGTTCGATTATTCCGGAGATGATTCAGATGAAGATCCGATGAAAAAGCGTTTACTCCACCTGAATTTTACCAAATAGCCCGTGAGCACCGTAATATCGAGTCCAGTAGCTCGGATGAAGATGACACTCGCTTGGATACCCCTGTGGCTTCTCCTACAATGTCAGACTTAGTCAGAGGATTTAGTCTGGGAGAAGCTGCCGTAATTCATATGACAAGGAGTATAAGGCCAGGACATTTACTGTTTTTTGATCGCTTCTTCACCACGGTTAAACTTTATGACGAATTACTAAGACGTGGATTTCATGGCACAGTTGAAACACATGGCACTCTGTTTTTCACTATAGTTCCTGTGTACTATTATGAAAAACAGAGTCCCTAAAAACTGCGTACTCACTGTTGAAAAAATGTTTAAATAAAAGCGAGAGGCAGTAGTGAAGTGAAAGTTAGAGAAGACCGTAAACTTGCTGTAACAATGTGGCTTGATAATAAGCCTGGCATAATGATGTCTACTTGTTATTACGATCAAAATCACGATGAATGCAAGCGATGGTCAAAAAAAGACAGAGTTTATGTAAAACTGAGGAGACCAGACGTAATCAAAAAGTATAATGAATATATGGGTGGCGTTGATTTCGCTGATCGGATGCTTTCTGTTTACCCATCGCGCAATCGTACAAAAAAGTGGACAATTCGCGTGATTTCTCATTCGTGACCTATGCGTGGTAAACGCTTGGTTGCAGTATAGGATTGTAGAAACGGAGAAGGGCACACCAAAGAAAAATATAGTACAAATGAGAGAATACAAACTGAATTTGGGTTCCAAACTCATCAATGAAGGTGAAGAAGATTGTGACTATGATGAAGGTGAAGTTGAATATGAAGAATTTGAACCAAAGCATAAAAAGCGCAAGGCTCTCATCAAGCCAGTTCCTTCAAAAGAAAATCGTACCAAAAGTGCTGCGCATTTACTCGAATATGGTAGGAAACAATGCCGCTGTAGAAATACTGGTTGCGACAAAAAGACTACCGTATTTTGTAAAAAATGAGAAATTTATTTATGTTTTACGCCTAATCGTAACTGTTTTACTCATTTTCATGAAGACTGTTAAACATAGCTTTTATAATACTTTATTATAAGTTTAACTGATTGATCTCTAATGTTCCTACTATTGAATTACTGTATTATTTTTATTTTTGAGATAACGTTTAGGAGAAAAGTTTAATTTTGTTAATTTTGAAGAATTTAATAAAACTGGTTATTAATACGTACCTGAAATCTATTATTTGATACCCATTTTTGTTTTTTTGCTATAACTTTAAGAAAAGAATTGGTTATGTTCTTTATAAATCACATACTAGCTACGTTCCCTTGTACTTTTTGCAGGACATAGTGAAAAACCAGTTTTTCCGGTTCATGATTTTTTTTACCATTTTTCCCATTATCAGTAACAGTCTAATAGTGAAATACGAGAGTTTCAGAATAAAATACCAAAAAAAGTATGTCTGGTACTCAGGAGGTTAAGGATTCATCAAATAAAGTGTTTTCGTTTGTCACAGTAACGATAAACCAAGTCACCTTTGCATTAATAAAGAAATTTGCCATTTTCCTAATAAAGGGATTTTTGACATTTGAACCACTAACATTAAAGTTCGAAAAAAAGACTGAAATAACAGTTTTCTTTAAAATTTTATTGGGTAACTTAAACAATTAATAATCCGTGTTTCTACCGCGAACACTAACAACACAAGAACATCGGTTTGGCATACTCAAAATGAGTTCATCCAAATCACGCTGTGGAATGGCCGCCCATGTTCAATGCAACAACAAAAAAAGGTCTTCTTGCGACTGGATACCCTCCATATTCGGCAGAGCTCTTCTCTGTAGCATATCCCATGCATGCTCAATCGGGTTCAAGTCTGGCGACTGAGCAGGCCAGAGCAGGACATTGATGTTAGCTGCGGCGAGAGTCTGTCTTACAACTCTTGCGGTGTGCGGTCGTGCATTATCATGCATTAACTGAAATAAGTGACCGATTTGCACTTGTAGAGGAACGATGACGTCAGATACAATCGTCTTAGCATAAATTTGAGCGTTGAGGTTGCCTCTGATCCAAATCAACTCAGTTCTTCCGCCGATCCAAATACCCGCCCATACCATGATGGTTCCACCACTATAAGGATGGACTTCCTGGCAGGATTTTAATCGCTGTTGGCGTCCAGGGGTTCTCCAGTGTCGTATACGACACGACGTATGAGTCTCGTTTTGGTATGAGACCGGATACAAGATATCCGGTCTCATACCAAAACGAGACTCATCAGAAAAGCACACGAAACGCCATTGTTCTTCTGCCCAATTTCTGTGTTCAAGAGCCCATTGATATCGAATCCTACGATTGTGCATTGCTATAGGTGGTACCCGTAGCGGTCTTCGGGAATGAAGGTTCACTTCATGCAAGCGGTTTCTGACTGTTTGGTCGCTAATTAAGTTCCCTGAAGAGTGATGAAGCCTCACGGCTAACATCATGGCGGTTATTGTTGGAGCTCTTCGAGTTAAGATTTGAATGTATCGGTCTTGTCTCCGTGTGGTGCAGCGATACCGTCCTCCATGGCGCTCAGCCACGGTACCAGTGCTTCGGTAACGTGTCCAAAGTCGACTGATAACACTCTGACTTGTATTCAGAGCTAAAGCCACAGTACGTTGCCGGGAACCAGCTTCTATCATTCCCACGGCTCTGAGCATTTCTTCCCTGCTTAAATGACGTCGCCGCTCCATAATAACGTTGGTTTTAATCAGTAGTAGGGAAACAGCTGTAGCACTAATAATGTCTTCAATGCGTTGTATGTTTTTATAGGGAAAATATTGACAGCTGATTTTCATCTTTTACTCGAATTTGATTAACAGTTCCTGTTTCAAATTCTGAAATGCACCAAAAAGGATCCATATAAATTTATAAAATCATAAATTTAATACAAAGCCACATCTCAATCTCAAGAAATCCGCATAAAAATGCTTGATCCCTAGACACTTTTGATGTGTGTATTAGTTCTACTAAATGAGTTATAAAACTTATTTTTTTAAACACGTTTAAAATCTTGTATCATCGTTTAGGTTCAATAGATAATTGTTATTCATATTAAGGACAAGAAAATCATAAAAAATAAACCAACAAAAACCAGAATGGCAACAATTAATATTCCAATATCAATTTTGTTATGATAGTCAGAAACCTGTTATTCGAATTAATTACTACGCTAACATTCCTTAAAATAAGTGCCATTAATCTACGTACTTAGGTACATACATACATATACAACGTGTAACAGAATAAACCGAATTTCTGAAAGTCGTTGGTTTAGAACCGGCTTCTGAATCGATTTCCGTCATAAAAAATAGGTGTTATATTTTATTTTTATTTTATTATATTATATAGGGCTTTCATTTAACTTAAAATAGAAACAAAGTATCATGAGAAATTATTACAATCCTTAATTCAAATAAATGCGCTCGTTTGTGTTATTTAGTTACGGATCTTGTTTTAGACTTATAATATTCTAATTGGGATTTCTGAGGTATTGCGCCTAATCTGTTACACCTTGTATACATGTGTATTAAAAATTCTTTGTCCCTAAGAAGTATTCCTTATACGATGGGGGGGGGGGGGGTTATTATCCTGAAACTGTTCACAAATATTGACCTAAATAAATAATAAGAGTTGTGGTTATTAGCTTTTGACTATAATCGTTGTCATCGTCATCCACAGCCAAGCAGCGGACTTACATGGAAGATTGCATGTCTGACCGCCATAACCCAGATACTGGGTAATACGATACTCATTGGCAAAACTAATGTCACACTTTCCGACTTCTGAATAAGACTAAGTCAGAACTGAATAAGTAATCAAACTTACATAATAATTTACAATTAATTATAAAAATAAATCTTGTCAAACATTAGGTACATGTTTCACTAACTTCTATTGAAAGGTCGGACTTCTATAATAAGTTATGAAAAGTGGTTTAATTATCACTTTGCAGCCGCCTTGAATTCGTATATCAAAATAATTGTATCCCCGAGAATCAAGTATCTTTTGTTATTATTTACAATGCCTCTAAATTCTTGTAAAATATGAGAACGTTGCTATTTGCGCTTCGTCATCGCAATACATGAGGCGAAATAAATTTTACTGGAAATTTACATAATCTTCGGGGTCTAATCCTGTGGTTTGAGGGTATTTATACTCAAACTATTAGATGGATTAAACAAATGACAACGAAGGAAAGTACGCTGTCTTTAGTGTAAGAGATATCAATTAACGATGATTACATGAATAAATAAAAAATCCATGTATATAAATAAGATTTAAATGTCTGTCTGTGAGTTTAAAATAACTATGTTTTCTCAAGTGTTCAGAATTTTGTACTCGAAATGAAATCCATTTATTTAATCTTGTCTGTCTGTCTTTCTAGTTTTACGCGCTAATCTCTCAGCTAAACTGATTTAAATGGGGCTTTCACGTGAACCTAACGCAGGTACCTATAGGGCATCATATTTGATTTTTATTTTCCGAATTCCCAGGAATTCCCACATGATCGGGATTGGTGCGGTGCGAAAACCTACCAGGAGTACAACGTCCCGGGCTCAACCAGTAATGAAACAACATTGATAGAACTTGTAGATTCTCAATCACGACACCAATTATATTTAAACATTTCTCTAATACGTACACGTTACTCATATGCAGTCGTGGCATCAATTCTCTTTTCCTCAGCAACAGCAGAGCGTTTCTAACAGCTGCCACGGCGATGACCGAGGGGTACTCATCGCATAACACCCGGTCCACCATCAGACCACACATGGCGAGGAACGTGGCTGCCACCTCGATGTCACCAGCGTTATGAGTGTCGCACAGGCAAGATAAGTAGGTTATGTACTCTTGGGGGACTATTGGCTGGTTTGGGAATTTCTGTAACAATATAGAAGTTACAGAACATTAGGCTAAGTTTTACTACTACTAACATAATATGGATTTTATCTGAATTAAAATATTTGAACCTAAATTATAAAATGTGCTGGCGTAACCTTGATTATGATAGTAAAATTGCGTAATTTTGTACGTGTAATTTTAAAAAAAAAACTTTTACTATATTTGTTTGCTAATAATGGCGAAACATAGAGATCAATAATAAATCATTTGTGATTTTTACTTGGAAAATCTACATGTGTATAACAAATAAATAATTCTGATTAAGATATAAGAATTAACCAAAAATTTAATAATAAAATAACAAAAAAAGTAACAACTAAAAGAAAATGCTGATTTAGATGCTGCTTAATCACTTAAATCCAAAGCACAAGATGTTCATAAAGTTAGGGGGACGAAGCTTTATCATAACGTGATTTTACAAAAAATGTGGTTAGGCACCATCAAGTGTCACGAACCAATTCATTAATGGCAAATTATGATAAAACCTACATTTCTTCGTGTAGGTATTAAAGTTAGGATGTGACTAGCACCCATTAACTGATGCAGACATAAATAAAACTCCCTTCATTAACATTCAGTTGAGCTAAATTTTTGAGCCTACTCCGAATTGTAAAAAAAAAGAAATACAAGACATAAAAGTATGAATGTGACAATACCTATAAAGTTAGAATATTCCCTCGCTTACAAAATACCATGTTTGTATACAGGAAATTAATCTAAGCGAACAATGTAAGTAATACGAGTAATACAAGATAGGTATGTACATATTTAAGCGAAAAATTATATTAAAATTAAACAAACAAGATTCAATTTAAAAAATTTATCAATTTTACCATCAAGTTCCACTTTTAAATGTAGAACAAAAAAAAATGTATTACATACCAATTGTTTGAGCACAGCTCTCTCTGCAACCAGGAGTTCCTCAGCCGTGAAGGCCGAACTTGAGTATTTGACCAGCCTCATCGCGGTTACGTAAGGGCCATTGAGCTTCTGAGCTATCCAAAAGCAAGCTGCTGCAACGAGCTGTAGCTTGTCCAGCCCAATATGGCTGGTGCCCAGAATGGAGTCTAGGTACCAGCACGCGGATTGGATGATGGCTGGGTTGCCGTCAGCACCCTAAAATGTTACAAGATTAGTAGATTTCATAGCTGTGACGTTGCCTTACTTTCATTAATCGGACCGATTAAGGATTATAGGATACAATTCGTGTTTCTTTTGTTTGTCATGCTCTTCATTAACCTCAAGTAGTTTCGTTATACACATTTCATCTATACTAATATTATAAAGCTGAAGAGTTTGTTTGTTTGTTTGTTTGTTTGCTTGAACGCGCTAATCTCAGGAACTACCGTTCTGATTTGAAAAATTCTTTCAGTGTTAGATAGCCCATTTATCGAGGAAGGCTATAGGCTATATATCATCACGCTAACACCAATAGGAGCGGAGCAGTAATGAAGAATGTTTCAAAATCGGGGGATTTTTTTTTCCACGGGGACGAAGTCGCGGGCGGAAGCTAGTGTAATATATAAAAGCATGGAAGCTGGCTAACGTGCAGCCTGTGCCCAAAAAGGCAGTCGTGCTGACCCGGCCAACTACAGGCCTATTTCAGTCACGTCCATATTCTGCAAGAGTATGGAGCGTGTACTTAATAGTTAGCTCTTGGCATACCTAGAAGCCAACGACTTCCTCAGTGACCGTAAATACGGTTTCCGCAAAAACCGGTCAACTGGGGATCTCCTAGCGTATGCCATTCATATACAGAAACAATATAGAAACAATGATTCTATACAGTTTTCAGTAAAAAAAAAATATTGAAAATTCCTGATAAATTAAGAAAAACACCCACGAAAAATTTCAACGCAGGGTGGTCCAGAATCATGTACTGAATCCATAGCGGTGGATGGCGGTTACGCGTCGATGTCCCTGCCACCCTGTATTTTAATTATAATAAAACGTTTTATAAAGAAACTTTGGAAACCATGGGAAATCATGGTCGGTCATATATTGTGCCTATAGTCTCAATCTACGGTCTGAAAAAGCTTTGTAAACGTTTTAGAATTACACAACATGGCTTAAAATAAATCCCAACAAAAACTTCCTGTAAAAAACTAGCCAAGTCTCGATGGAGCTGCTTGTTTCTCTATAAAAAGAGATGCAATTTCTAAGCAAAGCCAAGCCAAGTCTAAGGTTCTTTACTGCGATTTCTTTATTAATATAGTTAGATTTTATGTGACCGGCCAATGAACATTCTTTATACACATTTACTTGTTGACACATCCAAGTCAACGGCCAAGTCACCGGTTTCTCCTCGGGGTCATCAACTCATCAGGTACTGCAGATCTTTCATGATCCTAGTTTTGATAGTCTTCCCTTTATATTGGCACTTAATCCTACCTCTGTGCCAAATTTTAGCTCTCCAGGCTAATGGGAAGTACTAGTTCTATTTTGATGATCAGCGAGTCGGTGAATCAGTGAGTGTCCAATTAGCATAACTTTGCTTTTGCATAACATAGGAAATAAATAAGCTACAAACATGAAATTTAGTGGTGACTATCATTTCAATGTTCTAAACCTATCCAAAGGTTCCCCAACAAGGGCATGAAAATACGCCGAAATAGTTCCAGAAAAGGATAGTACGGCAGTGTTTGCTTCGCGCTCGACTCGGCGGGGGTACCTCCATGCCCCCAGATATAATGAACTCAAGAGCGAGTTTTTGGCGTAAGTTGGTAAAACAAAACATCTAAGTGTACCTGCGCTGTGCTTAAGTTGAATATTTTTGAACGGTCGTTTGGTTTTGGTCGTATTGTAACATAGTCCTTAACGAACGATGAAGAAATATTGAGAGAACGGAGGGTGTTTCCTATTGCGTATGTTTTAAATAAAACCAATGTAACGTCTACTTACATTAACTTTCATGAGCCAGTTGATAACGCATGCCCTGGTGGCGCTAGATGTCCTGGGCATCTGCAGAGGCTTACGCTCATTAGCCAGGAGGTATTCAAACACATCCAAGGTATAGTCTCTGTTGAAACATCGCGTATACGACCTCTTCCCTGAAAACAAAACTATTTATTGCCCATGCTACGTACCTTATCGATTTGAACAGAAAAATGATAATGAACTTAAAAGTCTAAACGCAGTTAAAGATTTGTACAAGTATTGTGTCGTAGTGAATGTCGAAGATGAGAAGCTCGGGCACAAGTCGATCTCCATCGTTAAGCAACGCTTTGGTTGATGGGTGACCATTGTAACATATCGAGATTTCTTCATACCTCGGAAAGCACACGAAGCCGTTAGTCGCTTGTCGTTTGTACGTCATTGATGGTCGTTACGGATATTTAGAAGGTAGAAAATCTTACCAATTGGTATCTTGGTACCCAGCTACTGGGTCGTGAAGGTCAGATCGGCAGTCGCTCCATGTAAATACACTAGTTAATACTTAGCTGTATCGGAATAGACTGGAAGCCCAACATAGTGGAAAAAGCCTAAGAAGATAAGGATTGAATGCCGAAGTTTTTGTAAATATTCACCAAATAGTATGTGCAAATGTCCGGTTTAATGAGAACGAAATGACTCATTACCCACTAACTAAACTGTTAAATTTGCAAGTTGTGTTTATATAAACAAAATGTCTGGAAAAACCATATTACTTATAGCCAACGAAACAACAAAAGAACTTAATTCAGGAAATTCACTATAAAAAAATGCTTAAATAGATGAAATCATTATAGATAGTAACTATAAGTTTTGAATGAAGGCGCCTTTTGTTTTTGAAAAAAAAACAAAAGGTGAGATATTGACATAACGATGTATGTGTATTAAATTATATAAAAACTTCTAACTCATTTTCTAACATTAATTAAATGTGATACTAGTCCACTTAATCATTCATTTTTTTAAGATCTGTAAAACATTGCAAATATGTTTATGTTCAAATTTAATTTTGGGTCATCGTAATAATGTTAATTTGTGAGTCATAGATACTCTAAATGCATATTATTTTTAATAAGATAGGCGATCGCTTCATGTCAAACACTAGTACTAAAGCTGCATCCGCTTACATACAACAACATAGTTAATGCTATGCAGATGTTTTTTGTTGAATAGTTTTTGTTATTAATATAGTATAGGTACTCACAGAAATCAGGTGTTCTCAATCTGTCATTTATACTTTCATTGAA
Organism: Tholera decimalis; assembly: GCA_943138885.2. Lineage (NCBI taxonomy): Eukaryota > Metazoa > Arthropoda > Insecta > Lepidoptera > Noctuidae > Tholera > Tholera decimalis. The sequence continues at coordinate 26,710,565 of OW964569.2, forward strand.
TTTTAGACGCCTTTTCACTTTATCATCTAACTTCTCTGGTTTAGCTATGACAGTGGGAGATATACCCTGCAATTCCCTACTATGAGGGCGTTTCAAACTCCTCTTGATATTTCTCACTGGATTCGGTTCTAAAGTAGCCTTCAGATTCGGTGTGACACCACTCAACACTGCGCCCAGCGTGTTTTTCTTCTTATGCTCAACAAAATACCTTTGACTATTTTTGTTTTCCAAATATGACTCATCATCGCTTATAGATAGAAAACCTGCATCTTTATCTGCTGCACGCTTGTCGTTGAAGACAGTATAGTGCCAGTCTAAGTCCACCCTCCTTTGTCTTAGTGTAACATGTCTCGTGTCGATGTTCACAGGAGGTTTTGGTTCATGCGGAACCACTTTACTAGGACCTGCTGTTGGATTATCCGTACTTTGAGCATTCAGAGTCTTCAGAGGTCTCCGATGTGACGTTTCTGGCTTGGGAAGAGGTTTGGGACCCACCAATAAGTGATTCGGTAATGCTGGTAAAGGATCCTTTGGCAACGGTATTCTTGTTCTATACACGTTTTCTTTATCAGCATCGTGTTGCGAAGACGCCATATTATTTAGAATATAAATTACACTGTAATTGAAACTTTTTAAATACATTCGATCACGACCAGCATGACCGTTAGTATTAGCGATAATTTTAACCTAAACTGACCGGAACTTCACCGATCCTCATTAAGTTTGATAAAACTTATATTGAAGCGATTGAGGGTAGTCTGAATGATACATAGAGAGGTTATATTAGAGTCAAATTAAGATATTGAATATATTTCTAATATTAAAATACCATACCTATTATGGCATATTAGTCAAATCTTAGTTAAACCAATATTAATATTCTTTTCAATATTCGTTCTCTCATAGATATGTATCGGCACCATACCTATTACCTGCTGGATATTAGTTGAATATTAGTTTTGGTAATATTTATATTCTTTTTAATATTCATTCAAATTAAAATAATTACCTCGTGTAAATAATAAATTAATTAGTTAAATAGGATTATGTTATGATTTGTTTTTGTAAAATGATTTAAATTATGGTATAAAATTTAAATAATGTTATGATTTGTTTTGTTTTAAGATTTATTTGTGTAAAATGATTTAATTTATGAAATTTATATATTTCAATTGTGTGTAGAATTTGAAATAATCATTATTGTGTAGAAGTTTGTGGGTGTAGATTTGAAAAACTTACCAACGAACTCCCGTCCACTGCCTTGCGCACCTCATGGGCTCGGCGTCGTGTCCAGTCGCCCTAAATCCAGCTTAAACTTCACTGCACATGTAATTTCACAGGTGTTGGTTTATATTTCTCGTATCTTGTGGGGGTTGTAGCACGAAAATCACAGAAGGACCATTTCTTATAAGAAAAAAGTTTTTAGCGCGCGGAGCACGTTGCTTTACGAGTTGAGCCGCATAGTTCAAGTGAAAAAGCACGCGGAAGAGCGGCGCCACTGTCGCTCTTCGTACACCAATCGGATTGCTCAGCGAATAGGCGATAAGCAAGCCGACAAGATAATCAAATCAGGCCCTTATTACTACACACAAAGGCTTGAGTACTAGTTGTGGGGTGAAAAACTATTCAAATTCCTAAATTAAATGCCTAATACCTATCTTATAGAGAACAGTACGTAACATGCCACTCGCCTTAAAAGAATGGGTTTCTTTTAACCTTAGGTTACAGACATTGTAAGAAGGTTTCACTCGAAAGAGGAATGAAAAAACGGCTACGAAAGTAGAAAAGCCCAAAAAAAAAGTTACTGTTATCCTAGATTACCTAACTAAGATTCGCAACAATATTAAGGAAAACTTACAAAATAATTATTCTAAGGGCAAAGGACATATTTTGACTACTGAGCGTTTCACAAAAGTTTTGCCCATTTGTAAAGTTACGACACGAGTAACATTGTCGGAACCCGGATAAAGAGCATGGACACGAGCCAGTCTCCACTGTAATGGTGGGAAATTATCATCACGTACAACGACAATAATACCTTCACGGAGTTGCGAGCCGCGATCTCGGAACCATTTATTTAACATTCTCGTATAGTGAGAGATCTGGGAGGGTCGTTAACGGACCTCCTATTAAAAAATGCGATGGTGTTAAGGGTAACGGATCTAATGGGTCTGCACTTAATAAACAAATTCGACGTGAATTGAGTACCGCTTCAATTTGACAAAGAAGGGTGTGCATCTCATCATACGTTTGAGTTTGCGTACCGAGAACTCGATGTAAATGATGTTTGAAACTTTTCACTCCAGATTCGAAAAGGTCACCAAAATGTGAGGCATAAGGAGGTTGAAAATGCCAAGTGATACCTTGTTCTAAAACCTTACCATTAACAATGGCTTGAACCGAATCATTACGTAAAAACGTAAACAATTCTTGTAGATAATTATTACAACCAACAAAGTTCCTTCCACAATCAGAGTAAATGTCAGTGCATAAACCTCTACGGGACGTGAAGCGTCGGAAGGCTGCTAAAAATGCTTCAGTTGACAACTCGGACACGAGTTCGAGACAGCTACATAACATTTAGTAATTTTTGCATTTCGAACTATATTTGCCCGAACGTAGAACGGACCCGCGAAATCAACAGATGTTTTTAAAAATGGCCGCTCGGGGCGCACTCTGACGGCCGGCAGTGGACCCATGCATGGTTGCGGATTCACGGGGTGAGCACGAAAACAACGAACACAGCGATGTATGCGTTTACGTATAGCGTCACGACTAGTCATTATCCAATAATTTTGAAGTAGAATGTATTGTACGGATTGTGGACCAGCATGTAGATGCGTGATATGTGTATGATCAATGATTAAATTGTAAGATGATGTTTCTTAGGCAGAATCAATTGGTGTTTGGAAACAAACGGTAAAAGTGATTTGTAAATCCGCCCACCTACACGCATATTATTTTTGTTATCCATGAAAGGATTAAGTCTACGTAATTTAATTAATGGATATTTTCCATGTGAAATATTTTTCATGTCTTCGGAAAAACATGAATGTTGAACTAAATGGATAAGTCGATTTAAACAAAAATTAAACTTGGACACAGTTATGTATTTTGGATAGAAAATGTGCAACTTCTTACATTTATTATAGAATCAGAATAACAGTGCTGTTATTCTAATAAGTTTGCCTAAAGTAGAGAATCTTGTAATATACTCACATACCAGATCAGACGGTGCTGAGGTGGAGGAGTTTGATACTATCGACAACGGTAGATTACGTTTGTCTTCAGAGACTTCTGGTAATTTTTTGGGACTTAGCCAAGAACTAGAATCTCGCGCGACCCACCAGGGCCCCTGGAGCTACATTTAATTTTGTAGAAAACTTGTAGGAAGCATTCCTCGGGAAGGTGCGTCAGCTGGATTGTCAGCAGATGGAACATGTCTCCAACTATTAGCCGGAAGCGGGGATAAGATTTCGCAAGTGCGATTGGAAACGAATGTTTTCCACTCGTGTGGTGGAGAACGAAGCCACGCTAATACGATGGATGAATCAGTCCATGCATACACATGATCACAGTTTATGTGCTTATCATACACACTCCTAACTTTATCAATCAACTATGATAACAAGACAGCCGCGCACAACTCAAGTCGCGGGATCGTAAGAACCGGTTTTATAGGTGCTACACGCGTCTTTACGAGTAGAAGAAATGTTTTAACATTATCACTATTATCGGATATGCGGGCGTAAACACATGCGAAATAAGCCCGCTCAGAAGCATCGGAAAACCCGTGAATTTGAATGACATTCACGTTTGCAAAAACGAAACGTGGAATTTGAAAATTTGATAATAATGGTAACTCGTTAAGAAAATTAGACCAAGCATTTATAATATCTACAGGAGGTGACTCATCACAGTCGACCCCTGACATCCATAATAACTGAATGAGATGTTTTGCGTAAATAGTTACAGGAGATAACCATCCCATAGGGTCATAAATTTTGGCTATTTGTGATAGTATAGACCGTTTTGTAATTTTACCCGTAGTTGCTTGAACGCTGAAAGTATCAGATTTAGGATTCCACTGAAGTCCCAAAACCTTTGTTTGTCATTCTCCATCAGAGCGAAAGAAACGTTATCAGGCCGCTCGCCCTGACAAACTGACGTTTGTAAAGCAGCGAGTAATGCTGGCAAATTGCTCTGCCACTTCCGTAGCTTGAAACCAGCTGACGAACAAATACCTTCTAACTCACGCTGTAGAACCAGTGCCTTCTTTACGTCGCCTGCTCCGGTGACGATGTCATCAACGAAAACCTGATTCTGTAGAACTTTAGAACCTAGCGAGAAGTTGGCGGCTTCGTCCTGAGCCAACTGTTGAATAGTACGAAGCGCTAAGTACGGTGATGAGCTGACACCAAAGGTGACGGTTCGCAATCGATAATCAAGCAACGGTTCAGTTGGTGATTTACGCCACACAATGCGTTGAAAATCCCAATCGGATTGTTGTAATTTAATGTTTCTGTACATCTGTTTGATGTCGGCAGTGACAGCAATAGCATGGATACGAAAACCTAATAAAACGTCTACTATATCCTAGTGCAATTTCGGACCTGTTAGTAGAATATCATTAAGTGATATTCCATTTGAAGTTTTACAACCCGCGTCAAAGACGACGCGAGTGCGAGTAGCCTCACTAGATTCTTTGACCACGCAGTGGTACGGAATGTAATAGCTAGTAGCTAACGAAGTAGGTATATCAACTGGCTCCATGTGACCGAGTTCCAAGTACTCCTGGAGGCACGCATGATACTCTAACTTAAGCTGAGGATTATGTTCAAACGATACTCTAATTTTCTATACCTGGAGACCGCCGTATCCCGTGATTCGCCAAGGGTGGGAGCATTAGGTTTGAAAGGAAGTGGAACAACATATCGCCCAGCTTCATCGCGAGCAACACTTCGTCGGGACTTAGGATTTTCTTTTCCGGAAGAGACTCCAATTCCCAGAATCGTCTCAGATTGATGCCGTTATCGTATGATGAGCTTGAACTACTGAGACACACTTGTAATGAAGTAGGTGTATTTTGGTTGCATGAAACATCACCCATCAATAAATAACCAAAGATACTGTTCATAGCCATCGGTGAACCGGGTGGACCCTTGATCACGTGACCTAATAGAACTTGGGATAGTATATCCGCACCTAGAATCATTTCCACTGATTGTGGAAGATAAAACTTAGGGTCAGCTAAAATTAAATTCTGTATGTGTGACCACCCCGTATAAGGCAACGTCACACCTGGCATAAATTATTTCTAAATTGTTTCCCATGCCGCTGCAATGTTTAGAATCGCATCATGCACGACCACGACGCACCGCTAAGACAGACGCTCGTCGCTGCTGCGAGAGACAACACGCGTAGGCATGTAGACGTATTAAACGGGATGACGAATCGTATTATGCGTTAAGAAATGTATGAGAACATGACTCAAGTTATAGGGACTGACTTAAAATGACGTATCATGCGAGAAATCGTTTTAAGCGTGAACGTGTTAAGCGGGTTCTACTGTATATTCGTCACACCATTGACACATTAATGAAACTAGAATGAAACCAAAGTTATTATTATTTATATATTATTTATATTTATATTGAAATGAATAGTTTAATCTTAACCATATCACAACATTACAAAAAATAACTAAAAGCTAGCTTACAAACTACGCTGTGTACTTTTTCATAATCAAATGCATCTGGTTGTTTAGTAGAAACTTGTACAATCTCACAGCAAGGCATAAAGTACATTAAAATGTATTATAAATTAATACGAGTAGAACGGGTGGGCTCTCGAGAATGCCGAAGGCAAACGATAATGCTGACTCCTAAGAGTACGAAAAAGAAACACCTAGTGTTGGTGACAGGAATTTAAAATCTTAGGATCTCTCAAACTGGTACTGCCTCATTCGCCATGAAGGGCTTCTCGGGATCAACCTCCCGGCTACTACCACGAGGTTGTCTAGGGTGTCCAAGATATAGAAGATGAAGGGGTGTTGCACGTTGAAACGGCGGAGAGGCTTTGGTGGCGCTAGTGGCAGATTCTTTGACAGTTCCATCACTGTGTTTCCGGCTGCAAGAAAACACACAACATACAATAAATTGTTACTTCTAATCTATAGTAATATTAGAAATGCAAAGTTTATCTGATGTTTATTACTCAATTACGAATTAAGATCATATTTGGCACAGAAATAGAAATGTGCTGTCTGTAGTCTGAAATAGCACATGAGCTGCTTTTGATCTTGGGAAAATGTGCGAAATTTTAACGAAAAAGTAACAGGCCATAACTAGTTACTACATCAATAAATAATAGATTGCGTTCGCTAGGCTGTCAGAGCTACAAGTGGATTAATGGAGACGTGAAAAGGAGTTTTGACCAATGGACTCTTTTCAAAATTCGGTCTCTGGCAAGAATCTCCACTGGTCAAAAGTCCGGTTCGCTATCAACTTGAGTAAAGCAAAAATCATCTCATAGTTACCTGAGAGTTCTGAAGCTGAGCTGTCAGCATCGTCACCACGCACTGCGACATGCTATACTAGCTTCTGGACAAACAGACCCTCGTCTGATGACACGCCGGTCAGGTCCGCATCCCTGCCAAAGATACTGCTTACACCGAACTAGAGAAAAAAAGGAAAACACATTTATATTTAGGACAACAAATGAAGTATACGATACTTCATTTGTTGTAATTTGTGCAGTACCTATGACTTGCAACATTATGTGCATGAGCAGATTTTTGCCAGATATTATTAACAAGGCGCTAAAGGTACCTACTGATATTTTAGATGTAATTTATTTTATACTAGCTTCTGCCCGCGACTTCGTTCGCGTGGGAAGGTTTTCCCGCGCAAATCCCAATCCCGTGGGAATTTCGGGATAAAAAGTAGCCTATGTGTTATTCCAGAATGTCAATTATCTACTGACCAAATTTCATTCAAATTCGTTCAGTAGTTTTTGCGTGAAAGAGTAACAAACATCCATCCATCCTCACAAACTTTCGCATTTATAATATTAGTAGGATATTAGTAGGAAGTAGGATAGGATTGTACCTACTTTATTATAGTTGTAGTTTGATTGTAATTTTATTTGACTCAATTTGATTGAATTGTTCTTAATTACTGGATGATAGTGGATTAGGAATGATATTTGCACGATATCATTCTGATATGTAACTTTTAAAATCTACAGGTAATGTATTAAAAAGAATGATTTGCATTCTTATAAGTGGCGTATTTACACAGATTAAACTCCAAAAATATGGTTTATTAATTATTTAGTTAGTCTCAATAAATGAAATTTTCTTAATATTGTCTTCTTCCACTCATCGTAATTTTTTGGAGCCAATAAAGACCTGACAATAACAATAATTGAAATCACAAACCTTAGCTAACGCTGCAACGGGCTTAGTAGTGATCTCCACGGAGAACGAAGGAATGGAAACTTGTAGATCTTCGCCTTTCAAGCTGTCATCCTTGAACTTGTCGGAAAGTGAAGCGTAGTGAGCTGACAACAAAGACCTGACTGGTAGGTCAGCTGTGAGCCTCGTCAAGCCATCGCGAGTGCGGGGCACTACCAGTAACAGAGCGTAGCGACCACCCTGAAAACAAATATGTGTTAAAAACGAATGCAAGGTAGACAAGATTTTATTGAAATGTGGTAATTACATTTTTATATGTATCATGCAATTAGTATACTTCAAGCTATTAAACAAGTGTGATCATGAAGTTGAAATGAATTTCAAAAATCCATAAATCTAAATCCAAAAGAACTAAAATAATTCCTTCTCATAGAGAGGGAACTGTGTCCCAGCTGTGGCAACGTTATAGGCTGGTTATATTGTTATGTATTTTACAAAGAAATTTATTTCTCGATGTAAATCGTTAAAACGCACAACTGAGAATCTATTACACTTGTTACATGACAGTTATTATATTGCATATACATAATGACCAAAAGTGCGTACATCATAAGGCAGCTTAAGGACTTCAGCGTCTTCATCATGGAGACTTGCTTCTTCTCAGTGTTGGATTGGTAGAACAGACCAGGTTCGATGATCTCGAAGGGAGTCTTCCATGATCCTCGGAATTACATGCCGTTAAAGATGATCATTAGGGAGTCGGAGATTGAGGCTGCAATAGAATATTTTTAATTAGATTATATTCAATGTACAGATATGGTCATTGTAAGACTCTTTATTGCCGAGAAAAAGACATGCATAACAATTTATTGTCCTACAGTAAAAGTCATCAACGAACTGACGATTCGTCATCGTGCAAATCTTTAAGGTATGTATAAAATAGCTTACTCGACGGCTTACTGTTGACAGATAGACTGGAAGGAACATCACGAACTTCGTGCATAGCTTACAAGCTTCTAGCGTGGTTTCTTGCCTCAAGAGCAACCATAGTTTCTTCATCATCATCGGATTCAGTCTTCTTAGGGAAAGTTTTCGCTAGCTTGATCTTTTCCTTAATGTTTTTTGCAGGTTTGTACTCCATGTGGAAGATGTCAACTTTCTCCGGTATATTATCAACAGCGAAGGAGATAAGTTTCTCATCGGTTTCTTTAGGTAGCATCATTTCTGGGATCTCCTCGTTTTTGCTTTCGTCAGTTTTGTCGGAGATTTCAACTGTGAATTCACCCTTATCTTTATCATCATCCTCCTGGGCATGCAGTTCGGGGTTGTATTGTTCAACAGACCTGCAGGCCTACCACAATGTTTTACGAAACAATCTTATTTCAAGAGAGTTTTGTTTCAAGCCTGCAATAACATTACTCATATTCGTACCATGACATTCATCGTTCAATATTGTTTTATACCTGCTTAGTGCTGGGAAAGAATGAACTATTTGTAAGATTTGTCTATTGCCTGCTATAGTAGAAAAGAAACAACGCTATATGAATTGTATAGCGCTGTCCTTTTCATTAGTTTTCACACGTTGGTCCGAATCGCTGCAACGAAGTATGGTCTTGAAGCAAAATATTATTTTCTTTTGCTTAAAAAATATTACTTAGCATTAGAATCTATTTTTTATGAGTAATTTCCATGAAATTGACAAAAATATTAAAAGATTTTGCTTTGAAAACTGATAAAACAATTGAATAAAATAAAAATAAGCTATGGCTAAGTTGTCATATGATATGAATCGGAACAAAATGTGTTCTTATCTGGAACGCAATTTGATACTCAATGTGACGATTTTTTTGTTTACAAGTGGTTGTTAGTGGTTGAACTTATTATAATATATTTTGATCTAACTGGCTACAAAGTCGACTTGGAATCAAGATAAGGTAAATACGTTTACTCAGTGAATACGATTTAAAACAAAGAAATATTTTTCTGTAATGTTTTGACGAAGATAGTTCGAACCATTGTGTGGTCAGACTGTGATTAGTGTTTAATTATTAATTTTGCAGCCGAAGAGTTAATCGGGTTTCCGGGCGGCAGCTAGAGATACTCTGGGAATTTTTAATTTCAAACAAATCTATAGCTACTGCGCATAATCGCTCTCTACAAGCCAAGGAGTAGGTACTCACGAAGAAAGTGGCACGAGATTGCGGAAATATTGAACTCGCAAGGTGAAGGCGTTCATAAAGATTGGGCTGGCTGGAGCAAAATAACTATATTACTTTTTATTTTGTCAATTTAAATTATGTAGATACATATAACGTATCAATATTAAATTAAACAATATTTATTTCAGTACTGGGTAGATTACAAGGCCAAACTTAAAAAGCGGGTTGCTGTTTTACGGACTTCTCATGTGCAGTCTAGGGGAGGGCCTTCCACTGAGAGGCCCTTGAAAAGTCCTCTAAATACAGGAGAAGATATTGGCCAGGGTTTGCCAAGTGTTCAGGTGGAAATAGTAAGAAAACATGAGTACTTATGAGCGTATTTTCTAAAAGTTGGAAACGTAGCAAATAGCTGTCAAATATTTACCTGTTTTTATTAATTTGTTACTATTAATGTATGGAAATATGAAATATCACTAATTAGAGACTTAAAATATTAATAACTAGCTACGCCCCGCGGTTTCACCTGCATAATTCTCGATCCCGTGGCTTCATCGGGATAAACAGTATCCTATGTGTTAATCCAGGTTATAAACTATCTGTGTGCCAAATCTTATCCAAATCCATTCAGTAGTTTTTGAGTGAAAGGGTAACAAACATCCATACATACAAACTTGTAATATTGCCAAATTAATCAAAACAGCGAAATATTTGAGTTATTTGCGGTGTTGCCCACTTTCAGAATGCACGCTCTTTAGCATCATTTATAATATTAAAAACATAACTCTTATGCTTTCTCTTTGTAGCCTCCAGAGATTGGTGCTGCTATAATAGATGCGGATGTACAAGATTCCCCTGCTTCAGAATCCATCCTACAAAATGTCCATTCGCTCCTAGATCCAACAGTCCTTTTACCTAACCAAAATGTAAATTTTGAGCCCATCTTAAACCCACCGCCTCAAAATGTACCTCTGGAACTTATAGTCCAAGATCCACCAGCTCGCTCCTCCCGCAGAACTCCTACCTTGTTGCCCGCGACGTCGAAGGCGCCTCCACAGTCACTGGAGGCTGCCAGACGCGCGCTCGTCCGTTCCACACAACTACACTCCGAGTCTGCTGTGAGGATTGACAGCATTTGGAAATACAGCAACGAGGATTGAAAGGAACAAAACTTAAATATGTCTACCTTCTTTAAATCGCCGATAAACTATATAGGTACTATCCAGAACTGAGTATAGAATTTTTTTTTTCACATTTTTCACACAACGCCATCTAGTCTCAAACTAAGCAGAGCTTGTGCTATGAGTACTAGTTATAGACAACTGATACATACATATATATATCTAAATACATAGATACATATTATAGATAAATTTCACCCAGACAAAGAAGAAATGATCGTGCTCATCACACAACCATTTGTCCTAGGTGGGAATCGAACCCACGACCTTGCACATATGTGGATATTAATAGAATTTGGGTTTTTTTTTAATGTGTCTACTATGACATAAGTAAAAAAAATGTTAAAATAGCAATCAAGTTTAATTAAACAAACAAAAATACAGTAAAAAGACGATGTAACTTAAAAAATATACATATAAATGAAAATAAAATATTGTATATTTTGTGTTTCAGGATCTTAAATGCCGCCTTTCCCACAACCGCTGTACAAGAGAATCACGAGTAGCCAAACCCTGCTGCAGAGCGATATTATTACGACGTGGCTGCTCACTCGCATTGTCTTGTTGCTGTAATTGGACTCCTTGAAGCACATCTTCATTGTCCAATTGTTCCACAGATACGTTAGCCCTATTGCAAATATTGTGTAATATAACACAAGCATTTATAATAGAGCCAGCTATTTCTGGTGAATAGTGTAAGACTCTGTAAACAAGTAAGCAACGAAAACGTGCTTTGAGAAGACCAATAGTGCGCTCAACGATATTCCTTGCACGGACATGCAAGTCAGTGTAGTGTGCTTCCGGTGAGTCAAGTGCCGCATCCAGTATTGATGTCATCATAGTCTTTCTCAAAGGATATCCGGAATCTCCTATTGAAAACAAAGTTAATTTAAATTATTATTGACCAAAGTTATAAGTTGAATTTAAATACAAAATATTTTTTTAATAAAAGATCAAATGGATGCAATACACACCAAGAAACCAAGTATCTTCTGTGTTGCTAAGATCTTCCAAGTGAGCTCTTAGTGGATGAATAGCCCATATAAAAGAATCATGAGTTGCACCACCATGACTTGCATCTACACTTATTATTTGCATGTCCGCATCACAAACCTGAAAATGTTTAAATTAATATCTGAAAGACTGTAAAGTGCCATATTTATAGTATAACTTAAGACTTGTATGTATGATCTCTTATATTAAGTAATAAATGAGTAGAGAACTTTTTACATTTTTGTTTAAAATTACTCGTTTTTGTTACATTATTATCTATACTGTATAATCAAACACTTACCAATTGAACATTCAATGAATGGTAATGCTTCCGACAGAAGTAGCGCTCCTCATGTAGTACTGGGCGTACTATAACTATATGGGTACAATCTATACAACCCAGAACCCCGGGAATCCGAAATTTATTGTAAAATCTGCAACAAATAAGTTAATTTAAAATCTGCAATAGATGGTATTTTTTTACAAATATACCTTAGTTACTAATAAACAAAATAAAGAATTTAAAATCACCATTAATGATGATAATATTTAACTCTTTATTATGTCAGCCTATCATAGTCCACTGCTGGATATAAGTCACTCTAAAATTATGCCACACAAATAAACATGCCTTACAATTCAATTATCAACTGTTACTCATTTTTAACTATTCTTTGTTGTTATTTGTTATTATTTAGCAAAGTGCCTCATTCTACACCTAAACAAGGACTTAACATAATATTGTAATAAAAAAGGTATATACTTACTCCATTTTAATTCTGTTACGTTCTTGATCATTCACTGGAAATTTGATATATTTCTGTCTCATCTGCAGTGAGTTAAGACACGCAGTAACCTGTGCGATGACTCAAGAGACAGTCTGCTGAGCCACAAAATGACCCTCACTACTGCCTACTGGACGTTGGTATGAACCAGTTGCATAAAATGATAATGCAATTAACACCTAGACAAAAGTAATATAACTTAGTAAGTATATAGGTACATAAAAGTGGTAAATGACAAATATACAATACACTACTTTAGTGGTATTCGCGGTAGAAATAAGGTTATTACCTTCGTCTCTACAGACAAGTCTGTAGATTTTGTAGGGTTCTTCAACATTTGCCTCAACTCATTGCACAGGTATATGCTATATGCTAGAACCTTTGTCAGTCTGTATCGCTTAACAAACTCAGCTTCGTCTAAATTGAAGGGGTCGCATTCCTTACGTAGCTGCACACGACGACGCTTTCTTGTATTCTTAACTTTGCGTTGTCAGCTTCCAAAAACTCAAATATTTCGTATGCATTCGCCATCTAGAATCAAACAATAAATGAATTAACTATGTACTAAAATCTCTACATACACAATTCATTCAGCAAGTTTACGTAAATAAATATATTTAACTTACTTTATATGCCACGAAAATGTTCTTAAATCTTAAATTTGCAAAACAATAATATTTCCGTCGAGTCCGAGGAACTTTTTTAAGATTGCTAAATTTGACACTAAAACAATATTGCTAGTTGTCAAAAGTCACGTCATGGTACGAATTGAATGAACTTTTAGAGGTGACGTCACCAAAATCGCTAATAATATAACATTGTTTCAACATTAAAGTTAGGTTATTTTAAGGACGTCATGGTACGAAAAGTCAAAGTAAGATTATAATAATACTGTTATAAGAGCTGGTGGTAGGCCCCCTGGTTGTTCTTCAGCCTCTCCATGATATATTTGTATGTCTTTCTGGTTAAGACTGGATGTTGAGGCAAGTGTAACGTGGACACCAGCTGTTCTCTGGTCTCTAGGATGGTCAAGATAGCTGAGTAGCCGAGTGGTGAGAACGCGATGTTTTTTTCATCATCGATGTAACCCTGTAATTGAAATGAAAATTTTATGAATTATATGATCCTTATTTGATAGGCCCATTGGCCTAGTGGTCAGCGGCCCTGACTACTATGCACAAGGTCATGGGTTCGATTCCCACCCAGGACAAATGTTTGTGTGATGAGCACGATCATTTGTTCTTTGTCTGGGTGTAATTTTTCTACAATATGTATGTATTTAGAAATATACATGTACGTTTATCAGTTGTCTAGTACTCATAGCACATGCTCTGCTTAGTTTGGGACTAGATGGCGTTGTGTGAAAGTTGTGGAATATATATATATTGGAACGAAGTTCCTTATCGCGCGTTACGAAAGGGGGCTAGCCGGAAAAAAATCATACGAAAAGTTGTAACGACACTTTTTAAGGGGACTACAAGAGCTAAACGCGAGTTTTATAATGCTTTAAAGTATATGATTCACTGCAGTTAACACAATCAGAAAATATATATGATATTCTTCAGGATATAATCTAGTTAAGTAGTGTGTTGAAAACATAATACAACACATTTTAATTGATAGAAAAAAATCACAAAGTAACCTCTAAAAAAATCTTTTAACGAATAAACACCATATTAAAATACATACGATCTTTCTGATTTTTTGACAAATTATTCAACAAGAAATATACTAACGTAATACTGTTTTATTTTTTAATCCAATCAATATATTTTCAGTAAATCGCGTATACTTATTTCGCAATATAATACGTACGCATGTGTGCGTAAACGCCTGTGTACCGACAGTGCCGGCCAACGCCTGTTGCTATATGGACGTGTCGCTCTTCTCGCCGATTTATTGCGTCTCAGAATTGTTTGTAGTTATTATAAAGTTTCGTTTGTAAATTCATTATTTTATTTATATATTCATTGTTGGAACGAAGTTCCTTATCGCGCATTACGAAAGGGGGCTAGACGGAAAAAATTCATACGAAAAGTTGTAACGACACTTTTTTACCGACTTCAAAAGAAAGGTGGTTCTCAATTCGTCTTGAACTTTTGAAGTGAAAACTTCTTTAGGGGAGTTGAGGTGGGAGTTGAGGGGGAGTTGAGGGGGGAGTTGAGGGGGGAGTTGCGGGTCGAGTTGCGGGTCGAGTTGCAGGTTGAGTTGCGGGTCGAGTTGCAGGTCGAGTTGCGGGTCGAGTTGCAGGTCGAGTTGCGGGTCGAGTTGCGGGTCGAGTTGCGGGTCGAGTTGCGGGTCGAGTTGCAGGTCAAGTTGCGGGTAGAGATGCGGGTCGAGTTGCGGGTCGAGTTGCGGGTCGAGTTGCGGGTCGAGTTGCGGGTCGAGTTGTGGGTCGAGTTGCGGGTCCAGTTGCGGGTTGAGTTGCGGGTTGAGTTGCGGGTCGAGTTGCAGGTCGAATTGCGGGTCGAGTTGCAGGTCGAGTTAAAGGTCGAGTTGCGGGTCGAGTTGCGGGTCAAGTTGCGGGTCGAGTTGCAGGTCGAGTTGCGGGTCGAGATGCGGGTCGAGTTGCGGGTCGAGTTGCGGGTCGAGTTGCGGGTCGAGTTGCGGGTCGAGTTGCGGGTCGAGTTGTGGGTCGAGTTGCGGGTCCAGTTGCGGGTTTAGTTGCGGGTTGAGTTGCGGGTCGAGTTGCGGGTCGAGTTGCGGGTCGAGTTGCGGGTCGAGTTGCGGATCGAGTTGCAGATCGAGTTGCGGGTCGAGTTGCGGGTCGAGTTGCGGGTCGAGTTGCGGGTCGAGTTGCGAGTCGAGTTGCGGGTCGAGTTGCGGGATGAGTTGAGGCATGAGTTGAGGGGCGTCTCGTGGGGAGCTGAGGTAAAGAGAGAGAGAGAGAGGGCAACGGTATACCTTTGATATTTCGTAAATTTTTAAAGGTTTCACTTCTACCACGTGTGAATTGCACACATGTTTTTTTTTTACAATTCCTTCACTAAATAATCGAAAGGAACTTCGTTCCATCCGGGTGTCCGTTGACACCTCTCAAGTTTTTTTTTAAATATATATTTATATATATATTGAAGTTTGCAGTCCAATAAAGAGTAAGTAGCTCTATCTATCTATCAACGATTTTGCGAACAGAACAACCTAATTTGATGCACTCTAAAGCCATGGAGGAGCGCAATGAGTCCCAATCCAAAAAGATAAAGAAGACAAAAATGATGATTACCTGGAAGATTGCTGTAGACAGTTCACTGGTCGCGTCTCCTACGAAGTTGGAGTCTTTAGGCTGGTTGGAGCGACCACTGCGAAACCATCTCGCACTGGCTAGACCCACCACGAAGAAAACTGTAAAATAAAAGAAGTTGTTAAACCTTTATTTTGAAAGAATAAAGTCCCACATTTGGAATTACTCCTGTATCGTGGGTGCGTTTCCAATCATATAAAATCACATCCACAATTGCCTTACCCGGAACAACTATTATCTGTAATCCATTCAAATATTTACATGAGCGGGCTCATTCGTAATAACAATAAAAAATAAATTTGCTCCCTGTCGGTGTCAAACCCGCCGGGATTTCAAACGGATTATCAAGACACTGTAAGTGGTTGCCGCGCGCGCGCCTTTACCTCTGCGAGAAAGAGCTCCTCCGCATAATTGCTGTCACACTCGCACCTCCACCATCAACGGGTAAGCTACGTCACCGCGGCGACGACGCACGAAAAATAATCATTCTACCCGCTAGCGCTACACCGTTTGGAGTTCGGCGCAGGCGATAACGACACAAAATAGTACCAAATTATTGAATAACCTTCTGGTACTTGTTACGCATTATTACTAAATATGGACAAGTCTCTCTCAGAATCGAATTTAGCTGACCTACTCCTCCTAATTATGTCTCCCTTCGAAACAAAAGAAGGCGAAAGGATGATCTGGATATGCTTAAAGAAGACCTGATTAACACGATGAAATCAATGCTTATGGCACAAGAAAATGAACTCAAAAGAATAACTCCTACGCTCTTGCAAATAAAACAAACCAATTCAAACATAGAGAGTGCTGTGGCTAATATCACTTCACAAAATGAAGATTTTAGGCAGAAAATAGAGCAAATGGAAATTCAGGCAAAAAGGACAAAGAGTACATAAGCATATTAGAAGAAAAAATCGAAGACCTGCACAGAATTAGCCGAAAGTCAAACATAAGATAAAAACGTGCCTAAGCAACCGAAAGAAACTAAAGAAGACCTAATTGATATGGTGATAAGTTTATCCAAAAATACAAACTACGAAATAACGAAGCCGGATATTAAAGACATAATTATATAGAGTGAAAGGGAAGAAACAAACGATCACGAATACTCCAATAATACTAGAACTTTCGTCTACTATCATGAAAACTGATATTATAAAGCTGTGTAAAGCTCATAAAATCAAGCATAAAATAAAGCTCTGTGCGAAACATCTCGGCCTGAAGAGAAATGAAGATACTCCGATCTTTGTCTCGGAACAGCTTACACCAAAGGGGCTACACTTCCTGGCTCGGGATCTAGTTAAAACAAAGACATACAAGTACTGTTGGACCGCACACGGAAAAGTATATATTAAAACACACGATGAAGCGCCCACGTTCATTATAAAAACTGAAGCCCAAGTACAAGATACATGACTGGTGATACAGTGTACATATTATGTCTCCCAATCTGTACCTGTACCTAACTGGCTGATCAAATATGTTACTGTAATTTTATATAGATCCTAACCACACTCTTAAACCTATAAGTATGTCAAATAGTATTATTATTATAGTTTTAACTCATACACACACTCCGCATGCATAAAAAACACGTATATTGTATATATATACATAAACGCTTTGTTTTAGACTACAACTACATGTATTCATTTCTGTTTTCACATACACTCACACAATATATCTATAACGCGGTAAAAGTATCTCAAATTTGGGATATAAAAATAATAAATAATATGAGGTTATCAAGTTGTATAGTACAGTTCCAATATAAATATTGTAATAACAAACTAAATTGTGAATCCAACTTACATATCCATGACATATTTACAAAGCTTTTTTAGATTGAGATACTGTTGTGCTTGTTTGTTACTGATTTCAGTATTTTTTATCTTTATTTAATGGATAGCATACATAGTATTTTGCATGAAATAACTAACGGTCATACTGGTCGTGATCGAATGTATTTAAAAAGTTTCAATTATAGTGTAATTTATAATCTAAATAATACGGCATCCTCGCGACACAATGCTGATAAAGAAAATGTGCATAGAACAAGAATTCCGTTACCGAAGGATCCTTTACCAGCCTTACCGAAACATTTATTGGTGGATCCCAAACCTCTTCACAATCCAGAAACGTCACATCGAAGAGTTCTGAAGACTCTGAACGTTCAAAGTACGGGTATTCCTAAAGCAGGTCCTAGTAAAGTAGTTCCGCATAAACCGAAACATCCTCTGAACATCGATACGAGACATGTTACACTGAGACAAAGGAGGGTGGACTTATACTGGCACTATACTGTTTTCAACGACAAGCGGGCAGATAAAGAAGCCAGTTTTCTATCTATAAGCGATGATGAGTCATATATAGGGAATTGCAGGGTATAATTATCTCCAAATGTCATTAGCTAAACCAGAGAAGTTAGATGAGAAAGTGAAACGGCGCCTATCTGACTTAACAGCCCAGTAACTGAGTAATAGCCTTAGGCCTGTTGCCAGATTTTCTGGCTTCTGATTACTTGTAAAATTTATTAAAAATAATATGCATTTAGAATGACTCACAAATTAACATTATTACGATGACCCAAAATAAATATTGATCATAAACATATTTGCAATGTTTTACAGATCTTCAAAAATGAATGATGAATTAAAAAAAATTTGTGATAAAATTTAAAGGCTAAAAAAATACACAAGCTGTTTAATATAATCTAAGCAACAACCTAACATTACGAATCATATGGCAAGCTGTTTGTTGGTTAAGTATCTTGATTTGTTAAAGTGGTCTGGTACCACATTTAATTAATGTTAGAAAATAAGTTAGAAGTTTTTATATACACATACATAATTATGTCAATATCTCGCCTTTTGTATGACTTATACTATCTATACTGATTTCATCTATCTAAGCAATTTTTATAACGAATTTCCTGAATTAAGTTCTTTTGTTGTTTCCTTGTCTACAAGTAATATGGTTTTTCCAGACTTTTTTATATAAACACAACTTGCAAATTTAACTGTTTAGTTAGTAATGAGTCATTTCGTTCTCATTAAACCGGACATTTGCACATACTATTTGGTGAATATTTACAAAAACTTCGGCATTCAATCCTTACCTTCTTAGGCTTTTTCCTGCTATGTTGGGCTTCCAGTCTATTCCGACACAGCTAAGTATTAACTAGTGTATTTACATGGAGCGACTGCCGATCTGACCTTCACGACCCAGTAGCTGGGTACCAAGATACCAATAGGCAAGACTGGTTTTGGATTTTCTACTTTCTAAATATCCGTAACGCTTATAGATAAAAAACTAGCATCTTTAACTGCTGCACGCTTGTTGTTGAAGACAGTACAGTACCAGTCTAAGTCCACCCTCCTTTGCCTCAATGTAACATGTTTCATGCCGATGTTCAGAGGATGTTTCAGTTTATGCGGAACCACTTCACTAGTACCTGCTTTAGGAATACCCGTACTTTGAGCGTTCAGAGTCTGCAGAGCTCTCCGATGTAACGTTTCTGGCTTGTGAAGAGGTTTGGGATTCACCAATAAATGTTTCGGTGAGGCTGGTAAAGGATCCGTCAGCAACGGTATTCTTGTTCTATGCACATTTTCTTTATCAGCATCGTGTCGCGAGGACGACATATTATTTAGATTATAAATTACACTATAACTTAAACTTTTAAAAAACATTAGATTACGACCAGCATGACAAGCGACAGTATTAGCGATAATTTTAACCTAAACTGACAGGAACTTCACCAACCCTCATTAAGTTTGATAAAACTTATATTCAAGTGATTGAGGGTAGTCTGAGTGAGACATAGAGAGGTTTAATAGAGTCAAGATACTGAATATATTTCTGATATTAAAATATCATACCTATTATGGTCAAATATTAGTTAAACCAATATTAATATTCTTTTTAATATTCATTCATATTATACGTTCGCTTATACATACGTATCGGCACCATATCTTATACTGGATTTTACTTAGTTTAGTTAATATTAATATCCTTTTCAATGTTCATTTATATTAAACATTCACTCATACATACGTATCGGCACCGCGTCACTGCGCCGCATGTGATGCATCTTACTATTCTGTATTTTTTATATTAGTCGATATCAAGCTCTAACGAATACTCGCTATCAAATGCTATTAGCGCGAACGATAATATCGACTAATATGAAAAATATAGAATAGTAAGATGCATTACTATACTAATATGGTAATGCGACTAGAATATCGAAGATCCTTAGTGTTGCCCAAAATCGGTCTTGGTCTTGCAGTCTTGGTCTTGTTCTTGCATTTTCGCAAGACCACGACCAAGACCAAGACCGCCTTATTGTGGCAAGACCAAGACCAAGACTGAACCCTGCAAGACTTGAGCAAGACAAGACTTAAGCCTGCAAGACTCTTGCGTCTTGCAGTTAAGACAAACTGAGATTTGGGCGTTATTAAGTAGGCATTTGGTTTCAATCCCGATTTTGAGGGACTTTCCCCAGTATCAAAACCGTAGGTATCGTCATAACACTAAACTAAGGGCTGCAGTTGTATCTGCAGTTGGCAACGTGCCGCTCGTCTGAAAGAACCCTAAAAGGTATTGTATTGATTAGGTAGGTAAGTACTTATTATATTTCAACTATTTATTAAGTAAGTAGCGTGTTAATACTCACAAATCTGTTCCCATCATCCCATATGATAAAATGTACCTACCTAGAATAACTTTCTAGCAAAGTTCATACCTTGTACCTATAATAATACACGGTTACTGTTAGATCGTTCTGGGACCGAAAGCCATGAACTCGATCATCAAATTCGAAATGATTGGTACTATTTTTTTTTCAAAAAAGAACAATAAAAAAAACACGTAAAATTAAATTTATTGTTTTTTTTTTGTGAAATAATGAGAACTCGAAGTACCTAACGCTTTCTTGCAGTAAATGCATATGTGTGTGTAAACGTAAGTATCCACAATTCCACACCATTCATAAGGATACCTTTATTTCATAGACATATTAGATAATAAAAACTTTTTAACAAAAAATTAAACCGACTCCCAAAAAACACTGCAAAGTGAAAAATAACTTTAATTTCGGTAGTCGGTGTCTTTAGTTTTGTTTTTTCGTTTTTGGCACCGACTTCCGAAATTAAAGTTATTTTTCACTTTGCAGTGTTTTTTAGGAGTCGGTTTAATTTTTTGTTAAAAAGTTTTTTTTTCACTCTTTTTAGTTGGATGATTTTTAATTTACCCAGTTACAAGAGCCTAAATGTCAACTACTTATAACCTTTTACAAAATATTGCTTTTCCCAATGCTGAGCCGTTAATTGTTGAGGAGTTCTCCTGGTACTTCACCATCAGCTCTACATCACCATATGCATTGTGACGAGCATAAAGTGCTTAACATCCATATTCAAGTAATCGAATCGCAATCCACTCAATACTTATTATTGAGTAGTCTCGGCGGCCATCTGTGGTCT
Source organism: Tholera decimalis (assembly GCA_943138885.2). Lineage (NCBI taxonomy): Eukaryota > Metazoa > Arthropoda > Insecta > Lepidoptera > Noctuidae > Tholera > Tholera decimalis. The sequence goes on from OW964569.2 coordinate 26,731,830, forward strand.
TTATCATCAGTTCCACTTCCCCAAATGGTACTTTTTGAGAGAAACTGCACAAGTTACTATAAGAAATACCCAAAACGCCATAGGTGTGCCTATAATATTTGAAGAGTTCTCTCGATTTCTCCAGGATCCCATCACCAGATCCTGACTTTCGTGATGATCGTACCAATTTCGAAGTATACTCATTCGAACAAAAAAAGAATTTTCCAAATCAGTTCAGCCGTCTTCGAGTACTCGATGATCATACATAAAAAAAAATATATACGCGTCGAATTGATAACCTCCTCTTTTTATCGTCGGTTGAAAATACATACGCGATCTAAATACGTACACAAATAAGTATACAAAAAGCAAATTTAGACTTTATTCTAAACAGTTAACGGTGAAAATTAGAAATATTACCATTTAGAAGATGATGACGAAGATGCACAACCGAATCACACGGTTATCTGTATAAAATTAAGGTCTTAATTCGGTTCAATAATTTCTTAAAAAGGGCACCGCTGCTAAACAAAAATGAACACTATTCGACAGACGAAACGATTCATTTTTCTGTTCGAATTGCCTGCCTTTGTAGAAGCCACCCGACTGCCGCCAAAAGAATGTTGTAGGTTTTATGCAATATTATTTTTTTCCGTCGTCCATTGACTCCCTCGACTGACCCGCAGGTGCACAGCAGTTCCGCGCTACGTCATCACTAAGTAGATCGCGTACCATATTGCATTTATGAATGAAATACTGGAACCGCTACTAAGATTTAACTCGAATGACAGAAAAAAATTGATACATTTCTAACTACTATATTAGATGTCTTAAAAAAAAATAACAACGCCAATAGTAATTATTACTCGACTGGAGTTAGGTACCTAGGTACTATGTTTCAGCTCCAGAACGATGTTAAAGTAAGCGTAGGTATATTATGCTTGTTTATGTCTAATGTGCAGATCTAACGTTAGTACTCGTAGGTTGGTATGTGCTTAAAATTGTAGCCTACAAAATTGTAATTATAAACATTATGTAGGTACCTACTTATGTTTCAAAGTTTATATTATTCTTCTATTCAGCAAAATTTAAAACTAACAGCGAGTCGAGTAGGTCTAGTAACAGTTTCTACGGCAGCCAATGTTATGGTACGGACGCCAGCACATCAAGCTCCTACAATCTGTCAAATTTCTTAACATATTTTCAACTTTATCGCTAAAGAATTAAGGTTCAAGGTTGGTTGGGAAAATGTAACTTTCTGCGAATAAACTGTTGGTCGGTCGGTGTATTATATACCTACTTATTTGATAATTACCGACAAAGACGCCGCGGTTTGCAACAAGTGTATCACAGCATTTGACACTGTTTGAGTGCTGCATTCACCGACAACGGACAGAGGCACACAAAATTGTTACCTATTTTGGTAGGGTTGGTACAGGAGGATAAAATTAAGTGACCTTGAAGATGTCTCAGCAGTAGGTAGGTAGAGTCTGGCTAACAAAAAGCGTGACCTGGAGTTTTCTTAAAAGTTTAATATGGCAACATTATTAAGCTGTCAAAATCTGTGATTACAATTGTCAGTAATTTGTAAACACAATTAATATTCAACAATAATCGCTTTAATATGGGTAAAACAATAAAAAGTAACGTGCGAAAGCTGCTACATACTATGATCAATAAGTTTAAACAAAAACAAGAAGAGAAAGAAATTGTTTTTCAAGAAAAACAACAATGTTTAGATGCGATCTCGGATTTCTTAGGTTAGTACGACTTTGTAATGTTGATCCTTGGTGGCTGATTATTAGATATACCTATTTACGATATTATGATACTTTTTCTTATCTTTGTACTTATATATTATGTTACGGTTAAGAATGTTTTGTTGATGAGTTGTGTTATTTGACATTATCATATTGTTTGGGTACCTTAATTTTTAATTTGCATTTTATACTTCGTTTTGCAGAAGTTGGTGTCACAACACTAAAAAAAAGGAAGGATCTGTGAATGAATGGATGTGGAGCACTCCAGGAAAAAAACGCCCACACAAATCTCAGTGTTGGATTTAGACAGTTTTGATATTGATTCAATAAATCCTGAGTTACACGAAACGTTTAAGCACATTCAATATGCAATATTCAATATATCCCTCGAAAGACGAAGAGACATGATTGTTTTAATGTTTTTGTATAAAATTTTACACAATAAGATTGATTCCCCACAACTATTAAATAAACTAACCTTCAATATTCCCCATAATTATCCTAGAAATCCCATTAATCTCCTATGTCCACCGTTTCGTAGAACTGTTTTAGGACGTAATTCGGCAATTCCTAGGCTTAGTCGATTACATAATAAATTAAGAAATATTGATATTTGTAGCTCCTCTCTTCAGCAGTTCAAGTACCAGCTGTTCCAAACAATTAGTAAGCATTAATTTAATATACAACAAGTCTTATCATATAAAAAGATACACTAGTACCACTTATCCATGTATTATATTTCCATACAAAATTTGTTTCTGGTCAGTTTTGTTTTCCTTCGTACCTAAATCTTTTATTTAGATATGTTCATGTATTTATTGTGTAGCATGTAGTGTTTACTGCTTAATATTGTACATCTTGTTTAAATATTATGTGTTGAACATTGCTAGAAAAATTACATTCTAGCATTGGCTTTAGTGGATGTAGAGAAACTCTGCGTGAAATATTAATTGCTAATGGGTATGAGTTCAAGAAAAATAAAAATGAACGAACGGTTCTTGTCGAACGTTTTGATATTGCTGCTTAGAGACATCTTTATCAAGAAATTGCTGCTAAACGAATGGAAGGAAAACGAGTCATCTATTTAGATGAAACATATGTACATAAAAATTATAGGCCTAAAATGTCATGGCAAGATCTAACAAAACGAGTGGTGCCATTAAAACAAAATAAAACACTGATAAAAACCTCATTTGGCTGAATAGCTGCAGAAGATTGAAAGAAAAATGACAAATCATGTAATAAATGTGGAAAATAAAATAATACAAACAAAGAGATCACATAACAGAAAAAGTATTAGAAAAAAACATATTAAGTGTATGTGATGACGACTCCACTGATACAGAAGAATCCTTAGAGGTTGAATTTTTGGACTTGGATTTTGAGTACGATGATTAAATAATTATCATACTCAAAACGCCTGTAGTTGATTAAAAAACTTGTTGAAGAAATTTAATAAACTACTTACATGTTAAGTAGGTTAATATTATGTATATACTAATAAATAAATCTACACATTCGTTTTTTTAATCAATCCATGACAGTCAAGGCTCCGAGACACCAAACGGAGTCTTTAAAAACATTATGTGGTATTATCCCTAAATTAGAAATTAGTTCGTAAACAACTATTATATAAAATGATTGTCGTAAATACATAAAATTTCCAAGTATCAAAACATTTTTCTCCTACTATAGTCAGTAATACCACATACAGATTTTTTGAATTTGCCGCGCTTTCTCAGGTCACGCTTTCGTTAGCCAGACTCTATAAATTGAATGCTCTGAGTTTTTGTATAAATACATTCTCACACTGGTTCGAATTCGAACACTGCTTTCCATAAGTTTATTTTAAAAAAAGCTCTCAAGTAAGATTAAGAGTTTACCATTCAATTACACACAACAAATTATTGAAAAATAAAAATTATGAAAAATATATTTAGACTGAGTAGGTACCTACTTAGGAAATTAGTAGAAAAAATATTCTATCGTGGATCTACCCAGTTATTAAAAAGTTGATAAACGTGTTTACTTAATTTTATTTTTCTGTGCTAATGCCAACATTGACAACCCTACCAAAATAGGTAAAAATTTAGTCTGCTCCTAGACTTTGTGTCGCCGCCGCGTCGCTTTCATTTCATGTCAAAGGTCGCCGCCACTGCCCATGTTCCAAAGAATAAAATAAGTTTCCGGGTGCTCAGAACGGACACAAATAGATTATGTTGTCCTCGCAAGGAAGATTGTAGTCGTAAGGATAGGTAGATATTATAAAAATTGTAGTAAGTAATAATAATATACCTAGTTTATATTATTATTATTACCTATTATACCTTTTTAAAGGACATTGCACTGCAAATTTGGAAGTGGGTGATTTTAACAAAATGGAAACATGGAAAATCTCCAAATATGAGCGACATCATATTGCTTTACGCATTTTGTTTTAAAATCACACACCTCCAAAAATCGAGATTTGCAGTGTCGGTTTATCAACTTCTATCGCTAGTAGCGAGTAACCTCCATAAAAACAGCAGGCAACGTACCGGAACGGAACTTGCCTAGTTCCAATAAAAGAGGAACATAATAAACAATATTATTTGCATAATTATCTACACTTTATTTTTGCGTAGGCACAAAACCTATCTGATTCTGATACTTCTGTTTTTTAATCTTTCAAAGATATATTCTATCTATCAAAGAATGCCGCATTTTCCTTTGTCGGTCTTCGGCTTGTGCTTATAAATATGAGTTTTTAATTCAATTTCAGTCATTTCCAATTGAGCTTCGCTTCGAGTCTATCTTATTTATTGTTCTCGCCCATTTACCTAGCTAGGTACTCTAAATCCTTATTGCTTTCGGAGTGATTGTTTACAATTTGACATGAGTGACGAAGATTCAAATAGCTCTAGTCGGAGTAGTGAGAGTTGCAGAATTAGATCTAAAAGACCTAAAAGCAAAATGACGAGTTTTTCGAAATAATTCATGCGTCCCAAATTGGTATGTGTAAATTGTGCCAACATAAAAAAGTTGAAATAAAAATGAAAAACAGAAACACTTCAGGCTTATGGAAGCATCTACTATCTTTTCACGAGAAGGAATCGCAAATATTTCTTCCTGTAAGAAAACCAACATTAAGTCAAAGTCAAAGTGGAGATATCACAAGCTTTTTAACAACCACTGCAAAAAGTAGACAGGTAAGAAAAAAATATGTTACGTAAATACTAGGTAGGTACTCAATTAATAATTACAGTAATTTACCAAAGTAAAGTACCTAGCTGTTTCTCTTAGGTACTTTATTTTTGTAAATTGATGAAAAAAACAATGCAAATAAGGGCATTTCATAAATACCTACATTAAAATTCATGAGTTTACTTAGGTATCTACTTTACTTTTTATAGGTTCATATTTTTTTTTATAAATTATTTAGTAGTACCTACGTAACGTAGTCCTCCTATTGCCGCCAAACCTGCCCAGCTTGGCAATTATGGGCAACTACCCCCCGAGTGGTAAGGCCTTTGTCCAGCAGTGGACGTTCTACGGCTGATTATGCAGCTATGATAATGATGAGTAGTACGTAGTTATTAAATTGTTTTACGATTTTAATCTCTATTTCTACCAACGGGTGTTTGTATAGGTACCTACCCTTGTATTACGTGTTACAGAAAGGGTAGGGTATATCCATTCAAACGGGGTGAAGAGTGTAGGTAGGTATCTGGTTTAGAATCTGCATTCATTTGAACCGTCAGCTAAACAAAGTACCTACTCTACTTAAGTAGGTACATAGTTACTTAATTACTGAGGCAGCCGGAGCAGTAGGTACCTACTTAAGTTTTTTTTACTACAAACAAAAAACAATTTTCCAAGCTACAATACCTACTTAGATTTTGTACTAACTAATTTGTGTTCAAGTATTTGTTATTTTGTGGCATAAAACTATGAATATAATAATAAAAATACCAGAAAAACAAATCTTTTACGGAGTTGTTTCTTGGATGAATAATTGATTGACACTATTTGACACCGATCAGCTGACGTAGGTACCTATGTAATGAATGATTTGTGTAGAATTCACTTACAAACATTTATAATAATTATGTAGGTAATTTTAGGTATTAAAAAATGTTGCCTTATTGGTTTGTTATCACTTATCACCATAGGAATCCGTGCCCTTGATATGTATGTACATTAAGTATATCCTTTCCGTAACACGATTTTAATCTGTACCTACCTAGGTAATTTATTCAAATGCGAAGCTAGTTTAGGTATTGATTTATAGAAACGCATTATCTACGACAGTAAAGCCGCCGCAGGTTTGCTAGTAGGTACCTATAGTATATTTTTATAGATATCATGCTATGCTCATAGTTTTAAATTCTAATAGGTACCTATTATTACTATTATTAACACATGTTTTAATATTTTATTACAGTCAGTATCTGAAAACCGCAGTGACAACTTCATGACAGCTACAGTTGATTGGATTGTAAAAAATATCTTCCTCTCTCATTTTTCGATGATGAAGATACACAGGAATATTTTCGATCGATTTGCCCGAATACGGTATTTCCTAAAAGGTCGACACTAAGAAGGAAAGTCAAGGAGCGATTTGAAGAACTACAATCGAATGTTAAAAATCGACTACAACAATATTCATGTAAAATGTCATTTACCATTGATGGATGGACGTCCATTGCTGGTAGGAGTTACTACGTAGGGATCACTATTCATTATATAGACAATGAATGGAAGTATCGATCTGTAGTCCTTGATTTTATACCATCGCGCGGTCGACATACTGGGTTAGATATTGCAACGATTTTCCACGAATGTTTATTGGAATATGGTATAATTGATAAAATACAGGGTATCACGGTGGACAACGCAACTGCAAATACCAAATTTATGTATGAACTTGGCAAACAACTGCTGCATTTTGATTCAGACAATCAACATTTCCGGTGCTTTGCTCACATTTTGAACCTTGGTGTACAAGATTTACTAAAGACCTTAGCATTACACAGTGAAACTGATAATAAAGAACAAGAACAGCAGTATGAAGACTATGAAGACGAAACTGAGGAAGATGAAGAATATGCGCCAAATATTGCTGACTCACGTACAGGTATTACAAAATTACGCAGTATTTCCAGTAAGATAAAAAGAAGCGAGATATTGAAGAGGAAGTTCCAGTCTGCTTGTGAAACAGTTGGCGTGCCATCAAATCTGAATCCTATACTCGACTGTCCAACAAGATGGAATTCCACACATGATATGATTGGATTTGGTTTAAAAGTGAGAACTGGCATTAACATATTATGCGTTTCAGTTACCGAATTGAATGATTTTAAAAACACAGAAACTGAATGGCAAATACTCGAAAAAATACATAAGTTTTTAATAAACTTTAAACTTTTATCAACGAAACTTGGTGGAGAAAAATATGTTACATTACCGCTAGTCATTGTATCATTCAATCTATTGCTTGATAAAATTGAATCCATGGTAAAACAATTAGATGAGAAACCTAATCGAACTGAAGTGGATGAAAGGCTCATTTTAGGTTTCCAAGCAGCCCGAGATAAAATGCTTAAACATTATAAGAAGAGCAACTGGATTTACTGTACCACTTTAATTTTAGACCCAAGGCACAAAGCTCAGACTTTTGATATGACATTATGGGGGAAGCAAATTAAAACAGAAAGCCTGCGCAAATTTAATGAACTTTATAAAGAATATAAAAGTCTACACGTACAGCAACACTCGGTGTCTAAATCTCCAGAATTACCAAGAAATGAAAACAAAGTATGTGAGGATGAAGAATATGAAGATGTAATAGACTTTGAGAAACTGTATGCATGTCCCTCTACGTCGTCATCTGGATCTGCATCTTGTCTTCAAGGCTTAGTTATTGACGAGTTGGAGGAGTACCTAAGTAAACCGAGAGCCGCCAGCTCAGAAGACATTTTAGAGTGGTGGAGGACGCATAAGACGGAATATCCGATTTTATCCAAGATGGCTCGTGATTTTCTTTCGATACCTGCAACTTCAGTACCTGCTGAGAGATTATTTTCTAAAGCATCGTTAGTAATTAGAAAACATAGAAATAGATTAACTGATGAGTCAGCCAGGTGGTTACTTTGTATTAATTCTTGGTCAAAAGAATTAATATAAAGTAACCAATTTTTTTAAATTCTAAAACAACCATATTCACATTTAGTTTTAGCCACACAACGAAAACCTCTGGGGGTTTATATCTGCATGTTGGCGAGCCGTTCATATCTTTTTTTTACCAATTTATAGATACAATAATACATAGGTACTTACATAGGTACATTAGGAGAATTTTTGTGTAAGGAAACGCTTTGATTTGTACTTATAACTTTTTTTAATTATGTCAATGCTATTGTGTACTGCAATTTTTTTATTTGTGTTCAATTTTTTATTTAAATAAATGTTCAATTGCATAAATTGTCTTTATTCTACAACTCTTCCATCCCATTCCATTAAACAAACTAATTATTATTAGTAAATCATCATTTACTAACTAAATAAAAATAATCGTCGTGTAGGTACGACGATTATTTTTCTAAGGAATAAAATTTTGTTGTAGTAGGTACCTACATTGTTTCTTACTTACACATACTTACGACAGTACCTACGTAGCAAAGCGCGCCAGTCACGAGTACGACAAATTGCCTAAAAAATGTACCTACGCACACTGTAACACTGTAATGAAATCTGCTAATCTCAACACACACGCACTTCCTTATTTTGGCCGCATAGGTAGGCTTTGCCTGTAGTCTTCTATTATTGGTTGATTAACATTGTACATTGGTGAATGCTCCAGGATAGCCCGCAAAATTCAAATTTTCTTATTTTTTTTGCAATTTGCAGGCCAGTGCTAGATTGTTTGTTGATTAAAATATTATTCGCGCTGTAAGACGTATGTAGTTACAGAATCATAATCATCAAAATCATCAATACAACCCTCCAAGTTCAATGGTCGAGGAATGAGTTTGACCTTGAATAAGTCTTTTTTTTTAATAATTACTCGACCTTTATGAACTTGGAGGGTTGTATTGATGATTTTGATGATTATAATTCTGCAACTACATACGTCTTACAGCACGAATCATAATCCAAAATCTAAAGTAACGTGTTCAATAAATAGCAATACCTAGGCTAATAGGTATTTGCAAGACTTGCAAGACTTGCGAGACTCTTGCTGCAAGACCAAGACCAAGACTGACAGCGCAATACCAAGACCAAGACCAAGACCAGTGTGCTTAGTATGAGTTTGAAATACTTTTGTCGTTTTCGAAAACTATCGCTTTGTCTCTTTCACACGTACCATATTAGTGTGAAAGAGACAAAGCTATAGTTTTCGAACACGATAATAGTATCGCAAACTCATACTAAGGCCGCTGGTGTATTGACGCAAGACCAAGACCAAGACTGGCCTAAGTCTCGTCTTGGTCTTGCATTTGGGCAACACTAAAGATCCTATAATTTGTCTTATATCTAGGTTGCTTAATCTATACATACTGATATTATAAAGAGCTAAAATCTCCGGAACTAATGATCCAATTTTAAAAATTGTCATTAGTAGTTATTTGTGAGTGCTTTTTGCTAAAAAATATTCTGGAATGCACGCGGACTAAGTCGCGAGCGAAGTGCTGGTATATTATGATATTAGTGCTTGTTATATTACGCTTACCTAATATGAATATATTCGTCACACCACTGACACGTTAGTATCAGCATTCTAGTATAGAATGAAACCAAAGTTGCCAATTCAAATAAATAATTTAATCTTAAGCATATCACAACATTACAAAAAATAAATAATAACTAAAAGCTAGCTTACAAACTACGCTGTGTACATTTTCATAATCAAATGCATCTGGTTGTTTAGTAGAAACCTGTACAATCTCACAGCAAGGCATAAAGTACATTGAAATGTATTATAAATTAATACGAGTAGAACGGGTGGGCTCTCGAGAATGCCGAAGGCAAACGATAATGCTGACTCCTAAGAGTACGAAAAAGAAACACCTAGTGTTGGTGACAGGAATTTAAAATCTTAGGATCTCTCAAACTGGTACTGCCTCATTCGCCATGAAGGGCTTCTCGGGATCAGTTACCTTCCCGGCTACTACCACGAGGTTGTCTAGGGTGTCCAAGATATAGAAGATGAAGGGGTGTTCCACGTTGAAACGGAGGCTTTGGTGGCGCTAGTGGCAGATTCTTTGGACAGTATGGAACTGTCCTGTGTTTCCGGCTGCAAGAAAACACACAACATACAATAAATTGTTACTTCTAATCTATAGTAATATTAGAAATGCAAAGTTTATCTGATGTTTATTACTCAATTACGAATTAAGATCATATTTGGCACAGAAATAGAAATGTGCTGTCTGTAGTCTGAAATAGCACAAGAGCAGAGAGCAAGAGCATTTTAATCTTGGGAAAATGTGCGAAATTTTAACGAAACAGTAACAGGCAATAACTAGTTACTACATAAATAAATAACAGATTGTGTTCGCTAGGCTGTCAGAGCTACTAGTGGACTAATGGAGACGTGAACCGGAGTTTTGACCAATGGACTCTTTTCAAAATTCGGTCTCTGGCAAGTATCTCCACTGATCCAAAGTCCGGTTCGCTACTGCTTACACCGAACTAGAGAAAAAAAGGAGAACACATTTATATTTTGGACAACAAATGAAGTATACGATATAATTTTTGCAGTACCTACCTATGACTTGCAACATTATGTATATGAGCGCTAAAGGTACTGGGTATTTTAGATGTAATTAACCGACTTCAAAAAAAGGAGGTTTACAATTCGTCTTGAACCTTTTTTTTATGTATGTTACCTCATAACTCGGAGATGGCTGGACCGATTTGGAAAATTCTTTTTTTGTTTGAAAGGGTATTCTTTCTAGTTGGTTCCATTGTCGTCACGTTTGGATCTGATGATGGAATCATGGAGAAATCGAGGGAACTCTTCAATATTATAGGCACACCTATAGCGTTTTGGGTATTTCTTATAGTACCTTGTGCAGTTGCTCTCGAAAAGCACCATTTGAGGAAGTGGAACTGATGATGAAGACCCCAGATGGCCACCGAAACTAATCAATAATAAGTATTTCGTTGATTGCGATTAGATTACTTGAATATGGATGTTAAGCACTTTATGCTCGTTACAATGCATATGGTGAAGTAGAGCTGATGGTGGTGTACCAGGAGAACTCCTTAAAAATTAACGGCTCTGCACCGAGAAAAGCAATATTTTGTAAAAGGTGATAAGTAGTTGACATTTTGGCTTTTGTAACTAGATAAATTACAAACCGACCCACTAAAAAGAGTGAAAAAAAAACTTTTTAGCAAAAAGTAGAACCGACTTCCATATAAAAACACTACAAAGGCAAAAACAACTTTAATTTCGGAAGGCGGTGTCTTTAGTTTTGTATATATTTTCGTTTTTGACACCGCCTTCCGAAATTAAAGTTATTTTTGCTTTGTAGTATTTTTATATGGAAGTCGGTTCTATTTTTTGCTAAAAAGTTTATTTTATTTTGTATTGTACCTACATTATTATAGTTGTAGTTTGATTGCAATTTTATTTGACTCAATTTGATTGAATTGTTATTAATAATTGAATATAAAATATTATGTTGGGAATGATATTTGCACCACATCATTCTGATATGTAACTTTTAAAATCTATAAATAATGTATTAAAAAAGAATGATGTGCATTCTTATAAGTGGCGTATATACACAGATTACACTCTAAAATTATGGTTTATTACTTATTTAATTGTAAATATGTTATTGGCATGTCTAAATAAATGAAATTTTCTTAATATTATCTTCTTCCACTCATAATTTTTTGGAGCCAACAAAGACCTGACAATAATAAATATTGAAATCACAAACCTTAGCTAACGCTGAAACGGGCTTAGTAGTGGTCTCCACGGAGAACGAAGGAATGGAAACTTGTAAATCTTCGTCTTTTAAGCTGTCAAGGATGTCGGACAGTGGAGCAACTGGTAGGGCAGCTGTGAGCCTCGTCAGGCCGTCGCGAGTGCGGGGCACTACCAGCAACAGAGCGTAGCGACCACCCTGACAACAAATATGTGTTAAAAACGAATGCAAGGAAGACAAAATTTTATTCAAACATGGTAAATACATTTTTATATGTATCATGCAATTAGTATACTTCAAGCTATAAAACAAGTGTGATCATGAAGTTGAAATGAATTTCAAAAATACATAAATCTAAATCCTAAAGATCTAGAATAATTTCTTCTCATAGAGAGGGAACTGTGTCCCAGCTGTGGCAACGTTATAGGCTGGTTATATTGTTATGTATTTTACAAAGAAATTTCTTTCTCGATGTAAATCGTTAAAACGCACAACTGAGAATCTATTACACTTGTTACAAGACAGTTATTATATTGCATATACATAATGATCAAAAGTGCGTACATCATAAGGCAGCTTAAGGGCTTCAGCGTCTTCATCATGGAGACTTGCTTCTTCTCAGTGTTGGATCGGTAGAACAGACCAGGTTCGATGATCTCGAAGGGAGTCTTCCATGATCCTCGGAAGTACATGGCGTTAAAGATGATCATTAGGGAGTCGGAGATTGAGGCTGCAATAGAATATTTTTAATTAGATTATATTCAATATACAGATATGGTCCTTGTAGGACTCTTTATTGCCGAGAAAAAGACATGCATAACAATTTATTGTCCTACAGTAAAAGTCATCAACGAACTGACGACTCGTCATCGTGCAAATCTTTAAGGTATGTATAAAATAGCTTACTTGACGGCTTACTGTTGACAGAGAGACTGGAAGGAACATCACGAACTTCGTGCATAGCTTTCAAGCTTCTAGCGTGGTTTCTTGCCTCAACAGCAACCATAGAATTTCTTCTTCATCATCGGATTCAGTCTTCTTAGGGAAAGTTTTCACTAGCTTGATCTTTTCCTTAATGTTCTTTGCAGGTTTGTACTCCATGTGGAAGATGTCAACTTTGTCGGGTATATCATCAACAGCGAAGGAGATAAGTTTCTCATCGGTTTCTTTAGGTGGCATCATTTCTGGGATCTCCTCGTTTATGTTTTCATCAGTTTTGTCGGAGATTTCAACTGTGAATTCACCCTTATCGTTATCATCATCCTCCTGGGCATGCAGTTCGGGGTTGTATTGTTCAACAGACCTGACCTCAGTTAGATAGTAGTCTTCTAGAATCTGTTTGTAATCATCATTGATTATGCAGTTCTTGTAGATGTAGAAATAGTTCTTCAATTCAGACTAATTGTATTTATGTTCCTGGTTGTTCTTCAGCCTCTCCATGATATATTTGTATGTCTTTCTGGTTAAGACTGGATCTTGAGGCAAATATAACGCGGACACCAGCTGTTCTCTGGTCTCTAGGATGGTCAAGATAGCTGAGTAGCCGAGCGGTGAGAACGCGATGTTTTTGTCATCATCGATGTAACCCTGTAATTGAAATAAAATTTTTATTAATTATATGATCCTTATTTGATAGGCCCATTGGCCTAGTGGTCAGCGGCCCTGACTACTATGCACAAGGTCATGGGTTCGATTCCCACCCAGGACAAATGTTTGTGTGATGAGCACGATCATTTGTTCTTTGTCTGGGTGTGATTTTTCTTTAATATGTATGTATTTAGAAATATACATGTACGTTTATCAGTTGTCTAGTACTCATAGCACAAGCTCTGCTTAGTTTGGGACTAGATGGCGTTGTGTGAAAGTTGTGGAATATATATTTATATATATATATTGAAGTTTGCAGTCCAATAAAGAGTAAGTAGCTCTATCTATCTATCAACGATTTTGCGAACAGAACAACCTAATTTGATGCACTCTAAAGCCATGGAGGAGCGCAATGAGTCCCAATCCAAAAAGATAAAGAAGACAATAATGATGATTACCTGGAAGATTGCTGTAGACAGTTCACTGGTCGCGTCTCCTACGAAGCTGGAGTCTTTAGGCTGGTTGGAGCGACCACTGCGAAACCATCTCGCACTGGCTAGACCCACCACGAAGAAAACTGTAAAATAAAAGAAGTTGTTAAACCTTTTTTTTGAAAGAATAAAGTCCCACACTTGGAATTACTCCTGTATCGTGGGTGCGTTTCACATCATATAAAATTACATCGACAATTGCCTTACCCGGAACAACTATTATCTGTAATCCATACAAAGATTTACATGAGCGGGCTCATTCGTAATAACAATAAAAAATAAATTTGCTCCCTGCCGGTGTCAAACCCGCCGGATTTCAAACGGATTATCAAGACACTGTAAATGGTTGCCGCGCGCGCGCCTTTACCTCTGCGAGAAAGAGCTCCTCTGCGAGAAAGAGCTCCTCCGCATAATTGCTGTCCCACTCGCACCTCCACCATCAACCGGTAAGCTACGTCACCGCGGCGACGACGCACGAAAAATAATCATTCTACCCGCTACACCGTTTGGAGTTCGGCGCAGGCGATAACGCCACAAAATAATACCAAATTATTGAATAACCTTCTGGTACGTATTACGCAGTATTACTAAAAATGGACAAGTCTCTCTCAGAATCGAATTTAGCTGACCTACTCCTCCTAAATATTATCTCCCTTCGAAGTTAAAGAAGGCGAAAGGATGATCTGGATATGCTTAAAGAAGACCTGATTAACACGATGAAATCAATGCTTATGGCACAAGAAAATGAACTCAAAAGAATAACTCCTACGCTCTTGCAAATAAAACAAACCAATTCAAACAAAGAGAGTGCTGTGGCTAATATCACTGCGCAAAATGAAGATTTCAGGCAGAAAATAGAGCAAATGGAAATTCAGGCAAAAAGGACAAAGGGTACATAAGCATATTAGAAGAAAAAATCGAAGATCTGCACAGAATTAGCCGCAAGTCAAACATGAGACAAAAACGTGCCTAAGCAACCGAAAGAAACTAAAGAAGACCTAATTGATATGGTGATAAGTTTATCCAAAAATACAAACTACGAAATAACGAAGCCGGATATTAAAGACATATATAGAGTGAAAGGGAAGAAACAAATGATCACGAATACTCCAATAATACTAGAACTTTCGTCTACTATCATAAAAACTGATGTTATAAAGCTGTGTAAAGCTCATAAAATCAAGTATAAAATAAAGCTCTGTGCGAAACATCTCGGCCTGAAGAGAAATGAAGATACTCCAATCTTCGTCTCGGAACAGCTTACATCAAAAGGGGCACGGCTACACTTCCTGGCTCGGGATCTAGTTAAGACAAAGAAATACAAGTACTGTTGGACCGCACACGGAAAAGTCTATATTAAAAAAGACGATGAAGCGCCCACGTTCATAATAAAAACTGAAGCCCAAGTACAAGAAATATGACTAGTGATACAGTGTACATATTATGTCTCCCAATCTGTACCTGTACCTAACTGGCTGATCAAATATGTTACTGTAATTTTTATAGATCCTAACCACACTCTTAAAAGTACCACACTCTTAAGTATATCAAATAAATAAGTTTATAATAATAATAAGTATTATTATTATAGTTTTAAGTCATACACACACTCCGCATGCATAAAAATCACGTATATATATACATAAACGCTTTGTTTTAGACTACAACTACATGTGTATTCATTTCTGTTTTCGCATACACTCACACAATATATCTATAACGCGGTAAAAGTATCTCAAATATGGGATATAAAAATAATAAATAATATGAGGTTATCAAGTTGTATAGTACAGTTCCAATATAAATATTGTAATAACAAATTAAATTGTGAATCCAGCTTACAAATCTATGACATATTTACAAAGCTTTTTTAGATTGAGATACTGTTGTGCTTCTTTGTTACTGATTTCAGTATTTTTTATCTTTATTTAATGGATAGCATACATAGTATTTTGCATGAAATAACTAACGGTCATAGGTACTGGTCGTGATCGAATATATTTAAAAAGTTTCAATTATAGTGTAATTTATAATCTAAAAAATACGGCATCCTCGCGACACGATGCTGATAAAGAAAATGTGCATAGAACAAGAATACCTTTACCGAAGAATCCTTTACCAGCCTTACCGAACCATTTATTGGTGGATCCCAAACCTCTTCACAATCCAGAAACGTCACATCGAAGAATTCTGAAGACTCCGAACGCTCAAACTACGGGTATCCCTAAAGCAGGTCCTAGTAAAGTACTTCCGCATAAACCGAAACATCTTCTGAACATCTACACGAGACATGTTACACTGAGACAAAGGAGGGTAGACTTAGACTGGCACTATACTGCTTTCAACGACAAGCGTGCAGCAGATATAGATACCAGTTTTCTATCTATAAGCGATGATGAGTCATATATAAGGAATTGCAGGGTGTATCTCCAACTTTCATAGCTAAACCAGAGAAGTAAGATGATAAAGTAATACGACGTCTAAAATTCAATGAAAGCATAAATGACAGATTGAGAACACCTGATTTCTGTGAGTACCTATACTATAAATATAACAATCATCTGCACAGCTTTAACTACGTTGCAGTCTACTATACTTCCTGTCTAAGCGAATGCAGCGTTAGTAATAGTGTTTGACATGCAGCGATCGCCTATCTGACTTAACAGCCCAGTAACTGAGTAATATCCTTAGGACTGTTGCCATATTTTCTGGCTTCTGATTACTCGTAAAATTTATTAAAAATAATATGCACTAGTACTCACGCGGGGCTTCGCTCCCGTGGATCCTATCACGGTAAAAACATAACTCTCCTTTTTTGCAGTCGCATAAAAAGTGGCTATAACCTTCCTCAAACTTCAAGCTACTTCTATACCAAATTGCATCTAAATCCACCCAGTACTTTCAAAGATTAGCGCGTTCCAGCAAACAAACCAACAAACTTTTCCGCTTTATAATATTAGTATAGATTTAGAATGACTCACAAATTAACACTATTACGATGACCCAAAATGAATATTGGTTATAAACATATTTGCAATGTTTTAAAGATCTTAAAAAATGAATGATGAATACAAAAAATATTTAATTTTGTGATGATATTTAAAGGCTAAAAAAATACACAAGCTGTTTAATATAATCTAAGCCACAACCTAACATTATGAATCATATAGCAAGCTGTTTGTTGGTTACGTATCTTGCTTTGTTAAAGTGGACTAGTACAACATTTAATTAATGTTAGAAAATAAGTTAGAAGTTTTTATATACACATACATAATTATGACAATATCTCGCCTTTTGTATGACTTTATACTGTCTATACTGATTTCATCTATCTAAGCAATTTTTTATAACGAATTTCCCGAATTAAGTTCTTTTGTTGTTTCTTTGACTACAAGTAATATGGTTTTTCCACACTTTTTTATATAAACACAACTTGCAAATTTAACAGTTTAGTTAGTAATGAGTCATTTCGTTCTCATTAAACCGGACATTTGCACATACTATTTGGTGAATATTTACAAAAACTTCGGCATTCAATCCTTATCTTCTTAGGCTTTTTCCTACTATGTTGGGCTTCCAGTCTATTCCGATACAGCTAAGTATTAACTAGTGTATTTACATGGAGCGAATGCCGATCTGACCTTCACGACCCAGTAGCTGGGTACCAAGATACCAATTGGTAAGACTGGTTTTGGATTTTCTACTTTCTAAATATCCGTAACGCTTATAGATAGAAAACTAGCATCTTTATCTGCTGCACGCTTGTCGTTGAAGACAGTACAGTGCCAGTCTAAGTCCACCCACCTTTGTCTCAGTGTAACATGTTTCATGTCGCTGTTCAGAGGATGTTTCAGTTTATGCGGAACCACTTCACTAGGACCTGCTTTAGGATTACCCGGATTACCGTGATTTTTATTTAATACTTTTTGTTATTAGTATAGGTACTCACAGAAATCAGGTGTTCTCAATCTGTCATTTATACTTTCATTGAATTTTAGACGCCGTTTCACTTTATCATCTTACTTCTCTGGTTTAGCTATGACAGTTGGAGATATACCCTGCAATTCCCTATATATGACTCATCATCGCTTATAGATAGAAAACTGGCATCTTTATCTGCTGCACGCTTGTCGTTGAAAACAGTATAGTGCCAGTATAAGTTCACTCTCCTTTGTCTCAGTGTAACATGTCTCGTATCGATGTTCAGAGGATGTTTCGGCTTATGCGGAACTACTTTACTAGGACCTGCTTTAGGAATACCCGTACTTTGAGCGTTCAGAGTCTTCAGAGCTCTCCAATGTAACGTTTCTGGCTTGTGAAGAGGTTTGGGATCCACCAATAAATGTTTCGATGAGGCTGGTAAAGGATCCGCCAGCAACGGTATTCTTGTTCTATGCACATTTTCTTTATCAGCATCGTGTCGCGAGGACGTCATATTAATTAGATTATAAATTACACTATAACTTAAACTTTAAAAAAACATTAGATCACGACCAGCATGACAAGCGACAGTATTAGCGATAATTTTAACCTAAACTGACAGGAACTTCACCAACCCTCATTAAGTTTGATAAAACTTATATTGAAGTGATTGAGGGTAGTCTGAATGAGACATAGAGAGGTTTAATAGAGCCAAATTAAGATACTGAATATATTTGTGATATTAAAATATCATACCTATTATGGCATATTAGTTAAACCAATATTAATATTCTTTTTAATATTCATTCATATTATATGTTCGCTTATACATACGTATCGGCACCATACCTTATACTGGATTTTACTTAGTTTAGTTAATATTAATATCCTTTTCAATATTCATTTATATTAAACGTTCACTCATACATACGTATCGGCACCGCGTCACCGCGCCGCATGTGATGCATCTTACTATTCTGTATTTTTCATATTAGTCGATATCAAGCTCTAACGAATATTCGCTATTAAATGCTATTAACGCGAACGATAATATCGACTAATATGAAAAATATAGAATAGTAAGATGCATTACTATACTAATATGGTAATGCGACTAGAATATCGAAGATCCTATAATTTGTCTTATATCTAGGTTGCTTAATCTATACATACTGATATTATAAAGAGCTAAAATCTCCGGAACTAATGATCCAATTTTTAAAATTGTCATTAGTAGTTATTTGTGAGTGCTTTTTGCTATAAAATATTCTGGAATGCACGCGGACTAAGTCGCGAGCGAAGTGCTGGTATATTATGATATTAGTGCTTGTTATATTACGCTTACCTAATATGAATATATTCGTCACACCACTGACACGTTAGTATCAGCATTCTTGTATAGAATGAAACCAAAGTTGCCAATTCAAATAAATAATTTAATCTTAAGCATATCACAACATTACAAAAAATAAATAATAACTAAAAGCTAGCTTACAAACTACGCTGTGTACTTTTTCATATTCAAATGCATCTGGTTGTTTAGTAAAAACTTGTACAATCTCACAGCAAGGCATAAAGTACATTAAAATGTATTATAAATTAATACGAGTAGAACGGGTGGGCTCTCGAGAATGCCGAAGGCAAACGATAATGCTGACTCCTAAGAGTACGAAAAAGAAACACCTAGTGTTGGTGACAGGAATTTAAAATCTTAGGATCTCTCAAACTGGTACTGCCTCATCCGCCATGAAGGGCTTCTCGGGATCAATGACCTTCCCGGCTACTACCACGAGATTGTCTAGGGTGTCCAAGATATAGAAGATGAAGGGGTGTTCCACGTTGAAACGGCGGAGAGGCTTTGGTGGCGCTAGTGGCAGATTCTTTGACAGTTCCATCACTGTGTTTCCGGCTGCAAGAAAACACACAACATACAATAAATTGTTACTTCTAATCTATAGTAATATTAGAAATGCAAAGTTTATCTGATGTTTATTACTCAATTATGAATTAAGATCATATTTGGCACAGAAATAGAAATGTGCTGTCTGTAGTCTGAAATAGCACAAGAGCAGCTTTTAATCTTGGGAAAATGTGCGAAATTTTAACGAAACAGTAACAGGCAATAACAAGTTACTACATCAATAAATAACAGATTGTGTTCGCTAGGCTGTCAGAGCTACTAGTGGACTAATGGAGACGTGAACCGGAGTTTTGACCAATGGACTCTTTTCAAAATTCGGTCTCTGGCAAGTATCTCCACTGATCGAAAGTCCGGTTCGCTACTGCTTACACCGAACTAGAGAAAAAAAGGAGAACACATTTATATTTTGGACAACAAATGAAGTATACGATATAATTTGTGCAGTACCTACCTATGACTTGCAACATTATGTATATGAGCAGATTTTTGCCAGATATTATTAACAAGGCGCTAAAGGTATTGGGCATTTTAGATGTAATTAACCGACTTCAAAAAAAGGAGGTTTACAATTCGTCTTAAACTTTTTTTTTATGTATGTTACCTCATAACACGGAGATGTCTGGACCGATTTGGAAAATTCTTTTTTTGTTTGAAAGGGTATACTTTCTAGTTGGTCCCATTGTTGTCACGTTTGGATCTGATGATGGAATCATGGAGAAATCGAGGGAACTCTTCAATATTATAGGCACACCTATAGCGTTTTGGGTATTTCTTATAGTACCTTATGCTGTTGCTCTCCAAAAGCACCATTTGAGGAAGTGGAACTGATGATGAAGACCCCAGATGGCCACCGAAACTAATCAATAATAAGTATTTCGTTGATTGCGATTAGATTACTTGAATATGGATGTTAAGCACTTTATGCTCGTTACAATGCATATGGTGAAGTAGAGCTGATGGTGGTGTACCAGGAGAACTCCTTAAAAATTAACGGCTCTGCACCGAGAAAAGCAATATTTTGTAAAAGGTGATAAGTAGTTGACACTTTGGCTTTTGTAACTAGATAAATTACAAACCGACCCACTAAAAAGAGTGAAAAAAAAAAACTTTTTAGCAAAAAATAGAACCGACTTCCATATAAAAACACTACAAAGGCAAAAATAACTTTAATTTCGGAAGGCGGTGTCTTTAGTTTTGTATATATTTTCGTTTTTGACACCGCCTTCCGAAATTAAAGTTATTTTTCAAATAATAATCTGTGGCCCGGCTGTCAACCGGCTTGTCAAAAAATTTTCTCGATTCTTTTTGAATAAATATTTAATAAAATAATAGTTCACCAAACCATGTTCCACCAAACCAAATGCGTTAAAAAAAAACCAGAGTAACATAGAAATGCAGTACATGCCATTTTGGTAAGAAAAACTCTTACACGAATCAATATGAAAATAAGATGTTGACAAGACGCTGGGCACAAATACTACAATCCACACGCCCAACACCTACGGAATCGTCGCTCAGCTCCGCCTCGCAGCCACCGGGACCTTCTCCAGCCGTGAGTCAAGAGATTCCGGCCGCTGCAGTTGCGTCGAGCTCGAGCGATGAGTACTTCTCGCCGCCGACGACACCACCACCTGCACGTCGGCGAGGAAGAGGCCGCCCTCCGGCCAGCATGGGACTTCGAGGCCCGCCGGCCTCTGATGGGGTCCCCGCTGCCGGTGGAAGTGTGCAGCGCATGCGATGGACTCAATCCATTAATGAGAACGTCATGCGCTCATGCTACAGAGGGGGGAACTAACCTTACTGCGTACCGTGGTCGGATGCTCTCTCTGTTTCAGGTTCTTGAACCAGCTGTCAACGTTTCGGCTCAACGACTGTCGGATCAGGTGCGGGTCATCCAGCGTAACCGTATGTTGGATGACGCCGTACTTGATAGACTACGCCTCGAATCACGGTGCAGCCGTGTCTCATCTGCTTCGCCACTGGCCGCGGTGCAACTACAACCCAGTATCTCACCGCGACCCGACCACGTCGGTGAAGATGATGATGACGAGGCTATAACCGTGAGTACCCAGTGCAGTGAACGATTGAGGAGTGCTTTGGAGTGTGCATTACGGGAGTATCGCTCCACACCACCTGAGCTTAGACCTCGTCTGCCTCGTTTACCCATGCATAAGAAAAATAGGGCGCTAGTGTGTGCTCTAGATTCACTGCTGTCAAATTATTTTGACAATAGTGAAGACCTCACCGATACTCATTCGATTCTATACTGTGCAGCTGTAGCGGCTTGTCGGATAGCTCATGTCAAGTTTCCAAAGACTGACAGAGTTATTCGACCAGCTGTACCAGCTTGGCAGGGCAGGATCGAACGTCGTATTGCTGAGGCTAGAGCACTCATTGGTAAACTTATCTGCTTCAGGCAGGGCAACACTCGTCCTAGAGTGATGCGCTTTGTGAGGCGGGCGTTTGCGGGGACTGATATCAGTCCTCGGGATTATCTGACCCGCGTCACAGAGCGTATCGACTTCCTGAAGCAGAAAGTCAATGCATGGGCAAATCGAATTCGTCGATATAAGCGGCGGGTGGAGCGATACACTCAGAATCGCACATTCCAAAGCAATGAAAGGTGGGTTTATAGGACCTGGAAGCGACCTGACCAAGGTGTGACTGATACGTGCCCACCGAATGATGACGCCATGTGTTCGTTCTGGCGCAGCATCTGGTCGGCTCCTGTCAGCCACACTGAGGGTGACTGGATGAGTGAGATCAAGCGCACGTGCGATCTTATACCAGAAATGGGGGCAATTACGATCAGCCCCCAAGATGTAATCCGTGCAGTCCGTCCGTTATCTAACTGGAAATCTCCAGGGCCGGACGGGCTGCACAATTTCTGGATAAAATGGTTTCTAAGCTCGCACGCTCGCTTGGCCGCTCAGTTCCAGTCTGCCCTAGAGCTAGGATCGCTACCTCAATTCCTAACTACAGGAATAACCCACCTGCTCCATAAAGCAGGCAGTACTTCGGAACCTAAAAATTATAGACCGATCACGTGCTTACCGACGGTCTATAAAGTTCTTACATCCATTCTGAGAGCCAAAATTAATAATCACATAGATACAAATTCAATCATGTCTGCTTCTCAGAATGGATGTAGGAACGGGTCCCGCGGTACTAAGGAGCTTCTCCTAATCGATATTGCCATAAACCAACAGGTTCGTCGTTCCCGAAGGAATCTGTCGACATGTTGGATAGATTATAAGAAGGCCTATGACTCGGTTCCACATACATGGCTCATGAAGGTGTTGGAGTTGTACAAAATAAATCCAGTACTCCGCACTTTTCTTGAGTCATGTATGGGGCAATGGAAGACGGTCCTCTGCTATCCAGGATGTCGACAGATCCAGGAAAACAGCGAACCGATTAGGATTGAGCGTGATATTTTTCAGGGCGACAGTCTGAGCCCACTGTGGTTTTTTCTGGCTCTCAACCCTCTCAGTACACTGCTGGAGGGTTCGGGGCAAGGCTACCAGTTGAGAAGAGGTGGTCAGGACATATCACACTTGCTTTACATGGATGATTTGAAACTTTTTGCCCCCAGCAAATTGCTAAAAACTCATGGAGCTACTGAAGGTAACGGAAACCTTCAGTAGTGCCATCAAGATGGAATTTGGGGTGGACAAATGTGCGATCATGCATGTAAAGCGAGGGGAGATTATGGAATCAGTGGGAACTCAACTCTCGGATTCCATACACCTAAGATCCCTCGGCTCAACTGAAACCTACAAGTATTTGGGTATGTCAGAAGCACTAGGCATCAATGTTGCTTATGTTAAACAGTCATTGAAGGAACGCTTCTTTGGCCGCCTGAATAAAGTACTGAATAATCTTCTATCAGGCGGAAACAAGGTGCGTGCCTTCAATGGTTGGGTCATGCCAATATTGATGTACTCTTTTGGCATACTCAAATGGACTCAGACTGAACTTGACGCCTTGGACAGGCGGGTCCGCACAACGCTGACTGCAAAACGAATGCATCACCCACGTTCATCGGTGATGAGGCTGTATATCCCGCGGAAGTGCGGGGGTCGTGGCTTTTTAAATGCAAAGACCCTGCACAACCGCGAGGTATGCAGCCTTAGGGAATATTTCCCAGAAGCCGACGTGGGTATACATCGAGATGTGGTTGCGATGGACAAAGGCCTCACTCCGCTCTCCTTAGGTACCGAGAATTGGCGCAAACCTGTAGTATTAGATACTAATGACCGCAGAGAAGTATGGCAGAGCAAGGAGCTTCACGGACGCTATTACCGGGCCCTTCATGGGTCTGACGTAGATACGTTAGCGTCCGTAGCCTGGCTACGTTTTGGTGACCTCTTCGGGGAAACCGAAGGTTTTGTCTGTGCGATTATGGACGAAGTTATGATGACGAATAACTATCGGAAGTATATTGTGAAGGATGGTACGGTAGACATATGTCGGGCATGTCACAAACCGGGAGAATCCATTCGTCACATTATCTCCGGCTGTTCTCGTCTGGCTAACGGAGACTATTTGCATAGACACAACCTCGTAGCCAGGATTATTCACCAGCAACTTGCTCTTAAATACAATCTTGTGGAATCAGAAGTACCATACTATAGGTATGTGCCCGACCCAGTTCTCGAAAATGGCAATATTACACTGTATTGGGATCGGTCTATCATCACTGACAGGACTATCGTTGCCAATAAGCCTGACATAGTGGTGATAGACCGATTAGAGAGTCGCACAATGATTGTTGATATAGCAGTCCCCCATGACGAGAACCTCGTGAAAGCTGAGATAGATAAAAAAATAAGTATCTTGACCTGGCGCGCGAGGTTGTCGACATGTGGGATGTGGAGACAGCATTCATTGTGCCGATAGTCGTCACAGCCAATGGTTTAATAGCCAAGAGCCTCGACCAACATCTAAGGAGGCTCTCGTTGGGCAGCTGGATCAAGGGCCTGATCCAGAAAGCAGTGCTCCTGGAAACGGCGCGTATTGTGAGGAGGTTCCTCTCTATGGAGCCCTGACCACCGGTAGCTTGGACCCTGTTCCCGATACCGGTGGGCTACTATTTTTTATATTTTTAAATGTTTTTATTTTTTATATTAATATTTAAAAATGTAATCTATATGTATATATATTAAATAAATTGAAATCACAAACCTTAGCTAACGCTGAAACAGGCTTAGTAGTGGTCTCCACGGAGAACGAAGGAATGGAAACTTGTAAATCTTCGTCTTTTAAGCTGTCAAGGATGTCGGACAGTGGAGCAACTGGTAGGGCAGCTGTGAGCCTCGTCAGGCTGTCGCGAGTGCGGGGCACTACCAGCAACAGAGCGTAGCGACCACCCTGAAAACAAATATATTTTTATATGTATCATGCAATTAGTATACTTCAAGCTATAAAACAAGTGTGATCATGAAGTTGAAATGAATTTCAAAAATACATAAATCTAAATCCTAAAGATCTAGAATAATTTCTTCTCATAGAGAGGGAACTGTGTCCCAGCTGTGGCAACGTTATAGGCTGGTTATAAGGGTACATAAGCATATTAGAAGAAAAAATCGAAGACCTGCACAGAATTAGCTGAAAGTCAAACATGAGATAAAAAACGTGCCTAAGCAACCGAAAGAAACTAAAGAAGACCTAATTGATATGGTGATAAGTTTATCCAAAAATACAAACTACGAAATAACGAAGCCGGATATTAAAGACATAATTATATAGAGTGAAAGGGAAGAAACAAACGATCACGAATACTCAAATAATACTAGAACTCTGTGCGAAACATCTCGGCCTGAAGAGAAATGAAGATACTCCGATCTTCGTCTCGGAACAGCTTACATCAAAAGGGGCACAGCTACACTTCCTGGCTCGGGATCTAGTTAAGACAAAGAAATACAACTACTGTTGGACCGCACACGGAAAAGTCTATATTAAAAAAGACGATGAAGCGCCCACGTTCATAATATAAACTGAAGCCCAAGTAAAGATATATGACTAGTGATACAGTGTACATATTATGTCTCCCGATCTGTACCTGTACCTAACTGGCTGATCAAATATGTTACTGTAATTTTTATATATCCTAACCACACTCTTAAACCTATAAGTATGTCAAATAGTATTATTATTATAGTTTTAACACATACACACACTCAGCATGCATAAAAAACACGTATATATATATACATAAACGCTTTGTTTTAGACTACAACTACATGTATTCATTTCTGTTTTCACATACACTCACACAATATATCTTAGCGCGGTAAAAGTAATAAATAATATGAGGTTATCAAGTTGTATAGTACAGTTCCAATATAAATATTGTAATAAAAAACTAAATTGTGAATCCAGCTTACATATCTATGACATATTTACAAAGCTTTTTTAGATTGAGATACTGTTGTGCTTCTTTGTTACTGATTTCCGTATTTTTTATCTTTATTTAATGGATAGCATACATAGTATTTTGCATGAAATAACTAACGGTCATACTGGTCGTGATCGAATGTATTTAAAAAGTTTCAATTATAGTGTAATTTATAATCTAAATAAAACGGCATCCTCGCGACACAATGCTGATAAAGAAAATGTGCATAGAACAAGAATACCGTTACCGAAGGATCCTTTACCAGTCTTACCGAAACATTTATTGGTGGATCCCAAACCTCTTCACAATCCAGAAAATTCACATCGAAGAGTTCTGAAGACTCTGAACGCTCAAAGTACGGGTATTCCTAAAGCAGGTCCTAGTAAAGTGGTTCCGCATAAACCTAAACATCTTCTGAACATCTACACGAGACATGTTACACTGAGACAAAGGAGGGTTGACTTAGACTGGCACTATACTGTTTTCAACGACAAGCGTGCAGCAGATATAGATGCCAGTTTTCTATCTATAAGCGATGATGAGTCATATATAAGGAATTGCAGGGTATATCTCCAACTGTCATAGCTAAACCAGAGAAGTAAGATGATAAAGTGAAACGACGTCTAAAATTCAATGAAAGTATAAATGACAGATTGAGAACACCTGATTTCTGTGAGTACCTATACTATATATAACAATCATCTGCACAGCTTTAACTACGTTGCAGTCGACTTCCTGTCTAAGCGAATGCAGCTTTAGTAATAGTGTTTGACATGAAGCGATCGCCTATCTGACTTAACAGCCCAGTAACTGAGTAATACCCTTAGGACTGTTGCCATATTTTCTGGCATCTGATTACTTGTAAAATTTATTAAAAATAATATGCATTTAGAATGACTCACAAATTAACATTATTACGATGACCCAAAATAAATATTGATTGTAAACATATTTGCAATGTTTTACAGATCTTAAAAAATGAATGATGAATAAAAAAATATTTGTGATAAAATTTAAAGGCTAAAAAAATACACAAGCTGTTTAATATAATCTAAGCAACAACCTAACATTACGAATCATATGGCAAGCTGTTTGTTGGTTAATTATTTTGATTTGTTAAAGTGGACTAGTACCACATTTAATTAATGTTAGAAAATAAGTTAGTAGTTTTTATATACACAAACATAATTATGTCCATATCTCGCCTTTTGTATGACTTATACTATCTATACTGATTTCATCTATGTAAGCAATTTTTTATAACGAATTTCCTGAATTAAGTTCTTTTGTGGTTTCCTTGTCTACAAGTAATATGGTTTTTCCACACTTTTTTATATAAACACAACTTGCAAATTTAACTGTTTAGTTAGTAATGAGTCATTTCGTTCTCATTAAACCGGACATTTGCACATACCATTTGGTGAATATTTACAAAAACTTCGGCATTCAATCTTTATCTTCTTAGGCTTTTTCCTACTATGTTGGGCTTCCAGTCTATTCCGATACAGCTAAGTAGTAACTAGTGTATTTACATGGAGCGACTGCCGATCTGACCTTCACGACCCAGTAGCTGGGTACCAAGATACCAATTGGCAAGACTGGTTTTGGATTTTCTACTTTCTAAATATCCGTAACGCTTATAGATAGAAAACTAGCATCTTTATCTGCTGCACGCTTGTCGTTGAAGACAGTACAGTGCCAGTCTAAGTCCACCCACCTTTGTCTCAGTGTAACATGTTTCATGTCGCTGTTCAGAGGATGTTTCAGTTTATGCGGAACCACTTCACTAGGACCTGCTTAGGATTACCCGGATTACCGTGATTTTTATTTAATACTTTTTGTTATTAGTATAGGTACTCACAGAAATCAGGTGTTCTCAATCTGTTATTTATACTTTCATTGAATTTTAGACGCCGTTTCACTTTATCATCTTACTTCTCTGGTTTAGCTATGACAGTTGGAGATATACCCTGCAATTCCCTATATATGACTCATCATCGCTTATAGATAGAAAACTGGCATCTTTATCTGCTGCACACTTGTCGTTGAAAACAGTATAGTGCCAGTATAAGTCCAACCTCCTTTGTCTCAGTGTAACATGTCTCGTATCGATGTTCAGAGGATGTTTCGGCTTATGCAGAACTACTGTACTAGGACCTGCTTTAGGAATACCCGTACTTTGAGCGTTCAGAGTCTTCAGAGCTCTCCGATGTAACGTTTCTGGCTTGTGAAGAGGTTTGGGATCCACCAATAAATGTTTCGGTGAGGCTGGTAAAGGATCCGTCAGCAACGGTATTCTTGTTCTATGCACATTTTCTTTATCAGCATCGTGTCGCGAAGACGACATATTAATCAGATTATAAATTACACTATAACTTAAACTTTTAAAAAACATTAGATAACTACCAGCATGACAAGCGACAGTTTTAGCGATAATTTTAACCTAACTGACAGGAACTTCACCAACCCTCATTAAGTTTGATAAAACTTATATTCAAGTGATTGAGGGTAGTCTGAATGAGACATAGAGAGGTTTAACAGAGTCAAATTAAGATACTGAATATATTTCTGATATTAAAATATCATACCTATTATGGCATATTACTAATATTAGTTAAACCAATATTAATATTCTTTTTAATATTC
Source organism: Tholera decimalis (assembly GCA_943138885.2). Lineage (NCBI taxonomy): Eukaryota > Metazoa > Arthropoda > Insecta > Lepidoptera > Noctuidae > Tholera > Tholera decimalis. Next base: position 26,760,458 of record OW964569.2, read on the forward strand.
ATTCATATTATACGTTCGCTTATGCATACGTATCGGCACCATACCTTATACTGGATTTTACTTAGTTTAGTTAATATTAATACCCTTTGCAAAGTTCATTTATATTAAACATTCACTCATACATACGTATCGGCACCGCGTCACTGCGCCGCATGTGATCCATCTTACTATTCTGTATTTTTCATATTAGTCGATATCAATCTCTAAATAATACTCGCTATTAAATGCTATTAACGCGAACGATAATATCGACTAATATGAAAAATATAGAATAGTAAGATGCATTACTATACTAATATGGTAATGCGACTGGAATATCGAAGATCCTATAATTTGTCTTATATCTAGGTTGCTTAATCTATACATACTGATATTATAAAGAGCTAAAATCTCCGGAACTAATCATCCAATTTTAAAAATTATCATTAGTAGTTATTTGTGAGTGCTTTTGGCTATAAAATATTCTGAAATGCACGCGGACTAAGTCGCTGGCGAAGTACTGGTATATTATGATATTAGTGCTTGTTATATTACGCTTACCTAATATGAATATATTCGTCACACCACTGACACGTTAGTTTCAGCATTCTAGTATAGAATGAAACCAAAGTTGCCAATTCAAATAAATAATTTAATCTTAACCATATCACAACATTACAAAAAATAAATAATAACTAAAAGCTAGCTTACAAACTATGCTGTGTACTTTTTCATAATCAAATGCATCTGGTTGTTTAGTAGAAACTTGTACAATCTCACAGCAAGGCATAAAGTACATTAAAATGTATTATAAATTAATACGAGTAGAACGGGTGGGCTCTCGAGAATGCCGAGGCAAACGATAATGCTGACTCCTAAGAGTACGAAAAAGAAACACCTAGTGTTGGTGACAGGAATTTAAAATCTTATGATCTCTCAAACTGGTACTGCTTCATCCGCCATGAACAGCTTCTCGGGATGAATGACCTTGCCGGCTACTACCACGAGGTTGTCTAGGGGTCCAAGATATAGAAGATGAAGGGGTGTTCCACGTTGAAACGGCGGAGAGGCTTTGGTGGCGCTAGTGGCAGATTCTTTGACAGTTCCAGCACTGTGTTTCCGGCTGCAAGAAAACACACAACATATAATAAATTGTTACTTCTAATCTATACTAATGTTAGAAATGGAAAGTTTATCTGATGTTTATTACTCAATTACGAATTAAGATCATATTTGGCAGTAGAAATAGAAATGTGCTGTCTGTAGTCTGAAATAGCACATGAGCAGCTTTATCTTGGGAAAATGTGCGACATTTTAACGAAACCGTAACAGGCAATAACTAGTTACTACATCAATAAATAACAGATTGCGTTCACTAGGCTGTCAGAGCTACTAGTGGACTAATGGAGACGTGAACCAGAGTTTTGACCAATGGACTCTTTTCAAAATTCGGTCTCTGGCAAGAATCTTCACTGATCAAAAGTCCGGTTCGCTATCAACTTGAGTAAAGCAAAAATCATCTCATAATTACCTGAGAGTTCTGAAGCTGAGCTGTCAGCATCATCAACGCGCACTGCGACATGCTGTACTAGCTCCTGGACAAACAGGCCCTCGTCTGATGACACGCCGGTCAGGTCCGCATCCCTGCTAAAGATACTGCTTACACCGAACTAGAGAAAAAAGAGAGAACACATTTATATTTAGGACAACAAATAAAGTATATGATATAATTTGTGCAGTACCTACCTATGACTTGCAACATTATGTGCATGAGCAGATTTTTGCCAGATATTATTAACAATGCGTTAAAGGTACTGGGTATTTTAGATGAAATTTATTTAATATTGTACCTACATTATTATAGTTGTAGTTTGATTGTCATTTTATTTGACTCAATTTGATTGAATTTTATTTATAACTGAATATAAAATATTATGTTGGGAATGATATTTGCACGACATCATTCTGATACTTTTAAAATCTATAAATAGGTAATGTATTAAAAAAGAATGATGTGCATTCTTATAACTGGCGTATTTACACAGATTACACTCTAAAAATATGGTTTATTACGTATTTAATTGTAAATATGTTATTGGCATGTCTAAATAAATGTAATTTTCTTAATATTGTCTTCTTCCACTCATTATAATTTTTTGGAGCCAACAAAGACCTGACAATAAAAATAATTGAAATCACAAACCTTAGCTAACGCTGCAACAGGCTTAGTAGTGGTCTCCACGGAGAACGAAGGAATGGAAACTTGTAGATCTTCGTCTTTCAAGCTGTCAAGGATGTCGGAAAGTGGAGCAACTAGTAGGTCAGCTGTGAGTCTCGTCAGGCCGTCGCGAGTGCGGCGCACTACCAGCAACAGAACGTAGCGACCACCCTGAAAACAAAGATGTGTTAAAAACGAATGCAAGGAATACAAGATTTTATTGAAACGTGGTAAATACATTTTTATATGTATCATGCAATTAGTATACTTCAAGCTATTAAACAAGTGTGATCATGAAGTTGAAATGAATTTCAGAAATCCATAAATCTTAATCCTAAAGGTCTAGAATAATTCCTTCTCATAGAGAGGGAACTCTATCCCAGCAGTGGCAACGTTATAGGCTGGTTATATTGTTATGTATTTCACAAAGAAATTTCTTTCTCGATGTAAATCGTTAAAACGTACAACTGAGAATCTATTACACTTGTTACAAGACAGTTATTATATTGCATATACATAATGGTTTGTCGTCAAAGTGCGTACATCAGAAGGCAGCTTAAGGGCTTCAGCATCTTCATTATGGAGACTTGCTTCTTCTCAGTGTTGGATCAGTAGAACAGACCAGGTTCGATGATCTCGAAGAGAGTCTTCCATGATCCTCGGAAGTACATGGCGTCAAAGATGATCATTAGGGAGTCGGAGATTGAGGCTGCAATAGAATATTTTTAATTAGATTACATTCAATATACAGATATGGTCATTGTAGGACTCTTTATTGCCGAGAAAAAGACATGCATAACAATTTATTGTCCTACAGTAAAAGTCATCACCGAACTGACGATTCGTCATCGTGCAAATCTTTAAGGTATGTATAAAATAGCTTACTCGACGGCTTACTGTTGACAGAGAGACTGGAAGGAACATCACAAACTTCGTGCATAGCTTTCAAGCTTCTAGCGTGGTTTCTTGCCTCAACAGCAACCAGAGTTTCTTCGTCATCATCGGATTCAGTCTTCTTATGGAAAGTTTTCACTAGCTTGATCTTTTCCTTAATGTTCTTTGCAGGTTTGTACTCCATGTGGAAGATGTCAACTTTCTCGGGTATATCATCAACAGCCAAGGAGATAAGTTTCTCATCGGTTTCTTTAGGTGGCATCATTTCTGGAATCTCCTCGTTTTTGTTTTCATTAGTTTGAAATCACAAACCTTAGCTAACGCTGCAGCGGGCTTAGTAGTAGTCTCCACGGAGAACGAAGGAGTGGAAACTTGTAGATCTTCGTCTTTCAAGCTGTCAAGGATGTCGGAAAGTGAAGCGTAGCGAGCTAACAACAAAGACTTGACTGGTAGGTCAGCTGTGCGCCTCGTCAGGCCGTCGCGAGTGCGGGGCACTACCAGCAACAGACCGTAGCGACTACTCTGAAAACAAATATGTGTTAAAAACGAATGCAAGGAAGACAAGATTTTATTGAAACATGGTAAATACATTTTTATATGTATCATGCAATTAGTATACTTCAAGCTATAAAACAAGTGTGATCATGAAGTTGAAATGAATTTCAGAAATCCATAAATCTTAATCCTAAAGATCTAGAATAATTTCTTCTCATAGAGAGGGAACTGTGCCCCAGCTGTGGCAACGTTATAGGCTGGTTATATTGTTATGTATTTTACAAAGAAGTTTCTTTCTCGATGTAAATTGTTAAAACGTACAACTGAGAATCTATTACACTTGTTACAAGACAGTTATTATATTGCATATACATAATGGTTTGTCATCAAAGTGCGTACATCATAAGGCAGCTTAAGGGCTTCAGCGTCTTCATCATGGAGACTTGCTTCTTCTCAGTGTTGGATCGGTAGAACAGACCAGGTTCGATGATCTCGAAGGGAGTCTTCCATGATCCTCGGAAGTACATGGCGTTAAAGATGATCATTAGGGAGTCGGAGATTGAGGCTGCAATAGAATATTTTTAAATAGATTATATTCAATATACAGATATGGTCATTGTAGGACTCTTTAGTGCCGAGAAAAAGACATGCATAACTATTTATTGTTCTACAGTAAAAGTCATCAACGAACTGACGATTCGCCATCGTGCAAATCTTTAAGGTATGTATAAAATAGCTTACTCGACGGCTTACTGTTGACAGAGAGACTGGAAGGAACTTCACGAACTTCGTGCATATCCCAAGTAGCACGTTAGTGAATTTTGGAACTTATTTTGCAACTGTAGGTAGCATATAAGTGATGCACGAGTGTACGGTAGTACTTTTAGATGCAAACAGCACTCGAATTTGCATATGAGTAACTCTAATCACAGTTGCTTTTGAGTGATTTTTGTTCCAGCTTTATAACTTATGGTGGCATTAAGCCGAATTTATTACGTATAGATGCATAAAGGTTTTAATTTTTCTCTTTTAGAATTCAAAGAAGCATATGACATCTTAAAATCTCCCCTAAAGAACTGTGCCCTAATAGGTGGTAATTGTTCCTTATTTGGCACCTTCAGTATTAAATAAGTAGTATATATATAAGTTTCTTATCACCTGTAGTGGCTCAAGCATTATTGCAGTTCATTTGGAACTATATTAATACTAGCAGTTGCGCGGAGCTTCGCTCCCGTGGAATTTAACACGATAAAAATATAACCCTCCTTTTCTGACAGAAGAAAAGGCTTCTTCAAGTTTCAAGCTACTTCCATACCAAAATCCATCCAAATCCACACAGTACTTTCGAAGATTAGCGCGTTTAAATAAACAAATTAACAAACTTTGCCGCTTAATAATAAATAATACAGATTATGACTTAAATCATCGTTCCTTAGCATGGACTTTGGTGAAGTATGGGCTAAATCAAATTTATTCGGGCTTTGATGAATAAAGATTTAAAACTTACTTTCAACATATTAACTCCAAAATTCGTCACTGAGTACAACAAAGTATTATAACCTGAAGCCTGTTCAGTGGGATAGTTGAAATTCGATGTATTAGGGCGAGGATTGGATTGTATCTGAGGTGCAGCTGGAGTCTGTTGTAGAGTAGGCCTATTCAGTTCATTTTGGGAAACAGTTTACTCGGCCTAGTTTGCGTTCTCTGCGGTTCCCATTGTCCATCTTGTGATGTTTGAGAAGATGGCCTTCCTGAAGATATTGTGTGCTTGGTCTGTTTAGATCTGACTGCGGTACAGGTACAGATGGCCTGATTAATGATATGTCAGGTTTGGGATGCTGCTGTGATGTTTGAAGTGCGCTCGGTCTATCATAAGATGTCTGCTGTTGTACTGTTTGCCTGTTTGGCGCAATCTGTGATAAAAATAGCTGCCTTTGCTGATTGTACTGTTGCGATGTATCTCTACTTGGCTTCAGTGATGTTGATACTGGTATGTTCACCAAACTATTCCGTTTACCATTATAAGGTACTTCTTCAAAAGTAGAACCTATTTCTGATACCACAGTCTTTTCGATTTCTACTGACGTCTTTGGTTTCTGGTCATTTTGAAAAACCCTTCTTAAAGCATCTTTGTCTATATCATTGACACCTTGCCCTGATAGCGGCAATACTGATTGTACATTGTCAGGATTGTACACAATTCACATGCACTGTTCACTAGCACTAACGGACGAGTGGCCGTAAACAAGATGTTGCGAACAAAAACCCATTTATGTGAGCCAAACAATTTTAAACGTTTCCTCCTCTATGTAAAGTCACATTTACACAGAACATAATCTCCGCTGTGTAGTTTAATTTGCAATCTACTTATCATTCAATTTTAAACTTAAAACTTCATAATAACCTAGTTTGTTTTAATAAAATTATGTTATCATGTCTAAAGCATTGGTTTTCCAGAGATCAGCCGGTTTGTGATTTTCCTTCGCAAGCCATCATATTTAAAATTAAAGATATTTTATGACATATCTTAAGCTAGATACACAACACGGATATTCATTATATGAAGTTAATATTCATCTTTTCTAGGGTATATTGTCTCAATGTTTTTCACAATTATTACAGAATAGGATTCTCCGGACCTATGAATGTAAGAAAAGCAGGATACAGCTCTTATCTAATTCATCCTTTTTGGCTTTGAAACAAATGAGAAACATACAAATTTATTTTTTCTATATTTTTATGTCTTCAACTACTTATATGAATGTCCGAATTACCGAGTTTATTTGAACAATTAAAATTATGAACAAGCCACTCATACTTAGTGGAACGGATCGGTTGAATGCAGTTGACTAATATCAAAAGCAAAAAGGGAATACAATCTGTTGAATGTTGACCTTCTTTGAGCAGTCACTGTTTGATTTGTCTTTTTTTCTATTCTATACTGCTGTCGTAGTTTTTTGAATAGTGAATGACTTTGGTAGTTTTGAGTGTCAATGTGATCGCCTTACGGCTGCGCTCATGTATTTTAATAAGTTGTTTTATTTTTACAATATATCTAGTGTACAAGTTCTTCAGGTCTTTTATTGCATCAACGGAAGAACCCTCTCCAAATCGGTAACACAATCACTTTTTCTCTTTAAAAGTATCAAGTAAAAATATGACAAAGCAAGAAATAAAACCAAATATAGCAATGATAAGTTTAATCCGTCCTTTTCATTAAAAAAACATAAATCACGAAGTAATTTTTAAGGATTTACATTAGCATTATAAGCGGTTAGGTAATGTAGAATTTTAAAAGTCATATTAATCCAATAAATCTTAGAAATTAGAAGACATAGTATTTTTAGTTACGGTATTATTATTATAATTCATAACGTAAGAGTCCAAGTTTGAACTAAAGTTTTTAATTTTTATTTTCTTTTATATTTTGACTAATTTGATGATGTGTTCGCAAAACATAGACACGTATTAAGTACAGCAAAAAGTAAAGAAAGAGTATTTTTTTTATAATTAAGAATAAATCTAGATGAGGTGACATAAATGAGTCCATACCACACTAGAACAAAGTTGTGGTAGGACATTTTCAATCTTATTCATCGACAGTAATTGAAAGAGATTATATCTATACTAATATTATAAAGAGGTATTTGTAAGTTTGTATGTATGGGGTAATCTCTGAAACTTCCGAACCGATTTTGAAAATTCTTTCGCTTTTTTGTAGCTGCATTATCCCTGAGTGCTATAGGCTATAAATTATCTTTATATCACGCATATTAGCCGAGCTATTATAATCTTTGTCAAGCAAGTCGGGGACGGGATCCCGTGGAATATTTTCGACTTCTACGCGGACGAAGTCGCAGGCAGAAGCTAGTACATTCATATGATTGAAAAGTAGTTGAAACAGGAACCTTAACCTTCATATGTGTCTATGATAAACATGTTTGAACCAATAAACAAAACTTAGTCTAAATCTATGGAATGATGTTACTTCCAAAAAAAAATATAATACCAAAATCCTACATGTTGATATCACAAGGATACATTTATAAAAATGCAGATTTATTAAAATACTATGACATTTCCTTTTTTAACAATAATAAAATATTATAATTTATATAAAATATTATAATAATAAAATATTAATTAATACTAATAATTGATAAACGGGACTGAAATATTTACACACAATTACCTACTTAACTTAATACTTACATAACTAAAAAAAATTGCACACATTATTTATTAAGGCTTCTCGATTCTGCTGAAATTTCTATCTAAAACAAAGTCAACAAATTTAAAAAGTCAGTTTTGTAGTCTCATTCAATCTATCAAAAAATTAAGTCATATTTTCATTTATAATTGTAATGTAAGTCTTCCTTAAAAATGTTCAAAGTCAATCAGTCCATCTATTTCGGTCCTAATTTACAACAGTCAATGAGTCTTTGAAAGTATTTTAATTTCTATTAATAACGGTCTAATTTTTATTATTTTTGCAAGTCATGATTTTCAGTAGGTAATTAATAAATTTTCGGTCGTTTAAATGTCATTATTAAATATGTCAAATTTCTTCAGATATTCATTACGTTTTTTTTTCAAATGTCTCAGATCTTTGAGCCAATACTAAATACACTGATTAATAGATTTATGTATTTCACATAACATAATATTTAGGATGATAAAAATTTAAACAGCTTTATTCATAATAAAATCTCTTTTACAAACGTCTAGATCTGGTAAACAGTTGCTAAAGAGTGCAAAGATTTTTGTATGTAAAACTGAAATACCTAAACTAATCTAACGCCTCTCAGTATTCCTAGCATCCATGATTGACAGATCGTTGGCAGCACAAATGATCCTCTGTGCAATGCAAAATGGGGGAATGCCATAGTGTTCCAATGGTGCCTTGTACTCATACATGGGAGCGGACACCATGCGCGCTGCCCGACGAAGAATCGAACAAGTGTAGGGAAAATTCACCGCTTTCTTCTCCGCTGCTATACATCTGTCAAAGATAATATCGAAAATTAAAGTATTTGAACGGCTATCAGAGAAGCACCTATTTTTTAGTTAAGAATGGTTGTATAACATGTAATATAATCAATAAAGGTGAAACTGAACCTGAAATTACTTTGTTCAGAATCGTTTAAAGAATTGAATTTTAACATTTTCGATATTGGTAAGTTTTATCCTAAAAATAATTAAATAACAATTACATTAATGCTGTACAATAAATAAAAAACCGAATGAACCCTAAATTAAAGTCATAACTTCTTTAAATGCAGTTTTATACAAATTCCGTTTTTCAATACAAGTTGAAGAAAAATGGAACTTATTTCAACGAATATCAGTCTTAGATAAACTGTTTCAACAGGTAATACTAAAAATTATGTATTATGACTACAATTGAATTTTCTAATTGAGTTATTTGAGGGTGTGCGTTAATCGCTAAACATTATGTTGTATATCTCGTCCTTTTTTATTCGATTTGCTTATTTTTATTTAATAACACTGTTTATTTTATTTTATCAACATTTCATTGTACAGAGGTGAAATTTATTTATAGTTAACTGGTGCTTGCCAATGAACGTCTGTGAACGGTAACCATACTTTACATATCGTGGTTCCTCCAAAAGTAACATAACGGAAAGGGATTATGGTGCTCCAAATTCCGTTTCGGTATTAATGTTATTTTTTCAATTAAATTGGTAAGCGGAAAAGTTTGTTTGTTTGCTTGAACGCGCTAATCTTTGAAAGTGCTGGGTGGATTTGGATGCAATTTGGTATGGAAGTAGCCTGAAGCTTGAGGAAGGTTATAGGCTACTTTTTACGCGACTGCAAAAAAGGAGAGTTATGTTTTTACCGTGATAGAATCCAGACCCGCGTGAGTACTAGTTAGAATAATAAAATGTTCTCTTTCTGACTATAACGACAAATATTAGTTCTAATAAATGAGTTATAAAACCTATTATTTAAACACGTTTAAAATCTAGTATCATCGTTTAGGTAAAATAGATAATTGTTATTCATATCATGGACAAGAAAATCATAAAAAATAAACCAACAAAAACCAGAATGGCAACAATTAATATTCCATAATCGATTTTGTTTTGATAGTCAGAAACCGAACCTTATTCGAATTAATTACTACGCTAACATTCCTTTAAATAAGTGCCATTAATCTACGTACATACATACACATACAAAATGTAACAAATAAACCGAATTCCTGAAAGTCGTTGGTTTAGAATCGGCTTCTGAATCGATTTCCGTCATAAAAAATAGGTGTTAAATTTTGACGGAAATTCTTTCATTTAACTTAAAATGGAAACAAAGTATCATGACAAATTATTACAATCCTTAATTCAAAGAAATGTGCTCGTGTGTGTGTCAGCCGCTAATATTGCATGAGTGTATGCGTCTACGTAAGGATATTGTATGACGCACATACGTTTTGCGTTTAGTAAGGATAACTATTTTATAAAAAATGTCTAGGTTTGGTTTCAATTTATTTAGTTACGGATCTTGTTTTAGACTTATAATATAATATTCTAATCGGGATGTCTGAGGTACTGCGCTTAATTTGTTACACCTTATATAAATTCTTTGTCCCGAGGAAGTATTCCTCGTATGATGTAAGAAAGGATTTTTGGTAATTAATTTATTAAGGGGGTATGATGTGTAGGTAAAAACTTATTACTCGGTTATTATCTTGAAACTGTTCACAAATATGTACCTAAATAAATAATAAGTGTCCCACGGGTAATATAAAAGGGGTTTGACACCACTTAAATCGCCTCTTGTTTGTATGGAAGAATCTAATCGTTGTCATCATCACCATCATCCACAGCCTGACTTCACCCCCTTCTGGGTTTAGGCCACCCTTCGCTTGTGCCAAGCAGCGGACTTACATGGAAGATTGCATGTCTAACCGCCATAACCCAGATACTGGATAATACGATACTCATTGGCAAAACTAATGTCAGAATTTCCGACTTCTGAATAGCCGTATCCATTGTCAAAGATGTAGAATTGACAGCCTGAACCAAAGGCTCAACGTAGTTTTCAAACAATCTCAATATGTTATTTATTTATTTTATTTATTTATTTTCCACTTTACATCTATCATTACAGGGTAACCTAATGCGATAGTGTACCTATTCTAGTAATACAATAATTTAATTATTTTTGTAACAAATTACAAATAAAGCACTCCTAGTGAATTCACCCAGTGAACAACAGAATAAGTCCAAAACTGTTGCAATGAGGTTGAGAGTGCGGTGCGCACGCATCAGTGGCGCCTCCCCCAACAGATTGGTACGCCCGCGTGGCTCCACCAGCAGCCGTGGCTGCCGAAGTCGCCACACGTACTTATCAAAACACGTACTTGTTAAAATAGGTAATTCACGGACCAACCTCGGCATTTTATTTTATTTGGATAAAAAGCTATTAAATTTTATACGACACTTATCGGTAAGGTGTAATATAAAAATCTATGTAATGACAATCTTTTCCACATATTATCAATGTGGTATGCTATGATGAGGGCTCATCGGTATGTACTGCTTAACCTCCAAGATCAACCATTCAATTTCTTACGGTATGAATCGTTAACTTCCAATTATTTTTATTTTGAGTAAGACTAAGTCAGAACTGAATAAGTAATCAAACTTACATAATAATTTACAATTAATTATAAAACATAATAAACAATATTATGGAATGGCACAAATTCGGAAATAAATGAGTTTATTATTATTTCATTTATTTAATCTATGTACATATCAATTACATTTTTAAATATTAATATAAAAAATAAAAACATTTAAAAATATAAAAAATAGTAGCCCACCGGTATCGGGAACAGGGTCCAAGCTACCGGTGGTCAGGGCTCCATAGAGAGGAACCTCCTCACAATACGCGCCGTTTCCAGGAGAACTGCTTTCTGGATCAAGCCCTTGATCCAGCTGCCCAACGAGAGCCTACTTAGATGTTTGTCAAGGCTCTTGGCTATTATGCCATTGGCTGTGACGACTATCGGCACAATGATTGCTGTCTCCACATCCCACATGTCGACAACCTCGCGCGCCAGGTCAAGATACTTATTTTTTTTATCTATCTCAGCTTTCACGAGGTTCTCGTCATGGGGGACTGCTATATCAACAATCATTGTGCGACGCTCTAATCGGTCTATCACCACTATGTCAGGCTTATTGGCAACAATAGTCCTGTCAGTGATGATAGACCGATCCCAATACAGTGTAATATTGCCATTTTCGAGAACTGGGTCGGGCACATACCTATAGTATGGTACTTCTGATTCCACAAGATTGTATTTAAGAGCAAGTTGCTGGTGAATAATCCTGGCCACGAGGTTGTGTCTATGCAAATAGTCTCCGTTAGCCAGACGAGAACAACCGGAGATAATGTGACGAATGGATTCTCCCGGTTTGTGACATGCCCGACATATGTCTACCGTACCATCCTTCACAATATATTTCCGATAGTTATTCGTCATCATAACTTCGTCCATAATCGCACAGACAAAACCTTCGGTTTCCCCGAAGAGGTCACCAAAACGTAGCCAGGCTACGGACGCTAATGTGTCTACGTCAGACCCATGAAGGGCCCGGTAATAGCGCCCGTGAAGCTCCTTGCTCTGCCATACTTCTCTGCGGTCATTAGTATCTAATACTACAAGTTTGCGCCAATTCTCGGTACCTAAGGAGAGCGGAGTGAGGCCTTTGTCCACCGCTACCACATCTCGATGCATACCCACGTCGGCTTCTAGGAAATATTCCCTAAGGCTGCATACCTCGCGGTTGTGTAGGGTCTTTGCATTTAAAATGCCACGACCCCCGTACTTCCGCGGGATATACAGCCTCATCACCGATGAACGTGGGTGATGCATTCGATTTGCAGTCAGCGTTGTGCGGGCCCGCCTGTCCAAGGCATCAAGTTCAGTCTGAGTCCATTTGAGTATGCCAAAAGAGTACATCAATACTGGCATGACCCAACCATTGAAGGCACGCACCTTGTTTCCGCCTGATAGAAGACTATTCAGTACTTTATTCAGGCGGGCAAAGAAGCGTTCCTTCAATGACTGTTTAACATAAGCAACATTGATGCCTAGTGCCTCTGACATACCCAAATATTTGTAGGTTTCAGTTGAGCCGAGGGATCTTAGGTGTATGGAATCCGAGAGTTGAGTTCCCACGGATTCCATAATCTCCCCTCGCTTTACATGCATGACCGCACATTTGTCCACCCCAAATTCCATCCTGATGGCGCTACTGAAGTTTTCCGTTACCTTCAGTAGCTCCATGAGTTGCAAGTTGCTGGGGGCAAAAAGTTTCAAATCATCCATGTAAAGCAAGTGTGATATGACCTGACCACCTCTTCTCAACTGGTAGCCTAGCCCCAAACCCTCCAGCAGTGTACTGAGGGGGTTGAGAGCCAGACAAAACCACAGTGGGCTCAGACTGTCGCCCTGAAAAATACCACGCTCAATCCTAATCGGTTCGCTGTTTTCCTGGATCTGTCGACATCCTGGGTAGCAGAGGACCGTCTTCCATTGCCCCATACATGACTCAAGGAAAGTGCGGAGTATTGGATTTATTTTGTACAACTCCAACACCTTCATGAGCCATGTATGTGGAACCGAGTCATAGGCCTTCTTATAATCTATCCAACATGTCGACAGATTCTTTCGGGAACGACGAACCTGTTGGTTAATGGCAATATCAATGAGGAGAAGCTCCTTAGTACCGCGGGACCCGTTCCTACATCCATTCTGAGAAGCAGACATGATTGAATTTTTCTCAATATGATTATTAATTTTGGCTCTCAAAATGGAAGTAAGAACTTTATAGACCGTCGGTAAGCACGTGATCGGTCTATAATTTTTAGGTTCCGCAGTACTACCTGATTTATGGAGCAGGTGGGTTATTCCTGTAGTTAGGAATTGAGGTAGCGATCCTGACTCTAAGGCGGACTGGAACTGAGCGGCTAAGCGAGCGTGCGATCTTTGTAACCATTTTATCCAGAAATTGTGCAGCCCGTCCGGCCCTGGAGATTTCCAGTTGGATAACGGACGGACTGCACGGGTTACATCTTGGGGGCTGATAGTAATTGCCTCCATTTCTGGTATAAAGTCGCACGTGCGCTTGATCTCACTCATCCAGTCACCCTCGATGTGGCTGACAGGCACCGACCAGATGCTGCGCCAGAAGGAACACATGGCGTCATCATCCGGTAGGCACGTATCAGTCACACCTTGGTCAGGTCGCTCCCAGGCCCTATAAACCCACCTTTCATTGCTTTGGAATGTGCGATTCTGAGTGTATCGCTCCACCCGCCGCTTATATCTGCGTATTCGATTTGCCCATGCATAGACTTTCTGCTTCAGGAAGTCGATACGCTCTGTGACCCGGGTCAGATAATCTCGAGGACTAACATCAGTCCCCGCGAACACCCGCCTCACAAAGCGCATCACTCGAGGACGAGTGTTGCCCTGCCTGAAGCAGATAAGTTTACCAATGAGTGCTCTAGCCTCAGCAATACGACGTTCGATCCTGCCCTGCCAAGCTGGTACAGCTGGTCGTATAACTCTGTCAGTCTTTGGAAACTTGACATGAGCTACGCGACAAGCCGCTACAGCTGCACAGTATAGGATCGAATGAGTATCGGTGAGGTCTTCACTATTGTCAAAATAATTTGACAGCAGTGAATCTAGATCACACACTAGCGCCCTATTTTTCTTATGCATGGGTAAACGAGGCAAACGAGGTCTAAGCTCAGGCAGTATGGTGCGATACTCCCGTAATGCACACTCCAAAGCACTCCTCAATCGTTCACTGCACTGGGTACTCACGGTTATAGCCTCGTCATCATCATCTTCACCGACGTGGTCGGGTCGCGGTGAAATACTGGGTTGTAGTTGCACCGCGGCCAGTGGCGAAGCAGATGAGACACGGCTGCACCGTGATTCGAGGCGTAGTCTATCAAGTACGGCGTCATCCAACATACGGTTACGCTGGATGACCCGCACCTGATCCGATAGTCGTTGGGCCGAAACGTTGACAGCTGGTTCAAGTACCTGAAACAGAGAGAGCATCCGACCACGGTACGCAGTCAGGTTAGTTCCCCCCTCTGTAGCCCCAAAGTATGAGCGCATGACATTTTCATTGATGGAATGTGTCCATCGCATGCGCTGCACACTTCCACCGGCAGCGGGGACCCCATCGGAGGCCGGTGGGCCTCGAAGTCCTAAGCCGACCGGAGGGCGGCCTCTTCCTCGCCGACGGGCAGGTGGTGGTGTCGTCGGCGGCGAGAAGTATTCGTCGCTCGAGCTCGACGCAGCTGCAGCGGCCGGAGTCTCTTCACTCACGGCTGGAGCAGGTCCCGGCGGCTGCGAGGCGGAGCTGAGCGACGATTCCGCAGGTGTTGGGCGTGTGGGTTGTTGTAATTGTGCCCGGCGTCTTGTCAACATTATATCTTCGTCTGTATTCTATTCGATCTTCGTTCGTATTGCTTCATATGGGGTTTTTACCAAACTGGTATGTTATGCATTTCTGTTAGTTTTTTTTTTTTACTGATTTGGTTTTGTTGAACATGGTGCATTGTAATTTAATAAATATTTATTCAAAAAGAATCGCGAAGAAAATTTTTTGACAAGCCTGTTGACAGCCGGGCCACAGATTATATTATTATTCCATTTATTAAATCTATGTACATATAAATTACATTTTTAAATATTATTATAAAAAATAAAAACATTTAAAAATATAAAAAATAGTAGCCCACCGGTATCGGGAACAGGGTCCAAGCTACCGGTGGTCAGGGCTCCATAGAGAGGAACCTCCTCACAATACGCGCCGTTTCCAGGAGTACTGCTTTCTGTATCAAGCCCTTGATCCAGCTGCCCAACGAGAGCCTCCTTAGATGTTGGTCGAGGCTCTTGGCTATTATGCCATTGGCTGAGACGACTATCGGCACAATGATTGCTGTGTCCACATCCCACATGTCGACAACCTCGCGCGCCAGGTCAAGATACTTATTTTTTTTATCTATCTCAGCTTTCACGAGGTTCTCGTCATGGGGGACTGCTATATCAACAATCATTGTGCGACGCTCTAATCGGTCTATCACCACTATGTCAGGCTTATTGGCAACAATAGTCCTGTCAGTAATGATAGACCGATCCCAGTATAGTGTAATATTGCCATTATCGAGAACTGGGTCGGGCACATACCTATAGTATGGTACTTCTGATTCCACAAGATTGTATTTAAGCGCAAGTTGCTGGTGAATAATCCTAGCTACAAGGTTGTGTCTATGCAAATAGTCTCCGTTAGCCAGACGAGAACAACCGGAGATAATGTGACGAATGGATTCTCCCGGTTTGTGACATGCCCGACATATGTCTACCGTACCATCCTTCACAATATATTTCCGATAGTTATTCGTCATCATAACTTCATCCATAATTGCACAGACAAAACCTTCGGTTTCCCCGAAGAGGTCACCAAAACGTAGCCAGGCTACGGACGCTAACGTATCTACGTCAGACCCATGAAGGGCCCGGTAATAGCGTCCGTGAAGCTCCTTGCTCTGCCATACTTCTCTGCGGTCATTAGTATCTAATACTACAGGTTTGCGCCAATTCTCGGTACCTAAGGAGAGCGGAGTGAGGCCTTTGTCCACCGCTACCACATCTCGATGCATACCCACGTCGGCTTCTAGAAAATATTCCCTAAGGCTGCATACCTCGCGGTTGTGCAGGGTCTTTGCATTTAAAAAGCCACGACCCCCGCACTTCCGCGAGATATACAGCCTCATCACCGATGAACGTGGGTGATGCATTCAATTTGCAGTCAGCGTTGTGCGGACCCGCCTGTCCAAGGCGTCAAGTTCAGTCTGAGTCCATTTGAGTATGCCAAAAGAGTACATCAATACTGGCATGACCCAACCATTGAAGGCACGCACCTTGTTTCCGCCTGATAGAAGACTATTCAGACTATATTATTATTATTATTATAAAAATAAATCTTGTAAATTAGTATATGTTTCTTGACACTAACTTCTACTGAAAGATCGGACTTCTATAATAAGTAACTACGATATGAAAAGTGGTTTGATTATCACTTTCAAGCCGTCTTGAATTCGTATATCAAAATAATTTTATCCCTGAGAATCCACTATCTTTTGTTATTATTTACAATGCCTCTAAATTCTTTAATAAAAATATGAGAACGTTGTTATTTGTGCATCGTCATCGCAAAACATGAGGCAAAATCAATTTTACTGGAAATTTACATATTCTTCGGGGTCTAATCCTGTGGATTGAGGGTATTTATACTCAAACTATGATGGATTAAACAAATGACAATGAAGGAAAGTACGCTGTCTTTAGTGTAAGAGATATATAAATTAACAATGAATACATGAATAAATAAAAAATCTATGTGTATAAATAAGATTTAAATATCTGTCTATGAGTTTAAAATAACTATGTTTTCTCAAATGTTCAGAATTTTGTACTCGAAATGAAATCCATTTTTTTTATATTGTCTGTCTTTCTTTCTAGTTTTACGCGCTAATCTCTCACCTAAACTGATTTAAATGGGGCTTTCACGTGAACCTAAAGCAGGTACCTATAGGGCATCATATTTGCTTTGTATTCCGGAATTCCTACAGGATCGGGATTGGTGCGGTGCGAAAACCTACCACGAGAACAAAGTCCCGGGCACAACCAGTAATGAAACAACATTGATAGAAGTTGTAGATTCTCAATCACGACACCAATTATATTTAAAAATTTCTCTAATACGTACACGTTACTCAGGTGCAGTCGTGGCATCAATTCTCTTTTCCTCAGCAACAGCAGAGCGTTTCTAACAGCTGCCACGGCGATGACCGAGGGGTACTCATCGCATAACACCCGGTCCACCATCAGACCACACATGGCGAGGAACGTGGCTGCCACCTCGATCTCACCAGCGTTATGAGTGTCGCACAGCCAAGATAAGTAGGTTATGTAGTCTTGGGGGACTATTGGCTGGTTTGGGAAATTTCTGTAACAATATAGAAGTTACAGAACATTAGGCTAAGTTTTACTACTACTAACATAATATGGATTTTATCTGAATTAAAATAATTGAACCTAAATTATAAAATGTGCTGGCGTAACCTTGATTGTGTTAGCGAAATAGCGTAATTTTGTATGTGTAATTTAATAAAAATGTATTAACTTTTACTATATTTGTTTGCCAATAATTGGCGAAACATAGAGGTCAATAATAAATCATTTGAGATTTTTTCTTGGAAAATCTACATGTGTATAACAAATAAATAATTCTGATTAAGAAATAAGAATTAACCAAAAATGTAATAACAAAATAACCAAAAAAAGAAACTACTAAAAGAAAATGCTGATTTAGATGCTGCTTAATCCCTTAAATCCAAAGCACAAAGATGTTCATAAAGTTATGGGGACGAAGCTTTATCATACTTATTATTTTTGAATTTGTGATTTTACAAAAAATGTGGTTAGGCACCATCAAGTGTCACGAACCAATTTATTAATGGCAAATCCTGATAAAACCGTGTAGGTATTAAAGTTAGGGTGGGTAGTACCCATTAAATGATGCAGATACAAATAAAACTCCCTTCATTAACATTCAGTTGAGCTAAATTTTTGAGCCTATTCAGAATTGTCAAAAAAACTAACTTGTGCCATAGCAGTTCTACATTTATATTAAAACCTGGTGGTTTATTTATAAGGTATTTCCAACAAAAGTTGAACATAAGACATAACAGTATATATGAATGTGACAATACCTATAGAGTTAGATTATTCCCTCACTTACAAAATACCATAACATGCATAAAGGAAATTAATCTAAGCGAACAATGTAAGTAATACGAGTAATACTAGATAGGTATGTACACATTTAAGCGAAAAAATACATTAAAATTAAACAAACAAGATTCAATTTAAAAAATTGATCAATTTTACCATCAAGTTCTACTTTCAAATGTAGAACAAAAAAATGTATTACATACCAATTGATTGAGCACAGCTCTCTCTGCAACCAGGAGTTCCTCAGCCGTGAAAGCCGAACTTGAGTATTTGACCAGCCTCATCGCGGTTACGTAAGGGCCATTGAGCTTCTGAGCTATCCAAAAGCAAGCTGCTGCAACGAGCTGTAGCTTGTCCAGCTCAATATGGCTGGTGCCCAGAATGGAGTCTAGGTACCAGCACGCGGATTGGATGATGGCTGGGTTGCCGTCAGCACCCTAAAATGTTACAAGATTAGTAGATTTCATAGCTGTGAGTCTGTGACGTTGCCTTACTTTGATCAATCGGACCGATTTAGGATTATAGGATACAATTCGTGTTTCTTTTGTTTTTCATGCTCTGCATTAACCTCAAGTACCTAGTTTCGTTATACACATTTCATGTCATATTAAAAAAATGGTGTTTCTTACTGAATATAAAAGGTGTGTGTATGTATCTCCTCAATATGTATCTACTTATAAGGCATTTACAAAATATACGTTTATTATAATATGAGTTGGAAAAGGTCCCGTTTTAATTAGCATAACACTAGTTGTGTGAATTGAATAGAACTCAGGGGAATAACAGCTAGACATTGCCGATTGTTATTCATCACTATTACGTTTGAGAACAAGCCGTAATTTTCTTATAACGAGCTGACCCGGTACCGTCCAATATTTCTTACTATCCATTTTTTTTTCACCGTTAAACTTTCTCTTTTTTTTTTTTCTTTTTAGCAAAAGGGAATTTCACACTTTTACTGACTAAAAACCCACCCTTTTCGTTCAACTGCCCTTAAGTTCCGGGGCTGCGGTATCTCGTTAGAACATTCCCTGGACATTAAACTTTCCCTGGACTTGTCCATATATTTTAAAACCAAAAGTAACTAACGAACAGCAATTAGATATTTCAAACTTGACGCTTCAACAGTCGACTATATTATAAATACATTAGTCAACACTAAAGACATCTGTCATGAATTCATCTTTAAATTGCTAATGATCAAAATAACACGCGTGTTTGTCAAGGGTCCTAATTTAAAATAATATTAAGTTTACATCATATTGTCTCCAATCTTTACACGCCTGTTTCGCCTTTTGCTTAAGACTGGAAAGGTGCCAAAAGCATGGAAGCTGGCTAACGTGCAGCCTGTGCCCAAAAAAGGCAGTCGTGCTGACCCGGCCAACTACAGGCCTATTTCAGTCACGTCCATATTCTGCATGAGTATGGAGCGTGTACTTAATAGTTAGCTCCTGGCATACCTAGAAGCCAACGTCATCCTCAGTGACCGAAAATACGGCTTGCGCAAAAACCGGGATTCACCTCAACTGGGGATCTCTTAGCGTATGCCATTCATATACAGAAACAATATAGAAACAATGATTTTATACAGTTTTCAGTAAAAAAAATACTGAAAACACCTTGAAAATTAAGAAAAAGCCGACGAAAAATTTGAACGCAGGGGGTCCAGAATCATGTACTGAATCCATGGTAAGCGGTTCCGCGTCGATGTCCCTGCCACCCTGTATTTTAATTATAACTAGCTTTTGCCCGCGACTTCGTCCGCGTGGAATAGTTAATTTGGGCTAACGTTAAATTTAACCCCGATTTTGAAGCATTCTTCATTGGCGCTCCGCTCCTATTGGCCTTAGCGTAATGATATATATAGCCTATAGCCTTTCTCTATAAATTGACTATTTAATTAAAAAATAATTTTTCAATTCAAACCAGTTGTTCCTGAGATTATCGCGTTCAAACAAACAAACAAACTCTTCAGCCTTATATTATTAGTATAGATAGCTGTTGCCCGCGACTTGGTCCGCGTTTCCGTCGTTTTTCGTAAAAAAGTAGCCTATGTCCTTCCTCACGATTCAGTGATTTTGATGTAACAGACAGATTAACTTTCGTAATTTAGTAGGGAAATATGATATGTCAATCTATAGTACTGTTGAAAAATATCGCAATACAGAACCGCACAATATTATTGTTAATAGCTGTGCCCGCAACTACGGAGTCGTGCGTGCGTGTAAGTTAAAGTATTGGTAATATTGTTTAGATAGATCACGTTCACATGAGGCTTAAGTACGGTCGGCCAAGAAAGTGGTGTACCAGTTTTGATTTAGTTTCCCGGTTATCGAAAATTACAACAAGGTTCGTTATAAAAAGATATTACTGAAAGAGACAACATTATCATGACGTAAACCTATGTATTTAGTATTCATACGTCATATGTCACATATAAGTACATGACATTTTAACCTTTAGTATAAATGAAAAGGACATTAGTTTCTACAAAGCAATTGAAATGTTTCCAAACAAAAGTAATAAAAACTATTTAGACAACCGAATTCCATTTGAAAAAGAAAACTGACAATTGACATTTTGTCAAATATATGCAAAAAATCGATATAATTTCCGTGTTATTTTTCAATCAACTGCATATAAAATCATCTCAATGCCTGCCAACTTGACCATTGCCGAAAGAGCACAAATAATTGCCCAATTTAATGAGGGAAGCAGTATCAGTGCGATATCCCGGAATTTGAATATATCGAGGCGTTCTGTCCGCTTTTGGATTCGTCGTGAAGGAGAGGAGGGAAGTTTGTTGGATCACAGAAGAAGTGGTCGCCGGCCTGCACTCTCCAATAACGATAGAGAATTCATGAGACGGGAATATGAAATCAATGGTTTTAAGCCCACAAAACATTTTGCGGAGATGTTCGATGTGAGTGCCCAAACAATAAGGAATCATCTACATTACATGGGGTTGCACCACAGGCATTACGCCAAGAAAATATATTTGACGGATGCTCACAGACTTGCTCGTCTGAACTTCGCCAGAGAGCACTTAGAGTTTGATTGGTCTAATACAGTGTTTTGTGATGAAAAAACGTTTAAATCCAGTCAGCATGGACGTCTTCACCTTTGGCGATATAATTCAACACGGTATAAAGATGATCATGTAATCCCAAATAGAGAATCAGGTCGAATTTCCGTAAATATTTGGGGCTGGATGAGTACGGATGGTGTAGGAGAATTGTGTTCTCTACCTCCTCGAGCGACGGCTGTAAATTATATCGACGTGCTTCAGAATGCAATGCTACCGACAGTCCGTAATGTTTACCCGGAGAACGAAGTGCCACAATTTGATTTTGTTCAAGATAATTGTTCAATTCATAATGCGAGGATCGTAAGAGCCTGGTTTCGTTCACACACTGACGTAAGGGTAATTCAGTGGCCCTCAAGATCGCCGGACCTCAACCCGATAGAAAATCTTTGGGGCCTTATGGTCCAACGATGGTCGCATCAAAATGAAAGAACCAAACAAGCTCTTATTAGTCACTGTAATTATATCTGGAAGGAAATGCGGGGAACCGATATTTGCTCACGGCTTGTTGGTTCAATGAGGTCTCGTCTTTTAGAGGTTATAGAGGCCAACGGCGGTTACACCCGTTTCTAATTTTTAAAAATTTTCAATATCTTCTAAATATTACTATATATGCTATGTTTTTGTTTGTTATAAGTATTTTAAAATTGATTGTAGAAATTTAATAAAAGGATAAATCTATTTTTAGCTTGTTTTTTATTGATATTGTAATTACAAGTTTACAGAAATTGTAGGTTTGTGGACTCGCCTTGTGCCTTTACAATTTTATGTAACTTGTTGATTACAATTCTGAATTTGTAGATACAATTTTGTCATCAAAATCTACAGCCGTTGATTTTACGACGTCATTGGTTCCATCAAGTTCAAACTAAGTACAGCTGTCACGTTACAAACAGTAATAGTCGTTATCAATAATCAGATAAAGACAGCAATAGAAGATGTCAGATCGATCTGCAAGCGAAACTAATCTTTATCACCTATGAATCTGCAAGCGATATTCAACCTTAGGGTGGTACACCACTTTCTTGGCCGACTGTACCTATAGAACGAAATTTTATACCTTCGGCCGCAAGACGCGTGGAGCGCGGCGACCGATTCTCAAAAATAATCCTTATAGCATGATTCAGTATTCACGCGCGATGGCTTATTATTAGCGTATTTCATGTATAACTTTGGTGTTTCTATATGAACTTTTCTCAATTAGGGGTGACTGAGAGTGTTATAAACGTAAGAGTAGACAAATATTATAATCAGAAAGCTTCGAACTGCTAAGCTATCGGGAGTTACACGTGTTATTGTGAGTCAACCATAAAAGATAGACATATGCTGTCGTGGGATATTTTTTATATAATTGTAAGGAGAACATTTCCGTCATGATATGATTTCTGTGTAGATTTAACCATTAAGGTTGCATACGCGACGGAAGCTTAAAAAATGGAGTAACTTCTCCCGTTTTCCCAACATTTCCCTTCACTGCTCTGCTCCTATTGATTGTAGCGTGATGAAAAGTATACTATAACCAGCTCAGGAGTATGAAAAATAATTGTACTAAGTTTCGTTAAAATCCGTCGAGTAGTTTTTGTTTCTATAACGGTTATACAGACAGACAGACAGACAGACAGACAGATAGACAGACAGACAGACAGACAGACAAAAATTTTACTGATTGTATTTTTGGCATCAGTATCGATCCCTAATCACCCCCTGATAGTTATTTTGGAAATATATTTAATGTACAGAATTGACCTCTCTACAGATTTATTATAAGTATAAATATAAATAAAACGTTTTATAAAAAAACTTTTGAAACCATGGGAAATCATGGTTGGTCATATATTGTGCCCATAGTCTCAATCAACGGTCTGAAAAAGCTTTGTAAACCTTTTAGGATTGAACAACATGGTTTAAAGTAAATCCTACCAAAAACTTCCTGTAAAAGACTAGCCAAGTCTCGATGGAGCTGCTTGTTTCTTTATAAAAAGTGATGCAATTTCTAAGCAAAGCCAAACCAAGTCTAAGGTTCTTTACTGCGATTTCTTTATTAATATAGTTAGATTTTATGTGACCGGCCGTTGAATATTCTTTATACACATTTACTTGTTGACACATCCAAGTCAATGGCCAAGTCACCGGTTTCTCCTCAGGGTCACCAACTCATCAGGTACTCCATATCTTTCATGATCCTATTTTTGATAGTTTTCCCTTTATATTGGCACTAAACCCTACTTCTAAGCCAAGTTTCAGCTCTCCAGGCTAATGGGAAGTACTAGTTCTATTTTAATGATCAGTGAATCAGTGAGTGTCGAATTAGCATAAATTTGCTTTTGCATAACATTGGAAATAAATAAGCTACAAACATGAAATTTTGTGGTTTAAGTGTGTGCTTATAGTTTACTAGATGACTATAATTTCAATGTTCTAAACCTATCCAAAGGTCCTCCAATAGGGGCAGGAAAATACGCCGAAATAGTTCCAGAAATGGATGGTATGACAGTGTTTGTTTCGCGCTTGACTCGGCGGGGGCACTGCCGTGCCCCCAGATATAATGAACTCAAGAGTGGGTTTTTGGCGTAAGTTGGTAAAAACAAAACATCTAAGTGTACCTGCGTTGTGCTTAAATTGAATACTTTTGAACAGTCGTTTGGTTTTAGTCGTATTGTAACATAGTCCTTAACGAATGATGAAGAAATATTGAGAGAACGGAGGGCGTTTTCTATTGCGTATGTTTTAAATAAAACCAATGTAACGTCTACTTACATTCACTTTCATGAGCCAGTTGATAACGCATGCCCTGGTGACGCTAGATATCCTGGGCATCTGCAGAGGCTTACGCTCATTAGCCAGGAGGTATTCAAACACATCCAAGGTATAGTCTCTGTTGAAACATCGCATATACGACCTCTTCCCTGAAAACAAAATTATTTATTGCCCATGCTACGTACCTTATCGATTTGAACAGAGAAATGATAATGAATTTAAAAGTCTAAACGCAGTTAAAGATTTGCTTTGGTTGATGGGTGACCATTGTAACATATCGAGATTCCTTCATACCTCGGAAAGCACATGAAGCCGTTAGTCGCTTGTCGTTTGCACGTCATTGATGGTCGTTACGGATATTTAGAAGGTAGAAAACCTTGCCAATTGGTATCTTGGTACCCAGCTACTGGGTCGTGAAGGTCAGATCGGCAGTCGCTCCATGTAAATACACTAGTTAATACTTAGCTGTATCGGAATAGACTGGAAGCCCAACATAGTAGGAAAAAGCCTAAGAAGATAAGTATTGAATGCCGAAGTTTTTGTAAATATTCACCAAATAGTATGTGCAAATGTCCGGTTTAATGAGAACGAAATGACTCATTACTAACTAAACTGTTTTTGTAAGTTGTGTTTATATAAAAAAAAGTCTGGAAAAACCATATTACTTATAGCCAACGAAACAACAAAAGAACTTAATTCAGGAAATTCATTATAAAAATATGCTTAGATAGATGAAATCAGTATAGCTAGTATAAGTCAAATAAAAGGCGAGATATTGACATAATTATGTATGTGTAAGTATATAAAAACTTCTAACTCATTTTCTAACATTAATTAAATGTGGTACTAGTCCATTTATCATTCATTTTTTTAAGATCTGTAAAACATTGCAACTATGTTTATGATCAATATTTATTTTGGGTCATCGTAATAATGTAATTTGTGAGTAAAAGATACTCTAAATGCATATTATTTTTAATAAGATAGGCGATCGCTTCATGTCAAACACTAGTACTAAAGCTGCATCCGCTGAGACAGGAAGTGGAATGCAACATAGTTAATGCTATGCAGATGTTTTTTGTTAAATAGTTTTTGTTATTAATATAGGTACTCACAGAAATCAGGTGTTCTCAATCTGTCATTTATACTTTCATTGAATTTCAGACGCCTTTTCACTTTATCGTCTAACTTCTCTGGTTTAGCTATGACAGTTGGAGATATACCCTGCAATTCCCTACTATGAGGGCGTTTCAAACTCCTCTTGATATTTCTCACTGGATTCGGTTCTAAGGTAGCCTTCAGGTTCCGTGTGACAGCACTCAACACTGCGCCTAGCGTATTTTTCTTCTTATTCTCAACAAAATACCTTTGACTATTTTTGTTTTCCAAATATGACTCATCATCGCTTATAGATAGAAAACCTGCATCTTTATCTGCTGCACGCTTGTCGTCGAAGACAGTATAGTGCCAGTCTAAGTCCACCCTCCTTTGTCTCAGTGTGACATGTTTCATGTCGATGTTCAGAGGATGTTTTGGTTCATGCGGAACCACTTTACTAGGACCTGGTTTAGGATTACCCGAACTTTGAGCGTTCAGAGTCTTCAGAGGTCTCCGATGTGACGTTTCTGGCTTTTGAAGAGGTTTGGGACCCACCAATTAGTGATTCGGTAATGCTGGTAAAGGATCCTTTGGCAACGGTATTCTTGATCTATACACATTTTCTTTATCAGCATCGTGTTGCGAGGACGCCATATTATTTAGATTATAAATTACACTGTAATTGAAACTTTTTAAATACATTCGATCACGACCAGCATGACCGTTAGTATTAGCGATAATTTTAACCTAAACTGACAGGAACTTCACCGATCCTCATTAAGTTTGATAAAACTTATATTGAAGTGATTGAGGGTAGTCTGAATGATACATAGAGAGGTTATATTAGAGTCAAATTAAGATACTGAATATATATCTGATATTAAAATACCATACCTATTATGGCATATTAGGAAAATCTTAGTTAAACCAATATTAAATTTCTTTTCAATATTCGTTCTCTCATAGATATGTATCGGCACCATACCTATTACATGCTGGATATTAGTTGAATATTAGTTTAGGTAATATTTATATTCTTTTTAATATTCATTCATATTATAATGTAAATAATTCACTCGCGTAAATAATAAATTAATTAGTAAAATTGGATTATGTTATGATTGGTTTTGTTTAAGGATTTGTTTGTGTAAAATTATTTAAATTATGAAATTTATATTGTAAGTGTAGAATTTAAATAATGTTATGATTTGTTTTGTTTTATTATTTATTTGTGTAAAATGACTTAATTTATGATATTTATATTGTTCAATTGTGTGTAGAATTTAAATAATCATTATGTACCTGTATGTGAACATATTTGCACGCCATGAGAAATGGCAGACATGTCGTGAACTAATCAATTTTTAAGATCTTGCATGCATGTATTATATTAAATTCTGTATCTGTACACATGTCTGAGCTAATAAAACTTCTATTCTATTCTATACGTTCGCTTATACATACGTATTGGCACCATACCTTTTACTGGATTTTACTTAGTTTAGTTCATATTAATATTCTTTTCAATATTCATTTATATTAAACGTTCACTTATACATACGTATCGGCACCGCGTCACCGCGCCGCATGTGATGCATCTTATTATTCTGTATTTTTCATATTAGTCGATATCAACCTCTAACTAATACTCGCTATTAAATGCTATTAACGCGAACGATAATATCGACTACTATACTAATATGGTAATGCGACTAGAATATCGAAGATCCTATAATCTGTCTTACATCCAGGTAGCTTAATCTATACTGATATTATAAAGAGCTAAAATGATGACGGAAGCGATAGCAGCGGCATTTCAGTGGTGTGCGCGGGAACTCGTCGCAAGCGCGCCTTGCCCAAGCTGCGTGACTCGGAGGGTGACAGCGACTCCTCAGGCTGGGCTTCCGACCACACAGACGCGCTAAACCAACTTCTGGTTTTGCATCAGACAGCTCAGAAGGCAACTCAGACAAATACTCTATTTGTCTTTTACGTTTCACGGATCAAGAAGTTGGGACACCACAGAGCTGTGAACATATCTTTTGTCTAGATTGTATCACGGAATAGTCAAAAAATGTCAATACCTGCCCAGTAGACAGAATGACATTTGATTTCATTGTAGTGAGGGCCTGTGCAGGTGGGCGTGTACTTCGCACTGAGCCTGTCAAGGTTTGTGAGGTGAGTGGGCGCACAGATAATGAAGAAACCATGCTTCTGTGTGATGGATGTGACTTTGGGTATCACATGCAGTGCCTCACCCCACCAATGTCTGAGGTTCCTATTGATCAGTGGCTCTGTACTAATTGTGACAACCTGCTGCCAGATGTTGATTTACTCGTATTATTTTCAGGCATCACAGATACCAACAAGGAGTGCATTAATTAGAGAGAGTAGGAATGTAAGATCGTCCAGGATTCACAGCGCAGACGAACCAACAACATCCTCTGGCCACAGAGGGAGTCGCTTGAATTCTCATGATACACCAGCAACATCCAGAGGATCACGTTTAGCTCAGGGCAGTACCTCACGAGCAAATACATCTAGGCGTAAAAATACAGCACATACAAACCGTAAAAGACCAAAGAGAACTAAAACTGTAATTAATGAGTATGAAGTGCAAGAAAATGGTAAATTTCCTGTTACAAAACAAGTGAAAAGGAAACTAAAGAAAAGGAAGGTACGAGAAAACTGAACAGCAAACCCACAGTCCCTTTAAATGTTAATGGAGTTACTGAGCCACGTGACACTGCGAACATTCAGCTGGAACCTCCTTTCTCCAGGCCGGGAATGCTCTATACTGATGAAATCAAGCCCCTTATTGCTATTACCATCTTTTACTGCTAAAAATGTATCTGCCATTATAATGCATATGACGAGAGGTAAGTCCCCAGGGCACGATGGAATTAGTATTGAACAATTGATTATTTTGTTTAGATTATTTTCGAAAGCGATATTATTGTATTTTATTTTGTTTTTTCACATTGTTGTTATTATTTAGTTTAAAAAAACCACTTGCCATCAACTTGAACCATTGAAATTGTAAAGGAAATTATTTATTTTTATTTAATTCAACCTGATTATTATTATGATTAACTCGTGTAAAATAAAATTGTGTTGTGTTGTGTGTTAATTAAATTTAAGATACTAACATTAATTCTACGTGCACCTATTAACAATTTCATGGATATTTTTTGTCTGATAAATAAAATAATAATAATAATAATAAAATCTCCGGAAATAATGATCCAATTCTAAAAATTTTCATTAGTAGTTATTTGTAAGTGCTTTTTGCTATAAAATATTTTACGATGCAGGCGGACTAAGTCGCGGGCAAAGTGCAGGTATATGATATTAGTACTTGTACTATATTACGTTTACCTAATGTGAATACAGTAGAACCCGTTTATGACGATTTCACAGACGATTTAACTAATTACGTTACTCAAAGTAATCACTTATTTTGGTTTGACAAGAAAATTTTGATGCATTAGCAATTACGAAATTTTCAATGTTATTTAACTTTTGCAGTGCGTCTTCAGTTTGACTGAAAGAAGCTACATAGCGTCTGAGTGTTTAACAAAATCGGAGTTGACCCATCTTCGTCTTCTGCATCATCACTTAGGGTCTCTTTTTGTGTGTCATTCACATCTTCAATAAGATCTTCAATTGATTGAATTTCATATGGTGCTACATTGTCATCAATGGAAGAATATCCAGAAAAACCCTGCAGTATCACGGGTTCTTCTTCCTCTTGAAACACGGCGTTAACCTTGTTATTTCTGAAACATGTTTTCTTAAACAATTTTGTAGAGTTTGTTTCCCATGCCGCTGCAATGTTTAGAATCGCATCATGCACGACCACGCACCGCTAAGACAGACGCTCGTCGCTGCTGCGAGAGACAACACGCTTGCGCATGTAGGCGTATTAAACGCGATGACGAATCATATTAAACGTTAAGAAATGTATGAGAACATGACTCAAGTTATAGGGACTGACTTAAAATGACGTATCATGCGAGAAATCGTTTTAAGCGTGATCGTGTTCAGCGGGTTCTACTGTATATTCGTCATACCATTGATACATTAATGATACTAGAACGAAACCAAAGTTGCCAATTCAAATGAATAGTTTAATCTTAACCATATCACAACATTACAAAAAATAACTAAAAGCCAGCTCACAAACTACACTGTGTACTTTTTTATAATCAAATGCATCTGGTTGTTTAGTAGAAACTTATGCAATATCACAGCAAGGCATAAAGTACATTAAAATGTACTATAAATTAATGCGAGTAGAATGGGTGGACTCTCGAGAATGCCGAAGGCAAACGATAATGCTGACTCCTAAGAGTACGAAAAAGAAACACCTAGTGTTGGTGACAGGAATTTAAAATCATAGGATCTCTCAAACTGGTTTTGTCTCATCCGCCATGAAGGGCTTCTCGGGATCAATGACCTTGCCGGCTACTACCACGAGGTTGTCTAGGGTGTCCAAGATATAGAAGATGAAGGGGTGTTCCACGTTGAAACGGCGGAGAGGCTTTGGTGAGCGCTAGTGGCAGGTTCTTTGACAATTCCATCACTGTGTTTCCGGCTGCAAGAAAACACACAAAATACAAGAAATTATTACTTCTAATCTATAGTAATATTAGAAATGCAAAGTTTATATGATGTTTATTACTCAGTTACGCCAAAATGGTGGAACAGATTGAGATCAAATTTAGCACAGAAATAGAAATGTGCTGTCTGTAGTCTGAAATAGCACAAGATCTGCTTTTAATCTTGGGAAAATGTGCGAAATTTTGACGAAAAAGAAACAGGCAATCACTATGTAGTTACTACATCAATAAATAACAGATTGCGTTCGCTAGGCTGTCAGAGCTACAAGTGGACCAATGGAGACGTGAAACGGAGTTTTGACCAATGGACTCTTTTCAAAATTTGGTCTCTGGCAAGAATCTCCAATGGTCAAAAGTCCGGTTCGCTATCAACTTGAGTAAAACAAAAATCATCTCATAGCCATCTCATACCTGACAGTTCTGAAGCTGAGCTGTCAGCATCGTCAACGCGCACTGCGACATGCTGTACTAGCTCCTGGACAAACAGGCCCTCGTCTGATGACACGCCGGTCAGGTCCGCATCCCTGCTAAAGATACTGCTTACACCGAACTAGAGAGAAAAAGGGAACACATTTATATTTTGGACAACAAATGAAGTATACGATATAATTTGTGCAGTACCTACCTATGACTTGCAACATTATGTATATGAGCAGATTTTTGCCAGATATTATTAACAAGGCGCTAAAGGTACATCGTCAACGCGCACTGCGACATGCTGTACTAGCTCCTGGACAAACAGGCCCTCATCTGATGACACGCCGGTCAGGTCCGCATCCCTGCTAAAGATACTGCTTACACCGAACTAGAGAGAAAAAGGGAACACATTTATATTTTGGACAACAAATGAAGTATACGATATAATTTGTGCAGTACCTACCTATGACTTGCAACATTATGTATATGAGCAGATTTTTGCCAGATATTATTAACAAGGCGCTAAAGGTACTGGGTATTTTAGATGTAATTAACCGACTTCAAAAAAAGGAGGTTTACAATTCGTCTTGAACTTTTTTTTTTATGTATGTTACCTCATAACTCGGAGATGGCTGGACCCATTTGGAAAATTCTTTTTTTGTTTGAAAGGGTATACTTTCTAGTTAGTCCCATTGTCGTCACGTTTGGATCTGATGATGGAATCATGGAGAAATCGAGGGAACTCTTCAATATTATAGGCACACCTATAGCGTTTTGGGTATTTATTATAGTACCTTGTGCAGTTGCTCTCGAAAAGCACCATTTGAGGAAGTGGAACTGATGATGAAGACCCCAGATGGCCACCACTGCTTACACCGAACTAGAGAAAAAAGAGAGAACACATTTATATTTAGGACAACAAATAAAGTATACGATATAATTTGTGCAGTACCTACCTTTGACTTGCAACATTATGTATATGAGCAGATTTTTGCCAGATATTATTAACAAGGTGCTAAAGGTACCTACTGGTATTTTAGATGTATTTTATTTTATATTGTACCTACTTTATTATAGTTGCAGTTTGATTGTAATTTTATTTGACTCCATTTGATTGAATTGTTATTAATAACTGAATATAAAATATTATGTTGGGAATGATATTTGCACGATATCATTCTGATATGTAACTTTTAAAATCTATAGGTAATGTTTTAAAAAAGAATGATGTGCATTCTTATAAGTAGCGTATTTACACAGATTACACTCTAAAAATATGGTTTATTACTTATTTAATTAGTCTAAGTAAATGAAATTTTCTTAATATTGTCCTCTTTCACTCATCGTAATTTTTTGGAGCCAACAAAGACCTGACAATAACAATAATTGAAATCACAAACCTTAGCTAACGCTGCAACGGGCTTAGTAGTGGTCTCCACGGAGAACGAAGGAGTGGAAACTTGAAGATCTTCGTCTTTCAAGCTGTCAAGGATGTCGGAAAGTGGAGCGTAGCGAGTTGACAACAAAGACCTGACTGGTAGGTCAGCTGTGCGCCTCGTCAGACCGTCGCGAGTGCGGGGCACTACCAGCAACAGAGCGTAGCGACTACCCTGAAAACAAATATGTGTTAAAAACGAATGCAAGGAAGACAAGATTTTATTGAAACATGGTAAATACATTTTTATATGTATCATGCAATTAGTAAACTTCAAGCTATTAAACAAGTGTGATCATGAAGTTGAATTGAATTTCAAAAATCCATAAATCTAAATCCTAAAGGTCTAGAATAATTTCTTCTCATAGAGAGGGAACTGTGTCCCAGCTGTGGCAACGTTATAGGCTGGTTATGTTGTTTTGTATTTTACAAAAAGTTTCTTTCTCGATGTACATTGTTAAAACGCACAACTGAGAATCTATTACACTTGTTACAAGACAGTTATTATATTCTCAGTGTTGGATCGGTAGAACAGACCAAGTTCGATGATCTCGAAGGGAGTCTTCCATGATACTCGGTAGTACATGCCGTTAAAGATGATCATTAGGGAGTCGGAGATTGAGGCTGCAATAGAATATTTTTAATTGGATTATATTCAATATACAGATATGGTCATTGTAGGACTCTTTATTGCCGAAAAAAAGACATGCATAACAATTTATTGTCCTACAGTAAAAGTCATCAACGAACTGACGATTCGTCATCGTGCAAATCTTTAAGGTATGCATAAAATAGCTTACTCGATTTCTTTCCAACACTGTTGACAGAGAGACTGGAAGGAACATCACGAACTTCGTGCATAGCTTTCAAGCTTCCAGCGTGGTTTCTTGCCTCAACAGCAACCATAGTTTCTTCATCATCATCGGATTCAGTCTTCTTAGGGAAAGTTTTCACTAGCTTGATCTTTTCCTTAATGTTCTTTGCAGGTTTGTACTCCATGTGGAAGATGTCAACTTTCTCGGGTATATCATCAACAGCGAAGGAGATAAGTTTCTCGTCGGTTTCTTTAGGTGGCATAATTTCTGGGATCTCCTCGCTTTTGTTTTCATCAGTTTTGTCGGAGATTTCAACTGTGAATTCACCCTTATCTTTATCATCATCCTCCTGGGCATGCAGTTCGGGGTTGTATTGATCAACAGACCTGACCTCAGTTAGATAGTAGTCTTCTAGAATCGGTTTGTAATCATCATTGATTGTGCAGTTCTTGTAGATGTAGAAATAGTTCTTCAATTCAGACTAATTGTATTTATATTCCTGGTTGTTCTTCTGCCTCTCCATGATATATTTTTATGTCTTTTTGGTTAAGACTGGATCTTGCGGCAAGTGTAACGCGGACAACAGCTGTTCTCTTGTCTCTAGGATGGTCAAGATAGCTGAGTAGCCGAGCGGTGAGAATGCGATGTTTTTGTCATCATCGATGTAACCCTGTAATTGAAATGAAAATTTTATGAATTATATGATCCTTATTTGATAGGCCTATTGGCCTAGTGGTCAGCGGCCCTGACTACTATGCACAAGGTCATGGGTTCGATTCCCACCCAGGACAAATGTTTGTGTGATGAGCACGATCATTTGTTCTTTGTCTGGGTGTAATTTATCTATAATATGTATGTATTTAGAAATATACATGTACGTTTATCAGTTGTCTAGTACTCATAGCACAAGCTCTGCTTAGTTTGGGACTAGATGGCGTTGTGTGGAAGTTGTGGAATATATATTTAATATATATTTATATATATATTGAAGTTTGCAGTCCAATAAAGAGTAAGTAGCTCTATCTATCTATCAACGATTTTGCGAACAGAACAACCTAATTTGATGCACTCTAAAGCCATGGAGGAGCGCAATGAGTCCCAATCCAAAAAGATAAAGAAGACAATAATGATGATTACCTGGAAGATTGCTGTAGACAGTTCACTGGTCGCGTCTCCTACAAAACTGGAGTCTTTAGGCTGGTTGGAGCGACCACTGCGAAGCCATCTCGCACTGGCTAGACCCACCACGAAGAAAACTGTAAAATAAAAGAAGTTGTTAAACCTTATTTTTGAAAGAATAAAGTCCCACACTTGGAATTACTCCTGTGTCGTGGATGCGTTTCCAATCATATAAAATCACATCCACAATTGCCTTACCCGGAACAACTATTATCTGTAATCCATACAAATATTTACATGAGCGGGCTCATTCGTAATAACAATAAAAAATAAATTTGCTCCCTGCCGGTGTGAAACCCTTTCAAACGGATTATCAAGACACTGTAAATGGTTGCCGCGCGCGCGCCTTTACCTCTGCGAGAAAGAGCTCCTCCGCATAATTTCTGTCCCACTCGCACCTCCACCATCAACGGGTAAGCTACGTCACCTCGGCGACGACGCACGAAAAATAATCATTCTACCCGCTACACCGTTTGAAATTCGGCGCAGGCGATAATGACACAAAATAATACCAAATTATTGAATAACCTTCTGGTACTTGTTACGCATTATTACTAAAAATGGACAAGTCTCTCTCAGAATTGAATTTAGCTGACCTACTCCTCCTAATTATGTCTCCCTTCGAAGCAAAAGAAGGCGAAAGGATGTTCTGGATATGCTTAAAGAAGACCTGATTAACACGATGAAATCAATGCTTATGGCACAAGAAAATGAACTCAAAAGAATAACTCCTACGCTCTTGCAAATAAAACAAACCAATTCAAACATAGAGAGTGCTGTGGCTAATATCACTGCGCAAAATGAAGATTTCAGGCAGAAAATAGAGCAAATGGAAATTCAGGCAAAAAGAACAAAGGGTACATAATCATATTAGAAGAAAAAATCGAAGATCTGCACAGATTTAGCCGAAAGTCAAACATGAGATAAAAAACGTGCCTAAGCAACCGAAAGAAACTAAAGAAGACCTAATTGATATGGTGATAAGTTTATCCAAAAATACAAACTACGAAATAACGATGCCGGATATTAAAGACATATAGAGTGAAAGGGAAGAAACAAACGATCACGAATACTCCAATAATACTAGAACTTTCGTCTACTATCATGAAAACTGGTATTCCCACAAACTTCCCACAAACGTTGATGGTCTATCTCAGAGCAGTGACATAGTGACCATGTTTATGAATCATTTTAAGGTGGCTACGCTTGGGTCAGATACATCTGTGCGAGGCACTAGGACCCTGTGTGAAGGTGATTTACATGCACGTTTCGTGGCTAAGGAAATAAAAGTTGCATTAAAATGTATGAAGCGAGGTAAGTCACCGGGGCATGATGGTCTGAGTGTTGAGCATTTAAAATTCGCCGGTGTACATTTGACCAGACTGCTCACTATGTTATTCAATTTCTGTATTAATCACTCTTACCTGCCTGAAATTCTTTTGAAAACTGTAGTAGTTCCCATAATTAAAAACAAGACAGGTGATCCATCAGAAAAAAATAATTATAGACCTATCTCACTAGGAACAGTCATTGGCAAAGTGCTGGACAGTCTGCTTGAGAAACAGTTGAAAAAACACGTTCAATTACATGACGCGCAGTTTGGATTTAGAGCCGGTTTGTCTACTGAAAGTGCAATCCTGTGCCTCAAGCAGACTGTGCAGTACTACACTGACCGGAAGACACCAGTGTATGGCTGCTTTCTGGACCTGTCAAAAGCTTTTGACCTGGTAAACTATGACATTTTGTGGCAGAAATTATCGGATGATACCGAGCTACCTGCAGAGTTTATTAAGATATTTCAATATTGGTATAAGAATCAAAAGAATTATGTCAGGTGGGCTGATGCTCCTTCTGAGTTTTACAGGCTAGATTGTGGCGTAAGGCAAGGAGGGTTAACTTCACCCAGTCTTTTTAACCTATATATGGATCGGCTGGTTGGTGAGTTGAGCGGCACCATGGTCGGATGCTCTATTGATGGAAGAATGATCAACAACATAAGTTATGCTGATGACATGGTGTTGCTCAGTCCATTAATCTGTGGCTTAAGGAAATTATTGGCCGTCTGTGAGAGTTATGCGGAGGCTCATGGCTTGAGGTATAATGAAACTAAAAGCAAAGTAATCGTTTTTAAAGTGCGCAATAATACTCCATCAAGTATTCCACCCGTAAGGTTACGAGGAACTCCGTTGGAGCTCGTCACTCAGATAAAATACCTCGGTCATGTGGTCACGGATTGCCTCATAGACGACCAAGACATAGATAGGGAGCGCAGAGCGTTGGCGGCCAGATGCAATATGCTTGCGCGCAGGTTTGCACGGTGTACTAAAGAGGTAAAACTGACTCTATTCCGAGCCTATTGTCAATCGTTTTACTCGTGCAGCCTGTGGATCAGGTATACGCAAAAAGCCTACAGCGCTCTGTGCGTTCAATATAATAATACGCTGAGGGTTTTGTTGGGGCTACCTCGGTTTTGCAGCGCGTCGGGTATGTTTGCTGAAGCGAGAGTAGATGACTTTTATGCTGTTATGCGCAAGCGATGTGCATCTGCGCTGCAGCGATTCAGGGGTAGCCCCAACAACATTCTAGTTACACTGGCGGACAAAATAGATGGGCCATTTGTCAGGCACTGGGCTGGTAGGCATGTGCGCACAGGCGTGCATGTCGCCAATTAAATTGATGTTATGTTTTAATTTATTTTACTAACAATAGGTTAAGTTTTTTACTAACACTCTATGGATCAATGGTCTGAGACAAATAAATAAATAAATTTAAATAAAATTATAAAGCTGTGTAAAGCTCATAAAATCAAGCATAAAATAAAGCTCTGTGCGAAACATCTCGGCCTGAAGAGAAATGAAGATACTCCGATCTTCGTCTCGGAACAGCTTACATCAAAAGGGGCACGGCTACACTTCCTGGCTCGGGATCTAGTTAAAACAAAGACATACAAGTACTGTTGGACCGCAAACGGAAAAGTATATATTAAAAAAGACGATGAAGCGCCCACGTTCATAATAAAAACTGAAGCCCAAGAACAAGATATATGACTAGTGATACAGTGTACATATTATGTCTCCCAATCTGTACCTGTACCTAACTGGCTGATCAAATATGTTACTGTAATTTTTATAGATGCTAACCACACTCTTAAACCTATAAGTATGTCAAATAGTATTATTATTATAGTTTTAACTCATACACACACTCCGCATGCATAAAAAACACGTATATTATTATACACTAGCTTCCGCCCGCGACTTCGTCCGCGTGGAAAAAAAATCCCCCGATTTTGAAACATTCTTCATTAGTGCTCCGCTCCTATTGGTCTTAGCGTGATGATATATAGCCTATAGCCTTCCTCGATAAATGGGCTATCTAACACTGAAAGAATTTTTCAATTCAGAACTGTAGTTCCTGAGATTAGCGCGTTCAAGCAAACAAACAAACAAACAAACTCTTCAGCTTTATAATATTAGTATAGATATAGATCGCTTTGTTTTAGACTACAACTACATGTATTCATTTCTGTTTTCACATACACTCACACAATATATCTATAACGCGGTAAAAGTATCTCAAATTTGGGATATAAAAATAATAAATAATATGAGGTTATCAAGTTGTATAGTACAGTTCCAATATAAATATTGTAATAACAAACTAAATTGTGAATCCAACTTACATATCCATGACATATTTACAAAGCTTTTTTAGATTGAGATACTGTTGTGCTTGTTTGTTACTGATTTCAGTATTTTTTATCTTTATTTAATGGATAGCATACATAGTATTTTGCATGAAATAACTAACGGTCATACTGGT
The DNA here is from genome assembly GCA_943138885.2 of Tholera decimalis. Classification (NCBI taxonomy): domain Eukaryota; kingdom Metazoa; phylum Arthropoda; class Insecta; order Lepidoptera; family Noctuidae; genus Tholera; species Tholera decimalis. The sequence continues at coordinate 26,798,134 of OW964569.2, forward strand.
CGTGATCGAATGTATTTAAAAAGTTTCAATTATAGTGTAATTTATAATCTAAATAATACGGCATCCCCGCGACACAATGCTGATAAAGAAAATGTGCATAGAACAAGAATACCGTTACCGAAGGATCCTTTACCAGCCTTACCGAAACATTTATTGGTGGATCCCAAACCTCTTCACAATCCAGAAACGTCATATCGAAGAGTTCTGAAGACTCTGAACGTTCAAAGTACGGGTATTCCTAAAGCAGGTCCTAGTAAAGTAGTTCCGCATAAACCTAAACATCCTCTGAACATCGATACGAGACATGTTACACTGAGATAAAGGAGGGTGGACTTATACTGGCACTATACTGTTTTAAACGACAAGCGTGCAGATAAAGATGCCAGTTTTCTATCTATAAGCGATGATGAGTCATATATAGGGAATTGCAGGGTATATCTCCAACTGTCATGGCTAAACCAGAGAAGTTAGATGAGAAAGTGAAACGGCGCCTATCTGACTTAACAGCCCAGTAACTGAGTAATACCCTTAGGACTGTTGCCAGATTTTCTGGCTTCTGACAACTTTTAAAATTTATTAAAAATAATATGCATTTAGATTGACACACAAATTAACATTATTACGATATTGATCATAAACATATTTGCAATGTTTTACAGATCTTAAAAAATGAATGATGAATAAAAAAAATATTTGTGATAAAATTTAAAGGCTAAAAAAATACACAAGCTGTTTAATATAATCTAAGCAACAACATAACATTATGAATCATATGGCAAGCTGTTTGTTGGTTAAGTATCTTGATTTGTTAAAGTGGACTAGTACCACATTTCATTAATGTTAGAAAACAAGTTAGAAGTTTTTATATAAACATACATAATTATGTCCATATCTCGTCTTTTGTATGAATTATACTGTCTATACTGATTTCATCTATCTAAGCAATTTTTATAACGAATTTCCTGAATTAAGTTCTCTTGTTGTTTCCTTGTCTACAAGTAATATGGTTTTTACACACTTTTTTATATAAACACAACTTGCTAATTTAACTGTTTAGTTAGTAATGGTTCATTTCGTTCTCATTAAACCGGACATTTGCACATACTATTTGGTGAATATTTACAAAAACTTCGGCATTCAATACTTATCTTCTTAGGCTTTTCCCTACTATGTTGGGCTTCCAGTCTATTCCGATACAGCTAAGTATTAACTAGTGTATTTACATGGAGCGACTGCTGATCTGACCTTCACGACCCAGTAGCTGGGTACCAAGATACCAATTGGCAAGACTGGTTTTGGATTTTCTACTTTCTAAATATCCGTAACGCTTATAAATAGAAAACTAGCATCTTTATCTGCTGCACGCTTGTCGTTGAAGACAGTACAGTGCCAGTCTAAATCCACCCACCTTTGTCTCAGTGTCACATGTTTCATGTCGATGTTCAGAGGATGTTTCAGTTTATGCGGAACCACTTCACTTGTACCTGCTTTAGGAATACCCGTACTTTGAGCGTTCAGAGTCTGCAGAGCTCTCCGATGTAACGTTTCTGGCTTGTGAAGAGGTTTGGGATTCACCAATAAATGTTTCGGTGAGGCTGGTAAAGGATCCGTCAGAAACGGTATTCTTGTTCTATGCACATTTTCTTTATCAGCATCGTGTCGCGAGGACGACATATTATTTAGATTATAAATTACACTATAACTTAAACTTTTAAAAAACATTAGATTACGACCAGCATGACAAGCGACAGTATTAGCGATAATTTTAACCTCTCGTTAGAGAGTATTATTTTCTTTGATTTTAACCTAAACTGACAGGAACTTCACCAACCCTCATTAAGTTTGATAAAACTTATATTCAAGTGATTGAGGGTAGTCTGAGTGAGACATAGAGAGGTTTAATAGAGTCAAATTAAGATACGAATATATTTCTGATATTAAAATATCATACCTATTATGGTCAAATATTAGTTAAACCAATATTAATATACTTTTTAATATTCAATTATATTATACGTTCGCTTATACATACGTATCGGCACCATATCTTATACTGGATTTTACTTAGTTTAGTTATTATTAATATCCTTTTCAATGTTCATTTATATTAAACATTCACTCATACATACGTATCGGCACCGCGTCACTGCGCCGCATGTGATGCATCTTACTATTCTGTATTTTTTATATTAGTCGATATCAAGCTCTAACGAATACTCGCTATTAAATGCTATTAGCGGGAATGATAATATCGACTAATATGAAAAATATAGAATAGTAAGATGCATTACTATACTAATATGGTAATGCGACTAGAATATCGAAGATCCTTAGTGTTGCCCAAAATCGGTCTTGGTCTTGCAGTCTTGGTCTTGTTCTTGCATTTTCGCAAAACCACGACCAAGACCAAGACCGCCTTATTGTAGCAAGACCAAGACCAAGACTGAACCCTGCAAGACTTGAGCAAGGCAAGACTTAAGCCTGCAAGACTCTTGCGTCTTGCAGTTAAGGCAAACTGAGATTTGGGCGTTATTAAGTAGGCATTTGGTTTCAATCCCGATTTTGAGAGACTTTCCCCAGTATCAAAACCGTAGGTATCGTCATAACACTAAACTAAGGGCTGCAGTTGTATCTGCAGTTGGCAACGTGCCGCTCGTCTGAAAGAACCCTAAAAGGTATTGTATTGATTAGGTAGGTAAGTACTTATTATATTTCAACTATTTATTAAGTAAGTAGCGTGTTAATACTCACAAATCTGTTCCCATCATCCCATATGATAAAATGTACCTACCTAGAATAACTTTCTAGCAAAGTTCATAACTTGTAAGTATCTACCTATAATAATACACGGTTACTGTTAGATCGTTCTGGAACCGAAAGCCATGAACTCGATCATCGAATTCGAAATGATTGGTACTATTTTTTTCAAAAAAGAACAATAAAAAAAAAAACACGTAAAATTAAATAAATTGTTTTTTTTTTTTGTAAAATAATGAGAACTCGAAGTAACGCCTTCTTGCAGTTAATGCATATGTGTGTGTAAACGTAAGTATCCACAATTCCACACCATTCATAAGGATACCTTTATTTCATAGACATATTAGATAAAAATACATACGCGATACCTACACAAATAAGTATACGAAAAGCAAATTTAGACTTTATTTCTAAACAGTTAACGGTGAAAATTAGAAATTTTACCATTTAGAAGATGATGACGAAGATGCACAACCGAATCACACGGTTATCTGTATAAAATTAAGGTCTTAATTCGGTTCAATAATTTCTTAAAAAGGGCACCGCTGCTAAATAAAAATGAACACTATTCGACAGACGAAACGATTCATTTTTCTGTTCGAATTGCCTGCCTTTGTAGAAGCCGCCCGACTGCCGCCAAAAGAATGTTGTAGGTTTTATGCAATATTATTTTTTTCCGTCGTCCATTGACTCCCTCAACTGACTCGCAGGTGCACAGCGGTTCCACGCTACGTCATCACTAAGTAGATCGCGTACCATATTGCATTTATGAATGAAATACTGGAACCGCTACCAAGATTTAACTCGAATGACAGAAAAAAATTGATACATTTCTAACTACTATATTAGATGTCTTAAAAAAAAATAACAACGCCAATAGTAATTATTACTCGACTGGAGTTAGGTAGGTACTATGTTTCGGCTCCAGAACGATGTAAAAGTAAGCGTAGGTATATTATGCTTGTTTATGTCTAATGTGCAGATCTAACGTTAGTACTCGTAGGTTGGTATGTGCTTAAAATTGTAGCCTACAAAATTATAATTATAAACATTATGTAGGTACCTACTTATGTTTCAAAGTTTATATTATTCTTCTATTCAGCAAAATTTAAAACTAACAGCGAGTCGAGTAGGTCTAGTAACAGTTTCTACGGCAGCCAATGTTATGGTACAGACGCCAGCACATCAAGCTTCTACAATCTGTCAAATTTCTTAACAGATTTTCAACTTTATCGCTAAAGAATTAAGGTTCAAGGTTGGTTGGGAAAATGTAACGTTCTGCGAATAAACTGTTGGTCGGTCAGTGTATTATATACCTACTTATTTGATAATTACCGACAAAGACGCCGCGGTTTGCAACAAGTGTATCACAGCATTTGACACTGTTTGAGTGACGCATTCGCCGACAACGGACAGAGGCACACAAAATTGTTACCTATTTTGGTTGGGTTGGTTCAGGAGGATAAAATTAAGTGACCTTGAAGATGTCTCAGCAGTAGGTAGGTAGAGTCTGGCTAACGAAAGCGTGACCTGGAGTTTTCTTATAAGTTTATTATTTATTTAGTTTTTTATTTTTTTATTTTATTATTAAGCTGTCAAAATCTGTGATTACAATTGTCAGTAATTTGTAAACACAATTAATATTCAACAATAATCGCTTTAATATGGGTAAAACAATAAAAAGTAACGTGCGAAAGCTGCTACATACTATGATCAATAAGTTTAAACAAAAACAAGAAGAGAAAGAAATTGTTTTTCAAGAAAAACAACAATGTTTAGATGCGATCTCGGATTTTTTAGGTTAGTACGACTTTGTAATGTTGATCCTTGGTGGCTGATTATTAGATATACCTATTTACGATATTATGATACTTTTTCTTATCTTTGTACTTATATATTATGTTACGGTTAAGAATGTTTTGTTGATGAGTTGTGTTATTTGACATTATCAAATTGTTTGGGTACCTTAATTTTTAATTTACATTTTATACTTCGTTTTGCAGAAGTTGGTGTCACAACACTAAAAAAAGGAAGGATCTGTGAATGAATGGATGTGGAGCACTCCAGGAAAAAAACGCCCACACAAATCTCAGTGTTGGATTTAGACAGTGTTGATATTGATTCAATAAATCCTGAGTTACACGAAACGTTTAAGCACATTCAATATGATATCCCTCGGAAGACGAAGAGACATGATTGTTTTAATGTTTTTGTATAAAATTTTACACAATAAGATTGATTCCCCACAACTATTAAATAAACTAACCTTCAATATTCCCCATAATTATCCTAGAAATCCCATTAATCTCCTATATCCACCATTTCGTAGAACTGTTTTAGGACGTAATTCGGCAATTCCTAGGCTTAGTCGATTACATAATAAATTAAGAAATATTGATATTTGTAGCTCCTCTCTTCAGCAGTTCAAGTACCAGCTGTTCCAAACAATTAGTAAGCATTAATTTAATATACAACAAGTCTTATCATATAAAAAGATACACTAGTACCACTTATCCATGTATTATATTTCCATACAAAATTTGTTTCTGGTCAGTTTTGTTTTCCTTCGTACCTAAATCTTTTATTTAGATATGTTCATGTATTTATTGTGTAGCATGTAGTGTTTACTGCTTAATATTGTACATCTAGTTTAAATATTATGTGTTGTATTTTAATTAAGCATTGATGTAACAATTGTTAGTAAACCAAATAAATAAATAAGAAATAAAATCAATGAATTTTATATTGTGAGAAAGGAGGTCCCAACATTGCGAACATTGCTAGAAAAATTACATTCTAGCATTGGCTTTAGTGGATGTAGAGAAACTCTGCGTGAAATATTAATTGCTAATGGGTATGAATTCAAGAAAAATAAAAATGAACGAACGGTTCTTGTCGAACGTTTTGATATTGCTGCTTAGAGACATCTTTATCAAGAAATTGCTGCTAAACGAATGGAAGGAAAACGAGTCATCTATTTAGATGAAACATATGTACATAAAAATTATAAGCCTAAAATGTCATGGCAAGATCTAACAAAACGAGTGGTGCCATTAAAACAAAATAAAACACTGATAAAAACCTCATTTGGCTGAATAGCTGCAGAAGATTGAAAGAAAAATGACAAATCATGTAATAAATGTGGAAAATAAAATAATACAAACAAAGAGATCACATAACAGAAAAAGTATTGGAAAAAATCATATTAAGTGTATGTGATGACGACTCCACTGATACAGAAGAATCCTTAGAGGTTGAATTTTTGGACTTGGATTTTGAGTACGATGATTAAATAATTATCATACTCAAAACGCCTGTAGTTGATTAAAAAACTTGTTGAAGAAATTTAATAAACTACTTACATGTTAAGTAGGTTAATATTATGTATATACTAATAAATAAATCTACACATTCGTTTTTTTAATCAATCCATGACAGTCAAGGCTCCGAGACACCAAACGGAGTCTTTAAAAACATTATGTGGTATCATCCCTAAATTAGAAATTAGTTCGTAAACAACTATTATATAAAATGATTGTCGTAAATACATAAAATTTCCAAGTATCAAAACATTTTTCTCCTACTATAGTCAGTAATACCACATAAAGATTTTTTGAATTTGCCGCGCTTTCTCAGGTCACGCTTTCGTTAGCCAGACTCTATAAATTGAATGCTCTGAGTTTCTTGTATAAATGCATTCTCACACTGGTTCGAATTCGAACACTGCTTTCCATAAGTTTATTTTAAAAAAAGCTCTCAAGTAAGATTTAGAGTTTACCATTCAATTACACACAACAAATTATTGAAAAATAAAAATTATGAAAAATATATTTAGACTGAGTAGGTACCTACTTAGGAAATTAGTAGAAAAAATATTCTATCGTGGATCTACCCAGTTATTAAAAAGTTGATAAACGTGTTTACTTAATTTTATTTTTCTGTGCTAATGCCAACATTGACAACCCTACCAAAATAGGTAAAAATTTAGTCTGCTCCTAGACTTTGTGTCGCCGCCGCGTCGCTTTCATTTCATGTCAAAGGTCGCCGCCACTGCCCATGTTCCAAAGAATAAAATAAGTTTCCGGGTGCTCAGAACGGACACAAATAGATTATGTTGTCCTCGCAAGGAAGATTTTAGTCGTAAGGATAGGTAGATATTATAAAAATTGTAGTAAGTAATAATAATATACCTAGTTTATATTATTATTATTACCTATTATACCTTTTTAAAGGACATTGCACTGCAAATTTGGAAGTGGGTGATTTTAACAAAATGGAAACATGGAAAAACTCCAAATATGAGCGACGTCATATTGCTTTACGCATTTTGTTTTAAAATCACACACTTCCAAAAATCGAGATTTGCAGTGTCGGTTTATCAACTTCTATCGCTAGTAGCGAGTAACCTCCATAAAAACAGCAGGCAACGTACCGGAACGGAACTTGCCTAGTTCCAATAAAAGAGGAACATAATAAACAATATTATTTGCATAATTATCTACACTTTATTTTTGCGTAGGCCCAAACCTATCTGATTCTGATACTTCTGTTTTTTAATCTTTCAAAGATGTATTCTATCTATCAAAGAATGCCGCATTTTCCTTTGTCGGTCTTCGGCTTGTGCTTATAAATATGAGTTTTTAATTCAATTTCAGTCATTTCCAATTGAGCTTCGCTTCGAGTCTATCTTATTTATTGTTCTCGCCCATTTACCTAGCTAGGTACTCTAAATCCTTATTGCTTTCGGAGTGATTGTTTACAATTTGACATGAGTGACGAAGATTCAAATAGCTCAAGTCGGAGTAGTGAGAGTTGCAGAATTAGATCTAAAAGACCTAAAAGCAAAATGACGAGTTTTTCGAAATAATTCATGCGTTCCAAATTGGTATGTGTAAATTGTGCCAACATAAAAAAGTTGAAATAAAAATGAAAAACAGAAACACTTCAGGCTCATGGAAGCATCTACTATCTTTTCACGAGAAGGAATCGCAAATATTTCTTCCTGTAAGAAAACCAACATTAAGTCAAAGTCAAAGTGGAGATATCACAAGCTTTTTAACAACCACTGCAAAAAGTAGACAGGTAAGAAAAAAATATGTTACGTAAATACTAGGTAGGTACTCAATTAATAATTGCAGTAATTTACCAAAGTAAAGTACCTAGCTGTTTCTCGTAGGTACTTTATTTTTGTAAATTGATGAAAAAAACAATGCAAATAAGGGAATTTCATAAATACCTACATTAAAATTTATGAGTTTACTTAGGTATCTACTTTACTTTTTATAGGTTTATATTTTTTTTTATAAATTATTTAGTAGTACCTACGTAGTCCTCCGATTGCCGCCAAACCTGCCCAGCTTGGCAATTATGAGCAACTACCCCCCGAGTGATAAGGCCTTTGTCCAGCAGTGGACGTACTACGGCTGATTATGCAGCTATGATAATGATGAGTAGTACGTAGTTATTAAATTGTTTTACGATTTTAATCTCTATTTCTACCAACGGGTGTTTGTATAGGTACCTACCCTTGTATTACGTGTTACAGAAAGGGTAGGGTATATCCATTCAAACGGGGTGAAGAGTGTAGGTAGGTATCTGGTTTTTACGATTTTAATCTCTATTTCTACCAACGGGTGTTTGTATAGGTACCTACCCTTGTATTACGTGTTACAGAAAGGATAGGGTATATCCATTCAAACGGGGTGAAGAGTGTAGGTAGGTATCTGGTTTAGAATCTGCATTCATTTGAACCGTCAGCTAAATAAAGTACCTACTCTACTTAAGTAGGTACATAGTTACTTAATTACTGAGGCAGCCGGAGCAGTAGGTACCTACTTAAGTTTTTTTTACTACAAACAAAAAACAATTTTCCAAGCTAAAATACCTACTTAGATTTTGTACTAACTAATTTGTGTTCAAGTATTTGTTATTTTGTGGCATAAAACTATCAATATAATAATAAAAATACCATAAAAACAAATCTTTTACGGAGTTGTTTCTTGGATGAATAATTGATTGACACTATTTGACACCGATCAGCTGACGTAGGTACCTATGTAATGAATAATTTGTGTAGAATTCACTTACAAACATTTATAATAATTATGTAGGTAATTACAGGTATTAAAAAATGTTGCCTTATTGGTTTGTTATCACTTATCACCATAGGAATCCGTGCCCTTGATATGTATGTACATTAAGTATATCCTTTCCGTAACACGATTTTAATCTGTACCTACCTAGGTAATTTATTCAAATGCGAAGCTAGTTTAGGTATTGATTTATAGAAACGCATTATCTACGACAGTAAAGCCGCCGCAGGTTTGCTAGTAGGCACCTATAGTATATTTTTATAGATATCATGCTATGCTCATAGTTTTAAATTCTAATAGGTACCTATTATTACTATTATTAACACATGTTTTAATATTTTATTACAGTCAGTATCTGAAAACCGCAGTGACAACTTCATGACAGCTACAGTTGATTGGATTGTAAAAAAATATCTTCCTTTCTCATTTTTCGATGATGAAGTTACACAGGAATATTTTCGATCGATTTGCCCGAATACGATATTTCCTAAAAGGTCGACACTAAGAAGGAAAGTCAAGGAGCGATTTGAAGAACTACAATCGAATGTTAAAAATCGACTACAACAATATTCATGTAAAATGTCATTTAGCATTGATGGATGGACGTCCATTGCTGGTAGGAGTTACTGCGTAGGGATCACTATTCATTATATAGACAATGAATGGAAGTATCGATCTGTAGTCCTTGATTTTATACCATCGCGCGGTCAACATACTGGGTTAGATATTGCAACGATTTTCCACGAATGTTTATTGGAATATGGTATAATTGATAAAATACAGGGTATCACGGTGGACAACGCAACTGCAAATACCAAATTTATGTATGAACTTGGCAAACAACTGCTGCATTTTGATTCAGACAATCAACTTTTCCGGTGCTTTGCTCACATTTTGAACCTTGGTGTACAAGATTTACTAAAGACCTTAGCATTACACAGTGAAACTGATAATAAAGAACAAGAACAGCAGTATGAAGACTATGAAGACGAAACTGAGGAAGATGAAGAATATGCGCCAAATATTGCTGACTCACGTACAGGTATTACAAAATTACGCAGTATTTCCAGTAAAATAAAAAGAAGCGAGATATTGAAGAGGAAGTTCCAGTCTACTTGTGAAGCAGTTGGCGTGCCATCAAATCTGAATCCTATACTCGACTGTCCAACAAGATGGAATTCCACACATGATATGATTGGATTTGGTTTAAAAGTGAGAACTGGCATTAACATATTATGCGTTTCAGTTACCGAATTGAATGATTTTAAAATCACAGAAACTGAATGGCAAATACTCGAAAAAATACATAAGTTTTTAATAAACTTTAAACTTTTATCAACGAAACTTGGTGGAGAAAAATATGTTACATTACCGCTAGTCATTGTATCATTCAATCTATTGCTTGATAAAATTGAATCCATGGTAAAACAATTAGATGAGAAACCTAATCGAACTGAAGTGGATGAAAGGCTCATTTTAGGTTTCCAAGCAGCCCGAGATAAAATGCTTAAACATTATAAGAAGAGCAACTGGATTTACTGTACCACTTTAATTTTAGACCCAAGGCACAAAGCTCAGACTTTTGATATGACATTATGGGGGAAGCAAATTAAAACAGAAAGCCTGCGCAAATTTAATGAACTTTATAAAGAATATAAAAGTCTACACGTATAGCAACACTCGGTGTCTAAATCTCCAGAATTACCAAGAAATGAAAACAAAGTATGTGAGGATGAAGAATATGAAGATGTAATAGACTTTGAGAAACTGTATGCATGTCCCTCTACGTCGTCATCTGGATCTGGATCTTGTCTTCAAGGCTTAGTTATTGACGAGTTGGAGGAGTACCTAAGTAAACCGAGAGCCACCAGCTCAGAAGATATTTTAGAGTGGTGGAGGACGCATGAGACGGAATATCCGATTTTATCCAAGATGGCTCGTGATTTTCTTTCGATACCTGCAACTTCAGTACCTGCTGAGAGATTATTTTCTAAAGCATCGTTAGTAATTAGAAAACATAGAAATAGATTAAGTGATGAGTCAGTCAGGTGGTTACTTTGTATTAATTCTTGGTCAAAAGAATTAATATAAAGTAACCAATTTTTTTTAATTCTAAAACAACCATATTCACATTTAGTTTTAGCCACACAACGAAAACCTCTCGGGGTTTATATCTGCATGTTGGCGAGCCGTTCATATCTTTTTTTTACCAATTTATAGGTAGATACAATAATACATAGGTACTTACATAGGTACATTAGGAGAATTTTTGTGTAAGGAAACGCTTTGATTTGTACTTATAACTTTTTTTAATTATGTCAATGCTATTGTGTACTGTACTGCAATTTTTTTATTTGTGTTAAATTTTTTATTTAAATAAATGTTAAATTGCATAAATTGTCTTTATTCTACAACTCTTCCATCCCATTCCATTAAACAAACTAATTACTATTAGTTAGTAAATTATCACTGAAGACAAAATAGTCTTCAGCGATGATTTACTAACTAAATAAAAATAATCGTCGTGTAGGTACCTACGACGATTATTTTTCTAAGGAATACAATTTTGTTGTAGTAGGTACCTACATTGTTTCTTACTTACACATACTTACGACAGTACCTACGTAGCAAAGCGCGCCAGTCACGAGTACGACAAATTGCCTAAAAAATGTACCTACGCACACTGTAACACTGTAATGAAATCTGCTAATCTCAACACACACGCACTTCCTTATTTTGGCCGCATAGGTAGGCTTTGCCTGTAGTCTTCTATTAATGGTTGATTAACATTGTACATTGGTGAATGCTCCAGGATAGCCCGCAAAATTCAAATTTTCTTATTTTTTTTTGCAATTTGCAGGCCAGTGCTAGATTGTTTGTTGATTAAAATATTATTCGCGCTGTAAGACGTATGTAGTTACAGAATCATAATCATCAAAATCATCAATACAACCCTCCAAGTTCAATGGTCGAGGAATGAGTTTGACCTTGAATAAGTTTTTTTTTTAAATAATGACTCGACCTTTATGAACTTGGAGGGTTGTATTGATGATTTTGATGATTATAATTCTGCAACTACATACGTCTTACAGCACGAATCATAATCCAAAATCTAAAGTAACGTGTTCAATAAATAGCAATACCTAGGCTAATAGGTATTTGCAAGACTTGCAAGACTTGCGAGACTCTTGCTGCAAGACCAAGACCAAGACTGAGAGCGCAATACCAAGACCAAGACCAGGTGTATTGACGCAAGATCAAGACCAAGACTGGCCTAAGTCTCGTCTTGGTCTTGCATTTGGGCAACACTAAAGATCCTATAATTTGTCTTATGGGCGTTTTTCAAAAAAGATGTACATTTGCGAATTCGAGGTGTCCAAGACTTTAGCTATTTTTAATAATTTTTGTATGGACCGCACTCAAATACTCTGCATATTTATTTAATAGTATCATATTTAAGTTTTAAAATCAACTATAATATGCAACCCAAGTATCACTGATATTAAAATATAATAGTATTAACAACAAAAAATGTCTAAAATATTCATGTCCCACCTGTATGTCTGGCACTTTCAAGTCTCAGGTAATATTATACAAATTAAATGGTGTCACTATTTTAGGGTCTGTAGACGTAATTATAACTCATAAATATAATTTAGAGCCCTTTATTTCGAATATGGGCTTAAAATAGCTCATAATACAATTTTATTGTTGTCCCAAGAATATGACCGAATCGGAATTCCGGCAATAGTCACGGTGAATTTTTCATACTCCACCCCAATATTACCCTTAAATACGGTTGTTTTTCATTTCCTGAAACATTTATCATGTCTGTAATTTAACCGCTTGTTTGAAGCAAACCTCAGTGTCAACTAAACCTGTGACGAAAGTAGGCGCGTTACGGTGGTCCAGAATTGGAGTTCCAGATAGTAACAGGATTTTTTGAGGTATGTAGCAGTTTATTAAGATATTTGCCGTAACAAAATCACATTTTGGTTTATATATTTTTGTAAAACAAGCCGAAACTAGTTATAAAATGGACACAACAGGTTGAATTATTTTTTAAAGTTTTGATGTCATGAATTCGTCACATCCGGTTCGTAACGTATTGTATAGCCGGTATTATTTTGTGACGAACTGGAACTATTAGGCTGATGCTACATTTGTATGATTGGTATTAAAATAAATAATCCTTCTAACATTAGAAATGTGAAAGATTGTATGTTTGGATGTTTGTTACCGCTAATCTTTGGAACGGTTGAACAATTTAAAATATACATACATCGTGACCTAGAATCAAAATATTATGGTAAACTTGGTTGAAATTTTATGTACTTAGGTACACGCTTTTGTAGAATACAATAATATAATTAACAGTGAAAAAAAAAAACAGTTGAAACATTGCGAAGATTTTTCTAGGTAGTTGGTTATTTATAAAGGAAAAGCAGCACATGATTACTGCACGACCCCTTGCATAGAAATTAAATTATATAAAAAAAAACCTTTTTTTAATAATTGACGAAATGTTTACGCCACTAGCGTAAACATTTAGTCAATTATTAAAAAAAGGGTTTTTTATTAAACACTTGTCTAGAATCATTATATTGAATTCATGGTTACATTTTTTTTAAGTTGTTCCTCTCAAAGTTGCTGTTTGTTTCATTTCAGTGAACATGGTCCTCACGGCAGCAGAAAGAGCTAAGCGATACCGGGAGAAATTAAACAAAACCCTGAAAAATTTGCAGAGCAGCGGAAGAAGCAGTTAAAAAGACTAAAAAAGAATAAAAAAAAATAATTACTTAACAGAAGAAGATATAGAATGTAGAAGAAAATAATGGAGTGAAGAAAAGAAAAAACAGAAACTGAAAAAGAACAAAAAAGAAAACGAAGATCAAAGAGCTACCCCAAGTTCGTCGAAGTCTCAGTCTCAAAACCTGTGCTCAAAACAGCGCAGCTCCAGTCTTAAAAATTCGTTACAAAAAATATGTAGGAGTTATCGCGGAGCTTTAGAAAATAATCAAAGAAAAAGCTAAAAGTACTTTTACCAATAAAAGCAGAAAAATACAGATCAACGTCACTAAAAACTATAATCAATAGAAACTTTACATGCCATATGTGTAAACTGCATAAACTAATCATGTGATTACCGACATGACGCGGTGTACTGCTTGTAAAAACTGGGTATGCAGATCATGTTGCAATCAACCAGCTATTGACTATATTTGCGACCGATGTTTCGAAGACTGATTAGAATTTTAAGCGATACGTAACTTAATACATTCCAAATAGTAATGAACAAAACCTAATTTCAATAATGAATAATGTTTCTTTATTTACTTCTTATAATAATAAATATAACTGAATCATTTTCTTAACTATAGAATGATTTTCTTTGCATCAATTTAATTTTGATTGGTTAGTTGTGAGAGCAATTGTTATTTGGAATGTGTTTGGTGTTTGTAATAAGTATTATTTAAAAATAAGTAAAACAAAATATTAATAATATGTAAAAGTTGAGTTCAAAATATGTACCTACCTAACTGATATACTGATACTGACATAATCATATACAAGATAAAGTTAAAACTGGTTTTGGTAATAACCTGTTTTTACTTTATATAGTTAAAATGTTCGACCAAAAATATTACTGTGTAAACTTAGCTTATTTTTTTCCAATTAGTCACTTAGAATTCCAGATAGTCACTGTCCCATAGTTTTACTGAGACAAAAACTAATCCTATTTAAGAATTAATTCGTTATTTAATAATATTTATGTTATTGTAGTTAACCCTTAGTTTGCTATTCATATTATTTGTAATCTCGTCCAACTTCGTTTTAAGTAGAAGGTAGAAATTTAAAGTTTTAGTGGTCAAAAGTTCCTACTGTGACGATCTCGAAAGAAAATGTATTGCTAAGCGATGATTATAGTGTTCTATTTATGTTTAGATGTTTTTTATTCAAAGGTATGAAGGTAATTTAATATATATTAAAAAGAAATTAACATAACAACTCATATTTTTCATTTTATTTACATTTTACCTTTGTGACGAACCGGAGCATATTCCTGTGAAGTCTTCCATAAAAACTAAGATTATCGCGTTGTTTTTCATAATACTAATGTACTTTTTATTTTTTACATATTTAGGAATATATCTTATCAAATGAGATAAAAATGTACTGTAAAATTTCTATAACACAAAAATCAGTTCCAGTTCGTCACATGTACATTTGTTTTGAAAAATGCCCTTATATCTAGGTTGCTTAATCTATACATACTGATATTATAAAGAGCTAAAATCTCCGGAACTAATGATCCAATTTTTAAAATTGTCATTAGTAGTTATTTGTGAGTGCTTTTTGCTATAAAATATTCTGAAATACACGCGGACTAAGTCGCGAGCGAAGTGCTGGTATATTATGATATTAGTCCTTGTTATATTACGCTTACCTAATATGAATATATTCGTCACACCACTGACACGTTAGTATCAGCATTCTAGTATAGAATGAAACCAAAGTTGCCAATTCAAATAAATAATTTAATCTTAAGCATATCACATCATTACAAAAAATAAATAATAACTAAAAGCTAGCTTACAAACTACGCTGTATACTTTTTCATAATCAAATGCATCTGGTTGTTTAGTAGAAACTTGTACAATCTCACAGCAAGGCATAAAGTACATTGAAATGTATTATAAATTAATACGAACAGAACGGGTGGGCTCTCGAGAATGCCGAAGGCAAACGATAATGCTGACTCCTAAGAGTACGAAAAAGAAACACCTAGTGTTGGTGACAGGAATTTAAAATCTTAGGATCTCTCAAACTGGTACTGCCTCATCCGCCATGAAGGGCTTCTCGGGATCAATGACCTTTCCGGCTACTACCACGAGGTTGTCTAGGGTGTCCAAGATATAGAAGATGAAGGGGTGTTCCACGTTGAAACGGCGGAGAGGCTTTGGTGGCGCTAGTGGCAGATTCTTTGACAGTTCCATCACTGTGTTTCCGGCTGCAAGAAAACACACAACATACAATAAATTGTTACTTCTAATCTATAGTAGGTAATATTAGAAATGCAAAGTTTATCTGATGTTTATCACTCAATTACGAATTAAGATCATATTTGGCAAAGAAATAGAAATGTGCTGTCTGTAGTCTGAAATAGCACAAGAGCAGCTTTTAATCTTGGGAAAATGTGCGAAATTTTAACGAGACAGTAACAGGCAATAACTAGTTACTACATCAATAAATAACAGATTGTGTTCGCTAGGCTGTCAGAGCTACTAGTGGACTAATGGAGACGTCAACCGGAGTTTTGACCAATGGACTCTTCAAAATTCGGTCTCTGGCAAGTATCTCCACTGATCCAAAGTCCGGTTCGCTACTGCTTACACCGAACTAGAGAAAAAAAGGAGAACACATTTATATTTTGGACAACAAATGAAGTATACGATATAATTTGTGCAGTACCTACCTATGACTTGCAACATTATGTATATGAGCAGATTTTTGCCAGATATTATTAACAAGGCGCTAAAGGTACTGGGTATTTTAGATGTAATTAACCGACTTCAAAAAAAGGAGGTTTACAATTCGTCTTGAACTCTTTTTTTTTTATGTATGTTACCTCATAACTCGGAGATGGCTGGACCGATTTGGAAAATTCTTTTTTTGTTTGAAAGGGTATACTTTCTAGTTGGTCCCATTGTCGTCACGTTTCGATCTGATGATGGAATCATGGAGAAATCGAGGGAACTCTTTAATATTATAGGCACACCTATAGCGTTTTGGGTATTTCTTATAGTACCTTGTGCAGTTGCTCTCGAAAAGCACCATTTGAGGAAGTGGAACTGATGATGAAGACCCCAGATGGCCACCGAAACTAATCAATAATAAGTATTTCGTTGATTGCGATTAGATTACTTGAATATGGATGTTAAGCACTTTATGCTCGTTACAATGCATATGGTGAAGTAGAGCTGATGGTGGTGTACCAGGAGAACTCCTTAAAAATTAACGGCTCTGCACCGAGAATAGCAATATTTTGTAAAAGGTGATAAGTAGTTGATATTTTGGCTTTTGTAACTAGATAAATTACAAACCGACCCACTAAAAAGAGTGAAAAAAAAATTTTTTAGCAAAAAATAGAACCGACTTTCATATAAAAACACTACAAAGGCAAATATAAGTTTAATTTCGGAAGGCGGTGTCTTTAGTTTTGTATATATTTTCGTTTTTGACACAGCCTTCCGAAATTAAAGTTATTTTTGCTTTGTAGTGTTTTTATAAATGGAAGTCGGTTCTATTTTTTGCTAAAAAGTTTATTTTATTTTATATTGTACCTACATTATTATAGTTGTAGTTTGATTGTAATTTTATTTGACTCAATTTGATTGAATTGTTATTAATAACTGAATATAAAATATTATGTTGGGAATGATATTTGCACGACATCATTCTGATATGTAACTTTTAAAATCTATAAATAATGTATTAAAAAAGAATGATGTGCATTCTTATAAGTGGCGTATATACACAGATTACACTCTAAAATTATGGTTTATTACTTATTTAATTGTAAATATGTTATTGGCATGTCTAAATAAATGAAATTTTCTTAATATTGTCTTCTTCCACTCATCATAATTTTTTGCAGCCAACAAAGACCTGACAATAATAATAATTGAAATCACAAACCTTAGCTAACGCTGAAACGGGCTTAGTAGTGGTCTCGACGGAGAACGAAGGAATGGAAACTTGTAAATCTTCGTCTTTTAAGCTGTCAAGGATGTCGGACAGTGGAGCAACTGGTAGGGCAGCTGTGAGCCTCGTCAGGCCGTCGCGAGTGCGGGGCACTACCAGCAACAGAGCGTAGCGACCACCCTGAAAACAAATATGTGGCTAAAACGAATGCAAGGAAGACAAGATTTTATTGAAACATGGTAAATACATTTTTATATGTATCATGCAATTAGTATACTTCAAGCTATAAAACAAGTGTGATCATGAAGTTGAAATGAATATCAAAAATCCATAAATCTAAATCCTAAAGATCTAGAATAATTTCTTCTCATAGAGAGGGAACTGTGTCCCAGCTGTGGCAACGTTATAGGCTGGTTATATTGTTATGTATTTTACAAAGAAACTTCTTTCTCGATGTAAATCGTTAAAACGCACAACTGAGAATCTATTACACTTGTTACAAGACAGTTATTATATTGCATATACATAATGGTTTGTCATCAAAGTGCGTACATCATAAGGCAGCTTAAGGGCTTCAGCGTCTTCATCATGGAGACTTGCTTCTTCTCAGTGTTGGATCGGTAGAACAGAACAGGTTCGATGATCCCGAAGGGAGTCTTCCATGACCCTCGGAAGTACATGCCGTTAAAGATGATCATTAGGGAGTCGGAGATTGAGGCTGCAATAGAATATTTTTAATTAGATTATATTCAATATACAGATATGGTCATTGTAGGACTCTTTATTGCCGAGAAAAAGACATGCATAACAATTTATTGTCCTACAGTAAAAGTCATCAACGAACTGACGACTCGTCATCGTGCAAATCTTTAAGGTATGTATAAAATAGCTTACTCGACGGCTTACTGTTGACAGAGAGACTGGAAGGAACATCACGAACTTCGTGCATAGCTTTCAAGCTTCTAGCGTGGTTTCTTGCCTCAACAGCAACCATAGAATTTCTTCTTCATCATCGGATTCAGTCTTCTTAGGATAAGTTTTCACTAGCTTGATCTTTTCCTTAATGTTCTTTGCAGGTTTGTACTCCATGTGGAAGATGTCAACTTTCTCGGGTATATCATCAACAGCGAAGGAGATAAGTTTCTCATCGGTTTCTTTAGATGGCATCATTTCTGGGATCTCCTCGTTTATGTTTTCATCATTTTTGTCGGAGATTTCAACTGTGAATTCACCCTTTTCGTTATCATCATCCTCCTGGGCATGCAGTTCGGGGTTGTATTGTTCAACAGACCTGACCTCAATTAGATAGTAGTCTTCTAGAATCTGTTTGTAATCATCATTGATTGTGCAGTTCTTGTAGATGTAGAAATAGTTCTTCAATTCAGTATTTATATTCCTGGTTGTTCTTTAGCCTCTCCATGATATATTTGTATATATTATTGGTTAAGACTGGATCTTGCGGCAAGTGTAACGCGGACACCAGCTTTTCTCTGGTCTCTAGGATGTTCAAGATAGCTGAGTAGCCGAGCGGTGAGAACGCGATATTTTTGTCATCATCGATGTAACCCTGTAATTGAAATAAAAATTTTATGAATTATATGATCCTTATTTGAAAGGCCCATTGGCCTAGTGATCAGCGGCCCTGACTACTATGCACAAGGTCATGGGTTCGATTCCCACCCAGGACAAATGTTTGTGTGATGAACACGATCATTTGTTCTTTGTCTAGGTGTGATTTTTCTATAATATGTATGTATTTAGAAATATACATGTACGTTTATCAGTTGTCTAGTACTCATAGCACAAGCTCTGCTTAGTTTGGGACTAGATGGCGTTGTGTGAAAGTTGTGGAATATATGTTTAATATATATTTATATATATATATATTGAAGTTTGCAGTCCAATAAAGAGTAAGTAGCTCTATCTATCTATCAACGATTTTGCGAACAGAACAACCTAATTTGATGCACTCTAAAGCCATGGAGGAGCGCAATGAGTCCCAATCCAAAAAGATAAAGAGGACAATAATGATGATTACCTGGAAGATTGCTGTAGACAGTTCACTGGTCGCGTCTCCTATGAAGCTAGAGTCTTTAGGCTGGTTGGAGCGACCACTGCGAAGCCATCTCGCACTGGCTAGACCCAACACGAAGAAAACTAAAATAAAAGAAGTTGTTAAACCTTTTTTTTTTTAAAGAATAAAGTCCCACCCTTGGAATTACTCCTGTATCGTGGGTGCCTTTCCAATCATATAAAATCACATCCACAATTGCCTTACCCGGAACAACTATTATCTGTAATCCATACAAATATTTACATGAGCGGGCTCATTCGTAATAACAATAAAAAAGAAATTTTCTCCCTGCCGGTGTCAAACCCGCGATTTCAAACGGATTATCAAGACACTGTAAATGGTTGCCGCGTGCGCGCCTTTACGTCCGCGAGAAAGAGCTCCTCCGCATAATTGCTGTCCCACTTAGTCTTGTGCCTGCTCGGTCACTTTGGAGATCGCTCCGTACTAGTTCATTTCGGACAGTGAACTAGTTCACTCTATTAGTTCTAACAGCTCTATTCGTTCTTCGCTCTCGGCGATCCGTAACTCAGACTCGGACCGCCGAGAACGAAGAACGAATAGAGCTGTTAGAACTAATAGAGTGGTCCGCGCTGTGCTCTGAGTCTCAGAGCATAGCGCGGACCACATAGCAAATGTAGGTACTATCAAAGACACCGTATTTATTTATCTCTGTATTACCACAGCGTAAACAGCTGACATAATATTATGATTATGTATAATTTAAACAGAGATATTTATTACCATTGAAATGTGAATCTGAAACGGTTCTCATATTTTTCTTATTGTCTATGGTTCTCATTCATACAGACACAGAATGAATTCGTATGACGTTTCTGTCAACCAATCAGTGACTGTATTTCATTTCTCGTTCGCACATTATGATCGCACGGTTTAGAATGTACGACAATGTACGAGTACGAAAAGAGCTGTTAGAGCTGTTAGAACGATTACAAGCCAGCGTTCGGAAACGGTTCTTTTAGTACAGTGCAAAGATTCGGCTCCTATTCGTTCATCGTTCACGTACTACACAAGACTAGTCCCACTTGCACCTCCGCCATCAACGGGTAAGCTACATCACCGCGGCGACGACGCACGAAAAATCAAATCACGAAAAAAGAAAAAATCGAAGATCTGCACAGAATTAGCCGAAAGTCAAACATGAGATAAAAAACGTGCCTAAGCAACCGAAAGAAACTAAAGAAGACCTAATTGATATGGTGATAAGTTTATCCAAAAATACAAACTACGAAATAACGAAGCCGGATATTAAAGACATAATTATGTAGAGTATAGATTATAAAACTGTGCAAAGCTCATAAAATCAAGCATAAAATAAAGCTCTGTGCGAAACATCCCGGCCTGAAGAGAAATGAAGATACTCTGATTTTCGTCTCGGAACAGCTTACATCAAAAGAGGCTACACTTCCTGGCTCGGGATCTAGTTAAGACAAAGAAATACAAGTACTGTTGGACCGCACACGGAAAAGTCTATATTAAAAAAGACGATGAAGCGCCCACGTTCATAATAAAAACTGAAGCCCAAGTACAAGATATATGACTAGTGATACAGTGTACATATTATGTCTCCCGATCTGTACCTGTACCTAACTGGCTGATCAAATATGTTTCTGTAATTTTTATAGATCCTAACCACACTCTTAAATCGTATGTCAAATAGTATTATTATTATAGTTTTAACTCATACACACACTCCGCATGCATAAAAAACACGTACATATATACATACATAAACGCTTTGTTTTAGACTACAACTACATGTATTCATTTCTGTTTTCACATACATTCACACAATAAATCTTAACGCAGTAAAAGTATCTCAAATTTGGGATATAAAAATAATAAATAATATGAGGTTATCAAGTTGTATAGTACAGTTCCAATATAATTATTGTAATAACACACTAAATTGTGAATCCAGCTTACTTATCTATGACATATTTACAAAGCTTTTTTAGATTGAGATACTGTTGTGCTTGTTTGTTACTGATTTCAGTATTTTTTATCTTTATTTAATGGATTGCATACATAGAATTTTGCATGAAATAACTAACGGCCATACTGGTCGTGATCGAATGTATTTAAAAAGTTTCAATTATAGTGTAATTTATAATCTAAATAATACGGCATCCTCGCGACACAATGCTGATAAAGAAAATGTGCGTAGAACAAGAATACCGTTACCGAAGGATCCTTTACCAGCCTTACCGAAACATTTATTGGTGGATCCCAAACCTCTTCATAATCCAGAAACGTCACATCCACAGAAATAAAAAATATAGGAGAAGTGGTAAGGGGGCGTATCGGTGTCCGCGCGACATGGCCACAGGGCTCATGTCACAGGCAAGTGGCCGTCTCCGCGAACTAGTGCGCTTTCGACGGCGATCGTGATAACATATATGAATGCCGAGTTGTTCTGTGGTATCTTGTAAAAACCGAAGCCAAAATCAAAACTATGTGAATCATGGAATCACTTACCATATGTAAGTACAAGTATTTTACAATATTTGTCTTTAAAATCATGAGAAACAATAAATCGTAAAATATTTCTTGGTTTTACTATGTTATTTTTGTTTTCAAATATCAGAACGACTGTACTACTTTTGCTATAAATACATTGCTCCTTAACCACTACCTAAGTTCGTCACTAAGTAACTGGACAAGCAATGTAAAAATAACATACGAAACTGTATTACGCGGATTCATCGCGTAGTGAGGCCGCCACTTCTGGCGACGAATTAGTGATGTGCTTGTGCAGATCCACTAACGTAGGCTATCGACAGCAATGTCGATTGACGAATGAAATATTGCTATTATAGTTTAGGGGTTTTTCAACCGACGACAAAAAAAGGAGGAGGTTATCAATTCGACGCGTATATAATTATTATCTTTTTATGTATGATCACCGATTACTCGGAGACGGCTGAACCGATTTGGAAAATTCTTTTTTTGTTTGAAAGGGTATACTTTGAAATTGGTCCCATTATCACCAAGTCAGGATCTGATGATGGGATCCTGGAGAAATCGAGGGAACTCTTCAAATATTATAGGCACACCTATAGTGATTTGAGTATTTTTATAGTAACTTGTGTAGTTGCATTCGAAAAGCACCATTTGTGATGATGAAGACCACCGATGGCCACTGGAACTACTCAATATATAAGTAGGAATAATAAGTAGTTCATGTGTTCCGCTTCGATTACTTGAATGTGGTTATTAAGCACAATATGCTCGTCATAATGCATATGGTGAAGTGAAGCTGATGGTGAATTACCAGGAGAACTCCTCAACAAATAACAGCCCAACATTGGGAAAAGCAATATTTTGTAAATGAATATAAGTAGTTGACATTTAGGCTCTTGTAACTAGGTAAATTAAAAATCGACCAACTAAAAAGAGTGAAATAAAAACTTTTTACCAGAGTGTGTTTAATTTTTTGGTAAAAAGTTTTTTATAACATACGGAAACCTCTAAGAAAATATGTTTAACTTTTATTTTACATGAGATGACAGAAATAAAAATACGTTGAAATGTCAAGTGTACAAAAAAGTAAAATAAAAATAAACAATTTATTTTACGCCCGCAACATGCGTAAGGAGTTCCGACGTCGCCGTCGCTACAATAGTTTATTTTTCAATCTGTCAACCGTTTTAGCCCGGTTGGAAGATCGATGTAAATAATGTATTTTTTATTTATTTTGATTTTTTTACAGAGCAGTAGAGAAATGCGTAACCCTAACCAATATTCGTAAAGTAAGTTACTTTAATTTTAGGTTAATAATTGGTGGAGTATTTCGGTTTAGAATTATCATATGTTATGCCTTATCCTATGTTGCTGTTTCTTTATTTTTTTATGGTTTTTGTATTTTACTTCCGTTGAAGCTTCGAATTCGTTATAATAATCGGCGTGGTTCAGATAATATATTTGTGAATTTAGCTTAAAATAAGTCAATATATTCATGCTATTTATTTGTTATGCATGGATGTGTGTTTATTTTCATATATTTAACAATTTCTCTACTAACTAGGATTTTTATTATAACAAAAACCTATTATAACCTACTAAACTATTACCTGCGGGGTAATTGCGTAACACACTTACAGTAGGAATCGGTTTCATTATGCTAAATCAACAACACTCACTGTGGTATTTACGTTGTTGAGCAGACCAATATTTCGAACATACGAAGCAATGGATTAGCAATATACGTCAAAATAATTCAGATCTTGATTTATAGTGTGTTACGTAATTATTGCGATGCTTATTACATGGTGACGTTTAGAAGTAGCTTAGGATGTATGTAAATGATAAATAAGTGGTTTTCGTACTTTTCAGCTTCCCAAAAGATGGTAATATAAAAAAGGAATGGATTGATGTCACAGGGATGCCACCTAACTGGTAAAAATAGCACCATAAATGCTCGGTTCACTTCAGCGCAGAAATGTTCCAGCCTCTAAAGAAAAGTCGCAGGCTTTTTGAATGGACACTTCCAAAATTAAGAGTACAACTGATTTTTGCAGAAGTGGGTTAAATTTTATTTTATTACTGAAAGCTATTCTCATGTTTTAGGGCATTCATAAAATCAGTCGTCAACTTTTCAGGATTCTATACAACCTATACGGCTGGTATGTTCCGATCAAGAGCGTAATGTAAGTTAACATCAACTTCTATTTGACCTATCACTATGATAATTAAATATTAAGATTTAAGTTGAAAGCGCCAGGGTAGCCCTTAATACTTAGTAGGTAGTACTTAATAATAATTATGTAATGTTATGTTCTTAATAATATGTTTATTGTTATTATAATATTTTCTGGACATGCCATTTTTTATTTGGTTCATTTTCAGGTGCCCAAAAAAAATGTACAATAATAAATGGAAGAATCCATAACTTTCCGATTTAGTCAATCACTAGCGTATATGTAAAATAAATTGCTTTTGCACAGCACAACGATAGCGACCGATGTTTTTGTGTGGGTAAGTTCTACGGTGCATGGTAAATACACACTGCGTTTGACGGAATAAGGTTTATTATTGATTGTATAATACGTTCTGATTTAAGAAATGCGGGTGTGTGCGCGAGCGCTTATCTATTGATTTTATTAAACTGCATGTGTAGTTGTTGCCCCGCCCAGCGCCTAACTGGAGACACACGGTTCCGATATAATTTCGTCTGTTGACCACATCTACTTATTTATTTTATCAATGGTCACATCGAAGAGTTCTGAAGACTCTGAACGTTTAAAGTACGGGTATTCCTAAAGCAGGTCCTAGTAAAGTAGTTCCGCATAAACCGAAACATCCTCTGAACATTGATACGAGACATGTTACACTGAGACAAAGGAGGGTGGACTTATACTGGCACTATACTGTTTTCAACGACAAGCGTGCAGCAGATAAAGATGCCAGTTTTCTATCTATAAGCGATGATGAGTCATATATAAGGAATTGCAGGGTATATCTCCAACTGTCATAGCTGAACCAGACAAGTTAGATGAGAAAGTGAAACGGCGCCTATCTGACTTAACAGCCCAGTAACTGAGTAATACCCTTAGGACTGTTGCCAGATTTTCTGCCTTCAGATTACTTGTAAAATTTATTAAAAATAATATGCATTTAGAATGACTCACAAATTAACATTATTACGATGACCCAAAATAAATATTTATCATAAACATATTTGCAATGTTTTACAGATCTTAAAAAATGAATGATGAATAAAAAAATATTTGTGATAAAATTTAAAGGCTAAAAAAATACACAAGCTGTTTAATATAATCTAAGCAACAACCTAACATTACGAATCATATGGCAAGCTGTTTGTTGGTTAAGTATCTTGATTTGTTAAAGTGGACTAGTACCACATTTAATTAATGTTAGAAAATACATAAAAGTTTTTATTTTATAACGAATTTCCTGAATTAAGTTCTTTTGTTCTTTACTTGTCTACAAGTAATATGGTTTTTCCAGACTTTTATATATAAACACAACTTGCAAATTTAACTGTTTAGTTAGTAATGAGTCATTTCGTTCTCATTAAACCGGACATTTGCACATACTATTTGGTAAATATTTACAAAAACTTCGGCATTCAATCCTTATCTTCTTAGGCTTTTTCCTACTATGTTGGGCTTCCAGTCTATTCCGATACAGCTAAGTATTAACTAGTGTATTTACATGGAGCGACTGCCGATCTGACCTTCACGACCCAGTAGCTGGGTACCAAGATACCAATTGGCAAGACTGGTTTTGAATTTTCTACTTTCTAAATATCCGTAACGCTTATAGATAGAAAACTAGCATCTTTATCTGCTGCACGCTTGTCGTTGAAGACAGTACAGTGCCAGTCTAAATCCACCCACCTTTGTCTCAGTGTAACATGTTTCATGTCGCTGTTCAGAGGATGTTTCAGTTTATGCGGAACCACTTCACTAGGACCTGCTTTAGGAATACCCGTACTTTGAGCGTTCAGAGTCTTCAGAGCTCTCCGATGTAACGTTTCTGGCTTATGAAGAGGTTGGGATCCACCAATAAATGTTTCGGTGAGGCTGGTAAATGCATATTATTTTTAATAAATTTTACAAGTAATCAGAAGCCAGAAAATCTGGCAACAGTCCTAAGGGTATTACTCAGTTACTGGGCTGTTAAGTCAGATAGGCGCCGTTTCACTTTCTCATCTAACTTCTCTGGTTTAGCTATGACAGTTGGAGATATACCCTGCAATTCCCTATATATGACTCATCATCGCTTATGGATAGAAAACTGGCATCTTTATCTGCTGCACGCTTGTCGTTGAAAACAGTATAGTGCCAGTATAAGTCCACCCTCCTTTGTCTCAGTGTAACATGTTTCATGTCGCTAATCAGAGGATGTTTCAGTTTATGCGGAACCACTTCACTAGGACCTGCTTTAGGAATACCCGTACTTTGAGCGTTCAGAGTCTTCAGAGCTCTCCGATGTAACGTTTCTGGCTTGTGAAGAGGTTGGGATCCACCAATAAATGTTTCGGTGAGGCTGGTAAAGGATCCGTCAGCAACGGTATTCTTGTTCTATGCACATTTTCTTTAACAGCATCGTGTCGCGAGGACGACATATTAATTAGATTATAAATTACACTATAACTTAAACTTTTAAAAAACATTAGATAACGACCAGCATAACAAGCGACAGTATTAGCGATAATTTTAACCTAACTGACAGGAACTTCACCAACCCTCATTAAGTTTGATAAAACTTATATTCAAGTGATTGAGGGTAGTCTGAATCAGACATAGAGAGGTTTAACAGAGTCAAATTAAGATACTGAATATATTTCTGATATTAAAATATCATAACTATTATGGCATATTAGTCAAATATTAGTTAAACCAATATTAATATTATTTTTAATATTCATTCATATTATACGTTCGCTTATGCATACGTATCGGCACCATACCTTATACTGGATTTTACTTAGTTTAGTTAATATTAATATCCTTTTCAATGTTCATTTATATTAAACATTCACTCATACATACGTATCGGCACCGCGTCACTGCGCCGCATGTGATGCATCTTACTATTCTGTATTTTTCATATTAGTCGATATCAATCTCTAAATAATACTCGCTATTAAATGCTATTAACGCGAATGATAATATAGACTAATATGAAAAATATAGAATAGTAAGATGCATTACTATACTAATATGGTAATGCGACTAGAATATCGAAGATCCTATAATTTGTCTTATATCTAGGTTGCTTAATCTATACATACTGATATTATAAAGAGCTAAAATCTCCGGAACTAATCATCCAATTTTAAAAATTATCATTAGTAGTTATTAGTGAGTGCTTTTTGCTATAAAATATTCTGAAATGCACGCGGACTAAGTCGTTGGCGAAGTGCTGGCATATTATGATATTAGTGCTTGTTATATTACGCCAAGGATCTTCTACCTACTAACTGGATTGCTTACGAATGATTCAAAGAATACAGAAAGTCTTTCTTAGCTGTTAAACAATAGAGTATAAACTTGCACGCATAAAACTGAAGGAACTATTCGTTCCAAGCGAGACAGTGCGTGTGTGGACTGTGTCCCTTTCTTCTGTGTGTCAGATTAAAAATATTTATTTCAATGGTAATTTTTTCGACCTGCCTGTTGTAGTAATAACACCTAGTTTAAAACTTCTTTGGAATTCTATCTTTAAAATGAATTACCATTATTACTGTATGCATATTAATGAAAATTAAAGTTATTTTACCTTGCAAACACAAGATGTTTAAAACAAAAAAAAATGGAATTTGTAACAATTAGTAGTGATATATTATACTATACATGGCAATTACTACGTTGCCGTCTGACGTTTACTTGACATCTGTATGTTTGTAAATTTGCATTATATTTAATTTTGTGAGTTTTCGTAATATGAAAGTGCAAGATACTGTAACCATGGTAAGAACGTGTTTTGTGGTTAATTGCAAGAGTGAAGGGTACCCCGGGTCTGGAATTTCCTTTTTAAAGTAAGTTTTGTGACTTAGTTTACAAATTGCATTTAGGGTGACTATGTTTTCAATGTAAAAGTGGATGTTCTTCTCTTTATTCTTCTTATTTTTTATTTTTCTTTCTTCTCATTCTTTGTTATTTTAAGCTTTCCTAAAAATGATGATCTTCGAGACCGGTGGCTCAGTGTTCTACACAGAAAAAGGTCAGAAACGGTTCCAAAATTTGTAGCCGCCATTTCAAGTCCGAAGAAATATTGCATTTCGAAACAAGATCAAATGATGCAATTCCATCCATTTTCCCTAAAGTAAGTTATCAATCTTTACAAATGACATGAAGATCACCGTTTCGAAATAGAATATGAGCATAACAAGATGAATTTTCATTTTCATAAATACTTAAATTTTGTTCTCATCAATCTATTATTATTTTAGATTCCTTTTAAAGCGAAACAAATAAATGTTTTAAGTACTATAATATTGAAACCCACTAAAAAAAAGAATATGCAACCTGTACTGGGCACATTCAAAGATCTGGTAAGTGAAAGTTATGAAAGGAGTCAAATTAATAAGCATAAAAGTGGACTTTTAAGTTGATTTATTTACTTTTGCTTAGCAAATTGATGGCAAAAATATTTTATATCATTTTGGCCAAAAAACTCAGCTACGCAAACTTGCTTACAAGTGTAGTTTATTATATTAATAATTACTTATAACTTAATTACTTAACTTTTATCCACTGCAGTTAGTTAATGTCGACAAATAATAATAATAATTCATAATTTAAAGATTATTTCCATACTTTTAACTAATAATAGTGTAAGACATTTTTTAGGGTTGTGTGTCAAGCCAATCTTGTAACAAACCTGCAGCTGCAACATATGAGAAACTAGAAAATATAGAACCAACCTAATAATAATAACCTTATAATAATTGTCATTCGATCTGCCTCCTTTATGTTTAGAATTATGTATGTTAATAATATTGATTTCTAACCTTAAATTAATTATTACACTTATAAATGTAATATGACTGTTTCATACAAATGTATAGTGTAAACAATTGTAGGTTAACCTAAATAAATATATACACAAATAAATTATATCTCTTCTGTTATTCTTTCTATTTATAATCATCGTTTTTCATGAAGGGTTTTATTTTTAGTCTACTGGTTCTGACCGTACAAGTGTCGAATAAACGTAGATTACCAAGTAATGCACGTTTGTTCGGACGTCTATACCACTGCCTATCAAGGCCAAGCCTTCGAAGAATTGCCAGCTGGTGATTCTGTTATTAATTCTGTATCTGCAATAATTGTATTTGTATCACGGGTCTTAACCACTTTGAAAGTTTATAATTCAACGCAATAAAGTCTGCTTAACAAAACCAATTTTGCATTTAGTCCGCATAAGGAAGGGTTTATTATAGAAATTAGCGCGCTCAATATAAGTTCCTCAGATATATATTGAGAACTAGCTTTTCGCCCACGTGGAATTCTGTTATATCGCGCTACCGAGCAACTGTTCAAAAATCTGAGATAGAAAGAACCCTATATAGTTCCCAGGGTTTTAAACTATCTCCATGCCAATTTTTTTCGAAAGCGGCTCTGTGATTTTACCGTGAAAGCGTAACAGACCGATATAGACCTTTGTATTTATAATGGAATTTATTTCTTTCTTTCTATTTAATACGTTGTTAAGAAAAAACCGGATAAGTACGAGTTGGACTCGCGCATGAAGGGTATTTTTATAGGTAGGTAATGAATGGTACGGAACCATTACCTATAAAAAGCGCCAAAAAAATCACAACTGTTGTATGGGAGTCTCCCTTAAATATTTATTTTAATTAATTTTTAGTATTTTTTGTTATAGCGGTAACAGAAATACATCATTTGTAAGGTTAGTAATAAGTGTCTTAAAAAAACCTGCAAATGTTGCATCAAATAAAATTGTTCATACGTTTATCGCAAATTGATATCCACACTACTAGAAAGAGATAGCTAGGTCCTTCGAGGGTATACTCTTCGGAACGGATTTGAGCTTCGCGTCCGCATTACAGTTTAGGTACAAGTTCCTTGTATTACGCTTACCAAGGAACTTTGCTGCAACTGCAATATTTGCAGGTTTTTTTAAGACACTTATTATTAACCTTACAAATGATGTTTTTCTGTTACCACTATAACAAAAAATACAAAAAGTTAATTAAAATAAATATTTAAGGGAGACTCCCATACAACAGTTGTGATTTTAATGGTGCTTATTATAGGTAATGGTTCCGTACCACTCATTACCTACCTATAAAAATAAGGGTATTTTGTGTGTCATGCGCGAGTCCGACTCGTACTTGGCCGGTTTTTTTCTTAACAACGTATTAAATAGAAATAAATAAATAAATTCAATTATGAATACAAAGTTCTGTATCGGTCTGTTACGCTTTCATGGTTAAATCACAGAGCCGCTTTCGAAAAAATTTGGCATGGAGATAGTTTAAAACCCTGGGAACTATATAGGGTTCTTTCTATTACAGACTTTTGAACAGTTGCTCGGTAGCGCGATATAACAGAATTCCACGCGGGCGAAAAGCTAGTTCTCAATATATATCTGAGGAACTTATATTGAGCGCGCTAATTTCTATAATAAACGCTTCGTTATGCAGATTAAATGTAAAATTGGTTTTCTTAAGCAGACTTTATTGCGTTGAATTATAAACTTTCAAAGTGGTTAAGACCCATGATACAAATACAATTATTGCAGATTGAATTAATAACAGAATCACCAGCTGGCAATTCTTCGAAGGCTTGGCCTTGATAGGCAGTGGTATAGACGTCCAAACAAACGTGCATTAATTGGTAATCTACGTTTATTCAACACTTGTACG
This sequence comes from Tholera decimalis, assembly GCA_943138885.2. Classification (NCBI taxonomy): domain Eukaryota; kingdom Metazoa; phylum Arthropoda; class Insecta; order Lepidoptera; family Noctuidae; genus Tholera; species Tholera decimalis. Next base: position 26,829,146 of record OW964569.2, read on the forward strand.
GTCAGAACCAGTAGACTAAAAATAAAATGATGCAGTGTTTATATATAATTAAAACTACTAAAACCCTTCATGAAAAACGATGATTATAAATAGAAAGAATAACAGAAGAGATATAATTTATTTGTGTATATATTTATTTAGGTTAACCTACAATTGTTTACACTATACATTTGTATGAAACAGTCATATTATATTTATAAGTGTAACAATTAATTACAGGCTAACACCACATGTGCTATTTAAGGTTAGAAATCAATATTATTAACATACATAATTCTAAACATAAAGGAGGCAGATCGAATGACAATTATTATAAGGTTATTATTATTAGGTTGGTTCTATATTTTCTAGTTCCTCATATGTTGCAGCTGCAGGTTTGTTACAAGATTGGCTTGACACACAACCCTAAAAAATGTATTACACTATTATTAGTTAAAAGTATGGAAATAATCTTTAAATTATGAATTATTATTAATATTTGTCGACATTAATTAACTGCAGTGGATAAAAGTTAAGTAATTAAGTTATAAGTAATTATTAATATAATAAACTACACTTGTAAGCAAGTTTGCGTAGCTGAGTTTTTGGTCAAAATGATATAAAATATTTTTGCCATCAATTTGCTAAGCAAAAGTAAATAAATGAACTAAAATGTCGACTTTTATGCTTATTAATTTGACTCCTTTCATAACATTCACTTACCAGATCTTTGAATGTGCCCAGTACAGGTTGTATATTCTTTTCTTTAGTGGGTTTCAATATTATAGTACTTAAAACATTTATTTGTTTCGCTTTAACAGGAATCTAAAATAATAATAGATTGATGAGAACAAAATTTTAGTAGGTATTAATGGTTAAGATAGATTCAAAATGAAAATTCATCTTGTTATGCTCATATTCTATTTCGGAACGGTGATCTTCATGTCATTTGTAAAGATTGATTACTTACTTTAGGGAAAATGGATGCAATTGCATCATTTGATCTTGTTTCGAAATGCAATATTTCTTCGGGCTTGAAATGGCGGCTACAAATTTTGGAACCGTTTCTGACCTTTTTCTGTGTAGAACACTGAGCCACCGGTCTCGAAGATCATCGTTTTTAGGAAAGCTTAAAATAACAAAAAATAATAAATAATGAGAAGAAAGAAAAATAATAAATAAGAAGAATAAAAAGAAGAACATCCACTTTTACACTGAAAACATAGTCACCCTAAATGCAATTTGTAAACAAAGTCACAAAACTCACTTAATAAACGAAATTCCAGACCCGGGGTACCCTTCACTCTTGCAATTAACCACAAAACACGTTCTTACCATGGTTACAGTATCTTGCACTTTAATATTACGAAAACTCACAAAATTAAATATAATGCAAATTTACAAACATACAGATGTCAAGTAAACGTCAGAAGGCAACGTAGTAATTGCCATGTATAGTATAATATATCACTACTAATTGTTACAAATTCCATTTTTTTTTGTTTTAAACATCTTGTGTTTGCATGGTAAAATAACTATAATTTTCATTAATATGCATACAGTAATAATGGTAATTCATTTTAAAGATAGAATTCCAAAGAAGTTTAAAACTAGGTGTTATTACTACAACAGACAGGTCAAAAAAATTACCATTGAAATAAATATTTTTAATCTGACACACAGAAGAAAGGGACACAGTCCACACACGCACTGTCTCGCTCGGAACGAAAAGTTCCTTCAGTTTTATGCGTGCAAGTTTATACTCTATTGTTTAACAGCTAAGAAAGACTTTCTGTATTCTTTGAATCATTCGTAAGCAATCCAGTTAGTAGGTAGAAGATCCTTGACGCTTACCTAATATGAATATATTCGTCACACCACTGACACGTTAGTGTCAGAATTCTAGTATAGAATGAAACCAAAGTTGCCAATTCAAATAAATAATTTAATCTTAACCGTATCACAACATTACAAAAAATAAATAATAACTGAAAGCTAGCTTACACACTACGCTGTGTACTTTTTCATAATCAAATGCATCTGGTTGTTTAGTAGAAACTTGTACAATCTCACAGCAAGGCATAAAGTACATTAAAATGTATTATACATTAATACGAATAGAACGGGTGGGCTCTCGAGAATGCCGAGGCAAACGATAAAGCTGACTCCTAAGAGTACTAAAAAGAAACACCTAGTGTTGGTGACAGGAATTTAAAATCTTATGATCTCTCAAACTGGTACTGTCTCATCCGGCATGAAGGGCTTCTCGGGATCAATGACCTTGCCGGCTACTACCACGAGGTTGTCTAGGGTGTCCAAGATATAGAAGATGAAGGGGTGTTGCACGTTGAAACAGCGGAGAGGCTTTGGTGGCGCTAGTGGCAGATTCTTTAACAGTTCCATCACTGTGTTTCCGGCTGCAAGAAAACACACAACATACAATAAATTGTTACTTCTAATCTATAGTAATATTAGAAATGCAAAGTTTATCTGGTGTTTATTACTCAATTACGAATTAAGATCATATTTGGCACAGAAATAGAAATGTGCTGTCTGTAGTCTGAAATAGCACAAGAGCTGCTTTTAATCTTGGGAAAATGTGTGAAATGTTAACGAAACAGTAACAGGCAATAACTAGTTACTACATCAATAAATAACAGATTGCGTTCGCTAGGCTGTCAGAACTACAAGTGGACTAATGGAGACGTGAAACGGAGCTTTGACCAATGGACTCTTTTCAAAATTCGGTCTCTGGCAAGAATCTCCACTGGTCAAAAGTCCGGTTCGCTATCAACTTGAGTAAAACAAAAATCATCTCATAGTTACCTGAGAGTTCTGAAGCTGAGCTGTCAGCATCATCAACGCGCACTGCGACATGCTGTACTAGCTCCTGGACAAACAGGCCCTCGTCTGATGACACGCCGGTCAGGTCCGCATCCCTGCTAAAGATACTGCTTACACCGAACTAGAGAAAAAAAGGAGAACACATTTATATTTAGGACAACAAATGAAGTATACGATATAATTTGTGCAGTACCTATGACTTGCAACATTATGTGCATGAGCAGATTTTTGCCAGATATTATTAACAAGGCGCTAAAGGTACCTACTGGTATTTTAGATGTAATTTATTTTATATTGTACCTACTTTATTATAGTTGTAGTTTGATTGTAATTTCATGTGACTCAATTTGATTGAATTGTTATTAATTACTGGATGATAGTGGATTAGGAATGATATTTGCACGATATCATTCTGATATGTAACTTTTAAAATCTACAGGTAATGTATTAAAAAAGAATGATTTGCATTCTTATAAGTGGCGTATTTACACAGATTTAACTCTAAAAATATGGTTTATTAATTATTTAGTTAGTCTAAATAAATGAAATTGTCTTAATATTGTCTTCTTCCACTCATCGTCATTTTTTGGAGCCAATAAAGACCTGACAATAACAATAATTGAAATCACAAACCTTAGCTAACGCTGCAACGGGCTTAGTAGTGGTCTCCACGGAGAACGAAGGAATGGAAACTTGTAGATCTTCGTCTTTCAAGCTGTCAAGGATGTCAGAAAGTGCAGCATAGTGAGCTGACAACAAAGACCTGGCTGGTAGGTCAGCTGTGAGCCTAGCTGTGAGCCTCGTCAAGCCGTCGCGAGTGTGGGGCACTACCAGCAACAGAGCGTAGCGACCACCCTGAAAACAAATATGTGTTAAAAACGAATGCAAGGTAGACAAGATTTTATTGAAATGTGGTAAATACATTTTTATATGTATCATGCAATTAGTATACTTCAAGCTATTAAACAAGTGTGATCATGAAGTTGAAATGAATTTCAAAAATCCATAAATCTAAATCCTAAAGATCTAGAATAATTTCTTCTCATAGAGAGGGAACTGTGCCCCAGCTGTGGCAACGTTATAGACTGGTTATATTGTTATGTATTTTACAAAGAAGTTTCTTTCTCAATGTAAATTGTTAAAACGCACAACTGAGAATCTATTACACTTGTTACAAGACAGTTATTATATTGCATATACATAATGGTTTGTCGTCAAAGTGCGTACATCATAAGGCAGCTTAAGGGCTTCAGCGTCTTCATTATGGAGACTTGCTTCTTCTCAGTGTTGGATCGGTAGAACAGACCAGGTTCGATGATCTCGAAGGGAGTCTTCCATGATCCTCGGAAGTACATGGCGTTAAAGATGATCATTAGGGAGTCGGAGATTGAGGCTGCAATAGAATATTTTTAATTAGATTATATTCAATATACAGATATGGTCATTGTAGGACTCTTTATTGCCGAGAAAAAGACATGCATAACAATTTATTGTCCTACAGTAAAAGTCATCAACGAACTGACGATTCGTCATCGTGCAAATCTTTAAGGTATGAAATATAGAGAGGCTTAGAGAGAGACTGGAAGGAACATCACGAACTTCGTGCATAGCTTACAAGCTTCTAGCGTGGTTTCTTGCCTCAACATCAACCATAGTTTCCTCGTCATCATCGGATTCAGTCTTCTTAGGGAAAGTTTTCACTAGCTTGATCTTTTCCTTAATGTTCTTTGCAGGTTTGTACTCCATGTGGAAGATGTCAACTTTCTCGGGTATATCATCAACAGCGAAGGAGATAAGTTTCTCATCGGTTTCTTTAGGTGGCATCATTTCTGGGATCTCCTCGTTTTTAGTTTCATCAGTTTTGTCGGAGATTTCATCTGTGAATTCACCCTTATCTTTATCATCATCCTCCTGGGCATGCAGTTCAGGTTGTATTGTTCAACAGACCTGACCTCAGTTAGATAGTAGTCTTCTAGAATCTGTTTGTAATCATCATTGATTGTGCAGTTCATGTAGATGTAGAAATAGTTCTTCAATTCAGTATTTATATTCCTGGTTGTTCTTTAGCCTCTCCATGATATATTTGTATATCTTTTTGGTTAAGATTGGATCTTGCGGCAAGTGTAACGCGGACAACAGCTGTTCTCTTGTCTCTAGGATGGTCAAGATAGCTGAGTAGCCGAGCGGTGAGAACGCGATTTTTTTGTCATCCTCGATGTAACCCTGTAATTTAAATGAAAATTTTATGAATTATATGATCCTTATTTGATAGGCCCATTGGCCTAGTGGTCAGCGGCCCTGACTACTATGCATAAGGTCATGGGTTCAATTCCCACCCAGGACAAATGTTTGTGTGATGAGCACGATCATTTGTTCTTTGTCTGGGTGTAATTTTTCTATAATATGTATGTATTTAGAAATATACATGTACGTTTATCAGTTGTCTAGTACTCATAGCACAAGCTCTGCTAAGTTTGGGACTAGATGGCGTTGAGTGAAAGTTGTGGAATATATATTTATATATATATTGAAGTTTGCAGTCCAATAAAGAGTAAGTAGCTCTATCTATCTATCAACGATTTTGCGAACAGAACAACCTAATTTGATGCACTCTAAAGCCATGGAGGAGCGCAATGAGTCCCAATCCAAAAAGATAAAGAAGACAATAATGATGATTACCTGGAAGATTGCTGTAAACAGTTCACTGGTCGCGTATCCTACGAAGCTGGAGTCTTTAGGCTGGTTGGAGCAACCACTGCGAAACCATCTCGCACTGGCTAGACCCACCACGAAGAAAACTGTAAAATAAAAAAAGTTGTTAAACCTTTTTTTTTTTGAAAGAATAAAGTCCCTCACTTGGAATTACTCCTGTATCGTGGGTGCGTTTCCAATCATATAAAATCACATCCACAATTGCCTTACCCGGAACAACTATTATCTGTAATCCATACAAATATTGACATGAGCGGGCTCATTCGTAATAACAATAAAAAATAAATTTGCTCCCTGCCGGTGTCAAACCCGAAAAACGGATATCAAACGGATTATCAAGACCACAGAAATCAAAAATATAGGAGAAGTGGTAAGGGGGCGTATCGGTGTCCGCGCGACATGGCCACAGGGCTCATGTCACAGGCAAGTGGCCGTCTCTGCGAACTAGTGCGCTTTCGACGGCGATCGTGATAACATATATGAATGCCGAGTTATTCTGTGGTATCTTGTAAAAACCGAAGCCAAAATCAAAACTATGTGAATCATGGAATCACTTACCATATGTAAGTACAAGTATTTTACAATATTTGTCTTTAAAATCATGAAAAACAATAAATCGTAAAATATTTCTTGGTTTTACTATGTTATTTTTGTTTTCAAATATAAGAACGACTGTACTACTTGTGCTATAAATACATTGCTCCTTAACCACTACCTGAGTTCGTCACTAAGTAACTGGACAAGCAATGTAAAAATAACATACGAAACTGTATTACGCGGATTCATCGCGTAGTGAGGCCGCCACTTCTTGCGACGAATTAGTGATGTGCTTGTGCAGATCCACTAACGTAGGCTATCGACAGCAATGTCGATTGACGAATGAAATATTGCTATTATAGTTTAGGGGTCTTATAACATACGGAAACCTCTAAGAAAATATGTTTAACTTTTATTTTACATAAGGTGACAGAAAGAAAAATACGTTGAAAAGTCAAGTGTACAAAAAAGTAAAATAGAATAAACAATTTATTCCTATTAAGGAGTTCCGACGTCGCCGTCGCTACAATAGTTTATTTTTCAATCTGTCAACCGTTTTAACCCGGTTGGAAAATCGATTTAAATAATATTTATTTAATGGAACTACTCAATATATAAGTAGGAATAATTAGTAGTTCATGTGTTCCGCTTCGATTACTTGAATGTGGTTATTAAGCACAATATGCTCGTCATAATGCATATGGTGAAGTGAAGCTGATGGTGAACTACCAGGAGAACTCCTCAACAAATAACAGCCCAACATTGGGAAAAGCAATATTTTGTAAATTAATATAAGTAGTTGACATTTAGGCTCTTGTAACTAGGTAAATTAAAAATCAACCAACTAAAAAGAGATTTTTCACTTTGCAGTGTTTTTTGGGAGTCTTTGGGAGGTTTAATTTTTTGGTAAAAAGTTTTTTATAACATACGGAAACCTCTAAGAAAATATGTTTAACTTTTATTTTACATGAGATGACAGAAATAAAAATACTAGCCCGGTGTAAATAATGTTTTTTTACTTCTTTTGATTTTTTTACAGAGTAGTAGAGAAATGCGTAACCAATATTCGTAAAGTAAGTTACTTTAATTTTAGGTTAATAATCGGTGGTGTTTTTCGGCTTAGAATTATCGTATGTTATGCCTTATCCTATGTTGCTGTTTCTTTATTTTTTATGGTTTTTGTATTTTACTTCCATTGAAGCTTCGAATGCGTTATAATAATCGGCATGGTTCAGATAATATATTTGTGAATTTAGCTTAAAATAAGTCAATATATTCATGCTATTTATTTGTTAGGCATGGATGTGTGTTTGTTTTCATATATTTAACAATTTCTACTAACTAGGATTTTTCTTATAACAAAAACCTATTATAACCTACTAAACTATTACCTCCGGGGTAATTGCGTAACACACTTACAGTTTTTTTTTTTTTTTAATATGGTAAAATTATCAAATAAGTCCTCCCACCCCGGGCAGGGTGGGAGGGACTGTCAGACTTTTACTGACTAAAATCCACGGTGTTCCTTCAATAACCCTTTACGTACCGGGGTCACGGTAATGGGATTATTCCCACGACCCCGGCAGGCTTCGGCCGTCTGCAGAGGGGGCCTCGTCATGTTGCTGACGCTCTTTGAGGCGCGCGTGGAACACAACGCGCCGTCGACCCGGGCATGGTCCATGGTCGGACAGCGAGTTGCCCTTTACTCGCTGTCCGCATGCCCGCGCCTACGGTGGCCGGAGATCGTCGGCCGACGTCCGACGCCGTGGGCGTCTACCACTGCGGCTGGGCTGGAGGGAGGACGCCATCCTCTCCCTCACGCGGCCCGCCTCCTCCTTCGAAAGCATGACTGCTTCGCAGAAGGAGGCGACCGCTTCCCACTCCCTCTCGCACCGCAGCATGGCCTCGACCAATGCCGGGCGCGAGAGGTCTCCGCCTATCGCCGCCGTGAGGACACGTCGGTGCTCTGCCCAGGCGGGGCAGTCTCGCACCGTGTGCTCTACGGTGTCCTCAGGGCGACCCTCGCAGTGGTGACACCCAGGCGTTTCCTCCTTTCCCATCAGACACAGGTACCTCCCGAAACATCCGTGTCCGGTGAGAACCTGCGTCATGCGGTAGGTCAGGACGCCGTGATGCCGATCTAGCCACTCCTCAAAGAGGGGTCTTACCGCCGCAATTGCGGCGTGCCAGAACACACTTACAGTAGGAATCGGTTTCATTATGCTAAATCAACAACACTCACTGTGGTATTTACGTTGTTGAGCAGACCAATATTTCGAACATATATAGCAATGGATTAGCAATATACGTCAAAATCATTCAGATCTTGATTTATAGTGTGTTACGTAATTATTGCGATGCTTATTATATGGTGACGTTTAGAAGTAGCTTAGGATATATGTAAATGATAAATAAGTGGTTTTCGTACTTTTCAGCTTCCCAAAAGATAGTAATATAAAAAAGGAATGGATTGATGCCACAGGCATGCCACCTAACTGGTACCCTATAAAAAATAGCACCATAAATGCTCGGTTCACTTCAGCGCAGAAATGTTCCAGCCTGAATGGACAATTCCAAAATTAAGAGTACAACTGATTTTTGCAGAAGTGGGTTAAATTTTATTTTATTACTGAAAGCTATTCTCATGTTTTAGGGCATTCATAAAATCAGTCATTCAACTTTTCAGGATTCTATACAACCTATACGGCTGGCATGTTCCGATCAAGAGCGTAATGTAAGTTAACATCAACTTCTATTTGACCTGTCACTATGATAATGTCCCTCATTCCAAGTCAGCGTACAGGCAGAATTCTTATTTAATCCGTGCGAGTAGAAGTTTTAATAAACTATCTGGTGAACATGATTTGGATATATTCAATACCAGTGCTTCTCGACTTAAGCAATTGTTGGTGAAAAGCTTTTTTATGGAAAAGTAATGATTTGCGTCTAAATGATTTTCTGTTTGTATGTATTTGTCGATCGTGTTCTATTTACTTCCTAATTTATGTTATAGGTATTTTGTAATTACCTTTCTTTTATTTTTATTATTATAAAAATAAAGTAATATTAATATTTAAGTCGAAAGCGCCAGGGTAGCCCTTAATACTTAGTAGGTAGTACTTAATAATAATTATGTAATGTTATGTTCTTAATAATATGTTTATTGTTATTATAATATTTTCTGGACATGCCATTTTTTATTTGGTTCATTTTCAGGTGCCCAAAAAACATGTACAATAACAAATGGAAGAATCGATAACTTTCCGATTTAGTCAATCACTAGCGTATATGTAAAATAAATTGCTTTTGCACAGCACAACGATAGCGACCGATGTTTTTGTGTGGGTAAATTCTAAGGTGCATGGTAAATACACGCTGTGTTTGACGGAAAAAGGTTTATTATTGATTGTATAGTACGTTCTGATTTAGGAAATGCGGGTGTGTGCGCGAGTGCGTATCTATTGATTTTATTAAACTGCATGTGTAGTTGTTGCCCCGCCCAGCGCCTAACTGGAGACACACGGTTCCGATATAATTTCTTCTGTTGACCACATCTACTTATTTATTTTATCTAAGGCTGTGGCTAATATCACTGCGCAAAATGAAGATTTTAGGCAGAAAATAGAGCAAATGGAAATTCAGGCTGAACACGCCCGAGATCCAGGAGCGGGAGATAAATGAAACACTCAGATACTTCACACAAACACGAGTATATTTCACCATCAGAGGGCGCTTAAACCGTTTTACAATATCTCGGGATATGTCTCTCATTATATAAAAAAATCCTGACCTATATGTTTTGTTGGAACCAAATTATATCGACTTCTAAATTGACACCAACGCCATCTATCGAGTCTCTGGTCAACTAAAAATATTTAAATAAATATTTTACACTTGAACATACCGCCCACCAAGGACATCATGAATAATGTCCTTTACTACCGCCCACCATGCAACGGTCGTATAAATACAATTTACAATTTAACTACTTAACATAGTAGTATTTAATAACCACATAAAGAAACCCTCGTTATCTAGCTTAAAACTTATATCTAATATAGAACCATACTTAAAATTAACTCTACAATTTAAAATTAACAATATTTTATTTAGTGACCGGTAACATACATAATTTAGAGATCGGTCTTTTAATTGTTGAATTTTGGGTACGCAGTGTAACGACCCGTGTAATTTCGTCTGGACCTGGATGCTTTTTCTCAATCCTACCCAATAACCACCTCCCAGGCGGCAAGTCATCCTCTTTAACTAAGACTATACCACCAATGGATGGTTCCGGGAGTTGATGAGCCCATTTATACCGCTGAAGAAATTGATTTAGGTAGTCTTGAGACCACCTCCTCCAAAAGTCCTGCATCATCCGTTGTTGTAATTGCCATCTTGTCAGGTTGGAAACATTAGAGCCCTCATGATTTAAATCAGGGACGATAACGAGTGGCTCCCCTACCAAGAAATGACCTGGAGTCAAGATGGTCAATTTGTCCTGATCTTCCACATATGACAACGGCCTAGAATTGAGGCAAGCCTCAATTTGTGACAGTAAGGTTGTCATCTCCTCGAAGGTTAATGTGGAGTTTCCTATAACACGTTTCAGGTGGTATTTAGTGGACTTTATTCCAGCCTCCCAAAGTCCTCCAAAATTGGGTGAATGAGGTGGAATAAAGTTCCACTGCGTCCCGTTATTTGAGAAATACTCCGCTAATTCCTCATTGACGCTGGATCTTTCCGTGTTATATAAGAAAAGTAGTTCTCGCGCTGCACCTACAAAATTTGTGCCATTATCGCTATATACTTCAGCAACTCGACCTCTCCTTGCAACGAATCGCTTGAATGCGGCCAAAAAGGCTTTAGTACTTAATTCACTGACCGCTTCCAAGTGCACTGCTCTAGTAGACATACATATAAATAACGCAATATACCCTTTATAAGATTTGTTTCCCCGACCCCTTGACACTCTAATATTAATCGGCCCTGCATAATCGACACCGCTACACAAAAATGGTTTATTTGGAGTAACGCGTGCGGCTGGTAACTGTCCCATAAGTTGCGTCCTGGTGATAGCAGCGTATCTGATGCATCTGATGCACTCCCTCACATACCTTTTTGCTATCAACTTAATACCCACAATCCAATATCTCGAACGCAAGTATGTCACCATAAGCTGCGGACCCCCATGCATGGTTTTATTATGTGCTTCAGACACCAAAAGACTCGTCAAGAAAGACTCTCTTGGAATCAGAATAGGATGCACCCGATCGTAACCCAGTTGAGACAACTCTAATCTCCCTCCAATTCTTATTATTTCTTTGGAATCGAGAAATATGTTTAATGATTTTAAATTACCTTTCTTGTTTTCTAACGACTTCTTGTTTTTTAAATCCTTCAATTCTTCAGGAAATCCTTGTTCTTGACATTTCTTTATACAAATTTGTAGAGCCTCCTCAATTTCCTGTTTGTCTAAATTTCTTGTTTTATATCTAGCTGACCGATCCTTTAAAAGTAACAAAAACCGACGACAATATGCTACCACTCGTACCAACCTAGACAAGGTTGAATACTTATTCCAAACCCCAACCTCAACTGTAGATGTATGCACCTTGACTTCTTCCAAGTGAGTAGTATTGTTCTTTGACTTTTTGTATTCTACCACTGGCTGTCTTAAAAACCTTGGACCGTCCCACCATATAGACGTGGCTTCCAGTTCTGCAGGAGAAACACCACGAGATGCACAATCCGCTGGATTTTGCTTTGACGGTACGTGACACCAGTGATGTGATTCAGTGAGGGTCAAAATGTGGGACACTCTATTTGCGATAAATGTTTTCCAACGGCTTGGATGACTGTTGAGCCAAGCCAGAACCACTTCACTATCTGTCCACATGTGCCAATCATTATTTGGTATGTCCAGAACCTTACCTACTTCTACCATCAAGCTACTCAAAAGCACTGCACCACAAAGCTCTAATCGTGGAATGCTCACCTGCTTAATGGGAGACACCTTCGTTTTCGCCGTTAATAGTGATAGGTGAATATTACCGATATTATCTATGACTCTTACATAGATAACCGCTGCATATGCCACTTTCGAGGCATCCGAAAATCCGTGCACCTCTGTCTTCACATTATTGGAACGAGTGTGCGGCCATCGTGGGATCTTCAAGTTTGTTAAAGAAATTAAATTATTACGGTAAGTAAACCATTCATTTAATAAATTAGGCGGAATTTCTTGATCCCAAGCTAAACCAGCTAACCATAATTTTTGAATAAAATGCTTTGCTATTATAATACTTGGTGCTAACCACCCTAGCGGATCAAATAATCTAGCAATTTCAGAAATAATCTTTCTTTTTGTTTCAGGTTCAGCTGTCGGCGTCAACTTAACCGAATACTGAAAGAAGTCACCGCTGGAATTCCAGGTAAGTCCCAGAATCTTTGTTATATTATCCACTTCTAACTTTATCTCTTCTTTCGTATATGTTTCTCCCTTCTTGATTTGATTAAGTAATTCTTTACTATTACTAACCCATTTTTGTAATTTAAAACCACACTTCGATAGGACTGTATTAAGTTTTGTATAAATATCAAACCCCTGTTCTATATTTTCAGTTCCTGACATTAAATCATCCATGAAAAAATGATTTAAAATGATTTTAGCAATCTCGGGATACTCCTGACATTCATCGTATGCAACCTGATGAAGAGCTCGCACTGCTAAATATGGTGCCGAGGCAGTACCGAATGTTACTGTGACTAATTCGTACTCTTCAATTTCCTTATCAGGGTCATCCCTCCAAAGAACCCGTTGAACCCTTGTATCTTTTCGATCTACCAGAATCTGGCGGTACGTTTTTTCTATGTCCGCTACCAGACATATAGGATGTGTCCTCCAACGCATAATAATATGGCGAAGATCAGCCTGTAACGTTGGTCCTACCAATAAACAATCATTTAGTGACATCCCATTAGTCCCTTTACAGGACGCATCAAATACGACCCGTAACTTAGTTGTAATTTTATCCTCCCGTATGACGGCGTGATGAGGTAAGTATATAGCTGTTTTCATGTTTTTCTCCTGAACTGGTACTTTTTCCATATGATTTAAATCTAAGTACTCCTCTAAAACTTTAGTATAATCTTCTTTTAGTTTAGAATTTTTATTCAATTTTAATTCTAACCCTTTTAATCTTTTTTCAGCTATGGACTTAGACTCCCCATACCGCTCAACCAGGTCACCATCACGAAATGGTAGACGTACTATGTACCTGCCATTAACATGGCGTCGGGTAGTTGCTGTGAACAATTCTTCACATCGTTGTTCCTCCTCTGTGAGCACTTTCTTTGATTCAGACGGTTCCTTTTCCAATTCCCAAAACCTTTTTAATAGGTCGTCTGCCTGGAGAGAACAGTGCATAACTGTGATGTGAGAATACATTTTGGATGTGTTATCCACCTTGGATATGCCCGACAATATCCAGCCTAGAGAGGTATCCTGTGCCAATAGTGTACCATTTAAGTTCTTCTTTACACCCATTTGAATGACTTGGCTATACACCTCAGCACCTAATAAGAGATTAATTTTATTAGGCCTGAAGTACTCCGGATCCGCTAAGTCATCTTCAGCCAGGTCTACGCATTCTACCCTGGTTACCTTAGAAACTGGAAGTAGGGTTGTAACTGACCTTAGCACATACGCGCTAACCCTTATTTGCACATTAGGATCCTTTCTCGATCTAAGCTTTAAAATAACAGTGTATTTTGAAGTAACACTTTTGTTCCCACCTACACCTAACACGGTGTTTTTTGTCGCAACCCTATTAAGACCCAAGTATTGAACCGTTGATTCGGTGATAAATGAGCCTTGCGACCCTTGATCTAACAACGCTCTTACCAACCTATATGTCCCATCTTTCGATTCAGCTCTTACTACTGCTGTGGGTAGTAAGACTGTTTTCCGACCATTCCCTTTTTTTTTTTTTTTTTTTTTTTTTTTTTTTTTTTTTTTTTTTTTTTTTTTTTTTTAATTCACTTTTATATTCAATATACAGTTCTTCGACCTCATCATAAACCGAGTTTTTATAGTAATCTGAACTATGTAGATCAGACTTTTTAACCTTTCCTATAATATTATTATGGTTGTTACAAAATAGAGACCACTGTTTATCTAGATTTTCTAATCTAGTTTCTATGTGAGAAACAGTTAAACGTTCCTTTGGGGACTTCTTAAAATTAGATCTAGCCCTTACAATGTTCTCCTGGATATCTTCTTGCAAACTATTATAAGACTCCATCCTTCACAATTATAAACAATGTAAGATACTAAAAATATTTAAATTAAAACCAAATTAACAAAGTCCTTAAAAGTTACAAATGCCCAAATTTTTACAAGTCGTCAGATCTATTAAATTATTCTAACTCCAAAATAAAGTAAACTTTTCTAAGTCCCAAGAACCATAAAACTTTTCTAAGTCCAAAATAACACCAAATTTTATAAGTCCCAAACAACATCAATATTTTTCTAAGTGTTTTAAAACTATTCAACTGGGAATGAAATCGGGCATAGGTTCCCCGTCTCAACCAATATTTGCTTAAACCTAACACAAGTCCTAAATTCTACTAAATTTAAACTAAGTTAATAGAGTCTTTGAAATAAAGTTGAATCTTCACAAGTTTTAAATTTCTGAATTGAATTGCACTAAGTTAAATTCTTCTTGATAATAAGGTCGAAAATGTACTCACAGTTTTTCCAGACACTTGCTCACCACACAAACCGATCACAATCACTTCCAACGTTGATACCCGTGGCGCCCTCTATCGCCCGGCTCCGCTGAGCGCCTCCCTTGCGTAGGCGTTCCTCCAGTTGACCGCGGCCTCCCTTGGCCGCCTCGATCTTCTGGTTCCTCCTCCAGCTCCAGCACCAGTCTTGATGCCCAGCTGTGGGATATGCTCTGGTCAACAATCCGCTGACCAGTCCTAACGCAGGGTGATAGCTATCACCACCGATGACTACCAAAAATCGCTCATTCACTCTCAACCGGCTCGATAGGACCATGAACACGCCCGAGATCCTGGAGCGGGAGATAAATGAAACACTCAGATACTTCACACAAACACGAGTATATTTCACCATCAGAGGGCGCTTAAACCGTTTTACAATATCTCGGGATATGTCTCTCATTATATAAAAAAATCCTGACCTATATGTTTTGTTGGAACCAAATTATATCGACTTCTAAATTGACACCAACGCCATCTATCGAGTCTCTGGTCAACTAAAAATATTTAAATAAATATTTTACACTTGAACACAGGCAAAAAGGACAAAGGGTACATAAGCATATTAGAAGAAAAAATCGAAGACCTGCACAGAATTAGCTGAAAGTCAAACATGAGATAAAAAACGTGCCTATGCAACCGAAAGAAACTAAAGAAGACCTAATTGATATGGTGATAAGTTTATCCAAAAATACAAACTACGAAATAACGAAGCCGGATATTAAAGACATATAAAGTGAAAGGGAAGAAACAAACGATCACGAATACTCTAATAATACTAGAACTTTCGTCTACTATCATGAAAACTGATATTATAAAGCTGTGTAAAGCTCATAGAATCAAGCATAAAATAAAGCTCTGTGCGAAACATCTCGGCCTGAAGAGAAATGAAGATACTCCGATCTTCGTCTCGGAACAGCTTACATCAAAAGGGGCACGGCTACACTTCCTGGCTTGCGATCTAGTTAAGACAAAGAATTACAATTACTGTTGGACCGCACACGGAAAAGTCTATATTAAAAAAGACGATGAAGCGCCCACGTTCATAATAAAAACTGAAGCCCAAGTAGGTACAAGATATATGACTAGTGACACAGTGTACATATTATGTCTCCCAATCTGTACCTGTACCTAACTGGCTGATCAAATATGTTACTGTATTTTTTATAGATCCTAACTACACTCTTAAACCTACAAGTATGTTAAATAGTATTATTATTTTAGTTTTAACTAATACACACACTCCGCATGCATAAAAAACACGTATATATATATACATAAACGCTTTGTTTCAGACTACAACTACATGTATTAATTTCTGTTTTCACATACACTCACACAATATATCTATAACGCGGTAAAAGTATCTCGAATTTGGGATATAAAAATAATAAATAATATGAGGTTATCAAGTTGTATAGTACAGTTCCAATATAAATATTGTAATAACAAACTAAATTGTGAATACAGCTTACTTATCTATAACATATTTACAAAGCTTTTTTAGATTGAGATACTGTTGTACTTGTTTGTTACTGATTTCAGTATTTTTTATCTTTATTTAATGGATAGCATACATAGTATTTTGCATGAAATAACTAACGGTCATACTGGTCGTGATCGAATGTATTTAAAAAGTTTCAATTATAGTGTAATTTATAATCTAAATAATACGGCATCCTCGCGACACAATGCTGATAAAGAAAATGTGCATAGAACAAGAATACCGTTACCGAAGGATCCTTTACCAGCCTTACCGAAACATTTATTGGTGGATCACAAACCTCTTCACAATCCAGAAACGTCACATCGAAGAGTTCTGAAGACTCTGAACGTTCAAAGTACGGGTATCCCTAAAGCAGGTCCTAGTAAAGTAGTTCCGCATAAACCGAAACAGCCTCTGAACATCGATACGAGACATGTTACACTGAGACAAAGGAGGGTGGACTTATACTGGCACTATACTGTTTTCAACGACAAGCGTGCAGCAGATAAAGATGCCAGTTTTCTATCCATAAGCGATGATGAGTCATATATAGGGAATTGCAGGGTATATCTCCAACTGTCATAGCTAAACCAGAGAAGTTAGATGAGAAAGTGAAACGGCGCCTATCTGACTTAACAGCCCAGTAACTGAGTAAATACCCTTAGGACTGTTGCCAGATTTTCTGGCTTCTGATTACTTGTAAAATTTATTAAAAATAATATGCATTTAGAATGACTCACAAATTTACATTATTACGATGACCCAAAATAAATATTGATCATAAACATATTTGCAATGTTTTACAGATCTTAAAAAAAAGTTATTTAAAAAATCTAAAAAACCCGACTGCTCAACTGAAAAGCAAGAGACAAGCACATTTTTATTTTAAAAAGTGACAAGCAGGCGAGACCCAATTGAACATTTTTTATTAATGGGATGGGTCCGCCTGATTGTCACTTTTTAAAATAAAAATGTGCTTGTCTCTTGCATTTCAGTTGAGCAGTCGGGTTTTTTTGATTTTTTAAATAACTTTTTTTTTTCATCTTTTTAGTTAAATTATTAATTAACATTTTTATAGTTTTCCTGGTCGTGTCACAATGGCACCCCACCGGATTCAGAAAGTGAAAGAGCTAAGTCCATATTTTTAAACTTTTTGCTAGTATTACACTAATGATAAATATGATATACCTTTTTGAAATCCTTGTGTTAAGCCCTTTAATTTGATACCCATATTACAGGATTCTAAAACAAAAATTTTTTTTCGTTGTGTATAATGGCTTCGCACAGCCGCCATATTTGATTTTTTCAAATGTCACCTACCTAAGAACACTTGGGCTGCTAAGACAAATCTAACGATATGTCAATTATGTGAATCCGTTCAGCGGTTCTGGAGATATGAGGTAATAAAGAATATTACATACATACATACAAGATACGCGCGAAAAACATAACCCTTCCTTTGCAGTCGGGAAAAAACGAATGATGAATAAAAAAAAAATTGTGATAAAATTTAAAGGCTAAAACAATACACAAGCTGTTTAATATAATCTAAGCAACAACCTAACATTACGAATCATATGGCAAGCTGTTTGTTGGTTAAGTATTTTGATTTGTTAAAGTGGACTAGTACCACATTTAATTAATGTTAGAAAATAAGTTAGAAGTTTTTATATACACAAAGATAATTATGTCAATATCTCGCCTTTTGTATGACTTATACTATCTATACTGATTTCATCTATGTAAGCAATTTTTTATAACGAATTTCCTGAATTAATTTCTTTTATACTACACCTGCTTGGAAAGTACCTTGATACTTTATCAAATTTACGGTAGAAAGTACGTCATTGCATATCGAACAAATATGCGGGGAGAAAACGCATCTGAGCGGGAGAGAAAAGTCTATGAAAATCCATTTCTTACGTGGTTTTTCTTTTTTAATTTTGGGTAAGACTATGCGCCGGTAACCTAAATATCAAAAGCCACAAAGTTTTTACAGTGAGCTAAGTGAACTATGTTGGGCTTCCAGTCTATTCCGATACAGCTAAGTATTAACTAGTGTATTTACATGGAGCGACTACCGATCTGACCTTCACGACCCAGTAGCTGGGTACCAAGATACCAATTGGCAAGACTGGTTTTGGATTTTCTACTTTCTAAATATCCGTAACGCTTATAGATAGAAAACTAGCATCTTTATCTGCTGCACGCTTGTCGTTGAAGACAGTACAGTGCCAGTCTAAATCCACCCACCTTTGTCTCAGTGTAACATGTTTCATGTCGCTGTTCAGAGGATGTTTCAGTTTATGCGGAACCAGTTCACTAGGACCTTCTTTAGAAATACCCATAATTTGAGCGTTCAGAGTCTGCAGAGCTCTCCGATGTAACGTTTCTGGCTTGTGAAGAGGTTTGGGATTCACCAATAAATGTTTCGGTGAGGCTGGTAAAGGATCCGTCAGCAACGGTACTCTTGTTCTATGCACATTTTCTTTATCAGCATCGTGTCGCCAGGACGACATATTAATTAGATTATAAATTACACTATAACTTAAACTTTTAAAAAACATTAGATAACGACCAGCATGACAAGCGACAGTATTAGCGATAATTTTAACCTAACTGACAGGAACTTCACCAACCCTCATTAAGTTTGATAAAACTTATATTCAAGTGATTGAGGGTAGTCTGAATCAGACATAGAGAGGTTTAACAGGGTCAAATTAAGATACTGAATGTATTTCTGATATTAAAATATCATAACTATTATGGCATATTAGTCAAATATTAGTTAAACCAATATTAATATTATTTTTAATATTCATTCATATTATACGTTCGCTTATGCATACGTATCGGCACCATACCTTATACTGGATTTTACTTAGTTTAGTTAATATTAATATCCTTTTCAATGTTCATTTATATTAAACATTCACTCATACATACGTATCGGCACCGCGTCACTGCGCCGCATGTGATGCATCTTACTATTCTGTATTTTTCATATTAGTCGATATCAATCTCTAAATAATACTCGCTATTAAAAGCTATTAACGCGAACGATAATATCGACTAATATGAAAAATATAGAATAGTAAGATGCATTACTATACTAATATGGTAATGCGACTAGAATATCGAAGATCCTATAGTTTGTCTTATATCTAGGTTGCTTAATTATACATACTGATATTATAAAGAGCTAAAATCTCCGGAACTAATCATCCAATTTTAAAAATTATCATTAGTAGTTATTTGTGAGTGCTTTTTGCTATAAAATATTCTGAAATGCACGCGGACTAAGTCGCTGGCGAAGTGCTGGTATATTATGTTATGATATTAGTGCTTGTTATATTACGCTTACCTAATATGAATATATTCGTCACACCACTGACACGTTAGTGTCAGCATTCTAGTATAGAATGAAACCAAAGTTGCCAATTCAAATAAATAATTTAATATTAAACATATCACAACATTACAAAAAATAAATAATAACTAAAAGCTAGCTTACAAACTACGCTGTGTACTTTTTCATAATCAAATGCATCTGGTTGTTTAGTAGAAACTTGTACAATCTCACAGCAAGGCATAAAGTACATTAAAATGTATTATAAATTAATACGAGTAGAACGGGTGGGCTCTCGAGAATGCCGAAGGCAAACGATAATGCTGACTCCTAAGAGTAGGAAAAAGAAACACCTAGTGTTGGTGACAGGAATTTAAAATCTTATGATCTCTCAAACTGGTACTGCTTCATCCGCCATGAAGGGCTTCTCGGGATCAATGACCTTGCCGGCTACTACCACGAGGTTGTCTAGGGTGTCCAAGATATAGAAGATGAAGGGGTGTTCCACGTTGAAACGGCGGAGAGGCTTTGGTGGCGCTAGTGGCAGATTCTTTGACAGTTCCATCACTGTGTTTCCGGCTGCAAGAAAACACACAACATATAATAAATTATTACTTCTAATCTATAGTAATGTTAGAAATGCAAAGTTTATCTGATGTTTATTACTCAATTACGAATTAAGATCATATTTGGCACAGAAATAGAAATGTGCTGTCTGTAGTCTGAAATAGCACATGAGCAGCTTTATCTTGGGAAAATGTGCGAAATTTTAACGAAACCGTAACAGGCAATAACTAGTTACTACATCAATAAATAACAGATTGCGTTCGCTAGGCTGTCAGAGCTACTAGTGGACTAATGGAGACGTGAACCGGAGTTTTGACCAATGGACTCTTTTCAACATTCGGTCTCTGGCAAGAATCTCCACTGATCAAAAGTCCGGTTCGCTATCAACTTGAGTAAAGCAAAAATCATCTCATAGTTACCTGAGAGTTCTGAAGCTGAGCTGTCAGCATCATCAACGCGCACTGCGACATGCTGTACTAGCTCCTGGACAAACAGGCCCTCGTCTGATGACACGCCGGTCAGGTCCACATCCCTGCTAAAGATACTGCTTACACCGAACTAGAGAAAAAAGGGAGAACACATTTATATTTAGAACAACAAATAAAGTATACGATATAATTTATGCAGTACCTACCTATGACTTGCAACATTATGTGCATGAGCAGATTTTTGCCAGATATTATTAACAATGCGCTAAAGGTACTACTGGGTATTTTAGATGTAATTTATTTAATATTGTACCTACATTATTATAGTTGTAGTTTGATTGTAATTTTATTTGACTCAATTTGATTGAATTGTTATTAATAACTGAATATAAAATATTATGTTGGGAATGATATTTGCACGATCTCATTCTGATACTTTTAAAATCTATAAATAGGTAATGTATTAAAAAAGAATGATGTGCATTCTTATAAGTGGCGTATTTACACAGATTACACTCTAAAAATATGGTTTATTACGTATGTAATTGTAAATATGTTATTGGCATGTCTAAATAAATGAAATTTTCTTAATATTGTCTTCTTCCACTCATTATAATTTTTTGGAGCCAACAAAGACCTGACAATAACAATAATTGAAATCACAAACCTTAGCTAACGCTGCAACGGGCTTAGTACCTAGTGGTCTCCACGGAGAACGAAGGAATGGAAACCTGTAGATGTTCGTCTTTCAAGCTGTCAAGGATGTCGGAAAGTGGAGCAACTGGTAGGTCAGCTGTGAGCCTCCTCAGGCCGTCGCGAGTGCGGGGCACTACCAGCAACAGAGCGTAGCGACCACCCTGAAAACAAAAATGTGTTAAAAACGAATGCAAGGAAGACAAGATTTTATTGAAACGTGGTAAATACATTTTTATATGTATCATGCAATTAGTATACTTCAAGCTATTAAACAAGTGTGATCATGAAGTTGAAATGAATTTCAAAAATCCATAAATCTTAATCCTAAAGAACTAGAATAATTCCTTCTCATAGAGAGGGAACTCTATCCCAGCAGTGGCAACATTATAGGCTGGTTATATTGTTATGTATTTTACAAAGAAAATTCTTTCTCGATGTAAATCGTTAAAACGTACAACTGAGAATTTATTACACTTGTTACAAGACAGTTATTATATTGCATATACATAATGGTTTGTCGTCAAAGTGCGTACATCATAAGGCAGCTTAAGGGCTTCAGCGTCTTCATTATGGAGACTTGCTTCTTCTCAGTGTTGGATCGGTAGAACAGACCAGGTTCGATGATCTCGAAGGGAGTCTTCCATGATCCTCGGAAGTACATGGAGTTAAAGATGATCATTAGGGAGTCGGAGATTGAGGCTGCAATAGAATATTTTTAATTAGATTATATTCAATATACAGATATGGTCATTGTAGGACTCTTTATTGCCGAGAAAAAGACATGCATAACAATTTATTGTCCTACAGTAAAAGTCACCAACGAACTGACGATTCGTCATCGTGCAAATCTTTAAGGTATGTATAAAATAGCTCACTCGACGGCTTACTGTTGACAGAGAGACTGGAAGGAACATCACGAACTTCGTGCATAGCTCATAGCTTCTAGCGTGGTTTCTTCCCTCAACAGCAACCAGAGTTTCTTCGTCATCATCGGAATCAGTCTTCTTATGGAAAGTTTTCACTAGCTTGATCTTTTCCTTAATGTTCTTTGCAGGTTTGTACTCCATGTGGAAGATGTCAACTTTCTCGGGTATATCATCAACAGCCAAGGAGATAAGTTTCTCATCGGTTTCTTTAGGTGGCATCATTTCTGAAATCTCCTCGTTTTTGTTTTCATTAGTTTTGAAATCACAAACCTTAGCTAACGCTGCAACGGGCTTAGTAGTAGTCTCCACGGAGAACGAAGGAGTGGAAACTTGTAGATCTTCGTCTTTCAAGCTGTCAAGAATGTCGGAAAGTGAAGCGTAGCGAGCTGACAACAAAGACCTGACTGGTAGGTCAGCTGTGCGCCTCGTCAGGCCGTCGCGAGTGCGGGGCACTACCAGCAACAGAGCGTAGCGACTATCCTGAAAACAAATATGTCTTAAAAACGAATGCAAGGAAGACAAGATTTTATTGAAACATGGTAAATACATTTTTATATGTATCATGCAATTAGTATACTTCAAGCTATAAAACAAGTGTGACCATGAAGTTGAAATGCATTTCAAAAATCCATAAATCTAAATCCTAAAGATCTAGAATAATTTCTTCTCATAGAGAGGGAACTGTGCCCCAGCTGTGGCAACGTTATAGGCTGGTTATATTGTTGTGTATTTTACAAAGAAGTTTCTTTCTCGATGTAAATTGTTAAAACGCACAACTGAGAATCTATTACACTTGTTACAAGACAGTTATTATATTGCATATACATAATGGTTTGTCATCAAAGTGCGTACATCATAAGGCAGCTTAAGGGCTTCAGCGTCTTCATTATGGAGACTTGCTTCTTCTCAGTGTTGGATCGGTAGAACAGACCAGGTTCGATAATCTCGAAGGGAGTCTTCCATGATCCTCGGAAGTACATGGAGTTAAAGATGATCATTAGGGAGTCGGAGATTGAGGCTGCAATAGAATATTTTTAATTAGATTATATTCAATATACAGATATGGTCATTGTAGGACTCTTTATTGCCGAGAAAAAGACATGCATAACAATTTATTGTCCTACAGTAAAAGTCATCAACGAACTGGCGATTCGTCATCGTGCAAATCTTTAAGGTATGTATAAAATAGCTTACTCGACGGCTTACTGTTGACAGAGAGACTGGAAGGAACATCACGAACTTCGTGCATATCCCAAGTAGCACGTTAGTGAATTTTGGAACTTATTTTGCAGCTGTAGGTAGCATATAAGTGATGCAAGAGTGTACGGTACTACTTTTAGATGCAAACAGCACTCGAATTTGCATATGAGTAACTCTAATCACTAACAGTTGCTTTTGAGTGATTTTTGTTCGAGCTTTATAAGTTATGGTGACATTAAGCCGAATTTATTACGTATAGATGCATAAAGGTTTCAATTTTTCTCTTTTAGAACTCAAAGAAGCATATGACATCTTAAAATCTACCCTAAAGAACTGTGCCCTAATAGGTGGTAATTGTTCCTTATTTGGCACCTTCAGTATTAAATAAGTAGTATATATATAAGTTTTTTATCACCTGTAGTGGCTCAAGAGTCATTATTGCAGTTCATTTGGAACTATATTAATACTAGCAGTTGCGCGGAGCTTCGCTCCCGTGGAATTTAACACGATAAAAATATAACCCTCCTTTTCTGACAGAAGAAAAGGCTTCTTCAAGTTTCAAGCTACTTCCATACCAAAATCCATCCAAATCCACACAGTACTTTCGAAGATTAGCGCGTTTAAATAAACAAATTAACAAACTTTGCCGCTTAATAATAAATAATACAGATTATGACTTAAATCATCGTTCCTTAGCATGGACTTTGGTGAAGTATGGGCTAAATCAGATTTATTCGGGCTTTGATGAATAAAGATTTAAAACTTACTTTCAACATATTAACTCCAAAATTCGTCACTGAGTACAACAAGCCTGTTCAGTGGGATAGTTGAAATTCGATGTATTAGGGCGAGGATTGGATTGTACCTGAGGTGCAGCTGGAGTCTGTTGTAGAGTAGGCCTATTCAGTTCATTTTGGGAAACAGCTACGAATGGCCTGGTTAGTGCAATATCAGGTTTACTCGGCCTAGTTTGCGTTCTCTGCGGTTCCCATTGTCCATCTTGTGATGTTTGAGAA
Source organism: Tholera decimalis (assembly GCA_943138885.2). Taxonomy (NCBI): domain Eukaryota; kingdom Metazoa; phylum Arthropoda; class Insecta; order Lepidoptera; family Noctuidae; genus Tholera; species Tholera decimalis. The sequence goes on from OW964569.2 coordinate 26,853,676, forward strand.
GATGGCCTTCCTGAAGATATCTGTTGTGTGCTTGGTCTGTTTAGATCTGACTGCGGTACAGGTACAGATGGCCTGATTAATGATATGTCAGGTTTGGTCTGCTGCTGTGATGTTTGAAGTGCGCTCGGTCTATCATAAGATGTCTGCTGTTGTACAGTTTGCCCGTTTGGCGCAATCTGTGATAAAAATAGCTGCCTTTGCTGATTGTACTGTTGCGATGTATCTCCACTTGGCTTTGGTGATGTTGATGGGTCATTCTTTTGGACAGGTTTTTCAAGCGGCTTTACTTAAAAATAATAGAAATCGAAAAGTCAGCAAGCCATTTTTTTTTCGCGCATACCTTATGTCCTCTCTTAACAGGATTATTATTCAATTATCTTTATAATTAAATATCATAAAAAAATAAAATAGCCCCATTCTTTGATTTTCGTGTAGTGTCCCAAGCCCCGAACTGGTCACTTAGTAAATTATATATTTTAAACTAAACGATACATGCTTACCAAAAAAAAAACATTAAGTCCTTAGAAGTTTACAATGCTATGAAAAAATAGACCATAGTTCTAAAAGAACTAATTTCCTAAAAAAAAATTAAATGTAACTGTCCCGAGGTAATTGCTGATTTGCGTGGATTATTATAATTTCACTCACACATCTCTCAATTCGCGGCCCAATGAGACATCATCGTAATTCAAGTTACACCTAGTCGCGCTCCGACGGCTGGCCAGAGTGCTTGTGTGATGGTGCGTCGTGTTTTCAAAAAATAGATGGAAGAACTACGTTGCGTGGGTTTGGTTTCTCAAAACTTTGATTTGCGTGGTACAATTATCTCCGGTGTCTGTGATTTATTTATTTAATAAAATATTGTAGCGAACAAATATAAGGTAACGTACTTATAATCAAAACACAGTATATTTGCTTAAACGGTTTTTGTATATTTTTTGCATAAAAGATTTATTTTGATTTTCGTGGTCGTGATTTGCGTGGTTTACGTGGTAGTTTTGACCCACGCAAATCAATTTTTGACCATGCAAATGAAATAACTTTGAGTTTTGTACTAGTTATGAATGAAAATATTTTTTATTACTTTAGTTAAATGTAAATTCGTTTAAATCAAAACTTAAAAGTCATATTCGATGGGTTTCTGTCTTTATAAGTACCTAGTAATATTAAGAATAGAACAATTTATTGAAACGATCAACGGATGATATTGAACTGTCAGATAATAATCCAGGCTTGACCAAAGAATACGAAGAACTGATGACCCCAAAGCCGACGAAAACTCAAGCGATTTCGATTTGACCATTTTATAAAAAAATATATAAATAAGGAAGTAAATGATTGTGATAATAATTAATACTGATTATGTTCCTAACAAATGACTGATAAAGTTTTATTTTTTTTAAAGTTTAAATTAGTATTATATTTTTGTAACTTCTTTAACAAATAATAAATAAAGTTGGACTGATTCTACTAAAAAAAGTTTTCTGCCCTAGTAACCTACCTATTTTTTTATCTTATAATAAAATAACTTCATTAAGTAACAATAAGTAACCCATTTGAGAAAGTTAAATTAAAATATTCATTTTCTTGGGGTGATGTGTGATTAGCGTGGCCTCCATTTTTTTAACTTCGATTATCTCTGTAAGTATATCGCTCTCTGAGGTGCCTTTTTTATAAAAAGTATTACTTTTATGTATATTTTAAGATTCTGATAACAAATTTAAAAAAAAATTGTCAAAAATTGTTTAAAATTGCCACGAAAATCACCAAAGAATGCCTTACTCGAAGAAGCACCCTGATACTGGTCTGTTCACCAAATTGTTCCATTTACCATTATAAGGAACTTCTTCAAAAGTAGAACCTATTTCTGATACTACAGTCTTTTCGATTTCTACTGACGTCTTTGGTTTCTGGTCATTTTGAAAAACCCTTCTTAAAGCATCTTTGTCTATAACATTGACACCTTGCCCTGATAGCGGCAATACTGATTGTACATTGTCAGGATTGTATACGAAGCCTGGATTATACTGGTAATATGGATTGTATGTATACACGTTTAAAATGAAACAGCATATTGTTATGCCTAGAAAAAATACAGTAAAAATTAATTACGCTATATTAAGTTTCCACCTATAAGGACAGATTTGATGAATCTGGTTTCAGCTACTAGGATCTATGATAACTAATAGTATCTAGAGAGTGAATCATCAAGCATGTAGGTAGGTACTTAGTGATTCACTCATTTCACCTAACTACCAATTAAAAGTGTAAACTTTGAATGTCACGCATACCATGTACCTACGTCACTCAAGATGTCTCAAACTGCGATCATATTTTATAAACAACTTTCTCAAAATGGAATATATGAATGACTTTTGCAATTTCATTATTGTGTAAAAACGACTTATCACATAATTTTTATGAAAGACTATCCTACCCGGTTCGATTGTGACATATCAAAGTTTTGCAGGAAAAAGATTATTCGTTTAGAATACATGTTTAGAGTGTCCGCGTCTATTCAGGAACCAGTTTTTGGTTAATAAAAAAATAAAAATACTTACTTTTCAACCGACGACAAAAAGAGGAGGTTATCAATTCGACGCGTATATATATATATATTATATTTTTTTGGTACTCTTTCTTAATCATATTAGATAAATCTAAATATTCTTAATTAAAAGATAGATCAAATATCGTCACGCGCCAGTCCAATGGGTTCCAATACGGCTGGAACGCCGACGGTGACAAGGGCTCGTCGGATAATGTCATTTAAGTTGGCATGTCGTGCAAAACGACCCGCACTACGGCTGCAAGAGAGACCATGGTGCCCGAGGCTGTTGACCGCTTCCCCACAATTACAGCGATGAGGGGAACAACAAGGGGCTCCTAGGCGTAGTGAAACAGCGATGCGGAAAGTTGTGTCGTCGAACAAAGTGCCAAGATTTGAGGACGGTAGAGCATGTAACCAAAGACCTGATTCCCACTTTCCCACAGCCAGCAGACGAGCACACTCAGCAGAAGTAGCAGACGTGGTTAGTAAATTATTCAGAACTACTCTGCAGAGCGGCTCGTCCCACCGCCTCTGGGAAGATGGTATAACAGGTAGGTCAGAATTCGGACAAGCTAGATTCCAGGCATCAATAGCCTCAGTGAAGCACGGCACATTGAAATCAATCAGTGTGGAAGCCAGGATATTCCTGATTAATTTCTCAGTGCTGTGGACCGAGGAAATGAAAGCCGGTAAACTAATACTAGAAATTTTGCGGATTCCGAGCCCTCCCATGCGGATGGGAAGAGAGGCTTGGGCCCAAGCTCGGTCATCCAAAGCCACATTCAGAATTAAGGACAAAGTTCGTCTGATAATTTGATCCATTTGAACTAAAAGTTGATGGTGCTTCCACAAATGGGAAGCACGAAGAGAGTATGTTAATTTAGGGCCGAAACAGCAGAAACGAATTATAGTGATGGCCGAGTGCATATTGATTTGGAGCAATCTTTCCGAAACGTCATTGAATTTATTAATTTGTTCTGCAATAAAGTCGGGAAAGGAAGTATCAAAGATTGGAGAACCAAGGAGACGGAGAGAACTTTTCTCAATAATTTGAATTCCAGGTGCTATTTCGTTAAATTTAGAGAGAGTCAGTAGTCTGTCAGTGTTGTCTGTTAAAAATAATTCACATTTTGAAAGGTTGAGGTCAAGGCCAATAGAATGTAGTTCATTTTTTAAGAAATTTAGGTCTGCTAAAATATTTTCTACATCACCTCCCAAGGTTCCGTCGTCAAGATACCAAACATTGAATTTAGAATTTAGCTTTCGAATTATTGGGTGAATAGCTAAACTGAAAATCACTGGCCCGAGAGGGTCACCTTGTTGACAGCCAACAGCTGATTCTAATAGATTGTCTCGAAACAATAATTTGGATGGATTTCTATAGCATTGCCAAAGGAAAATATAAATTTGGGGTAATTCTTTTTTAGTCTCAGCCAACAAAGTGTCCCTGTTAACTGAATTGAAGGCGTTCTTTATGTCAACCTTCAGAATGGCCTCGCTTTTCCCAGAATTTAGGTATGTCGACAAAGCGTGTACGGCAGCCTCACAGCCCCCTTTGGAACCGTAACCAAGTTGCAGGGGCTGAAATTTTTCCGAAACAGCCTCACCATAAAATTTACAGCAAATCTTGGCTGCCATACGGCGGTAGGTGGTTCCCACGGCAATGGGACGAATGCCGCCATCCTTCTTGCGTAGCGCACATAAATTGGCGCCATACAGAATATCGATGACAGATTCGTTTACCTTGCCGGAGAGCATAAGGTTAACTAGAGCCGTCAGCTCCCTCAAGAGCGACTCACCAGCTACCCCGGCGCCTGAACAAATGAGGTCCTTCAGGTGCTGCGGACTCAGGCCGTCGAGACCGCCAGCGGAGCCGCTCCGGAACGAGCTAACGGCTGTGATTACCTCTCGACCTGAAATGGTGAGGGAGTGAATATCAGGATCAGGAGGGTCGGGAAAAGCAAGATCATACGCTGGGGCAGGGTGTTTGGTCTTCAGAGCTTCGAGAGTCTCTGAAGAACAAGGTGCCACCACATCGCTGCTGAAGAGAATCCTGGCAGCTCCGCTAATATCACCGTCCCCTAACTTCGTTTCTACCAAATGGGATATACCTCGTGAAGAGGTAATTCTAAGAGAGGGAGAATCGAAATCAAAACTTGGAGCCGAAACATTACAATTTTCTTTAATTTGAGCGGTTAAAGTCTTTTTTGTGGCCGGATTCTTTTTCACGTGAAGAACTTTGTAGGGGAAGGTAAGCAGTTGTTCCCAGGCGCTTTGTGAGTTCTCCCGGACAGCTTGGCGAACGCAACTAGCCAGGTGTTGAGCAACTAGAGGTTTGGCGCCGCGGGGAACTCGCTTCAGAACCGGAACGGATTTTTTTAAATTTGAAAGTGTTTTCCAAAATGGGTCGGAAGTGGTATTAGAAGGTGTGGAAATAGGTATGGAAGCAGAGTCTGAAGGTGCATTTTGCGACTTATGTATTTTCCCAATATGCACATTCAGACCCCGCTTACCTTTGAAAAAGCGTGCCTGGGAACAGAGCGGGCATCTCTCCAGGGTGTTCAGCGATGTTGAAGGTTGACTAGCACCACCAACAACCACATCGCTGTTGCTACTGAACATCAAGAACTAAAATAAATAAAATTTAAGAAACTATATTAAAACTATAATACATTAAAAATAACTTAAAAATTAAATAAACTAAGAAAACTATAGAATATAAAACAGAAAAGTTCATGTAAAATACCACTATGTTGCACTAGTTTTGCTTGAAATAGATTTTTTGGATATCCTGATAGATTTAAACGTACTTTCCTTAGTATTTTCAGAAGTCTTTGAATGTTTTTATCTCTTATTCTTATGCTTGGGTGATAGTGAATGGTCGCTACTTTCCTTTAGCGGATCTAGTTTCGGTTTCTTTGCAGCAGGAACACTGGGATATCAGTCAGCTTCTCATACTTCCCTTGGTTCACCAATGTAGGATATGAGTAACATTTACTTCCTAAAACCGGCAGATCACATTATTCGCTATAAGCAGTTGCCAGTTGCACACAAAATAAACTTCAACTCTTGATATGTGGCTCTTGTGGAGGAGCCACCATAATTTTGCCAACAACACGTGTGGTCGTGTGTAATAAATAGATCTTTGAATAGTGTATTAGTTTTTCGGTAAAATAAACAATAATATAGTACTCTGTGACAATAATCATAGTACCCCTATTTTTTTTAATGTAAGATCATCGATTACTCGAAGACCGCTGAACCGATTTGTAAAATTCTTTTTTTGATTGAAAGGGTATACTTCGATATTGGTCCCATTTTCATAAACGTCAGGATCTGATGATGGGATCCTGGAGAAATCGAGGGAACTCTTCAATTATTATAGGCACACCTATGTCGTTTTGGGTATTTATTATAGTAGCTTGTGCAGTTGCTCTCAAAAAGTACCATTTGAGGAAGTGGAACTGATGATGAAGACCACAGATGGCCCCCGAAACTACTCAATAATAAGTATTGAGTGGATTGCGTTTCGATTACTTGAATATGGATGTTCCGCACTTTATGCTCGTCACAATGCATATGGTGATGTAGAGCTGATGGTGAAGTACCAGGAGAACTCCTCAACAATTAACGGCCCAGCATTGGGAAAAGCAATATTTTGTAAAAGGTTATAAGTAGTTGATAATTAGGCTCTTGTAACTAGGTAAATTAAAAATAGACCAACTAAAAAGAGTGAAATAAAAACTTTTTACCAAAAAATTAAACCGACTCCCAAAAAACACTGCAAAGTGAAAAATAACTTTAATTTCGGAAGTCGGTGCCAAAAACGAAAATACAAAACTAAAGACACCGACTACCGAAATTAAAGTTATTTTTCACTTTGCAGTGTTTTTTGGGAGTCTGTTTAATTTTTTGGTAAAAAGTTTTTTTAACAACATGGTTGATCTTTGGAAACAATATAAACTAACGAGTTGCTTATATTTATCACTGCTTGACCCCAGTTACGTGTATGTAACTTTTGTAAATCACTTTATCATGCGCAAGCGCACAATTCACATGCACTGTTCACTAGCACTAACGGACGAGTGGCCGTAAACAAGATCTTGCGAACAAAAACCCATTTATGTGAGCCAAACAATTTTAAACGTTTCCTCCTCGAACATAATCTCCGCTGTGTAGTTTAATTTGCAATCTACTTATCATTCAATTTTAAACTTAAAACTTCATACTAACTAAGTTTGTTTTAATAAAATTATGTTATCATGTCTAAAGCATTGGTTTTCCCGAGATCAGCCGGTTTGTGATTTTCCTTCGCAAGCCATCATATTTAAAATTAAAGATATTTTATGACATATCTTAAGCTAGATACACAACACGGATATTCATATATGAAGTTAATATTCATCTTTTATAGGGTATATTGTCTCAATGTTTTTCACAATTATTACAGAATAGGATTCTCTGGACCTATGAATGTAAGAAAAGCAGGATACACCTCTTATCTAATTCATCCTTTTTGGCTTTGAAACAAATGAGAAACATACAAATTTATTTTTTCTATATTTTTATGTCTTCAACTACTTATATGAATGTCCAAATTACCGAGTTTATTTGAACAATTAAAATTATGAACAAGCCACTCATACTTAGTGGAACGGATCGGTTGAATGCAGTTAACTAATAGCAAAAGCAAAAAGGGAATACAATCACTTTTTCTCTTTAAAAGTGTCAAGTAGAAGTATGACTAAGCACTGTTGGAGCAAGAAATAAAACCAAATATAGCAATGATAAGTTTAATCCGTCCTTTTCATTAAAAAGACATAAATCACGAAGTAATTTTTAAGGATTTTCATTAGCATTATAAGCGGTTAGGTAATGTAGAATTTTAAAAGTTATATTAATCCAATAAATCTTAGAAATTAGAAGACATAGTATTTTTAGTTACGGTATTATTATTATAATTCATAACGTAAGAGTCCAAGTTTGAACTAAAGTTATTAATTTTTCTTTTCTTTTATATTTTGACTAATATGATGATAATTAAGAATAAATCTAGATGAGGTGACATAAATGAGTCCATACCACACTAGAACAAAGTTGTGGTAGAACATTTTCAATCTTATTCATCGACAGTAATTGAAAGAGATTATATACATTTTAAAAGTAGTTGAAACAGGAACCTTAACCTTCATATGTGTCTATGATAAACATGTTTGAACCAATAAACAAAACTTAATCTAAATTTATGGAATGATGTTACTTCCAAAAAAAATATAATACCAAAATCCTACATGTTGATATAACAAGGATACATTTATAAAAATGCAGATTTATTGAAATACTATGACATTTCCTTTTTTAACAATAATAAAATATTATGATAATACCAATGATTGATAAACGGGATTGAAATATTTATATACAATTACCTGCTTAACTTAATACTTACATAACTAAAAAAAATTGCATACATTATTTATTAAGGCTTCTCGATTCTGCTGAAATTTCTATCTAAAACAAAGTCAACAAATTTAAAAAGTCAGTTTTGTAGTCTCATTCAATTTATCAAAAAATTAAGTCATATTTTCATTTATAATTGTAATGTAAGTCTTCCTTAAAAAATGTTCAAAGTCAATCAGTCCATCTATTTCGGTCCTAATTTACAACAGTCAATGAGTCTTTGAAAGTATTTTAATTTCTATTAATAACGGTCTAATTTTTATTATTTTTGCAAGTCATGATCTGTCAGTAATTAATAAATTTTCGGTCGTTTAAATGTCATTATTAATATGTCAAATTTCTTCAGATATCCATTACGCTTTTTTTTCAAATGTCTCAGATCTTAGAGCCAATACTAAATACACTGATTAATAGATTTAAGTATTTCACATAACATAATATTTAGGATGGTAAAAATTTAAACAGCTTTATTCATAATAAAATCTCTTTTACAAACGTCTAGATCAGGTAAACAGTTGCTAAAGAGTGCAAAGATATTTGTATGTAAAACTGAAATACCTAAACTAATCTAACGCCTCTCAGTATTCCTAGCATCCATGATTGACAGATCGTTGGCGGCACAAATGATCCTCTGTGCAATGCAAAATGGGGGAATGCCATAGTGTTCCAATGGTGCCTTGTACTCATACATGGGAGCGGACACCATGCGCGCTGCCCGACGAAGAATCGAACAAGTGTAGGGAAAATTCACCGCTTTCTTCTCCGCTGCTATACATCTGTCAAAGATAATATCGAAAATTAAATGGCTTGTATTTGAACGGCTATCAGAGAAGCACCTATTTTTTAGTTAAGAATGGTTGTATAACATGTAATATAATCAATAAAGGTGAAACTGAACCTGAAATTACTTTGTTCAGAATCGTTTAAAGAATTGAATTTTAACATTTTCGATATTGGTAAGTTTTATCCTAAAAATAATTAAATAACAATTACATTATGTAATGCTGTACAATAAATAAAAAACCGAATGAACCCTAAATTAAAGTCATAACTTCTTTAAATGCAGTTTTATACAAATTCCGTTTTTCAATACAAGTTGAAGAAAAATGGAACTTATTTCAACGAATATCAGTCTTAAATAAACAGTTTCAACAGGTAATACTAAAAATTATGTATTATGACTACAATTGAATTTTCTAATTGCGGTATTTGAGGGTGTGCGTTAATTGCTAAACATTATGTTGTATATCTCGTCCTTTTTTATTCGATTTGCTTATTTTTATTTAATAACACTGTTTATTTTATATTACAACATTTCATTGTACAGAGGTGAAATTTATTTATAGTTAACTGGTGCATGCCAATGAACGTCTGTGAACGGTATCCATCTTTACATATCGTGGTTCCTCCAAAAGTAACATAACGGAAAGGGTTTATGGTGCTACAAATTCCGTTTCGGTATTAATGTTATTGTTTCAATTAAATTGGTAACTCATTTTAGTAAGCATTTAAATCTATACTAATATTATAAAGCGGAAAAGTTTGTTTGTTTGTTTATTTGTTTGCTTGAACGCGCTAATCTTCGAAAGTGCTGGGTGGATTTGGATGCAATTTGGCATGGAAGTAGCTGGAAGCTTGAGGAAGGTTATATGCTACTTTTTACGCGACTGCAAAAAAGGAGAGTTATGTTTTTACCGTGATAGAATCCACGGGAGCGAAGCCCAACGTGAGTACTAGTTAGAATAATAAAATGTTCACTTTCTGACTATAAAGACAAATATTAGTTCTACTAAATGAGTTATAAAACTTATTTTTTAAACACGTTTAAAATCTTGTATTATCGTTTAGGTACAATAGATAATTGTTATTCATATTAATGACAATGTTGCGTCCAAAACGTATTTGAACGCATATTTTTGGTGTGGCAATATTGTATTGTCTTTGATGTTGACACTTGACATCACTTGACAGATAACCTGTTTCGGCTTGAAAAAATGTCCAACCTTTTGGGACCTTTGATTTTGTTGTAATTGGAAATATCGTGTTCAATCGCCCGTTGTAACCGATAATTGGGTCGCGATTAACGATAAGTTGAGATTGTAATCCCGAATTGACGAAAAACCTGGGATATTTTGAACCATAACGCCGTATTGACGCCAGACCGAATGGCACGCGAATTTGTTAAAAGTAATTGTGAATTGTTGCTAAAATACGCCTGTGGGGCAACGTTAATGCTGTCTGTACCACGCCATCTGAAGACCAGCGCCTTGTGAACGTGCATGAACACTTGACCACATTACACATTTCAATTACTCATTATCACGGACGTGATCAGAACAGACCCTCGCTTGTCGTCCCAGCTCAGAGGGTAAGTCTAGGCTATAAGCTTAAGTATTGTAATCTCTAGTTGTACTGAGGCCTAAGAGCCTATTGTTTGTTTGCAAGCAACGGCAAAGCTCCACGTACCGTGGACAATTCGGACCATCCAGTTACCGTTGGCTGGCTGATTGAGGATCGAACAGACAAGAAAAACATAAAAAATAAACCAACAAAAATCAGAATGGCAACAATTAATATTCCAATATCAATTTTGTTATGATAGTCAGAAACCTGTTATTCGAATTAATTACTACGCTAACATTCCTTAAAATAAGTGCTATTAATCTACGTACTTACATACATACATATACAACGTGTAACAGAATAAACCGAATTTCTGAAAGTCGTTGGTTTAGAACCGGCTTCTGAATCGATTTCCGTCATAAAAAATAGGTGTTATATTTTATTTTTATTTTATTATATTATATAGGGCTTTCATTTAACTAAAAATGGAAACAAAGTATCATGACAAATTATTACAATCCTTAATTTAAATAAATGCGCTCGTTTGTGTTATTTAGTTACGGATCTTGTTTTAGACTTATAATATTCTAATTGGGACTTCTGAGGTATTGCGCCTAATCTGTTACACCTTGTATACATGTGTATTAAAAATTCTTTGTCCCTAGGAAGTATTCCTTATACGATGGGGGGGGGGGGTTATTATCTTGAAACTGTTCACAAATATTGACCTGACCTAAATAAATAATAAGAGTTGTGGTTATTAGCTTTTGACTATAATCGTTGTCATCGTCATCCACAGCCTGACTTCACCCCCTTCTGGGTTTAGGTAGCATAAGTGCCAAGCAGCGGACTTACATGGAAGATTGCATGTCTGACCGCCATAACCCAGACACTGGGTAATACGATACTCATTGGCAAAACTAATGTCACACTTTCCGACTTCTGAATAAAACTAAGTCAGAACTGAATAAGTAATCAAACTTACATAATAATTTACAATTAATTATAAAAAAACTTTTTAGCAAAAAATAGAACCGACTTCCATATAAAAACACTACAAAGTCAAAAATTACTTTAATTTTGGAAGGCGGTGTCAAAAACGAAAATATATACAAAACCAAAGACACCGCCTTCCAAAATTAAAGTAATTTTTGACTTTGTAGTGTTTTTATATGGAAGTCGGTTCTATTTTTTGCTAAAAAGTTTTTTTTCACTCTTTTTAGTGGGTCGGTTTGTAATTTATCTAGTTACAAAAGCCAAAATGTCAACTACTTATCACCTTTAACAAAATATTGCTTTTCCCGGTGTAGAGCCGTTAATTTTTGAGGAGTTCTCCTGGTACATCACCATCAGCTCTACTTCACCATATGCATTGTGATGAGCATAAAGTCCTTAACATCCATATTCATGTAATCTAATCGCAATCAACGAAATACTTATTATTGAGTACTTTCGGTAGCCATCTGGGGTCTTCATCATCAGTTCCACTTCCTCAAATGGTCCTTTTCAAGAGCAACTGCACAAGGTACTATAAGAAATACCCAAAACGCTATAGGTATGCCTATAATATTTGAAGAGTTCCCTCGATTTCTCCAGGATCCCATCATCAGATCTTGATTTCGTAGCAATGGGACCAACTAGAAACTATACCCATTCAAACGCAAAAAGAATTTTTCAAATCGGTCCAGCCGTCTCCGAGTTATGAGGTAACATACATAAAAAAAAAAAAAAAAAAAAGTTCAAGACGAATTGTAAACCTCCTTTTTTTGAAGTCGGTTAAAAATAAATCTTGTCAAACATTAGGTACATGTTTCACTAACTTCTATTGAAAGGTCGGACGTCTATACTAAGTACTACGTTATGAAAAGTGGTTTAATTATCACTTTGCAGCCGTCTTGAATTCGTATATCAAAATAATTGTATCCCCGAGAATCCTCCGGCATTGGTCGAGGCCATGCTGCGGTACGAGAGGGAGTGGGAAGCGGTCGCCTCCTTCTGCGAAGCAGTCATGCTTCCGAAGGAGGAGGCGGGCCGCGTGAGGGAGAGGATGTCGTCCTCCCTCCAGCCCAGCCGCAGTGGTAGACGCCCACGGCGTCGGACGTCGGCCGACGATCTCCGGCCACCGTAGGCGCGGGCATGCGGACAGCGAGTAAAGGGCAACTCGCTGTCCGACCATGGACCATGCCCGGGTCGACGGTGCGTTGTGTTTCACGCGTGCCTCAAAGAGCGTCAGCAACATGACGAGGCCCCCCCTGCAGAGGGCCGAAGCCTGCCGGGGTCGTGGGACTTATCCCATTACCGTGACCCCGGTACGTAAAGGGTTATTGAAGGAACACAGTGGATTTTAGTCAGTAAAAGTCTGACAGTCCCTCCCACCCTGCCCGGGGTGGGCGGACTTATTTGATAATTTTACCACGTTAAAAAAAAAATCCCTGAGAAACCAGTATCTTTTGTTATTATTTACAATGCCTCTAAATTCTTTGTAAAATATGAGAACGTTGTTATTGCGGCGAAATCAATTTTACGGGAAATTTACATATTCTTCGGGGTCTAATGCTGTGGTTTGAGGGTATTTATACTCAAACTATTAGATGGATTAAACAAATGACAACGAAGGAAAGTACGCTGTCTTTAGTGTAAGAGATATAAATTAACAATGATTACATAAATAAATAAAAAATCCATGAAGAATCCATAAGATTTAAATGTCTGCCTGTGAGTTTAAAATAACTATATTTTCTCAAGTGTTCAGAATTTTGTACTCGAAATGAAAACCATTTATTTTTATTTTGTCTGTCTGTCTTTCTAGTTTTATGCGCTAATCTCTCAGCTAAACTGATTTAAATGGGGTTTTCACGTGAACCTAAAGCAGGTACCTATAGGGCATCATATTTGCTTTTTATTCCGGAATTCCCACATGATCGGGATTGGTGCGGTGCGAAAACCTACCACGAGAACAAAGTCCCAGGCACAGCCAGTAATGAAACAACATTGATAGAACTTGTAGATTCTCAATCACGACACCAATTATATTTAAACATTTCTCTAATACGTACACGTTACTCATGTGCAGTCGTGGCATCAATTCTCTTTTCCTCAGCAACAGCAGAGCGTTTCTAACAGCTGCCACGGCGATGACCGAGGGGTACTCATCGCATAACACCCGGTCCACCATCAGACCACACATGGCGAGGAACGTGGCTGCCACCTCGATCTCACCAGCGTTATGAGTGTCGCACAGGCAAGATAAGTAGGTTATGTAGTCTTGGGGGACTATTGGCTGGTTTGGGAATTTCTGTAACAATATAGAAGTTACAGAACATTAGGCTAAGTTTTACTACTACTAACATAATATGGATTTTATCTGAATTAAAATATTTGAACCTAAATTATAAAATGTGCTGGCGTAACCTTGATTATGATAGCAAAATTGCGTAATTTTGTAAGTGTAATTTAAAAAAAATATATTAACTTTTACTATATTTGTTTGCTAATAATGGCGAAACATAGAGATCAATAATAAATCATTTGAGATTTTTACTTGGAAGATCTACATGTGTATAACAAATAAATAATTCTGAATAAGATATAAGAATTAACCAAAAATGTAATAATAAAATAACAAAAAAGTAACAACTAAAAGAAAATGCTGATTTAGATGCTGCTTAATCACTTAAATCCAAAGCACAAAGATGTTCATAAAGTTAGGGGGACGAAGCTTTATCATACTGTGATTTTACAAAAAATATGGTTAGGCACCATCAAGTGTCACGAACCAATTCATTAATGGCAAATTATGATAAAACCTACATTTCTTCGTGTAGGTATTAAAGTTAGGATGTGACTAGCACCCATTTACTGATGCAGACATAAATAAAACTCCCTTCATTAACATTCAGTTGAGCTAAATTTTTGAGCCTACTCCGAATTGTCAAAAAAAAAATTACTTTTCCAAACTAATCCGTGCCATAGTAGTTCTACATTTATATTAAAACCTAATTAATGGTGGTTTATTTATAAGGGATTTCCAACAAAAGTTGAACACTAGACATAACAGTATGAATGTGACAATACCTATAGAGTTAGAATATTCCCTCACTTACAAAATACCATAGTATGTATACAGGAAATTAATCTAAGCGAACTATGTAAGTAATACGAGTAATACAAGATAGGTATGTACACATTTAAGCGAAAAAATATATTAAAATTAAACAAACAAGATTCAATTTAAAAAATTTATCATTTTTACCATCAAGTTCCACTTTTATTTAAAAGTGGAACTTGATGGTAAAAATGATAAATTTGAAATGATACATTTAAAATGATACATTTGTAGAAAAAAAAATGTATTACATACCAATTGATTGAGCACAGCTCTCTCTGCAACCAGGAGTTCCTCAGCCGTGAAGGCCGAACTTGAGTATTTGACCAGCCTCATCGCGGTTACGTAAGGGCCATTGAGCTTCTGAGCTATCCAAAAGCAAGCTGCTGCAACGAGCTGTAGCTTGTCCAGCCTAATATGGCTGGTGCCCAGAATGGAGTCTAGGTACCAGCACGCGGATTGGATGATGGCTGGGTTGCCGTCAGCACCCTAAAATGTTACAAGATTAGTAGATTTCATAGCTGTGAGTCTGTGACGTTGCCTTACTTTGATTAATCGGACCGATTTAGGATTATAGGATATAATTCGTGTTTCTTTTGTTTCTCATGCTCTTCATTAACCTCAAGTAGTTTCGTTATACACATTCCATGTAATATATAAAAGCATGGAAGCTGGCTAACGTGCAGCCTGTGCCCAAAAAAGGCAGTCGTGCTGACCCGGCCAACTACATGCCTATTTCAGTCACGTCCATATTCTGCAAGAGTATGAAGCGTGTAGTTAATACTTAGCTCCTGGCATACCTAGAAGCCAACGACTTCCTCAGTGACCGAAAATACGGTTTCCGCAAAAACCGGTCAACTGGGGATCTCCTAGCGTATGCCATTCATATACAGAAACAATATAGAAACAATGATTCTATACAGTTTTCAGTAAAAAAAATATATTGAAAATTCCTGATAAATTAAGAAAAAAACCCACGAAAAATTTCAACGCAGGGGGGTCCAGAATCATGTACTGAATCCATGACGGTGGATGGGACGTCGATGTCCCTGCCACCCTGTATTTTAATTATAATAAAACGTTTTATAAAAAAACTTTTGAAACCATGGGAAATCATGGTTGTGCCTGTAGTCTCAATCAACGGTCTGAAAAAGCTTTGTAAACCTTTTAGGATTGAACAACATGGTTTAAAGTAAATTCTATCAAAAACTTCCTGTAAAAGACCAGCCAAGTCTCGATAGAGCTGCTTGTTTCTCTATAAAAAGTGATGCAATTTCTAAGTAAAGCCAAGCCAAGTCTAAGGTTCTTTACTGCGATTTCTTTATTAATATAGTTAGATTTTATGTGACCGGCCGTTGAACATTCTTTATACACATTTACTTGTTGACAGATCCAAGTCAACGGCCAAGTCACCGGTTTCTCCTCAGGGTCATCAACTCATCAGGTACTCCAGATCTTTCATGATCCTAGTTTTGATAGTTTTCCCTTTATATGACCACTAAACCCTACCTCTGTGCCAAATTTCAGCTCTCCAGGCTAATGGGAAGTACTACTTCTATATATTTTATAACTTTGCATTTGCATAACATAGGAAATAAATAAGCTACAAACATGAAAAGTGGTGACTATAATTTCAATGTTCTAAACCTATCCAAAGGTTCTCCAACAGGGGCATGAAAATACGCCGAAATAGTTCTAGAAAAGGATGGTACGGCAGTGTTTGCTTCGCGCTCGACTCGGCGGGGGCACCGCCATGCCCCCAGATATAATGAACTCAAGAGCGAGTTTTTGGCGTAAGTTGGTAAAACAAAACATCTAAGTGTTACTATTATGTGATGTGGGTAGATTGTATTTGGTGGTGGTATAAGAACGTATTAAAAGAGATTAGTCATTGCTGAAGCTTGTTGTATTACTCACGTATCACCTAACATTACATGGCGCAGCCGGTAGGAATCTAATTTCAAGAAGATAATATTAAGTGTGTGAAATAAAGTAAAACAGACTCGGAAATAGTGTGGATAAATAATAAAAATGGAAACAGTGTTATCACCACCGTCACCGTTTAAATTTGATGAGAACTCGGTTGATGTGGCTTCTGGCAAATTGAGTGATAGTTGGGAAAGATGGAAGAAGGTTTTTTCGATATAATTCGACGCGTGTGAACTTTCGATAAAAAAATTCAGCGGTACAACTGAACATTTTCCTGCATATCATTGGTGAGCAATGCCGTGAAATATTGGAACAAAGTGAGGAAGTGACTTTAGACGGTGCGTGTAAAAAGTTGAATGAACATTTCAAAACGAGAAAAAAATTTACGGTCGAACGACAAGAGGTTTTTATACGAGATCAGCAGCAAAATGAATCAATTGATAAATATGTATTTGATTTACGGAGATTGGCGAAAACGTGTGTGTTTGGAAACTTGAATGATGATCTTATAAAAGATCGACTGGTATGTGGAGTAACAAGCCCGGCGATAAGAGAACGGTTACTTCGGGAACCGGATCTTACTTTAAAGAAAGCTCTGGAAATTTGTCGAGTAGCGGTGGCATCCAGAATGCATTCTGAGAATATTAAGAGGGAGAATGACGCCGTTGATGTAATTCAACAGGAGTGTACCATCAGCACCCCTGAAGAAAAAAAACAAATATGTGAATTACGGCGTGGAAGTAGCATAGCATATGGAGTGTCGTCGTTTTCGAGAACATGCGACGGTTGCATGAATGGAGCGATGCGATCACGCGGTGGATACGGGCCGGCGAGAGATTTTACTCATGTGACGTCATCACCTTATTATCCCCAATCAAATGGTCAAATTGAACGCACAGTGCAAACAGTAAAAAATATCATTAAAAATCAACAGATGCACGCACTGATTATAGACTAGCATTGTTGGAATGTTTGAACACACCGTTAGGTTAGTGATCTAGCATCTCCAGCAGAAATCTTACAAAGTAGAAAATTAAGAAGTATTATTCCGACCCCGATAAAGTTATTGGTTCCAAATTTGCATCATAACATAAAGAATATATTAATTAAACGGCAATATAAACAAAAACAGTTTTATGATAAAAATTGTAAGAACTTAACTCCATTACAAGTGAATCAATATATAAGATATTTCGACATAATAAAACAGTTTTGGGTACCAGGTGTAGTTGAGATAATACTAAAAAATTGGTCTTATGCTATTCGTCTAAATAATGGAAAGATAGTTGCTTGAAATAGAAGGCACATGATAACATATCACTCGCACAGACGTAGCCCTACTCGAGATTATGAGTTTGATTATGATTGTGAAGACTCGAGTAATTTAAATTTACATTGTGAACCGCCAACTTCCAATAATAATTATGTTACTCGTTCTGGCAGGACGGTAGATGGGGATACCCGTGAATTATTTATACCTTTTTTTTTTCGAGGTGGAAATCCTCATGGATGTCCTCCGCCCTGGGGCGGGCGAAGGGGTCTGTCAGACTCTACTGACTAAAACCACCCCGTGTTCCTTCGTACACATGCGTCGAGGGTGCGGGAACACATAAGCATTCTTCAACGCGACCCCCGACTAGAATACCTACATCAAGTTCAAATCCTCGTCCGTATTATCAACGGCTACACAATATTGATATACAGAAGGATTTAAATGTATAATAACTGATTGTAATGTAGAATTAAAGAATGTATTATAGAATTATTATTTTTTTGTAAAATTTAAAATGTGTATGATATAATGTGAGTATTATTTAGGGAAAACATACTAAATGTATACTATGTTTAGTTTTCAACCAAATCAATTATGAAATTAACATTTATGGAATAAATTACTCAAGCTAAGAATAAGTAATATAAATGTAACTGCTCACAAAAAGCATGGAGACTAGTCGTTAAGGTTTTTTTTTATGATCAATTAAATTATTTATGTTGTGTGTCAGGTGATTATTCTTGTTTAGATGTTGTGCATATTTGTATCTATACCCTTGTATGTATACGTCTTTTGTTTGTTTTTCTTCACGGGTGATACAAGTTGTGTTTTAAGTAATTGTGTAATTGTATAATACTTCGTTTTTTTATGTTATTCTTTTTTTCTCTGTGGAAGGAGGATGTTACTATTATGTGATGTGGGTAGATTGTATTTGGTGGTGGTATAAGAACGTATGAAAAGAGATTCGTCATTGCTGGAGCTTGTTGTATTACTCACGTATCACCTAACATTACCTGCACATTACATGCATTACATTACATGAACCTGCGCTGTGCGTAAGTTGACTACTTTTGAACGGTCGTTTGGTTTTGGTCGTATTGTAACATAGTCCTTAACGAACGATGAAGAAATATTGAGAGAACGGAGGGCGTTTCCTATTGCGTATGTTTTAAATAAAACCAATGTAACGTCTACTTACATTAACTCTCATGAGCCAGTTGATAACGCATGCCCTGGTGGCGCTAGATGTCCTGGGCATCTGCAGAGGCTTACGCTCATTAGCCAGGAGGTATTCAAACACATCCAAGGTATAGTCTCTGTTGAAACATCGCATATACGACCTCTTCCCTGAAAACAAAATTATTTATTGCCCATGCTACGTACCTTATCGATTTGAACAGAAAAATGATAATGAACTTAAAAGTCTAAACGCAGTTAAAGAATTGTACAAGTAGGGTAGACTGGGTACGGTTGAAACAATTTAGCTTTTATCGTTTATAATTTTGTTGTTTATCAACAAAGTGACAATTATGATACGTGAAATTCAAATGTGAAGTTTCAGCTACGATATGGCTGTATCATTATAATTCCCGGGTTACTATTTTTAGAAATACATGAAATTAAAAAAATAAATAATTTTGTTTCAACCGTCCTAATGCCAGGGGCGGTTGAAACAGTGATTGGAGTCAGTTGAAACACATACAAATAATACAATAAATACTAATAAAACATGTTTTATTTATGATTTATACTAATTATACGAATAAGTATGGCACCGCATGACAATATTCATCAGTA
This sequence comes from Tholera decimalis, assembly GCA_943138885.2. NCBI lineage: Eukaryota > Metazoa > Arthropoda > Insecta > Lepidoptera > Noctuidae > Tholera > Tholera decimalis. The sequence goes on from OW964569.2 coordinate 26,873,134, forward strand.
AAATCAAAATTATCCCTTTCCTAGAGGTTACTGAACTAACTTGATGAGTACCACATCTAGCTATAACTCTGTCAGGCTTTTGTATGGTGTTTATGCCGGTTTCATCAGTGCTATTATATTTTAGGGCTCAAAGTTATAACAGTCCATGACAATGGACAAATTATCACCTTGACAAGCTTGTAGCTTGTGCAGCGCGTACAGACAGTTCAGGATTTCTTCTCATAAACATCTGAAATCATTCAATAATATGATAATCCTGGCTCCTGATCTTCATTAAAAACACGATTGTGTGCTTTATACTACGGGGTATCCTCCTTTATCTTCTTTGCTAGAGGCATTTCGCTTTCGAATGTATCTTTACAGAGAACAGTGGTTTATATCAAGTTTGTCCGCTGCTTTTCGCAGTGAAGCTCCAGCTTTTACCTCCTCATATGCATTACTATAGCTCCACAAGTCAATTTTCTCTCTGAGAGACTTCCTTACCCGGATTCTGGGCATCTACAAAAAATAAACATTAATATATTTTCTCTTTTAAGCGTACCCTCAAAAATGTTTCAACCGTCCCCAACCACACTTTTGGTAAAATATACATTTTAATTACGACAGTAATAATAACACATTAAAAATAGTTACACATTAATAATCAGAAATTACACACTCAATACATTCACTTTAAAAGAATAGATAATATAAGCGTTAATGTCAGAAGAAAAATACTTACTTTTGGGTGCTAAAAAACAATATGGCGTCCTGCACTCAACGACAACGCGCGGGAAGCCACGCAACACTGAATTCGCGTTCGGACCTGTCGTCCGCTTCGTTTTCCTCTTGCACCTCTCACTCCACACGTAACCGTTTACGAGATATTAGCTCTGTTTCAACCGTCCTTTGTTTCAATCGTACCCAGTCTACCCTACTGTGTCGTAGTGAATGTCGAAGATGAGAAGCTCGGGTACAAGTCGATCTCCATCGTTAAGCAACACTTTGGTTGATGGGTGACCATTGTAACATATCGAGATTCCTTCATACCTCGGAAAGCACATGAAGCCGTTAGTCGCTTGTCGTTTGCACGTCATTGATGGTCGTTACGGATATTTAGAAGGTAGAAAACCTTGCCAATTGGTATCTTGGTACCCAGCTACTGGGTCGTGAAGGTCAGATCGGCAGTCGCTCCATGTAAATACACTAGTTAATACTTAGCTGTATCGGAATAGACTGGAAGCCCAACATAGTAGGAAAAAGCCTAAGAAGATAAGTATTGAATGCCGAAGTTTTTGTAAATATTCACCAAATAGTATGTGCAAATGTCCGGTTTAATGAGAACGAAATGACTCATTACTAACTAAATTGTTTTTGTAAGTTGTGTTTATATAAAAAAACGTCTGGAAAAACCATATTACTTATAGCCAACGAAACAACAAAAGAACTTAATTCAGGAAATTCATTATAAAAATATGCTTAGATAGATGAAATCAGTATAGATAGTATAAGTCAAATAAAAGGCGAGATATTGACATAATTATGTATGTGTAAGTATATAAAAACTTCTAACTCATTTTCTAACATTAATTAAATGTGGTACTAGTCCACTTTATCATTCATTTTTTTAAGATCTGTAAAACATTGCAACTATGTTTATGATCAATATTTATTTTGGGTCATCGTAATAATGTTAATTTGTGAGTAATAGATACTCTAAATGCATATTATTTTTAATAAGATAGGCGATCGCTTCATGTCAAACACTAGTACTAAAGCTGCATCCGCTGAGACAGCAAGTGGAATGCAACATAGTTAATGCTATGCAGATGTTTTTTGTTGAATAGTTTTTGTTATTAATATAGGTACTCACAGAAATCAGGTGTTCTCAATCTGTCATTTATACTTTCATTGAATTTCAGACGCTTTTTCACTTTATCGTCTAACTTCTCTGGTTTAGCTATGACAGTTGGAGATATACCCTGCAATTCCCTACTATGAGGGCGTTTCAAACTCCTCTTGATATTTCTCACTGGATTCGGTTCTAAAGTAGCCTTCAGGTTCGGTGTGACAGCACTCAACACTGCGCCTAGCGTATTTTTCTTCTTATTCTCAACAAAATACCTTTGACTATTTTTGTTTTCCAAATATGACTCATCATCGCTTATAGATAGAAAACCTGCATCTTTATCTGTTGCACGCTTGTCGTCGAAGACAGTATAGTGCCAGTCTAAGTCCACCCTCCTTTGTCTCAGTGTGACATGTTTCATGTCGATGTTCAGAGGATGTTTTGGTTCATGCGGAACCACTTTACTAGGACCTGGTTTAGGATTACCCGAACTTTGAGCGTTCAGAGTCTTCAGAGGTCTCCGATGTGACGTTTCTGGCTTTTGAAGAGGTTTGGGACCCACCAATAAGTGATTCGGTAATGCTGGTAAAGCATCCTTTGGCAACGGTATTCTTGATCTATACACATTTTCTTTATCAGCATCGTGTTGCGAGGACGCCATATTATTTAGATTATAAATTACACTGTAATTGAAACTTTTTAAATACATTCGATCACGACCAGCATGACCGTTAGTATTAGCGATAATTTTAACCTAAACTGACAGGAACTTCACCGATCCTCATTAAGTTTGATAAAACTTATATTGAAGTGATTGAGGGTAGTCTGAATGATACATAGAGAGGTTATATTAGAGTCAAATTAAGATACTGAATATATATCTGATATTAAAATACCATACCTATTATGGCATATTAGGCAAATCTTAGTTAAACCAATATTAATATTCTTTTCAATATTCGTTCTCTCATAGATATGTATCGGCACCATACCTATTACCTGCTGGATATTAGTTGAATATTAGTTTAGGTAATATTTATATTCTTTTTAATATTCATTCATATTATAATGTAAATAATTCACTCGCGTAAATAATAAATTAATTAGTAAAATTGGATTATGTTATGATTTGTTTTGTTTAAGGATTTGTTTGTGTAAAATGATTTAAATTATGAAATTTATATTGTAAGTGTAGAATTTAAATAATGTTATGATTTGTTTTGTTTTATGATTTATTTGTGTAAAACGACTTAATTTATGATATTTATATTGTTCAATTGTGTGTAGAATTGAAATAATCATTATGTACCTGTATGTGAACATATTTGCACGCCATGAGAAATGGCAGACATGTCGTGAACTAATCAATTTTTAAGATCTTGCATGCATGTATTATATTAAATTCTGTATGTGTACACATGTCTGAGCTAATAAAACTTCTATTCTATTCTATACGTTCGCTTATACATACGTATTGGCACCATACCTTTTACTGGATTTTACTTAGTTTAGTTAATATTAATATTCTTTTCAATATTCATTTATATTAAACGTTCACTCATACATACGTATCGGCACCGCGTCACCGCTATTCTGTATTTTTCATATTAGTCGATATCAACCTCTAACTAATACTCGCTATTAGATGCTATTAACGCGAACGATAACATCGACTACTATACTAATATGGTAATGCGACTAGAATATCGAAGATCCTATAATCTGTCTTACATCCAGGTAGCTTAATCTATACTGATATTATAAAGAGCTAAAATGATGACGGAAGCGATAGCAGCGGCATTTCAGTGGTGTGCGCGGGAACTCGTCGCAAGCGCGCCTTGCCCAAGCTGCGTTACTCGGAGGGTGACAGCGACTCCTCAGGCTGGGCTTCCGACCACACAGACGTGCTAAACCAACTTCTGGTTTTGCATCAGACAGCTCAGAAGGCAACTCAGACAAATACTCTATTTGTCTTTTACGTTTCACGGATCAAGAAGTTGGGACACCACAGAGCTGTGAACATATCTTTTGTCTAGATTGTATCACGGAATAGTCAAAAAATGTCAATACCTGCCCAGTAGACAGAATGACATTTGATTTCATTGTAGTGAGGGCCTGTGCAGGTGGGCGTGTGCTTCGCACTGAGCCTGTCAAGGTTTGTGAGGTGAGTGGGCGCACAGATAATGAAGAAACCATGCTTCTGTGTGATGGATGTGACCTTGGGTATCACATGCAGTGCCTCACCCCACCACTGTCTGAGGTTCCTATTGATCAGTGGCTCTGTACTAATTGTGACAACCTGCTGTCAGATGTTGATTTACTCGTATTATTTTCAGGCATCACAGATACCAACAAGGAGTGCTTTAATTAGAGAGAGTAGGAATGTAAGATCGTCCAGGATTCACAGCGCAGACGAACCAACAACATCCTCTGGCCACAGAGGGAGTCGCTTGAATTCTCATGATACACCAGCAACATCCAGAGGATCACGTTTAGCTCAGGGCAGTACCTCACGAGCAAATACGTCTAGGCGTAAAAAAACAGCACATACAAACCGCAGAAGACCAAAGAGAACTAAAACTGTAATTAATGAGTATGAAGTGCAAGAAAATGGTAAATTTCCTGTTACAAAACAAGTGAAAAGGAAACTAAAGAAAAGGAAGGTACGAGAAAACTGAACAGCAAACCCACAGTCTCTTTAAATGTTAATGGAGTTACTGAGCCACGTGACACTGCGAACATTCAGCTGGAACCTCCTTTCTCCAGGCCGGGAATGCTCTATACTGATGAAATCAAGCCCCTTATTGCTATTACCATCTTTTACTGCTAAAAATGTATCTGCCATTATAATGCATATGACGAGAGGTAAGTCCCCAGGGCACGATGGAATTAGTATTGAACAATTGATTATTTTGTTTAGATTATTTTCGAAAGTGATATTATTGTATTTTATTTTGTTTTTTTCACATTGTTGTTATTATTTAGTTTAAAAAAACCACTTGCCATCAACTTGAACCATTGAAATTGTAATGGAAATTATTTATTTTTATTTAATTCAACCTTATTATTATTATGATTAACTCGTGTAAAATAAAATTGTGTTGTGTTGTGTGTTAATTAAATTTAAGATACTAACATTAATTCTACGTGCACCTATTAACAATTTCATGGATATTTTTTGTCTGATAAATAAAATAATAATAATAATAATAAAATCTCCGGAAATAATGATCCAATTCTAAAAATTTTCATTAGTAGTTATTTGTAAGTGCTTTTTGCTATAAAATATTTTACGATGCAGGCGGACTAAGTCGCGGGCAAAGTGCAGGTATATGATATTAGTACTTGTACTATATTACGTTTACCTTTTTTTTTTTTTTTTTTTTTTAACGTGGTAAAATTATCAAATAAGTCCTCCCACTCCGGGCAGGGTGGGAGGGACTGTCAGACTTTTACTGACTAAAATCCACGGTGTTCCTTCAATAACCCTTTACATACCGGGGCCACGGTAACGGGATGAGTCCCACGACCCCGGCGGGCTTCGGCCCTCTGCAGAGGGGGCCTCGTCATGTTGCTGACGCTCTTTGAGGCGCGCGTGAATTTGAATTTCATATGGTGCTACATTGTCATCAATGGAAGAATATCCAGAAAAACCCTGCAGTATCACGGGTTCTTCTTCCTCTTGAAACACGGCGTTAACCTTGTTATTTCTGAAACATGTTTTCTTAAACAATTTTGTAGAGTTTGTTTCCCATGCCGCTGCAATGTTTAGAATCGCATCATGCACGACCACGCACCGCTAAGAGAGACGCTCGTCGCTGCTGCGGGAGACAACACGCGTGCGCATGTAGGCGTATTAAACGCGATGACGAATCGTATTAAACGTTAAGAAATGTATGAGAACATGACTCAAGTTATAGGGACTGACTTAAAATGACGTATCATGCGAGAAATCGTTTTAAGCGTGATCGTGTTAAGCGGGTTCTACTGTATATTCGTCATACCATTGATACATTAATGATACTAGAATGAAACCAAAGTTGCCAATTCAAATGAATAGTTTAATCTTAACCATATCACAACATTACAAAAAATAACTAAAAGCTAGCTCACAAACTACACTGTGTACTTTTTTATAATCAAATGCATCTGGTTGTTTAGTAGAAACTTATGCAATATCACAGCAAGGCATAAAGTACATTAAAATGTACTATAAATTAATACGAGTAGAATGGGTGGACTCTCGAGAATGCCGAAGGCAAACGATAATGCTGACTCCTAAGAGTACGAAAAAGAAACACCTAGTGTTGCTGACAGGAATTTAAAATCATAGGATCTCTCAAACTGGTACTGTCTCATCCGCCATGAAGGGCTTCTCGGGTTCAATGACCTTGCCGGCTACTACCACGAGGTTGTCTAGGGTGTCCAAGATATAGAAGATGAAGGGGTGTTCCACGTTGAAACGGCGGAGAGGCTTTGGTGAGCGCTAGTGGCAGGTTCTTTGACAATTCCATCACTGTGTTTCCGGCTGCAAGAAAACACACAAAATACAAGAAATTATTACTTCTAATCTATAGTAATATTAGAAATGCAAAGTTTATATGATGTTTATTACTCAGTTACGCCAAAATGGTGGAACAGATTGAGATCAAATTTAGCACAGAAATAGAAATGTGCTGTCTGTAGTCTGAAATAGCACAAGATCTGCTTTTAATCTTGGGAAAATGTGCGAAATTTTAACGAAAAAGTAACAGGAAATAACTATGTAGTTACTACATCAATAACTAACAGATTGCATTCGCTAGGCTGTCAGAGCTACAAGTGGACCAATGGAGACGTGAAACGGAGTTTTGACCAATGGACTCTTTTCAAAATTCGGTCTCTGGCAAGAATCTCCACTGGTCAAAAGTCCGGTTCGCTATCAACTTGAGTAAAACAAAAATCATCTCATAGTTACCTGAGAGTTCTGAAGCTGAGCTGTCAGCATCGTCAACGCGCACTGCGACATGCTGTACTAGCTCCTGGACAAACAGGCCCTCGTCTGATGACACGCCGGTCAGGTCCGCATCCCTGCTTAAGATACTGCTTACACCGAACTAGAGAAAAAAAGGAGAACACATTTATATTTTGGACAACAAATGAAGTATACGATATAATTTGTGCAGTACCTACCTTTGACTTGCAACATTATGTATATGAGCAGATTTTTGCCAGATATTATTAACAAGGTGCTAAAGGTACCTACTGGTATTTTGGATGTATTTTATTTTATATTGTACCTACTTAATTATAGTTGCAGTTTAATTGTAATTTTATTTGACTCCATTTGATTGAATTGTTATTAATAACTGAATATAAAATATTATAAAATATAAAATATTATGTTGGGAATGATATTTGCACGATATCATTCTGATATGTAACTTTTAAAATCTATAGGTAATGTTTTAAAAAAGAATGATGTGCATTCTTATAAGTAGCGTATTTACACAGATTACACTCTAAAAATGTGGTTTATTACTTATTTAATTAGTCTAAGTAAATGAAATTTTCTTAATATTGTCCTCTTTCACTCATTGTAATTTTTTGGAGCCAACAAAGACCTGACAATAACAATAATTGAAATCACAAACCTTAGCTAACGCTGCAACGGGCTTAGTAGTGGTCTCCACGGAGAACGAAGGAGTGGAAACTTGAAGATCTTCGTCTTTCAAGCTGTCAAGGATGTCGGAAAGTGGAGCGTAGCGAGCTGACAACAAAGACCTGACTGGTAGGTCAGCTGTGCGCCTCGTCAGGCCGTCGCGAGTGCGGGGCACTACCAGCAACAGAGCGTAGCGACTACCCTGAAAACAAATATGTGTTAAAAACGAATGCAAGGAAGACAAGATTTTATTGAAACATGTTAAATACATTTTTATATGTATCATGCAATTAGTAAACTTCAAGCTATTAAACAAGTGTGATCATGAAGTTGAAATGAATTTCAAAAATCCATAAATCTAAATCCTAAAGGTCTAGAATAATTTCTTCTCATAGAGAGGGAACTGTGTCCCAGCTGTGGCAACGTTATAGGCTAGTTATATTGTTTTGTATTTTACAAAAAATTTCTTTCTCGATGTACATTGTTAAAACGCACAACTGAGAATCTATTACACTTGTTACAAGACAGTTATTATATTGCATATACATAATGGTTTGTCATCAAAAGTGCGTACATCATAAGGCAGCTGAAGGGCTTCAGCGTCTTCATCATGGAGACTTGCTTCTTCTCAGTGTTGGATCGGTAGAACAGACCAAGTTCGATGATCTCGAAGGGAGTCTTCCATGATCCTCGGAAGTACATGCTGTTAAAGATGATCATTAGGCAGTCGGAGATTGAGGCTGCAATAGAATATTTTTAATTTGATTATATTCAATATACAGATATGGTCATTGTAGGACTCTTTATTGCCGAAAAAAAGACATGCATAACAATTTATTGTCCTACAGTAAAAGTCATCAACGAACTGACGATTCGTCATCGTGCAAATCTTTAAGGTATGCATAAAATAGCTTACTCGATTTCTTTCCAACACTGTTGACAGAGAGACTGGAAGGAACATCACGAACTTCGTGCATAGCTTTCAAGCTTCTAGCGTGGTTTCTTGCCTCAACAGCAACCATAGTTTCTTCATCATCATCGGATTCAGTCTTCTTAGGGAAAGTTTTCACTAGCTTGATCTTTTCCTTAATGTTCTTTGCAGGTTTGTACTCCATGTGGAAGATGTCAACTTTCTCGGGTATAACAACAACAGCGAAGGAGATAAGTTTCTCGTCGGTTTCTTTAGGTGGCATCATTTCGGGGATCTCCTCGCTTTTGTTTTCATCAGTTTTGTCGGAGTTTTCAACTGTGAATTCACCCTTATCTTTATCATCATCCTCCTGGGCATGCAGTTCGGGGTTGTATTGTTCAACAGACCTGACCTCAGTTAGATAGTAGTCTTCTAGAATCGGTTTGTAATCATCATTGATTGTGCAGTTTTTGTAGATGTAGAAATAGTTCTTCAATTCAGACTAATTGTATTTATATTCCTGGTTGTTCTTCTGCCTCTCCATGATATATTTGTATGTCTTTTTGGTTAAGACTGGATGTTGCGGCAAGTGTAACGCGGACACCAGCTGTTCTCTGGTCTCTAGGATGGTTAAGATAGCTGAGTAGCCGAGCGGTGAGAACGCGATGTTTTTGCCATCATCGATGTAACCCTGTAATTGAAATGAAAATTTTATGAATAATATGATCCTTATTTGATAGGCCCATTGGCCTAGTGGTCAGCGGCCCTGACTACTATGCAAAAGGTCATAGGTTCGATTCCCACCCAGGACAAATGTTTGTGTGATGAGCACGATCATTTGTTCTTTGTCTGGGTGTAATTTTTCTATAATATGTATGTATTTAGAAATATACATGTACGTTTATCAGTTGTCTAGTACTCATAGCACAAGCTCTGCTTAGTTTGGGACTAGATGGCGTTGTGTGAAAGTTGTGGAATATATATTTATATATATATTGAAATTTGCAGTCCAATAAAGAGTAAGTAGCTCTATCTATCTATCAACGATTTTGCGAACAGAACAACCTAATTTGATGCACTCTAAAGCCATGGAGGAGCGCAATGAGTCCCAATCCAAAAAGATAAAGAAGACAATAATGATGATTACCTGGAAGATTGCTGTAGACAGTTCACTGGTCGCGTCTCCTACGAAACTGGAGTCTTTAGGCTGGTTGAAGCGACCACTGCGAAGCCATCTCGCACTGGCTAGACCCACCACGAAGAAAACTGTAAAATAAAAGAAGTTGTTAAACCTTTTTTTTTAAGAATTAAGTCCCACACTTGGAATTACTTCTATATCCTGGGTGCGTTTCCAATCATATAAAATCACAACCACAATTGCCTTACCCGGAACAACTATTATCTGTAATCCATACAAATATTGACATGAGCGGGCTCATTCGTAATAACAATAAAAAATAAATTTGCTCCCTGCCAGTGTTTCAAACGGATTATCAAGACACTGTAAATGGTTGCCGCGCGCGCGCCTTTACGTCCGCGAGAAAGAGCTCCTCCGCATAATTGCTGTCCCACTCGCACCTCCATCATCAACGGGTAAGGTACGTCACCGCGGCGACGACGCACGAAAAATAATCATACTACCCGCTACACCGTTTGGAGTTCGGCACAGGCGATAACGACACAAAATAATACCAAATTATTGAATAACCTTCTGGTACTTGTTACGCATTATTACTAAAAATGGACAAGTCTCTCTCAGAATCGAATTTAGCTGACCTACTCCTCCTAATTATGTCTCCCTTCGAAGCAAAAGAAGGCGAAAGGATGATCTGGATATGCTTAAAGAAGACCTGATTAACACGATGAAATCAATGCTTATGGCACAAGAAAATGAACTCAAAAGAATAACTCCTACGCTCTTGCAAATAAAACAAACCAATTCAAACATAGAGAGTGCTGTGGCTAATATCACTGCGCAAAATGAAGATTTCAGGCAGAAAATAGAGCAAATGGAAATTTAGGCAAAAAGGACAAAGGGTACATAAGCATATTAGAAGAAAAAATCGCAGATCTGCACAGAATTAGCCGCAAGTCAAACATGAGATAAAAACGTGCCTAAGCAATCGAAAGAAACTAAAGAAGACCTAATTGATATGGTGATAAGTTTATCCAAAAATACAAACTACGAAATAACGAAGCCGGATATTAAAGACATATATAGAGTGAAAGGGAAGAAACAAATGATCACGAATACTCCAATAATACTAGAACTTTCGTCTACTATCATGAAAACTGATGTTATAAAGCTGTGTAAAGCTCATAAAATCAAGCATAAAATAAAGCTCTGTGCGAAACATCTCGGCCTGAAGAGAAATGAAGATACTCCGATCTTCGTCTCGGAACAGCTTACATCAAAAGGGGCACGGCTACACTTCCTGGCTCGGGATCTAGTTAAGACAAAGAAATACAAGTACTGTTGGACCGCACACGGAAAAGTCTATATTAAAAAAGACGATGAAGCGCCCACGTTCATAATAAAAACTGAAGCCCAAGTACAAGAAATATGACTAGTGATACAGTGTACATATTATGTCTCCCAATCTGTACCTGTACCTAACTGGCTGATCAAATATGTTACTGTAATTTTTATAGATCCTAACCACACTTTTAAACCTATAAGTATATCAAATAAGTAAGTTTATAATAATAATAAGTATTATTATTATAGTTTTAAGTCATACACACACTCCACATGCATAAAAATCACGTATATACATATATACATAAACACTTTGTTTTAGACTACAACTACATGTATTCATTTCTGTTTTCACATACACTCACACAATATATTTATAACGCGGTAAAAGTATCTCAAATATGGGATATAAAAATAATAAATAATATGAGGTTATCAAGTTGTATAGTACAGTTCCAATATAAATATTGTAATAACAAACTAAATTGTGAATCCAGCTTACATATCTATGACATATTTACAAAGCTTTTTTAGATTGAGATACTGTTGTGCTTCTTTGTTACTGATTTCAGTATTTTTTATCTTTATTTAATGGATAGCATACATAGTATTTTGCATGAAATAACTAACGGTCATAGGTACTGGTCGTGATCGAATATATTTAAAAAGTTTCAATTATAGTGTAATTTATAATCTAAATAATACGGCATCCTCGCGACACGATGCTGATAAAGAAAATGTGCATAGAACAAGAATACCGTTACCGAAGAATCCTTTACCAGCCTTACCGAAACATTTATTGGTGGATCCCAAACCTCTTCACAATCCAGAAACGTCACATCGAAGAATTCTGAAGACTCTGAACGCTCAAAGTACGGGTATTCCTAAAGCAGGTCCTAGTAAAGTAGTTCCACATAAACCGAAACATCTTCTGAACATCTACACGAGACATGTTACACTGAGACAAAGGAGGGTGGGCTTAGACTGGCACTATACTGTTTTCAACGACAAGCGTGCAGCAGATATAGATGCCAGTTTTCTATCTATAAGCGATGATGAGTCATATATAAGGAATTGCAGGGTGTATCTCCAACTGTCATAGCTAAACCAGAGAAGTTAGATGATAAAGTGAAACGGCGTCTAAAATTCAATGAAAGTATAAATGACAGATTGAGAACACCTGATTTCTGTGAGTACCTATACTATATATAACAATCATCTGCACAGCTTTAACTACGTTGCAGTCGACTTCCTGTCTAAGCGAATGCAGCTTTAGTAATAGTGTTTGACATGAATCGATCGCCTATCTGACTTAACAGCCCAGTAACTGAGTAATGCCCTTAGGACTGTTGCCATATTTTCTGGCTTCTGATTACTCGTAAAATTTATTAAAAATAATATGCACTAGACTCACGCGGGGCTTCGCTCCCGTGGATTCTATCACGGTAAAAACATAACTCTCCTTTTTTGCAGTCGCGTAAAAAGGAGCCTATAACCTTCTTCAAACTTCAAGCTACTTCTATACCAAATTGCATCTAAATCCACCCAGTACTTTCAAAGATTAGCGCGTTCAAGCAAACAAACAAACAAACTTATCCGCTTTATAATATTAGTATAGATTTAGAATGACTCACAAATTAACATTATTGCGATGACCCAAAATGAATATTGGTCATAAACATATTTGCAATGTTTTAAAGATCTTAAAAAATGAATGATAAATAGAAAAAATATTTAATTTTGTGATGATATTTAAAGGCTAAAAAAATACACAAGCTGTTTAATAGGTATAATCTAAGCCACAAACAACCTAACATTATGAATCATATAGCAAGCTGTTTGTTGGTTACGTATCTTGCTTTGTTAAAGTGGACTAGTACAACATTTAATTAATGTTAGAAAATAAGAAGTTCTTATATACACATACATAATTATGACAATATCTCGCCTTTTGTATGACTTATACTATCTATAAGTACTGATTTCATCTATCTAAGCAATTTTTTATAACGAATTTCCTGAATTAAGTTCTTTTGTTGTTTCTTTGACTAAAAGTAATATGGTTTTTCCAGACTTTTTTTGTATAAACACAACTTGCAAATTTAACAGTTTAGTTAGTAATGAGTCATTTCGTTCTCATTAAACCGGACATTTGCACATACTATTTGGTGAATATTTACAAAAACTTCGGCATTCAATACTTATCTTCTTAGGCTTTTTCCTACTATGTTGGGCTTCCAGTCTATTCCGATACAGCTAAGTATTAACTAGTGTATTTACATGGAGCGACTGCCGATCTGACCTTCACGACCCAGTAGCTGGGTACCAAGATACCAATTGGCAAGACTGGTTTTGGATTTTCTACTTTCTAAATATCCGTAACGCTTATAGATAGAAAACTAGCATCTTTATCTGCTGCACGCTTGTCGTTGAAGACAGTACAGTGCCAGTCTAAATCCACCCACCTTTGTCTCAGTGTAACATGTTTCATGTCGCTGTTCAGAGGATGTTTCAGTTTATGCGGAACCACTTCACTAGGACCTGCTTTAGGAATACCCATAATTTGAGCGTTCAGAGTCTGCAGAGCTCTCCGATGTAACGTTTCTGGCTTGTGAAGAGGTTTGGGATCCACCAATAAATGTTTCGGTGAGGCTGGTAAAGGATCCGTCAGCAACGGTATTCTTGTTCTATGCACATTTTCTTTATCAGCATCGTGTCGCGAAAACGACATATTATTTAGATTATAAATTACAATATAACTTAAACTTTTAAAAAACATTAGATAACGACCAGCATGACAAGCGACAGTATTAGCGATAATTTTAACCTAACTGACAGGAACTTCACCAACCCTCATTAAGTTTGATAAAACTTATATTCAAGTGATTGAGGGTATTCTGAATGAGACATAGAGAGGTTTAACAGAGTCAAATTAAGATACTGAATATATTTCTGATATTAAAATATCATACCTATTATGGCATATTAGTCAAATATTAGTTAAACCAATATTAATATTATTTTTAATATTCATTCATATTATACGTTCGCTTTTGCATACGTATCGGCACCATACCTTATACTGGATTTTACTTAGTTTAGTTAATATTAATATCCTTTTCAATGTTCATTTATATTAAACGTTCACTCATACATACGTATCGGCACCGCGTCACTGCGCCGCATGTGATGCATCTTACTATTCTGTATTTTTCATATTAGTCGATATCAATCTCTAAATAATACTCGCTATTAAAAGCTATTAACGCGAACGATAATATCGACTAATATGAAAAATATAGAATAGTAAGATGCATTACTATACTAATATGGTAATGCGACTAGAATATCGAAGATCCTATAGTTTGTCTTATATCTAGGTTGCTTAATCTATACATACTGATATTATAAAGAGCTAAAATCTCCGGAACTAATCATCCAATTTTAAAAATTATTATTAGTAGTTATTTGTGAGTGCTTTTTGCTATAAAATATTCTGAAATGCACGCGGACTAAGTCGCTGGCGAAGTGCTGGTATATTATGTTATGATATTAGTGCTTGTTATATTACGCTTACCTAATATGAATATATTCGTCACACCACTGACACGTTAGTGTCAGCATTCTAGTATAGAATGAAACCAAAGTTGCCAATTCAAATAAATAATTTAATATTAAACATATCACAACATTACAAAAAATAAATAATAACTAAAAGCTAGCTTACAAACTACGCTGTGTACTTTTTCATAATCAAATGCATCTGGTTGTTTAGTAGAAACTTGTACAATCTCACAGCAAGGCATAAAGTACATTAAAATGTATTATAAATTAATACGAGTAGAACGGGTGGGCTCTCGAGAATGCCGAAGGCAAACGATAATGCTGACTCCTAAGAGTAGGAAAAAGAAACACCTAGTGTTGGTGACAGGAATTTAAAATCTTATGATCTCTCAAACTGGTACTGCTTCATCCGCCATGAAGGGTTTCTCGGGATCAATGACCTTGCCGGCTACTACCACGAGGTTTTCTAGGGTGTCCAAGATATAGAAGATGAAGGGGTGTTCCACGTTGAAACGGCGGAGAGGCTTTGGTGGCGCTAGTGGCAGATTCTTTGACAGTTCCATCACTGTGTTTCCGGCTGCAAGAAAACACACAACATATAATAAATTATTACTTCTAATCTATAGTAATGTTAGAAATGCAAAGTTTATCTGATGTTTATTACTCAATTACGAATTAAGATCATATTTGGCACAGAAATAGAAATGTGCTGTCTGTAGTCTGAAATAGCACATGAGCAGCTTTATCTTGGGAAAATGTGCGAAATTTTAACGAAACCGTAACAGGCAATAACTAGTTACTACATCAATAAATAACAGATTGCGTTCGCTAGGCTGTCAGAGCTACTAGTGGACTAATGGAGACGTGAACCGGAGTTTTGACCAATGGACTCTTTTCAAAATTCGGTCTCTGGCAAGAATCTCCACTGATCAAAAGTCCGGTTCAAAAAAAAAAAATCATCTCATAGTTACCTGAGAGTTCTGAAGCTGAGCTGTCAGCATCATCAACGCGCACTGCAACATGCTGTACTAGCTCCTGGACAAACAGGCCCTCGTCTGATGACACGCCGGTCAGGTCCACATCCCTGCTAAAGATACTGCTTACACCGAACTAGAGAAAAAAGGGAGAACACATTTATATTTAGAACAACAAATAAAGTATACGATATAATTTATGCAGTACCTACCTATGACTTGCAACATTATGTGCATGAGCAGATTTTTGCCAGATATTATTAACAATGCGCTAAAGGTACTACTGGGTATTTTAGATGTAATTTATTAAATATTGTACCTACATTATTATAGTTGTAGTTTGATTGTAATTTTATTTGACTCAATTTGATTGAATTGTTATTAATAACTGAATATAAAATATTATGTTGGGAATGATATTTGCACGATCTCATTCTGATACTTTTAAAATCTATAAATAGGTAATGTATTAAAAAAGAATGATGTGCATTCTTATAAGTGGCGTATTTACACAGATTACACTCCAAAAATATGGTTTATTACGTATGTAATTGTAAATATGTTATTGGCATGTCTAAATAAATGAAATTTTCTTAATATTGTCTTCTTCCACTCATTATAATTTTTTGGAGCCAACAAAGACCTGACAATAACAATAATTGAAATCACAAACCTTAGCTAACGCTGCAACGGGCTTAGTACCTAGTGGTCTCCACGGAGAACGAAGGAATGGAAACCTGTAGATGTTCGTCTTTCAAGCTGTCAAGGATGTCGGAAAGTGGAGCAACTGGTAGGTCAGCTGTGAGCCTCCTCAGGCCGTCGCGAGTGCGGGGCACTACCAGCAACAGAGCGTAGCGACCACCCTGAAAACAAAAATGTGTTAAAAACGAATGCAAGGAAGACAAGATTTTATTGAAACGTGGTAAATACATTTTTATATGTATCATGCAATTAGTATACTTCAAGCTATTAAACAAGTGTGATCATGAAGTTGAAATGAATTTCAAAAATCCATAAATCTTAATCCTAAAGAACTAGAATAATTCCTTCTCATAGAGAGGGAACTCTATCCCAGCAGTGGCAACATTATAGGCTGGTTATATTGTTATGTATTTTACAAAGAAAATTCTTTCTCGATGTAAATCGTTAAAACGTACAACTGAGAATTTATTACACTTGTTACAAGACAGTTATTATATTGCATATACATAATGGTTTGTCGTCAAAGTGCGTACATCATAAGGCAGCTTAAGGGCTTCAGCGTCTTCATTATGGAGACTTGCTTCTTCTCAGTGTTGGATCGGTAGAACAGACCAGGTTCGATGATCTCGAAGGGAGTCTTCCATGATCCTCGGAAGTACATGGAGTTAAAGATGATCATTAGGGAGTCGGAGATTGAGGCTGCAATAGAATATTTTTAATTAGATTATATTCAATATACAGATATGGTCATTGTAGGACTCTTTATTGCCGAGAAAAAGACATGCATAACAATTTATTGTCCTACAGTAAAAGTCACCAACGAACTGACGATTCGTCATCGTGCAAATCTTTAAGGTATGTATAAAATAGCTCACTCGACGGCTTACTGTTGACAGAGAGACTGGAAGGAACATCACGAACTTCGTGCATAGCTCATAGCTTCTAGCGTGGTTTCTTCCCTCAACAGCAACCAGAGTTTCTTCGTCATCATCGGAATCAGTCTTCTTATGGAAAGTTTTCACTAGCTTGATCTTTTCCTTAATGTTCTTTGCAGGTTTGTACTCCATGTGGAAGATGTCAACTTTCTCGGGTATATCATCAACAGCCAAGGAGATAAGTTTCTCATCGGTTTCTTTAGGTGGCATCATTTCTGAAATCTCCTCGTTTTTGTTTTCATTAGTTTTGAAATCACAAACCTTAGCTAACGCTGCAACGGGCTTAGTAGTAGTCTCCACGGAGAACGAAGGAGTGGAAACTTGTAGATCTTCGTCTTTCAAGCTGTCAAGAATGTCGGAAAGTGAAGCGTAGCGAGCTGACAACAAAGACCTGACTGGTAGGTCAGCTGTGCGCCTCGTCAGGCCGTCGCGAGTGCGGGGCACTACCAGCAACAGAGCGTAGCGACTATCCTGAAAACAAATATGTCTTAAAAACGAATGCAAGGAAGACAAGATTTTATTGAAACATGGTAAATACATTTTTATATGTATCATGCAATTAGTATACTTCAAGCTATAAAACAAGTGTGATCATGAAGTTGAAATGCATTTCAAAAATCCATAAATCTAAATCCTAAAGATCTAGAATAATTTCTTCTCATAGAGAGGGAACTGTGCCCCAGCTGTGGCAACGTTATAGGCTGGTTATATTAGTTGTATTTATTAAATAATGTAGCGGGAAGCGACTAATGAAACTACGATTCCAAGTGACAACTGATTTTATTCGGTCACCCACATTTTAGTATATATTTATCGAAGTACCCCACACCTCCCCCGTTAAAACATTAGATACAGTAGGTTAAAAGTAACTTAACTTATACAATCTTATTTTAAGTAATCTTAGTTTCGTACTTTGTAATTAGTCACTCAACACGTGTTAGGCGTTGTGATAAACAGTACATTAAATTCTAGCTAATTACATTAGGGTTACTTAATTGATCTATTTTCTTTACAAAGACGTAGGTATTTATATAACGAATGTAACAATAAACTTAATTTTAACACAAAAATAACATTCATTTTGCGTATTTGCCTTGGAATAGGCATTGACGCCTCAGTCTAACATTTTGTTCATTAGAACTCGGGGGTGGTTCTGCTGTCATATTTTTGGAACTGACAATCGTATCAACGTCACGTTCTTTTTGAGCCTGTTCTATTTCGGCAACACATGATGATGACGTGTTCTCACATTGATTATGACGACTGGAATCAGAAGTATCAATCTCAGTTACAGGCTCATCAGAGGTACTAGTTATAGAATGTCTAGAATAACGCTTCTTTAAAGGCACTAACTGATCGATGTGACGCTTCCACTCGTGCCCATCGGCAATGCGTACTTTGTAAGTGAGTGGATCATCTCGCGACAGCACGGTAGCGGTTGCCCACTTGTCCGCGCGGGCACGGTAGTCCCGCGCCAGCACCGGGTCGCCGGGCTCCACGTGCCGCTCGGCGCCGGGTCGCGCGCGCCCCGCTCTCTCTGCAGACGATTCTACTGCACGCTCAGTGGACGGTTTTATATTGTCTAACCGACCTCGCAATCTCCTACCGAACATCGCCACCGCCGGTACCACTCCAGTAGTGGCGTGCTCACAATTGCGATACTGAAATAAAAATTTCGAGATGGCAGTTTCTACATCTTTGCCTTCGTGTATTGCCTTCTTCATTGCTCGTTTGACTAATTTAACAGCATTTTCAGCCGCTCCGTTGCCGGCTGATCGATATGGGCTGGTAATTGTGTGATTAATTAAGTTTTTAGTTAAGTAATTAGTAAAATCTAACGAGTTAAATGGAGGTCCACCATCACTAATTATGTGTGAAGGAATGCCAAACCGCGCAAATAGTTCTCTTAACTTATTTATCGTGGAGTTCGCATTGGCTCCTGACATTTTTTGAACTTCTATCCATTTACTATATGCATCTACCGTTACCAAATAATATTTACCCTGAAATATGGCAAAATCAATATTTAAACGTTGCCAAGGTCGAGTTGGAAAAGCCCACGGATGCAACTGCGCACGCGCCGGCGCATCCCGCTGTTGTAAGCATGCACTGCATGCCCGACACAACATTTCAATATCATTATCCAATTGTGGCCAGTAAACATAGCTTCTAGATATATTTTTCATTTTAACAATGCCTAGATGTCCTTCGTGCAATTCATGCAGGACTTGTTGTCTAAGTGCCTTTGGAATGACCACCCTATGATTGTATAATATACACCCTCTGTCAATAGTCAGACTGTCCTTTCGATAAAAATAAGGCTTCTCTTCACTTCGTGAGACTACTGATGGCCAACCATTAATAATGTAATCATAAATCTGTTTGAGAATTTCATCATCCTGTGTTTTGTGAGAAACATCCTTTGCTCTGATTGGAATCGATTCTTCCACATAATTAATATACGATACCGTATCCAGTCCCGTTTCTACTCTACGTTCATACGGCAGTGGCAAGCGTGATAATGCGTCCACGTTATAATTATCTTTAGATTTTACGAATTCAATAGTAAAGTCATAGGCTGCTAACTTCGTAG
This sequence comes from Tholera decimalis, assembly GCA_943138885.2. Lineage (NCBI taxonomy): Eukaryota > Metazoa > Arthropoda > Insecta > Lepidoptera > Noctuidae > Tholera > Tholera decimalis. The sequence continues at coordinate 26,892,760 of OW964569.2, forward strand.
CATACCTTTGCAATCTGCTTGCAGCAGTCTGCGGTAAACCGAATTTGGGACCGAAAATAAATGTCAATGGTTTATGGTCGGTTTTAATTATAAAAGAACGACCATAAAGATATTGATGGTGTTTCACGACTCCACTAACTATCGCCAGCGCCTCTTTATCTAATTGGCTATACGCGCGCTCTGCCGAGTTTAATGTTCGCGATGCAAAACATATAGGGCGTTCCTCGCCGTTGGGATATCTATGCGATAACACACTACCAATGCCGTAAGAACTGCTATCTACAGCTAAAACTAACGGAAGATCCGGGTTATAATGCACTAATATTTTGTTACCTGAAATAGCGTTTTTAACTTTTCTAAAACTGTCGTCACACTCATACGACCAAATCCAATCTGCGTCTTTTCGCAACAACTTATGTAAGGGATATAATATTGAACTTAAGTTTGAAATAAACTTTGCATAATAGTTGATCATGCCTAGAAAAGATTTTAGCTGTGTCACATCTTTTGGCTTTGGCGCATCAACGATTGCCTTAATTTTATTCTCATCGGGATGCAAGCCGTGTTTATCAATAACAAACCCGACATAAGTTATACTATCTTGCATAAATACGCACTTATCTAATTTGATTCTCAAACCAACCTCACGCAAGCGACTCAATAATGCTTTTAAATTATCAATATGTTCACGACGTGTTGACCCCGTACAAGCTATATCATCGATAAATACCGCGACTCCTTTGAGTCCTTTAACCGTTTGTTCCATGAATTTTTGGAATTTTTCTGGAATACATGTAAGCCCAAATGGTGTGCGATTATAAACAAATGTTCCTATATGTGTCGTTATGGCGGTACATGCCTGAGATTCCTCCTCTAAAAACAATTGTTGGTAAGCATGCGTAAGGTCAATTTTAGAAAACTGTTCACCCCCACTCAGTGCCGCAAACAGCTCCTCAATTCGCGGCAGAGGGTATGGTTCGCGCATAAGTTTAGGATTCACTGTGACCTTGTAGTCACCACAAATTCTTATTTCTCCGTTCTTTTTAATTACTGGCACGATCGGCGTGCCATAATCAGAATACTCAACTCTTCGAATTGTACCCTCAGCCTCGAGTCGTTCTAACTCCCGCTCGACGGGTTTACGTAACGCCAGCGGTAACGGCCTAGCTTTGATAAATACTGGATTTTTATCCACCAATTTTAAAGCAATTTTTTTTGTACACGTTCCTAGTCCGGATGCAAATACAGTCGGAAATTCACGTTGTAATAGATGAACTAAATTATTTTCATTTAACTTTAACAAAAATTCATTAATATTAATCTTATTTATTTTTAATTTTCTAAGCCACGACCGACCTAAAAGTGGCGGTCCACCATTTTTAACAATGTACAACTTGAGGTTTCCGGCTGAATGATCCCCAGTAACAACATTAACATACACAAAACCTACCGGTTCAATTAGTGAACCGATATAGGAATACAAAGAAATGTCATTGCTAATTATGGGTGAGTCACAAAGGTTGTTTTTATAAAAATCTAAGCTGATAACTGATAACTTACTGCCAGTGTCCAGTTCAAAACTTATCTTTCTGCCGTTCACTTGCGCCATAACTATGTACGGTTTATTGTTGACACCGCATACACTTAAATTAAATAAATCACAGTCCGACTCACTGTCACTATTACCGAGATAATTATTACCACGCCGCGTTTTGTTCGATTTACACATAACTTTTATGTGACCCTTCTGCCCACAGATATCGCACGAATAATTTTTAAACCGACACAATTCTGGACGATGATTTCTGCCACACCTCCAACAATCGCGCGATGAGCGTGGTGATGCCGCGCTAACCTCGGTAGACGAGTTGCCGCTACTCGCAGTTCCACGGTCGAGCGGTCGGCCCGCCCGCTTCGTCGTCGCTACTTGATGCACCGCCTCAAACGTCCGCGTTCCAACCGCTGACGCGTTTGTTGCGCCCACGGCGTTTGCACCGCTGGTCTGCGAATGTCGCTCGGCCGCTTCTAATGCCAACGCTAATTCTACGGCTTTTTTATATGTGATCGATGGTTCTGCAAAAATGCGAGATCTCATTTCATCACATGTCAACCCTGATACAAACTGATCACGTAGGTTTTCCTCCAGGGTGGTATTGAAATTACACGTACTGGCCAGATGCTTCAATGTTTGCAGATATTCACTCAAAGATTCACCCATGTTCTGACGTCTTTGTCTAAAAACATGGCGTTCAGCAATCTCGGAACGTTTTGGTTCAAGATGCTCACCCACAATTTTAACCAATTCTCGGAACGTTTTGTTTTCGGGATGATGAGGTGCACATAAATCACTCATTAAATCATACGTTGCTGATCCCACCAACGTCACCAACGTTGCTACTTGTAGCTCGGGTTTGATTTCATTTAAGGTTATGAATTGTTCCACGCGTCTGATATACGCCTGCCACTTTTTGCTTGATAGGTCAAATTCTTCAATTTTTCCGATAGGCATTTTCAAGTCCACAGTAATGCACATAAAACCACACGAATTTAGACTTTATCCTCGTCGCCAGTTGTATTTATTAAATAATGTAGCGGGAAGCGACTAATGAAACTACGATTCCAAGTGACCACTGATTTTATTCGGTCACCCACATTTTAGTATATATTTATCGAAGTACCCCACAATATTGTTGTGTATTTTACAAAGAAGTTTCTTTCTCGATGTAAATTGTTAAAACGCACAACTGAGAATCTATTACACTTGTTACAAGACAGTTATTATATTGCATATACATAATGGTTTGTCATCAAAGTGCGTACATCATAAGGCAGCTTAAGGGCTTCAGCGTCTTCATTATGGAGACTTGCTTCTTCTCAGTGTTGGATCGGTAGAACAGACCAGGTTCGATAATCTCGAAGGGAGTCTTCCATGATCCTCGGAAGTACATGGAGTTAAAGATGATCATTAGGGAGTCGGAGATTGAGGCTGCAATAGAATATTTTTAATTAGATTATATTCAATATACAGATATGGTCATTGTAGGACTCTTTATTGCCGAGAAAAAGACATGCATAACAATTTATTGTCCTACAGTAAAAGTCATCAACGAACTGGCGATTCGTCATCGTGCAAATCTTTAAGGTATGTATAAAATAGCTTACTCGACGGCTTACTGTTGACAGAGAGACTGGAAGGAACATCACGAACTTCGTGCATATCCCAAGTAGCACGTTAGTGAATTTCGGAACTTATTTTGCAGCTGTAGGTAGCATATAAGTGATGCAAGAGTGTACGGTACTACTTTTAGATGCAAACAGCACTCGAATTTGCATATGAGTAACTCTAATCACTAACAGTTGCTTTTGAGTGATTTTTGTTCGAGCTTTATAAGTTATGGTGACATTAAGCCGAATTTATTACGTATAGATGCATAAAGGTTTCAATTTTTCTCTTTTAGAACTCAAAGAAGCATATGACATCTTAAAATCTCCCCTAAAGAACTGTGCCCTAATAGGTGGTAATTGTTCCTTATTTGGCACCTTCAGTATTAAATAAGTAGTATATATATAAGTTTTTTATCACCTGTAGTGGCTCAAGAGTCATTATTGCAGTTCATTTGGAACTATATTAATACTAGCAGTTGCGCGGAGCTTCGCTCCCGTGGAATTTAACACGATAAAAATATAACCCTCCTTTTCTGACAGAAGAAAAGGCTTCTTCAAGTTTCAAGCTACTTCCATACCAAAATCCATCCAAATCCACACAGTACTTTCGAAGATTAGCGCGTTTAAATAAACAAATTAACAAACTTTGCCGCTTAATAATAAATAATACAGATTATGACTTAAATCATCGTTCCTTAGCATGGACTTTGGTGAAGTATGGGCTAAATCAGATTTATTCGGGCTTTGATGAATAAAGATTTAAAACTTACTTTCAACATATTAACTCCAAAATTCGTCACTGAGTACAACAAGCCTGTTCAGTGGGATAGTTTGGCGCAATCTGTGATAAAAATAGCTGCCTTTGCTGATTGTACTGTTGCGATGTATCTCCACTTGGCTTTGGTGATGTTGATGGGTCATTCTTTTGGACAGGTTTTTCAAGCGGCTTTACTTAAAAATAATAGAAATCGAAAAGTCAGCAAGCCATTTTTTTTTCGCGCATACCTTATGTCCTCTCTTAACAGGATTATTATTCAATTATCTTTATAATTAAATATCATAAAAAAATAAAATAGCCACATTCTTTGATTTTCGTGTAGTGTCCCAAGCCCCGAACTGGTCACTTAGTAAATTATATATTTTAAACTAAACGATACATGCTTACCAAAAAAAAAACATTAAGTCCTTAGAAGTTTACAATGCTATGAAAAAATAGACCATAGTTCTAAAAGAACTAATTTCCTAAAAAAAAATTAAATGTAACTGTCCCGAGGTAATTGCTGATTTGCGTGGATTATTATAATTTCACTCACACATCTCTCAATTCGCGGCCCAATGAGACATCATCGTAATTCAAGTTACACCTAGTCGCGCTCCGACGGCTGGCCAGAGTGCTTGTGTGATGGTGCGTCGTGTTTTCAAAAAATAGATGGAAGAACTACGTTGCGTGGGTTTGGTTTCTCAAAACTTTGATTTGCGTGGTACAATTATCTCCGGTGTCTGTGATTTATTTATTTAATAAAATATTGTAGCGAACAAATATAAGGTAACGTACTTATAATCAAAACACAGTATATTTGCTTAAACGGTTTTTGTATATTTTTTGCATAAAAGATTTATTTTGATTTTCGTGGTCGTGATTTGCGTGGTTTACGTGGTAGTTTTGACCCACGCAAATCAATTTTTGACCATGCAAATGAAATAACTTTGAGTTTTGTACTAGTTATGAATGAAAATATTTTTTATTACTTTAGTTAAATGTAAATTCGTTTAAATCAAAACTTAAAAGTCATATTCGATGGGTTTCTCTCTTTATAAGTACCTAGTAATATTAAGAATAGAACAATTTATTGAAACGATCAACGGATGATATTGAACTGTCAGATAATAATCCAGGCTTGACCAAAGAATACGAAGAACTGATGACCCCAAAGCCGACGAAAACTCAAGCGATTTCGATTTGACCATTTTATAAAAAAATATATAAATAAGGAAGTAAATGATTGTGATAATAATAAATACTGATTATGTTCCTAACAAATGACTGATAAAGTTTTATTTTTTTTAAAGTTTAAATTAGTATTATATTTTTGTAACTTCTTTAACAAATAATAAATAAAGTTGGACTGATTCTACTAAAAAAAGTTTTCTGCCCTAGTAACCTACCTATTTTTTTATCTTATAATAAAATAACTTCATTAAGTAACAATAAGTAACCCATTTGAGAAAGTTAAATTAAAATACTTATTCATTTTCTTGGGGTGATGTGTGATTAGCGTGGCCTCCATTTTTTTAACTTCGATTATCTCTGTAAGTATATCGCTCTCTGAGGTGCCTTTTTTATAAAAAGTATTACTTTTATGTATATTTTAAGATTCTGATAACAAATTAAAAAAAAAATTGATGTTTAAAATTGCCACGAAAATCACCAAAGAATGCCTTACTCGAAGAAGCACCCTGATACTGGTCTGTTCACCAAATTGTTCCATTTACCATTATAAGGAACTTCTTCAAAAGTAGAACCTATTTCTGATACTACAGTCTTTTCGATTTCTACTGACGTCTTTGGTTTCTGGTCATTTTGAAAAACCCTTCTTAAGGGGCAGATATTCGATTTTCGATGATTTTTAATCCAAGATCACGTCTAAACGGCTAGTCGGTATGCTTTGAAAAAAAATAATGATAAACTAGACTATTTCCTTAATAATTTGATATATGAATATTTTAATATTTTTTTGTAAAACATTGTGTAATTTATTTTTAAAAGTACGTCTAACGCGGGCATAAAAGCGAAGATCAGGCAACAACCATTGGGTGTATTTTTATGAAACTTTCACAGTCTAAAAGATAATTTAATTCCCAATCTTTTAGTATACGGCTTTTCTTCATATTGTGTTTGGTAAAGTCATGGTGTATTATTATTCGAATAATCTAGGTGCGCAATGAATCGGGGGCTCTTGCGGGCGACGGGCGGCAGTGCATCGCTGACCACTGTCACGAGTAGACGCTAACGCTCCGCGCAAAAAATACAACATGATTTTATTCGCATAGAAGTTTAACGCCAAAATGGTTGGTAAACCCAAAACACTAAAAAAGAAACGCCTTACAATGTTAAAAATAGAATGAAGTAACGAATTTTAATTATTTATATAATTTACTGCCGCTATGGTCGAGTGGTTTAGGGATTTAACTTGTGTGTGGTCGTGGGTTCGATTCCCGCGGGACGCATACTTTGTAAATTTGTTTCCACTTTGGCTAGGACATTGCAGGCCTGAATCACCTGATTGTCTGATAAAAAGATGGTTCCGTGCTTCGGAAGACACATATAAGCCGGTAGTCCCGGTCGCCAAATGGCGGTCGTCAGAATAGACCACGTTAGAGGCTCTTGAGGCAGTCTAGAAACTCTGACACTAGGGTGTATGGGGTCATTAGACATTACTACCCACACGATAAGAAGAAGTTTATTTATATAATCTCTATCAATAGTTTAAATTAGCATATTGGAATAAAATAAATGTGATTTAAATGTAGTAAACAAACTTTTATTTTATTGAAATAATTATGTTATTTCCTTTTAGGAGAACAACAAATAGTAAAGATTCTTGAGTCAAAAATGTAGAGACAGGGTGAATATTGAAATGTAATTTACGAGTAGGTAACCATATTGGAGCGTAGTAAGGACAGTTCGATTAGAGTTTCAAAAAATACTTGAGTGTTGCTGATATTGGAATAGTTGTAGGTATAGCTTTTGATACGTAAGTAGCATGACCTTGAATGCGGAGATCTAATATTTAGTAGGTGCTTACTTAAAATTATTTTTATTTTATTCAAATTATGTTTTTTTTTGGAGTATATCAAATAACTTAGATTCTCGCCGCGAAAATGCAGAGACGAGGTAAATATTGCAATGTAATAGCACCATACTACAGCGTAGGTACTAAGGACAGTCCGGATTAGAGTATCAAAAAATACTTGAGAGCTGATATTGACACGAGTTGTAGGTATAGGTCTAGGGTAGGTACTTATGTAGCATGACCTTGAATGCGGAGATCTAATGTTTAGTAATTTTTTATTTCATTGAAATAATAGTGTTTTTTTGTGGTGAGTACGAGGTGAGTATTAAACTATAATGTAACCATACTACAGCGTAGTAAGGACAGTCCAGATTAGTTTAAAAAATACTTGAGTGCGGTTTTTGACATAGTTGTAGGTACTTATAGCTAGCTATGGTACGAAAGTACCATGACCTTGAATGCGGAGATCTAATGTTTTGTTTACGCACAACTCTCCAATATTCCAACTTTCGCCCATATGGTCAATCCTACTTTCGCGCCCGTGCCTATACTTACCTAAATTTAATTTATATTATATAACTCGCTTTATATTATATAGATCGCATCGAACTTCCTGAGGTTACGTTGACATCCACCCTTAATTTTGGTCCGTTTATCGAGGCTAAGGCTCAATTGGCTGCCAAAAAGTTGGGAATCCTAGTAATTATACCCTAACTATTGATGATAATATAATAACACTAGTACTCTCGCGGGGCTTCGCTCCCGTGGATTCTATCACGGTAAAAACATAACTCTCCTTTTTTGCAGTCGGGTAAAAAGTAGCCCATAACCTTCCTCAAGCTTCAAACTACTTCCATACCAAATTTCATCCAAATCCACCCAGTACTTTCGAAGATTAGCGCGTTCAAGCAAACAAACAAACAAACAAACAAACTAACAAACTTTTCCGCTTTATAATATTAGTATAGATTAGATTCACAAGTCGCCACAGAATTTGAAAAATTTTCACTGACATACCCGTATCGACAATCAAGTCGCTAAAATCATCTGCCATTGCTGCAGACACATTACTCAAAAAAAGTGTTCCAGTTTGTAGTTCAGAGTTTAAATTCCAATATGTTACTTCTAATGACATCATCAAAACTTTTAATTCTTTGAATGTTAAAAAGGCTGCAGATCTGTGGGGTAATTCTGTTCATGTTACTAAGTCCATTATACACATTATAGCTCCTACATTAGCTGTTATATTTAATAATTGTATTGATTGCGGTGAGATTCCTGATTTAATGAAATATAGTAAAATAATCCCACTATTTAAATCAGTTAGTACATCTGACCCTACTAATTATAGACCATTTCTGTATTGCCCACTTTCAGTAAAATTTTTGAGAAAATTATTTTAATGCAGATGCAAAGATATTTTAATAAACACAAATTGCTACATAATAAACAATTTGGTTTTACAAAGGGACGTTCAACAACCGATGGCCGGTGTTGAACTTTTAGGACACATTTATAATGCATGGGAAGATAAGTGTTGGTAAGTGTTGGGCATTTTTTGCGATTTTTCAAAGGTATTTGACTGTGTTCCCCATGAGACATTAATCAGGAAACTGCACCACTACGGATTCCGGGGCGCCTCTCTGAATCTTCTGACCTCATACTTGAGTGAAAGGATTCAGAGAGTCGACTTGAACGGCAAAAGATCGCCGGGATCTGTGACGTCAAGATGGGGGTCCCCAAGGCTCAATTTTAGGTCCCTTTTTGTTTCTTATTTATATAAATGATTTACCGTACCTGATCAAAAATCATGACATAGTGTTATTCGCTGACGATACTTATCTTTTATTTAAAATCAAAGTTAACAGCAGGTTACTGAAGAAGTAAACAGTGCCCTTGCAACTGTAGTTAGCTGGTTTAATGTTAATAATCTTCTTCTTAATGAGAATAATACCAAATGCCTAAAATTTACGTTACTTCATGTTAGACAAGTGAATACAAGTGTATCGATAATCTTTTATTTAAAATCAAAGTTAACAGCAGATTACTGAAGAAGTAAACAGTGCCCTTGCAACTGTAGTTAGCTGGTTTAATGTTAATAATCTTCTTGTTAATGAGAAAAAAACCAAATGCCTAAAATTTACGTTACCTCATCTTAGACAAGTGAATACAAGTGTATCAATAAAGGGCGAAATATTGAAACTTCAGTGGGGCCCCCATATAAATTGTCAAAATAGCCAAGTTCTGCAGCATATGCCGTTAGAAAAATACGTGGATTAACTGATATCGAAACAGCACGTTTAGTCTACTTTAGTTACTTTCACAGAGTGATCTCATACGGGATTATACTTTGGGGAAACGCCGCCGACATTCATATAATATTTGTATTACAAAAATGGGCCATTCGTGCAATTTATAAATTAAGTCCTAAGCACTCCTTAAGAGACAAATTTAAAGTGATTAATATTATGACTCTGAATGACTCTGACTATGAATATTAATCTCAGTATATTTATGAGAATCTCTTGTACGCACACAAAAATATTAATCTTTTTAAAAAATACAGTGATATTCATAGTGTAAATACAAGGAACAAAGACACATATCTTTTTCCTAAAACAAGGAAAAAAGATTGGTGGATCGTTTAGATGCCAATGTATACGTTTTTATAATAAAATTCCTAGCCATATTCAAGAACTAAGTATTAATATATTCAAATTATTTATAAAACGTAAGCTATGTCAGAAAGCTTTTTACACAGTTACAGATTATATTGAGGACAAGAAGGCCTGGGAATGAGATGCTCCAGTGATATACGTGTGCCTTTTCTATTTAGTTTTAAAATTTTGATTGATGATTTATTTTCGATTGATTAGAATATTTGCGTTCTCAAGTATTGTATATCCTTATAATCAATAAAGAGAAAAAAAAAGTATTGTATATACCTATTAATTTTGTTTTTGTTTATTGTTTTTTTTTATATACAACGTGTAACGGAAACCCCATATCTATCCAAAAGGGCTGAAGACAACATCTGGTATGGAGTCTCTATGCACAGTTTCAGCACAAAATAACTGACTCAAAGAATTGATACCAAATTATTGGTTTCATATATTTCTTGGATACCAATCATAAAAAACGTGTCACAGCACTACGAGGGTCAATAACTTTCCACGTCACTTGCCAATAACACGATAATTCTTTTCGTTCTTCTTAATTTGAAAAATTCGGTCTCTGGTATCAGTGTATTGTAATTTATAATAAGTTCTACACACGTAGACTTAGGATTACTAAACCCTTGCCATATCGTTTGTTATCATCCAAAGAAGCCATGCACTTGGTATGTATATACCCTTTAAATTACACGTTGTATATAAATATAATTATTTCATTATTGTACTTGTGAGGACAATGTAGGTTATTCTATCTTCGTAGTTTTTACTTTCACTATAATTTCTTTAATGATGTCAAGCAGTTTGAGTACTTGTGTGGCCTACCCAAATAGCCTTACTTTGGTATTGTTCGTCAAATTGTTGAGCTCCTTAAATTCTAAGTTGAGCTACACGATAACTGACAAATGCTTGCACTGACTGGACAGGTCCGCTCAAATTTGCTTGGTTATTTCCTCAAAAAAATACCACAGACATGAACTTACATGCTTCTCATATACAAATACAAATTGTCTGGACTTTAAAAGAGACTTTGACCGCTGATTTTGTTTCGGTGTTTCTTCTCAGGGTAGTCAGTTAAGAAATACCGGCCTCATCTACCTAAACTAAACACGCAAAAAAACATGACGTGTAAAAGTGTTATTTATAACCAATTTACAAAATAAATATTTAATTTCAGTTCATTTCAAAAGTGAGACGGTACTTCACACCGGAACAGCTGCTCAACCTCTATCAAGCGCAAGTTCGGTCGTGTATGGAGTGCTGCTCTCATCTCTGGGACGGATCTGCCAAATACCAGCTTAATGCACTTGAGTCTATAGAGAAACGGGCCAAAAGGCTCATAGGCAACGAGAAACTGGTCGAGACAAAGGTCCAGAGCCTAGAGCATCGGCGACGTGTTGCAAGCCTATCAGTTTTCTATCGGTTACATTTCGGGGAGTGTGCGATGGAATTGCAGTCTTATTCTACCAAGCCCGTTCCATCATAGGACTATAAGACAAACGGTGATGCGCCATCGTTACATGGTGGACATCCCACCCATACGCATGAAACGTTTTGAGATTACTTTAATTATGGGTACGGCTAAGGAGTAGAATTCCCTGCCGGAGTATGTTTCCTGATAGTTATAACCTGGAAGTCTATAAGTCAAGAGTGAATAGATTACTTCTAGGCAAGCGTGCTTCATCTTCGACCACATCATCGCTTAACATCAGGTTAGATTATGGTCAAACGCAAGCCTATAAACTATTAAAAAAATATTTCAGCTCTGGCTGTATACAAAAGGGAAAAACTCAACTCAGCATGTCGAAAATGAGGACATGATTGCTGACAAGTAAATTCATACTTATTTCAATATTCCGATTTCAATGTTATTAAAACTTTATTATTTACGAGTATCAAATGAGTCTAAGTAGCGTAGCCACATAGTAATTTTTATATATATAGATAGATAGATTTACTTGTCTAAATACACATAGTAGTTTTCAATGACCAGACAATTAAAGTCCAGAAAAAATTTGGATGGTGATAATAAATCAGGCAGTACAGTCTTTACTATTTGAAACGTATGGTTACCTTACTAAATTTCGAGCTTGCGTTGCGGGGGTGCATTGCGCGGTCGCAGGGAGCGACGCAAGCTTCTCCCCAGTCGCTCAAGGTCGCTGCCATATAATGTCGCCCTTTGTCTATATCATTGACACCTTGCCCTGATAGCGGCAATACTGATTGTACATTGTCAGGATTGTATACGAAGCCTGGATTATACTGGTAATATGGATTGTATGTATACACGTTTAAAATGAAACAGCATATTGTTATGCCTAGAAAAAATACAGTAAAAATTAATTACGCTATATTAAGTTTCCACCTATAAGGACAGATTTGATGAATCTGGTTTCAGCTACTAGGATCTATGATAACTAATAGTATCTAGAGAGTGAATCATCAAGCATGTAGGTAGGTACTTAGTGATTCACTCATTTCACCTAACTACCAATTAAAAGTGTAAACTTTGAATGTCACGCATACCATGTACCTACGTCACTCAAGATGTCTCAAACTGCGATCATATTTTATAAACAACTTTCTCAAAATGGAATATATGAATGACTTTTGCAATTTCATTATTGTGTAAAAACGACTTATCACATAATTTTTATGAAAGACTATCCTACCCGGTTCGATTGTGACATATCAAAGTTTTGCAGGAAAAAGATTATTCGTTTAGAATACATGTTTAGAGTGTCCGCGTCTATTCAGGAACCAGTTTTTGGTTAATAAAAAAATAAAAATACTTACTTTTCAACCGACGACAAAAAGAGGAGGTTATCAATTCGACGCGTATATATATATATTTTTTTTTAATGTAAGATCATCGATTACTCAAAGACCGCTGAACCGATTTGTAAAATTCTTTTTTTGATTGAAAGGGTATACTTCGATATTGGTCCCATTTTCATAAACGTCAGGATCTGATGATGGGATCCTGGAGAAATCGAGGGAACTCTTCAATTATTATAGGCACACCTATGTCGTTTTGGGTATTTATTATAGTAGCTTGTGCAGTTGCTCTCAAAAAGTACCATTTGAGGAAGTGGAACTGATGATGAAAACCACAGATGGCCCCCGAAACTACTCAATAATAAGTATTGAGTGGATTGCGTTTCGATTACTTGAATATGGATGTTACGCACTTTATGCTCGTCACAATGCATATGGTGATGTAGAGCTGATGGTGAAGTACCAGGAGAACTCCTGAACAATTAACGGCCCAGCATTGGGAAAAGCAATATTTTGTAAAAGGTTATAAGTCGTTGATAATTAGGCTCTTGTAACTAGGTAAATTAAAAATAGACCAACTAAAAAGAGTGAAATAAAAACTTTTTACCAAAAAATTAAACCGACTCCCAAAAAATACTGCAAAGTGAAAAATAACTTTAATTTCGGAAGTCGGTGCCAAAAACGAAAATACAAAACTAAAGGCACCGACTACCGAAATTAAAGTTATTTTTCACTTTGCAGTGTTTTTTGGGAGTCTGTTTAATTTTTTGGTAAAAAGTTTTTTTAACAACATGGTTGATCTTTGGAAACAATATAAACTAACGAGTTGCTTATATTTATCACTGCTTGACCCCAGTTACGTGTATGTAACTTTTGTAAATCACTTTATCATGCGCAAGCGCACAATTCACATGCACTGTTCACTAGCACTAACGGACGAGTGGCCGTAAACAAGATCTTGCGAACAAAAACCCATTTATGTGAGCCAAACAATTTTAAACGTTTCCTCCTCAAACATAATCTCCGCTGTGTAGTTTAATTTGCAATCTACTTATCATTCAATTTTAAACTTAAAACTTCATACTAACTAAGTTTGTTTTAATAAAATTATGTTATCATGTCTAAAGCATTGGTTTTCCCGAGATCAGCCGGTTTGTGATTTTCCTTCGCAAGCCATCATATTTAAAATTAAAGATATTTTATGACATATCTTAAGCTAGATACACAACACGGATAGGTATTCATTATATGAAGTTAATATTCATCTTTTCTAGGGTATATTGTCTCAATGTTTTTCACAATTATTACAGAATAGGATTCTCTGGACCTATGAATGTAAGAAAAGCAGGATACACCTCTTATCTAATTCATCCTTTTTGGCTTTGAAACAAATGAGAAACATACAAATTTATTTTTTCTATATTTTTATGTCTTCAACTACTTATATGAATGTCCAAATTACCGAGTTTATTTGAACAATTAAAATTATGAACAAGCCACTCATACTTAGTGGAACGGATCGGTTGAATGCAGTTAACTAATAGCAAAAGCAAAAAGGGAATACAATCACTTTTTCTCTTTAAAAGTGTCAAGTAGAAGTATGACTAAGCACTGTTGGAGCAAGAAATAAAACCAAATATAGCAATGATAAGTTTAATCCGTCCTTTTCATTAAAAAAACATAAATCACGAAGTAATTTTTAAGGATTTTCATTAGCATTATAAGCGGTTAGGTAATGTAGAATTTTAAAAGTTATATTAATCCAATAAATCTTAGAAATTAGAAGACATAGTATTTTTAGTTACGGTATTATTATTATAATTCATAACGTAAGAGTCCAAGTTTGAACTAAAGTTATTAATTTTTCTTTTCTTTTATATTTTGACTAATATGATGATAATTAAGAATAAATCTAGATGAGGTGACATAAATGAGTCCATACCACACTAGAACAAAGTTGTGGTAGAACATTTTCAATCTTATTCATCGACAGTAATTGAAAGAGATTATATACATTTTAAAAGTAGTTGAAACAGGAACCTTAACCTTCATATGTGTCTATGATAAACATGTTTGAACCAATAAACAAAACTTAATCTAAATTTATGGAATGATGTTACTTCCAAAAAAAATATAATACCAAAATCCTACATGTTGATATAACAAGGATACATTTATAAAAATGCAGATTTATTGAAATACTATGACATTTCCTTTTTTAACAATAATAAAATATTATGATAATACCAATGATTGATAAACGGGATTGAAATATTTATATACAATTACCTGCTTAACTTAATACTTACATAACTAAAAAAAATTGCATACATTATTTATTAAGGCTTCTCGATTCTGCTGAAATTTCTATCTAAAACAAAGTCAACAAATTTAAAAAGTCAGTTTTGTAGTCTCATTCAATTTATCAAAAAATTAAGTCATATTTTCATTTATAATTGTAATGTAAGTCTTCCTTAAAAAATGTTCAAAGTCAATCAGTCCATCTATTTCGGTCCTAATTTACAACAGTCAATGAGTCTTTGAAAGTATTTTAATTTCTATTAATAACGGTCTAATTTTTATTATTTTTGCAAGTCATGATCTGTCAGTAATTAATAAATTTTCGGTCGTTTAAATGTCATTATTAATATGTCAAATTTCTTCAGATATCCATTACGCTTTTTTTTCAAATGTCTCAGATCTTAGAGCCAATACTAAATACACTGATTAATAGATTTAAGTATTTCACATAACATAATATTTAGGATGGTAAAAATTTAAACAGCTTTATTCATAATAAAATCTCTTTTACAAACGTCTAGATCAGGTAAACAGTTGCTAAAGAGTGCAAAGATATTTGTATGTAAAACTGAAATACCTAAACTAATCTAACGCCTCTCAGTATTCCTAGCATCCATGATTGACAGATCGTTGGCGGCACAAATGATCCTCTGTGCAATGCAAAATGGGGGAATGCCATAGTGTTCCAATGGTGCCTTGTACTCATACATGGGAGCGGACACCATGCGCGCTGCCCGACGAAGAATCGAACAAGTGTAGGGAAAATTCACCGCTTTCTTCTCCGCTGCTATACATCTGTCAAAGATAATATCGAAAATTAAATGGCTTGTATTTGAACGGCTATCAGAGAAGCACCTATTTTTTAGTTAAGAATGGTTGTATAACATGTAATATAATCAATAAAGGTGAAACTGAACCTGAAATTACTTTGTTCAGAATCGTTTAAAGAATTGAATTTTAACATTTTCGATATTGGTAAGTTTTATCCTAAAAATAATTAAATAACAATTACATTATGTAATGCTGTACAATAAATAAAAAACCGAATGAACCCTAAATTAAAGTCATAACTTCTTTAAATGCAGTTTTATACAAATTCCGTTTTTCAATACAAGTTGAAGAAAAATGGAACTTATTTCAACGAATATCAGTCTTAAATAAACAGTTTCAACAGGTAATACTAAAAATTATGTATTATGACTACAATTGAATTTTCTAATTGCGGTATTTGAGGGTGTGCGTTAATTGCTAAACATTATGTTGTATATCTCGTCCTTTTTTATTCGATTTGCTTATTTTTATTTAATAACACTGTTTATTTTATATTACAACATTTCATTGTACAGAGGTGAAATTTATTTATAGTTAACTGGTGCATGC
Organism: Tholera decimalis; assembly: GCA_943138885.2. NCBI lineage: Eukaryota > Metazoa > Arthropoda > Insecta > Lepidoptera > Noctuidae > Tholera > Tholera decimalis. The sequence continues at coordinate 26,908,850 of OW964569.2, forward strand.
CAATGAACGTCTGTGAACGGTATCCATCTTTACATATCGTGGTTCCTCCAAAAGTAACATAACGGAAAGGGTTTATGGTGCTACAAATTCCGTTTCGGTATTAATGTTATTGTTTCAATTAAATTGGTAACTCATTTTAGTAAGCATTTAAATCTATACTAATATTATAAAGCGGAAAAGTTTGTTTGTTTGTTTATTTGTTTGCTTGAACGCGCTAATCTTCGAAAGTGCTGGGTGGATTTGGATGCAATTTGGCATGGAAGTAGCTGGAAGCTTGAGGAAGGTTATATGCTACTTTTTACGCGACTGCAAAAAAGGAGAGTTATGTTTTTACCGTGATAGAATCCACGGGAGCGAAGCCCAACGTGAGTACTAGTTAGAATAATAAAATGTTCACTTTCTGACTATAAAGACAAATATTAGTTCTACTAAATGAGTTATAAAACTTATTTTTTAAACACGTTTAAAATCTTGTATTATCGTTTAGGTACAATAGATAATTGTTATTCATATTAATGACAATGTTGCGTCCAAAACGTATTTGAACGCATATTTTTGGTGTGGCAATATTGTATTGTCTTTGATGTTGACACTTGACATCACTTGACAGATAACCTGTTTCGGCTTGAAAAAATGTCCAACCTTTTGGGACCTTTGATTTTGTTGTAATTGGAAATATCGTGTTCAATCGCCCGTTGTAACCGATAATTGGGTCGCGATTAACGATAAGTTGAGATTGTAATCCCGAATTGACGAAAAACCTGGGATATTTTGAACCATAACGCCGTATTGACGCCAGACCGAATGGCACGCGAATTTGTTAAAAGTAATTGTGAATTGTTGCTAAAATACGCCTGTGGGACAACGTTAATGCTGTCTGTACCACGCCATCTGAAGACCAGCGCCTTGTGAACGTGCATGAACACTTGACCACATTACACATTTCAATTACTCATTATCACGGACGTGATCAGAACAGATCCTCGCTTGTCGTCCCAGCTCAGAGGGTAAGTCTAGGCTATAAGCTTAAGTATTGTAATCTCTAGTTGTACTGAGGCCTAAGAGCCTATTGTTTGTTTGCAAGCAATGGCAAAGCTCCACGTACCGTGGACAATTCGGACCATCCAGTTACCGTTGGCTGGCTGATTGAGGATCGAACAGACAAGAAAAACATAAAAAATAAACCAACAAAAATCAGAATGGCAACAATTAATATTCCAATATCAATTTTGTTATGATAGTCAGAAACCTGTTATTCGAATTAATTACTACGCTAACATTTCTTAAAATAAGTGCTATTAATCTACGTACTTACATACATACATATACAACGTGTAACAGAATAAACCGAATTTCTGAAAGTCGTTGGTTTAGAACCGGCTTCTGAATCGATTTCCGTCATAAAAAATAGGTGTTATATTTTATTTTTATTTTATTATATTATATAGGGCTTTCATTTAACTAAAAATGGAAACAAAGTATCATGACAAATTATTACAATCCTTAATTTAAATAAATGCGCTCGTTTGTGTTATTTAGTTACGGATCTTGTTTTAGACTTATAATATTCTAATTGGGACTTCTGAGGTATTGCGCCTAATCTGTTACACCTTGTATACATGTGTATTAAAAATTCTTTGTCCCTAGGAAGTATTCCTTATACGATGGGGGGGGGGGGGGGTTATTATCTTGAAACTGTTCACAAATATTGACCTGACCTAAATAAATAATAAGAGTTGTGGTTATTAGCTTTTGACTATAATCGTTGTCATCGTCATCCACAGCCTGACTTCACCCCCTTCTGGGTTTAGGTAGCATAAGTGCCAAGCAGCGGACTTACATGGAAGATTGCATGTCTGACCGCCATAACCCAGACACTGGGTAATACGATACTCATTGGCAAAACTAATGTCACACTTTCCGACTTCTGAATAAAACTAAGTCAGAACTGAATAAGTAATCAAACTTACATAATAATTTACAATTAATTATAAAAAAACTTTTTAGCAAAAAATAGAACCGACTTCCATATAAAAACACTACAAAGTCAAAAATTACTTTAATTTTGGAAGGCGGTGTCAAAAACGAAAATATATACAAAACCAAAGACACCGCCTTCCGAAATTAAAGTAATTTTTGACTTTGTAGTGTTTTTATATGGAAGTCGGTTCTATTTTTTGTTAAAAAGTTTTTTTTCACTCTTTTTAGTGGGTCGGTTTGTAATTTATCTAGTTACAAAAGCCAAAATGTCAACTACTTATCACCTTTAACAAAATATTGCTTTTCCCGGTGTAGAGCCGTTAATTTTTGAGGAGTTCTCCTGGTACATCACCATCAGCTCTACTTCACCATATGCATTGTGATGAGCATAAAGTCCTTAACATCCATATTCATGTAATCTAATCGCAATCAACGAAATACTTATTATTGAGTACTTTCGGTAGCCATCTGGGGTCTTCATCATCAGTTCCACTTCCTCAAATGGTCCTTTTCAAGAGCAACTGCACAAGGTACTATAAGAAATACCCAAAACGCTATAGGTATGCCTATAATATTTGAAGAGTTCCCTCGATTTCTCCAGGATCCCATCATCAGATCTTGATTTCGTAGCAATGGGACCAACTAGAAACTATACCCATTCAAACGCAAAAAGAATTTTTCAAATCGGTCCAGCCGTCTCCGAGTTATGAGGTAACATACATAAAAAAAAAAAAAAAAAAGTTCAAGACGAATTGTAAACCTCCTTTTTTTGAAGTCGGTTAAAAATAAATCTTGTCAAACATTAGGTACATGTTTCACTAACTTCTATTGAAAGGTCGGACTTCTATACTAAGTACTACGTTATGAAAAGTGGTTTAATTATCACTTTGCAGCCGTCTTGAATTCGTATATCAAAATAATTGTATCCCCGAGAATCCTCCGGCATTGGTCGAGGCCATGCTGCGGTACGAGAGGGAGTGGGAAGCGGTCGCCTCCTTCTGCGAAGCAGTCATGCTTCCGAAGGAGGAGGCGGGCCGCGTGAGGGAGAGGATGTCGTCCTCCCTCCAGCCCAGCCGCAGTGGTAGACGCCCACGGCGTCGGACGTCGGCCGACGATCTCCGGCCACCGTAGGCGCGGGCATGCGGACAGCGAGTAAAGGGCAACTCGCTGTCCGACCATGGACCATGCCCGGGTCGACGGTGCGTTGTGTTTCACGCGTGCCTCAAAGAGCGTCAGCAACATGACGAGGCCCCCCCTGCAGAGGGCCGAAGCCTGCCGGGGTCGTGGGACTTATCCCATTACCGTGACCCCGGTACGTAAAGGGTTATTGAAGGAACACAGTGGATTTTAGTCAGTAAAAGTCTGACAGTCCCTCCCACCCTGCCCGGGGTGGGCGGACTTATTTGATAATTTTACCACGTTAAAAAAAAAATCCCTGAGAAACCAGTATCTTTTGTTATTATTTACAATGCCTCTAAATTCTTTGTAAAATATGAGAACGTTGTTATTGCGGCGAAATCAATTTTACGGGAAATTTACATATTCTTCGGGGTCTAATGCTGTGGTTTGAGGGTATTTATACTCAAACTATTAGATGGATTAAACAAATGACAACGAAGGAAAGTATGCTGTCTTTAGTGTAAGAGATATAAATTAACAATGATTACATAAATAAATAAAAAATCCATGAAGAATCCATAAGATTTAAATGTCTGCCTGTGAGTTTAAAATAACTATATTTTCTCAAGTGTTCAGAATTTTGTACTCGAAATGAAAACCATTTATTTTTATTTTGTCTGTCTGTCTTTCTAGTTTTATGCGCTAATCTCTCAGCTAAACTGATTTAAATGGGGTTTTCACGTGAACCTAAAGCAGGTACCTATAGGGCATCATATTTGCTTTTTATTCCGGAATTCCCACATGATCGGGATTGGTGCGGTGCGAAAACCTACCACGAGAACAAAGTCCCAGGCACAGCCAGTAATGAAACAACATTGATAGAACTTGTAGATTCTCAATCACGACACCAATTATATTTAAACATTTCTCTAATACGTACACGTTACTCATGTGCAGTCGTGGCATCAATTCTCTTTTCCTCAGCAACAGCAGAGCGTTTCTAACAGCTGCCACGGCGATGACCGAGGGGTACTCATCGCATAACACCCGGTCCACCATCAGACCACACATGGCGAGGAACGTGGCTGCCACCTCGATCTCACCAGCGTTATGAGTGTCGCACAGGCAAGATAAGTAGGTTATGTAGTCTTGGGGGACTATTGGCTGGTTTGGGAATTTCTGTAACAATATAGAAGTTACAGAACATTAGGCTAAGTTTTACTACTACTAACATAATATGGATTTTATCTGAATTAAAATATTTGAACCTAAATTATAAAATGTGCTGGCGTAACCTTGATTATGATAGCAAAATTGCGTAATTTTGTAAGTGTAATTTAAAAAAAATATATTAACTTTTACTATATTTGTTTGCTAATAATGGCGAAACATAGAGATCAATAATAAATCATTTGAGATTTTTACTTGGAATAATTCTGAATAAGATATAAGAATTAACCAAAAATGTAATAATAAAATAACAAAAAAGTAACAACTAAAAGAAAATGCTGATTTAGATGCTGCTTAATCACTTAAATCCAAAGCACAAAGATGTTCATAAAGTTAGGGGGACGAAGCTTTATCATACTGTGATTTTACAAAAAATATGGTTAGGCACCATCAAGTGTCACGAACCAATTCATTAATGGCAAATTATGATAAAACCTACATTTCTTCGTGTAGGTATTAAAGTTAGGATGTGACTAGCACCCATTTACTGATGCAGACATAAATAAAACTCCCTTCATTAACATTCAGTTGAGCTAAATTTTTGAGCCTACTCCGAATTGTCAAAAAAAAAAAATACTTTTCCAAACTAATCCGTGCCATAGTAGTTCTACATTTATATTAAAACCTAATTAATGGTGGTTTATTTATAAGGGATTTCCAACAAAAGTTGAACACTAGACATAACAGTATGAATGTGACAATACCTATAGAGTTAGAATATTCCCTCACTTACAAAATACCATAGTATGTATACAGGAAATTAATCTAAGCGAACTATGTAAGTAATACGAGTAATACTAGATAGGTATGTACACATTTAAGCGAAAAAATATATTAAAATTAAACAAACAAGATTCAATTTAAAAAATTTATCATTTTTACCATCAAGTTCCACTTTTAAATGTAGAAAAAAAAATGTATTACATACCAATTGATTGAGCACAGCTCTCTCTGCAACCAGGAGTTCCTCAGCCGTGAAGGCCGAACTTGAGTATTTGACCAGCCTCATCGCGGTTACGTAAGGGCCATTGAGCTTCTGAGCTATCCAAAAGCAAGCTGCTGCAACGAGCTGTAGCTTGTCCAGCCTAATATGGCTGGTGCCCAGAATGGAGTCTAGGTACCAGCACGCGGATTGGATGATGGCTGGGTTGCCGTCAGCACCCTAAAATGTTACAAGATTAGTAGATTTCATAGCTGTGAGTCTGTGACGTTGCCTTACTTTGATTAATCGGACCGATTTAGGATTATAGGATATAATTCGTGTTTCTTTTGTTTCTCATGCTCTTCATTAACCTCAAGTAGTTTCGTTATACACATTTCATGTAATATATAAAAGCATGGAAGCTGGCTAACGTGCAGCCTGTGCCCAAAAAAGGCAGTCGTGCTGACCCGGCCAACTACATGCCTATTTCAGTCACGTCCATATTCTGCAAGAGTATGAAGCGTGTAGTTAATACTTAGCTCCTGGCATACCTAGAAGCCAACGACTTCCTCAGTGACCGAAAATACGGTTTCCGCAAAAACCGGTCAACTGGGGATCTCCTAGCGTATGCCATTCATATACAGAAACAATATAGAAACAATGATTCTATACAGTTTTCAGTAAAAAAAATATATTGAAAATTCCTGATAAATTAAGAAAAAAACCCACGAAAAATTTCAACGCAGGGGGGTCCAGAATCATGTACTGAATCCATGACGGTGGATGGGACGTCGATGTCCCTGCCACCCTGTATTTTAATTATAATAAAACGTTTTATAAAAAAACTTTTGAAACCATGGGAAATCATGGTTGTGCCTGTAGTCTCAATCAACGGTCTGAAAAAGCTTTGTAAACCTTTTAGGATTGAACAACATGGTTTAAAGTAAATTCTATCAAAAACTTCCTGTAAAAGACCAGCCAAGTCTCGATAGAGCTGCTTGTTTCTCTATAAAAAGTGATGCAATTTCTAAGTAAAGCCAAGCCAAGTCTAAGGTTCTTTACTGCGATTTCTTTATTAATATAGTTAGATTTTATGTGACCGGCCGTTGAACATTCTTTATACACATTTACTTGTTGACACATCCAAGTCAACGGCCAAGTCACCGGTTTCTCCTCAGGGTCATCAACTCATCAGGTACTCCAGATCTTTCATGATCCTAGTTTTGATAGTTTTCCCTTTATATGACCACTAAACCCTACCTCTGTGCCAAATTTCAGCTCTCCAGGCTAATGGGAAGTACTACTTCTATATATTTTATAACTTTGCTTTTGCATAACATAGGAAATAAATAAGCTACAAACATGAAAAGTGGTGACTATAATTTCAATGTTCTAAACCTATCCAAAGGTTCTCCAACAGGGGCATGAAAATACGCCGAAATAGTTCTAGAAAAGGATGGTACGGCAGTGTTTGCTTCGCGCTCGACTCGGCGGGGGCACCGCCATGCCCCCAGATATAATGAACTCAAGAGCGAGTTTTTGGCGTAAGTTGGTAAAACAAAACATCTAAGTGTTACTATTATGTGATGTGGGTAGATTGTATTTGGTGGTGGTATAAGAACGTATTAAAAGAGATTAGTCATTGCTGAAGCTTGTTGTATTACTCACGTATCACCTAACATTACATGGCGCAGCCGGTAGGAATCTAATTTCAAGAAGATAATATTAAGTGTGTGAAATAAAGTAAAACAGACTCGGAAATAGTGTGGATAAATAATAAAAATGGAAACAGTGTTATCACCACCGTCACCGTTTAAATTTGATGAGAACTCGGTTGATGTGGCTTCTGGCAAATTGAGTGATAGTTGGGAAAGATGGAAGAAGGTTTTTTCGATATAATTCGACGCGTGTGAACTTTCGATAAAAAAATTCAGCGGTACAACTGAACATTTTCCTGCATATCATTGGTGAGCAATGCCGTGAAATATTGGAACAAAGTGAGGAAGTGACTTTAGACGGTGCGTGTAAAAAGTTGAATGAACATTTCAAAACGAGAAAAAAATTTACGGTCGAACGACAAGAGGTTTTTATACGAGATCAGCAGCAAAATGAATCAATTGATAAATATGTATTTGATTTACGGAGATTGGCGAAAACGTGTGTGTTTGGAAACTTGAATGATGATCTTATAAAAGATCGACTGGTATGTGGAGTAACAAGCCCGGCGATAAGAGAACGGTTACTTCGGGAACCGGATCTTACTTTAAAGAAAGCTCTGGAAATTTGTCGAGTAGCGGTGGCATCCAGAATGCATTCTGAGAATATTAAGAGGGAGAATGACGCCGTTGATGTAATTCAACAGGAGTGTACCATCAGCACCCCTTGTAGGAATCCTACAATATTAATAACTGGCAACACTGCCATTTTTATACTTCTCAATTGTTCATTCGGTCTGAATCCACTTCCGTCTACCATTGCAGTGTGCAAACTTTGTATTCCGTAAAAATCATTACAATAAATAGTTCTTGTGGTAATTACTTGCAGTGTTTCACTATAAAAGACCTACAAAACCTAAAAATACAGTCCACGCTTAAACATGGTCCAAACGATCCGTAAATCATAGTGAAAAATACAAAAACTGTAAGTACGTGGAGCGTGGTGTGTGATAAGTGCATCGTTGTGAGAAAACATTACAACCGAACTGTGCAGTGCGCCCAACTTCGCGAGAACCCAGGAACCACGGAGTGCAACGATTCCGTGTTTGATGAGCAGTCTTGACGCCATCAAATATCAACCTGCAAGCATACCAAACAAAGAAGTCTAAATCTCAGCCAGCCAATTCAGCCATCCATCTTTATTTTTTCAATTTTTTGGTGGCGCTGGTGAAGGTGAACGTGTTACGTGGCAGAACATTCAATCGGCGTGGCGGATTTTTCCAATTTCATTCACAAATCCGCTCACAAAATCAAGAGTGCCAACTTCCAAAAACGAAACATTCGTTCAACGTGTTGGCGTTGGTAGCATCTTCTCTCACACGCGACGCACACTGTACGGCGAGCGAGTGAGCAAGAAAGAAGAATTCGTCGAGTGACAGTTCCTGTTGGCCGACACGACATTTTTATGTTGTCTATCTGTATAAATTCTCTAACTTCGTTCGTTCCGTCGACGCCATTTTGACATTCATTTTTATCGATTTGTGTTCGATCCACGTTGTAATTTTTTTGCATTTTTGATTTTGCATATTGTTGTAGCGTCAAAATGGGAGCCGACGAAGAAACGTTAAAGCTGAGCAAACTAAAACGAGGCTACATACAACAATCCTTAACTAAATTGTTTAAAACTATTGCAGCAAAGGATTGTGCCACCTTGTCAATCGAGGCGCTTTCTGTGATAGAAAATCGTTTAAAAACGCTATTTTGCGATTATGAAAATCTTTGTATTAGTGTATACGCTCTTGGCGATAGTGATACATCCGCTGCAGAGGTGTGTGAAGAAAATTATTTGAAAAATCTTACTATGTTGCGCGAGCTCATAAATGAGAAATCTCAGCCTCCTCTCAGTTCGCAAAGTGGCTCACACAGTCGCAATTCTGAAGCTAAAACTAAACTACCTGTGATTACCATACCTGTTTTTAACGGTAAGTCAAGTGAATATAAAACATTTATTGGTTTATTCGAATCATTGATCCACAATGACAAATCATTAGATGACATTAAAAAGTTGTACTATTTGCGTAATTTTGTCAAAGATGAACCTTATAACCTCATAATAAACTTACCTTTAGTAGGAGAAAGTTATTCTGAAGCGCTGAAAATCATAAAAGAAAGATATGATAATAAATATAAGATAATAAATGATCATGTAAACAGCTTGCTTGATTTGCAACCTATAACAAAGTCTACTGCTGCCAATATTAGGGAATTTGTCTGTACAGTTAAGCAGCAGCTGGCTGCGCTCAAAAATCTTGATCAATGTGTTGATGCGTGGGATCAAATTATTGTTTGCATTATGACTAGGAAGCTCGATCTGTATTCTAACAGGGAATACCAATTAGATCGCAATTTTAATGTAGAACCTACAGTAAAGCAATTGATTGATTTCTTAGAAAAACGCGCTTTAGCACTCGAGAATGCGGAGTCAGCAAGCCGAGGTGGTCACAGTGCTTCTACTGCACAGCGCATCGAGTCAGCAGTGGGTCCGAAGAAGTGTTCTGCATCTGCAAGTGTAAGCAATGTAGCTATCAAGCACCCTGCTGTATGCGCCTACTGTAAGTGTGAACATAAGCTTTATAATTGCCCTAAATTCAAATTATGTTCTTCTTCTGAAAGAAACAAGTTTGCGGTGGACAATCAGCTGTGCAATATATGCCTAAACAAACATGCCAAGAAATGTCGATTTTATTTTAAATGTGCTACATGCAACGGTAAGCATAACACGCTTTTGCATGAGGATGAGCATGTGAAATCCACTGTCACAATGGTATCAGGGGCCTCTAACACGCAAGTATTGCTGCCTACTGTACAGGTAAAACTTTTAGCAGCAGATGGAACTGAGGTGCGAGCCAAGGCCCTGCTTGATAGTGGGTCTCAAAACTCTTTTGTAACTTCTGACTTGGTAAGGCGGCTGGGCCTTAAGCCAAAGACAACTAGCTCTAGGGTGATAGGCATTGGGAATGCTTCAAGCGCTATTAAAGAGAGTGTACATTTGGAAGTCCAGTCAGTGGTGTCTTCTTATCAGATGTCAATAAATTGCTATGTTATTGAGCAAATCACATCTAAGATTCCACAGACCCAAATAGATATGAGTGCAAGTAAAATACCCTCTCAATTAGCTCTTGCTGATGCCAGCTTTGACACACCCAGCAATATACAAATCCTCATGGCCGCTGATGTATTCTTCCAGGCATTGCTACCCCAGTCTGAACAACACAAGAACGAGCCATCAGCACCATGTAGTCCAGTCGATCCTGAGCACCAGTCTGCATCTCCATATCTTTTAAACACAAGGTTTGGTGTAGTAATTGCAGGTACTATTCCCAATTTAAGTCACAATCAAAAAGCACAAAAAGAATCAACTTCTTTATTTTGTCAATCTTGTAACAATGACATAAATAATACTATCAAAGGTTTTTGGAGAGCTGAATCTGTGCCTGAAATCTTCCCAGAGAAAATACCCGAGTTTGAGCAAGCTGAAAAACATTTTCAGGAAACTGTTGAATTTAATAATAATCAGTTTCAGGTTAGTTTACCCTTAAAAGTGCCGCTCAGTGAAGTTAATGAAATGCTCGGTGATTCACTTCATCTGGCTTTAAAAAGGTTTCAGAGCTTAGAAAAAAGGCTACAAAAAGATTCTGACTTGTATAACCAATATAAATCTTTTATTGGTGAATATATTGCTTTAGGTCATGGCACATACTATGATATTGATAAATATAACCTCACTAGTGATCCAATATATTTTTTGCCACATCACGCTGTATTACGGCCGGACAAAAAGACCACTAAGTGTAGAGTAGTATTCGATGCATCAATGTTAACAAGTCAGCGAAGATCTCTCAATGATTTATTATTGAACGGTCCCAAAGTTCAAAAGGAACTATTTGACATTTTATTACTTTTTCGATTAGGTGCTTATGTTTTCAGCACAGATTTAAAAAAAATGTTCAGATGTATTCTTTTGGATCCGAGACACCGTCCACTTCAACTTATTTTGTGGCGGGAAACACCAAGCGAAAGCATAAGGTGTATAGAACTAAATACAGTCACATATGGACTCAAGTGTTCAACATTTCTAGCTACTAGATGTCTCATAGAGCTAGCGAGTAGGTACATGACCGAGTTTCCTGCAGCATCTTTCATTCTGCAAAATCAAACATACTGTGATGACATTTTAGTCTCCAGTAACTCTTTAGAGTCTCTATCTCAGATGAAAGATGAATTGATAAGGCTCTTGTCACTGGGTGGATTCCAGGCACACAAATGGTCTTCAAACGCTGCTGAGATCTTACAGGACATACCTAAAGAAAAACAACACTTTGATGAATTTGACATTCAAAAAGAAAATTACTACATAAAGACATTAGGTGTTACATACAATACGAAGACAGACACATTTAACATTTCTAGTCCAAGTCAAGAGAAAATTACGCCTCTCACAAAACGCGAAATTGTTAGTTATGTCGCTCGATTTTACGACCCGTTAGGTCTAGCTGGCCCAGTCACAGTGTCTGCCAAAATTATTATACAGAAACTATGGGCAGCCCATATCAACTGGGACTCTTCATTACCTGACGATCTAAAAAACACTTGGCTAGAGTTTTACAATAGTCTTCTCATTATGTCTCCAATACACATTATTAGGAATGTCACCTTACAAGACCCTACTACAACTCAACTGGTAGGTTATGCAGATGCCAGCAATACAGCATATGGCTGCTGTTTATATCTACGTGAAGTCGACCAAACAGGTAATGTCAAAATCACTTTACTGTGTTCAAAATCTAGACTGGCCCCATTGAGCCAAAAACTTACTACGCCCAGATTAGAGCTAAATGCAGTACTATTACTAGCTAAACTTGTCCACAGAGTATACTCATTATTATCTCTCAAACTGCATTTCAACCATGTACTTCTTTTCTCAGACTCGCAAATAGTACTGGCGTGGCTAAAAATAGATATTACCAAATTAAATACCTATGTAGCGAACAGGGTAAAGATGGTTTGCGAATATGCTGAGAACTTTGCATGGTATTATGTAAAAACAGGAGACAACCCTGCAGATTGTCTAAGCCGCGGTGTGCAGCCTCATGAGCTTGAACAAAACGTGCTGTGGTGGCAGGGCCCCAGTTACTTGCATAACAGTAAGTATACTCTACCTGAAACAAATATTAATAAAATTATAAAAGACTTACCTGAGTTGAAGATTGGTGCTGCTGGACTCCCATGCTCGAGTGCTATGGTTTGTAGTGTGGATAATAATAATTCTTTAAATCTAGAGTTTCTAAACAAATTCTCTACTATTACTAAAATGCAACGTGTACTTACCTCTGTACGTCGTTTTTGTAAAAATTTGAACCCACAGTCAATAAAAATTAAACTTAATTATTTAACTAGCGCTGAGCTAAATGATTCTTTGTTATTGATTGTCAAGTATGAGCAACAGAATCACTTCTCGAACGAAATAAATTTATTAAGACAGAATAAACCTGTCATAGGCAACTTAAAACCACTTTATCCCTTTATAGATGGCAATGGTATGCTGAGAGTAGGTGGTCGTTTAGATAGTGCCACAATACCTAACTCACAAAAACACCCTGTAATCTTGCCCAACAAATCACGAGTTACACAATTGATTGTTACTAATGAACATGTAAAAAATTTACATGCAGGTCAAAAACTTATTTTGTCTTCACTTAATCAGCGATTCTGGCTTATCAATGGTATAAAGGAGATTAAGAAAATCATCCATTCATGTATTATCTGTTTCAGACTCAAAGCTCAAGTTGTTAATCAGCTGATGGGTTCCTTGCCCCCAGATAGAGTGAACATAAGTAGACCATTTCAAAAGGTAGGCGTAGACTTCGCTGGGCCGATCTCTATCAAACAGTCTCGCATCAGGCGTGCCGTAGTATCAAAGGGATACATCTGTGTCTTCGTCTGTTTTACGACGAAGGCAGTGCATCTCGAGATCGCATCCAATTTAACTACTGCGGCATTTTTAGCTTGCTTTAAGCGTTTTGTATCGCGTCGTGGCCTGCCCAGTGATGTCTATTGCGACAATGCCTCTAATTTCAAGGGGGCAAGGAACCAATTAGATGAGCTCTACAAACTGCAGAATTCTGCAGACCACCGACGACAGGTGCAGTCACAAACAGCTGAGCAAGGCATCAATTTCCACTTCATACCCAGCTACTCGCCTGTCTTCGGGGGTCTATGGGAGGCTGCAGTAAAGAGCACCAAATTTCATTTAAAAAGAGTTACTCAAAAAGCTTTGTTAACTTTTGAGGAACTATGTACTGTATTATGTCAAATAGAGTCAATTCTAAATAGTAGGCCTTTAACTCCTATGTCTACCGATATAAGTGACTACTCTTATCTTACTCCAGGACATTTCCTAATTGGTTGTGCATTGAACGCGTATCCAGACAAAAATGTTATAGACACGCCTATAAATAGGTTGAATTTTTGGAATATTTGTTGTAATATGTTTCAGAGTTTCTGGAAAGTGTGGAGTAAACACTATCTCAATGTTCTTCAATGCAGACCCAAATGGAGAAATAGTTCAGATAATATTAAGGTAGGGTCTTTAGTAATTTTAAAGGAGGATAACACTTCACCACTTCATTGGCCGATGGCCCGAGTTGTAAATGTATATCCAGGTTCTGACAACAGAGTTAGAACTGTTGAGTTGAGAACTCCAAATGGAAAAACACATAGAAGGGCAGTAAATAAAATATGCTTACTCCCCATTGATTGTACTTAGCCAATAAGTAGGCATTTAGTTAGTCTCTATTTTTAATTTTAAATGTTTTAAAACTTCTGTTTTTTTATAAACATTTGTAAGTGCTTATTTGTTGAACCTATTTCTAATCCTAGGCCCTTAAATAAGAACTTTCATACTTCTTTTATAACAAACATTTCATGTTTCGAGCTTTAGTTTTTGTTTTTTTTATATAAACTCTAGGTTCTTATCTTGTGGCCGGGAGCATGTAGGAATCCTACAATATTAATAACTGGCAACACTGCCATTTTTATACTTCTCAATTGTTCATTCGGTCTGAATCCACTTCCGTCTACCATTGCAGTGTGCAAACTTTGTATTCCGTAAAAATCATTACAATAAATAGTTCTTGTGGTAATTACTTGCAGTGTTTCACTATAAAAGACCTACAAAACCTAAAAATACAGTCCACGCTTAAACACCCCTGAAGAAAAAAAACAAATATGTGAATTACGGCGTGGAAGTAGCATAGCATATGGAGTGTCGTCGTTTTCGAGAACATGCGACGGTTGCATGAATGGAGCGATGCGATCACGCGGTGGATACGGGCCGGCGAGAGATTTTACTCATGTGACGTCATCACCTTATTATCCCCAATCAAATGGTCAAATTGAACGCACAGTGCAAACAGTAAAAAATATCATTAAAAATCAACAGATGCACGCACTGATTATAGACTAGCATTGTTGGAATGTTTGAACACACCGTTAGGTTAGTGATCTAGCATCTCCAGCAGAAATCTTACAAAGTAGAAAATTAAGAAGTATTATTCCGACCCCGATAAAGTTATTGGTTCCAAATGTGCATCATAACATAAAGAATATATTAATTAAACGGCAATATAAACAAAAACAGTTTTATGATAAAAATTGTAAGAACTTAACTCCATTACAAGTGAATCAATATATAAGATATTTCGACATAATAAAACAGTTTTGGGTACCAGGTGTAGTTGAGATAATACAAAAAAATTGGTCTTATGCTATTCGTCTAAATAATGGAAAGATAGTTGCTTGAAATAGAAGGCACATGATAACAGATCACTCGCACAGACGTAGCCCTACTCGAGATTATGAGTTTGATTATGATTGTGAAGACTCGAGTAATTTAAATTTACATTGTGAACCGCCAACTTCCAATAATAATTATGTTACTCGTTCTGGCAGGACGGTAGATGGGGATACCCGTGAATTATTAATACCTTTTTTTTTTCGAGGTGGAAATCCTCATGGATGTCCTCCGCCCTGGGGCGGGCGAAGGGGTCTGTCAGACTCTACTGACTAAAACCACCCCGTGTTCCTTCGTACACATGCGTCGAGGGTGCGGGAACACATAAGCATTCTTCAACGCGACCCCCGACTAGAATACCTACATCAAGTTCAAATCCTCGTCCGTATTATCAACGGCTACACAATATTGATATACAGAAGGATTTAAATGTATAATAACTGATTGTAATGTAGAATTAAAGAATGTATTGTAGAATTATTATTTTTTTGTAAAATTTAAAATGTGTATGATATAATGTGAGTATTATTTAGGGAAAACATACTAAATGTATACTATGTTTAGTTTTCAACCAAATCAATTATGAAATTAACATTTATGGAATAAATTACTCAAGCTAAGAATAAGTAATATAAATGTAACTGCTCACAAAAAGCATGGAGACTAGTCGTTAAGGTTTTTTTTTATGATCAATTAAATTATTTATGTTGTGTGTCAGGTGATTATTCTTGTTTAGATGTTGTGCATATTTGTATCTATACCCTTGTATGTATACGTCTTTTGTTTGTTTTTCTTCACGGGTGATACAAGTTGTGTTTTAAGTAATTGTGTAATTGTATAATACTTCGTTTTTTTATGTTATTCTTTTTTTCTCTGTGGAAGGAGGATGTTACTATTATGTGATGTGGGTAGATTGTATTTGGTGGTGGTATAAGAACGTATGAAAAGAGATTCGTCATTGCTGGAGCTTGTTGTATTACTCACGTATCACCTAACACTACCTGCACATTACATGCATTACATTACATGAACCTGCGCTGTGCGTAAGTTGACTACTTTTGAACGGTCGTTTGGTTTTGGTCGTATTGTAACATAGTCCTTAACGAACGATGAAGAAATATTGAGAGAACGGAGGGCGTTTCCTATTGCGTATGTTTTAAATAAAACCAATGTAACGTCTACTTACATTAACTCTCATGAGCCAGTTGATAACGCATGCCCTGGTGGCGCTAGATGTCCTGGGCATCTGCAGAGGCTTACGCTCATTAGCCAGGAGGTATTCAAACACATCCAAGGTATAGTCTCTGTTGAAACATCGCATATACGACCTCTTCCCTGAAAACAAAATTATTTATTGCCCATGCTACGTACCTTATCGATTTGAACAGAAAAATGATAATGAACTTAAAAGTCTAAACGCAGTTAAAGAATTGTACAAGTAGGGTAGACTGGGTACGGTTGAAACAATTTAGCTTTTATCGTTTATAATTTTGTTGTTTATCAACAAAGTGACAATTATGATACGTGAAATTCAAATGTGAAGTTTCAGCTACGATATGGCTGTATCATTATAATTCCCGGGTTACTATTTTTAGAAATACATGAAATTAAAAAAATAAATAATTTTGTTTCAACCGTCCTAATGCCAGGGGCGGTTGAAACAGTGATTGGAGTCAGTTGAAACACATACAAATAATACAATAAATACTAATAAAACATGTTTTATTTATGATTTATACTAATTATACGAATAAGTATGGCACCGCATGACAATATTCATCAGTAAAATCAAAATTATCCCTTTCCTAGAGGTTACTGAACTAACTTGATGAGTACCACATCTAGCTATAACTCTGTCAGGCTTTTGTATGGTGTTTATGCCGGTTTCATCAGTGCTATTATATTTTAGGGCTCAAAGTTATAACAGTCCATGACAATGGACAAATTATCACCTTGACAAGCTTGTAGCTTGTGCAGCGCGTACAGACAGTTCAGGATTTCTTCTCATAAACATCTGAAATCATTCAATAATATGATAATCCTGGCTCCTGATCTTCATTAAAAACACGATTGTGTGCTTTATACTACGGGGTATCCTCCTTTATCTTCTTTGCTAGAGGCATTTCGCTTTCGAATGTATCTTTACAGAGAACAGTGGTTTATATCAAGTTTGTCCGCTGCTTTTCGCAGTGAAGCTCCAGCTTTTACCTCCTCATATGCATTACTATAGCTCCACAAGTCAATTTTCTCTCTGAGAGACTTCCTTACCCGGATTCTGGGCATCTACAAAAAATAAACATTAATATATTTTCTCTTTTAAGCGTACCCTCAAAAATGTTTCAACCGTCCCCAACCACACTTTTGGTAAAATATACATTTTAATTACGACAGTAATAATAACACATTAAAAATAGTTACACATTAATAATCAGAAATTACACACTCAATACATTCACTTTAAAAGAATAGATAATATAAGCGTTAATGTCAGAAGAAAAATACTTACTTTTGGGTGCTAAAAAACAATATGGCGTCCTGCACTCAACGACAACGCGCGGGAAGCCACGCAACACTGAATTCGCGTTCGGACCTGTCGTCCGCTTCGTTTTCCTCTTGCACCTCTCACTCCACACGTAACCGTTTACGAGATATTAGCTCTGTTTCAACCGTCCTTTGTTTCAATCGTACCCAGTCTACCCTACTGTGTCGTAGTGAATGTCGAAGATGAGAAGCTCGGGTACAAGTCGATCTCCATCGTTAAGCAACACTTTGGTTGATGGGTGACCATTGTAACATATCGAGATTCCTTCATACCTCGGAAAGCACATGAAGCCGTTAGTCGCTTGTCGTTTGCACGTCATTGATGGTCGTTACGGATATTTAGAAGGTAGAAAACCTTGCCAATTGGTATCTTGGTACCCAGCTACTGGGTCGTGAAGGTCAGATCGGCAGTCGCTCCATGTAAATACACTAGTTAATACTTAGCTGTATCGGAATAGACTGGAAGCCCAACATAGTAGGAAAAAGCCTAAGAAGATAAGTATTGAATGCCGAAGTTTTTGTAAATATTCACCAAATAGTATGTGCAAATGTCCGGTTTAATGAGAACGAAATGACTCATTACTAACTAAATTGTTTTTGTAAGTTGTGTTTATATAAAAAAACGTCTGGAAAAACCATATTACTTATAGCCAACGAAACAACAAAAGAACTTAATTCAGGAAATTCATTATAAAAATATGCTTAGATAGATGAAATCAGTATAGATAGTATAAGTCAAATAAAAGGCGAGATATTGACATAATTATGTATGTGTAAGTATATAAAAACTTCTAACTCATTTTCTAACATTAATTAAATGTGGTACTAGTCCACTTTATCATTCATTTTTTTAAGATCTGTAAAACATTGCAACTATGTTTATGATCAATATTTATTTTGGGTCATCGTAATAATGTTAATTTGTGAGTAATAGATACTCTAAATGCATATTATTTTTAATAAGATAGGCGATCGCTTCATGTCAAACACTAGTACTAAAGCTGCATCCGCTGAGACAGCAAGTGGAATGCAACATAGTTAATGCTATGCAGATGTTTTTTGTTGAATAGTTTTTGTTATTAATATAGGTACTCACAGAAATCAGGTGTTCTCAATCTGTCATTTATACTTTCATTGAATTTCAGACGCTTTTTCACTTTATCGTCTAACTTCTCTGGTTTAGCTATGACAGTTGGAGATATACCCTGCAATTCCCTACTATGAGGGCGTTTCAAACTCCTCTTGATATTTCTCACTGGATTCGGTTCTAAAGTAGCCTTCAGGTTCGGTGTGACAGCACTCAACACTGCGCCTAGCGTATTTTTCTTCTTATTCTCAACAAAATACCTTTGACTATTTTTGTTTTCCAAATATGACTCATCATCGCTTATAGATAGAAAACCTGCATCTTTATCTGTTGCACGCTTGTCGTCGAAGACAGTATAGTGCCAGTCTAAGTCCACCCTCCTTTGTCTCAGTGTGACATGTTTCATGTCGATGTTCAGAGGATGTTTTGGTTCATGCGGAACCACTTTACTAGGACCTGGTTTAGGATTACCCGAACTTTGAGCGTTCAGAGTCTTCAGAGGTCTCCGATGTGACGTTTCTGGCTTTTGAAGAGGTTTGGGACCCACCAATAAGTGATTCGGTAATGCTGGTAAAGCATCCTTTGGCAACGGTATTCTTGATCTATACACATTTTCTTTATCAGCATCGTGTTGCGAGGACGCCATATTATTTAGATTATAAATTACACTGTAATTGAAACTTTTTAAATACATTCGATCACGACCAGCATGACCGTTAGTATTAGCGATAATTTTAACCTAAACTGACAGGAACTTCACCGATCCTCATTAAGTTTGATAAAACTTATATTGAAGTGATTGAGGGTAGTCTGAATGATACATAGAGAGGTTATATTAGAGTCAAATTAAGATACTGAATATATATCTGATATTAAAATACCATACCTATTATGGCATATTAGGCAAATCTTAGTTAAACCAATATTAATATTCTTTTCAATATTCGTTCTCTCATAGATATGTATCGGCACCATACCTATTACCTGCTGGATATTAGTTGAATATTAGTTTAGGTAATATTTATATTCTTTTTAATATTCATTCATATTATAATGTAAATAATTCACTCGCGTAAATAATAAATTAATTAGTAAAATTGGATTATGTTATGATTTGTTTTGTTTAAGGATTTGTTTGTGTAAAATGATTTAAATTATGAAATTTATATTGTAAGTGTAGAATTTAAATAATGTTATGATTTGTTTTGTTTTATGATTTATTTGTGTAAAACGACTTAATTTATGATATTTATATTGTTCAATTGTGTGTAGAATTGAAATAATCATTATGTACCTGTATGTGAACATATTTGCACGCCATGAGAAATGGCAGACATGTCGTGAACTAATCAATTTTTAAGATCTTGCATGCATGTATTATATTAAATTCTGTATGTGTACACATGTCTGAGCTAATAAAACTTCTATTCTATTCTATACGTTCGCTTATACATACGTATTGGCACCATACCTTTTACTGGATTTTACTTAGTTTAGTTAATATTAATATTCTTTTCAATATTCATTTATATTAAACGTTCACTCATACATACGTATCGGCACCGCGTCACCGCTATTCTGTATTTTTCATATTAGTCGATATCAACCTCTAACTAATACTCGCTAATTAATGCTATTAACGCGAACGATAATATCGACTACTATACTAATATGGTAATGCGACTAGAATATCGAAGATCCTATAATCTGTCTTACATCCAGGTAGCTTAATCTATACTGATATTATAAAGAGCTAAAATGATGACGGAAGCGATAGCAGCGGCATTTCAGTGGTGTGCGCGGGAACTCGTCGCAAGCGCGCCTTGCCCAAGCTGCGTTACTCGGAGGGTGACAGCGACTCCTCAGGCTGGGCTTCCGACCACACAGACGCGCTAAACCAACTTCTGGTTTTGCATCAGACAGCTCAGAAGGCAACTCAGACAAATACTCTATTTGTCTTTTACGTTTCACGGATCAAGAAGTTGGGACACCACAGAGCTGTGAACATATCTTTTGTCTAGATTGTATCACGGAATAGTCAAAAAATGTCAATACCTGCCCAGTAGACAGAATGACATTTGATTTCATTGTAGTGAGGGCCTGTGCAGGTGGGCGTGTGCTTCGCACTGAGCCTGTCAAGGTTTGTGAGGTGAGTGGGCGCACAGATAATGAAGAAACCATGCTTCTGTGTGATGGATGTGACCTTGGGTATAACATGCAGTGCCTCACCCCACCACTGTCTGAGGTTCCTATTGATCAGTGGCTCTGTACTAATTGTGACAACCTGCTGTCAGATGTTGATTTACTCGTATTATTTTCAGGCATCACAGATACCAACAAGGAGTGCATTAATTAGAGAGTAGGAATGTAAGATCGTCCAGGATTCACAGCGCAGACGAACCAACAACATCCTCTGGCCACAGAGGGAGTCGCTTGAATTCTCATGATACACCAGCAACATCCAGAGGATCACGTTTAGCTCAGGGCAGTACCTCACGAGCAAATACGTCTAGGCGTAAAAATACAGCACAGACAAACCGCAGAAGACCAAAGAGAACTAAAACTGTAATTAATGAGTATGAAGTGCAAGAAAATGGTAAATTTCCTGTTACAAAACAAGTGAAAAGGAAACTAAAGAAAAGGAAGGTACGAGAAAACTGAACAGCAAACCCACAGTCCCTTTAAATGTTAATGGAGTTACTGAGCCACGTGACACTGCGAACATTCAGCTGGAACCTCCTTTCTCCAGGCCGGGAATGCTCTATACTGATGAAATCAAGCCCCTTATTGCCATTACCATCTTTTACTGCTAAAAATGTATCTGCCATTATAATGCATATGACGAGAGGTAAGTCCCCAGGGCACGATGGAATTAGTATTGAACAATTGATTATTTTGTTTAGATTATTTTCGAAAGCGATATTATTGTATTTTATTTTGTTTTTTCACATTGTTGTTATTATTTAGTTTAAAAAAACCACTTGCCATCAACTTGAACCATTGAAATTGTAAAGGAAATTATTTATTTTTATTTAATTCAACCTGATTATTATTATGATTAACTCGTGTAAAATAAAATTGTGTTGTGTTGTGTGTTAATTAAATTTAAGATACTAACATTAATTCTACGTGCACCTATTAACAATTTCATGGATATTTTTTGTCTGATAAATAAAATAATAATAATAATAATAAAATCTCCGGAAATAATGATCCAATTCTAAAAATTTTCATTAGTAGTTATTTGTAAGTGCTTTTTGCTATAAAATATTTTACGATGCAGGCGGACTAAGTCGCGGGCAAAGTGCAGGTATATGATATTAGTACTTGTACTATATTACGTTTACCTAATGTGAATACAGTAGAACCCGTTTATGACGATTTCACAGACGATTTAACTAATTACGTTACTTAAAGTAATCACTTATTTTGGTTTGACAAAAAAATTTTGATGCATTAGCAATTACGAAATTTTCAATGTAATTTAACTTTTGCAGTGCGTCTTCAGTTTGACTGAAAGAAGCTACATAGCGTCTGAGTGTTTAACAAAATCGGAGTTGACCCATCTTCGTCTTCTGCATCATCACTTAGGGTCTCTTTTTGTGTGTCATTCACATCTTCAATAAGATCTTCAATTGATTGAATTTCATATGGTGCTACATTGTCATCAATGGAAGAATATCCAGAAAAACCCTGCAGTATCACGAGTTCTTCTTCCTATTGAAACACGGCGTTAACCTTGTTATTTCTGAAACATGTTTTCTTAAACAATTTTGTAGAGTTTGTTTCCCATGCCGCTGCAATGTTTAGAATCGCATCATGCACGACCACGCACCGCTAAGACAGACGCTCGTCGCTGCTGCGAGAGACAACACGCGTGCGCATGTAGGCGTATTAAACGCGATGACGAATCGTATTAAACGTTAAGAAATGTATGAGAACATGACTCAAGTTATAGGGACTGACTTAAAATGACGTATCATGCGAGAAATCGTTTTAAGCGTGATCGTGTTAAGCGGGTTCTACTGTATATTCGTCATACCATTGATACATTAATGATACTAGAATGAAACCAAAGTTGCCAATTCAAATGAATAGTTTAATCTTAACCATATCACAACATTACAAAAAATAACTAAAAGCTAGCTCACAAACAACACTGTGTACTTTTTTATAATCAAATGCATCTGGTTGTTTAGTAGAAACTTATGCAATATCACAGCAAGGCATAAAGTACATTAAAATGTACTATAAATTAATACGAGTAGAATGGGTGGACTCTCGAGAATGCCGAAGGCAAACGATAATGCTGACTCCTAAGAGTACGAAAAAGAAACACCTAGTGTTGGTGACAGGAATATAAAATCATAGGATCTCTCAAACTGGTACTGTCTCATCCGCCATGAAGGGCTTCTCGGGATCAATGACCTTGCCGGCTACTACCACGAGGTTGTCTAGGATGTCCAAGATATAGAAGATGAAGGGGTGTTCCACGTTGAAACGGCGGAGAGGCTTTGGTGAGCGCTAGTGGCAGGTTCTTTGACAATTCCATCACTGTGTTTCCGGCTGCAAGAAAACACACAAAATACAAGAAATTATTACTTCTAATCTATAGTAATATTAGAAATGCAAAGTTTATATGATGTTTATTACTCAGTTACGCCAAAATGGTGGAACAGATTGAGATCAAATTTAGCACAGAAATAGAAATGTGCTGTCTGTAGTCTGAAATAGCACAAGATCTGCTTTTAATCTTGGGAAAATGTGCGAAATTTTAACGAAAAAGTAACAGGCAATAACTATGTAGCTACTACATCAATAAATAACAGATTGCGTTCGCTAGGCTGTCAGAGCTACAAGTGGACCAATGGAGACGTGAAACGGAGTTTTGACCAATGAACTCTTTTCAAAATTCGGTCTCTGGCAAGAATCTCCACTGGTCAAAAGTCCGGTTCGCTATCAACTTGAGTAAAACAAAAATCATCTCATAGTTACCTGAGAGTTCTGAAGCTGAGCTGTCAGCATCGTCAACGCACACTGCGACATGCTGTACTAGCTCCTGGACAAACAGGCCCTCGTCTGATGACACGCCGGTCAGGTCCGCATCCCTGTTAAAGATACTGCTTACACCGAACTAGAGAAAAAAAAGGAGAACACATTTATATTTTGGACAACAAATGAAGTATACGATATAATTTGTGCAGTACCTACCTTTGACTTGCAACAGTATGTATATGAGCAGATTTTTGCCAGATATTATTAACAAGGTGCTAAGGTACCTACTGGTATTTTGGATGTATTTTATTTTATATTGTACCTACTTTATTATAGTTGCAGTTTAATTGTAATTTTATTTGACTCCATTTGATTGAATTGTTATTAATAACTGAATATAAAATATTATAAAATATTATGTTGGGAATGATATTTGCACGATATCATTCTGATATGTAACTTTTAAAATCTATAGGTAATGTTTTAAAAAAGAATGATGTGCATTCTTATAAGTAGCGTATTTACACAGATTACACTCTAAAAATGTGGTTTATTACTTATTTAATTAGTCTAAGTAAATGAAATTTTCTTAATATTGTCCTCTTTCACTCATTGTTATTTTTTGGAGCCAACAAAGACCTGACAATAACAATAATTGAAATCACAAACCTTAGCTAACGCTGCAACGGGCTTAGTAGTGGTCTCCACGGAGAACGAAGGAGTGGAAACTTGAAGATCTTCGTCTTTCAAGCTGTCAAGGATGTCGGAAAGTGGAGCGTAGCGAGCTGACAACAAAGACCTGACTGGTAGGTCAGCTGTGCGCCTCGTCAGACCGTCGCGAGTGCGGGGCACTACCAGCAACAGAGCGTAGCGACTACCCTGAAAACAAATATGTGTTAAAAACGAATGCAAGGAAGACAAGATTTTATTGAAACATGTTAAATACATTTTTATATGTATCATGCAATTAGTAAACTTCAAGCTATTAAACAAGTGTGATCATGAAGTTGAAATGAATTTCAAAAATCCATAAATCTAAATCCTAAAGGTCTAGAATAATTTCTTCTAATAGAGAGGGAACTGTGTCCCAGCTGTGGCAACGTTATAGGCTGGTTATATTGTTTTGTATTTTACAAAAAAATTCTTTCTCGATGTACATTGTTAAAACGCACAACTGAGAATCTAATATACTTGTTATAAGACAGTTATTATATTGCATATACATAATGGTTTGTCATCAAAAGTGCGTACATCATAAGGCAGCTTAAGGGCTTCAGCGTCTTCATCATGGAGACTTGCTTCTTCTCAGTGTTGGATCGGTAGAACAGACCAAGTTCGATGATCTCGAAGGGAGTCTTCCATGATCCTCGGAAGTACATGCTGTTAAAGATGATCATTAGGCAGTCGGAGATTGAGGCTGCAATAGAATATTTTTAATTAGATTATATTCAATATACAGATATGGTCAATGTCACTCTTTATTGCCGAAAAAAAGACATGCATAACAATTTATTGTCCTACAGTAAAAGTCATCAACGAACTGACGATTCGTCATCGTGCAAATCTTTAAGGTATGCGTAAAATAGCTTACTCGATTTCTTTCCAACACTGTTGACAGAGAGACTGGAAGGAACATCACGAACTTCGTGCATAGCTTTTAAGCTTCTAGCGTGGTTTCTTGCCTCAACAGCAACCATAGTTTCTTCATCATCATCGGATTCAGTCTTCTTAGGGAAAGTTTTCACTACCTTGATCTTTTCCTTAATGTTCTTTGCAGGTTTGTACTCCATGTGGAAGATGTCAACTTTCTCGGGTATATCATCAACAGCGAAGGAGATAAGTTTCTCGTCGGTTTCTTCTAGAATCGGTTTGTAATCATCATTGATTGTGCAGTTCTTGTAGATGTAGAAATAGTTCTTCAATTCAGACTAATTGTATTTATATTCCTGGTTGTTCTTCTGCCTCTCCATGATATATTTTTATGTCTTTTTGGTTAAGACTCGATCTTGCGGCAAGTGTAACGCGGACAACAGCTGTTCTCTTGTCTCTAGGATGGTCAAGATAGCTGAGTAGCCGAGCGGTGAGAATGCGATGTTTTTGTCATCATCGATGTAACCCTGTAATTGAAATGAAAATTTTATGAATTATATGATCCTTATTTGATAGGCCTATTGGCCTAGTGGTCAGCGGCCCTGACTACTATGCACAAGGTCATGGGTTCGATTCCCACCCAGGACAAATGTTTGTGTGATGAGCACGATCATTTGTTCTTTGTCTGGGTGTAATTTATCTATAATATGTATGTATTTAGAAATATACATGTACGTTTATCAGTTGTCTAGTACTCATAGCACAAGCTCTGCTTAGTTTGGGACTAGATGGCGTTGTGTGAAAGTTGTGGAATATATATTTAATATATATTTATATATATATTGAAGTTTGCAGTCCAATAAAGAGTAAGTAGCTCTATCTATCTATCAACGATTTTGCGAACAGAACAACCTAATTTGATGCACTCTAAAGCCATGGAGGAGCGCAATGAGTCCCAATCCAAAAAGATAAAGAAGACAATAATGATGATTACCTTGAAGATTGCTGTATTGACAGTTCACTGGTCGCGTCTCCTACGAAACTGGAGTCTTTAGGCTGGTTGGAGCGACCACTGCGAAGCCATCTCGCACTGGCTAGACCCACCACGAAGAAAACTGTAAAATAAAAGAAGTCGTTAAACCTTTTTTTTGAAAGAATAAAGTCCCAGACTTGGAATTACTCCTGTGTCGTGGATGCGTTTCCAATCATATAAAATCACATCCACAATTGCCTTACCCGGAACAACTATTACCTGTAATCCATACAAATATTTACATGAGCGGGCTCATTCGTAATAACAATAAAAAATAAATTTGCTCCCTGCCGGTGTGAAACCCTTTCAAACGGATTATCAAGACACTGTAAATAGTTGCCGCGCGCGCGCCTTTACCTCTGCGAGAAAAAGCTCCTCCGCATAATTTCTGTCCCACTCGCACCTCCACCATCAACGGGTAAGCTACGTCACCTCGGCGACGACGCACGAAAAATAATCATTCTACCCGCTACACCGTTTGGAGTTCGGCGCAGGCGATAACGACACAAAATAATACCAAATTATTGAATAACCTTCTGGTACTTGTTACGCATTATTACTAAAAATGGACAAGTCTCTCTCAGAATCGAATTTAGCTGACCTACTCCTCCTAATTATGTCTCCCTTCGAAGCAAAAGAAGGCGAAAGGATGTTCTGGATATGCTTAAAGAAGACCTGATTAACACGATGAAATCAATGCTTATGGCACAAGAAAATGAACTCAAAAGATTAACTCCTACGCTCTTGCAAATAAAACAAACCAATTCAAACATAGAGAGTGCTGTGGCTAATATCACTGCGCAAAATGAAGATTTCAGGCAGAAAATAGAGCAAATGGAAATTCAGGCAAAAAGAACAAAGGGTACATAATCATATTAGAAGAAAAAATCGAAGATCTGCACAGAATTAGCCGAAAGTCAAACATGAGATAAAAAACGTGCCTAAGCAACCGAAAGAAACTAAAGAAGACCTAATTGATATGGTGATAAGTTTATCCAAAAATACAAACTACGAAATAACGAAGCCGGATATTAAAGACATATAGAGTGAAAGGGAAGAAACAAACGATCACGAATACTCCAATAATACTAGAACTTTCGTCTACTATCATGAAAACTGATATTATAAAGCTGTGTAAAGCTCATAAAATCAAGCATAAAATAAAGCTCTGTGCGAAACATCTCGGCCTGAAGAGAAATGAAGATACTCCGATCTTCGTCTCGGAACAGCTTACATCAAAAGGGGCACGGCTACACTTCCTGGCTCGGGATCTAGTTAAAACAAAGACATACAAGTAGGTACTGTTGGACCGCACACGGAAAAGTATATATTAAAAAAGACGATGAAGCGCCCACGTTCATAATAAAAACTGAAGCCCAAGTACAAGATATATGACTAGTGATACAGTGTACATATTATGTCTCCCAATCTGTACCTGTACCTAACTGGCTGATCAAATATGTTACTGTAATTTTTATAGATCCTAACCACACTCTTAAACCTATAAGTATGTCAAATAGTATTATTATTATAGTTTTAACTCATACACACACTCCGCATGCATAAAAACACGTATATATCACACACTACACTAGCTTCCGCCAGCGACTTCGTCCGCGTGGAAAAAAAAACCCCCGATTTTGAAACATTCTTCATTAGTGCTCCGCTCCTATTGGTCTTAGCGTGATGATATATAGCCTATAGCCTTCCTCGATAAATGGGCTATCTAACACTGAAAGAATTTTTCAAATCAGAACTGTAGTTCCTGAGATTAGCGCGTTCAAGCAAACAAACAAACAAACTCTTCAGCTTTATAATATTAGTATAGATAAACGCTTTGTTTTAGACTACAACAACATGTATTAATTTCTGTTTTCACATACACTCACACAATATATCTATAACGCGGTAAAAGTATCTCAAATTTGGGATATAAAAATAATAAATAATATGAGGTTATCAAGTTGTATAGTACAGTTCCAATATAAATATTGTAATAACAAACTAAATTGTGAATCCAACTTACATATCCATGACATATTTACAAAGCTTTTTTAGATTGAGATACTGTTGTGCTTGTTTGTTACTGATTTCAGTATTTTTTATCTTTATTTAATGGATAGCATACATAGTATTTTGCATGAAATAACTAACGGTCATACTAGTCGTGATCGAATGTATTTAAAAAGTTTCAATTATAGTGTAATTTATAATCTAAATAATACGGCATCCTCGCGACACAATGCTGATAAAGAAAATGTGCATAGAACAAGAATACCGTTACCGAAGGATCCTTTACCAGCCTTACCGAAACATTTATTGGTGGATCTCAAACCTCTTCACAATCCAGAAACGTCACATCGAAGAGTTCTGAAGACTCTGAACGTTCAAAGTACGGGTATTCCTAAAGCAGGTCCTAGTAAAGTAGTTCCGCATAAACCTAAACATCCTCTGAACATCGATACGAGACATGTTACACTAAGATAAAGGAGGGTGGACTTATACTGGCACTATACTGTTTTCAATTCAATTAAATTCAATTCAATTATTTATTTGCATCAAAAAGGATTACAATATTACTTAAAAACTGGCACATAGAAAAAAGTATCAGTAAAAATAATATAGGATCATCTGCAGCCGAACTAGGTAAACACCTGTATCTCGGCATACAGCGCCAATCCTCTCAGTCTATGACATTGAAATTTTATTAAATCAGCAAGCACAGTCTTTCTTTAAACTTAAAAAGAACACTTAAGAGTAATACTTTATACAAATAATTATAAAATTAGAATTAGGAATTAATTTACTTAAAATCTAAGTGAGTTATAGGTTTATTTCGTGTGTGTATGAGTATGGATGTAAGGGTGAGTGTATGTGTGTGAGTCAGTGTACGTGTGAGGGTGTATGTGCATGTGTAGTGTGTATGAGAGTGTTTGTATTCTTACATTGTGCCAAAGAGTATCAATCTTTCGAGTTAACTATAGAAAAAAAGAAATAATAAAAAAATTAGGACTCCTGATTATTCAGTAACTTCCATAAGCTTTTCTGTCTCATCATAGGTTAGTGTTAGTAAGTAATTTTTTACCCTAGTTTTGCATTGGGTCTTATTCAGAGAGTAGATATTAATTGAAGTATTGATTTTGTTATATATATAAGGGCCTAAAAAGGCAAAATATTTACGAATAAAGGACGTATGAGGGTGGTGATTGCGAGTACACACTGTCCTGTTCCTTCGCCTATATTTTAGATTAGGGTCATATTCTAAAACTGTATGTTGCTTTAAAACAATACCTTGTAAAAACAGCTGTCGTACACTAAGTACTTCGCAATATTGGTACAACAGGGTGGTAGGAAAAAGACGCGGTTTAAAAGTGCAGATCTTAAGAATAGCACGTTGTGCAATCTCAATCGGTTTGATTATTGTTTTTGGAGCTCCTCCCCATGATGTGATGCAGTATGATATTACAGATTGGCACAAGGCAAAGTAGATTTGTTTCAATATTACAGCATCCACAACGTGTCTCAGCTTTTTGAAAACGAACATGAGTTTTCTGACCCGGGTACTGAGTAATTTTATATGTTCTCTAAAGCTAAGGTTACTGTCTATAATGACCCCCAAATATTTTATGTTGTCTACATGTTCAATTGGTTTACAGCTACAGTTTATATCTAAGCAACATACATGCGGGACTATTTTGTAGTTGCTCCAAATTGTTTTAAACGACAAGCGTGCAGATAAAGATGCCAGTTTTCTATCTATAAGCGATGATGAGTCATATATGAGGGAATTGCAGGGTATATCTCCAACTGTTATAGCTAAACCAGAGAAGTTAGATGAGAAAGTGAAACGGCTCCTATCTGACTTAACAGCCCAGTAACTGAGTAATACCCTTAGGACTGTTGCCAGATTTTCTGGCTTCTGACAACTTTCAAATTTATTAAAAATAATATGCATTTAGATTGACTCACAAATTAACATTATTATGATATTGATCATAAACATATTTGCAATGTTTTACAGATCTTAAAAAATGAATGATTAATAAAAAAAAATATTTGTGATAAAATTTAAAGGCTAAAAAAATACACAAGCTGTTTAATATAATCTAAGCAACAACCTAACATTATGAATCATATGGCAAGCTGTTTGTTGGTTAAGTATCTTGATTTGTTAAAGTGGACTAGTACCACATTTCATTAATGTTAGAAAATAAGTTAGAAGTTTTTATATACACATACATAATTATGTCCATATCTCGCCTTTTGTATGACTTATACTATCTATACTGATTTCATCTATCTAAGCAATTTTTATAACGAATTTCCTGAATTAAGTTCTCTTGTTGTTTCCTTGTCTACAAGTGATATGGTTTTTCCACACTTTTTTATATAAACACAACTTGCTAATTTAACTGTTTAGTTAGTAATGATTCATTTCGTTCTCATTAAACCGGACATTTGCACATACTATTTGGTGAATATTTACAAAAGCTTCGGCATTCAATAGGTACTTATCTTCTTAGGCTTTTTCCTACTATGTTGGGCTTCCAGTCTATTCCGATACAGCTAAGTATTAACTAGTGTATTTACATGGAGCGACTGCCGATCTGACCTTCACGACCCAGTAGCTGGGTACCAAGATACCAATTGGCAAGACTGGTTTTGGATTTTCTACTTTCTAAATATCCGTAACGCTTATAGATAGAAAACTAGCATCTTTATCTGCTGCACGCTTGTTGTTGAAGACAGTACAGTACCAGTCTAAGTCCACCCTCCTTTGTCTCAGTGTAACATGTTTCATGTCACTGTTCAGAGGATGTTTCAGTTTATGCGGAACCACTTCACTAGTACCTGCTTTAGGAATACCAGTACTTTGAGCGTTCAGAGTCTGCAGAGCTCTCCGATGTAACGTTTCTGGCTTGTGAAGAGGTTTGGGATCCACCAATAAATGTTTCGGTGAGGCTGGTAAAGGATCCGTCAGCAACGGTATTCTTGTTCTATGCACATTTTCTTTATCAGCATCGTGTCGCGAGGACGACATATTATTTCGATTATAAATTACACTATAACTTAAACTTTTAAAAAACATTAGATTACGACCAGCATGAAAAGCGACAGTATTAGCGATAATTTTAACCTAAACTGACAGGAACTTCACCAACCCTCATTAAGTTTGATAAAACTTATATTCAAGTGATTGAGGGTAGTCTGAGTGAGACATAGAGAGGTTTAATAGAGTCAAATCAAGATACTGAATATATTTCTGATATTAAAATATCATACTATTATGGCATATTAGTCAAATATTAGTTAAACCAATATTAATATTCTTTTTAATATTCATTCATATTATACGTTCGCTTATACATACGTATCGGCACCGCGTCACTGCGCCGCATGTGATGCATCTTACTATTCTGTATTTTTCATATTAGTCGATATCAACCTCTAACTAATACTCGCTATTAAATGCTATTAGCGCGAACGATAATATCGACTAATATGAAAAATATAGAATAGTAAGATGCATTAGTATTAGGACATCGTGCTTTTGCATTCACTATCAAGTTCACTACACTAGCCAACACTATAATATTTAAATACTTCACTTATTCTTTCTTGTATACTAATAATTTGCGAAAGCGTAGCCATTGTAAATCGATTTAATTCATAAGTTTTGTAATTATTTTTTTTTCCTTCAAATTGTAATGTTTCTTTTAATTTGTTATACAAGTGATGTGCACGCCTTCAATAGTCATATTCATATTATATAAGAATATATGTTACAAACCATGTTTATTTTAAGTTGAATATGTCACTGGTGTGTCAATAAATAAATAAATAAATTAC
Source organism: Tholera decimalis (assembly GCA_943138885.2). Taxonomy (NCBI): domain Eukaryota; kingdom Metazoa; phylum Arthropoda; class Insecta; order Lepidoptera; family Noctuidae; genus Tholera; species Tholera decimalis. The sequence goes on from OW964569.2 coordinate 26,940,704, forward strand.
TATACTAATATGGTAATGCGACTAGAATATCGAAGATCCTATAATTTGTCTTATATCTAGGTTGCCTAATCTATACATACTGATATTATAAAGAGCTGAAATCTCCGGAACTAATGATCCAATTTTAAAAATTGTAATTAGTAGTTATTTGTGAGTGCTTTTTGCTATAAAATATTCTGAAATGCACGCGGACTACGTCGCGGGCGAAGTGCTGGTATATTATGATATTAGTGCTTGTTATATTACGCTTACCTAATATGAATATATTCGTCACACCACTGACACGTTAGTGTCAGCATTCTAGTATAGAACAAGGAACTTGTACCTAAACTGGAATGCGGACGCGAAGCTCAAATCCGTTCCGAAGAGTATACCCTCGAAGGACCTAGCTATCCCTTTCTAGTAGTGTGTATATCAATTCGTAATAAACGTAAGGACAATTTTATTCAATGCAATATTTGCAGGTTTTTTTAAGACACTTATTATTAACCTTACAAATGATGTATTTCTGTTACCGCTATAACAAAAAATACTAAAAATTAATTAAAATAAATATTCAAGGGAGACTCCCATACAACAGTTGTGATTTTTTTGGCGCTTTTTATAGGTAATGGTTCCGGACCATTCATTACCTACCTATAAAAATACCCTTCATGCGTGAGTCCGACTCGTACTTGGCCGGTTTTTTTTTCTTAACAACCTATTAAATAGAAAGAAAGAAATAAATTCTATTATAAATACAAAGGTCTGTGTCGATCTGTTACGCTTTCACGGTTAAACCACAGAGCCGCTTTCGAAAAAATTTGGCATTGAGATAGTTTAAAGCCCTGGGATCTATATAGGGTTCTTTCTATCTCAGATTTTTGAATAGTTGCTCGGTAGCGCGATACAACAGAATTCCGCGTGGGCGAAAAGCTAGTTCTCAATATATATCTGAGGAACTTATATTGAGCGCGCTAATTTCTATAATAAACCCTTCCTTATGCGGGCTAAATGCAAAATTGGTTTTGTTAAGCAGACTTTATTGCGTTGAATTATAAACTTTCAAAGTGGTTAAGACCCGCGATACAAATACAATTATTGCAGATACAGAATTAATAACAGAATCACTAGCTGGCAATTCTTCGAAGGCTTGGCCTTGATAGGCAGTGGTACAGACGTCCAAATAAACGTGCATTAATTGGTAATCTACGTTTATTCGACACTTGTACGGTCAGAACCAGTAGACTAAAAATAAAATGAATTGAAATTGAAAATGATGCAATCTATACTAATATTATACAGCGGAAAAGTTTGTTTATTTGCTTGAACGCGCTAATCTTCGAAAGTACTGAGTGGATTTGGATGCAATTTGGTATGGAAGTAGCTTGAAGTTTGAGGAAGGTTATATTAGAGTATAGGCTACTTTTTACGCGACTGCAAAAAAGGAGAGTTATGTTCTTACCGTGATATAATCCACGGGAGCAAAGCCCCGCGTTAGTACTAGTGTTTATATATAATTAAAACTACTAAAACCCTTCATGAAAAACGATGATTATAAATAGAAAGAATAACAGAAGAGATATAATTTATTTATGTATATATTTATTTAGGTTAACCTACAATTGTTTACACTATACATTTGTATGAAACAGTCATAAGTGTAACAATTAATTACAGGCTAACACCACATCAAGAAATCAATATTATTAACAAACATAATTCTAAATATAAAGGAGGCAGATCGAATGACAATTATAAGGTTATTATTATTAGGTTGGTTCTATATTTTCTAGTTCCTCATATGTTGCAGCTGCAGGTTTGTTACAAGATTGGCTTGACACACAACCCTAAAAATGTATTACACTATTATTAGTTAAAAGTATGGAAATAATCTTTAAATTATGAATTATTATTATTATTTGTCGACATTAACTAACTGCAGTGGATAAGAGTTAAGTAATTAAGTTATAAGTAATTATTAATATAATAAACTACACTTGTAAGCAAGTTTGCGTAGCTGAGTTTTTGGCCAAAATTATATAAAATATTTTTGCCATCAATTTGCTAAGCAAAAGTAAATAAATCAACTAAAATGTCGACTTTTATGCTTATTAATTTGACTCCTTTCATAACTTTCACTTACCAGATCTTTGAATGTGCCCAGTACAGGTTGTATATTCTTTTCTTTAGTGGGTTTCAATATTATAGTACTTAAAACATTTATTTGTTTCGCTTTAACAGGAATCTAAAATAATAATAGATTGATGAGAACAATATTTTAGTATTTAGGGTTAAGATAGATTCATAATGAAGATTCATCTTGCTACGCTCATATTCTATTTCGAAACCGTGATCTTCATGTCATTTGTAAAGATTTAAAACCTACTTTAGGGAAAATGGATGGAATTGCATCATTTGATCTTGTTTCGAAATGCAATATTTCTTCGGGCTTGAAATGGCGGCTACAAATTTTGGAACCGTTTCTGACCTTTTTCTGTGTAGAACACTGAGCCACCGGTCTCGATCATCATTTATAGGAAAGCTTAAAATAACAAAAAATAATAAATAATGAGAAGAAAGAAAAAAAAACGACGGGTTGCACTCCGGGAGTGCCGGCAGAAGTGAAAACTTGAATATTAACGTTGTGAATTTTTGATATTTTGGAATGTTTAGGGAATAATTTTGCACGAATTGCTTTAATTATCAGTATAAAAGTACTATCATTTATGTGGTAGAATACAATATTTATTTATTGCGCTGTCGTACACAAACATGACAATTTATATTACATTAAAAAGTTTATCTCTTAGACTCTCCGTCCGCCTTACGAATTTTCGATCAGGTCACATGTCCTGACGCGAGTTTAACATTTTTTACCCATTACAAAAAATGTGCACAACGGCGCTAAAGAAGTTTTCACTTCAATAATAAATAAGAAGAATAAAGAGAAGAACATCCACTTTTACAATGAAAACATAGTCACCCTAAATGCAATTTGTAAACAAAGTCACAAAACTTACTTAAAAAAGGAAATTCCAGACCCGGGGTACCCTTCACTCTTGCGATTAACCACAAAACACGTTCTTACCATGGTTACAGTATCTTGCTCTTTAATATTACGAAAACTCACAAAATTAAATATAATGTAAATTTACAAACATACAGATGTCAAGTAAACGTCAGACAGCAACGTAGTAATTGCCATGTATAGTATAATATATCACTACTAATTGTTACAAATTCCATTTTTTTTTGTTTTAAACATCTTGTGATTGCATGGTAAAATAACTTTAATTTTCATTAATATGCATACAGTAATAATGGTAATTCATTTTAAAGATAGAATTCCAAAGAAGTTTAAAACTAGGTGTTATTACTACAACAGACAGGTCGAAAAAATTACCATTGAAATAAATATTTTTAATCTGACACACAGAAGAAAGGGACACAATCCACACACGGCACTGTCTCGCTCGGAACGAATAGTTCCTTCAGTTTTATGCGTGCAAGTTTATACTCTATTGTTTAACAGCTAAGAAAGACTTTCTGTATTCTTTGAATCATTCGTAAGCAATCCAGTTAGTAGGTAGAAGATCCTTGGTATAGAATGAAACCAAAGTTGCCAATTCAAATAAATAATTTAATCTTAACCATATCACAACATTACAAAAAATAAATAATAACTAAAAGCTAGCTTACAAAGTACGATGTGTACTTTTTCATAATCAAATGCATCTGGTTGTTTAGTAGAAACTTGTACAATCTCACAGCAAGGCATAAAGTACATTAAAATGTATTATAAATTAATACGAGTAGTACGGGTGGGCTCTCGAGAATGCCGAAGGCAAACGTTAATGCTGACTCCTAATGAGTACGAAAAAGAAACACCTAGTGTTGGTGACAGGAATTTAAAATCTTAGGATCTCTCAAACTGGTACTGCCTCATCCGCCATGAAGGGCTTCTCGGGATCAATGACCTTCCCGGCTACTACCACGAGGTTGTCTAGGGTGTCCAAGATATAGAAGATGAAGGGGTGTTCCACATTGAAGCGGCGGAGAGGCTTTGGTGGCGCTAGTGGCAGATTCTTTGACAGTTCCATCACTGTGTTTCCGGCTGCAAGAAAACACACAACAAACAATAAATTGTTACTACTAATCTATAGTAATATTAGAAATGCAAAGTTTATATGATGTTTATTACTCAATTACGAATTAAGATCATATTTGGCACAGAAATAGAAATGTGCTGTCTGTAGTCTGAAATAGCACATGAGCAGCTTTTAATCTTGGGAAAATGTGCGAAATTTTAACGAAACAGTAACAGGCAATAACTAGTTACTACATCAATAAATAACAGATTGCGTTCGCTAGACTGTCAGAGCTACTAGTGGACTAATGGAGACGTGAACCGGAGTTTTGAACAATGGACTCTTTTCAAAATTCGGTCTCTGGCAAGAATCTCCACTGGTCAAAAGTCCGGTTCGCTATCAACTTGAGTAAAGCAAATATCATCTCATAGTTACCTGAGAGTTCTGAAGCTGAGCTGTCAGCGTCATCAACGCGCACTGCGACATGCTGTACTAGCTCTTGGACAAACAGACCCTCGTCTGATGACACGCCGGTCAGGTCCGCATCCCTGCTAAAGATACTGCTTACACCGAACTAGAGAGAAAAAGGAGAACACATTTATATTTAGGACAACAAATGAAATATTCGATATAATTTGCGCAGTACCTACCTACGACTTGCAACATTATGTGCATGAGCAGATTTTTGCTAAATATTATTAACAAGGCGCCTAAGGTACTGGGTATTTTAGATGTAATTTATTTTATATTGTACCTACATTATTATAGTTGTAGTTTGATTGTAATTTTATTTGACTCAATTTGATTGAATTGTTAGTAATAACTGAATATAAAATATTACTTTAATATTTGCACGACATCATTCTGATATGTAACTTTTAAAATCTATAGGTAATGTATTAAAAAATAATTATGTGCATTCTTTTAAGTGGCGTATTTACACAGATTACACTCTAAAAATGTGGTTTATTACTTATTTAATTAGTCTAAGTAAATGAAATTTTCTTAATATTGTCCTCTTTCACTCATTGTTATTTTTTGGAGCCAACAAAGACCTGACAATAACAATAATTGAAATCACAAACCTTAGCTAACGCTGCAACGGGCTTAGTAGTGGTCTCCACGGAGAACGAAGGAGTGGAAACTTGATTTGATTGAATTGTTATTAATAACTGAATATAAAATATTACTTTAATATTTGCACGACATCATTCTGATATGTAACTTTTAAAATCTATAGGTAATGTATTAAAAAATAATTATGTGCATTCTTTTAAGTGGCGTATTTACACAGATTACACTCTAAAATTATGGTTTATTACTTATTTAATTGTAAATATGTTGCGACCACCCTGATAACAAATATGTGTTAAAAACGAATGCAAGGAAGACAAGATTTTATCGAAACGTGGTAAATACATTTTTATATGTATCATGCAATTAGTATACGTCAAGCTATTAAACAAGTGTGATCATGAATTTGAAATGAATTTCAAAAATCCATAAATCTTAATCCTAAAGAACTAGAATAATTCCTTCTCACAGAGAGGGAACTGTGTCCCAGCTGTGGCAACGTTATAGGCTAGTTATATTGTTATGTATTTTACAAAGAAATTTCTTTCTCGATGTAAATTGTTAAAACGCAGAACTGAGAATCTATTACACTTGTTACAAGACAGTTATTATATTGCATATACATAATGGTTTGTCATCAAAAGTGCGTACATCATAAGGCACCTTAAGGGCTTCAGCATCTTCATCATGGAGACTTGCTTTTTCTCAGTGTTGGATCGGTAGAACAAACCAGGTTCGATGATCTCGAAGGGAGTCTTCCATGATCCTCGGAAGTACATGCCGTTAAAGTTGATCATTAGGGAGTCGGAGATTGAGGCTGCAATAGAATATTTTTAATTAGATTATGTTCAATATACAGATATGGTCATTTTAGGACTCTTTATTGCCGAGAAAAAGACATGCATAACAATTTATTGTCTTACAGTAAAAGTCATCAACGAACTGACGATTCGTCATCGTGCAAATCTTTAAGGTATGTATAAAATAGCTTACTCGACGGCTTACTGTTGACAGAGAGACTGGAAGGAACATCACGAACTTCGTGCATATCCCAAGTAGCACGTTAGTGAATTTTGGAACTTATTTTGCAACTGTAGGTAGCATATAACTGGTGCAAGAGTGTACGGTATTACTTTTAGATGCAAACAGCACTCGAATTTGTATATGAGTAACTCTTATCACTAACAGTTGCTTTTGAGTGATTTTTGTTCCAGCTTTATAACTTATGGTAGCATTAAGCCGAATTTATTACTTATAGACGCTTAAAGGTTTCAATTTTTCTCTTTTAGAACTCAAAGAAGCATATGACATCTTAAAATCTCCCCTAAAGAACTGTGACCTAATAGGTGGTAATTATTGTTCCTTATTTGGCACCTTTAGTATTAAATAAGTAGTATATATAAGTTATTTATCACCTTAAGTGGCTCAAGAGTCATTATTGCAGTTCATTTGGAACTATATTAATACTAGCAGTTGCGCGGGGCTTCGCTCCCGTGGAATTTAACACGATAAAAATATAACCCTCCTTTTCTGACAGTAGAAAAGGCTTCTTCAAGTTTCAAGCTACTTCCATACCAAATTCCATCCAAATCCACACAGTACTATCGAAGATTAGCGCGTTTAAACAAATAAACAAACTTTGCCGCTTAATAATAATAATACAGATTATGACTTAAATCATCGTTCCTTAGCATGGACTTTGGTGAAGTATGGGCTAAATCAAATTTATTCGGGCTTTGATGAATAAAGATTTAAAACTTACTTTCAACATTTTAACTACTGAGTACAACAAAGTATTATAACCTGAAGCCTGTTCAGTGGGATAGTTGAAATTCGATGTATTAGGGCGAGGATTGGATTGTATCTGAGGTGCAGCTGGAGTCTGTTGTAGAGTAGGCCTATTCAGTTCATTTTGGGAAACAGTTTACTCGGCCTAGTTTGCGTTCTCTGCGGTTCCCATTGTCCATCTTGTGATGTTTGAGAAGATGGCCTTCCTGAAGATATTGTGTGCTTGGTCTGTTTAGATCTGACTGCGGTACAGGTACAGATGGCCTGATTAATGATATGTCAGGTTTGGGATGCTGCTGTGATGTTTGAAGTGCGCTCGGTCTATCATAAGATGTCTGCTGTTGTACAGTTTGCCCGTTTGGCGCAATCTGTGATAAAAATAGCTGCCTTTGCTGATTGTACTGTTGCGATGTATCTCCACTTGGCTTTGGTGATGTTGATACTGGTCTGTTCACCAAATTGTTCCGTTTACCATTATAAGGAACTTCTTCAAAAGTAGAACCTATTTCTGATACTACAGTCTTTTCGATTTCTACTGGCGTCTTTGGTTTCTGCTCATTTTGAAAAACCCTTCTTAAAGCATCTTTGTCTATATCATTGACACCTTGCCCTGATAGCGGCAATACTGATTGTACATTGTCAGGATTGTATACGAAGCCTGGATTATACTGGTAATATGGATTTTATGTATACACGTTTAAAATGAAACAGCATATTGTTATGCCTAGAAAAAATACAGTAAAAATTAATTACGCTATATTAAGTTTAAAACGACTTATCACATAATTATTATGAAAGACTATCCTACCCGGTTCGATTGTGACATATCAAAGTTTTGCAGGAAAAAGATTATTCGTTTAGAATACATGTTTAGAGTGTCCGCGTCTATTCAGGAACCAGTTTTTGGTTAATAAAAAAATAAAAATACTTACTTTTTAACAAGATGGTTGATCTTTGGAAACAATATAAACTAACGAGTTGCTTATATTTATCACTGCTTGACCCCAGTTACGTGTATGTAACTTTTGTAAATCACTTTATCATGCGCAAGCGCACAATTCACATGCACTGTTCACTAGCACTAACGGACGAGTGGCCGTAAACAAGATCTTGCGAACAAAAACCCATTTATGTGAGCCAAACAATTTTAAACGTTTCCTCCTCTATGTAAAGTCACATTTTCACAGAACATAATCTCCGCTGTGTAGTTTAATTTGCAATCTACTTATCATTCAATTTTAAACTTAAAACTTCATAATAACTAAGTTTGTTTTAATAAAATTATGTTATCATGTCTAAAGCATTGGTTTTCCCGAGATCAGCCGGTTTGTAATTTTCCTTCGCAAGCCATCATATTTAAAATTAAAGATATTTTATGACATGTCTTAAGCTAGATACACAACACGGATATTCATTTTATGAAGTTAATATTCATCTTTTCTAGGGTATATTGTCTCAATGTTTTTCACAATTATTACAGAATAGGATTCTCCGGACTTATGAATGTAAGAAAAGCAGGATACACCTCTTATCTAATTCATCCTTTTTGGCTTTGAAACAAATGAGAAACATACAAATTTATTTTTTCTATATTTTTATGTCTTCAACTACTTATATGAATGTCCAAATTACCGAGTTTATTTGAACAATTAAAATTATGAACAAGCCACTCATACTTAGTGGAACGGATCGGTTGAATGCAAGATAAAGATAAAGATAAAGATGTGTTTTATTTGCAAATATGGGTTTTACAACATAATATTGTGGTGACATAAACAAAAAGAAAATAAAGCTCAACCATATTTTACCATCAGGCATGCAAAAATACAAAAAAAAAAAAAAAACAATATACATAGCTTTAAAGCAGGATTACAATATTAAACTACATTACTACTTAATCTAAATTAATACTTAAAATAAAAACTATATATTAACAAAATTTTTTTCCGCCAGAAATTCATTTACAGTATAATACGTTTTGTCTGCTAAAAAGTTGCGTAATTTTTTTTAAACAAATACAAATTCAAATTCTTCCAGTCTTTAGGCAATTTATTATATATTTCTGGTGCCATGCAGCAGACACTTTTGCGCATTAGGGCTGTATTTGCTCTAAGAACACGTAATCTACTATTATCGCGTCTATTTCGTGGAAATAGGTCATTTAGGCGCATAAAATAATTAGAGTTAGCCTTAACAAATACTGCTATTTCTAAAATGTAAATACTAGGAAGCGTTAATATTTTATACTGTTTAAAGTAAGGCTTGCAACTATCAGTAGTTTTTAACTTGAACATTGAGCGAATGCACCTTTTTTGTGATTTAAACGCCGCTTCTCTTTCAGAAGAGTTGCCCCAAAATATAACCCCGTATCGTAAATGGGATTCGACTATACCATAATAAGCAGTAAGAAGGCCATCTGTGTCAATTATTGGTGATAATGTATGTAGTGCATATGAAGATTTACTGAGCTTTTTACATAATATGTCTATGTGACATTTCCAGTTTAGCTTTTTATCTATTTCCAACCCTAGAAATTTTGTGCTTTCTACTTCTTCTATAATGTTATTTTTATAGTTGATATTAAGATTTCTTAAAGCAGGTATACGCTGGCTAAAATGCATTATTTTGGTTTTGCTTAAATTTATTTGTAAGTTATTTTCGTCTAGCCATTTTATAATAAATTTCAGGGAATTGTTAATGTCACTTTCATATGTGTTTACACTTTTGCACGGTATTGTAATTGTACTATCATCTGCAAATAATGTCAACGGGTTTTCTATGCACTTAGGTAAATCATTTATATACAATATAAATAATAAAGGGCCAAGCACGCTGCCCTGCGGCACACCAAACCTAATTTCACGTTCTAATGATTGAAATACCTCTTCGTATTTATTACTTGCATTTATTCTATTAACTTGAGTAATTTGTTTTCTGTTGCGAAGGTAAGATTTAATTAAGTTAAGAATATTTCCTCGGATACCGTATGCTTCAAGTTTATTTATGAGGGTATTATGGTGGACATAATCGAAGGCCTGGGTCATGTCACAGAAAATGGCACATACTGGTGTTGTTTTATCTACATTACTAATTACACTGCATATAAAGTCATATATTGCCATATTAATAGTCCTACATTGCCTAAATCCTTTCTGTTCATCACATAATATTTTATTTTTTTCTATATATTTATATAGTTCTTTATATATGTACTTCTCAAATATTTTAGAAATAATCGGTATGAGTGAGATTGGCCTATAATTTTCCATGACCTCTCTATTTCCTTTTTTAAATAAAGGCTTTATTATTGATGTTTTTAGAGCATCTGGATAAATACCAGCGCTAATGCTAAGGTTTATTAAGTGACTAAGGTGACCGCATATGTCATAAGCTATTGCTTTTACTATCTTTGTAGCGATTCCATCGTAACCTACGCTACTGGTATTTTTTAGGGAAATTATTATTTTTAATATATCACAGGGTAAACTGGGTGCCATGAACATCGATTTACGCTCAGTGTTTATTCTACGTAAGTTGAGTTTATGATCAACATTTACTTTAGGCTGAATTTTATCGACAAAGTGATTGTTAAATGCTTCAGCTATTTTAATTGGATTTGTAATTATTTGGTTATTTGCCGTAATTTTAGTGATATGTTGTTTAGGAATATTGTATTTAGTTCGGTTAATGATTTGCCAAGTAGATTTTGACTTATTTTTAGATTGTTTAATTGTGTAGTTATTTTGTGCTTTTTGTGTTAGATTTATTATTCTTTTGTACAGTTTGGAATAGTTAGTCAATTTATTTTGTTGTCCTTATTGGGGTTTAATCTCAATTGCCACAAAAGTGATCTTTTCTTTTTACTGCATAATTTAACACCTTGGGACAGCCATTTAGGTCTTTTAACTGTATCTACTTTAATTACGATGATGGGAAAACATAAGTCATAGAATAGCCTGAAAGTGTCGATGAATGCACTGTATGCCACATTTGGGTCATAGGTATCGTAAATTTCCGAAAAGGATAATTTTTTTATACAATCTTTAAACTTTACTATGTTTTCTTTACTATAGTCCCTTCTTTTCATGTACCAGTATTTTAAAGCACATACATTTTGAACTGGACATTGAAGCAGCTGTGCTGTGTGATCGGATAGGGCAAACTCTAATACATCGGTCTTACATGATTTACTGAAATTATGCGCAAAGTTGTCTATACATGTCAAGCTGGCCATACGAGTGGGTTGTTTTAAAGCTAGTTTCAAGTTATAACTTAATAGCAGACACTCAAATGAAGTTGATTGACTATTCACTTTCAGCATATCAATATTAAAGTCTCCAGCGATTACAATTTTCTTACGGTGTGTGCTTGATATCTTATGCAAAAGAGTTTCAAGTTTATTCAAACATTCTTGAAAATTATTTGCGTTTGGTACTCTATAGATACTGACAATTATTACCTTATAATTAATGAGTTCAATAGCGCAACATTTAAATATGCCTGGAGATGATAGCTTTTCAATTTCAGGCAGTTCCTTCCACTGATGCCCGTTCCTAACAAGTATACAGGCCCCTCCTCTTTTACTCTCCGCTCTGCTGTAATGTGCAGCTAGACAGTAATTCGGGACATTTAACTGATTTTCATAACCTTTCATCATAAAATGTTCAGTAATGCATATTATATCTACATTAAAATTTTTTTGAGATAGTTCATCTAGAGACACAGTGAGAGCATCAGATTTTTTCATTAATCCTGCAATATTTTGGTGCAGAATATTGAGATAATTATTAGAGAAAAAACTCATTTGTGTGAGATATGGAGCAGGAAGGAGAGGCAGATCCTTCATGCTCTAACTCACAAGTATCATGAATACTATTTGTGTTGTGATCACTGTTTTCTATATTTATTATTTCACTTAAATTTTCAAATACATTTGTCATGCCGTGATTATTGAGACATCCATTACTCCTCCAAAACATTTTATAATCGCATGTCAAATTCAAGTTGGAATCGAATAACAAAGCGTAGTTATTTGTGCAATTATCTAAATATAACAAATTATTAAAAGTTTCTACTCTACAGTTGAACATTGTTGAATGGTCGCTGAATTTATATGTTGGTAGGCAGAGTATTACATTTGTGTGTTTTATGTTTAGTAGGGAGTCACGTATATGAATTGTCAGATCGACATAGTTGTTAGTTTGTCTAAAATCCTCTTCACCCACCAAGATTATACAGTAGTCATTAATTGTAAAGTCTTTTAGTTTAGCTTCTATATTACTGAAGAGCTTCTTTA